>CM075350.1:59190000-60440000 GCA_037693485.1 Kitagawia praeruptora
TAAAAATGTTCGAATCATGGTTAAGTACGAAAGTACCCCTAAGAGGTATACTTGGTTATAACTTCGGTAAACCACTTAGAAAACGATCGATAAATATCGAGGTCTAATCTTTCGACTTTAAAACTTATACGACTTAAATACTTACCATATGTAAGTCTAATGTCATGCTTTAGTAACGAATAAGTATCGGGTAATAAAAGCAATAGTAAGAGTGAATTAGAGGGGTATAACGAAACGACTTGAAAACGTGTTTCGATTTAAGTTAAGTTTATACGTAACCTTTTGAAAGGTGTTAAGTGATTAATCCCGAATGCCTTGGCTAATTATAGATCATCAGGCTGACCCGGGACACGCTACTACTACCCCTACTCGTACTCGATTTCCAGGCAAGTTTTCGAACCTTTCTTTTTAAAGGCTGTTGTTGTGAATATATATATATATGTATGTGTTTTCAGTATACATATGCCATAGCATGCATGCCTGTTCTCGAATTATTTTGAAAATGCTTGTTCCCTGAATTATTGTTGGCTTATAAGTTAGATAGTTAGTATATCAATTATAAGCCGGAAATTACTAAGACCCTTAAGCAAAGGGCATCTGAATCTCATTCTTTGACTATAGACCGGGAGTCGTTATTCCTTGATATATTGATATTATTTTCAGAGGAAAATAACGAAGTAAATATTTTCCATTTATTATCTGGCGAATATTGTTGGTATATTCCCTTGAGATTATTTGATAAATATTATTCGGATTATCCATCAGATGTTTATTTATTCGAGTAATATTATATATTTAATATTCATCTAGAGTCGATTAAATATTCGAATATTATTTCGAACCCTCAGTTAAGTTATTTAATTATAGAATGTTCATTCTTATTTACTCGATAAATATTATTTTGAATATTCATTCGAGTTTATTTATTTAATGAATATTATTTTTATATTCATTCAAGCCTTATTTATTTAAATGAATATTAATTCGAATATTCATTCAATCTCTATTTATTTTATAAATATCAGTTGAACATTGATTCAAACTCCAGTTATTCGATAAATATTACTTTGAATATTCCCTTGAGATAAGGAATATTACCTTCGACCTTTATTTAAATTCGATTCAATTATTGAACATAATTTCAAATATTCATTAGATAATCATTTCTTCGATAAATATTATTAAGTTGAATATTCATTATTTATTCAATGAATATTGTCCCAAATATTAAGTCGATAATTATTCCATCAATATGTACCCTTCTTGAGTCGAATATTCTCTATTGATTCAATAAATATTATCTCCAATGTCCATCTGACGGTTACTCCATCAATAAACATTGTTATTGATTTGAATATTCATTATTTGTTCAATGAATATTATTCTGAATATTTATTCAAAGATTATTCCGAGCAACCCTTTTTCAATATCTATGACTTAATAAATATTCTTGGAATATTTATTTAATTCTTCTAACTCGTTTCAAAGATACTTGGTTTCATTCACATAGTATCATCAACCCTCAAAAATTATATAAATTATTTCAGAGTCCTATTATTATTATTATATTATCAAGGAAGGTTCTCAGTGATTCCATTCTCCCTTCGATTCTATTATAAGGGAACCCTACTTGAGGAATGTTATTTATCTTGTGACTGCCCGGTCATAAATTATTCGTTCACTCGCAACTTGGTTGCTGTTATTCATGGTATTACGTGTACCCACTCATTATTCGAGGGGTAAGAATGTTGGAACAAGTCATTATCCATTAACAAGCAACAGCTTGGGAAATATTGGTAAATTTTCCTTTCCATTTAGATATGACTACCTTGTGGAGTTTTATCAACAAGTATTATACTTGGGGAAAGGGGGACGAACTTTACGTTTCAAAGTTATGGATGTGGAATGAACTAGGAGACGCGTAAGTGGCCGAGTGGCGCCGGTCCAGCAATAGCCCACCCGTTGGCTTAGGAGTTCCAGAAGGCGGTAGACAAGTAAATCCGTCGGAGCTACCTTCTACATGTAGAGAACGACTGATGAGATGCATGACATACGACTGATCCCCGTAAATGTCAGGGCATCTGGCGCGGCAATGCTCCCGTATTAGTTCATCACTCAATGTTGGAAATTTTCTGCAACATCATCATAGTTGGCAGAGTTGAAAAGTATTTCAAACTGGAATTGCAATATCATTCTGCAAGTTCCTATTTTTATGAAAATGATGCTATCTTGCTTATTTTGGCATAGCATATGCTTCCACAAAATATACACCTATTGAGTTACCTTGTAACTTCATCCTTTATATTAAACTGGCAATATTTTCTCTAATGCATGGCATATGATTTCAAACATATCTTTGAACTGGCTTATATATTACTGCACAGTTATATATTGTTTGTGGGCTGTTGCTCACCCTTGCTTATTTATTATGTCACAACAACAGCTAGGTCACATGGCCCGCGTCAGGCGCACTCGGCGCAAGCAGGTTACCCGCCCCGCAGGGCTCCCCGTTGATATCATCGCTGCCATTGCTGAGGTAGCATAGCTCAGCAGCCTTGATTTCCAGTTTACTTATATGTATCAATAATGATTAATCAACGGCAAAACTTTTAAACTTATGATGTTATCCTTTTGGCTTGTAATAACTTTTATTCGTAACCAGTAATGCAAGACTTATTTCAATTTCATCTCTGGGACTATAACTGTGTGTGTGAGAGTGGTTATTATTGTGGGGTCACAGCAGGTGATTTATTTATTGTGGACTCAAGTAAAGTATTAATCATGGAAAATAAGACCGTAACGACCCGATCCCGGACCCCGGATCTGGGGGTGTTACAGAAATGGTATCAGAGAGAGAGTTATAAATCCCAAGAGATGATGCGACGCTATACAATAATAAATTCACTAAGATAATAAGAACTCTTGCCAAGTTCACTTAAAACCCTTATGGGAACTTTTAAGTATCATGATAGTAATATAATTCGTCATTGTGTAGGCGAGCGACATCTCGGACCCTGAGGTCCAGGTGGATGCTGATACTGATGTCATGGAGTCAGAGGAGGAGGACCCTGAGGAGGTCCAGGTTGATGCTGATACTGATGTTGTTGAGTCAGAGGAGGAGGTCCAGGCCGTAGGGGATGCTGAGTTAGTTGCTGAGGATGTTGATGATGAGGACCCTGAGGAGGACCAGCTTATACCTGAGGGTAGAGAGATTGGGGAGGACTTTTGGGTTGTGACTCAGATTAGGACTTTGGAGGAGGACACTGACATGACCACGGATCAGGTGGTACCGGTAGATGAGGGTGATGAGGGAGATATAGATGAGCCAGTAGTTGGTGTTGTAGGGAGTTCTGGACTTCTTGTGCCACTCCTCTCTGATGAGAGAGCCCCTACCCCGCCACCACTACCTATGAGCCCATTGTCAGATGAGTTTGAGGCATTGACCCCAGAGCCACAGCAGGCAGAGGCTGCCCTTCCGGCAGATCCAGCCCCTCCACCCCATGGTCCGACAGGGGACGTCCCAGCATGTTTTCACCACTATGTTGTGGGCAGACTTACTTCTGAGGTAGCCGTGGCTGAGGCCAGGCTGGCAGAGTCCCGCAGAGAGCTAGCCGCAGAGAGAGAGGCCCTGTTGAGGCACCTGGGTGGTAGGCGTGCCAGAGCTAGAGATATGTATAGGCAGGTGACCGGCATAGAGCTGAGGGCCCGTGTGAGGGTGCGACAGTTACCCAGTGATGGGCATGGCATGGTATCCAGGGCTGATGCAGAGGAGATTTTCCGCCTTGCTATGAGGAGGGTTCTAGATTTGGCCCGCCGTCGTGGCTGACTGCAGGGATAGTGATGTATTGGTCTAGTTGTCTAGTCTTGTACGGTCATAGTAGTGCCGATTTTTGGTAGGGATAGTTTCAGCTTGTAGTTCCCTGTTGCAGACTAGACAGATAGACAGCTTATTTCACTTTTGACTAGTTATTATTCGGATGGTTGTATTTCTTTTAAAACTGTTGTTGTATGTCGGATGTTGTACCGTTTGGTACTTGGTATATATTTATTTCCCTTTTCAGTCATTTCAGTTTTCTTATGACGTGATCACTAGTTTATTATATTATATCTGTCTGTACTGCTTTCGACTAAAACTACCATGATATATAGAACTGTGGGATCCTAAATCCATTTATGCATCGATATTGTGAGGAAAACCCTCTAAAATAGGTGAATAAACCTAATGTATATTGTCCAAATTTCAGTAAAATGCCTCCGAGAAGAATGGGTACTAGGGCTAACCCTCACGAATCTACTGACCAAGAAAGTCACAATCAACATGAGGAAAATTTTGAGTATAATGAAGAACAGGATCAGGACTATAATGAGCAGGAGGATTCCCATTATGGGATGGGGGATGAAACTTTCTATACTGCAGAGTTTGAAGAGGAAATAGAAGAAGGGGAAACTGAAGTCGAACATCAGGGGGAGAACCAGGGCGGAAACCCCATGGGACAATTTATGGATCTGCTCAGGCAGAATTTGAACCAACACCCCCAACCACCCCAAGGAAACAACACCACTGTGGCCAATTCCTTTAGGGCCTTCAAGTCCCTCAAACCCCCAGAGTTTCACGGATCGGCTGACCCCGTAGAGGCAAGGGCCTGGGTCAAAGAAATGGAGAAATCTTTCGAGATTCTGAGTATTGGGGAAGCCCAGAAGACTGTCTTTGCCACCTACTTACTAAAAGGAGAGGCCAACTATTGGTGGGAAGCTAAGAAGAATATGGAGACCGATGCTATTGTAACCTGGGATAGGTTTAAACAATTGTTTCTAGAGAAGTATTTCCCAAAGTTTATGAAAACCCAGATGGAACTTAAGTTTTTGGAACTGAAGCAGAACAATATGACAGTGGCCGATTATGAAGCCAAGTTTACTGAGTTATCACGATTTGTACCAGAGTTTGTGGACACTGAAGAAAAGAAAGCTAACAGGTTTCAGCAAGGGCTGAAGCAGTGGATTCAGAACAGAGTGGCCGTTTTAGAGATTACTGATTATGCCACCTTGGTGCAAAAGGCAACCATTGTGGAAGCAGGGAGCGATCAGATGCAAAGAGAGAGAGAGAAGGGGGGATTAAAAAGAAAGCATGCCAGCATGGGCGGAGGTTCCGCAGGGGGAAGGCTCCCGAATAGGTTCAACCGAGGAGCAGTTTCCCTACCGGGGAGGAATGTTGGGTTTAAACCATCTGGGAGTGCAACTGTGAGCCAGGGCGGCCAACAAGCTGGAGTGTCCCGTTCCCATCATTCCAGACCTCCACTACCAGTATGTGCCACTTGTGGGAAGATACATTCCGGGGTGTGTACTCAGAAACAGACGGTCTGTTATAAGTGTGGGCGAGCAGGCCACTATGCCCACCAGTGTACCGCGATTGCTCCTACTGCCAGCAAAGGCACCACTTGTTTTCAGTGTGGTCGTCCAGGTCACATGAGGAGGGATTGCCCGATGAACAAACCAGCGGCATCAGGGGCAAGCAAAGCTGCCTCCAACAGGCCACCAACTGCTAGAACTTTTAACATGACAGTACAAGATGCCGTGAGGAACACGGATGTGATAGCAGGTACATTTTCCCTCAATTCAGTCAGTGCAAATGTTTTATTTGATTCTGGGGCAACTAAGTCTTTTATATCTAGAGATTTTGCACATAAATTGAAACTTAAAACTCAACCACTAAGGGAGTCTTTGCAAGTAGAGATAGCTAATCAGGAAGTCGTTCCAGTTAATCAGATTCACTCCGATTGCAAAATAGAAATAGGAGGACGATCCTTCTGTGTTGATTTAATCCCTTTTAAGCTAGGGGAATTCGATGTTATTTTGGGAATGGACTGGTTGTCTCGTAATAATGCGCAAATAGATTGTAAAGGGAAAAAGGTTAAGCTGAAAACCCCAGGGAATAAGGAAATAGTGTTTAAAGGGTTACGACAGACCCAAACCATTCTAACCATGGCACAGACCAAGAGACTTCTACGAAAAGGAAACGAAGCTTATTTAGCTTACGTTATCGACACCCAGAAAGAGGCGCCCAAGAAACAAGACATTCCGGTGGTTAACGAATTTGAAGATGTGTTTCCTGAAGATCTTCCTGGATTACCACCAGATAGAGTGATTGAGTTTGCTATTGAGTTAGCCCCGGGGACGGCGCCAGTTTCAAAGGCCCCATATCGATTAGCACCAGTGGAAATGAAAGAGCTAGCAAAGCAATTACAGGAATTGTTGGATAAGGGTATGATAAGACCCAGTGTGTCGCCTTGGGGCGCACCAGTATTGTTCGTCAAGAAAAAGGACGGGAGTATGAGGTTATGCATCGACTATCGAGAGTTGAACAAGCTAACAATAAAGAATAAGTACCCGTTGCCCAGAATTGATGATTTGTTTGACCAGCTAAGAGGAGCTGTGTATTTCTCCAAGATTGACTTGAGAATCGGATATCACCAGCTGAAGATTAAACCTGAGGATATTCCAAAGACTACATTCCGTACTAGGTATGGACATTATGAGTTTTTGGTGATGTCATTCGGATTGACCAACGCCCCAGCAGCTTTCATGGATTTAATGAATAGAGTGTTCAAGGAATATTTGGACCAGTTTGTTATAGTCTTTATTGATGATATTTTGATCTACTCAAAGACAGAGGAAGAACACGCTGAACATTTGAGGATAACCTTAGAGACGCTCCGGAAAGAGCAATTGTATGCCAAATTCTCAAAGTGTGAGTTCTGCAAATGCTAAATTAGTAAGGCAAAGTCTACTCTGCAAGTATGACTAATAAACCAACAATTGTCAATGATCTGTTTTATACAATTTCTTTAGCCATTCTTCTTGCTTTTTCCACCAATTGTCTGAACTAAACTTTTTCCTGTATGTCACTTGTCATCATCAAGTAAAACCAAACTCTCCTAAAAACAGAAATGGTCTCTGCCCTATCTCACAGTTACACAACAGCTTAACTTCTCCGGCTAGTGGATTTCTTGCCGAATATGTGCAGCAGTTGAGGATAAATCTGCATAAGTTGAGACCCTTACAAGTTGGTTTTAAGTGATCATGTCATTAAGCACGGAAAAACTAATAAATCTCCACAGAATGTCATGACTTCCAACTTACAAGCAATCAGAAGTATCTCGAACCTTACAAGTAATGGATACAAGATTAATAGGTCGAAAGCTTGGATTTCAGACTACCACTAAGATTACAAGAGAATGACCAAGTGAAGAGATGGTAGAGTGATCAGGGAACAACTTTGTTGATGATTCTAAGATATCTTATGTCTGCCAATACACACAAGAACAAAGGAACAACATAAAACTATGCCTGAAACTACTCCAAATTGTTATATATCATCCATCAACACCAAGATAAATAGCTCTGGAATTATGAAACCTAACGACACTTCTGGCACTACAAAGATGTAAATATAATCCTACAAATTACAATGTTAAGTTTGCATGAGTAACTAAGCTCATATTACAGCTAGAGCTTTCTTCTAGTCACATAAAGGAATTAAGAACCGATCACCAGCAGTAAAAAAATTGAACATTGCAGTACTAATTCATCAAGAAATCAATTTAAATATTCGGTAAGCTGTTTTCTTCCCTCTGCAGGTTTCACTTAAATAGCATCATCATGTCATCATTCAGCAAAAAATCACTAGCCAAGTCATTATTTGGAATTGGAATCCTCTGCCGATCATATTTGAGTGGTATGATAGTTCATGATGATTACAAGAACACATCTGATTATAATATTTCTATCGCTTTGATGCTTGCAACAACAAAACTCAGGCTAATGGTCCAAAAGTACCAAAAATAAGATATATTGTACTATGTACCACAATTTGACCCACAAACTTTAAGCAATTAATTTCCACAAACTTTAAGCAGGCCGATTTATCACACTTCAGCTCGCTCATCATAAATGACCTGCACAATTTTAGCTACGTGTATCAGTATCTTCCTCTTTCAAATTGTTGTCGCTTTCATATAGGCATTAGAAGTTTTTTTATTGTTTACACAAAACAAGCTTTCATCATTTTAACTACATGGAAGACTTCATACATTATGATTAGGTGTGAGTTTCTGGATAGTCTGATGCTCTTTAATCAGATACTCACAATATGCTTGTAATAGCTACAGAGAGCTAAATTCAGGAGAAAAAACAAAGGAGAAATAACTATATATATGCATGCCAGACAATAAGACATTCACATATGATTTCATGTATTAAAAAGTAGTTATATCTTCTGTTTAATACAAGGTTGGTCGAACAAAAAGTACTTAGGTAAAATCAATTTTCTTCACTCTCAGTCTCTTGGTAAACACAAGTCTTAAGACCATGATTATTATACACTCCGGTGGTTTCATCTGTGCATTTTTTATTTCTAATCTTCTTTTGGGATTAAAGTTTGTCGATAACTTTTATGTTGAGCTTCCTATTATAATCTACATTATACCAATGTGCGACCAATGGGATTATGACTGCTGCAATCTTATGAGCCACAAATTTACTTGTGCTATTTAGGGTCGCCAAGAAATTGAGTCATTTTATAGATGTTCATCGAAAAGCATTCATTTTCTATCCTAGTACAGTCTTAGTAGGCCAAAATATACTCCCTTTGGAATAAATGATAATGGCAAGCCAAACAAAAGTCTCCTTGTCCTGGTTTTATAGATCTCATCCAAGTGATTAGTAAATAAACTAATATCTCCGTGTGATTAGTAAATAAACTAATATCTCTGTGTTTCCAATGGTTTTAAGCGGCAATGAGACATATCATAATCCTTAATTCCAACAGCAATCAGTATAAATACTTTTTTATCTGTTTGTACGTGAACTTGTACTATGAAGAGAATAATTACAACAAAAAACCATGATTATAAATCTACTCTCTGGACTCCAGTTTTATAAGACAACAAGTACTTCTGCTTAATAGAAATGGCAGACGACTTATCTTTATACAGCGTGTTTGATTCTCAAGATGTCAAAAAGCCTTTTGAAAGACTTCTACATGATATATTAGTCACTCATCAACTGCAAGTATCTAACTTTGGAAGCGACGTACCTGGAGGGGTTGATTCTGTAGAAACATCTAATATAGAGATAACATTGCCATAATATTATGATGAACAATACTAGAACTACAAGCTTGCATATTACTATAACTACCGGATACAATACAAGGACTACATTGTTGCTATGTGAGATACTACATTGCTGAACATTACACACATATATATATAGCATTGTGCAGTGTGGACTGCACTATAGCATTGTGCATCGATCGCACTATCCTCTCATCATGTGCATGTGCTAATACATGTAATACATGTGCTCCATCATGAGCTACATGTGATATGTCTAATACATGTGATATGTCTCAATATCCTCCCTCAAGTTAATGGTGGAGAGAAACGAAAGCATTCAACTTGCATATGAACCTATGGCATTGGTAATGAGTGAAGCTTGTTAGCTTGAACTTCATCGGCAACTAGCTCTGGCTTCGGACTCGGGCTCCGGCTCTTCTTGGCTTCTGGCTCCGGTACTGGCTTCGGGCTTTGGCTTCGTGAGTTTCTTATGCTTTCCTTGCTTCAATATAATTATCATGTATTTAGGGACTATATGCCATTGATGCTTCTGTGCCACATAAAGAAAATTTTCTCTCAGGCAATTCATCAAACACCTTGTGGGCAGCACCTGTTGCATCTCTCAAGAACAGAAAAAACCAGAAAAAAAAAAATGGCGGAAATGCGGAAGAAAAACTGAGCATGATCGGAGGAAGGCTGTTAAGCCTTGATTTCCTCCCTTGGCTCTGATACCATGTAGAAACATCTAATATAGAGATAACATTGCCATAATATTATGATGAACAATACTAGAACTACAAGCTTGCATATTACTATAACTACCGGATACAATACAAGGACTACATTGTTGCTATGTGAGATACTACATTGCTGAACATTACACACATATATATATAGCATTGTGCAGTGTGGACTGCACTATAGCATTGTGCATCGATCGCACTATCCTCTCATCATGTGCATGTGCTAATACATGTAATACATGTGCTCCATCATGAGCTACAAGTGATATGTCTAATACATGTGATATGTCTCAATAGATTCTTCCACCATTGACATGACGTCCAGGGGGCATCCAATAAATGAGGAAGAGGCAAGAATCCATACCTCGGGAAACCACGAAAAATGGATGGGTATCAGTTTAGAATACAGTAGCAATGTCAGTACCATACCACAACTGGATCAGCTGACACTAAGGTCAAAATCTTGAGCTAAGTTTAGAAGAAAGTGAATCTATCCATCTTAAGCCTGTTAAAATTTGTACAGAATCTTTTCGTGTCCTTGGAAACTATGGAAAACAGAAGGAAAGATTTAGGGAAGGAATATTTAGCAGACAAAGCAGAAAACGTACAGTGACTGACAACAAATTATCAACAGAAGAAATAATGAGGGTGGCTGGAGAAAGATTCATCAACTTCTCTAACAAAAAGCTTGACGAGGTCACCAGCATTATCCATCCACATGGTTCTGTGCTCTCAATTTTGTCATCAGAAGACACTAAAATGGTGGATCTTGCCCACCTCCTTTTAGCCGCAGCTGAAAAGGTGGGCAACAAGCAATTTGATGCTGCAGACAAATTGCTTATGCATTGTGAAGGTAAGGTATCTGAATCAGGTCATCCAGTTGAAAGAATCACTTAACATTTTTCTAAAGCTCTACGAGAAAGGATCACTACGGAAAGAGGAAGCAATGTGGGTATCATAGAAACTGATCAAGGAAGAGATTACAGCGGACTCTCCTCAGGCGTTAATCTGACTTATTTGGTGCTTCATCAAGAAGTTCCATTCAGTAAAGTGATGCAATTTGCATCAATACAAACAATATTGGAAAATGTTGCAGCGGCAAGAAAGATCCATTTAATTGATCTTCAACTTAGAAATGGAGTCCAGTGGACACCTTTAATACAAGCTCTTTCGGAACGGAAAACCATTCCAGTTCAACTTCTTAGAATTACCGCTCTTCAGACAACAGACGAAGACAAGGCAGAGAAAATTGGAAAGAGGTTGCAAAGCTATGCCAAGTCTTTAAACATATCTTTTGTTTTCAAGGTAGTTTTCATTCTGAACATGAAAGATCTCGAGGTAGAATTATTCAAGATTAGACCGGATGAAGCTGTGGCAGTTTACTCTCCAACTGTACTGAGGGCAATGATCCCAAAACCTGAGAACCTGCAAGTTCTACTAAGAGTGATACAAAGGCTGAGACCGAAAATCATGGTAGTCAATGAAGTAGAGGCAAATCATAACTCACCAGCATTTGTAAGTCGTTTCACAGAAGCACTTTTCTTTTATAGCGCATGGTTTGATGTACTGGAAGACTGCATAGACCGAGATAATCAATATAGAATGGATGCTGAGAGAAGTTACTTTGGTCGAGGAATCCAGAACATTGTTGCAACCGAGGGAGAGGACAGAATCACAAGGAGTGTGAATATGAGTGTGTGGAGAGTATTCTTTCAAAGTTATAGAATGGTAGAAATTGACATCAGCAAAGAATCTCTAGATCAAGCCAACTTGGTCCTACAGCAGAAATTCTCTTGTGGAAATTCCTGCACTATGTATAAAAACGGAAAATGCCTAATTATTGGATGGAAGGGAACGCCATTGCATTCTGTTTCAGCTTGGAAGTTCAAGTAAAAGAAGCCAGCTACTCGGAAAGTTCTGGTGTCAAATTTTCACTTCCAGTACCGCTTCTGAGAGCCCTCATGTGGGACTGTGGGTTGAGATCTTAGGGCCTGCTTTGTTTGTTATTGTTGGAGTTATGATTCAAAATTGTAACTCATGAAATAAATGTATTGGGTTAAGTATCAAGTGAGTCACTCGAGTGGGCCAAATGTATCAAGTTGGTCACTGATTTCAAACCGGTATCAAGCAGGTCACTTTAATCACATAAGAGTACACTCAGGTCACTTTAATCACATAAGAGTACACTCCGTTAGTTTTTCAATTACTTAAAAGACAGAAAATGCCGACGTGTTAAGAAATATCTGATGTGGCATATACACAAACGAAAGGTTAATAATTCTAGCATTTCTGATAATATGTTTATATTTTTAAAAATTCATTTACTATTTATTTTTAATTTTATTGTCATTTTCCTTGTTTTAATTAAAAATAAATAATAAATAAACTTTTTAAATTCTAAATATATTATCAAACATACTAAAGTTCATAACTTTTCATTTGATTACAGTAACATTTAAGAAAAATGTGTAGACCTCGATGAAAAATTAGTTTTCCATCTTTAAGTAATTGAAAAACTAACGAAATGTACTCTTATGTGATTAAAGTGACCTGCTTGATACCGGTTTGAAATCAGTGACCAACTTGATACATTTGGCCCACTCGAGTGACTCACTTGATTATTAACCCTAAATGTATTTTATTGTGTTTTATGTCTATTTAATTAGAGGAGATTTGTAACTCCATAGGCTACTTATGTGGCACTAATAGTGCTTATGTGATTTGTATGAGCTCTATATAAAGAGTATTGTGATGAATAAAAATATATGCTTCCAACCAAATACTATCCCATATAATCTTTCTCTCCCTCTTATATTAAAAAAAACCATCATGGTATCAGAGCTTCAATGGTCTTAAGGGATCTGTGAGTATATGTGTATAGTTATGACTTCTCGTATGAGAGGTCTAAGTTTGTGGAGGGTTAAATCTGAGAGGGAGATACAACCTCTTAGAGACAATCCAACACTAAATCGAATGAAGAATTTTGAAGATGGGTCAACCAAAGCTTCCGAAGAATATGAAAGAGGGTCAAGAGGAATCGATAACAGGAGGCACCAAATTTCAGCATGTCAAGTTGATGAGAAAGAAACCATGGCACATCTAGCCATGGACGAATTACTTTTTTAAAGTTGAGGGTGAAAATTCACCATGCAGAGAAGTGCTCCAAAATTTTAGTTATTTAATAATGTCAATAAGATGTGTTTATGGAGAGAAGTGCTCCATTAAATTTGATTTTGGAGATAAGATGTGTTTATGGAGAGAAGTGCTCCATTAAATTTGATTTTGGAGAGAAGTGCTCTAAATGTGTAAGTTGGTGAGAAGTGCATCAACAAATTGGATATGGTGAGAAGTGCACCATGT
This sequence comes from Kitagawia praeruptora, assembly GCA_037693485.1. Taxonomy (NCBI): domain Eukaryota; kingdom Viridiplantae; phylum Streptophyta; class Magnoliopsida; order Apiales; family Apiaceae; genus Kitagawia; species Kitagawia praeruptora. Next base: position 59,203,217 of record CM075350.1, read on the forward strand.
TTATGGAGAGAAGTGCTCCATGGTTGTGGAGAGAAGTGCTCCATGTTTGGGTGATGATGGGAAGTACATCGTCGTTTAAATTTTTTTAGTATAGTTTACAATTTCGAATCAAGAGGGAGTGTTGGAGTTATGATTCAAAATTGTAACTCATGAAATAAATGTATTTTATTGTGTTTTATGTCTATTTAATTAGAGGAGATTTGTAACTCCATAGGTTACTTATGTGGCACTAATAGTGCTTATGTGATTTGTATGAGCTCTATATAAAGAGTATTGTGATGAATAAAAATATATGCTTCCAACCAAATACTATCCCATATAATCTTTCTCTCCCTCTTATATTAAAAAAAACCATCAGTTATTTTCAGTACCACTGCTGAGAGATGGAATACCAGGTTTATACTGAATCAGAATTAAAAAACTGGGATCTTAAGGTAGCATGTAAAGTAGAAACATTATTATATCATAATCCAGCCACAGGGCTTTCCATTTGCAAGTAGACAATAACTTATAAAGAGTTAAATAACCATAAAGTTTGAGTTTCATCCATTTGTGTGCTAACAAGATGGTGAATACTTTTGCTGACAAGAAGAGTTCAAGTAGGCATGGTATATGCAATAGGGGATCTAGTTGATCTCAAATTGTGACTCTCCAGACAGGGATCAGTAGCCCTGAGGAAGTGTGTTGAGTTGGCACATAACCGTGTTTACCTCGATCAATTTCTTGCTCGTACTTGTCAATTATCTTAGACCGGAGTTATATATTATTAATGCGCCTGCTGTATCGACAAGCCGTATCGCAGAAATGATGTGGATTGTTCAAAACTCTTACGACAAGCCGTATCGCAGAAATAATGTGGATTGCTCAAAACTCTTACAATGAAAAATAAACTAACAGAGTAAAGAATGATCTAAAATCCAAACAATAGAAACTTAAAACGACTACTCCCTCCCTCTGTCCCAATCATTTATACACTTTTTTTTTTAAGTGTCTGACATGCATTTTAAGGTGCATAATTCATAACTTATTTTTTAAATTTTCTTTTTTTTTTATAAAAATAGGATTGTTCTATTTTTATATTAAAAAAAATTATAAAAATAAGTTATATAACTATAGTAGTTAGAAGCCTTAAAATGCGTGTCACGCCCCCGTCCCCCAACGTATATAACTCACTGGGACGGAGGGAGTACTTTCTTAAAATTTAAAAAAAAAACTATTTTCTTGTTACTGTGTCGGTGTGTCCTATATATTTGTTTGTTTGTATCCAGAGTATTTTTCTTTCATAAGTTTTGCAGTATAAACTTGTTATAACTTATAATCCGAAAGCTGGGGTCTCCAAAGTCATAGGCTCTGCAGTCAATTTATCAAGAGAATAAAAAACCGTGCATCCAAATTTCCGATTCCGATGACTTTGGGTTACCATGTCCTAATATTATTCAAACTGATTATAGGCCACTTGAGGTGTTTGAAAACGAAATGTATACTCAAGTAGAACAAATTTCTACATCCAAAGTGGCTGAACCTGGAGAGCAGGACCCATTTTGCTCAGACCTTGGGAATGACATTAACAAAGGAAAAATGGCAGACACAGGACTCCGTATGGACAACAGGAACAAATCCAATAGAGCACAGAACTACTCAGGTGCAAATTGTGACTCGCTCCAGAACTAGACTTGCCAGTCGAGCACAAGCCTTATTCTTATTCTGTGTTTTTGTTTGAGCTCCTCGGCAAATATGAGAGTGGGGGTAAAGTTGGACGATGAACATTATGAAAAATCTAAGCAGCAGAGTTACAACAAGTAGCCAAAAGCTGTCATCAGAAGAAATCATAAGGGTGGCTGCAAAGAGATACATCCAGTTCCCTAGCAAAGATCTTGACTGTGTCACCACTTTTATCCACCCATATGGTTCTGTCCTGTCAATCCTGTCATTGGAAGAAACAAGCGGCGCAGACCTAGCACACCTTCCTTTAGCCGCAGCTGATAAAATTTTGGATGGCAATTTGATTCTGTAAGGAGATTGCTTACGCGTTGTGGGTGCAAGGCATCAAAATCAGGAAATCCAATTGAAAGACTAACATCAAATTTTTCTGAAGCTCTGCAAAAAAAATCCTCAGAGAAACAGGAAGCAGAAAAATTAAGATGGCGAGTGAGAGTGTTAGAGCCCCCAGTAATGGCCTCTCAACAGGTGTTGACCAAACAGTTTTGGCGATTCATGAGGACATTCCATTTGGTAGGGTGGTGAACTTTGCGTCAAGGCAAAAATTTTGGAACATGTCGCAGTAGAAACCAATATACACCTCAATGATCTTCCTATTAGGAGTGGAATCCACTGGCCACCCATGACACGAGCCCTTTCAGAACAGAAAGCTCATCCAGTTCAACTCCTTAAGATCACTGCTCTCAATACAGAAGATAAACAAAAGGTTAAGGATATTGGTAAGAGTTTAGAAAGCGTTGCAAACCCATTGAACATCAACTTTTTATATGACGTAGTAACTGTAGATGACATGAGCTATCCAAAGAAAGAATTATTTGATATTCAATCTGGGAGGTGCCCGTTTAGCGAGGCTATAAACAACATAACGTGAAACTAACTGCTACTGATACAAGTTTTTTCAACAATTTACCGCTGTACTTTAGTACTAGTTGGCCACTAAACAAAACGAGCTAATCCAACACCATTTACGCATCAGTAAAGCTGACATTTGCCGGTTCCAGCACAAACTGAACACTCATCTGCATCTCCAGCAACATGACTCAAGCAACGTTGAATTCGGTCATTCACAACATCCTGCAGATAAAAAAGAATTTTAGGCTACTCTTGTGAACTTTCTTTGATTAATATATTTAATCAAGGAGAAACATCAGACCGAAAAGTTAATCTAAAAAAAACTAGAGTACTCAGATTTATGAACAAAATATTGGCAAACAGAAGATATAGACTCTCATACAATGCAATAAAATTTACCACAAGTAGCTCATGCAGTCCAAGAGGCGCAGTTATAATATAAGATACACCTCGATGCTCCTTTGCAGCTTCAGCTGTCAATGAAGGAATATCCTGTAACACAAAATTGGTCACAGAGCAGCAGAAGTGTCATTTTTTAGTTATTATGGACTTCAATATAATTGTGCAAAGCCTGCCTGGAAGCGAAGTATAACTGTATAGATATGCATATAATAAGTGGCAACAAGTTATTACAATCACATGATAATATTAATAGGCTCACAATTACAAGATTGACACGTAGTTAATCTTATTGCGACAAGTTACCTGGTGCCAATGTCGTCCAGGAAACAGGAAAAATGGGCTTACAATAACACGATTGACCCCTTGTTGTACACATGAAGCAAAGGCGTCTTTAATGGATGGTTCTGCCAACTCCTAGTGTTTCCAAAATCATATGAAGCACTGTGAATTGATTTTCAAAAAGAAAAAAATATATACTATAACAGAATGGCATGCACTATATAAGAACAAAAAACACAAAGCTGGTCGTAAATCAGCATGACTTGTAGCATCACCCAAGATACAATAAAGTAGATTATGTCATTTTGTAAATGTCAAATCCAAATTAAGATAAAGATTTTAAATAGTGATATACACGACATTATTCACATACATACCGTGGGCGGACCAGGTTCCAATATTAGGGGGAACAATATCATTATAGTCAAACAAAGAAAAAGAAATACCAAGAAAGAATTAGCTGAAAGACTTGAAACTAATAAGAAAAATTAATACCAGAAAGCATTCGGATAAAAAGACTAAACAAATAATTTGGTTATTTGTCGATGCCAAGAATCTAACTCAAGACTCGGAGATCAAAATTTAACACAAAACTAGCTCAGCTAGTAGAAATCTTTTATAAACATCTGTGATGCACAGTTCTAGTCTCCATTTCAAAATCAAAGGAGGGCATTCTCCCCCCTTGCACCTGGTTCTAGTCTACATAATGTACCCACTCAATGCAATTTAGTTTCTTTCTCGACTATTTTCCTTATAAGAATCTACCATATAAAAAAAGTATTATAAGACACAAGAAAAGAAGTATTTACCATATGAGCAGGCTCCACAATCGGGTACCCAGTTTTATCTCTAAACATGATCACAAACTCATCTGAAAACCAAGTAATCATTTACTAACAATCTTTACAAATACTTAAAGAGAAATAGCACAAACATATCTTACTTAGCATAAGGTTGGACTCATTCCTACGCGAACCATGATCAACAATAATGACACCGTCTTTGCTGCCAATCCCATGTGTCTCCTGTCTATAACCGCCATTCGAAGCAGCGAAACACAAGCTTGTTGGTACATTTCTCTTTGGATTATAACTTACTTTAACAAATCTTGGAAGTGCACGTCTAGGGTTTGGTACAGTTTGTCTTAATAAACAGCTAGTGTTCCCCGAAAAACAACACAGATTTCAAATTAATAAGCTGTAGTTATATATACATAAATTTCAATTAGGGATTGTATTGAAGTGAAATTAAAGTTGTGGAGTATGCACGAAGGAAATATGATTGAATTCGTGGTATGTGCTTCAAAATGTAGAAGCCTGTATATGATACATACGGAGAGGGGCGAGCGAGAGAGAGAGAGAGAGAGAGAGAGAGGTACCTTTTGGAGTTGAATTGAGAAGAAAGAGACGACGAGGAGTCCATTGATAATTTGAGAAATCTCCTTGTAGGTGCTCACCAGAGTGCTCCCAGTTTTTGCAGCTTCTCAAATCATGATAAGCCAAATAGCCAATGCCAGTGTGCTCTCAACGACGGCGTTTAGGCATGGAGTATATTTACGCTTTTTTTAATTTTTTTAAATAACAATTTGTATTCTTTATTATAAATAAATCCTCGTTTCAATGGAGTTATAATAAGGTAATACTCTCCTTCTTTTGTGAGAGTTGGTTCGGATTCAACGATAAGAGCTTATTTGAAACTGCATTTGTGATCGTCAATTCAAACGGATTTTGGCGAAGATATTGAGCGTAGAGCGAGTATTTATAGATGTATCATTTTTTTCAGACATATGCTTATTTGTCTCATTTTGATTATGAAAACGAGTGTGTCATTCTGTTCTTTGTTTGATCGATTCAATCATTCTTGTAGATGTCGTATGACTTTTATGTATTGAATTATCACCTTTCATCAAAAAAAATAAGGGTAATGGTCAAAAATGCCATTTTTTCAAGATTTTAATACACAAATACCATTTTAATATTTTTGATCAAAAATATCAACCTATTACGCATTTTCAAAATGGTTAATATTATTACGCATTTGTGGAATGGGTATCATGTAAGAAAGTTTCAAAAAAAATGAAAAAAAAAATAAAAAAATTAATTAAATAATTGTGATATGCATTCTGGAAATGCGTAATACCCCAATTCTGAAGGTGTTACGCACTTTTTTTAACTTTATATGCATTACCCATTTGACAAATGCGTAAGACGATTGCCCATTTTTGAAATGCATAATACACTGGTATTTTTGGTCAAAAAATTCAGAAATGATATTTTCGTTAAAAAGTTAATAAAAATGGTAAAAATGTCATTATTTCTTATAATAACAACTATAGTAGAACTTCCATAAATGAATATGATTGGGACGTTGAAATTATATTCAATGAGATTATTTATTTATTGTAAATGAATATTTATTTAGATAATTATATTATTTTCTTATGATTTCAAAATTTAATATTTGAAAATTCAAATTTTTTATCATATATTTTCTTCATACTCAATAATATGCGTACATGCGTAATACATGGAGATTAAGTATAGCATATTTGAACTATTTTAACATATTTGAGATTATTTATAAGATTGTATGTATAAAATATTTAGAATTGATTGAAATTTATATGAATTTATGAATTTTTTTGACTAGAAGTCATGAATCATAAAAATATATATTGTTAGTCATAGAAGCATATATTTGTATTCATATAATAACAAGCCTACTTGATCATAGTAATATTATGTATTACTTACATAACCCTTTAGCTGGGAATCCATTAGTTAAATTTTTGTCTTGTAAATTGTACTTAGTAATAGGAATCAATTTTATCTGTGTATTGTACAAAGAGTAACATAATAATGCTTGAAAGAAGGTCCATGGATCATAGCTCAAGATTGAAGAAGAAGAAGAAGAATGAAGAATAAACACAATTGGAGTTTGAAGAATGAAATTTTGCCTAAGTACAAATTCGAAAAATAATTTGTTCTAGTAGAGGACTTAAGGATTCGACATCTCAAGTATTCGATATTTCAAAGGCACTATTCGATATCTCAAAGAGTCAATCAAGTCAAAGTCGTATTCGATATCTCAAGGATTCCAAAAGTCAAGAAACCATTCGACATCTCAAGGATTTCATAAGTCAAGAAGCCATTCGACATCTCAAGAATTCCAGAAGTAAAGACTCATTCGAGAAGTAACTGTTGGTAATTATGACTAAAACAGCAACATAGAGGCAGTTATATATCGTATTTAACAAGTCCAGGCCAAGCATACAATTTGCGAAACAAAACACGAAGGTAAAACACATGCATGTCAGTAACTGATAGAACAAAGAGAAGGCAGTAAACATACCAGTAGCCATAGCTATATCAGTATGTAGAACAAATAAAACAAACAGCTGAGTCGTCAGGATTTGCTAGAAAGCCTGACTGCTCTTGAAGAGATAATTGCCCCCACTTACAACTGTGTTGGGATGCTTGCAACACCTCTCCCAGGATAAAACAGCTCCGAGCTAAATGATCACAGTAATCAGAAAGCTCAACTTCGACTAGCACCTCAGTCGCCGGAAAAACCCTAAGTAAAATATACTATAACAGGAGGAGAATAGAGAGTGTAGAGAAGACAAGAGAATGTAGGGTGTGGTCTGTATATTCAGTGTATCCAGTATAACAATCAGTAGCTTAGGTCTCTATTTATAGGAGAGACCAAACGTAACTGATGCCACCCAATTAATATTGTAACTGCCGATTTACATTTAATAAAATGAAACGGCTGATTTAATAAAATCAAAACGGTTGATTTAATAAATCGTAACTGTTACGTTATATTTATCCACACATATCAGTTTTTATTTTAATTATAAGAATATACACAATATATATATCATCAAATTCTGACCCAACATCAGGATCTGATCCATCAGGATTTTTCGTCCGTCAGGATCTGATGTCCATCAGTATTTGATCATTCATCAGGATCTGATACCGTCAGGACTTGAGGTCCATCAGTATTTGATCCAGCATCAGGATCTGGTAGTACCTTCAGGATTTCATCAGGACTTGGCCCATCAGTATTAGATGTCTGACCAGTTACTGATCTATTCCAAGTACTGATCCCAGATGATATATATATATATTCTAATTAAAATATTATTTAATCACAGAAATAAAATCCCTCGCCCAGGTCGCCTCGCGTACGCGAGACGCCGAGACATTCGCCCAAATCGCCCTTCGACCGAGCCGACCCGACCCGAGTCGAGACGTGACGTGGCGTGGCGTGGCGAGGCGGGCGGGGCGGGCGGCGGCGGCGCGCGTGTGTGTGCGCGTGGAGCACACAGTAACACCATGCACCATCATACACCTTAGTAGTTGTACACTACCCATGTGTGTGATTCTATATAAAGCCAACAACCCCCTTTATTCATTTCAATGTGGGACGAATACACATTCTCATTTCAAGCTTATTCAAGCTACTAACTTCAACTCCATTTCTCTATGGGTTTCACTAAGAAAATTACTTAGACCCATATATGAAAATTTAAGTCCTCATAACAAGGAACAATTTCCAATCGTTAAAATCCGGAATTAAACTCAAGAACATAAAATACTTATGCTCTAAAACTCCATTTTCTAACAATCCCCCACAAATCCATATAGAAATATTTCAGGTTTTCCATCATGACTTGTTTTTCAGAGTCGGTACCCTTCCGGGTTTGAACCCTCCTAAGTCCCCTACTTCAATGATTACCGGATTCAGATGGAATGTTTCACCTTGAATCTTAATCCGTTTGGTGTAACCATGTTCCATAGACGACGACAAGTCAAAGGCTATGGTGCCAATCTACGGCTTTGAGACATTAATGGTCTTGTCTCGATCCTGTTCATCGAATGCTTCAAGGAATAACCCTTCCCTCTAATTGCGACCACACAATTACATTCGCTTAGCTGGGCATCTCCAGAGATGTACTGCAACCATCTCGTCAAATGACTTGACCCCATTCAGAGTTATAATAACTCTTGCTATCTAGCAGTATCAGTACCTTCTAGGTTTTCAGGGGATAGACTCAGATACATCAGTATCAGCTATGTAGCAAAGGTACTATCAATTCATCCTTACAGCTTGTTATTACCACATTGAATACACTTCAAGGGATCTCCTCTCATGTGTATTGGGTTCCCACTGATGATGAACTATGATGGGTTGACAGCCCCATCCCCAACCTTGACTTAAGGACCACTGCAGGTTCCAGTCCTTTAGTTAAAGGATCAGCTATATTATTCTGAGTTCCTATGAACTCTACAGCAATAATCCTATCAGACACTAAACCCCTAATAGACTTTAGTCTAACTTGGATGTGCCTCTTGGTTTTAGCATTATACTTTTTACTGCTAATCTTGTCGATAGTTGTTTTACTATCACAATGAATAGCAAGCGCAGGAAGCGGTCTACTTACTACAGGTATCGTGGACATAAGTCCATGTAACCATTCAGCCTCCGTCCCCGTGGCATCAAGCGCACACAACTCAGCCTCAAAAGTAGACCGAGTTACTATAGTCTGTTTGGTCGACTTCCAGGATATTGCTCCCCCTGCTAAGGTGAACACGTATCCAGTCACTCCATTGGAACCAGACTTCTTAGCTATCCAACTTGCATCACTGTACCCCTCAAGTACACCAGAAAATCTCCTATAGTGTAAACTTAGGTACATTGTGCCTTTCAGATATCTAAGTACTCTATCAAGAGCATCCCAATGAGTTCTGTTTGGACAGCTTGTATACCTAGCCAACTTAGACACAGAGTATGAAATATCTGGTCTAGTACAGTTAGCAAGATACTGCAAACTCCCTATAATCTGAGAATACCTTAACTGAGACACAGGTACTCCTGAAGCATTCTTAACAAGGGCAACTTTAGGATCATAGGGTGTACTAGCGATTCTACACTGTGAATAACCATATTTCTCAAGTATAGATTTCTCTATATAATGAGACTGCGATAAAGTTATTCCCTCAGCTGACTGTGTCAGTTTGAGACCAAGAATCACACTAGCCTCACCCAAATCCTTCATTTCAAAATGCCTTTTCAAGAAAGCTTTTGTCTCGTTAATTATCTCAAGATTGGTTCCAAACAATAGTATGTCATCAACATATAGGCACAAGATGACACACTCACTACCTTTTAACTTTAGTGTAGATACACTTATCACTTTCATTAATATCATAACTGAAAGGCAATATAGTTTCATCAAACTTTTTATGCCAATCCCTAGGAGCTTGTTTCAAACCATAGATGGATTTGATCAACTTACATACTTTCCTTTCGTTACCAGATGCAACAAATCCCTCAGGCTGATCCATATAAATCTCTTCTTCAAGTTCACCATGAAGAAAAGCTGTCTTTACATCCATTTGATGGATGATAAGACCATGTACGGAAGCCAATGCTACAAGCATTCGGATTGTTGTCATCCTAGCTACAGGAGAGTATGTATCAAAGTAATCAATACCCTCCATTTGCTTAAAACCCTTAGCTACCAGTCTAGCTTTGTACTTATCTATTGAGCCGTCAGGATTCAACTTCCTTTTAAATATCCATCTGCACCCGATAGTAGAACACCCAGGAGGGAGATCAACTAACTCCCATGTTCCGTTAGAAACAATAGAGTCAATTTCACTCTTTACAGCGCCCTTCCAGTGCCTAGACTCTGAAGAATCCATAGCTTGTCGGAAAGTTAAAGGTTCGTCCTCGACATTGTAAGTGATAAAATCACTTCCAAAATCCTTGACTACCTTTGCACGCTTACTCCTTCGTGGTTCCTCTACCTCCTTAGGAGTAGAGCTACTACTAGGTTCCGCCCCCACATTTGTCATCTTTTCCACATGATCAGGAATAGAACTTGATGTGTGAGTATGTTATTCATTAGAAGTAACTAGAGGCATACCAGTCTTCATAGGGTAAACATCCTCAAAGAATGTAGCATCACGAAACTCAACTATCGTATTTGCCACTATACCATCTATGTCAGATTTTAATACTAAAAATCTCATAGCTGTAGTGGTCTCAAGATAGCCCAGAAAGATACAATCAACAGTCTTCGGACCTAGTTTCTTTCTCTTGTGTTCAGGGACAAGTACCTTAGCAAGGCACCCCCACACACGAAGATACTTAAGACTAGTCTTCTTGCTCTTCCATAACTCATAGGGTGTCTTATCCATGTGTTTCAGAGGAACTCTATTCAGAATATGGCAAGCCGTATTCAGAGCTTCTCCCCACATGTATTTAGGCAACCCAGAATTAATAAGCATACTATTAATCATATCTTTAAATGTTCTGTTCTTTCGCTCAGCAACCCCATTAGACTCAGGTGTGTATGGTGGTGTAACTTCATGAACTATACCATTGCTTGCACAAAATTCATTAAAAGCGTTACTCGTATACTCACCACCTCTATCAGATCTCAACCTTTTAAGTACCTTACTAGTTTGTTTTTCTACTTCAGTTTTATATATAATGAATTTACTAAGTGCTTCATCCTTATGTCTAAGTAAATAAACATAACAGTATCTACTACTATCATCTATAAAGGTAATGAAGTATCTAAACTGGTCCTTAGTCAACACACCACCAAATTCACAAATATCAGTGTGTACTAAATCTAACAAGTCTGAATCCCTATCAATATTATGAAAAGGTTTCCTTATTTGTTTAGCAGACACACATACTTGACATTTAGAATTCTTTTCTATAGTGTGTTTTGGAATCAACTCTAAGTTCATCATATTTTTAAGAGCACCAAAATTTAAGTGACCAAGTCTAGCATGCCATAAAGTTGAAGATCCAACATAGTTAACAGAAGGAGTAATCTTATTTAAAGCACCCAAAACGGGTTCAGCATTTATCACAAATAAACCATTTGACAAGTAACCCTTGCCAAAGAAAGTACCAGTATGAATAAGAACTACTTTATTACATTTAAGAGAGACTTCAAAACCATTAGCTACTAAACAGCTTCCACTTATTATATTTCTACGCATGTCGGGAACATGATGCACTCTCGTCAGGGATAGAACACGACCCGAAGGAAACTTCAAGTCCACTTTTCCTATTCCATGTACTTGAGCAGCACTTGCGTTCCCCATCGTCAATGTCAAGCTATGACTCTGTTGATAAGATACAAATAAACTAATGTCAGCACAAATATGCACATTAGCTCCAGTATCAATCAACCATTCATTTGACAGATAAGTGGAAAATAGTACAGGGTTGTAGGTAACATACCGGTCTTCGTTGGTTTCAGAAGCCAAAGCCTCACCAACAACCATGTTCGCTACAGGCCCACTTGAGGTTCCAAGCACAGCATTCGCTTGAGCTACCCCCTCGGCTTTCTTTGCTTTCTTTGTAGGGCAGTCCTTACTCCAGTGCCCAACCTGCCCACAAGACCAACATGGTTTGTTTGCCTTTGGTTTCTTGGCCTTATCCTTGTCATTCTTAGGTTTATTACTATTACCCTTCTTAGAGACAGCCTTCCTTTTCTGTCCTACAGTTGCTACATTTACCTTCGAACTTCCATGCTCAGATGGCATCACATGTCCCTGTTTGGACTTGTGTTGTTCTTGCACCGAGATGTCCAGCATAAGGTTGGTCCATGTGATCTCTCCTTTCTGTCTTTTCAGGGAGAGAGAGAACTCTTCCCAAGACTTTGGGAGCTTTTCAATCACACTCATCACCTTAAACTTTTCGGGGAGGTCCATTCCAGACTCCTTCAAAGCATGCACTATCATCTCGAATTCATGCACTTGCTCAGTCATGGACTTGTTGTCCACCAGCTTGAAATCAAGGAACCTAGCCACAGAATACTTTTCCAGACCTTGTGAGTCAGTATTATGTGTCTGGTCCAGCTTCTCCCATAAGAGTTTTGCGGTGTAGGCATCAGAGGAGTACACATCAAACAATGTGTTGGTTAGAGCAGCCAGAATTGCTGCCCTAGCAACCCCATCCTTCTCAGCCCACTTCGCATAACTCTTAACTGATTCAGCCTTCTCTTGATCCACAACCGGCTTCTCATATTCCACGACAGGCCATAGACCCTTTACAGTCAACCACAACTTCATCCTTTTCTGCCAACGAGAAAAGCCAACGCCCCCATTGAATTTCTCAGGCAAGCCAGTCAATTCAACAGGTTGTGGAAAACTGTAAGTGGTCCAATCAATGACCCCAGCAGATGCAACCGAATTACCACTAGCAGGAATTTCACTCTCGTTAACCATTATGCTAAATACTATATAACAAATTATCTCTTCAAGAATGTTGGTAATTATGACTAAAACAGCAACATAGAGGCAGTTATATATCGTATTTAACAAGTCCAGGCCAAGCATACAATTTGCGAAACAAAACACGAAGGTAAAACACATGCATGTCAGTAACTGATAGAATAAAGAGAAGGCAGTAAACATACCAGTAGCCATAGCTATATCAGTATGTAGAACAAATAAAACAAACAGCTGAGTCGTCAGGATTTGCTAGAAAGCCTGACTGCTCTTGAAGAGATAATTGCCCCCACTTACAACTGTGTTGGGATGCTTGCAACACCTCTCCCAGGATAAAACAGCTCCGAGCTAAATGATCACAGTAATCAGAAAGCTCAACTTCGACTAGCACCTCAGTCGCCGGAAAAACCCTAAGTAAAATATACTATAACAGGAGGAGAATAGAGAGTGTAGAGAAGACAAGAGAATGTAGGGTGTGGTCTGTATATTCAGTGTATCCAGTATAACAATCAGTAGCTTAGGTCTCTATTTATAGGAGAGACCAAACGTAACTGATGCCACCCAATTAATATTGTAACTGCCGATTTACATTTAATAAAATGAAACGGCTGATTTAATAAAATCAAAACGGTTGATTTAATAAATCGTAACTGTTACGTTATATTTATCCACACATATCAGTTTTTATTTTAATTATACGAATATACACAATATATATATCATCAAATTCTGACCCAACATCAGGATCTGATCCATCAGGATTTTTCGTCCGTCAGGATCTGATGTCCATCAGTATTTGATCATTCATCAGGATCTGATACCGTCAGGACTTGAGGTCCATCAGTATTTGATCCAGCATCAGGATCTGGTAGTACCTTCAGGATTTCATCAGGACTTGGCCCATCAGTATTAGATGTCTGACCAGTTACTGATCTATTCCAAGTACTGATCCCAGATGATATATATATATATTCTAATTAAAATATTATTTAATCACAGAAATAAAATCCCTCGCCCAGGTCGTCTCGCGTGCGGGCGGCGGCGGCGCGCGTGTGTGTGCGCGTGGAGCACACTGTTGCCCAGTAAATAACAATTGTAGAAGGGGGTTGAATACAATTGTATAAGATTTTCGACTTAAAACAAATAACACAAGTATGAATCAATAACAGCTTTATTAACTCTGATATAAAACTGTTACAAAACTCTCTTAAGAAATTCTTATGTTCTTAAGAGCTGCTAGGTTACAATATAACTCGTGTAAGTTATTACAAAATGTAAAACCTAAACTGTGTTTATATAATGTACACAGTTGCACTATCAATTACAAGATATTCTAAATCAATTACATATATCTCTGAATGCATATCTTGTATGATAGCTGCCTTCCTACAAATTAGGAACCGACATATCTATCTTCCTTGATCTCTGGTCTGATGAGAATCTTCATCAAATACTGACCAGCTTCTAATCCTGATAGTCCAATACTGACAGTGCATTCCTGATGACGTCAGCATCAGTATCTGATCAGTAATGCCCAGATCCTGATCATCTCTTGAATCAATATCTAACAATCTCCCCCAATTTGTTCTTTATAAAACAAAGCACAAATTCCTTGATTCAAGATGTCAAAAACTCAAAACAAAATACCTTCTAAAAATCATCAGGAACAGTTTCAGAAATTCTTTGATAGAACAGATTCAGTCTCAAGAATTCAGATAACAATTCTTCCTCCTTGCTTTCAAGAATTTGAATCAGTTTCTTCTTCAGATTTTTGAGTTCTTCATCTTCCTCATTAATCTGATAAATAGCTTCCCTGATGTTCTTAATTGAGTTTCTCGGAAGATCTAAGTCACCTAGCAACACATAAGCAATTTCCTTTCCATCCGGATTTAGAGACAGTTGTTCCATGCCTAGATACACTTCTTTAACAGCTGTACCTTTCTTCATTTCAACCTCTCTATCTCTTAAATTTAAGTACATGGGAATATAATTGCCATCATACCTTGTTCCTCCATCCATGAATCTCTGTCTAATCTTCCGGTAAATCATGACACACCAATTTTGATAAACTTCTCTTTCACGAACATTTATTCTTTTACTTCTGAGAAGATACAAAACATATTTCAGTTCTTTTGCAGATTTACACAACAATTCATGAATAGGAATCTTCTTCACACTTCCATCTTTCATGAAGTACACCAGCTTCTCTATTTTCTTTGCATCAGCATGACAATCAGCAATAATAGCAACAGCTTCAAGTTTCCAAAGATGATCTACAGTTAACTCATCCCCAATCTTGTCAACTAGAGCATATTGATCAGTTTGTGCAATGAAAATAACCAGTGCATGACTATATCCAATTCCTCCTCTTGTGCCAGGTTCCCATCCTCTCAAGCCAGATTGCATACTCACCCATTTTGGTGGATTTTCAGCAATAAAAGTAGTAGACTCTGTTTTAACAATCAGAAATTCATTGATCAAAGAAGACTCTTTTATCAATCCAGCTGATATGAATACAACTGGTTTCCTATAATCAGCCTTATCCACCTCCTTCTTCTTACTCTTCTTCTTCTCATTAGTTGGATAATCCTGCTGATGTTCAGGAACAGATCTATCTCTATCATACCATAAATTCCTGTCAGATCTATGAACATTTCTTAAGTAATCCCTGGTTGTTATCTTTTCTGCTTTTGTGGCTTTAGCTCTGACTTCACTTTCTCTTTCAAATCTTCTGAAGTTTTCTTGTTCATACTCCAATGTATCTTCAGAAACTTCCACATTGTGAAATTCAACCACAACTTTAAGAATCATAATCTTAAGTTCTTTTAAGATTTCAGAATCAGAAACAACGACTGACTTCTCATTAAATGCAGTAGATTGAACAGCTGCCTTACTCTTCCTTTTCAAAGGCAATATCTCCTCTACAATTTCTTCAGGAGCATTAAATTTGTTATCTGGAGTTGATGCAAGAGATAGTGGAGTTTTCTTCTTTTCACTTTCAGAAACATCTTTCAATTTGATTCCACTAGATCTTGTTTGCCTTGAACTAGTTTGAGCAGATGATCTTCCTCTATTTCTGTATCTTCCTCCTCTGCCTCTTCTTGCAGCAAGAGCTTTATTCTGTTTTGCAAGCTCTTCAAGGATCCTGTTCTGTTCTTCTAAGAATTCATCAGTAGTCATGTTTGGATTTTCTTCAGTAGATAAGACAAGTGCTTTCTCAGCATGATACTGTTGAACTCTTTTGTCTTTATGAAATAATTTAAGAACACGACCATCCCCAGTGTCAAGTTCATGAAACAGATTAGCAGCATCTTCATCCTGTTCCACATACACATCATCCTCAGGAATGGTTGACAGAGTTTGACCAGGTGTCACTGTCTTCTTTCCAGATTCAGAAACATGAGTTGACTGCTTAGTTTGAGTATTCGTTTTCTTTATCAGTAAAGCAGCATCAGAGGTTTCAATTTTCTGATGTGACTCAGCACCACCATCATTTCCAGAATTATCATCCTTTTGTACAACTGGATCAGGTGAACATAGGAATATTCTTGTCTTCACCTTCCCTTTGAGAAGATGGTTCTTGTGGGACTATTCCTTCAGAAATGTATGCACCTACACTTTGAGTAGGTGGTTCTTGTGTGACTGGATCTGCAATAGCTTCTGAACTCCTTTGAAGTTCAGGTTCTTGTGGGCTGGATCCTTTCAGAGATGACACTGTAGTCCTCTGTTTCTTATGTCTGTGAAAAACATTTGCTTCAGCAGTTTTTACTTCAAGAGGTGAAGGTTTAACACCAAGCTGAGCAGCAATAGCATTTACTTCATCAACGGACATCTCAATAATTCTTCTCTTTGGAGATGCAGATGCTGAAGAATCAGAAATCTCAACAGTCTTCACAGGTGAATTATTTGGAGTAGAGATGTCAGGATTAGCAGTTGCGTCAGGAACTGATGATCCATCCTGATTAACAACATCAGGATTGCCTTCCATATCATCAGTAAGATTCAGAAATTCTGTATGATCAACAAATTTGCCTTTGATGATTAATCTTCTTCTTTTCTTTGGCTTTTCAGAGACAGCCACTTCTCTTGTATCAACAACATCAATCTCCTTCTTTTTCAACAAGACTGATATAGGCATTGTATCATCATCAGAATCAGAAATAGCTCCTTGAACAACTTTTCTTTTCACTCCTGTTCCTTTATCCAAACCAGATGTTTCAACAACTCTTTGTCCAACCCCATGTGACTTCATTTGAGAATGAGTTGGAGTGGAGAAATCCTTTGACCCTGATTGCCTCTTAGACACATCAGATCTAGCTGATTTCTTTGATTTTACAACTGATGCCTTTTGTGAGACACCAGAGGTGGTTAACTGTTTAGGTAAGTGTTTAGGTTTTGTGCTTGTGTCAGGAATAGGATGTGTAAGGTCCTGTTCCATAGCACCAGTTGCTGGGCCATATTGAATAGGCATTCTCTTTCTTAAAAGAGACCATACTTCATCAGGAATGTATGGAGATCCCACAAACTTATTTGCCTTATCAGAATTGATTAGACTCTTTATATTGTTATCTGAGATTTTACATATCGGCAAAATTGTATCATTCTCAAAAACAGCATGAGGACATAAGTGAGAAAATATTAATTGAAAAAATCTAAGAAAGCAAACATAACCACATTTATCTGCTTTTCTTTCACTTAATGCCTTCAGTATAAAAGAACCATAATCAAATGAGAGATCATGAATTAGAGAGTACCCAATTTTGGCTGAACCAGTGGGTAAGGCATCAAAGTTTGACACTTTATTCAAGAAACATCTGCTGATTGTGTCAAAGAAGAAATTCCATTCCTTCTTGAGCTTTGTCCTGTAGAGCTCTCCAAACTTCTTTGGTGTTCCATTGTAACCCAAGCTTACAACATACTCAAGAAGTTTTGCATCAGTAACTTTGAACACAGGGTTACCAATGATTGATGGTAAGTGTAGGGCTGCATTGACAATCTCAGGTGTCACATAGTATGTAATATTGTCATATTCAAAGCTCATCTGAGGATTTTCTGATGGATGACTTTTCCCAAAAACACTTGTGTTCCATACCTGCATAACAGACTTAAAAGATATCTTGGCAGGTTGTGTTAGTGCATAATTGATTGGGCTTGAAGCCAAAAAGTCCTGAATAATGTGGAAATCACTCGGCAAGTCCTGATGATCTAGAACTGCAGTGAAGTTATTAGTATTAAACGTAACTCCATTGATTACCACCTTGCTATTCATGTATAAATTCTCCATTGCAATTTCAAACACAAAAGATGTGTTAATTTTGAAATTAGGGTTTGATAGTGTAAAGACAAAGAGAGACGATGCTTTACTGATAGTTTGAGAAAACTAAATCAATTAGTAAACTTAATTGATTTTGGACAATACTTGTAACTTCTCAAAAACAGGTGTCAGTAAATCATTCGTTTAGACTAAAGTAATGGACCAAATTACGTGAGAGAGTGGTGAGGATTACACGCGTCGTGACTTACATATACAACTGTGTGTAAGCATCGAGTGTGCACACGCGCTACATATTATTCGGAAAATAAAATTGTGACCAAAATAAAACATGGTAATTTTGTTTTAAATAAAGAAATTTAAAACATCACAATCGAATAATACCTGGTACTTGCACCAGTAATATGAATCGTTTCATATTCTCGTTCCACCCTTCTCTATTTAATCTTAGAGACTTGTCCACTTACTTCTTTAACGCTTCATTCTCTCCTGTTAAGAAAAATCAGAAAAACCCTTCTCATCAAAAGTTTTAGCAATGTCGAACCTTACCATCATTGAGAAAAACCTCCATCTCTTAGAGAAAAGAGATATATTTAGTTATACTCGTGAAGAGTTTGATGCTTTCGACTGGGAAAGACAACTGGAGACTCTCTGGTTGCAGATGGATGCAGGTCTCGAAGAAATCGAGAAGGAAAAACCTGCAAAAGTGATCGACATTGATGCTGCCCTCCAAACAGCATTCGCATGGCTTTCATCTAAGGCATCCTCATCCAACTCCATCAACCATTGTTAATGAATATGTCAGCAAAAATAACCTTATCCCTGTCAACTTCCACCCAAACAAAGTGGCAAAGTTGGGATCTGGGATGGCTATTAACAATGGAGTGGATTGGTCTCTTATTTCCTGTTGAATAGATTAGTAGATAGAGAACACAAAAGATGTAATCTTTGAATGTAAACTCTTTCTTATTATCAATGAAAAATTTTGTTTATTCTATTCTATTCAATGTTTTTCCTGATTAAACATGTTATCTGACATTTAAATATGAGAACTAATTAAAGTAATCACATTATCAGGAATTCAATAACATTAAACATAACTTGAATCAGGAAATTGAGATAAAATGAAGATAGTTAGACTCTGACAAAATACTGATTATCGAATCGTTGCATCAGGATTCGACGTTGACCACTGTCAGGATTGACTTTCCATCAGTATTTGCAGGTCGTCAGTACCTGATGACTTCTTTTTCTCAGGAACTGCCATAGTTTACCATTCCTAGTTCATTCACCAACTTTGTAAAAGTAGCCTCAGGTAGTGGCTTGGTGAATATATCAGCTAACTGTTGATCAGTAGGAACAAAATGAAGTTCAATTGTTCCTTCCAGTACTTGTTCTCTTATAAAGTGATACCTGATGCTGATGTGCTTTGTAAGAGAATGTTGAACTGGATTTCCTGTCATAGCAATAGCACTTTGGTTATCACAATAAATAGGTATTTTTGAAAATGACAAACCATAGTCCATTAGCTGATTTCTCATCCACATGATCTGAGCACAACAGCTTCCAGCAGCAATGTACTCAGCTTCTGCAGTTGATGTGGAGATAGACTTTTGCTTCTTACTGAACCAAGAAACTAGTCTTCCTCCAAGAAACTGACAACTGCCTGAAGTACTTTTCCTGTCTATTTTGCATCCAGCAAAATCAGCATCTGAATAGCCACATAAACTAAAGTCTGATTCTCTGGCATACCAAAGGCCAAGAGAAGATGTGCCCTTTAGATATCTGAAAATCCTTTTTACTGCAATGAGATGCGGTTCTCTAGGATTTGCTTGAAATCTTGCACATAGACAGGTTGCATACATGATATCAGGTCTGCTAGCAGTTAGATATAAGAGTGAGCCAATCATCCCTCTATAGTTGGTTACATCTACTTCAGTTCCTTGATCAGGATCAAGCTTTGTAGCTGTAGCTATAGGAGTGGAAGCTGTAGAGCTGTCTTGCATGTTAAACCTTTTTAGTAAATTCTTTGTGTATTTTGACTGATTGATAAAAATCCCTTCATCAGTCTGTTTAACTTGAAGACCTAAGAAATAGCTCATTTCACCCATCATGCTCATTTGATATCTCGACTGCATTAGCTTTGAAAACTTCTCACACAGTTTAGTATTAGTTGACCCAAAAATGATATCATCAACATATATTTGAACTAACAGCAAATCCTTACCATGATTCAAGTAAAATAAGGTTTTATCAATTGTACCTCTGTTGAATCCACTTTCCAGTAAGAATTGAGCTAAGGTTTCATACCAGGCTCTTGGAGCTTGCTTTAGTCCATAAAGTGCTTTATCCAGTCTATAGACATGATCTGGATGTTTGGGATCGATAAATCCAGGAGGTTGTTCAACATATACCTCCTCTTCCAGTTCTCCATTGAGAAAAGCACTTTTTACGTCCATCTGGAATACTTTGAATTTCTTGTGGGCTGCATATGCCAGAAAAATTCTGATGGCCTCCAGTCTTGCAACAGGAGCAAAAGTCTCATCATAATCTATTCCTTCCTGTTGAGAATACCCCTTTGCTACTAGTCTTGCTTTATTTCTCACAATTGTGCCATCTGAATCAGTCTTATTTCTGAATACCCACTTTGTACCTACAATAGACCTTCCTTTGGGTCTTGGTACAAGTTTCCAGACTTCATTTCTTTCAAACTCATTCAATTCTTCTTGCATAGCTGTCACCCAATCAGCATCCTTAAGTGCATCTTCAACTTTCTTGGGCTCCTCCTTTGACAGAAAGTTATTATATAAACATTCATTTTGAGTTGCACTTCTTGTCTTAACACCTGCTTCAGGATTCCCAATGATTAAGTCAGGAGTGTGACTTTTTGTCCATTTCCTTGCTGATGGTAAGTCATTTCTTGAACTGGATGCTCCCCCTGGATTGGTGTTTTCTTCAAAAGAACTAGAGTTGCTAGAAGCTCCCCCTGAGATAGTGCTGTCTTCTTCTGATGTACTATCTTGATTGTCACTTGAGTCTGTTTCCGATGAATCTCTACTTGATGTTTGAGTTGAATCATCACTAGTGATGTCTCGCTCTTGCTCCCCCTCAACATTTGCATTATTTGAGTCATCATCAGTAACAGGTGTTTGATCAGGAATTGATCGATCGTCAGGATCTGACAGAATATCAGTATCTGCCGTGACTTCATCAGGATTGTTGGTAGCTTCATTTGCAAATGTCAAACTGTCATGAGAGTCTTCTTGTATTCCTATTAACTTTCTATCATCAAAAGATACATTAATAGACTCCATGACTGTCTTTGTTCTTAGATTATAGACTTTAAAGGCTCTTGTTGTTGGATAGCCAATAAAGATGGCCTCATCAGCTTTTGTCTCAAATTTTCCTAGCTGTTCTGGATGAGGTCTTAGAACAAAGCACTTGCAGCCAAACACATGTAGATGCTTCAAACTTGGCTTCTTTTCCTTAATCATCTGATAAGGAGTTACACCATGTCTGTTGATTAGTGTAATATTTTGAGTGTAACAAGCTGTGTTGACTGCTTCTGCCCAGAAATATGTAGGTAGTTTAGCTTCTTCCAACATAGTTCTACCAGCTTCAATAAGAGTTCTGTTCTTTCTTTCAACTACTCCATTTTGCTGAGGAGTGCCAGGAGCAGAGAATTGTTGAACTATTCCTTTGTATTTGCAGAACTCTTCCATTGCTGAATTCTTGAATTCAGTCCCATTATCACTTCTCAGAATCTTGACTTTGTATTCCGTACCAGTTTCAATAAGTCTAACATGGTCCAGCAGTATTTCAGCAGTTTCATCTTTTCTGTGAAGAAAATAAACCCAGGTAAATCTAGTATATTCATCAACAATGACTACAGTATACCTTTTCTTACTGATGGACATAATATTCACTGGTCCAAACAAGTCGAGGTGTAGCATGTGATATGGTTCATCAATTGAGGATTCAGATTTGCTCTTGAATGATGTCCTTCTCTGTTTAGCCTTCTGACAAGCATCACAGAGTCCATCAGGAGTATATAGAGCCTTTGGTAATCCTCTTACCAAGTCTTTCTTAACCAACTCATTTATATTGTTGAAGTTGAGATGAGAAAGCTTCTTATGCCAATTCCAACTTTCATCTACAGATGCTTTACTGATGAGGCATGTAGTTGGATTTTCAGTATTAGTGTGAATGTTGGCTTCATAAATGTTACCATGTCTTTGACCTGTTAATGCAATCTTTCCTGTAGATTTGCTGATTACTTCAAAATGAGTATCATTAAAGTTGACACGATAACCTCTGTCTGTGATCTGACTAACACTTAACAAATTGTGCTTTAGTCCTTTCACCAGAGCTACTTTCTCAATGATGACATTTCTAATTACAATGCTGCCATATCCCAAGGTTTGTCCAATGTTGCCATCCCCATAAGACACAGTTGGGCCAGCCTTTTCCTCAAATTCTGATAGCAAGGTTTTGTCTCCAGTCATGTGCACAGAACATCCACTATCCATGACTAACACATTTTTCTTTTTACCCTGCAATCAGAATCACAAAGAACTCAGTTAGAATTTTTAAGAACCCACACTTGTTGGGTTCTCTTTTCATGCAATTCAACATCTTTATCAGTAGAAGATTTTCTTGTAAAGATATTTTTATCAGAATTAACTCCATCAGAATTAGTCTTTATCTTGACAGATGCATGATTAGAATTCAAGTTCTTTGTTTTTCCAAAATTTGCACTTTTATTGAACTTTGGCAAGGGCTCATAATAATTATAGTACAAATTATGGTATTCTTCACATGTATAGATAGAATGCCATTTACTGCCACAATGGAAACAAGGATTCTGTGGTTTATAGAATACTGATTTATTCCTAATGTCAGACTTAGGAACTACAGTTGGCTTCTTTTTACTCCTCCTGCAATCAATAGCAAGATGATTAGAATTACCACAGTTAAAACATACTTTTCTTGGTGCATTCGGAATATACTTATAATTATTCTCCTTGTTTATTCCAACTTTACCATTCCTGTTCCTTTTGACAGTTGGAACTCTCTTCCTATCTGTTACCTCACAGATTCTGTCCCTTAATTGCTTCTTGGACAAAAGACCTACATTTTTGTTTTTGACAGTTCTAGACTCAGAATGATGTGTAGAAGTAGATCCCTCTTCTGAAGTAGATTTGGGAATTTCTGGATACACATAATTAACTGGTTTTAGTTTGGTTTTGGTACTGTCTGTAACATATCTGTAGGTTTTTGGATTTGTTGAGTTATTAACTATAACTCTTCCAGGGTTAGATGAAACAACCTTTCCTTTGTCCTTTTTCTCATTTTCTGGTTTATACCCTAGACACTCTTTCCAGTTTTTATCAGAAATGATTTCATGAGTTTTTGTACCAGAATGTGTCCAGGTTCTGAGTTTTTCATTAGCATCTTTAAGTTGCCTTTCAAGTTCATTACATTTAAACTCAATTTCAAGTTTTATGTGTTTAGCATTATCACATTCTGCTTGAACTTCATGCAAGGAAATTAACTCAGCTTCTAGATGATCATTTCTCTTAACAACCTCTGCCATTTCAGATTTTATTCTTGTATTTTCAAGAGATTGACTCCTAAAACTAATATGCAGAGATTTTAAGAAAGATCTTAGCTCAGAAACATTATTAGTATCAAAATCAAATAAAACTTCAGATACCTTGGTTTCACCAGCAGAAGTCTCATCAGTTTTAGCCATCAAAGCATAATTCACTTTCTCCTCTTCAGAGTCAGATGATGAGTCCATCCAATCCTTGCTTGAAGAAATGAGAGCTTTGGTTTTGGTCTTCTTGCACTCAGTTGCAAAATGACCCATCCCATCACAGTTATAGCATCTGATTTTTGACTTGTCAAACTTGCTGCTCTTGCCTTCTTTCTTCTTGTACCTGTCTTTGTCAGCATTGAAGGTTTTCTTCTGGAATTTCCCTTGCTTCCTAGCCTTTCTGAACTTCATCTTTTTGAAGCCCTTGACTATCATAGCAACCATTTCCATCATATCAGAATCAGTAGAGTCATCATCAGTATCAGGATCAGACTCAGTATCAGTATCTGATGATGAGTCATCAGGAATTGACTCTTCCACTCTACTCTTTCGGTTATAAACCTCCTCAGCTTTTCCCTTTGATTTTGATTCAACATTCAAAGCAACAGATTTTGCTTTGACATTTTTCTTGTTCTTCCTCTGTTGAACCTCAAGATCATGAGTTCTTAGCATCCCATAGACTTCATCAAGAGACAACATCTTCAAATCATATTGATGCCTTATGATTGAAGCTTGAGTATCCCACTCTTCAGTTAAAGCTCTGAGAAACTTGGTATTCGAATCCTCTGGATCATATTCTTTGCCAACCAGTGATAGATTGTTCAGTAAAGTCAAGAATCTATCATACATATCAGTAAGGCTTTCATCAGATTAACAGAGCCCTTCTGTTTCTTTTGATAGATTCAGTACCTTGACATTGAGTTTCCAAAGTATCCCAAATTTCCTTCGCAGTCTTGCATGCTATTACCCTGTTAGACATGACATTATCAAGACTGTTATGCAAAATATTCTTTACCTTTGCATCTTTTAGTACTTGAACCTTTTCTTCTGTCGTCCATTCATTCTTTGCCTTAATGACATAGTGTTCAGCAACAGTCTCTGTTCTTGCAACTAGTTTTGTTGGAAGAAATGGTCCATCATTGATCCTGTCAAGATAGTCAGGATCAGTTGCTTCTAGATACATCAACATTTTCACTTTCCAGGTTGGATACTCGGTCCTCTTGAGAATTGGAATTTTAATGCTTTCATACTTGCTTGTCGACATCTTAAGATCGTTACTGATTAAAATTAATCAGTTTAGCTCTGATACCAATTGTTGCCCAGTAAATAACAATTGTAGAAGGGGGTTGAATACAATTGTATAAGATTTTCGACTTAAAACAAATAACACAAGTATGAATCAATAACAGCTTTATTAACTCTGATATAAAACTGTTACAAAACTCTCTTAAGAAATTCTTATGTTCTTAAGAGCTGCTAGGTTACAATATAACTCGTGTAAGTTATTACAAAATGTAAAACCTAAACTGTGTTTATATAATGTACACAGTTGCACTATCAATTACAAGATATTCTAAATCAATTACATATATCTCTGAATGCATATCTTGTATGATAGCTGCCTTCCTACAAATTAGGAACCGACATATCAATCTTCCTTGATCTCTGGTCTGATGAGAATCTTCATCAAATACTGACCAGCTTCTAATCCTGATAGTCCAATACTGACAGTGCATTCCTGATGACGTCAGCATCAGTATCTGATCAGTAATGCCCAGATCCTGATCATCTCTTGAATCAATATCTAACACACACAGTAACACCATGCACCATCATACACCTTAGTAGTTGTACACTACCCATGTGTGTGATTCTATATAAAGCCAACAACCCCCTTTATTCATTTCAATGTGGGACGAATACACATTCTCATTTCAAGCTTATTCAAGCTACTAACTTCAACTCCATTTCTCTATGGGTTTCACTAAGAAAATTACTTAGACCCATATATGAAAATTTAAGTCCTCATAACAAGGAACAATTTCCAATCGTTAAAATCCGGAATTAAACTCAAGAACATAAAATACTTATGCTCTAAAACTCCATTTTCTAACAGTAACTTGATACCTCAAAAAGACTTATGAGAGAACTCAAAGTTATCTAGCCATTAAAAGTAGTTCTCAAATCAAGTACTTAGTTAATTCTCGACTGTGTTTTTAGAAGACAAATTACTGAAAATTCTCAAGTCAGAAAATCTACACAAACCAAAACACCTACAGTTAGGGGTGAGCAAAATTTTCCAAACCCGCCCAAACCGCCCAATCCAAACCGCCCAAACCAGAATTTATGGTTTTGTAACGGTTCAGGTTGGTAACGATTTCGAATTTTTAAAAACCGAAAATTAATGGTTGGGTTCGGTTTGCCTTGTCAACCCGACCAATATAACTCGTTCCACCCGAATATTTAATAATATATAATAATTAATTTTTATTATTATTTAAGAAATATAATTCAAATTAATAAATAATATATAATTATATAAAAAGAAAAAAAAATGTGCTTACAATAGTTACAATATGTAAAAAAGACTAAATCGGTAAGTTTGTAACCCTATTTTTCTCAACTATCATTTTACCTAAACAACGTTATTTTGCTGGTCCGTAAGACTTTGTAACTTAATTACCATATTTTGGTGATATTTTGTGATGTCAGTCCATTGATGCATTATACAATTGTGTCGATTAATTTTTTACAAGTTTAAATTTTTTAAGTGGTTTAAAACTCAACCCGCCCAAACCAAACCGTTATAATTTGGACGGTTTTTGTTAGTACTAATGGTAACGGTTACGGTAACGGGTTGTTAAATTCCAAAACCGTAAAATATGGGTTGGGTGGTTTAGTCCTTTCAACCCGACCATTGCTCACCCCTACCTATAGTGGTCCAATCGTTGCAGGGTGCACCTGAAAAGCCTAAAAATAAGCTTGGAAAGAAATTAAAGAAAAAGTAGCTGAAGAAGTGGATCTGGCCAACATTAAACAAAGTCATATCACATGTGTTGTATTTTGACTTAATTTGTCAAATAAAAGAAAAATAAAATAAAGATATTATATAGATAATGATATTAATTTGTAAGTTACAAAATATGCAATAATATTATTAAAGCACATTGATTTATAATTATTGGGCAGTTACAATATAGAGGGGGTGGAGATATTTGTGTATGCCCATATATAGTATCTTTGGCTAACAAGAAAAAGCACTAAAAAATATTGCTTGTTCAAACATTTCCCGGAACCTCCTCTATATTCTAATATATGTTCTCCATCTTGATACATTAGTGTGATATATTTTTGCAGGTTAAATGTTTCATTGGTATCAGAGCTTGATAACCTTTTCTGTCAAGTCAGCTGCGCATGATATCATTTTTGTTCACTTCTCTAATAGTACATCATGGGGAGTTGTTTTGTCCTTTTATTTTTGCTAGCGGGAGATGTTGATTATTTTAATTGATTAGATTACATGATCTCCATGTCCATATAACAATTGGTCTATGAAGTTTCAGGTAATATCTTGTTTTTATCCCCTTGTCAGGCGAGAGCATATATCCGGTTTCCAATTTTTTTATATTGTTAAGTGTTTTGGGCTTGGTATGTTCAATTATATTTTTTATACTCTCTCTCATCTCTAAATGTTTTTGTTGTGGTAGCCCTTATATCCTAGATTTATTTAAATTCTTGCCATCTTGTTTTGGTGCAATTACGGATTAGTTGTTAGTAATATTTATATACATAAATCTGTTTGCTCATGTGCCTTGCTGGAAGTTTTTTCTAAAATGACATGGTTTATTATTCACCGTATTTGATCGATACATGTACATGTATTATCCCCATGTCCTGTTATGTGGTTAATTAGTTTTGTTTTGATAGCCCAGTGTTTTATTTTATGACTCATTATTTTATATTCTCATAGTCTCTGTATATCATGCATTGCTAGTTTTTTTTCGTGGCCATGCCTGGCATTTGGATTATTACTACTTTTAATTTTTTTTTCTTGTGTGTTTTACATGTTGGTAGTTGTAGAGTTTGGTTTTGTCATTGTAAATGCTTCTAACTGGGTACTTGTATGGGTACTTGCACGTTAATTTGATCTAATTCTTGTCATTATTATATAGCCTTATCAAAAATTTGGTGCCTAGTTAATTTTTTTTGTCAACCATTTCCTGTATTTTTGCCAGACCTAATGGTTTTTGTATTAATTGTTGTTTTTGGTCTTTGGCCTTTGTCACCCGTTAAAGTCATAATTCTATATTACATGCCTTTGCACTGTTTTACCGTAATTATATATATTATTTGTAAATGAAATGACTGATTATTTGGTAGAAATTTATTACAGATGTATTGGCACCATTTGTAATGTTTGGAGTCGGAAAATAAGAAATAAATTATTTTTGAATAATTTGTTGATAATGGACTTTTTTTTTTACTTCATTATTGATAATTTAATTCGGAAAGGGAAAGGGAGGAATAAATTATTTCTAAAAAAAAAAGTTTGGAATCTACCGTTGAAAAGGGGAACTATACTGGAGGACATTTTCTAGTGAAACTCTAAAATGGAGTATAAAATTTGTAAATAATGATTGGGTGTGAATTGTGAATTATCGTTGAAAATGACGATAATGTGCTAGAGGAAATTTCTAGCAATGCTCGGAAATTGAGCATAGAAAATAATGATGAGTTGGCTATACATTTACGGTTTGGAAAATATGAAAATCGGAATGGATTAATTTTTAACAAATTTGTAAGGACGAGAAAATAAATTTTATCAGAATTGGTAAATACATTGGTGATGTCTGAATTGGTTGTTGAGAGAAAAGAATAATGCTAACATTGCTAGTTGAAGCCAGAAAATAAAATTTGATCTTATCTTTGTAGATTGAAATAAATCGTTTCGAGACAATTTGAAAGTGATGCTCAGAATACAGAATAGAGAGCATGTGAAATATTAGTTTTCTTATAAGGGCAAATGTCTTGAAAAGGAAAATATCATTGACACCCGCCTAGAAGTGGGAAGGATCGAAAAATTGTTAAATGATTGAAAATAAGAAAGCCATTTCCAGAAATATTTTGAGGAATAAGAAAATGTATTTGAAGATACAAGATATTTAGTTGCATGTCATCTATGTGATTATGATAATAAAAGTTATTAAATATTGAGGCATGTGTTAAATAAGATCGAAATGAATATTATGATCTGAACATTGGTATTGCATATATTAGTGCATAATCTTGTTTTTCGCAAGAATCGGAATTATCAAAGGAAAATAACAAAAAAAAAAGAATTTGGATCAATTTGAAAGAATCAAGTGTGAGAGTTGTGTGATCAATCCCAATATAGAAAATTCGTAGGTTGTATATGGTTTTGTGAAAGGGAAATGTGAGAAATACGTGTCTAGAAGTAGGTTGTATATGGTTGTATTTGTTCTTGGCCGAGTATTCTAGGCACCTTATAAATTGAGAAAATTTTGTCGAGAATGAAATTAGACAATAGTGTCTGTATTTTGAAAAGTGGGAGTTTGTTTACAATATTATCAGTATATGTTAATGATATATTGTTGTCAGTAATTAATAAAGGAATGCTTAACAAAACTAAGTTGGAACTTAGTGGAAAGGTTGAGAATATAAGTGAAATCTGATAAGTTTAGGGAATTAAATATTTTGAATATTTAGTGTGAACCAGAGGTATCCGAGTGAAATGCTTAATCATTTTAGGATGCAAAATTGCAGTCCGGCGCCAACCCATTGGTAATGGGAAAATGATTAATGCGGAAAAGGCACTTGATGTATCATATGCGCAAGTAGTCGGAAGTTTGATGTTGTGTAATCGATTGAATTGACTTGGCGTATTTAATTGACCTAGTGAATGGATACAAAAGAAATCCTAATCAAGCCTAGTGAGAGGTTGTGAATAGGATAATGAAGTACTTGAAGTGTACATTGCACCACTTATTGGTTATGAGGCAGACGTGCTTGAATTTATTGTTCTGGTGCAGATTTCGAAAGTGATAAGATAATGAGAGTTCAACTTCGGAAGACCTATTGATTTGGTGGATCCGAAGTTGGGAAAGTAAGAAATATGAATGTGTTGCAAGAAGTGAAAGTAACGATGTTTAATTAGAGATTGTGAATTTTTAACAGAAGGTATTTTTGTGAAAGTATTTGTTAGACAGATTAGTTTTGATTGAATATTTGATTGGACTTAGAAATATGGGAAAAAAGAATCTAAAGTTAACTTTATATAATTTCCTAAAGTTACTAAACTAAAATCAAGTAGTTTTGATTAATTTGTACATGTTATTTAAAAGGGCCCCGCAGGGGCATTAATAATTTTGCTTATGTATCTTCATTTCATAGGTTAACATTAGATTATTTTCCTAAAGGTGCCTTTAGATTCCCCTTACCCTAGAAATATTTAAGTCATTAATTATTGTTGGCGTGATGTTTTGATGATGAATACAAATGGTACATTGTAAAACTTCATGTGTATTTATCTAATCTTGTTTTGCAGGAAGTATTAATCATTGATTAAGGGGGAGCTTTTAGCTAAATCACATATTAGTATATAATCATCAAAAAAGGGGAGATTGTTACCCTAGTGTGTTTTGATGTTATATATAGCAAGCTGATTGCTTATCTTGTATTAGGTTCACTATATCTAGCTCACAATTATATGATTGAATCACTTGATATATCATTTGCATATATATGTGTTTGCTATGTATAAGTATACTCTCAGGTAACTTGGTTGGTGATATGGAAATGCAAAGGTATAAAGCCATCTATCTGTTTAGCTCACCAGAACGAAAACAGCAAGCTGATATGAACTCACCAGAACGAAAACAGCAAGCTGACATGAACTCGCCAGAACCAAAACAGCAAGCTGGTTCGGACTTGGCAGAACCAAATAGCAAGCTGACATGAACTTGCTATGTTATTTCTATATGTACTAACTTGGTTTTGCAGGGTTGTCTAGCTTACTGATTGTATAATCAGTCTATCTAACAGCAAACCAAAGTTGAGATACAGTGACAATTTGGCAAGCCAGTTGCACACGGTCAATACGCAAACAGCAAGCTGTTGCTTGTAGTTTGATATAAAACATCATGTTATTTCTGTATTGTGCTAACTTGGTTGTGCAGTGTATTGTACTAACTTGGTTTTGCAGGGTATTATAACTTAACCAGATTGTCTCAAACAGGAAGACAAATGCATGGACAATCAGCATACCAGTTTCACAAACAGCAAGCTGATTGTGTCTGGCAGAATTAAAGAATCATTCGGATATTTAAAGAGCATGAAGTGGGAATAATGTTAGAAACGTGTAAGGACCCTCTGAATGTTATTTAACATATCAACACCCATATCTCATACATATTTGGAGACAAACAATATTCCTTGACTTAAAATATGAAAAGTAAAGTTCTACTTTTCATTACTTTAACACCCTCCATACCTCCACTCAAAGACAACACATGGGACTCATCATATCAAATATTCTCTCCATGTTTTTAACTCTATACACGCTCCATCTCTTCTGAATTTGCAGAACATCAAGCTTCTCACTTTGCTTAAACAATTCATCATCTCTAACGGATTCATTTCATACCGTTGGAATTATATTCAAGCTTGATTTCAAATATTCTTGTTTATCTATTTAAGGACTGAACTTGCTTAGTTCTTATTAACCCCATACAAGTACAGAAACAAGAATCCATACACAACTTCAAAAGCTTACATTGCAAAATCCTTCAAAACTTCTCAAACCCTATATACACGCATATATACATTTCAGAGGGTTCATTAGGTTGAGTTGTATTATTTGTATTGTTCAAATTGTATTGAATAGCTGTTGTACAAGGTTGGCTTAAGGTTTTGGGTGGGTTGAACTAGACTAGAGAAGTGTACTTGGGAAGTATTGCTTAGAGAGTTAGTTCAGCACAGCAAACAGCAAGCCATTTGTAAGCAGCTGGGTATTTTAGTTGCTTGGCAGATTGGTTAGGGAACAAGGGTTGGTGAACGTTGCTAGAGAAGTATACTTGGGAAGTATAGCTTAGAGAGCAGGTTCAGAAACAGGTGTTCAGCAAGCCATTTGTCAGCAGCTAGGAAAAAGGGAGATATATTGTTGTATCTTGTAATTGGATTATCATTGATCAATAATATATTCTCTTACCAAGTTGGTAAGGGACCAGGACGTAGACCATAGGGGATTAGGGGTCGAACCTGGCTAAAATATTGTGGTGTTCTTTATTTTTCCTGCACATTACTTACTGCACTGCACAAACAGCACGCCATTTGTAAACTGCTAAATCACAAACAGCAAGCTGTTTCTGGTAAAAATCAAAACAGGTCATAAATAAGCATTGTGAGCCATTAACACCTATTCACCCCCCCTCTAGGTGTTGTTTTTCAATTATGAAATGTTATTCTAATGAATAGTGAAAATTCATATTTGAATTGTAGACCCTTGAAAAGGTGGGAGTCGCGAAAAGTATTTGACAAATGCGTCAAGTGGGAGATGTTATATTTTGACTTAATTTGTCAAATAAAAGAAAAATAAAATAAAGATATTATATAGATAATGATATTAATTTGTAAGTTACAAACTATGCAATAATAGTATTAAAGCACATTGATTTATAATTATTGGGCAGTTACAATATAGAGGGGTGGGGGTATTTGTGTATGCCCATATATAGTAGCTTTGGCTAACAAGAAAAAGCACTAAAAAATATTGCTTGTTCAAACATTTCCCGGAACCTCCTCTATATTCTAATATATGTTCTCCATCTTGATAAATTAGTGTGATATATTTTTGCAGGTTAAATGTTTCAACATGATACCTAGACTTGTACCAAAATAGTGTAGACAAGTTAGAAAAGATAATTTGTTTGTTACTAGTTATGTAAAAGTGAATTGTGCACATCTTTTATATGTGCACAGCTTCACTTCTTTAGTTACCAAGTTTTTCGTTGCAATATATTGTAATATCTCTTTGAAAAAAGCGAAGCTGAAAATACTTGTTTTGTATTCACAGTTTGTGACATACTTTGAATCTAATAAAATATTAGATATAACGTAAGTTTATTTATTATTCAAATTTGTAAACATATTCAAAACTACAATCATAAAACAGATTCAAACAAGTTTATAATCAAGGAAAATCCAGAAAAATTTGAAAATACATTCATCCCCCTTTTTTCTAATTATGTATCTCATACTTAACATATATTTCTTCGACTTAACGAATATTCATTTACGTTTATATAGGACCTTTAAAGATTTCAATAAAATTTAGGGATATTTACATAAATAAATAAGATTTTAATAATTATTTCCAATTTTACTACCACCCAACTATCTTTTCACTTCTATAAAATCATTTTTTCAAAATTACTACCTCATTATACTTTTATGTTTTCAAAATTCCAAAAATACTACCTTCCTCAATTGCAACTTTTGCAACTTCCAGTTTTCAAATTTCTGATTTCATGTTCTGGGGTTCAGATGTCATTTTCGACCTCTTTTTTGGACTCTGATATATATAGAGTCCAAAAAACACACATATTAAGAAAGAGGTCCAAAAAACACACATTTTCGACCTCTGATATATATATATGTGTCCAAAACACACACACACACACACATATATATATATGTGTGTCCAAAAAAAACACACACACACACACACACACACACACATATATATATATATATATATATATATATATATATATATATATATATATCAGAGTCCAAAAAAAAGGTCGAAAATGACATCTGACAAATGAAACTTGAAATCAGAAATTTGAAAACTGGAAGTTGCAAATGAGGTTGCAAGGCCCCGCCAAGGGCACTCATAATTGGTGAATTTGGGTTGCAAGGC
The DNA here is from genome assembly GCA_037693485.1 of Kitagawia praeruptora. Taxonomy (NCBI): domain Eukaryota; kingdom Viridiplantae; phylum Streptophyta; class Magnoliopsida; order Apiales; family Apiaceae; genus Kitagawia; species Kitagawia praeruptora. The sequence goes on from CM075350.1 coordinate 59,236,549, forward strand.
CCCGCCAGGGGCACTCATAATTGGTGAATTTGGGTTGCAAGGCCCCGCCAGGGGCACTCATAATTGGTGGATTTCTGATTTGCAACTTTCAATTTTCAGTTGCAACTTTTGCAACCTCAGTTGCAACTCCTCAGTTGCAACTTTTGCAACCTCAGTTGCAACTTTTGCAACCTCAGTTTTCAGTTGCAACTTTTGCAACCTCAGTTGCAACTTTTGCAACTGAGGTTGCAACTCCTCAGTTGCAACTTTTGCAACCTCAGTTGCAACTGCGGTTTACAACCTCAGTTGCAACTTTTGCAACCTCAGTTGCAACTTTTGCAACTGAAAACTGAAAGTTGTAAATCAGAAATCCACCAATTATGAGTGCCCCTGGCGGGGCCTTGCAACCCAAATTCACCAATTATGAGTGCCCCTGGTGGGGCCTTGCAACCCAAATTCACCAATTATGAGTGCCCTTGGCGGGGCCTTGCAACCTCATTTGCAACTTCCAGTTTTCAAATTTCTGATTTCAAGTTCCATTTGTCAGATGTCATTTTCGACCTCTTTTTTGGACTCTGATATATATATATCATAGTCCAAAAAAGAGGTCGAAAATGACATCTGAACCCCAGAACATGAAATCAGAAATTTGAAAACTGGAAGTTGCAAAAGTTGCAATTGAGGAAGGTAGTATTTTTGGAATTTTGAAAACAAGGTCGGTATTTTTAGAATTTTAGAAAGATGGGTAGTATATATTTAAAAATCTAATAGTTCACATGGGTAGTTTTGAAACTATCCCTAAAATTTATTCATTGAGGCATTTAATGAGATTATTCATTTACCCCATTATTCCAAGTTGGTACCGAAATAATTTATTCATTTGACGATGTTATTCATTTATTGAACATTCATTTATCGAGGTTCTACTATATTAAAGTATGATCATCAAAAAATTCGAATTCGATTCTATTTAATTACATAGTTGAACATGATTTATTCCTTATAACTATAAAATTAAATAATATTTATTTGTTTTACATTTTCATCTTAATTTCGGGTTCAATTCTTTATAAGTACATGTTCAAATAATATTTAATAATTATATTTATTCTTAGTAAAATAATGTTTAAAATTTTAATATCATATTTTAATCTTGACAGTGCTTCACACGGGATATCGACCAGTATTATTAAAGCTAAAAATTAAAAGTTTGGTCGGTACGATACCTATTTTTTGGTATTGACCTTATTTAACTGTTTTTACTTAATTACTCGTAGTTAAATAGATTTTAGTTAATTATTTTTCTTAATTTGTATTATAATAATAAATTAAAAACATTAAAAGTAATTTGTGCATGAACCATAATTTAGTACAATATAAAAATAGTTATAGTATTTATAATATATATACATATGTAGAGTAGCATTCTATGGAGAACCACCTTACGTGAAGAACCGTTGAGAATCCTATGATTCTATAGTAGAACCAATATTTTTTAATTTTTTTCTTATTCTGTAACAGAACCATTTTTTTTTTTAAAAAAAATCGAAACTGTCACGCCAACATGCTGATGTGGCACTGCCACGTCATCACTGCTGACGTGAGAGTGCCACGTCATCAATTATTGATGATGTCATCGATGACGTGGCACTATCACGTCAGCAGTGATGACGTGGCAGGTGAGGCGGCACTGCCACGTAGCAGACACGTCACGTCAGCTTTGTCCAGATTTTTTTTTTGTAGAACCAATTTTTTTTATAGAACCAAAAAAATTAAAAATTGGTTCTGTAGTAGAATCAGAAATTAGTATTGAATAAGTGGTTCTCCACGATTCTCCACGTAAGTTGGTTCTCCATAGAATAATGGCCTACATATGTATATATTTCCTTGTTGGAACAATGCCAACTATTTTATAAAAAAAAATATTTTATATTTGTTTGTTTTATATGTGCAATCCATTATAAGCACATAATAAAATTGAAGTATAAGGTGCATTGTCTTTTTATTAAAATATTAAAATAAATCAATAACCATGTTATCTATACTAATATATTAAACCCGAAAGATTTTAAGTTTGGTTGGTTTAATTTTCGGTTTGGTTATCCTAAATATTAAAATAAATAATAACAAAATATAATTAATGGTAATTGACAATTGCTTTTTTCACATTTACTTTTAGTTAAAGATATAACCTATAGCCTTTTATAAAAATATCAATTATATCATATCTCCAAATTATTAATATTTCCTTTATAATTAAAATATGTTACCTTTTTTATTTAAAACTAATCTTAAAACTCGATATAAGTAAAAATAGGAATCTTTCCTCAAGTAACTCAAAAGTATCGATTAATTAATCGATCTTCCATTTCTTCTTTACTCATCGTTTTGCCGGTAATTATATTGTAAATAAATTTGTTTCATCATCCTTAGTTTGTCTTTATTTTTATTTTTGATAGAAATCAAAATCTAAGAAGGAGCAACTAGTGTCATTTTCTTTGTTTTAATCTTCTTATCCTCAAACAACCTGCTTATCATTGAATGATCCACATTGTACATGAGAAAACTGTGAATGTGAATTTATCCATTCTGTTGGTTAGTCTTAATAAATTAAAAAAAAAAAAAAAAGTTGGACTCAATCCTTTTAGGAGAAAAAGGGGGCAACAATATTCGGTGAGTTGATGGCCACTTACAATTTAGTGCTACGAATTTGATGATGTTAAACATGAATTTCATCTATCAAAGGAAGTCAAGTTGGTTTCAAAATTCACATCCACATATGATCAACTGGATGGGAACAGCATTAGATACTATTAGATTGGTCTTTACTTGCAAATCTTGTAGTTTTAACTTTTAACCGATAACTGATATCGAATCAAATTCGACTCGATTTATTTAAAGAAGAATCCATGATGAATAATAACTAATAAGAACGGAACTGAATAACTCACAAGTGTAACACACTAACACTGAAACATACACCGGTTAGAAAATAACGTGAATGGGTCGGGTCGTTGGTTGCCTTTGGCATCATCTACATGATGCAAGTCAGTTTCTCCCACTTATTTTGTCTGGTCAATATTGCACAAAGCTTTACTCTTTTCTTCTTAAAAACTGAAATGACCTGTTTCTTCATTTTGTACGAGTCGTTATTGTGGGTAGGGTAGTTAACGACGTTTAAGGTAAACCAAGTACTTACAATTTAATTAAGGATTTCTCTAATGTGTGCCAAATGGTACATGGTAAGAATTCGTACTATCTTAGTTGTCAAATTTTAATTTATGAAGATTTCATCAATAATGATGAGTCCTCTGCATTCACATAAATATTCACCAATCAAAATTTTCCAATTCATCAAATACGAATTTTTAGCATGTATCCCCTTGAACACACGTTGGACAGACACTTTAATTAGTGTATGTTTGGGGTATCTTAAAATAAGTAGCTTATGACTTATAAGCACTTATGTCATATAAGTCATAAGTGCTGAGTAGAGCAGTCAGTAGAGTGTTTGGTAAATCAGAACTTATATAATCAGTAGAATGTTTGGGTAAATCAGAACTTATAAGTTAACTTATTTTTATAATTTTCAAAATATTGTTTTTTTATATATAACAATGGATACCAATGGATAGATCTCGATGAATAGGGAAATTTGATATATATATATATATATATCAATTTTCTAATAAATGCATCGAGAGATATATGGTTTTGAAGATTTGAAGGATATTATATATTACGTATAGCGAGAATAAGTTATAAGTTATAAGTTGAAGTTAAGAATTCTTAACATTCAACTTATGAATTTATAAATTATAAGTTGAGCTAAAACTTATTTTGACAAACACCCCCAATTGCTTATGACCTTAGAGCATCTCCAAGGATGATATGTAAAATTGTTAGCTAAAATGGTCTTTTATAATTATTATGTAAAATTTTAGCTAAAAGGAAGGACATTCACTCCAATGATGTTATCTATAATAATAATCATGTAAAATTATACATAAGAGGTCTATTGGTTCAACAAATATAGAAGATCAAATATGATTATCTATAATTTTTTGCTAAGGGAAAGAAGGTTGGAGTGCATCAATTTTTAGATATTCTCTAAAGAGTGACACATAGATGCCACCTATGCACCACATAGATAATTTAGCTAATACTCCCTCCGTCCCTTAAAACTCTTCCCATTTCTCTTGGACACGTTTGCCAATGCACACTTTTACTCGTTAATATCTTTAATTTCGTATTAGTATTGAATATAAAAACTTCACTGTATTAAAGTACTCATAAATACGAATTCAACAAGATCACTCATGACTAAATTTTGTTTTATAGATTAGACGTAAATTAGTAATTTGTCTTTTGTTATGAACAGTCCCGACATTCTAAATGGGAAGAACATAAAGGGACAGAGGGAGTAGCTTTTAGTCCTTGAAGATGCTCTTACAAGGCATAAGTGCACAGGAAAATGAAAGGCCAAACAGGCCCTTAATGTCCTTACTTATGTACACGTACGAGAAATGACCTTGTTCTATGGTCCCAGCTAGAGCGGGCAATCGGATCGTGTCGTGTACTTTCGTGTCGTGTACTTTCGTGTTTCGTGTACTTGAAGGTGAAACCCGTATCCACCCGAAACAGGATTCGTGTACTTGAATATGAAACCCGTATCCACCCGAAATGAATTCGTGTACTTTCGTGTCGTGTTTCGTGTATATATTATATAAAAATAAAAATAAAATTTAGTTAAAATTTATTAGTAAATATTATATTCATATGAAATATACATTAAATATTTTACATTTCCATATATAAATATAAATACAACTCTATAAAAACTTGTAAATATGTATATTTTTGTGTAAAATATATATCCTTATAAAAAAATATTAATATATACATAAAATCTATAAGTAGTAAATTATTAACATCTTTATTTCGTGTACTTTCGTGTACCCAAAATGAAAACCCATATCCGACACTAAATCTATCGTGTAATTTCGTGTTCGTGTACTTTCGTGTTTCGTGTACTAAAAATCAAAACCCATATCCGTATTTTTTCGTGTCGTTTCGTGTCGTGTTCACGTGTCGTGTACCAAATTGCCAGGTCTAGTCCCAGCTCCCAATCTATCTCAACCATAATCTAAAATGGTCGGTCAGTGGGCCCTATGTGCCACAAAGTCGGCCACCCACTGCAACTTAATTCTGTTTTTGGGATAAAAATCACGCGGTTTGACTGTTAATCAATTTTTTTAACGCAGGTAACTTGATCTATGCTCTTCCTCAATTTTATAATTTCACAAATCAACACTACAATATGATTTTCTGGTTCTATTCATTTATAATTTTATATGATCGAAGGATAAGGGGGAACATGTTCTACATTATCAAAATATATTGAAAAATTATTGTTTGATATTCTTTTTAAAAATCACATTTTTGAGATTAATTCAAAGATTTATCCTTTTTGATATATTAAATTCATATGTGTTTAATAAACATTTTCAAAACTCTGGCAAAATAAATAAATAAATAAATAAATATTTTAATGAAAAATACAAATTATTATGGTCTAACATAATTGAATAACTATTTATATTTTGTATATAAATTAAAGAAATTGAGGATCCTGAGATCCACTCACATAAATTACCTTACCATGAAAAATTAAAAAAACATATTATTTTAGGAAATTTCTTAAGATTAACCTCAATTCCTTTTTCTCTTAAATAAAATTTCACTTTCAATTATTTAGAAGGGGTATGAATTATTACACTGTTACGTTCTAATATTACATTTGATTATAAATTAATATTAGTTAAGATAGTTCTGACAAAAAATATATACTCCCTTGTCCAGTTTGACTTTTCAGTGGTCAAATTGATTAACTTTTGATCGAAGATTAAAATTAATCCGTTTATTATTTTAAAAAACTGAAAATCACATATTAAAATAGATTAGAAGTAGTTTATAATGGTATAATTTTTTTAAATATTTTTCATTATGTAATATATATATAAATTTCAGTCAAATTTGAGTCAATTTGACCAACAAAAATAGAATCTGGACAACTAATTAGGGACAGAGGGAGTATTAGTTAAGATAGTTTATTGAATTATTAGTAACATATTCTATGGTATATAAAAATTAATAAAATAAATATATTGTACTACAATTTACCTTTTGAATGGGTGATTTATTTTGTAAGTAAAATCTGTAACTGAAATAAGTATATATATATATATATATATATATAGGGTGCCCTTCCACAGCCCCCGTTGGTTGGAAAAAGGCTCACAACCACCAACTCGTACACTGCCGCAATGAACCCTTGCGGCAGGAAAACTTAAAAAAAATTTAGGGATGCCGCAATGAAAACTTGCGGCAGGAATGGGCCGCATTGAACGTTGGCGGCAGGTGTCGCTCTCAGGTCCTTAAATATTATTTTACGTTTTTATACCTTTATTTTTATTATTATTTATTAAAATTAAAAAAATTGGTAAATTAATACATTATAAAATATAAAAATGTTTATAAAATTTGAATTATTACATAAAATTTTAAATAAATTATTATAGTTTTATATTTATTAAAAGTAATAAAAATAATAAATTAATAAAACCTGTTAATTTGAAATATTGAAACAAGTAAATATATGAAATTACGTTTTCACCCTCCAATTTGATGCCGCAAGGAGACATAGCGGATAAATGAAAATTTAAAATTACTTGTTTGCCCTTATATCACTGCCGCAATGATACAATGCGGATACATAAAAATATGGAATTACTTTTTTACCCTTAAATCATTACCGCAATGATACAATGCGGATAGGAGTCTTATACAACCACCCATTGCGGCTGCCGCGACCCGAACTGAACCTAATTAATCACAGAGCTCGATTTCCAGGCGACTCTCAGGCGAATTCAGGCGATTCCGGGCGATTTACACACACAGTTGAGAATGTCAGGCGATCTTCCTCCTCAAGGTATCTTCTAATTGACACTTACACACACGCACGTAGTTATACATACACACACGCACTACTATATACATTGCTACTGACGATTATATGTACATGGTTTGATTCGTTTTTAACTGTGGGTGGTGTTTATTTGCTTCATTTTAGTTAAAATCATGAATTAAATCGAATTATTAGGGTTCATAGTTCGAATTTTACCCATTTTTGGTTTGCATTAGTTTGAAATTAGGGCTTTTACCCTCAATTGAGTTGAAATTAGGGTTTCTCATCTTTAATTAGGTTGAATTAGCTCGAAATGCCCAATTTAGAATTAGGTTTCGAATTATTATTCGAATTTTTATTAAAACTATGAATTAATTCGAATTATTAGGGTTTATAATTATGAAATTATAATTATAATTTTTTTTATGAGTTGTGGAAATTTTAATTCGAATTTTTCTGAATTATTAATTTGAATTTTTGAGTTTAAAATTCGAATTTATGAATTAATATGATTTATTAATTTGAATTTTGATTAATTAACATATTAGTACTGCATTTTATTTGATAAATTATATTCGGTGTTAATTTATTAATGTTTTAAATATGTCTTAATGGAATGATAATTTTAGCCAATTTTGGTACATGTTTATGAAATGTGCCTTATTTCTTTGATCTTGCACATTGCAGATGCTATGGATATGCAGTGCGGGCCTCTCGATAGGTCCCTCTTGACCATGCAGGATGATCATATTAGCAGTCACATATGGCAGGGGGGTGAGCGGGAGAAGTTGGATGTCTACCAGTTGACAGCCAACCTCGACGATTGGGTATTTGATGACACCCAGGTTAGTTTGCTGTCAGACTGGGGTTTCCGAGCGTTTACTAACCCACGCTCGATTCCCCAGAACGACATCCGATTGATCACGGCGTTGGTGGAGAGGTTTAGGCCAGAGACCAACACCTTTCATTTCCCATTTGGTGAGATCACCATCACTCTAGAGGATGTTTACATGATATTGGGATTGCCTGTTCGTGGTCGTGCTGTTACTCATACGGAGCTTTCCGCACCGCTTCCATATTGGCTAAGACAGTGGCATGATTTGAGGTTGACTGAGGCCGAACGCAAAGCTATGTATAAAAAAGGTTTGAATTTTAGTCCATAAATTCTAATTTCTTGCATTTTAGTCCTTAACATGTTTAATTCTTGCATGTTATACATTAAATTTTCATTTCTTTGCAATTTAGGAAGATAATTATCTACTTATTGCATTTTAGTCCATAAATTCTAATTTCTTGTATTTTAGTCCTTAATTTGTTTAATTCTTGCATGTTATACATTAAATTATCATTTCTTTGCAATTTTGGAAGATAATTATCTAGTTATTACATTTTAGTCCATAAATTCTAATTTCTTGCATTTTAGTCCTTAATTTGTTTAATTCTTGCATGTTATACATTCAATTATCATTTCTTTGCAATTTAGGAAGATAATTATCTACTTATTGCATTTTAACCCATAAATTCTAATTTCTTGCATTTTAGTCCTTAATTTGTTTAATTCTTGCATGTTATACATTAAATTATCATTTCTTTGCAATTTTGGAAGATAATTATCTAGTTATTACATTTTAGTCCATAAATTCTAATTTCTTGCATTTTAGTCCTTAATTTGTTTAATTCTTGCATGTTATACATTAAATTATCATTTCTTTGCAATTTAGGAAGATAATTATCTACTTATTGCATTTTAACCCATAAATTCTAATTTCTTGCATTTTAATCCTTTATTTGTTTAATTCTTGCATATTATACATTAAATTTTCATTTCTTTGCAATTTAGGAAGATAATTATCTAGTTATTGCATTTTAGTCCATAAATTCTAATTTCTTGCATTTTAGTCCTTAATTTGTTTAATTCTTGCATGTTATACATTAAATTTTCATTTCTTTGCAATTTAGGAAGATAATTATCTAGTTATTGCATTTTAGTCCATAAATTCTAATTTCTTGCATTTTAGTCCTTAATTTGTTTAATTCTTGCATGTTATACATTAAATTTTCATTTCTTTGCAATTTAGGAAGATAATTATCTAGTTATTGCATTTTAGTCCATAAATTCTAATTTCTTGCATTTTAGTCCTTAATTTGTTTAATTCTTGCATGTTATACATTAAATTTTCATTTCTTTGCAATTTAGGAAGATAATTATCTAGTTATTGCATTTTAGCCCAAGAATTCTAATTTCTTGCATTTTAATCCTTTATTTGTTTAATTCTTGCTTATTATACCTTAAATTTTTATTTCTTTGCAATTTAGGTGGGGTGAAGCTTCATAGGTTGAGGGAAATGTATAAAAAGAAACCGGAGAAGCCTTCTCCCGAGTTTATCGAGCATGATGACCTTGTGTACACCCGGGCTTATCTTTTATACATCATTGGGGGTGTGTTGTTTCCTTCATCGAGTAGAGACACCGTGCATCCTAGGTACTTCTTGACTTCATTTATCTCTCTAGTCCTTGCAATTTATGCTTAAATTTATCTTATTCTTGCATTTTATGCCTTAAATTTCACATTTCTTGCATGTTCATCCTTAATTTCTCCAATTATTGAATTCTTACGTTAATTTGCATTTCCTGAATTTTTGCAGGTATTTACAGTTAATCCAGAATGCGCATGAGATTAAGGAGTATGCCTGGGGAGCTGCGGTTTTGAGCTATTTATTCAGGGGTTTGGCCAAGGCTGCTCAGAAGGGTGCCAAAGCTATTTGTGGGTGCACCATGCTTTTGCAGCTTTGGTCTTACGAGAGGTTGTTGCCTGGGGCACCTCTGATAGCACCTCGTATGGATTTTGTTTGGCCGAGGGCATTGGCTTGGGCTGAGCCGGTAGATGGGAGGAGGGTTAACCCCCACCACCATACAGGTCTTTATCGGGGGGACTTTGACAGCTTTCAGCTTGGTTGGCTGACATGGCAGCCTTATCAGAGATTTTATGACATTCAGGATGTTGATGTGGATTATAATATCGATTTGATGGATGCTCACTATATGGCTCTCGGTCGTGTCCCTCTCATTTCTTTTGATATCGTTGAGTATGTCATGCCAGATAGAGTATTGAGACAGTTTGGTATTCTACAGCATATCCCACAGGCCCCGGTTGCCATGACTTCACTGCGGACGGAGAGAGCATCTCGTTGGGTGCGGGACAATCATACAGTGACCTTGGCAGATTACGTTGAGGAGTGGCATGCTTTTAATGATGGCATGATACCTATTGTCGAGGAGGGCAATTACGTGTCTATAGAGGAGTACATGTATTGGTACAGGCGCGTCAGTAAGCTAAGGATTGCTCCATTTGTGGCTGAGCATCGTTCTAAGATTGTGCCTCGTGACTGGTATCCCCAGCAGGACATGGCTGATGCGGTATGCATTATAGACCTTTATTTCTCCAATTCATGCATTTTAGACATTTATTTGTATATTTCTGCATTTTAGACCTTTATTCCTATACTTTTGCACTTTAGACCTTTATTTATCTAATTCCTGCATCTAAATACTTCAATGCAGCTGGATTGTGGAATGAGGGCATTACATGCCATTTACGAGCGTGATCCCCCCGAGTGGTTCTTTGATATCATCACTGAGTTTTTGGCTCGTTATGATCGGATCAACACCGAGTGGAGGGGTGTTGGATTTATCAGACCTAGTTTTGATAGACCCTCTCGTGCACATGATATGGATATTGACCCCAGCGGTCCTTCATCTTCGCAGCAGCCTCCACTAGCCGTTTCTCAGAAACGTTTGCGTGAGGTAGTAATCTTTTGATACTTGTTATCTTTGAATATAGTGGATTGAATATATGTATGATTGTTGTATATTTTATTGTAGGTTGAGACTGTTGATTCTCATGCTTCACTTACGCACGATGCCACACCTCATGTCTCTTATAAACGTCCTCGTCAGGTAGTAATCCTTAATGCTAGGTTTAATTCGAGTCACTTAAGAGGAATTATATATATAACTATGTGATCGGTTCGTTGACATATAATTGCAGGTTGAGACTACAGATGCTCTTGCTACACAGCCTACCCTGGTATCTGTCCCGCCTATAGTCCAAGTTGAGGTATCAATCCTTAACGCTTGGTTTAATGCAAGAATTATAGAAATTAATAAGGGTATAAAATGCATGATTGGTGTATCTTGTAGGTTGAGGCTACAGCAGCTGCTCCTCCTGTTACACAGACGACCCCAGTATCTAGCCCTCCTCCTTCACAGTCTACGCCGGTATCTATCCCCCTCATGCTCATATTAATCTCTCCTTACTGTAATTTCCTTATTATATACCAACTTTTTATATGTTCGTGTTTTTATCTCATTGTGGTTGCAGGTTAGCACTATTCCTGCTGTGACAGAGCCTACCCCGGCATCTGTCCCCCATCATGCTCAGATTGAGGTACTAATCTCTCCTATTTGTGATTTTCTTCTTATATACCATTGAGGTACTAATCTCTCCTATTTGACTTTTGTTATCATATTTGTAGGCTCCAATACCATGTGAGTTGGCAGTGGATGGCAACAAGGTTGCCTATGGCATGGCTTACCCGGATGGAGGAGAAATGAGTAGGAAAATACATGGCAAGCCAATGCCTACTGGATGTCTGAGAGTGTCAGTGGATAGTGGGATCCAACTAGAAGCCTTGATTCCAGTTCCAGTACCTGGTGAGATGGAGACGGTCAAGCAAGCTGTTGGATCTCATGTTGCATGGCCCAAGGACTGGATCATACGTCGAAATACTGAGGTTTGTACATCTATAAAAATACTATAAAGGTCTAAATGCAAAATTATAGAAATAAGGGTCTAAAATGCAAGAAATAGAGAAATAAGGGTCTAAAATGATAAAATTACAATTTATTTCAATTGTTAAATGTAAAATTCGAGAAAAATGACAAAAAAAATTTTTTTCCCCAAAATTATATTTTATTTTATTCCTAATAATTAATTTAAAATTAGAGAAAAGTGGGAAAAAAAAATTCCAGTTTTTCAATTTAAAATTCGAAAGAAAGGATTAATTTAAAAAAATTGATGTTTTTTTCGAATTTTAAAGCAATAATTATAAATAAATAATTTAAAATATTATTACTTAAAAAATATTGAAATATGAGCGGAATTCATTTCGGATTCATATATGAACGGTTGCTAAAGTTGACAGATGTGGCATTCCTGGCCGAGCGGGTTGTTGCGAATAGAAACTCCGAGGTTAAGCGTGCTTGGGCTAGAGCAATTCTGGGATGGGTGACCCCTGGGAAGTTCCTTTTTTCTAATTTATTTTTTTTAATTTTGTATAAAAAAATTAGATAAATTTGTTTTAAACTTATATTTTAATCCAAATGTCCCAGGAAAAATTAATTTAATAGATTCAGAAAAATTAGATAATAATTTTTTTGAGCAAACTTAAAAACAAAAAAATTGGAAAAAGGGAACTTCCCAGGGGGTCACCCATCCCAGATTTGCTCTAGCCCAAGCACGCTTAACCTCGGAGTTTCGATTCGCAACAACCCGCTCGGCCAGGAATGCCACATCTGTTAACTTTAGCAACCGTTCATATATGAATGTGAAATGAATTCCGCTCATATTTCAATATTTTTTTAAGTAATAATATTTTAAATTATTTATTTATAATTATTGCTTCAAAATTCGAAAAAAAACATCAAATTTTGTTTTAAATTATTTCGAATTTTAGTTAAAAACCTCGGAATTTTTTTTCCCATTTTTCTCGAATTTTAAATTAATTATCAGGAATGAAATATAATTTATGCCTTTTTTCGATTTTTAAATGCAAATTTTGTCAAGTTTTAAAATAAAATTTTGGGAAAAAAATATTTTTTTTCATTTTTCTCGAATTTTACATTTAACAATTGAAATAAATTGTAACTTGATCATTTTCAAAATTTTATAATCAGGACATAAATAATAATAAAAAATTACTGCCATCCGCAACGCCTCATTGCGGCAGGGGGGAGTCCAGTAGCTTTTCTCTCTCCTCCCTGCCGCAATGAGACCTTGCGGACGACAGTAATTTTTTATTATTATTTTTTTCCTGATTATAAAAATTGGAAAAATGATAAAATTACAATTTATTTCAATTGTTAAATGTAAAATTCGAGAAAAATGAAAAAAAATATTGCTTCAAAATTCGAAAAAAAACATCAAATTTTGTTTTAAATTAATCCTTTCTTTCGAATTTTAGTTAAAAACCTCGGAATTTTTTTTCCCATTTTTCTCGAATTTTAAATTAATTATCAGGAATGAAATATAATTTATGCCTTTATTCGATTTTTAAATGCAAATTTTGTCAAGTTTTAAAATAAAATTTTGGGAAAAAAAATATTTTTCATTTTTCTCGAATTTTACATTTAACAATTGAAATAAAATAAAATTCTATTCCAAAATTTACAAAAAAATTCTTTTTCATTTGAATTCACCTAAAAATATTTATTTAATCGAATAAATGTTGAAAATATATAATATTTTAATTGAATTAGAGATAATACAAAATATTTAGAATAAACATGAAAAGAAAATTTTAATTCATTAATAATATTTTTGGATGGGGGAAAACATGAAAATACAATTTTTATTTAAAACAATTTCTTCGAGCCCTCCTTCTTCTTCCGTCTACGGATGTTCATCTCCATGCCCGTACAATTTCCTCAAATAGGAAATCTCCATGTTTCTCTCTTTCAAGGCTTCTTCGAGTTCTTCGACTTTTACCTCCAAATCTACAACTTTATCTTCAAGAAGCATGATTTCTCTCTTGGCTTCTACCAATTTTGATTTTAAACTAGCATTCTTCTCATTTTTTGAATCCATGATAAGAAAAATTTTAGGTTTCTAGAGAGAAAAATGAGAAGAAGATTAGAATATGAAATTTTAGGTTGAGGGTGTGAGTATTTATAGAGAAAATATTTCAAATTAAAATTTTTTCAACATTAAAATTCAAAATAAAATTTAATGTATCTTGAAAATAACATTTGAATTTTTGGGAATGTAAGTTGAACATATGGAAGACTGTGTAAAACTGGTAGGAGTTCCCTGCCGCAAAGAGTCATTGCGGCAGTAATACAACAGCATGACATCAGTTTGGCGTCAGTTTCTTCACTGCCGCAATGAGGCCTTGCGGATTCTTCACTACCGCAATGAGGCCTTGCGGATGCCAATAATTTTTTTTTATTATTTATTTCCTTATATTAATAATTGGAAAAATAATAAAATTACAATTTATTTCAATTGTTAAATGTAAAATTCGAGAAAAATGACAAAAAATATTTTTTTCCCCCAAATTTTATTTTAAAACTTGACAAAATTTGCATTTAAAAATCGAAAAAAGGCATAAATTATATTTTATTCCTAATGAGCTTTTTTAAAATTAGAGAAAAGTGGGAAAAAAAAATTCCAGTTTTTCAATTTAAAATTCGAAAGAAAGGATTAATTTAAAAAAATTGATGTTTTTTTCGAATTTTAAAGCAATAATTATAAATAAATAATTTAAAATATTATTACTTAAAAAATATTGAAATATGAGCGGAATTCATTTCGGATTCATATATGAACGGTTGCTAAAGTTGACAGATGTGGCATTCCTGGCCGAGCGGGTTGTTGCGAATCGAAACTCCGATGTTAAGCGTGCTTGGGCTAGAGCAATTCTGGGATGGGTGACCCCTGGGAAGTTCCCTTTTTCTAATTTATTTTTTTTTAATTTTGTATAAAAAAATTAGATAAATTTGTTTTAAACTTATATTTTAATCCAAATGTCCCAAGAAAAATTAATTTAATAGATTCAGAAAAATTAGATAATAATTTTTTTGAGCAAACTTAAAAACAAAAAAATTGGAAAAAGGGAACTTCCCAGGGGGTCACCCATCCCAGATTTGCTCTAGCCCAAGCACGCTTAACCTCGGAGTTTCGATTGGCAACAACCCGCTCGGCCAGGAATGCCACATCTGTCAACTTTAGCAACCGTTCATATATGAATGCGAAATGAATTCCGCTCATATTTCAATATTTTTTTAAGTAATAATATTTTAAATTATTTATTTATAATTATTGCTTCAAAATTCGAAAAAAAACATCAAATTTTGTTTTAAATTATTTCGAATTTTAGTTAAAAACCTCGGAATTTTTTTTCCCATTTTTCTCGAATTTTAAATTAATTATCAGGAATGAAATATAATTTATGCCTTTTTTCGATTTTTAAATGCAAATTTTGTCAAGTTTTAAAATAAAATTTGGGAAAAAAATATTTTTTTTTCATTTTTCTCGAATTTTACATTTAACAATTGAAATAAATTGTAACTTGATCATTTTCAAAATTTTATAATCAGGACATAAATAATAATAAAAAATTATTGACATCCGCAACGCCTCATTGCGGCAGGGGGGAGTCCAGTAGCTTTTCTCTCTCCTCCCCTGTTTTCCCCTGCCCACAGGGGAAAACAGGGGAGGAGAGAGAAAAGCTACTGGACTCCTCCCTGCCGCAATGAGGCGTTGCGGATAGGCACATCCTTACCGCAAGGCCTCCTTGCGGATAGACACATTTTTTTTTCTCCATATTAAAATTTGGAAATTGATAAAATTCCAATTTATTTCTATAGTTAAATATTAAATTCTAGATAAAATACCACTTTTATATCTTGCCGCTTTCTTTCGTCCCTTAGTTTGTGACATTGGAGGATCGAATATCGGATCATGATCCCAATCTTCTTGAGGAAACGACTCGTTCATTTGTTCGATCTTATCTTCTTGTGGAAAAGCAATTTCCACGTGACACCTCTCTCGCTCAATCAAGTTCATCACGTAGTTGAAACGTGGGACGGAACAACTACCAACAGCGCCTAAATTTTGAAATGATTTGCACAATGCACTATACCTTGATGCTTGTGATTCACCAACATTACCAAGAACGGGAGGGGTATAAGGTAGAGGTCCGGCAATTTTGTTGCCATTTTTTGTCCACCTAGACATGATGTAATCATTCGGTATACGTATTTTTTGTTTCATGTCTAGGTAACGGATCATGTGTTTACAAATCATCCCGGAATGTTCAAATTGCATACAAACACATTCAATCCGTCCATCAATATGGGCCGTCAACGGATAGCTTCTTCTACGATCCTCCGGCACGGTAGACTTCTCAACCACGAACATTTTAAATAAATGACATCCACCTTTAGTTTTCGTCACGACATAAGATGTACTTTTTAGAAGCTCCTTTTGAAAACGCCTAAACATCTCTTTCGTGTAAATTTCGGATGCATGAATTTCCAAGGATGATTGCAATACTAGTCTCCTTTCCCTTTCTTCGCTCTCGTAGTCACTTTTAACCTCCCTAAGATATTGTGTCTCCAAAGCCTTTTGGGAATTCTCAATGAATTCTTTCAAACCGGTAGATGCTTGCACATATTCATCAAAAAATGCATTCATTGATTCGCTTCTAGAGGTAGTGGTCATACCGGCGGCAAAATGCGACTTTGTGTAAGCACCAATCCATTGATGTCTAATGCGATACATTTCATTTAACCAAACATGATCCTCAAGTTTGTACTTCTCGACCAATTCCTCCCATCTACCTTCAAATTCCGTGGGAGACAATGACTTGTACACACATGCATTAAAATCTGTTTTGAATTCCGGATATTTGTTGTACAAACTAGATAACTTCTCGGGAAATTTACTACTTATATGCCATGTACAATAAAAGTGATTTGTTTCGGGCATAACCGTGGCAATAGCATTTCCCAAAGCAATGTCTTGATCGGTAATTATTGTAGTGGGAGGTTTGTTGTCAACGGCTTCCAACCAAGTTTTTAAAACCCATTGATAAGAAGTCTCGGTCTCATCTCTCATGAGTGCAAATCCAAACAAAATATTTTGGTAATGGTGGTTCACCCCCGTAATAGGTATGAAAGGCATACAATACCTATTCGTTCGATAAGTTGAGTCGAACGTCACCACATCACCAAAATTCTTGTAAGCGTTCATGCATCGAGGATCAACCCACACCAAACCTTTAACACGATTCTCGTTATCCACATCCACTCGATAGAAGAAATGACCGAACGCATTCTCTTGTTGTAACTTTCGTAACAAGACCAAGCCACACTCCGCATCACCGGAATCAAACACTCGGTGCCGGATATCCCGTATGACATTACGTACATCTTGATTAGAAAACCCTAAATTTTCAATGCCTCCACATGTCTCACCAAGATATTTCATCACTTTACTCGTCTCGATCCCCGATTTGTTAAACAACTCAATCAATGATCGGGTGATCGGATCGATGTTGCGTGATGTTTGAAAAAATTGTCGCTTATCCGGTGTTACCATGGAATGATTATGTTTCAAATCAACCAAAGTTACCTTCCATTTGTTTACATTAACTAGGTGACATACGTACATTCGAGCACGACAATTCGTTCGTGGATCTACATCCCTAATGCGTCGTTTTCCTTTATCAAGATAATCCGATTCCGGTGCTACTCTTCCACCCTTCTTACAAATAAACAAACGGGATGATGGATCATGACTCCGTTGATGTTTATGAGTATTCCTAATTATTATCTCGAATCCGACATTTCGACCATAATTTCTATAAAAACTTTCCGCCTCATCTAATGTATCGAAAATCATTCCAACACAAGGCACAACCTTATTAACATCCGCAAATGTAAAATCAAAATTTTGGTTTCCAATATCCTCATCATCATCATTTTTTCTCATCCTAACATCCTCATCATCAACATTTTTTCTCATCCTAACATCCTCATCATCAACATTTTTTCCCATCCTAACATCCTCCTCACCATCAATTTTTTCCATCCTAATATCCTCATCTCCTTCATCATCATTTTTTCTCATCCCAAATTTCTCATCTTTTTCATCATCACCATCAATAATAATTATCTTGTTTTTATCCTTTCCACCATCATTTTTTTCCCCACCAACATCATCAACATTCATTTTATTTTTATGAACATTGTATTTCACTCTACGTTTATGAACACTACTATAATAATTATCAATATCTACATCATCAACGAATAATTTACGAGAAACATGATTTTTTTTAACGGGCGGCGTAACATAATCATCACCATTACGTTCACTAGATGAACTAGAAGAGCTAAATAAAAATGAAGCCATTGAATAGAGCACTAACCTTAATTTTGGATGAATTTTTGAGCTCCAAACCCTTGAAATTTTTGAGCACTTGGTTGAGTTTTCTGCTGTTTGGAAAAAAAGAAATTGGGAAAAAAGACAAATTCTGTAACCTTAAAGGAAACAGATTTCACGCCTACCGCAATGTTTCATTGCGGCAGGAAGCCTTAATTGCCAGCTGCCGCAATGAAGCATTGCAGCGGATGGTTCATTTATTACCAGCCACCAACCATATTTAATGACTTTTAATTTTTCTGAGCCACAACCAAACATTGCGGCAGGAAAATTTACCGCAATCGCTCATTGCGGCAGCAATTTAAGATTTTTTATTTTTTTTTGTTTAATTTTTAAATCTTCAAATATGCATCAAAATAATAAAATATGTTAATTTTAACTTTAAGGTATCTTTAATAATGTAATATGGATATTTTTTACATGTTATGTAGTTTAAATAATGATGGAATGACATGTACATCTCAATCTTAGATAACTGTTGAAAAATAAATCAGGATGGTAACATTTACCTTCCAAATTAATTTATTATTTTTTGAAATATTGGGAATATCACTAAATTAGACATATATTGATTTACGTGCGGTTGTATCGTCGATAAGTATTTTATAAAAAATATAAACAACAATCCGGGACAAAGCACTAGTTAGATATACTGGTCAAATCGATAGTTCACTACCACTTTTACCACCCAAATAAACTTATTATTTTTTCAAAACTTGGGAATATCACTAGATTAGACATATATTGACTTACGTGTGGTTGGATCGTCGATAAGTATTTTTTAAAAAATAGAAACAACAATCCCGGAAAGCACCGTCCCCGGACAGTGCTTTCCGGGATTGTTGTTTCTATTTTTTAAAAAATACTTATCGACGATCCAACCACACGTAAGTCAATATATGTCTAATCTAGTGATATTCCCAAGTTTTGAAAAAATAATAAGTTTATTTGGGTGGTAAAAGTGGTAGTGAACTATCGATTTGACCAGTATATCTAACTAGTGCTTTGTCCCGGATTGTTGTTTATATTTTTTATAAAATACTTATCGACGATACAACCGCACGTAAATCAATATATGTCTAATTTAGTGATATTCCCAATATTTCAAAAAATAATAAATTAATTTGGAAGGTAAATGTTACCATCCTGATTTATTTTTCAACAGTTATCTAAGATTGAGATGTACATGTCATTCCATCATTATTTAAACTACATAACATGTAAAAAATATCCATATTACATTATTAAAGATACCTTAAAGTTAAAATTAACATATTTTATTATTTTGATGCATATTTGAAGATTTAAAAATTAAACAAAAAAAAATAAAAAATCTTAAATTGCTGCCGCAATGAGCGATTGCGGTAAATTTTCCTGCCGCAATGTTTGGTTGTGGCTCAGAAAAATTAAAAGTCATTAAATATGGTTGGTGGCTGGTAATAAATGAACCATCCGCTGCAATGCTTCA
Source organism: Kitagawia praeruptora (assembly GCA_037693485.1). NCBI lineage: Eukaryota > Viridiplantae > Streptophyta > Magnoliopsida > Apiales > Apiaceae > Kitagawia > Kitagawia praeruptora. Next base: position 59,256,190 of record CM075350.1, read on the forward strand.
TTGCGGCAGCTGGCAATTAAGGCTTCCTGCCGCAATGAAACATTGCGGTAGGCGTGAAATCTGTTTCCTTTAAGGTTACAGAATTTGTCTTTTTTCCCAATTTCTTTTTTTCCAAACAGCAGAAAACTCAACCAAGTGCTCAAAAATTTCAAGGGTTTGGAGCTCAAAAATTCATCCAAAATTAAGGTTAGTGCTCTATTCAATGGCTTCATTTTTATTTAGCTCTTCTAGTTCATCTAGTGAACGTAATGGTGATGATTATGTTACGCCGCCCGTTAAAAAAAATCATGTTTCTCGTAAATTATTCGTTGATGATGTAGATATTGATAATTATTATAGTAGTGTTCATAAACGTAGAGTGAAATACAATGTTCATAAAAATAAAATGAATGTTGATGATGTTGGTGGGGAAAAAAATGATGGTGGAAAGGATAAAAACAAGATAATTATTATTGATGGTGATGATGAAAAAGATGAGAAATTTGGGATGAGAAAAAATGATGATGAAGGAGATGAGGATATTAGGATGGAAAAAATTGATGGTGAGGAGGATGTTAGGATGGGAAAAAATGTTGATGATGAGGATGTTAGGATGAGAAAAAATGTTGATGATGAGGATGTTAGGATGAGAAAAAATGATGATGATGAGGATATTGGAAACCAAAATTTTGATTTTACATTTGCGGATGTTAATAAGGTTGTGCCTTGTGTTGGAATGATTTTCGATACATTAGATGAGGCGGAAAGTTTTTATAGAAATTATGGTCGAAATGTCGGATTCGAGATAATAATTAGGAATACTCATAAACATCAACGGAGTCATGATCCATCATCCCGTTTGTTTATTTGTAAGAAGGGTGGAAGAGTAGCACCGGAATCGGATTATCTTGATAAAGGAAAACGACGCATTAGGGATGTAGATCCACGAACGAATTGTCGTGCTCGAATGTACGTATGTCACCTAGTTAATGTAAACAAATGGAAGGTAACTTTGGTTGATTTGAAACATAATCATTCCATGGTAACACCGGATAAGCGACAATTTTTTCAAACATCACGCAACATCGATCCGATCACCCGATCATTGATTGAGTTGTTTAACAAATCGGGGATCGAGACGAGTAAAGTGATGAAATATCTTGGTGAGACATGTGGAGGCATTGAAAATTTAGGGTTTTCTAATCAAGATGTACGTAATGTCATACGGGATATCCGGCACCGAGTGTTTGATTCCGGTGATGCGGAGTGTGGCTTGGTCTTGTTACGAAAGTTACAACAAGAGAATGCGTTCGGTCATTTCTTCTATCGAGTGGATGTGGATAACGAGAATCGTGTTAAAGGTTTGGTGTGGGTTGATCCTCGATGCATGAACGCTTACAAGAATTTTGGTGATGTGGTGACGTTCGACTCAACTTATCGAACGAATAGGTATTGTATGCCTTTCATACCTATTACGGGGGTGAACCACCATTACCAAAATATTTTGTTTGGATTTGCACTCATGAGAGATGAGACCGAGACTTCTTATCAATGGGTTTTAAAAACTTGGTTGGAAGCCGTTGACAACAAACCTCCCACTACAATAATTACCGATCAAGACATTGCTTTGGGAAATGCTATTGCCACGGTTATGCCCGAAACAAATCACTTTTATTGTACATGGCATATAAGTAGTAAATTTCCCGAGAAGTTATCTAGTTTGTACAACAAATATCCGGAATTCAAAACAGATTTTAATGCATGTGTGTACAAGTCATTGTCTCCCACGGAATTTGAAGGTAGATGGGAGGAATTGGTCGAGAAGTACAAACTTGAGGATCATGTTTGGTTAAATGAAATGTATCGCATTAGACATCAATGGATTGGTGCTTACACAAAGTCGCATTTTGCCGCCGGTATGACCACTACCTCTAGAAGCGAATCAATGAATGCATTTTTTGATGAATATGTGCAAGCATCTACCGGTTTGAAAGAATTCATTGAGAATTCCCAAAAGGCTTTGGAGACACAATATCTTAGGGAGGTTAAAAGTGACTACGAGAGCGAAGAAAGGGAAAGGAGACTAGTATTGCAATCATCCTTGGAAATTCATGCATCCGAAATTTACACGAAAGAGATGTTTAGGCGTTTTCAAAAGGAGCTTCTAAAAAGTACATCTTATGTCGTGACGAAAACTAAAGGTGGATGTCATTTATTTAAAATGTTCGTGGTTGAGAAGTCTACCGTGCCGGAGGATCGTAGAAGAAGCTATCCGTTGACGGCCCATATTGATGGACGGATTGAATGTGTTTGTATGCAATTTGAACATTCCGGGATGATTTGTAAACACATGATCCGTTACCTAGACATGAAACAAAAAATACGTATACCGAATGATTACATCATGTCTAGGTGGACAAAAAATGGCAACAAAATTGCCGGACCTCTACCTTATACCCCTCCCGTTCTTGGTAATGTTGGTGAATCACAAGCATCAAGGTATAGTGCATTGTGCAAATCATTTCAAAATTTAGGCGCTGTTGGTAGTTGTTCCGTCCCACGTTTCAACTACGTGATGAACTTGATTGAGCGAGAGAGGTGTCACGTGGAAATTGCTTTTCCACAAGAAGATAAGATCGAACAAATGAACGAGTCGTTTCCTCAAGAAGATTGGGATCATGATCCGATATTCGATCCTCCAATGTCACAAACTAAGGGACGAAAGAAAGCGGCAAGATATAAAAGTGGTATTGAAACGTCAACTTCAACAACCAAGCAACGAAAGTGCGGAAAATGTGGGTTGGTAGGAGCAAACCATGATAGAAGAAATTGTCCTGGCAATTAGTTTCAATTGTATTCTGTAATATTTGAAACAATTTTTATTAATTATAATCTTAATTTTCTATGTAAGGTATTAATATGCAATCCATGCATTTGTACTAGTTTAAATTAGAATTTTTTCCAATTTTTCGAATATTACGAAATCTTTATTTTATCTAGAATTTAATATTTAACTATAGAAATAAATTGGAATTTTATCAATTTCCAAATTTTAATATGGAGAAAAAAAAAATGTGTCTATCCGCAAGGAGGCCTTGCGGTAGGGATGTGCCTATCCGCAACGCCTCATTGCGGCAGGGAGGAGTCCAGTAGCTTTTCTCTCTCCTCCCCTGTTTTCCCCTGTGGGCAGGGGAAAACAGGGGAGGAGAGAGAAAAGCTACTGGACTCCCCCCTGCCGCAATGAGGCGTTGCGGATGTCAATAATTTTTTATTATTATTTATGTCCTGATTATAAAATTTTGAAAATGATCAAGTTACAATTTATTTCAATTGTTAAATGTAAAATTCGAGAAAAATGAAAAAAAAATATTTTTTTCCCAAATTTTATTTTAAAACTTGACAAAATTTGCATTTAAAAATCGAAAAAAGGCATAAATTATATTTCATTCCTGATAATTAATTTAAAATTCGAGAAAAATGGGAAAAAAAATTCCGAGGTTTTTAACTAAAATTCGAAATAATTTAAAACAAAATTTGATGTTTTTTTTCGAATTTTGAAGCAATAATTATAAATAAATAATTTAAAATATTATTACTTAAAAAAATATTGAAATATGAGCGGAATTCATTTCGCATTCATATATGAACGGTTGCTAAAGTTGACAGATGTGGCATTCCTGGCCGAGCGGGTTGTTGCCAATCGAAACTCCGAGGTTAAGCGTGCTTGGGCTAGAGCAAATCTGGGATGGGTGACCCCCTGGGAAGTTCCCTTTTTCCAATTTTTTTGTTTTTAAGTTTGCTCAAAAAAATTATTATCTAATTTTTCTGAATCTATTAAATTAATTTTTCTTGGGACATTTGGATTAAAATATAAGTTTAAAACAAATTTATCTAATTTTTTTATACAAAATTAAAAAAAATAAATTAGAAAAAGGGAACTTCCCAGGGGTCACCCATCCCAGAATTGCTCTAGCCCAAGCACGCTTAACATCGGAGTTTCGATTCGCAACAACCCGCTCGGCCAGGAATGCCACATCTGTCAACTTTAGCAACCGTTCATATATGAATCCGAAATGAATTCCGCTCATATTTCAATATTTTTTAAGTAATAATATTTTAAATTATTTATTTATAATTATTGCTTTAAAATTCGAAAAAAACATCAATTTTTTTAAATTAATCCTTTCTTTCGAATTTTAAATTGAAAAACTGGAATTTTTTTTTCCCACTTTTCTCTAATTTTAAAAAAGCTCATTAGGAATAAAATATAATTTATGCCTTTTTTCGATTTTTAAATGCAAATTTTGTCAAGTTTTAAAATAAAATTTGGGGGAAAAAAATATTTTTTGTCATTTTTCTCGAATTTTACATTTAACAATTGAAATAAATTGTAATTTTATTATTTTTCCAATTATTAATATAAGGAAATAAATAATAAAAAAAAATTATTGGCATCCGCAAGGCCTCATTGCGGTAGTGAAGAATCCGCAAGGCCTCATTGCGGCAGTGAAGAAACTGACGCCAAACTGATGTCATGCTGTTGTATTACTGCCGCAATGACTCTTTGCGGCAGGGAACTCCTACCAGTTTTACACAGTCTTCCATATGTTCAACTTACATTCCCAAAAATTCAAATGTTATTTTCAAGATACATTAAATTTTATTTTGAATTTTAATGTTGAAAAAATTTTAATTTGAAATATTTTCTCTATAAATACTCACACCCTCAACCTAAAATTTCATATTCTAATCTTCTTCTCATTTTTCTCTCTAGAAACCTAAAATTTTTCTTATCATGGATTCAAAAAATGAGAAGAATGCTAGTTTAAAATCAAAATTGGTAGAAGCCAAGAGAGAAATCATGCTTCTTGAAGATAAAGTTGTAGATTTGGAGGTAAAAGTCGAAGAACTCGAAGAAGCCTTGAAAGAGAGAAACATGGAGATTTCCTATTTGAGGAAATTGTACGGGCATGGAGATGAACATCCGTAGACGGAAGAAGAAGGAGGGCTCGAAGAAATTGTTTTAAATAAAAATTGTATTTTTCATGTTTTCCCCCATCCAAAAATATTATTAATGAATTAAAATTTTCTTTTCATGTTTATTCTAAATATTTTGTATTATCTCTAATTCAATTAAAATATTATATATTTTCAACATTTATTCGATTAAATAAATATTTTTAGGTGAATTCAAATGAAAAAGAATTTTTTTGTAAATTTTGGAATAGAATTTTATTTTATTTCAATTGTTAAATGTAAAATTCGAGAAAAATGAAAAATATTTTTTTTCCCAAAATTTTATTTTAAAACTTGACAAAATTTGCATTTAAAAATCGAATAAAGGCATAAATTATATTTCATTCCTGATAATTAATTTAAAATTCGAGAAAAATGGGAAAAAAAATTCCGAGGTTTTTAACTAAAATTCGAAAGAAAGGATTAATTTAAAACAAAATTTGATGTTTTTTTTCGAATTTTGAAGCAATATTTTTTTTCATTTTTCTCGAATTTTACATTTAACAATTGAAATAAATTGTAATTTTATCATTTTTCCAATTTTTATAATCAGGAAAAAAATAATAATAAAAAATTACTGTCGTCCGCAAGGTCTCATTGCGGCAGGGAGGAGAGAGAAAAGCTACTGGACTCCCCCCTGCCGCAATGAGGCGTTGCGGATGGCAGTAATTTTTTATTATTATTTATGTCCTGATTATAAAATTTTGAAAATGATCAAGTTACAATTTATTTCAATTGTTAAATGTAAAATTCGAGAAAAATGAAAAAAAATATTTTTTTCCCAAAATTTTATTTTAAAACTTGACAAAATTTGCATTTAAAAATCGAAAAAAGGCATAAATTATATTTCATTCCTGATAATTAATTTAAAATTCGAGAAAAATGGGAAAAAAAATTCCGAGGTTTTTAACTAAAATTCGAAATAATTTAAAACAAAATTTGATGTTTTTTTCCGAATTTTGAAGCAATAATTATAAATAAATAATTTAAAATATTATTACTTAAAAAAATATTGAAATATGAGCGGAATTCATTTCACATTCATATATGAACGGTTGCTAAAGTTAACAGATGTGGCATTCCTGGCCGAGCGGGTTGTTGCGAATCGAAACTCCGAGGTTAAGCGTGCTTGGGCTAGAGCAAATCTGGGATGGGTGACCCCCTGGGAAGTTCCCTTTTTCCAATTTTTTTGTTTTTAAGTTTGCTCAAAAAAATTATTATCTAATTTTTCTGAATCTATTAAATTAATTTTTCCTGGGACATTTGGATTAAAATATAAGTTTAAAACAAATTTATCTAATTTTTTTATACAAAATTAAAAAAAATAAATTAGAAAAAAGGAACTTCCCAGGGGTCACCCATCCCAGAATTGCTCTAGCCCAAGCACGCTTAACCTCGGAGTTTCTATTCGCAACAACCCGCTCGGCCAGGAATGCCACATCTGTCAACTTTAGCAACCGTTCATATATGAATCCGAAATGAATTCCGCTCATATTTCAATATTTTTTAAGTAATAATATTTTAAATTATTTATTTATAATTATTGCTTTAAAATTCGAAAAAAACATCAATTTTTTTAAATTAATCCTTTCTTTCGAATTTTAAATTGAAAAACTGGAATTTTTTTTTCCCACTTTTCTCTAATTTTAAATTAATTATTAGGAATAAAATAAAATATAATTTTGGGGAAAAAATTTTTTTTTGTCATTTTTCTCGAATTTTACATTTAACAATTGAAATAAATTGTAATTTTATCATTTTTCCAATTTTTATAATCAGGAAATAAATAATAATAAAAAATTACTGCCATCCGCAACGCCTCATTGCGGCAGGGGGGGGTCCAGTAGCTTTTCTCTCTCCTCCCCTGTTTTCTCCTGTGACAGGGGAAAACAGGGGAGGAGAGAGAAAAGCTACTGGACTCCCCCCTGCCGCAATGAGGCGTTGCGGATATCCGCAATGACTCCTTGCGGCTATGTTTTGTTTTTTTTTTTTTAAAAGTCAGCTTGTTTTTTCTTTTACCCAGTAAAAACAGACAGCAAAAAAAACTGCAATAAGGATATCTGTTTTTACTGCTTCCCATCTACATTTTATAAAACCTGTTTGAACCACATAAACGCGAAATACCATATCAACACAATCCCAACCAATATAAATACAACAATGCAACTACCTATTTTCAAAGCAAAATTAACAAAATAATAATACAATCAAATAGACAAGATCAAATTTAACTAAAGTCCCATCTGCCTTTGTTGTAACCCGGCAATAGTCATTTTCCGTGCTTCCCCTTTAAAAAGCTCCCAAGCTATGCGATACCGGAAAGTCAAAATATCATATACTGGGTGCCACATTGCATCTTTCAATGATATGCCGCCAAGTATAGCATCCATATACTTGCAAACGTACACGCCACAATCAGAGCCGCCTTGTTGCTTCGGTCGATCCTTAATGAACTTCACATCCATGAAACTGTCTTCAGCAAATCTCAAAGGTTCCAAGAAATGAAGCATGCACGGCAATAATTTTTCCTACAAATTTACCACAAAAAATTAAAAACATATTCAAGAAGAAGACATATTTAAAAAACATTGCATAAGATTACCATGACATAAATCTCCTTGGCGTACACCTTTCGTAAGTCACAATAAGATCCATGGTCCCGGAGAGGATCAATTAAGAGCAATTTCATTCGTTCAAGGTCCACAACAAACAAAAACCAATGACCACCTGTGCATACGGGGAACATAGCAACATCACACAAGTGTATTGGTGGCCCAAACTGTTGGTCTTGATAGATATTATAGAAATTTTCTTGCTCTTTCAACCTCTCTGGAGTTTTACAATTTGGATGCATCTGCAAAAAAGAGAAAATAACCTTATTTCAATAATTTTGCATTTTAGACCTTTATTTCTATATTTCTTGCATTTTATAACCTTATTTCAATAATTTTGCATTTTAGACCTTTATTTCTCTATTTCTCGCATTTTAGACCTTTATTTATCTATTTCTTGCATTTTAGACCTTTATTTCTATAATTTTGCATTTTAGACCTTTATTTCTATATTTCTTGCATTTTATAACCTTATTTCAATAATTTTGCATTTTAGACCTTTATTTCTCTATTTCTCGCATTTTATAACCTTATTTCTATAATTTCGCATTTTAGACCTTTATTTCTCTATTTCTTGCATTTTAGACCTTTATTTCTCTATTTCTTGCATTTTAGACCTTTATTTCTATAATTTTGCATTTTAGACCTTTATTTCTATATTTCTTGCATTTTATAACCTTATTTCAATAATTTTGCATTTTAGACCTTTATTTCTCTATTTCTCGCATTTTAGACCTTTATTTCTCTATTTCTTGCATTTTAAACCTTTATTTCTATAATTTTGCATTTTAGACCTTTATTTCTCTATTTCTTGCATTTTATAACCTTATTTATATAATTTTGCATTTTAGACCTTTATTTCTCTATTTCTCGCATTTTATAACCTTATTTCTCTATTTCTTGCATTTTAGACCTTTATTTCTATAATTTTGCATTTTAGACCTTTATTTCTATTTCTTGCATTTTAGACCTTTATTTCTATAATTTTGCATTTTAGACCTTTATTTCTCTATTTCTCGCATTTTATAACCTTATTTCTATAATTTCGCATTTTAGACCTTTAAGGACTAAAATGCAAGAAATTAGAATTTATGGACTAAAATGCAATAACTAGATAATTATCTTCCTAAATTGCAAAGAAATGAAAATTTAATGTATAACATGCAAGAATTAAACAAATTAAGGACTAAAATGCAAGAAATTAGAATTTATGGACTAAAATGCAATAACTAGATAATTATCTTCCTAAATTGCAAAGAAATGAAAATTTAATGTATAACATGCAAGAATTAAACAAATTAAGGACTAAAATGCAAGAAATTAGAATTTATGGACTAAAATGCAATAACTAGATAATTATCTTCCTAAATTGCAAAGAAATGAAAATTTAATGTATAATATGCAAGAATTAAACAAATAAAGGATTAAAATGCAAGAAATTAGAATTTATGGGTTAAAATGCAATAAGTAGATAATTATCTTCCTAAATTGCAAAGAAATGATAATTTAATGTATAACATGCAAGAATTAAACAAATTAAGGACTAAAATGCAAGAAATTAGAATTTATGGACTAAAATGTAATAACTAGATAATTATCTTCCAAAATTGCAAAGAAATGATAATTTAATGTATAACATGCAAGAATTAAACAAATTAAGGACTAAAATGCAAGAAATTAGAATTTATGGGTTAAAATGCAATAAGTAGATAATTATCTTCCTAAATTGCAAAGAAATGATAATTGAATGTATAACATGCAAGAATTAAACAAATTAAGGACTAAAATGCAAGAAATTAGAATTTATGGACTAAAATGTAATAACTAGATAATTATCTTCCAAAATTGCAAAGAAATGATAATTTAATGTATAACATGCAAGAATTAAACAAATTAAGGACTAAAATACAAGAAATTAGAATTTATGGACTAAAATGCAATAAGTAGATAATTATCTTCCTAAATTGCAAAGAAATGAAAATTTAATGTATAACATGCAAGAATTAAACATGTTAAGGACTAAAATGCAAGAAATTAGAATTTATGGACTAAAATTCAAACCTTTTTTATACATAGCTTTGCGTTCGGCCTCAGTCAACCTCAAATCATGCCACTGTCTTAGCCAATATGGAAGCGGTGCGGAAAGCTCCGTATGAGTAACAGCACGACCACGAACAGGCAATCCCAATATCATGTAAACATCCTCTAGAGTGATGGTGATCTCACCAAATGGGAAATGAAAGGTGTTGGTCTCTGGCCTAAACCTCTCCACCAACGCCGTGATCAATCGGATGTCGTTCTGGGGAATCGAGCGTGGGTTAGTAAACGCTCGGAAACCCCAGTCTGACAGCAAACTAACCTGGGTGTCATCAAATACCCAATCGTCGAGGTTGGCTGTCAACTGGTAGACATCCAACTTCTCCCGCTCACCCCCCTGCCATATGTGACTGCTAATATGATCATCCTGCATGGTCAAGAGGGACCTATCGAGAGGCCCGCACTGCATATCCATAGCATCTGCAATGTGCAAGATCAAAGAAATAAGGCACATTTCATAAACATGTACCAAAATTGGCTAAAATTATCATTCCATTAAGACATATTTAAAACATTAATAAATTAACACCGAATATAATTTATCAAATAAAATGCAGTACTAATATGTTAATTAATCAAAATTCAAATTAATAAATCATATTAATTCATAAATTCGAATTTTAAACTCAAAAATTCAAATTAATAATTCAGAAAAATTCGAATTAAAATTTCCACAACTCATAAAAAAAATTATAATTATAATTTCATAATTATAAACCCTAATAATTCGAATTAATTCATAGTTTTAATAAAAATTCGAATAATAATTCGAAACCTAATTCTAAATTGGGCATTTCGAGCTAATTCAACCTAATTAAAGATGAGAAACCCTAATTTCAACTCAATTGAGGGTAAAAGCCCTAATTTCAAACTAATGCAAACCAAAAATGGGTAAAATTCGAACTATGAACCCTAATAATTCGATTTAATTCATGATTTTAACTAAAATGAAGCAAATAAACACCACCCACAGTTAAAAACGAATCAAACCATGTACATATAATCGTCAGTAGCAATGTATATAGTAGTGCGTGTGTGTATGTATAACTACGTGCGTGTGTGTAAGTGTCAATTAGAAGATACCTTGAGGAGGAAGATCGCCTGACATTCTCAACTGTGTGTGTAAATCGCCCGGAATCGCCTGAATTCGCCTGAGAGTCGCCTGGAAATCGAGCTCTGTGATTAATTAGGTTCAGTTCGGGTCGCGGCAGCCGCAATGGGTGGTTGTATAAGACTCCTATCCGCATTGTATCATTGCGGTAATGATTTAAGGGTAAAAAAGTAATTCCATATTTTTATGTATCCGCATTGTATCATTGCGGCAGTGATATAAGGGCAAACAAGTAATTTTAAATTTTCATTTATCCGCTATGTCTCCTTGCGGCATCAAATTGGAGGGTGAAAACGTAATTTCATATATTTACTTGTTTCAATATTTCAAATTAACAGGTTTTATTAATTTATTATTTTTATTACTTTTAATAAATATAAAACTATAATAATTTATTTAAAATTTTATGTAATAATTCAAATTTTATAAACATTTTTATATTTTATAATGTATTAATTTACCAATTTTTTTAATTTTAATAAATAATAATAAAAATAAAGGTATAAAAACGTAAAATAATATTTAAGGACCTGAGAGCGACACCTGCCGCCAACGTTCAATGCGGCCCATTCCTGCCGCAAGTTTTCATTGCGGCATCCCTAAATTTTTTTTAAGTTTTCCTGCCGCAAGGGTTCATTGCGGCAGTGTACGAGTTGGTGGTTGTGAGCCTTTTTCCAACCAACGGGGGCTGTGGAAGGGCACCCTATATATATATATACATATAATAGTTCGCAAAATTAAGTTATAAAATAATTATAAATTACTTTTATCTATTAATTAAATAATTAAATTTTTTCTCCTATTTAAATATTTTTTATAAATTTGACCCAATTTTAATGTTACATATTATATACTCCCTCCATCTCAGCCAGTTATTTACATGGCGGCTGGGCACGGAGGTCAAGGATAGTGGGTGTAAAGTGGGTGTAATATTGTTAAAATAAATGAGGTAGTGGATGTAATAGTGATAAAATAAGTGAAGTAGTGGGTGTAATAGTGATTTTATTGTTAAAATAAGTTAAGTAGTGGGTGAAATAGTGTAAAGTATTCTTAAAATAAGTGAAGTAGTGGGTGTAATAGTGTTAAAACTTACTATTTTGGGTAATGTAAAGAAATGGTGGGACGGCTCAAAAAGGAAATTGTAAAGAAATGCATCGCACAGAGGAGTACTTGTTAACTGTTAAGTAATGAATTTGTAAAACTATTACTAAAATTTATTTCATATATTAACATGTCTAAGATTCTAAAATAATAAAATACTAGTAAATATTTGTAAAATTATGACCATATTTAATAAATTTACTCAATTTTTGTAAAATGTACATTAGAACAAATAAATAATAAACATATATAAAGTAACTTTTATCGTTTAAGTTTTTTATAGATAAAACAAATAGATTATCAGGAATTAGAGTTTTTACCAAATTATATTATATTTTTTGGAGATAACATTTTCATTTTTTCTATTTTTGTTTCCCTAACTCATTGTTATGACAATTATTTTCAAACTTCAAAATTGTAAACTACATTCTGTAGGTTTTTGATTTAATCACGAAGATGTTCATTTTAATTTTTTTTTAAATAAATAGATTTATATGTCTTAAATATCCTGTGAGTTTGGTCATTGGTGGTAGAGAAATATAGATGATATTTATAATGTCCATTATTAACCTAGAAAATACCAAATTTAATTATTATTACACTCGATTCGATTCTAAGATTTATTATACAAGATTTATTTATTTTAATTTCTTAGAGGTTTGATTACATAATAATAAATAGTGTTTATTTATTAAATATTTTTTTCATTCAATTATTTATAAATACATATTTAATAATACTTATTAATTATATTTATTCTTGATAATTTATTAATATTAATATTTTAATGAATTAATATTCTTGAATACGTAAATTGAGATATGAAAGATTTTTAATGTTGATATACGTGAATTACGTGAGATGTAAAAGTTTTTTGAAATATTAATATATAAGAGGTATTTAAATAAGAAATACTCACACATTTTAAATGCTAAAAATTCACTAGGAGAGCAACACCTATCTAAACTGAAAGCTCCAGTTGACCAAATAGATTTATTATTAGAATCAGTCAATTGTCCACGGATGGTCATGAGAAAGACGTCCTTCTTCATGGATAATCTTTCATATTAATATCATCAGATCAGCTTTTGCCCTTTAATCTAATGACAACCGTTTATATTAAAATTAAATTAAAGCAACTTCCTCGTAATATCATACAATAAAATTTGTTCTATAAATTTGATACTTCGAAGTTCGAACTCCCATAAGTTTGCTTCATAACACACTCAACATCTTAACAGGTCTTGCATTTCTTTGATCTCTCTGTCACTCTGTCTATACAAACGCCTTTTTCTTGTCTGAACTAAAAATTTTACCAAAATTTCAGTTGCATTTATTTTCCCTACACAATCTTCAGTTGCCGTTTGTGATATAAAATGGCTCCAATTGCTTCTGCTAAGGTGATTGATGACTGCAAGAAGCAGTCAGTCACGTTGCAAGAGTCAAATTTCTTGGCTAATGGCCATTTAATTCTCTCTGATGTTCCTGCAAATATAACAACTCACCCAGCTTCTACTGGTTGCTTCGTTGGCTTTGATGCTAATGAAGCGAAAAGCAGGCATGTAATGCCTGTTGGCAAGCTTAGAAACATCAAGTTCATGAGTATTTTCAGGTTCAAGGTCTGGTGGACAACTCATTGGACAGGAACAAATGGTAGAGACCTTGAACATGAAACTCAAATTCTCGTTCTTGAGAAGTCCAGCTCCGGTCGCCCTTATGTTTTGCTACTTCCACTTCTGGATGGACCTTTCCGTGCATCTCTCCAACCTGGAAAAGATGATCATATCGATGTTTGTGTTGAAAGTGGCTCTACAAAAGTGTTGGGGTCATGTTTCCGGTCTGTTTTGTACATGCAGTCTGGAGATGATCCGTTTGAGCTAATAAAAGAGGGTATAAAGGTTGCTAGGTCACATCTAGGAACCTTTAAGCTTCTAGAAGAAAAGACTCCTCCAGGAATTGTGGACAAATTTGGCTGGTGTACTTGGGATGCGTTTTATCTGAACGTGCACCCTCAGGGGGTCATGGAAGGCGTACAAGGGCTAGTGGATGGTGGATGCCCACCTGGCCTTGTGTTAATTGATGACGGATGGCAGTCTATCTCCCATGATGAGGATCCAATCACATCAGAAGGTACTAATAGAACTGCAGCTGGTGAGCAAATGCCGTGCAGGCTTACAAAGTTTGAGGAGAATTATAAGTTTAGGGACTATGAGAGTCCTAAAAAACTTAGTGGCCGTAACAAGGGTATGGGGGCTTTTGTTAGGGACTTGAAGGAGAATTTCAAGTCTGTGGATTATGTGTATGTGTGGCATGCACTTTGTGGATATTGGGGTGGAGTCAGGCCCAATGTTTCAGGCCTACCGGAATCTAGTGTTGTGCCTCCAAAGTTGTCCCCGGGGCTGGAGATGACAATGGAAGATCTGGCAGTTGATAAGATAGTTAACAATGGTGTTGGCCTAGTCCCACCAGAGCAAGTTGAACAGATGTATGAAGGTTTACACTCACACTTGGCATCTGTTGGGATTGATGGAGTCAAGGTTGATGTAATCCATGTGAGTAATTCTTAATCTTCTTTTTCTTTACATGAATTTAGTTTTTTGTTTTTCCAGAAATTCTTGATTTTAAATATTTTAACTGAAGATTATTACTATTGAATTAGTAAATGATATATATTTTATTTGTGTTGAGTAGTTGTTGGAAATGGTATGTGAAGAATATGGTGGCAGAGTGGAGCTTGCAAAAGCATACTACAAAGCATTGACATCATCGGTGATGAAACACTTCAAAGGAAATGGTGTGATTGCTAGTATGGAACACTGCAATGACTTCATGTTCCTAGGCACCCAAGCAATCGCGCTGGGACGTGTTGGTATGTGTTCTCCTCTTTAGCCATATAATTCTTAATAAATAGTGACTTATTTTAGGTTTAGATTTTATAACAGTGATTCAAGCAAGTAATGTTTGGTTTTATCAAACAGGAGATGATTTTTGGTGCACTGATCCATCTGGGGATCCCAACGGCACATTTTGGTTACAAGGCTGTCACATGGTGCACTGTGCTTATAATAGCTTGTGGATGGGCAATTTCATCCAACCTGATTGGGATATGTTTCAGTCTACACATCCCTGTGCCGAGTTTCATGCTGCATCTCGTGCAATTTCTGGTGGACCCATTTATGTCAGTGATTCTGTTGGACAACACAACTTTGAACTTCTCAAATCTTTGGTTTTGCCTGATGGTTCAATCCTGCGCTGTGATTATTATGCGCTTCCCAGTCGCGATTGTCTCTTTGAAAATCCACTCCATGATGGCAAAACCATGCTTAAAATTTGGAATTTGAACAAGGTAAAAACCCTGTTACTGGTACATTAGTTTGGCCAGCTGATATTTCATTCAGCCTCCGTGTAACATTATTATTTCTTGTTGTTTGTAACAGTATACCGGAGTTGTTGGAGCATTTAATTGCCAAGGCGGAGGATGGAATCGAGAAGTTAGGCGTAACACAAGTGCCTCGGAATATTCTCATGCTGTGACTGCTTTGATTAGCACCAATGACATTGAGTGGAAAAATGGAAAGAGCTCAATAAGCATTGAACAAGTTGATGTATTTGCAATGTACATGTTCCATGAAAGGAAGCTTATCCTCTTAAAATCAACTGACAACTTAGACATCTCACTGGAGCCGTTTAATTTTGAGCTCATAACCGTCTCCCCTGTCGTAATGTTGGCGAACAAATGCGTTCAATTTGCTCCGATTGGACTGGTGAACATGCTCAATTCTGGTGGGGCAATCCAGTCATTGGTGTATGATGATGATGGTAATTCTGTGCAAATCGGAATAAAGGGAACAGGGGAAATGAGGGCGTTTGCTTCGGAGAAACCAAGAGCTTGCTTGATTAATGAAAAAGAAGCTGCATTTGAGTACAAAGAGAACATGATAATGATCCAAGTGCCATGGCCTAGTGATTCTGGGATTTCTGTTATTAACTATTTGTTTTGATTTGATCTGAGTTTCTTTTGTAATTTGACATGATTTCAACTGCCTCTGCAGCTATGTATTATACCAATAATTTGTTCTTATGAATTGATTGCTTCTCCCCTTTCTCATTTATTTGTGTCATTGTGTGTAAGATCAAATATGACTCCATATCAAAATGAATAGGAAGATCACTACTTAAATTTAATAAAAAAAGAAAAAAAAGGGAAAGGATCAGCAATTCAGTCTTCAGAGTATTATTACTGTGCTTTGTGTATCAGGCAACAATGTCCAGCAAAGTTTGATTCTTTGTATGACTAGGGACCTTTGCCCGCGCTACGCGAGCTTCTTATACTCGTATTATTTTGCTTTTTTTAGTTCACGATAACAGATTGAACATAAAGTTTATGCTATTTTGATCTTCTTTTATTAAAATCTCATTGTAATATATATTTACTAATGATATATTACAATTGCTAATATTTTATTCTTAAATTTAATCTATTTGTTTTCTAATTTTGAAATTTATTTACATTTCAAAGAGAAAATTTTAAATTAAAAGCAAAGAAAATCCTAGTAACAGATATATTAATACCAAAATGAAAGTAATAAAATGGTAGAATGCAATTTATTGATGACAAATTACAAACTTTGTTCAATGGAAATTCAAGGAATCAAGGAAAAAACTTAATAGTAGTCTAGACTTATTAGCAAAATTTATTCATCTTCAAAATATGGGAAATCTGGAATGCTTCAGTGAGCAGAGCATTAATCACACACCACAACTCATTGTCTGAAAATGTATCCTTTCTTTAAACTTCCCATGGACTATTGGCAAACCTACAAAACCATCATGATATTTACTTTGATAAATAGATCGTCCAAACTTTGATAAAGATGGATTAATGTTTTCTCGGAAAAATATTATTACCTTTCCCTCATGATAGAGACGGACTCATGTTCATGGTTAAAATAGAACTTCGTAGCTTGAGTAGTGATGCACTTGACTATGGCTGAAAAAATAATATGAAAATTTTAGAGTACGTAGGATATAGGACATTTAAATAGTAATTACTATTGTCTAACAAACAGATGATCAAACTAACCCTTATATTGATAAACCCTAACACTTGTTATTATAGCAACTCTGGGAAGTTGCTGCTCTGCTGATAAGTGGATTTATATCCACTTGGAACGCTTCGTTTTGGCTTAAATTGATTGTCTTGTACTCAAGTTTGTTGTAGTTTTGATGTGTTTGTGTTTAGTTGTGCAGGGTTGCGAAATATCGTTTAGGGTTGGTGTTTCTGTCAATTTTGGAGATGATTTGAGCAATGGAATGAAGGATGGCGTATTTCCCTAGGCTATCATGAGGATTTATAAGGTAAGAATTGAAGAACGGGAAGTGGCGAAAGAATCGGAAGAGAAAACGGATGAGAATTGAGCAAAATGTGGAAAATTCAGATTTCAGGGTATGTTGCGCAGTCTACACTGTTTTGGTCATATCTGGAGTTCTAGAAGTCCGTTTTCAGCGATCTTACTGCCCACGCGAAGCCTGGGAAATTTTCTATAATTTTGAGCAGATTGCCCCGGCGCCTCAGGCGCCCAAACGGCGCTCCTGCGCTGGTGGTGCGCGGGTAAAAATTCTGCCAGATTTCGGATTTTTGTTTTGGCCATATCTTGAGTTCTACAACTCCGTTTGAGGCCCATAAGCAGTCCACGCGAAGATAACGAGATTTTCTATCATTCTAAAGTGGCCCAGACGTCCAATCACAACTGGAAAGGTTCGGAAATACTGAAGAAAAGCAGATACGAATTTTCCTTAAAAAACAGATTCAGTTTAGGAAACGTATTTTGCAGAAATTCTATTATAATTCTGTTTTGGTATTTTCTTGCTGGGCAAGACTTTTAGAGCCTATATAAACACATATAGATATAGTTTTTAGAGATCGAAAAATTATTGTACATAACTTGTATATTCTAGTATAGAGAGATTGGAGATAGCTATTCACTTTTCTTTGGAGATTGAAGGTTTTTCTCTATTCTTTATAATATTATTTGTTCATATTATATCTCTTGCTTTATTAGTTTAATTATGTATGAGTAGATAATTAATCTAGGGTTAAGTAGAACCCTAGTTATGATTGATGTGTGAATTTCCAATTCCCCCAATTTGATTGTTTAATTGCTCTTGCTTATTGAGTTGTTTTAATTAGCAATTACAAATCAGACGTGATTATGTTTATTGTTTGAACCATTGTCTATTTATCAACGAGAGTTGGATTTAGATGGTTGTGATTTATCCAATGAGGACATGAACTTCTCCATGAGAATAGGTAGAACGGATTGTTAGGAAGTTAGGGTGCTGTGATTAATGTCTCTAAATTGCATGATACCATGAGAATAGGCTTGATTGTATTTTAGGGAAGCCATTAATACTCGAGAGAGGTTATTGGTAATTTATAGGGCGCACCTTTCCTGTTGAGTATTATACGATTGATTGGGGAGGGAATTCACGATTGCATTAATTCATGCTAGTGGGGATACTTAATTCTGGAAGTTTTAGTTAATTGATTAATTGCATTAGTATAAAATTAGTTTAATAATCTTTGATATTTTATTGTGTTACTTGCTTGGCTGAATTGAATCGAGAACAACTGGTGATTGACACGTTTGTCTCTGTGGGATCGACTCTGACTTACCCTACTACATAGTTAGAAGGATTTGTTAGATATTATTATTTGATAGGCACGCGACAGCCTTGTCATCTGCTTCAAACAGTTGATCAACTGCAGCTATCATATCTCCAAAAACATCCACTGGGATTGAATTTCTGTACATGCATAAATGTCGGTGAGTAAAATAGACTTTTACTTGTATACAAACCAATAAATTTATCAAAATTGCATAAAAATGTAATCCACCTCCCATCAGTCAACACCAAATTCAGTAGTTGCAGATTGCAATTCCGTGTAGGTATGACCTGAATCTCATGACGATATTGTATGACTCCAATAATATCTGTAGTTAAATTCCTTTGACATATTAGGACTCAGAAACACACTGATGCAATATATATTTAAATCTTAAGTACTGACACCAGAAAAATTACCAATAGTAGTTGAAGGAGGATAATTTGTTACATGTGAATCTACATAAGAGTGTAACTCATCCAAATGAACAAATTCAAATTTGTTACTTGGAATGTTCAAGTCGTTGCCAAGAATTCTTTTAACGGATGTGTGATTAGTAAGCCTCAGTTGAATCTGAGAAGATACTGGCCTCAGAAATCCAATAGCTTGGTTGGTGTGAAAGTTGGAAATTTCATAAATTCCTCCTTCTACAATATTTTGTCCAATTTGATTCCATGTTTCAGGTATTATAGTTGCATGAACATGATGATCCTGCGAATTAGAATCAAGTAAACATAAATCGACTGATTAATAACACAACCTTAAATAGAAGATATGAAATAGGAAGAATTTCTTACAGCATTATCAAGCAGAATCAGATTAAATCGAGTGACCACTCCACCAACAGTAGTAGACCACACTCTTGTAACGCGAACTCTCACCCTACAATTCGTCCTTGTTGTGTCAAGTGATGCAAGTGTATCGAACATTGCTTTCTAGAGAGAAAGCAAAAAAACGATTAGAGTGTAAGACACATCAATTGTACAAACCATAACATGGAAATCAGTCCAATGATTATTGTACTCATTGCTGATAAAGACATAAATACATAGCATAAAGACATAACATTGTGTAAAAGAATTAAATGAAAATTTATTTATAGACTAACCTAATTGGTTTTCCACAGTTTAGAACTTTTTTTGTTGTGGATTGAGAAATGAGGTACTCGATCTACATGTATTTATACAAATCCTTAGTTGATGTAGAAAAGGATACCTGTATCAATTTACAAATAACTGGCTAAAAAGACGTTGTCATATCAATTATAAACGTCAATCATCCATATCTTATAAGTAATGAGATATGGTTTACAAAATAAAACTTCTGGATCTCCTATACAATAAGTCATGAGATAAATTTGAGAGATTGAGGATTATGATTGAGTATATTATGATAAATATAAATCAAATGCTTGATTCACATAAGATAGAGGATAATAAACATAAGATTGGTTGTTACGATTTATCTAAGATAAAGGATCACCAAATTTTCTATTTCTGTTAGTTCTGATATCTACAACAGGAGTCAGAGACATGTCACCTAAAATAATGCTGATTTGATATGGATTCCTTTTTTGAATTCTTAAAGTTTGGTTTGTGGCCAAGTATTAAAAATTGTCATTCAGACCAAATATAATGGGCAAAAATTACAGTTCCAATCAAGATTATGAGGTTTTTGATTTGTAAAACTCCGAAGATTGATAAAACGTGTTATAACATAGTGTTCAAAAATTGGATTGAACAGAATGGACCAAGACTTAGCTGTATATATATCCTGTGCATTATAATCAGCTCCAGAAGGTGCTATTTGTTTAAATTTAAATTTAAATGTTTGTAAAACTGATACTTACCAATGGAATCAAATACACATAACATTTAAATGGATTCATAATTGGTATGGCTTCCTTCTCTAGCTTTCTTAACTCTTGACTATCAGTTTTTCAAGTTAAGAACTTGCTTAGGCATTCCTCTAGTGTGGATTGTTTCACTTGTAAATTATTAGTGATCAACAAAATGGGATAATTGTTTCACTTGCAAGTAAGATTATAACGTTTATGATTAGAAAAAAACAAAAGTTTGATAATTTTTTACGATTATAGGTGTTGTGGGAGGATTTTAGCACAACTACGTGGAGGCCGTTGCTGGAATAGCGCCGTTAAATATGGAATCGCCCAACTGCCCGGAAAGGCTCGCAATCGGAGATTTAAGGCTAGCCGCCTGGGAAGGCTCACGGCTAGGGGTTACCGAAGAACACGGGAATGTGTTTTTGTAATGATTGGGGCTGAATTTACGGGTATTAGAGCTCAAGGACCGAATGTTGGCCTGCCAAGAACCCTAATTATGAGAGTGAACGTGCACCGGAGTATACATGCTCTTAGTATCAACGTGCGTTTCGAGAAGAGACCCCGTAAACTGCCTACATACCACTATTTATAGTGGATCAAGCCCGTATGTAGTTCTTGATTGATATGTTCGGTTGTTTGTGATGAGTTATCTCGTATCTGATGAGATAATGATTGATATTTTCGTTTATCAACTGATTGTGATGTGTTTATCAGGTTTCCAAGCCGTACTAGGACTGTTGGAAGCCTATCTCATGATGTTTATCTCAAGAATGAAGGATTTATCATGTATATATGATGTATATCCTCGAATAACTGAATAATTATCCGTTTAGAGGTGTATTTCAGTTGTAGAGACGTGCTCCTAAAAAGTAGGAGGTCTGCCTTATCCAATCTGGCGGCCTTATCAGGCTTCCGGGGGAAGCTGGGGGTACCACCCGGTAGCCTGACTCCGGTAACCTGACTCCGGTAACCCAAGTATGGAAGCCATACTGGAAGCCTTATCTGATGGCTGTCCTAGTCTGAATCTGTACTTCTGTTAGGCTTCCGGGGAAGCTGGGGGTACCACCCGGTAACCTGACTTCGGTAGCCCCTCCGGTAACCCAGTTACCGAAGCTATGCTGGAAGCCCTCTCTGATGGTTGTCATTGGCTATGAATGAGACTATCCCCGGGACCATAAGCCTTATATTCTTTCAATGTTCATCGCAAGGTAGCCCCTCTGGGGGTACCGCCCGGTAACCCAGACTATGGCAGCCCCTTTGGTAAGCCGGTTATAGAAGCTATTCTGGTAAGCCATGTCTGGTAGCTGTACTAGAAGCTATGTAATGATGTTTATGGGTTGTGGATCATCCATGGGAGGCCATTCCCAGGACCCTTATCGACATATCTACCTGCTACCCATCTCATGGTAGCCCCTATGGGTTGTCATAGGCTCTTGGAAGCCTGTTATCCGGGAGCCATGCCATTCTGGAGCCTTTCTACTCGGGAGCCCTGTTATCAGTTTTCATGGGTTACCACGGGTACCTTGGAAGCCCTCTAAAACATCCTCTTTCCTTGTGGATTGGACCCAAAACTCATCATGGGCCTAAATCTGATCCATGCAATATTTTGGTCACAACAACTACCCCCCGGTTCCTTGAAGCATGAGTGCAAGAGGAACCAGAACAAGGTAAGGTCCAATCCTTTCTTATTATTCTCTCGGAGAAGTACACATCTTCCATATCGTGTTCCCAAGCTTACATGAGCTAACTCGGCGTAAGAAACAGGAAACACTCTGCTTCTGCATGCATATTTCAATGTGAGTTTTCAAATCAAGGATATCTTCTATTCACTTCGTATCATTCGTGGTACTCCGGTTGGCATCATATCATGGGGCTACCGGCTTCTAGCATTTCTTTTTTAAACATCATGACTTTACATTTTGAGATGCTTCCTTTCTCTACCAAATTGGCCTTCATATAAGAATCTTTTGATGTCTGGAAGCTTATGTGGTTGCAAGGATGCCTCAAGCGTCCAAAACCTGGGCTACCAAGACAACTAGGAAAAGAGATAAGTAACGAGGGCTAAGTAGCCCTTAAAGATAATGCACAAGATCACACATATTTGATGCATACAGGAAAGTATGAATATGCTAGTGCAAATGATTTTGTAAAAAATGTATGTTGCCGCTTTTCCAATCAAGTAGGACCTTGGCGAACAAACTTTTTCGGCATTGTGCCACAATTTTCAGATGTTTCCATTATTCCAACGCATTGGATCCCCAAAGAAATTGTTGAGTATTTTGAGGACTTCTCCTATAATGAGTATTTTGAGGACTTCTCCTTTAATGAGTATTTTGAGGACTTCTCCTATAAGTTGTAAGTGATTTGTACTCGCATGAATTTTCACGAGGCAACACATAATCTCATATGTGCGCTTATGTCATTAATAATCTTGAAAGCGTGTCTCAAGGGGAACCGATGGAAGGTCGTGGAGACACCCTCAATTGCTGCTGTTGTGACCAAAATCTTGCATGGGTTAGATTTAGGCCCATTAGAGGATTAGGGTCCAGATCCATGAAGAGAATGAGTAATCCGTCAGGTTTCCGGAGGCCCGCGGTAGCCCAAGGGGTTACCATGTACATTGCAGCACGGGAACGCATGACTAAGGGTCTCAAGGTATCCCCTTGAGGATAACCTATACCTATTATCAGTCATCCAGTAGAGCTTCCAGAGTAGCTTCCGTGATAGGGGTTACCGGAGGGGGTACCGGAGCCAGGCTACCGGGCGGTACCCCCAGCTTCCGCCGGAAGCCTGATTAGGCTGCCAATACAGATAAGGCACGCCTCCTATTCTTTAGGAACACGTCTATATCATCTAAAAACATTCTCAAACAGATAAACATTCAGTTATTTGAGGATATATGTCATATATACTTGATAAATGATACAAAATCATGATAAATACAAGAGATAATCATTCTATGTTACCTAAACTGCTTGGTAACCTGATTTTATACATCATGCTCGATTATTATCAGAAATAACAGTCATTATCCCACTGGAGAGAGGATAACTCATCATAAACAAACGATCATATCGTTCAAGAACTACATTCGGGCTTGATCCACTATAAATAGTGGTATGTAGGCAGTTTACGGGATTCTTCGACACTTTACACTCCTTGAGTAGCTAGAGCACGTGCACTCTTGTGTGACACAGTCAAATTAGGGTTCTTGGCTGGCCAACATCTGGTCCTTGAGCTCTCATCCCGTAGATTCAGTCAGATCCTTCCGAGGAACCACATCCCGTGTTCTTCGGTAACCCTAGTCGTGTGCCTTCCCGGGCGGCTAGCCATTGATCATCAACCACGAGCCTTTCTGGGTGGTTGGACGATTCATTGTTTATTTGCGGTATTCCAGCACGAGGCCTCATAATCTGTTGTGCTAAAATCCTCCCACAACAATTGGCGCCCGAAAGAGGGGCCTCAAAAGTCGTCATTTGGAGGAGATATGGCGAGTGACAATTTTGAAAGTGATAAAACACCGTCTCAGGATGGTAATGGACGAAACAAAGGTGGTGGTGATGTTAGTAACAAGGACATCATGGACTATCTGAAGACGATGAATGAAAGAGTCAACAACTTGGAAAAAGGTTCCGAGAAAATGAAAAAATGGCAAAGGAAGTGCAAGTCGAAGTCAAAAAAGAAGAATGTGACTCCGACAAGGCTGAATTTCGAGTCTGAGGACAATATTGAGGACAACACTGATCATGTCCCATCTGAAGAAGACGCAGAAGAGCCTGTGGAAGAAGAATATGAGGGTGACCAATCTGATGTCCCGGAAACCCAGGGTGCCGAAGGTTCACCCACCAGGAGTCTAAGTGTTTTTGATCGAGTTGGCAAAAAACTGACTAACAAAGACCTTCGTCACAAACTGATTCACACTGGAAGCAAAGATCGGAGAGATGGCAATGGGGGTTCCACAACTCAGGGTTCCCGAGAACGCCGAGAGAAGTCCCAATCGGAACCCCCAAAAAGCATTTCTAGGAGATCCAGATCTGATGGCAAAAGGAATTATAGGCAAAGCAGTCACTCTTCTTGGCATAGAAACAGGAGATCCCGCTCTACCGAAGTCCCTACCGGTGGGGGTACCGATCAGGATTCCGGCTCCCATCAAAGTTCAGTCCCTAGAAGAAGCAAGACAGCCAATGAAGATGATGATTCTGAAAGTGATACGCTTTCAGATGGTGAAAATGGACAGTTCAGGATGTCTGACTGGAAAAAAGCCTTGGAAAAGATCAAGGAGGAGAAAATGTTTAAGTCTGGTATCACTGCCGGTTCCCCCTTTTCTGTGAAAGTGAAAAAGGCAGCCTTGCCAAGGTTCTTTAAGATGAATACTGACTTGAAATTCAATGGAAACTCAGATCCAGTTGAATACTTGAGCCGTTTTAATACGGAAATGGATGTCTACCAGGTGGAGGACTTAGCAAGGTGTAGGCTATTGGCATCTACACTGACTGGAAATGCCCACCAATGGTTCAAAAGGCTAGCCGAAGGGTCTATCAAATCCTGGAGGAGGATGGGAGATCAGTTTATCTCTCAATTCAGGGCTACCGTGGCCTATGCCCCACCGGTGAATACTCTGGCTAATATCAAGCAAGAAACTCACGAGTCTTTAAGACAGTATTTCAAAAGATTTAATGAGCAAGTGCCAAAAGTGAAGAAGGCCTCTGATGAAACTCTGAAGAACTTCCTGATAGCCGGGGTAAGGCCTGGAACCGAGTTTTGGAAGGAATTGCAAACTGAGGAGCCCGGAACCCTGGCGGAATTTTACCAACAAGCAGAACGCCACAAAGTGATTGAGGAATCCATGGCAAAATTGTCCAAAGATTCCAGTTCCCGAGGTTGGAGCAGGAACAAGAGAAATCGTTCTTACAGCCCTAAAAGGGATTCGAACAAGAGGGCTTCCGGGAGTGGTGCTGCCGGCTTAGGAGCCCCCCGGTATGATGACAAGACTGCCCCTATTGCTGTTAATGCAACTAAGGATAGAGTTTCTACCAAGGACAGACTCACTCCAAAGGCGAATTTCCAGAAATACTCAGAGTATACTCCTTTGACTGTCCCAATCAGTCATATTCTCGAAGTGAATGAGAAGAATGGGCTATTCCGGAGGCCCTACCGGGCAGGGCCCCCAGGAGTGAAAGATCAAGGAAAGTACTGTGCATTCCACGAAGTGAATGGACACGAGACTGCTGATTGCAGGCACTTGAAAGATCAAATTGAAGAGTTGATTAGAGGTGGATACCTGACTGAATTTGTAGCCCAAGAGGCTAAGAAATATAAAGAAGGAAGAGATAACAAGGACAAGGCTCCTGGAAACCAAGAAAGGACTACCCGAGCTAATAGCATCCATACCATCTTTGGCGGCCCTTATTTGGGGGGTGCCAGTCGGAATGCCAGAGATAGGTATGCCCGGGAAGCCAGGGACAAACCCCTAACTAATGTGTTCCACCTTGCAGAAAGGCCCCCTAAGCTGTTTAAAGGGGAAACCGCTGATATTTCCTTTACCCAGGAGGATGCCAAGTGGGTTCACCACCCTCATAATGATGCTTTGGTGGTAACCGTGAGTATGGGTGGAATGAATGTGCACAGAGTGCTGGTTGATAATGGAAGCTCAGTAAATATCTTGGCATATACCACATTCTAGAAATTGGGACTTTTGGACAAAGAGTTACTGCCTACCAATAATGAACTATATGGGTTTACCGGTAACCCAGTCCAAATCATGGGCAGGGTCAAATTACCCTTGACATTGGGTGTGGATCCCTGCAAGGCCACCCAAATGGCAGAATTCATGGTGGTAAATGAAGACATATCCCACAATGCAATTCTTGGTAGACCAGTATTGAAAGATATGAGGGTGGTAACCTCAATATACCACTTTTCAATGAAGTTTCCTACACCAAATGGCATTGGGTGTGTGAAAGGATGTCAACATGAGTCAAGGGAATGCTATAACAGAGCTGTGCAGGCTGCCGAGAAGGCAGACAAACCTATTCAAGTTGAAGAAAAGGCTGATGAAGAAGCCTTAATGAGAAGCCATGGGCTTGAGCCACAGAAGTTTGAAAGAGCATCGTGTAATGCCATCATGATAGTGGAATTGCCAGATGAACCTACTGAAGAGGTTCCTAATTTTCGGGGGGTAGTACCACCACAAAGCTTGTTGTTGGAAGCTGCCGAAAAAAATGATGAAATTCATAACATTTCACTGGAAGGCATAGTAAAAAGTGCCTCAGATGATGATCTAGACGGAGCAATGCTAGAGAATGAGAACCAAGGAACGGAGAGAGGACTCCCGGTTGAGATTGACATTGATCCCAGGATGCCCGGTACCCTGGAAAAGGCAGGGGCTGCCGAGGATACTATCCCTATACTAGTGGATGCTGAAGATCCTAGTAAAATCTTGAAAATCGGGCAACAGCTAGATAAAAATACAAGGGAAAGGTTGACTGCTTTCCTTAAAAGCAACCTTGATGTGTTTGCATGGTGTCATTCTGACATGGTGGGGATTGACCCGAAAGTCATGTGCCACCACTTGAACATCGACCCTGAGAGAAGGGGTATCCGGCAGAAGAGAAGGCCTGTCAGTGGTGAAAGGGCTACCGCCCTCCAGGAAGAGGTAGACCGGTTATTGAAGGCTGGTTTGATCAAAGAATCTTCTACCCAACATGGCTAGCAAACCCAGTACTAGTCCGGAAGCCTAATGGGAAATGGAGGACATGTGTTGACTTTACTGATCTAAATAAGGCATGCCCTAAGGATAGCTTCCCGCTACCCAGAATTGATCAACTGGTGGATGCCACGGCAGGCCATGCTTTGCTAAGTTTCATGGACGCCTACTCCGGATATAACCAGATACCAATGTTTGAACCGGACCAGGAGCATACCAGCTTCATAACTGATAGGGGACTGTACTGTTATGTGGGGATGCCGTTTGGGCTATTGAATGCCGGGGCTACCTATCAGAGGCTGGTAAACATGATGTTTAAAGAACAGATTGGTAAGACTATGGAAGTCTATGTTGACGATATGTTGGTCAAATCAAAGGTGGCAGCCGACCATGTGTTGCACCTATCTGAGATGTTTGATATCCTAAGGAAGTACCGGATGAAACTGAACCCCCAAAAGTGTGTTTTTGGGGTGGAGTCTGGAAAATTTCTAGGATTCATTGTGAACCACAGAGGGATTGAGGCAAACCCTGCCAAAATCAAAGCATTGCTGGAACTGAGGTCCCCAAGGAATGTAAAAGAAGTCCAAGGGCTTACCGGAAGGGTAGCAGCCCTAAATAGATTCGTATCTCGGTCTTCCGACAAATGCAAGGAGTTTTTCAAGGCTATCAAGAAGGGTCAAAACTTTGAATGGACCCCGGAATGTGAGGAAGCCTTCAAGAAACTAAAAGAACAGCTGGGAAGCCCACCATTGCTCTCCAAACCCTTGGAAGGTGAGGTACTCATTTTATATTTAGCTGTTTCTGAATACTCTATAAGTGCTGTGTTGATTCGGGAGGAAGAACAAGTACAATACCCGGTATACTATGTGAGCAAAAGGCTGCTTGATGCGGAAACCCGGTATCCCAGCATGGAAAAGCTAGCATATGCTCTAATATTGGCTTCCAGGAAGCTAAGGCCTTACTTTCAAGCCCATAAAATTGAAGTTAGAACATCCTTCCCGCTAAGGCAAGTGATGCACAAGCCGGAAGCCTCCGGTAGAATGATGAAATGGGCTGTTGAGCTAGGACAGTTTGAAATAGATTACAAGCCCCGAACTGCTATCAAAGGCCAAGCACTGGCCGATTTCTTACTGGAGTTTCCTCCTGATTTTGAGGTTACCAGAGAAGATTGTACCCCGGTAGCCCCAGTTACCGAAGGGGATGCCGAAAGCCCCCAATTATGGTGGAACCTGTATGTTGATGGTGCAGTAAATAATAATGGGGGAGGTGCAGGAATAGAGTTGGTAAGCCCAGAGGGGCACCGGATTCAGAGTGCCATACACTTTGGCTTCAGGGCTACCAACAATGATGCAGAGTATGAGGCCCTGATTGCTGGTTTGAAACTGGCTCTGGAAATGAAGGTAGAATACCTAAATGTGTTTAGTGACTCCATGCTGATTGTATGGCAAATTAAAGGAAGCTTCCAGAGTCGAGGCCCCCGCACTGAACTCTACATGAGGTATGCCCAAGAACTTATCAGTAGGTTCAAATTGCTAAATCTAAATCAAATTCCAAGGGTGGAAAATGCCAATGCCGATGCCCTTGCCAAGTTGGGATCCCAAAAAGAAGCTGTCCTGTTAGGGGTGATACCCCTTGAAGTGCAACTCCAACCAAGTATCCATCGAGAGGAGACTATGGAAATAGATTCTTCAATGGAAAGCCAATGGACAACCCCAATACGTGAGTATATCACCAAGGGCACACTTCCGGAAGACAAAGATGAAGCTCGGAAACTAAAATATAAGGCTGCCCGTTATGTGATCTATGATGGCATCCTATACAAGAGGGGATTTAATCAACCTCTACTTAAGTGCATATCTGGAAATGAATGTGAATACATCCTAAGGGAAATTCATGAAGGCATTTGTGGCAACCACTCGGGGGGTACCTCCCTGGCCCACAAAATTCTCCGACAGGGCTATTACTGGCCTACCATGAAAACTGATGCTTATGACTTTGCTAAAGCTTGTGATCAATGCCAAAGGTTTGCTAACTTCAATAGCAACCCAGCTGTGGAACTAAGACCCATTGGAAGCCCCTGGCCCTTTGCAATATGGGGGATTGACCTGATTGGGGAGCTTCCCAAAGGCAGAGGTGGTGTGAAATATGCCGTGGTAGTCGTTGACTACTTTACCAAGTGGGCAGAGGCAGAACCCCTAGCTACCATCACTGCCGGTAAGCTGAAGGAATTTGTTAAGCGAGCCATTATATGTAGATACGGGGTACCGTACAAGCTTATCTCAGACAATGGCAAGCAATTTGATAGTAGAGAAATGAGAAGTCTATGTGAGGACTTGGAAATAAAGAAAGATTTTTCAGCCGTTTGCCACCCCCAAAGCAATGGGCAGACGGAAGCTGTGAATAACATCATCAAGCACACTCTAAAAGCCAAGTTGGAAGATAAAAAGGGAAATTGGCCAGAGGAGCTTCCAATGGTCTTGTGGTCTTACAACACCACTCCCAGGTCCACAACCGGAGAGTCTCCCTTTGTTCTAACCTATGGCTGTGAAGCTATGGTCCCAGTGGAAGTCGGGACAGGGTCCTACCGGAGGGACAATTTCAGTCAAGAATCAAATGAAATAAATCAGAGGCTGGCCCTAGACATGGTAGAGGAAAACCGGGCTACCGCCCAGCTGAAACTTGCGGCTTACCAGCAGAGGACCCGCAAATACTATAACAACAAGGTACGCCCTCGACCCCTCAAGGTTGGCGACCTAGTACTGAGAAGAATGATGCCCAATATGCGGGTTCCCGGGCACGGAGCCTTTGGAGCAAACTGGGAAGGGCCTTACAAAATAAAGTCTATCTTTTGGGAAGGCACTTACCACCTTGAAGACATGGATGGGAACACTATTCCCCGTGCTTGGAATGCCGAGCACCTAAAAAAGTACTATCAGTAAGACTCTTTTCAGAGCAAACGTAGGCCTCTTTCAGGCTTAGGATGAATAAAAGTAACCTACTAGTTGTGGTTGCACCATTTCCCTTTCAGTTCTTAGGATTTCATAATTTTCGATAGATGCCCGGGGGGTAGTGGATGCACACCCCGTCTGGATGAAATTTGATGTATTCGTACTATTTGATTTTCAGTAAAAGTAGAAGTTGATTGTTTCCTTTTACA
The DNA here is from genome assembly GCA_037693485.1 of Kitagawia praeruptora. Lineage (NCBI taxonomy): Eukaryota > Viridiplantae > Streptophyta > Magnoliopsida > Apiales > Apiaceae > Kitagawia > Kitagawia praeruptora. The sequence continues at coordinate 59,286,479 of CM075350.1, forward strand.
TTTACCACTCATAAATATTTTCAGAAAGATATGTAAGACCTACAAGCATAGTTCTACATGGTAGCTAGGCTACCATCCAGAACTAGGGGGGTAGTAGTGGATACACCTCTCAACTTAACAGGTTGAAATTATCAGAATTTTAAATTTTTGTCAATACCAGACATGTACGGAACCTTGAGTGGTTCACATGGCTTACTTGGTTATCAGGGCATGTATGGAACCCTGTTCGGCATACATGGCTCCCTTCATTATTTGGGCTTGTGTGGTAACCTGATTGGCACACTGGGATCCCTTCAATACCAGACATGTACGGAACCTTGAGTGGTTCACATGGCTTACTTGGTTATCAGGGCATGTATGGAACCCTGTTCGGCATACATGGCTCCCTTCATTATTTGGGCTTGTGTGGTAACCTGATTGGCACACTTGGATCCCTTCATTACCAGACATGTACAGAACCTTGAGTGGTTCACATGGCTTACTTGGTTATCAGGGCATGTATGGAACCCTGTTCGGCATACATGGTTCCCTTCATTACTTGGGCTTGTGTGGTAACCTGATTGGCACACTTGGATCCCTTCATTACCAGACATGTACAGAACCTTGAGTGGTTCACATGGCTTACTTGGTTATCAGGGCATGTATGGAACCATGTTCGGCATACATGGTTCCCTTTATTATTTGGGCTTGTGTGGTACCCTGGTCGACCCACTTGGATCCCTTCATTACAAGACATCTTTGCAGGATTGGCCTGCATGGCATCACCACACATGATTTATTAAATGACTGGGACTCCCGGAACAAAGGTTTCCAGGCTGAGCCTCCGGTACCCAGGCTACCGGATAGGGGCTACCGGCCACGGGGCTCCCGGAATCAGGTTCCTGCCTTCGGGCTTCCAAATGCTATAGGGATACCGGACGGTACCCCCACACCCACAGTGACAACCAAACAGACAAAGGTACAAGTAGTCTATCAGTTCTATGGCCACCTATCCGGGTATGTGTTGCCATATTTACTCTTGTACACTTCTACACTGCGATACCATTCTGTCGTTCTTATCTTGATTCATGATCTAATATCTATTTAATCAATATATATATGACGTATATCCTCTCAGAACTTGTACAAACTTATTTTAGGATTAGTCAGGAGAGTCATTTTACCGGATAGAATTCGATGGTGGCGTTTAGTTATGCACTGTTTTAAGTTATCATAGTACCTTTCTTACTTAGCATATTGGTACCCTAGAGAATGAGTACTATGGGGGTTCGATGAGTAAGGATTATTGAGTCCAAGTTGGTTCTCGTTGCATAATCAGAAGTGATGCGACAATCATACCTACTACATAAAAAAAACCCAGATAATAAGATAAACATGCATTACGAAAGCAAATTCAAAAGTACCAGGCCCGAGGCCATACGACGAGCAGAGTTAAAGAGCTAAATCCTTACATCTGTGGAGCGTTATAGGAGCCCACCCCCTTAGTTAAAACTATCGAGTTTGTAAACCAACAAAATATGAGTTCAAGATGATAAGGATGATTTAGGGAGATTGCTTAGGCAGAAGGAGCGTCTTTGGCAGCATCTGAGCTAGGGGAGTCCTCGACAGGGTCATTCTTTTTTGAAGAATCCCCTGGAGCAACCTCAACCGTGAGTGCGGGAGCCTCAACCATAGTCTCAGAAGTGGGGATGAATTCGGCAGTACCCTTCTGTGTAACCGGAGGTGTAGTCGCAATATGGCGCCCGGTAGCCCCAACCTTCGTTGCTTCAGCTTTGAATTTCTCTACTTGATTCACTGCATCCTCACCTAGGAGCGACCAGTCTAAATTTGGCATCACCTCCCAGGTGGCCTTCAAATAATCATTAACTCCCTTGGAAAAACCAGTGTTGTACCTTTCTGGGAGGGCTTCCTTCAACTTCTTTACCGAAGCCTGCAACATGTCTACCTGCAAGGTCAGCTCCCTCACTGTGGTAGCATGGGCTACCGTCCTTTCCTCTTTCTCCGTGTTTTGACTAGCAACCAGCTTAGCCAACCTATCCTTCTCCCTAGTTAACTCGGACAAATCCTCCTTCAACTTCTTACCAGCATCAAGCAGTTTCTTCTTTTCTTCCTCCATGGCTTGCCTATCCAACTTTAACTGCTTAATCTCATCCCGAAGCCTCATATCCCCACGGGTAGCCAATGCTAATTGGTTGGAGAGCCTAAGTTGATGGAAGAAGCTCTCACCTGATGAGAACAACATAGATTTTGCAGCATCAGAGGATCTCTGCTTGGCCCATCCGGTGATAATCTCCATGGGAATCTGGCCCCCAGACATTTGAAAGAACTGCTCAACATCACCCGCGGGGGTACCCTGCTGTGATACCTTAGCCTTCTTCGAGGATCTAGTCTCGGGAGTGGATTTTGAACCTCCGGCAACCTGAGAAAGTCTTCGCTTCTCGGCAGCAGACAGCTCAGTCTTAACAGACATGGAGGCAGGGAATCGGGAGACTGGAGTGGCAGCAATAGGGGTCTCCAACATCATTAACTCATCCTCAGGAAACAAGTCTTCATATTTTTCAGACGGCTTGATGAACGATGGCACTGATCCTGACATACCTGAAAAGATGAAGCATTTATAGGTTAAGAGACCGCAGTATATGTATCTATATGCAATCGCAAGGTAAAACAGCAGATACTATAAAATCAAATAACATAAAGGATCGTAAAGGAGTAAACAATGACAGGTAAAAGTGAACCACGTGTGTGGAAGCAGCTATGAACATGGGAAGCGGAAGCTTGGGTCACCAGAGTCGTAGGAGACGGAAGCCTTACCAATCTCCTCGGATTGCCGCTCGGCACCCTGGGTTTCCAGCTCCCCCAGCTGTCCTCCCTCTACCTCGTCTCCCGGGATGGGGAGTAAGGGAGCCGCAGGCCTAGAAAACCCTAACCTCTCAAGGGTCTCCGGTGTTAACAAGCTTTCACCATCACCCAATGAGGCAGCAAGTTTTATGACTTTCTTGGCCCTTTTCTCTTCAATTCCATCTAAAGAAGTTTGCATCGGGATCCCTAGGGGACATAGTACAGAAGATGAAGATTTAAACCTATGGTATAGTAAAGGGAATCACGAAAGGATTTAAGCAACAAAAGGCTTACCAGGGGTCAAGTTAAACTCCGTGTTAACTCCTTCACAATCGTAGCAGTACAAGAACTGCTCTAGCCAGTCATACATACCTTTCTTATTCCCCTTTATACACTTTCCTTGCCTATTATTCCAAGCAGTAAGGTAAAAAACACCAACCTTCCTTCCGACATCCTTTAATTGATAAAAATAACCTAACTCCCTAGCAGTAAAGGCGACGGAGAAAGCTTGATCATACAAAATATACATACACGCGGCAACCCGGAAAGAATTGGGTGTCAATTGCATGGGAGCTATCTCATAAAAGTTCAACAAATCTATAAAAAACGGATGCATTGGAAAAGAAAACCATAGTTTGAAATAAGAAGCCGATACAACAGCATTGGGGATGGATTGATCTGCTTCGAAATTGTCGAACCTGTGACACCGTTCGCCGGCACAGGGTAGTACAAGGTGGCAACCTGGATTGCAAATTTCCAACAACCTGGCCAGTCTATCAGCATTCATGGTAGAGTCCTGGCCCTCACAAGCAGGGACATTGGAAGCCGGGACATGTGGCTTGCGTTCGACTTCTGATGGTAACTCGATATCACCCTCCCCCTCTATTGCATCATCATTACTGAAGGAAAGTCGATTACCTCTTAACTGTAATTCATCTATCATTCTTTCCCCCTCATCGGTGTTAGAACTGATATCAACCCTCTCTACCTCTTCACCACCAGAGTTGGAGGAACCAGCCTCTGTGAGGAAGCCAGGGTACCGGTTGACGATCTCAGCAGATAGAGGATTGACTACTTCCACCCGAGAACGTGTTCGGGAGCTAACTGATGGCCTGGATTGGAGCAAAGGTTGAGAGAGCAAAAGATCATTGAGATGGGTGGATCCTGAATCAGACGGTTCCCCAGACACAGGTGACAAGTAACCTAAACATTGGGAAGATGTTGAGTATTGAACACGGTAAAAGAATACAGAGGGGGGGGGGGTGAATGGATTCTTGAACTTTTCTTGATTGAGTCTATGTAGCAGATAAGTGCCTGTGTGTGCAGAAATTAAGGTGCGGATAAATAAACAACACAACACGCAATATCACTTTAATCTAATGTATATTAGATAAAGGTTGCTACAATCTGTGAATACAAATGGTAGTATTCTCAGCTTCGTTTTTCTCAGAGAGATATAGCTTACAGTGTATGAAAAACTAGACTCACAAAAGTTACTAAGTTATGAAGTGAGGCTGTGTCCTTATAGAACATGGATACAGCCCACTTACTGCAAATAAGGAGCTAAAACAAATTACTTTCTAGTCTGTCTATCCTTTTTGAGTAAGTGTCCAAACGGTTACAGATTTGACTTTGCAAAGCCTGTTTAGATCCACTTCTTTAGCTCCTTGTCTCTTCTATATCTCTCCAAGCTTCCTTGTAGGCTTTCCAGAGCACGTTACAGGTTGTGGTCCATAAAGTGCATTGGCTTGTTGCAGGTTTCTGACTTGTACAATTTCTTCAGTATTTTGTCTCCAAGAATGTATTCGAGAAGTGACTAAGTAAGAGATTCAAGAACTAGAATTGACTTGATCGATAACTCTGAGTTCTCGAATACTGTTATAGTGACATATCGAACCACTTCTCGAATAGCTCTTTTCCATCAGGATTCCTTGAGTTGTCGACTAGAGCATTTGACTTATCGAATCCTTGAGTTGTCGAATAGCTTTCGGAGTCTTTGAGATATCGAATGGAACTTTGACTTGTTGACTCTTTGAGAACTCGAATACCATCTTGACTTGTTGACTTCTTGAGTTCTCGAATAGAGTAGTAGACATATCGAATCCCCGAGATATCGAATGAGATATCGAACAGTGTATTCAGAGATATCGAATAGTGTCTTGAAATATCGAATCTCTGACTTCTCGAATGCTGGACTTCTCGAATAGATAAATATACTTCTCGAATTGGTACTTAGGCAAATTCTTCATTTCTTCAAATCCCAACTGTGATTATTTGGCAGTCTTTAACTCCTTGCTTGAGGCATGAACCATGGAACTTCTTTCAAGCATTATTCTAGACTCTATTTGTACAGTTACACAACTAGGATTTGATGCCTATTACAAGTACAATACAGACAGAAACTCTACAACTAGAGGTTCCCTCAGTTAAGAGGTCATGTAAGTAATGCAAAGCATTACAAACAATTAGGCTTGTTATTAGATGTGTACAGGCATGCCTCTGTAACTAACAATCTCCCCCAAATTAAGAGTGAGACCCTTAGTCACAATTTCATGTCTGATAACAAGCCTAACATACATAAAGATAAAACTTTAAAAGTACAGGTATGTATTTTGATTGAACACATAAATGAAATTACAAGATAAATACTCTTACAGTATGATGAGGTACTAGCCATTTTCTTTTGATTGCATCTCCATTGCTTTGGCTTGTAGATCATCATATGCTTTCTGTTTCCTTTCTTTCTCCTTTCTTGCAATCTCATCTACTGCTCTCATGATTTCTGTCATAGCATCCAATTCTTCAATCATAATAGAGTTTTTGAAATCTTCAAGCACTGGCTTCAGAATGTTGGCAGGATAGTGACTGAGTAGGTTCATTCTTATATTGACATTGTCTCCATTTCTCCTCCTATACTTCACCACATAGGGATCAAACTGAACTCTACACAATCCCTTTGCCCTTAGCTTTTCTGCTTCAATCTCCAGTCTATCAATTTCTTTCTCCCTTTCTAACCATTTCTCATAGCAGCCCTTTCTTATCTTCTCAGCATAATCTTTCTTCATTTTCACAAAGTCAATCAATTCCAGCTTCCATACTTTCTCCACCTTGTCCTTAGAATCCAGCAATGCAATGATTCTTTCTATCTCATACAATTTACCCCAATGTTGACAACCCCCTTGTTTGAATTTCATTTCTTTCCCATCAGTGTACTTGATTACAAGGTGGTCATCCACAATTGCAGCATAGCATATCTTTTGAGCTCTTAGAAATTGCAGTTGCTCTTCATCAAAGTCTTCATCAAGTGGCTGGAGCTTTAATCCTGGAATGATTGTTAGGGCTCTAGATTTGGATAGCTTCACTCTCCTTGCAGCATGTTTAAATTTTATCCTCTTGACATGGTTGCTTGGCAGAAATCTTTGACCTTGGTTGGTAGACCATAGTAGTATTCCATTAGCATATTGCTTTCTGAAACATACACATGGTTCCTTGACTTGAATCTTCTTCTTTTCTTGAGATGGTAAGACAGTTGCAGAAGCCATAGATGTAGATTTTGCTAGGTCACTACTAACAGTATTCACCCTAGACTTAGAGTCTTGTGTTGTGGTGAGATTACTGCTAGCATTGCCTAAGGCTTGCTGTCTTCCACTCTTTCTCACATATGTTTTACCCTGGTCATCACCATCCTTTTCATCCTTGTCCCCCTTTTTCTTCTTATCTTCATCACCCTTATCTCTCCTGTGATGTCTTCTCCTCCCATCACCTTTATCTTCAGAATCATCATCCTTATTTCTCCTAGGTTGAGCCATCTCTGGAATTTCACCAGTTGCAATATAGGTTCTGAGGATATGCAGTGCCTCAATTTCTTCAGCATTTCTGGCTCCAACCTTCTTCTGTAATTGATCAATGATAGCAATGATCAGTCTGTGATTTCTGGAGGTGAGATCATGAGGAATGACCAATTGCTTGATATCTTCAATTCTGGTACCAGACTGATAAATAATTGTCCATGGCTTCTTGATCACTTCTGGTAGCCTTGTAGGTTGACCATTCCTCAAATCATCAAACAGACTCTTGCTGTTCTCATTTTTCTTCTCAATGATCTCAAGTATGGCATCTATCTCTGAGTGCTTTAGGTCTTGTAGAGTCTGGTATGTTAGATGCCATATCTTCAATTTGGATATCATCACTATCTCCTTGATCCACAGATTATTGACTTTCTTAGGAATGACAGTGATGCAATCAATCTGCTTCTTCAACTCCCTCAGATAGAACTGAGTGTCACCAACCTGTTCCCTTGTGGCTTTCAGAAACTCCAAGAAGGCTTTATCATGATAAACATTGGAGTTAGCAACTTCTTGTAGCTTGGCCTCAGTAACAACTTTGACTTCTACAGGCTTGGCACTCTCAGATATAGAGATTGGAGGTTTGTCAGATGGCATACTCCCTGCAACCACTGTGGTGGTTATGGATTGCTTCTGTCCTCCTGGAGTAGTGATGTGCACAGTTGGTAAGGTGACAACTGGCAAGATAGATGGAGGCTCATCTACTTTGGCTTTTCCCTTGCCAGGCACATTTGCTAGGGACTTAGAAGCCCTTTGTTGACCACCCTCTTTGATTGTTATGCCTTTCTCTCCCTTTGTCTCCCCCTTAGAATTTGAGTTCCTAGCCTTCTTCTCCCCCTTAGGCTTGTTGTCAGGCACAGAGGCTGTAGAAATGTCCTTTGGGAGTGAAGATTCATCAGGTAGAGGGAGACCCATATGCTTCATCATTACAGCTAACATGGATTGTTGATGCAGAAGGACATCAGTTGTGGTGGATGCTTGAGTGTCCAACTGATCATTTAGCAATGCAACCTTTTCTGTGAGATGAGCATTGGTCTTGGTGAGAGTAGCTACCTCCTGCTCAAGAGTGTTGACCTTAGTGAATAACTCATTGGCCTTGAAGCCAGATAAAGATTGGTCCTGCAGCCTCTTCACTTCATATTTAGACAATTCATGCACAGGGACATCAGTCACTAGTCTATCTCCATAAAGATTTTTGAACATTATCCTCAGCATGGCATTGGCATCTGTAGTCTGGTCAGATAGATTCTGAAATTTATGCCCCAGACCTGTGACAGCATCTTTTAGCACAGCCAGCCCATTGTCCACCTGAGTGCAGGTAGAGTTGCAGTGTTTGATGTCCTTGAACACACTGTCCAATTGAGGAAATTTAGCATCAAAGGCCCTCTTGACTTCTGCTACTGAAGTGGCTGTCTTATCACACACCCTGTTGACTTCAGTTTTGACTCCCTTGCCAAGATAGTGTGCAGCCTTGAGGAAACCCTTGTAGGAGTCATTTACAGCTTCATACACTTCACCAGGTGACAGGGATTTTGCATTGGAGCCCAGTGAAGTGATGTATTCCTCCCTGAGATACTGAAGTGCTTCATCGAGAGTAATATCAAATTTTCCTTGCAACCAGGCATCTATGTTGCCATCTCTCTCAGCATCATCAATGATCTTTGACTTCTGCACTTCCACATCATCCCTATGGCATAACAGAATAGCCTCACAGTCTGGATTGGGCATGTCTGCAGTGAGAAGGTGCTGAGCAATCTTTGTGAACTCAGGAATCTGATCCACAATTAAGCTTTGAAGTGCTTCAACCGTCAATTATTGTGGAACAGACCCTGATCCTGAAGCACTGTCATGTTGCACAGGCTTCAGCCATGTTGACATGAAGTCAGAGCTAGAGCTAGGCAAGCTAGTCTCCTCAGTTACAGATGCAACTTCTGTAACCGGATGGATTGACTCTACTACTGGTGTCACCACAGAAGTGGGATGAATTACACCAGCAGTTGACACAGGCACAGAGTCTCTAGTAAAAACTAGGGGAACCTCTGTGTTTGTGATGGTGTCATCAGGATATGCCTCAGCATGCATTCCCTCACCATCTAAATGTGGGTTCTGAGTGGTGAACAAAGTGTCATGCACTAAGTCACTTGAAATTATTGGCTCATCAAGAGAAAAGAATTCTTGATGATCAATACCTTGCATCTCAGTTGTCTGAGTTGCAGGTTCCAAAGAAATTTCAGAGATAGATTCTGGAAGAGAAGTGTGTTTTAGAGTAGATTTTGGCAACTCCCCCTGAGAGATAGAGGAAGTTTCAAAAGTGATGTGCTCTCCACTCAGTGTTGTGCCAGCCTTATCACTCCCATGTGCTGACTCTATACAAGAAGGTGCATTGGGGAGGATGCTTGATTCTATAGGTGCACCCTGTTGAGAGGATACACCTAGTGAGCTGTGTGCCCCTGATTTTACAACTTCAGCCATTTGTGTGACTGAAGAGGTGGTCTTAGTTTTCTTCTTCTTTGTCCTGTGTAAGGGTAACTCAGGTTCCTCACTTCCTAGACCTAATTCAACAGCTAATGCTGCTTCAGACAAGATATTTAAAGGTGCAGACATTACTTCCTTTCTCTTCTTTTTACTAACATCACCCTTTTGAGAGGATGATGCAGTTGGCTCAGTAAGAGGTAGAGTGTTTGGTTGAGAGGGTTGGTTAGCAGGCCCTGGGTTAGCATTTTGTTCTACTTGCTTGGGCTGTGCTAACTTAGATTTTGCATCAAATGTTGGCATGTTGTGGGGGTAAGTCCTAAACAAACTCTCCATATGGGGAGTTATGTTCAGTCTTACATCCACATCATTCCTAGTTTCCAAGTTACCAAAAATGAGTTTGGTCATGGACTTAGGATAGCCTATTTTATTTTTATCAATCCCAGGCAATTCAATCAATGAAGCATTTTTATAATTAAGTACAGATTGAATAAAGCGAGGGAAGAAAATATCAGTACCTCTCTTGGTTGTGTTCTTACCAAGTCTCCCATATAATTCTTGAAGTATGATTTGGCCAACATCTATCTTCTTTCCATAGGCCAAAGCATATCCAATTTGCTGCACAGGTGCACTGATTTGATCAAAGCTTGATTTCCTGGCAGTGAAGACTTGGAGAAGAGTTGCAAACACATAGCTCCACTCCTTTCTCAGATTCTTTCTGTTTAGCTTTCCAAGGTTAATCCCATCTGAGTAGTTTATGAACTCAAAGAATTCATCCAACTCTGCGTTAGTGGCCAGTCTGTCAAATGACTCTTGTTGTAGGCCTAGTGCTTGGTTCATGTCTGCAGTAGTGATAGTGATTTCCTTATCTTGAACCTTGCAGTAGATGACATAGGAAGTGATTGCGTTTTCCAGGGCTACAACCTCCACAATAGCAGTACTCCAGAATTGTTCCAGAATATCGAGATACAGAGTTGGGTTGGCAGAGAGTGCATCCTTGATATACGACTCAGCCATCCATTTCACAAAGCACTTGAAATTTGCATTGGGTGCTTCAACATCACTAGTGAGAGCGATGAAGTTGGTGTTGAACTTTACTGTTGCCATTTGTGTAGAAGAGAGAAAAGAAATTGAAGGTTGAAGAAGAAATTTGGCTTTTCGTAGCTAGGGTTTCAGGGGTTTAGAGAGTGTAGATGCTTGAGAAATCGAATGAAATGAATCGAATAGATGTGAAATTGTATAAGTATGAAGTACTTGAATTGTCGATTAGCAGAAGGTTTTGTATCGACAAGTCAGGCATTCGAGAAGTAGAAAACAACTATTCGAGAAGTCAAGAATGGCTTAATCGATAACTCAAGCAGATAGAAACTCACAGCTGGCAGTTATCTAACTTAGAAATAATTCTAAATTAAATAAAATGTGTTTTTATGAGTGAATTAAACTTTTAGACAAAAAGTCCAAAATCGATTAAAATTCAGCGAGAATTCAGCCTTTTCAAATGATTCGAGAACTCAAATATAGTGTTCGAGAACTCAGTCATTCGAGAACTCAGTTACTATATTCGAGAAGTCAATAATTCCTCTATTCGATATCTCAGAAAGACTCTATTCGAGAACTCAAGAGTACTCTAATGAGACTTATTAGAGATGTCGAATAGTGAATCATTCGAGAAGTCTGACTTATCGAACTATACCCATCACTCATAAAAAAAATTTGATTTTCACTATCTTTTTAAAATCTACCAGACATATTCATTGAAAAATATTCTAGCAAATCAAATAGTGATTTTCTCAAAATTTCATAGAAATTTTGAGTTAATAAAAATATGATTTTCAACATATGCAACAGATTTGAAATATTTATAAATCATATTTCAGCCAACACTTACTTCAAAAATATTGAGGATTTAGATAAAGTAAGTGTTTACTGCTGCAACAATCTAGATGATGTATTCACTTAGCCAGAATCTGAAGAATTCAGCATTCCAATCTCACTTACCAACCTTGTGAAGGTGGCTTCATCTAATGGCTTAGTGAATATATCAGCTAGTTGTTTATCTGTAGAGACATAATGCAACTCAATGGTTCCATTAGTTGCATGTTCTCTTATGAAATGATATCTGATGTCAATGTGCTTTGTTCTAGAATGATTGACAGGATTGGCAACTATAGAGATTGCACTTGTGTTGTCACACATGATTGGAATTCTTTCCAACACAAGTCCATAATCTCTAAGTTGATTTCTAATCCAAAGCACTTGAGCACAGCAACTTCCAGCAGCTATGTATTCAGCCTCAGCTGTAGAAGTTGACACAGATTGTTGCTTCTTGCTATACCAAGAAACTAACCTTTGTCCAAGGAACTGGCAGCTTCCTGAGGTGCTTTTCCTATCCACTCTGCATCCAGCATAATCAGCATCAGAATAACCAACCAGATTGAACCCTGTGTCCTTAGGATACCATAATCCCAAGTTAGGAGTGCCCTTCAGATATCTAAAGATCCTTTTTATTGCAATCAAATGTGATTCCTTTGGATTTGATTGAAACCTTGCACACAAGCATGTAGCAAACATGATGTCTGGCCTACCTGCAGTGAGGTAGAGTAGAGAACCAACCATGCCTCTGTAGACTGAGATATCTACTCTCTTGCCTTTAGCATCTTCATCCAATTTAGTGGCAGTGGCCATGGGTGTCTTGGCAGGTGAACAATCTTCCAAGTCAAACTTCTTCAATAAATCCTTGATGTACTTGGTTTGACTGATAAAGATACCATCCTTCCTTTGACTGACTTGCAACCCTAGAAAGAATGTCAACTCTCCCATCATACTCATCTCATATCTGCTCTGCATGAGTTTAGAGAATTTCTCACACAGTTTCTCATTTGTAGAACCAAAAATGATATCATCCACATAGATTTGAACTAGGATCATATCATCACCATGCTTCTTGTAAAACAGTGTCTTGTCCAATGTGCCTCGAGTGAATTGATTTTCAAGAAGAAATTGTGATAGAGTATCATACCATGCCCTTGGAGCTTGCTTAAGTCCATACAATGCCTTAAGCAATCTGTAGACAAATTCTGGGAAATGTGGATCCTCAAAGCCAGGTGGTTGTTGCACATAAACCTCTTCTTCCAACTCTCCATTTAGAAATGCACTCTTGACATCCATTTGATAAACTTTAAAGTTTGAATGAGCAGCAAATGCCAAGAATATTCTAATGGCTTCCAATCTAGCAACAGGGGCAAATGTCTCATCATAATCAATGCCTTCCTGTTGAGAGTATCCTTTTGCAACCAGCCTTGCTTTGTTCCTTATTATTACACCATCTTCATCCATCTTATTCTTCAGAACCCATTTTGTTCCAACAATGGTTCTATTCTTTGGTGCAGGCACAAGTTCCCATACTTTGTTCCTTTCAAATTGATTCAGCTCCTCTTGCATGGCAATAATCCAATCTGGATCCAACAATGCATCATCAAGTTTCTTAGGCTCAACTTGTGATAGAAAACATCCATAGAGGCACTTATTTTGAGTTGCTCTCCTAGTCCTTACTCCTGCATTAGGATCTCCAATGATTTGCTCTGCAGTGTGTGATCTATCCCATTTCCTTGAGTGTTCAGCCTGATTTCTCATCCTTGATGTTGCTTCATCATCCTCATCATGATCATCCTCATTTCCTCCCCCTGTGAAGTTGCCATTACTCACAGGTGTGTCTTAGATGCTTGTTTCTTCACTATTGATTGGCACAAATTCTTCTCTTGTATCATTATTCACTTGAGTTTGTTGAACTTGAGTTTCAACTCTAGTTTCAGTCTCTTCATCAGAATCATCTAGATTATCAAACTTCAATGGATCTTTGTCTTCATCATTGGCTTCTTCTAGTCCAGGTAGTTTGCTGTCATCAAATGTTACATCTGTGCTTTCCATAACTTTCTTTTGACTGATGACATAAACCTTGTATGCAATTCTTTCCATAGAATAGCCAAGAAAAATTCCTTCAAATGCTTTTGCATCAAACTTTCCAACATATTCAGAATTGTCCTTAAGTACAAAGCATTTGCTTCCAAAAGTATGAGTATACTTCAGTGTAGGCTTCTTTCCAGTCATCAAGTTGTAAGGAGTCTTTCCAGTGTTTTTGTTGATGAGGGTTCTGTTCTGAATATAGCATGCAGTGCTCACAGCCTCAGCCCAAAAACATGTGGGCATTTTTGCATCAAGTAACATTGTTCTAGCAGCCTCAATTAGAGTTCTATTCTTTCTCTCAACAACTCCATTTTGTTGTGGAGTCCTTGGAGCTGAGAATTGCTGAGAAATGCCATTCTCTTTGCAGAATGCTTCAAGTGTGGCATTTCTGAACTCTGTTCCATTATCACTCCTCAATGCAATCACACTTGCATTGTTTGCCTTTGCTTCCTTGTCAACTTTCTTTATATGCTCAATGATTACTTGTGGAGCCTCATCTTTTGATGCCAGAAATTCTACCCATGTATACCTTGAAAAATCATCAACCATTACCAGGGCATACTTCTTTCTTCCAAGTGACATTATGTTAACAGGCCCAAACAAATCCATATGGATAAGTTGTAGTGGCTTGGTTACAGATGTCACTGTCTTTGACTTGTGGCTTGATCTCTTCATTTTTCCTTTTTGACAAGCCTCACACACTCCTTCTTGGCAGAATTCAAGTGTGGGCATGCCTCTCACTAACTCTCTTTTAACTAGAGAATTAATGGCCTTAAAGTTCAGGTGTGATAGTTTCTTGTGCCACAGCCAACAATCTTCATTTGATGCTTTTGAGTAAAAGCAACAAATTTTGTCCTTGTTTGCAGAGTCCATATTGGCTACAAACAGGCTTCCCTTCCTTACTCCAGATAGAGCAAAATCACCAGTCTTCTTGTGGGTGATCAAACATTCATCTTTGTCAAAATTCACTTTGAATCCTCTATCAGTAAACTGACCAACACTTAACAGATTATGCTTGAGTCCCTTGACCAGTGCTACATCTTCAATGATGACATTTCCAACTTTCAGCTTGCCATATCCCAATGTGTTACCCATGCTGTCATCTCCAAAAGCAACCATTGGGCCAGCCTTTTCCTCATACTGTGATAGCAGGGCCATATCACCAGTCATATGATTTGAGCATCCACTGTCCAAAATCCACATGACCTTCTTCTCACTTTCTTTGCCCTGCAAACACAAAGGTATTACTTTTCCTTTGGTACCCAAACAAGTTTGGGTCCATGTGACTTAGAGACAGTTTTATCATAAACAACATGCTTGTTAACTTTCTTAGTGTCAGTCTTCTTGTCACTGTTGGAAGTCTTAGAACCTGAGGTTTCAGACTTAGGTGACAAAGGTACCTTCCTAGCTTTAGGAGGACTTGAAGACTTTGACCTTGTGTAGTGTGTGTGAGAATTGTGACTGATACAACCATCAATGAACTGTCTTCTTAAATTAAAACAACTAGTCATAACATTCATATTGCATGGCATACAGTCAAATTTATCACAGAAAGGTGCATCTCTATGTCTTAGAGGCACAGAACAATCATAGAAAGGTTTAGACACACTACCAACAGGTTTCTTGCATGCATGAGTTAGATGGTTGGTACTGAAACAGTTCTGACAGGTTTTCCTAGGGGCATTAGGCATATAAGCATAGTTGTTATCCTTGTTAATCCCTAACTTGCCATTTCTGTTCTGTTTCTTTTTAGTCACTTCCTTTTCTGATTCACTCTTCCCAGCTGAGACAAACTTAACAAACTTCTTAGGTCTTGGCCTATCGACTACTGGCTTCTTGGTCTTTGACTTGACACTCTCACCCTTAGAGGATGCTTGCTGTTCACTAGATTATGCCTCATCCTCATCATTCAACATTTGCTTGATGAGTAAGGCATCCTCATCAATTTCAAATGTTGATTCCTTAAAAATTTGATTTTCAGTTTTTCTCAAAATGTGAGGCACTTTCTCAAGAACAGCTATGTCCTCTTCAATGACAGCATAGCCTTTCCTTTGTTTGAGAGAGTCATAGTCAAGTCCAATAGCTGCTTTGGGTTTAGCTTCAATTTTCTCACAGTAGGATTGCACTAAACCAGATGATTTCTTGAAAGTTTTAAGTTTGAATTCATTCTCAGCTAATTCATCCCTAAGAGCCTTCTCTACTTGACTAGCACATAGAACCTTGTTCTCCAAATATTCAACTTCTTTCTTAAGGTTTTCTACTTGCATAGCAGTTAGCTCAAGTTCCTCATTCTTTTTGGTTAATACTTCATTTCTAGTAGACAGTTTAGCAATCTCCTCATTAGCAGCAGTCATACTAGTATGAATATTAAACATTTCAACAGATAATTGTTCAATCATGGATTTGTATTCAGAAACAGACATGTCTATAGTAGTGAGAGATGGTACCTGAGGATCAGATGAAGATGAGTCATCCTTGGAGTTGGCCATCAAGGCATAATTGCAGAATTCTTGTTCCTCTTCATCACTCTCAGAATCATCCCAACACTTCCCTTCAGCTATGTAGGCCTTACCATGTGTCTGCTTTTTCAGAAGGGCCTCATACTTAGCTTCTAGCTCAAGATAATCTCTATCCTTCTTTTTAGGCTTCTTGCATTCACTGGCAAAATGCCCTAGGTCATTGCATCTATAACACCTTACAGATGACCTATCCACATAACCGGTTTTGAACTTATTTCTGTTTGGTTTCACAGGTGCCTTGTTCTTGTTGGCTGAATGGTTTTGAGTTTTGGGTTTGAAGGGTTGATTTCTTTTAAATCTGATGTTTGGAAATTTTCTGGCCATGAAAGCATATGAAGTATTTTCCATCCCATCAAGTTCTTCCAGAGTGTAAAACTCCTCTTCTTCTTCCTCCTTTTCCTCAACAGGTTCACTCACCCCAGCTTCAGTTTCTTCATCATCTGCCACCTCCTCTATCCTTAGTTGGCTTGTAGATGCTTCTAGGTCCAGAATGGATTTGTTGACAATCAAGGCACATGATGTGTTTATCATCCTACCTTGGTTGGCTTGGATAGCCCTTTTCTGAAGCAACTCAAGTTCATGAGTCTTTAGGACTCCATAGAGTACATCATAGGTGACTTTGTTCAAATCTCTCTCTCTAAGGGAAATGACTCTTTGCTCCAGATGATTTGGTGAAGACAACAGAAATTTCATATTTAACTCCTTGGTGCTGTAAACCTTTCCATTCATCTGCAACTCAGTAACTAGCTTGTGAAACCTTTCAAACATCTCAGTGATGCTTTCTTTGGGCTGTGCCATGAAAGCTTCATACTGTGTGACCAATATCTGTTTCCTGTTTTCTTTAACCTCATCAGTCCCTTCACACAACACCTCAATGTGATCCCACATCTCTTTAGCAGACGTGCATGATGCAATGTTTGCAAACATTGACATATCCATGGAATCAATGATGAGCAACATGAGGTGACTGTCAAGAGCAACCTTCTCCCTTTCTGACTCTGTCCACTTTGATGGATCCTTGGCCTCATAAGTTCTAGGGATTGTTATGGTTCCAACAGTCTTCTCTGGTATCTCTTGTTGTGGAACAAAAGGACCATTCTTGAGAATCTCAGGATACAAGGGATGAGAGGCTTTGATGAACAACATCATCTTTATCTTCCAGAGGTTGAAGTTTTCTTTATCAAACTTAGGGACCTTCACCGTTCCTGTAGTCTTTGGTGTATTCGAACTCATGATCGTTTCTCTGTTTTTGAATAAACAGCCCGCTCTGATACCACTTGTTGAGTATTGAACACGGTAAAAGAATACAGAGGGGGGGTGAATGGATTCTTGAACTTTTCTTGATTGAGTCTATGTAGCAGATAAGTGCCTGTGTGTGCAGAAATTAAGGTGCGGATAAATAAACAACACAACACGCAATATCACTTTAATCTAATGTATATTAGATAAAGGTTGCTACAATCTGTGAATACAAATGGTAGTATTCTCAGCTTCGTTTTTCTCAGAGAGATATAGCTTACAGTGTATGAAAAACTAGACTCACAAAAGTTACTAAGTTATGAAGTGAGGCTGTGTCCTTATAGAACATGGATACAGCCCACTTACTGCAAATAAGGAGCTAAAACAAATTACTTTCTAGTCTGTCTATCCTTTTTGAGTAAGTGTCCAAACGGTTACAGATTTGACTTTGCAAAGCCTGTTTAGATCCACTTCTTTAGCTCCTTGTCTCTTCTATATCTCTCCAAGCTTCCTTGTAGGCTTTCCAGAGCACGTTACAGGTTGTGGTCCATAAAGTGCATTGGCTTGTTGCAGGTTTCTGACTTGTACAATTTCTTCAGTATTTTGTCTCCAAGAATGTATTCGAGAAGTGACTAAGTAAGAGATTCAAGAACTAGAATTGACTTGATCGATAACTCTGAGTTCTCGAATACTGTTATAGTGACATATCGAACCACTTCTCGAATAGCTCTTTTCCATCAGGATTCCTTGAGTTGTCGACTAGAGCATTTGACTTATCGAATCCTTGAGTTGTCGAATAGCTTTCTGAGTCTTTGAGATATCGAATGGAACTTTGACTTGTTGACTCTTTGAGAACTCGAATACCATCTTGACTTGTTGACTTCTTGAGTTCTCGAATAGAGTAGTAGACATATCGAATCCCCGAGATATCGAATGAGATATCGAACAGTGTATTCAGAGATATCGAATAGTGTCTTGAGATATCGAATCTCTGACTTCTCGAATGCTGGACTTCTCGAATAGACAAATATACTTCTCGAATTGGTACTTAGGCAAATTCTTCATTTCTTCAAATCCCAACTGTGATTATTTGGCAGTCTTTAACTCCTTGCTTGAGGCATGAACCATGGAACTTCTTTCAAGCATTATTCTAGACTCTATTTGTACAGTTACACAACTAGAATTTGATGCCTATTACAAGTACAATACAGACAGAAACTCTACAACTAGAGGTTCCCTCAGTTAAGAGGTCATGTAAGTAATGCAAAGCATTACAAACAATTAGGCTTGTTATTAGATGTGTACAGGCATGCCTCTGTAACTAACAGAAGACTCCTTTGATGCCGATGAGAAAGACATCTGCAACCACAAAAGGAGGGAGCAGATTAGTGAAGAGGGTTGAAGTCTAAACGAAAATTGTGACCGAAGAAGATAACGGTTCTTGATGGCCGACCCGGAGAAACCCAGGGTATAATGGGGCTACCAGACCAAAGACGAAAAGTTAGGACTCGGGGGGTGGCTATTAGTGTGGCATCCTAACCTAGTGGCTCCGGTGATTACTAAACAGAACAAGAAGAGGAATACGGAGATAAAGGCATTACAGACATGCCCAAACAAATGGATTACACGACCAAACATATTTAAAACAACGATATTCATTGAAAACAAGCATCAAACGGGCGAGGTACATGCCTAGAAATAGTAAAGGGGATAGCCGGAGTACCGACCACTCCGACCCACATCACAAGATAAAAACTTAAACATGCATCTATCAGTTGAGATGTAAATACACAGATCTAGCATGGCTAAGATTGAAGAGATACAAAAGCAAACATATGAAAGATACAATCAGAGGTTTACTTGAGATTTTTATCAAATAAAGAAAGTAAATCGTGGTCATTGGACACTAACTTGAATATCCGGGAGAGTCGAATCGACGGAAGTATAGATGATTAAGCCTTCGCCGGAGAGATCTCGTCGGAACCTTTTAACCAACCCTTGCACACTTGAGAAAATGTCTTGTGAAGATGAAAAGAAAAGTGAAAAGGCTGAATACACAAATGTATAAAAGTAAATAGGGAAGAGGCGTGCCCTCTTTGACCAGTGAATTTGGCACGGAAAATGAGGTAGGCGGGAAGTGTATTGACACGAGGAATGAACCGTCTCAAGCTTATCAATGAAAATAAAAGAGTTCGAATTCAATTTCCACTTATCTCTGATATATATCCATTTTATTCTCTAAGGATAAAATTAATTAACCAGAGTTTTGTACAAAGTGAAATGCAAAGCTTTCGTTTTTATTCAGGCTTCCGTGGCACAATTACAAAAAAAAAATATGAGGATACAGATCTAAATATTTACGATTACAAATCCCAGTATTTATACACCTTATCAAATTGAGCTGATGAGAGTGTGGAGATACAGATTTCTGTTAAGAGACTTAGGAAACGGCACCCTATGAATAATTGGTTCCCCTTGCACTCAGTACTTCAGGGAACCGGGGGGTAGTTGTTGTGACCAAAATCTTGCATGGGTTAGATTTAGGCCCATTAGAGGATTAGGGTCCAGATCCATGAAGAGAATGAGTAATCCGTCAGGTTTCCGGAGGCCCGCGGTAGCCCTAGGGGTTACCATGTACATTGCAGCACGGGAACGCATGACTAAGGGTCTCAAGGTATCCCCTTGAGGATAACCTATACCTATTATCAGTCATCCAGTAGAGCTTCCAGAGTAGCTTCCGTGATAGGGGTTACCGGAGCCAGGCTACCGGGCGGTACCCCCAGCTTCCGCCGGAAGCCTGATTAGGCTGCCAATACAGATAAGGCACGCCTCCTATTCTTTAGGAACACGTCTATATCATCTAAAAACATTCTCAAACAGATAAACATTCAGTTATTTGAGGATATATGTCATATATACTTGATAAATGATACAAAATCATGATAAATACAAGAGATAATCATTCTATGTTACCTAAACTGCTTGGTAACCTGATTTTATACATCATGCTCGATTATTATCAGAAATAACAGTCATTATCCCACTGGAGAGAGGATAACTCATCATAAACAAACGATCATATCGTTCAAGAACTACATTCGGGCTTGATCCACTATAAATAGTGGTATGTAGGCAGTTTACGGGATTCTTCGACACTTTACACTCCTTGAGTAGCTAGAGCACGTGCACTCTTGTGTGACACAGTCAAATTAGGGTTCTTGGCTGGCCAACATCTGGTCCTTGAGCTCTCATCCCGTAGATTCAGTCCGATCCTTCCGAGGAACCACATCCCGTGTTCTTCGGTAACCCTAGTCGTGTGCCTTCCCGGGCGGCTAGCCATTGATCATCAACCACGAGCCTTTCTGGGTGGTTGGACGATTCCTTGTTTATTGGCGCTATTCCAGCACGAGGCCTCATAATCTGTTGTGCTAAAATCCTCCCACAACAGCTGCCATGTCTTTTCAAGTGGTAACATGTGGGGCATATAGCGTGCCTAGGTACCTACTCGACAGTTTCAGCTAGCAATTTCGAAAAAATGTTTATAAAAACACATGCATTGTGTAAATCATGATGATTTTCATGTATTGGTTCAGGTATAATTCAGATCATGTAGGCATATTCATAAGTTTGTGAATTTATGCAAGGAAAAACAATGATCTTTTTGACAGAACATGCATCTCAGCAAAGTTTTCAGATGAATGTTGAAAAATCTTCTTTATAAGTGTGGAAAACATGCATGATAGTGAAAATGCAAAGGCAGTAGAGTAGAACTTATCTTTGTTCTTATCGTGTCGATCCGGATTCGGGTTTCCGTTGCTGAACATTGAGGGTGGAAGCCCCTTGTTTCATGTGAACTTCTGATGGGAACCCCTTTTTCCTCTTTGTGGTAGGGTGTTGGGGAACCGAGTTACCCCCGAGCCCTTAGATCTCTTTCTCATGTAATATGTTAGCCCATTCCAGCTCTAATCTTACTTTTGTGATGTCTAGAAGTTGTTGGCTGTAGCCGATCATCAATGAACCTGCAAGTTGTTTGACAGAAGATGCAGAATGGAAGCTACAAGCTGGAAGCTATTAGTTGGAAGCTGTTAGCTATAAGTTTCAAGTAAGTATCAAGGAACCTGCATACCATTAGTTGCAGATGAATATCAAAGAAATCATTAGTCGTTAGCTATAAGTAAATAACAAGGAAACTTGTTAGCCATAGGTAAACATCATGGAATTCGGAAGCCATTTGCTTCAGGTGAATAGCAATCATCCTGCAAGCTATTAATTGCATATAAATAATATGTAAACAATCAGCACTAGGTATATAGCATGAAACCTATTAGTAGTAGGTAAACAGCAAGGAACCTGCAAGCTGTTAGTTACAGGTGAATAACATTAACCTTGCATGCTATCCATTGCAGGTGAGCACTAAAGATATAGGCTAGGCATTAGCTACATATAAACATTCAAGGAATTTATTAACCTCAAACATTACTTATCTCACAATATATTTTCTAGTGCATGCCTGATGTTCATCTTATGTATCCTAAATGAGTGACAACATATGTATTGCTTAGGCAGTATCTAGACATGTTAATAATATATTTGAATTTTAGTAGGCAAGAGTCATTTAGCATCTTGCAGATATTCATGTGGTAGAGTCACATAGGATGCACAATGAAAGATATCTTGTAGGTCCTGCTAATCATCTTGACTTAATACCTCTAGCATATCAAATTCTCCTATTCACGCAAGGATTTCAATGAATTTGGCATATCAAAAAGTAATAATCTTAAGCCTAATGGATAATCATTTCACATGCTTGTCATAGAGTGCAATTTCATGCAATTAAAGAGGGTTTAGTTTCTCACATACCTGTGTAATTTGGTTATGACGTGTGTATTTAGACGCATTATAAATATTACCTCGTCTCCATCATAGGAGTAGCGAAGGAGCTTCCAACTTTGGAATCTTCAATTGTTTCAATGGTAACCCGTAATGATTGTCCACATGCATTGTGGGTGACTGGAACCCTGCCCTTCAAGATTGTAGTATTCATCATAGAGCTTCCACCATGACATATCGTCTTGGTAGCCCTACCTTGGGATACCCATCCTGGATGCTTCATCTTGGAAACCCCATCCTGGGATCCTCACTCTAGATGTTTTATTCTGGAAGTTCCATCCTAGGGTTCCCATCTTGGATGTTTCGTCCTTGAAGCTCCATCGTGGATGCCCTAGGTTCAGCAGAACCTTCATCCTGGAAGCGCTTTTGGTTCAGGAACCTTGTCTGGTGTAGAAAGTATTAGGGCTTCCATCCTGGAACCCCAATATTCAGGAACCATTTTTGGGGTAGGAATCTGCTCATCTTATAAAATCTGCTTAGCTTCGAAAGCTGATCCTGCAAAACTTTGTGAATTCTACCAACAGGAACCTTAAAATTTAATCATTAGGTTGGTTGGTTTATAAACTAATTAATATCTAGTTTTATGAATGTATGCATATTGCATCTGATAGGGTCATCTTATTATTGGCCTTAGACATATGTTAATGGCATCTATATCCATCACTAGGTAACCTCTTTCTATCACTTAACGTTTAAAGTGCATGGGTTACTATCTAGCGCATAAGCAACTTAGTAAAATCTGTTTAGGCATTAGGCCTACCATTCAATTCTAGTACGTTTAAGCAGTTATATTCAGGTTAAGGCATTCTAGCTAAGCCTAAATATGATTATTAGGGGCTTAGTGTTGTAGTAAATGTTTTCCTAAGTAAGCGAGGTGTTCGAAGTTTGATAGGATTGTGTACTATGAAGAGAATACTGCTCTACAATTAAAAATGATAATCAAGTTAAGCTTCCATACAGGAGGTAACCTTTGCAAGTCATTAAAGGGGATCATAGATCTACTCCTAAATGCCTAATCATTTTTCTTTTATAGTACTAAAGTATGCATATGAATTTTTAACTAAGCATCAGTGGATAAGCTACAACTTTTAACCTTGGAAGAGTAATAGAGTGTATGAGCATTACCATAATTCAAAGGGGTGAGTTTAGTCTTTACATACCCGTGTAGGTTGCTCAAAAGCATATGGGGTTGCATGTACCTTATCCCTTGAGGTTACAACTTCCACCTTAGGGGCTTCCGTTGCGGGAGCTGGTCACCCGGAAACCTGATTCTGGGAGCCCCATCCTGGGAGCTTTGTTTGTGGAAGCCTTACATCAGTAGCTCATCCTGGAAGCGTCTGTTTCGGGGAGCCTTATCCTTAGTCCGCGTGGTTGCCACCCTAGGTGTGGGGGTACCGTCCGGTAACCCTATAGGTCCTGGAAGCCCGCAGTATGGACACCTGGCTCTGGGAGCCTTACTGGCGGTAACCCATTACTGGTAGCCTGGGTGTGGGGGTACCGTCCGGTAACCCTATAGGTCCTGGAAGCCCGCAGTATGGAAACCTGGCTCTGGGAGCCTTACTGGCGGTAACCCATTACTGGTAGCCTGGGTGTGAGGGTACCGTCCGGTAACCCTATAGGTCGTGGAAGCCCGCAGTATGGAAACCTGGCTCTGGAAGCCTTACTGGCGGTAACCCATTACTGGTAGCTTGGGTGCCGGAAGCTCGGCCTGGGAGCCTTCATTCCGGGAGCCCCAATTATTTTATGAATCGAGTGTGATAATGCCATGTAAGCCATTCCTGCAAGGCTACATTAGTAAAATCTTTGATAATCTATACGAGTTAACTCTTGTAACCACGTAGGTTAGTGATTAAAAGATCGATGTATGTCGATCATGGTTCCATACATGATTAATAACAAAGGAAACCATGTATGCCAATCAGGGTTCCATACATGACTAAAAAGGAAGGGATCCAGGTGTGCCAATCAGGGTACCACACAAGCCCGAAAAATGAAGGGATCCATGTACGCTGATCAGGGTTCCATACATGCCCAAATAAAGAAGTAAACCATGTGAACCAGTCAAGGTTCCATACATGTCTGGTAATAGATGGATCCAGGTGTGCCGATCAGGGTTCCACACCTGCCTGAAAAATGAAGGGATCCATGTATGCCGATCAGGGTTCCATACATGCCCTAATGACCAAGTAAGCCATGTGAGCCAGTCAAGGTTCCACACATGTCTGGTAATAAAGGGATCCAGGTATGCCAATCAGGGTTCCACACCTGCCTAAAAAATGAAGGGATCCATGTATGCCGATCAGGGTTCCATACATGCCCAAATAACCAAGTAAGCCATTTGAGCCAGTCAAGGTTCCACACATGTCTGGTAATAAAGGGATCCATGTGTGCCGATCAGGGTTCCACACAAGCCCAAATAAGGAAGGGATCCATATATGCCGATCAGGGTTCCATACATGCCCAAATAACCAAGTATGCCATGTGAACCACTCAAGGTTCCATACATGTCTGGTATTGAAGGGATCCATGTGTGCCGATCAGGGTTCCACACAAGCCCAAGTAATGAAGGGAGTCATGTATGCCGATCAGGGTTCCATACATGCTCTAGTGACCAAGTAAGCCATGTGAACCACTCAAGGTTCCATACATGTCTGGTAATAAAGGGATCCATGTGTGCCGATTAGGGTTCCACACAAGCCCAAGTAATGAAGGGAGTCATGTATGCCGATCAGGGTTCCATAGATGCCCTAGTGACCAAGTAAGCCATGTGAACCACTCAAGGTTCCATACATGTCTGGTAATGATGGGATCCATGTGTGCCGATCAGGGTTCCACATAAGCCCAAAAAATGAAGGGAGTCATGTATGCCGATCAGGGTTCCATACATGCCCTAGTGACCAAGTAAGCCATGTGAACCACTCAAGGTTCCATACATGTCTGGTAATGAAGGGATCCCTGTGTGCCTATCAGGGTTCCACACAAGCCCAAAAAATGAAGGGAGTCATGTATGCCGATCAGGGTTCCATACATGCCCTAGTGACCAAGTAAGCCATGTGAACCACTCAAGGTTCCATACATGTCTGGTAACAATCATGAAAAGTTTAAAATTCTGAAAATTTCAGCATGCTGCAGAGGGATGTACATCCACTACCCCCCTAGTTCTGGATGGTAGCCTGGCTGCCATGTGGAACTATGTTTGTGGGGCTTCCATGCCCTTCTTTTCCAATTAATCATAAGTCAACAAATGTATAAGGAAACAGTCAACTTCTCCTTTCACTGAAAATTAAGGAGTACGATTACGTCAAACTGCATCCAGGGGATATGTGCATCCATTACCCCCCGGGCATCTGGTTCAGCTCTATTTTTGATATTTTTACTTCTTTCCTTAGAAGGTTTGAATCTATACCCGGGACGAAGCAGAGTATTGTATCATAACTTGTTGCAGCTCTTGTCAGGTTCACGAACCTTAGTTGGGAAGCCACATTTATTTTCATCGTTAGGAGGCCTATGCCCATTTTCTTCTTGATAGGAAGCCTCCTTTCATTAATTTTTGATTGGTTGTTCTTGTGAGCATCTTCATGTAGACCCTTCATTAGGCATTTTAGATTTTTTTCCATTCCTCATGTGGGAGGTTGCCAGCTGTATTTTTCAGGGGGAAGCCATCACTTTCCCATAACAACCTCTTTGAAAGGTTCTTTTTTGATTAGGAGGCCTTTTTAGATGCCTCCAGTTTTCTTGCATACTTTCAGGATAACCTTCCATTCTACACTTGCTAGAGAGTTGGTAGCCCTAATATTTGGCAACCCAAGTGGCATGCCATACGTGGGTCTCATATCGCTTCCTTTTTGGTAGAGAGATCATTGGTATTCCTTTAATATTCTGGTGGCAGCTTTCCAGAACTTTGTTTGCTTCCATAATTCTTTCCCAAAGATATCTCTTGATTTGAGCTTCAACTGTTGGAGAGGCTTCCCATAGGAGCATCTTGTGAGGGAAACTTTTGGTTCGTAAATCTTTTAGGAGCCTGAGGTGGCCATGATATATAGGCCTTCTTTATTTGGTAGCCTCTAGCCCTTAGCCGTCCTCGTCATTCTCATGAGGCTTCTATCAGGCTACCGTCATGACTGTGCTGCCTAGAGCTGTTGGGAACTTGGTTTCCCCTTTTCCAAGAGCTTCCTTTGTTTTCTTGGTATTGGCACCTCCATTAGTTCATCTTAAGGGCTTTCATGCCTTTTCTTCTTGGGTGAGAGACTTGGTAGTGCTCTTCGAGATTGTGGTAGTGGCCCTTCTAGGCAACCCTTCTTATTTTGCATGGGAAGCCTCATGGGTAAATGGCAATTGAGGCTACCACTTACTTGTCTTCTACAGCTGGTAACCCTTTTACAGAATTATAGGATATGCCTTAGTTCAGCTTTTCTAAAATCATATTTGAGGACCTTCTCATCGTCTGAGTTGTTCCCGTTTAGCAACGTGGCTGGTAGGTCACTCATTTTCTACATGACATTTGTGTTCCGGGATGCTGATCAGTTGCACCGGAAGCCCTGTATTTGCTTCCGCAGTATCAAATTGCTCATGAGGAAGAATTTTTTTTAATTCCATGGTTTCCCTTACCAGCTTCCAACATCAATATTATTGGTGGTGCTACCCCCCGAACGAATTGGGAACCTTGACACGAGGTTTCCATGGTGGAAGCCCCACACTATGAGTGCACATCTTCTTTTTACTGACTTTTTTGTCCACATGTTTAGAACATCGTCATCATTTCTCTTTTTTTGACTACTGATCTCATTTGTCAATTGTATTAAACATTTTGCTTATAAAGACAACGAATAGGAATCTGCTTCCAGCTTTATAGATATTCGATTGGTACAACATTTTGCTATTACCACGGGTGGTGCATATGCGCTACCCCCGAGTGTCTATGAATGACAAAATTCATGATAGTTGAGTTCAAAGTTACACAGCTACAACTAATAAGTTGTATATCATTGAGCCTATGCCCAAAAGAGGCCTTCCGCTGGGGCTTCCTGATGGGTGGCAATTTAGGGTGTCTTCCTTGGGACCCCAATCCAATCATGTGACTGGCCAGTCTGGCTCCTTGGTGTTTTGTCTTAGGGGCTACTGGATCCAGGGCTTCCGAATTTTAGGGCTTCCGAATACAGGGCTACCGGATCCAAAGCTACCAGATTTAGGGCTACCGGATCCAGGGTTTCCGGATCCAGGGCTACCGGATCTAGGGTTACCAGATCCCGGGCTTCCGAATCGTAAGCTTGGAGGAGATCAAGTTCAGGGCTACCGAATTTCAGGGCTACCGGATCCAGGGTTACCGAATCCAGGGCTATCGGATCCAGGGCTACCATCATATTCGGGGATGCCACTCGTTGCACAGAACCTGGGGAGTGGTGGCCCATCTGCCTCCCAGGCCTTGCTCAGCCTTTCAACAATAAATGGGTCTGGTTGCCCGTTTGAGGGTATATATTCTTCATCCATATTGTCTGGATTCATTTCCCGGTTGCCTCCAAGGCCGCAAGTATGCCGGAAGCCTGACTTATGCTTTATCCATCTAGCTACTGGGCTTCCAAAGGATAAGAACTTTCCTTCACTGACATGGCTATACGCTTGAGATTTGTTCTGGCCTTGATATTGATGGGTTTCCAGCGGGAGTCCTTCATGCTGATGCCTTGGTACCCCTAGGCGGGATCCTTGGTGGAAGCCCCCTTGGCACCCTGATTGCATTCGTCCTCGAAGGCCCTTTTGATCCCCCATCTGAGATCTCTTCAGATTACTTCTTTCAGGGGAAATTTCGACCACCTTTCATGATGATGCCATGGTACCCCTAGGCGGGATCCCAGGTGGAAGCCCCCTTGGCACCCTGATTGCATTCGTCCTCGAAAGCCTTTTTGAGCCCCCGTCTGAGATCTCTTAAGATTACTTCTTTCAGGGGAAATTTCGCCAATTCTTTCATGATGATGCCATGGTACCCCTAGGCGGGATCCCAGGTGGAAGCCCCCTTGGCACCCTGATTGCATTCGTCCTCGAAAGCCTTTTTGAGCCCCCATCTGAGATCTCTTCAAATTACTTCTTTCAGGGGAAATTTTGCCCATTCTTTCATGATGATGCCATGGTACCCCTAGGCGGGATCCCAGGTGGAAGCCCCCTTGGCACCCTGATTGCATTCGTCCTCGAAAACATTTTTGAGCCCCCATCTGAGATCTCTTCAAATTACTTCTTTCAGGGGAAATTTCGCCCATTCTTTCATGATGATGCCATGGTACCCCTAGGCGGGATCCCAGGTGGAAGCCCCCTTGGCACCCTGATTGCATTCGTCCTCGAAAACATTTTTGAGCCCCTATCTGAGATCTCTTCAAATTACTTCTTTCAGGGGAAATTTCGCCCATTCTTTCATGATGATGCCATGGTACCCCTAGGCGGGATCCCAGGTGGAAGCCCCCTTGGCACCTTGATTGCATTCGTCCTCGAAAGCCTTTTTGAGCCCCCATCTGAGATCTCTTCAGATTACTTCTTTCAGGGGAAATTTCGCCCATTCTTTCATGATGATGCCATGGTACCCCTAGGCGGGATCCCAGGTGGAAGCCCCCTTGGCACCCTGATTGCATTCGTCCTCGAAAGCCTTTTTGAGCCCCCATCTGAGATCTCTTCAGATTACTTCTTTCAGGGGAAATTTCGCCCATTCTTTCATGATGATGCCATGGTACCCCTAGGCGGGATCCTAGGTGGAAGCCCCCTTGGCACCCTGATTGCATTCGTCCTCGAAAGCCTTTTTGAGCCCCCATCTGAGATCTCTTCAGATTACTTCTTTTAGGGGAAATTTCGCCCATTCTGTGCGGTTTCCGGCCAACAATCAGGCCATCCAATCCCGTATTTGGCTCATTTTGTGCACCAATGATGCCACTATTGATCATCTCATATTTTAACGGAATTTCATACCCCTACATATCATTTCGAAAAATATCTCCAGGCCCTTCTTCATGCGAGTTTCGTCCCGGAATCGTTTCTTGTTCGTCTCGTTTTGGCAATGGATTAAACTCCATTTCATACTCCTTCTTCAATTCAGAAGCTCTTTCAATGGAGTCCAATTTTTCTCCCATTCGTTTGATGTACGGATATATGTCATGGATGGTAGCAATATGCTTTTTATCACCATTTTCTTTGTCAATACCGTTAGACGGCGTTTCATCATTGCCGGAGCGGTCAAACATCTTTTCCTCCAAAAGACGATAATTGAAGGCCCCTCCTTCTAGCGCCAATTGTTGTAGGAGGATTTTAGCACAACTACGTGGAGGCCGTTGCTGGAATAGCGCCGTTAAATATGGAATCGTCCAACTGCCCGGAAAGGCTCGCAATCGGAGATTTAAGGCTAGCCGCCCGGGAAGGCTCACGGCTAGGGGTTACCGAAGAACACGGGAATGTGTTTTTGTAATGATTGGGACTGAATTTACGGGTATTAGAGCTCAAGACCGAATGTTGACCTGCCAAGAACCCTAATTATGAGAGTGAACGTGTACCGGAGTATACATGCTCTTAGTATCAACGTGCGTTTCGAGAAGAGACCCCGTAAACTGCCTACATACCACTATTTATAGTGGATCAAGCCCGTATGTAGTTCTTGATTGATATGTTCGGTTTTTTGTGATGAGTTATCTCGTATCTGATGAGATAATGATTGATATTTTCATTTATCAACTGATTGTGATGTGTTTATCAGGTTTCCAAGCCGTACTA
This sequence comes from Kitagawia praeruptora, assembly GCA_037693485.1. Taxonomy (NCBI): domain Eukaryota; kingdom Viridiplantae; phylum Streptophyta; class Magnoliopsida; order Apiales; family Apiaceae; genus Kitagawia; species Kitagawia praeruptora. Next base: position 59,315,988 of record CM075350.1, read on the forward strand.
GGACTGTTGGAAGCCTATCTCATGATGTTTATCTCAAGAATGAAGGATTTATCATGTATATATGATGTATATCCTCGAATAACTGAATAATTATCCGTTTAGAGGTGTATTTCAGCTGTAAAGATGTGCTCCTAAAAAGTAGGAGGTCTGCCTTATCCAATCTGGCGGCCTTATCAGGCTTCCGGGGGAAGCTGGGGGTACCACCCGGTAGCCTGACTCCGGTAACCTGACTCCGGTAACCCAAGTATGGAAGCCATACTGGAAGCCTTATCTGATGGCTGTCCTAGTCTGAATCTGTACTTCTGTCAGGCTTCCGGGGAAGCTGGGGGTACCACCCGGTAACCTGACTTCGGTAGCCCCTCCGGTAACCCAGTTACCGAAGCTATGCTGGAAGCCCTCTCTGATGGTTGTCATTGGCTATGGATGAGACTATCCCCGGGACCATAAGCCTTATATTCTTTCAATGTTCATCGCAAGGTAGCCCCTCTGGGGGTACCGCCCGGTAACCCAGACTATGGCAGCCCCTTTGGTAAGCCGGTTATGGAAGCTATTCTGGTAAGCCATGTCTGGTAGCTGTACTAGAAGCTATGTAATGATGTCTATGGGTTGTGGATCATCCATGGGAGGCCATTCCCAGGACCCTTATCGTCATATCTACCTGCTACCCATCTCATGGTAGCCCCTATGGGTTGTCATAGGCTCTTGGAAGCCTGTTATCCGGGAGCCATGCCATTCGGGAGCCCTTCTACCCGGGAGCCCTGTTGTCAGTTTTCATGGGTTACCACGGGTACCTTGGAAGCCCTCTAAAACATCCTCTTTCCTTGTGGATTGGACCCAAAACTCATCATGGGCCTAAATCTGATCCATGCAAGATTTTGGTCACAACAATAGGATTATTTTAAGAATCTATTTTTCCGGTAACCATAGTTATGTTAATATGGAATATAATTCATAATTAACACGTACTACTTCTCTACAATGATAACAAAGAAAAATATTAATTTTTCCAAACATTAAAAATATATTGTAACAACGGAAAATAACTTTATTTTCTCAAGAAAATGAATCAAGAGATACAAAAATGTTCACTTTAAATGTCTGAAACGAAGCAGAATAATCATAGAACAGTACTAATCAGAATGGAATGGAATTAAAAACTTGCACGAAATAAAAACATTGTCTTCACATAGTGACTTATTCGAAACTTATCACAAAGATTGCATTGATGGACAAATGGACTTCTGAATGAGTTGATCATCCTTGATCTCCAATTCATTTTTCCTGCAATTTTTTGGTATATGATAACTTAGTGTAGTTGATAAAAAATCAACTAATAACATGAATCTAAAGGTTGTGCAATAGTAATATCTGATGTTAGTATTTGTTTATGATTATGTGCTATATTTACCACTTTTATTTTCTTGTTGACCGATTTTGCGGATCCTGGCGTCTTTATCATCTCATCAGCATAATCAAGTGACTGCAACATAACAATTTATGTCATTAGTACATGTCAGTCATTATAATAAAATGACTAATCAAAGTAATAGTATACTAACTTCTGTTAGATCAATTGATGGGATCTCTGGCAAATAAGAAGTTTCTGCAGACAAAGTGTCTGATATAGAAATATCATAGATATCCTCTGCATTAATTAGGAATGTAGCATCCTCTTTACTTCCTTTTAAAACTTCAATAGTAGTTGTAACTTCTTTTCCAGTCATACTTGTAATCAAAGCAGGTCTAATTTTTGCAACTCTATCCTCCTATTAAGAAATAAGACAGAGTTCGAATTACATAGTACAAATTTAAAAATTTATAGACTGATGATATAAATGTGACTAATCAATATATTAAATGAATGATTAGTATGTGAAAACATTACTTTTGGCTGAGACTGGTATAGATTTGATGCGCTACATCCAATCAATCGCTTAACAACGCGATCCATGAGGAAAACAGTACAGTTGAATGTAGAGTCTACTACCATGATCTTAATGCAAAACCTGCAACAATGAAGTAGAACGCTTTAACTTTGGAAGGAATGTTGAGAATACTACAATGAAATCAAAGGAAGATGGAAGGTAATTGCAGACCTTTTCTCCGCAACAGGCATGTTGCGAGTACACTTGTTACACTTGAATCTCCTTTCAATCAACTCAACTGGTAGGTGGCATTTACTACATGTATCCAGGAACCATTCACTACAATCTTCCAACTTATCAATGGTGAAAGTGAAATATATATTCTTCTGCAAAGGTACAATATTATTTCCTGAGATTAGCAAAAACAGCAGATGTGATTTAACGATAGTTCATTGGAGAAATCTTATAATATACAACACCTCTAATTTCTCATGCATGTTTTCATTCAATTCCTTCAATGATAGTTTCTCAAAAGGAGCAACTATTGTCAAAGCATAGCTTTGCTCATCAACAATTTTAGTTGGCTTATAACCATCATCTTCAAGGCTGAGAAAACAATTAAATTAATTAGTACATGAAATTCGACGTAGTAATGAAGTACAACTATATGTAAAGTTTTAAATGAATCACATTCCATCTAAATGCAATAAAAATATCTAAAAAAATATATACCGTTGGCTCATCTCGATGACCGACTCATCATTCAAGTTGAAATACACTTTTGTGGATGGTAATGTGCTAATTTGCACCGAATCTGTTATAAAACATAGTAGACAAAATATTCATGTCCAGAATATAGTGCATTAATTAAATATGAGATATGAGATAAGGATTTTTAAGTCAATGCCTATAAAGATTTTTAGGGAACTTACTCTTAAACATAGCCATTTTCGTACTTGCGAGGATTACAATAATGGTTTTCTCAGTATCATGCTTATAATATTCGTCATTGCATGATATAGCCAAATCTCCCCAAATGCCCACTCTAAGACGATAACTACATATTATACATATTAAAAAAACATTGTGTTACGAAAAACGAATCATGAAAAATGTAAGCATTATTATCAATCGTAGCAATAAATTTAATTAACCTGCCATCGCATAGTTTGAATCTAACAATGTCTCTCTCACCAAACTTTGTGCTTATTTTCCGCACTCTTTCAAAGTCCTCCACTACTCCAATAAGATCTAGAATTTAAAAGTAAATAGTATTAGAACTTGTATATTTAAACACATCTATCGCAGATATATATGACTATTGATGAAATGAAAGTAAATATAACCAACCTATCGCAAATTCTGGATTTTCATTTTCCTCCAACCGGTTTGCTTGACCTTCCACATCACCAAGATCCAAGAATTCAAATTTATAGGCAGGAATAATCTTATCATCAACGCAAGGTTTGAAGGTAGTTGCATTAGTAAATCTTATGCAAATATCAGTTGAAACTGGCTTCAAGTTGCCAACAGCATCACGCACAATAAAGGTCTCAACTATATAAACAGATCCTTCACTCACATCCTTGCCAATAACTTTCCACGCATCAGCAAAAGTAAATGAATGGATGTGGGAATTCTACACGTATAAAAATTTGAAAGCATTGATTACACATAAATATTCTAATACGTGGGAAAAATGTTATGAAGAAATAACTTACATCATCTAGAAGAATGAGATTAAATCCTTTAGTTATGCCAGAATCAGATGATATGGTTGGCCACATTCTGGTTACTCTCACTCTAATCCTCCAATCAGTACGTGATTTTTCAAGATTGTGAATATGATGGACAGAAACGGCTTCCATTGCTGCAATGATCTGTACAAAGGAAGTTGTACAAAGTAAAATGTTAAGTATGATACATGACCAAGTAAATTGAACTTAAAATTATAACATGAATGCTTCTTATAAGTTTTGTTATTGAACTTACAATGTGGTATAGCAAAATTAACTACAAACAATGGTATACGTACGTTCTGTGATATTGGAGCTTTTATTCTTTTCCGTGGCTAAGATTTATAAATTAGTTACACGAATTGTGGATTATGATTAGGAGAATGACTTGATTAGTATCAGCCTAACAGATTGTTTAAATGATAAGATCCCATGATATAAGCTGGAAACTGTTCAAAAAAGATTGCTGAAATTGAAATTGAAATCCTAACCGAAATTCTAAAATCATTATAATCAGCTAGATTGACACTACTAACAAACATAATACTATATATTTGGAAAAATTATATGTATATGTCGTTATCAAATGCCAGGTATCATAAAAATTCGTAAAATGTTTCATTTATACTGCCAATATTACTATTATTACTATTATATAGAGAGGACGTTATTCTAGAGGGGACCTTCTTAAATAGAAAATATTTGTAATAATAATTTTATAATTCTATAGTCGAATCAAAGTTTTTGTCGTGCCCTCCCCTTTAATTAATAACTTAATATCGAATAATCACCATTATATAATCTTATTGACCAATTAATATAAAATATCTCGAATAAAAATATATTACAAACCAGAGTTCTCATTACAAAGCGGAAATACTGAAACCTTGGTCATAATTATACAATACGAATATTATCCGAAATGTTACACAACATTGTCCTCAAAAGATTAGACATAACTATCGATAATAATAGGCTGCTAATAAAACTAGAGTCTGAAGTTACAAGTCGATCCTCTCAAAAACCTGCTAGGATACCTTCCACTCTAGATCTAACAACTTCCGTTATATAGAAACCCTGAAACATGTTTAGCGAGTTTTATGAGTCGCAAGCTCAGTGAAACAATAATCTCTATCTTTTAACAGATATTCACATTTAACAAGTAAATATTAATACATGCTCTTCAAATCATCACATAATGCATCAACTCATCAAGTAATCATACTAAGAATGAATATATGCAACCCATACATTTGACTTGACTTTCCTTTACTTGGTTTACTTCTTTGTTGTGACTGATCAATTTAACTTTAGCTTTTCCCGGGATCCCATGTTTATAGTCTCGAGGACTTACATTATTTTCCCGGCCCCAAGGGCTCTTGTTATTTATAGTCGACTTTATTTTCCCGGGATCCCTATATTTCTTTTTCCCCGGCTAGCTAGGCCAATAATTCCCTAAAGTAATTGACAGTCACAACGCCTTTATTTGTGTGAATCTATATGCACAATATACCACCTAAATCCCAAGTCTTACTTCCTTCCATGTGTTCACTTACATGCATGGTATACTATCATGCAATCCACATTTATCACATAATAACAAAATTCATAGCCCTATCACCATGTATTCACATATTTCATACATCACATAGAATTATACTTCAGATGATCTACTCACATAGCAATTATCAACTTTCACATATAACACATAGTGAAATGTAAAGTAAACATAGATTAATGTTTACCTTAGCTTGCTTCCTCTTCTAGCGTGCACTACCTTGATTTTGGTACCGAACCCCTTTCTGAGAATCCCTTAAGTAGCTTTGTTTTCCTTGTAAAACTCTCTTGAAACCCTTGCAAGATCTTGTGTTCTAGTTTCCTTCTCCTTGAACTAACCTTTTGTAAGTGTGTATATGTATCTTATATGTAATATATATTTATTGGAGATTTTTTTTTTAGAGAAGTAGTAAAGCTAGTAAGAAATTTTCGTCCATGGCTTCCTTGTTTTCCTTCCATATTTGGCACTTTTGCTAGAAATGAGGATAAGATGAGTTGTTTTGATTTTATCCATTAGCTTTAGCATGAATTTTACCTTTCTAACCTTGGCTTACCTAGGAAGCTAACAATTTCTATTCACTTTTCTATGAATTTTAAAATAGCTCCTCAAAATATGTTTCTCAATAAATACTCCTCTAATTTCTTAATTCTATTCTCATCCATACCTTCGTATAGAGTATTCATTTGCATTTTTCTGACTTACGGTTGATTTTTTTTATAAAATCTCAGAAGTTCAACTACCTACTATAAAACATTCTAAATTCTTAATAAATACTTAGGAGTCTAATCCTCAAATGTCGTAGAAGACTACGGTCCCTCATATAGTATCCTCTATCTCAAATAATAATTTCACGCCAAAAATCACTATTCCTCCCCTGGGTCACTATTCATTTTCTTCGTACATTAATAATATTTTAACGAATTTTAAGCTTTATGAATCGTATTAGTCATAAAAATATTATTTAGTTTAATTAATTATATATATTAGGACAGGGATGTTACAACTCTCCCCTCCTTAAAATATTTCGTCCTCGAAATAAAAAATAGTACCTAGATTGATAAATAAATGAGGATACTGGCTTCTCATCTTTTCTTCTGTCTCCCAAGTTGCTTCTTCCGTGGAATGGTTCCTCCACAATACCTTTACTAAGGGTATCTCTCTGTTTCTCAACTGTTTGGTTTTATACCCCAAAATCTCCACAGGTTCTTCTATATAGCTCAAATTTTCCGACACCTCTATTTCTTGATTTCTTAATACATGGGTAGGGTCAGATCGATACCTTCTTAGCATACTAACATGAAAGACATTATGAATCTGGGAAAGCTCTACTGGTAAGGCCAATCTATAAGCAAGTGGTCCTATTCTTTCAATAATTTCATATGGTCCAACATACCGTGGACTCAACTTTCCTTTATTCCCAAATCTCATCACCCCTTTCCAAGGGGACACTTTTAAAAATACTTTCTCTCCCACTTCATATTCCATCTCTCTTCTATGTTGGTCAACATAACTCTTTTGACGGTCCAGGGCTGCCTTCAATTTCTCTTTTACTATGTTAACCTTGTCAATGGCATTCTGAACAATTTCTGGACCTTCTAATATTATAGTACCCTCTTTATCCCAATACAATGGACTTCTACACTTCCTTCCGTACAATGCTTCATATGGAGCCATGCCTATACTACTATGAAAATGATTATTGTATGCAAATTCCATCAAAGCAATATACTCATCCCAACTACCTTTGAATTCAAGTACACAGGCCCTTAACATACCTTCTAACGTTTGAATTGTCCTCTCTGATTGTCCATCAGTCTGTGGATGAAATGCTGTACTAAAATTCAAATGAGTCCCCAAAGCATCTTGCAAACTTTTCCAAAATCGTGAAGTAAATCTAGGATCTCTATCCGACACAATTGATATGGGTACTCCGTGTAATCTCACAATCTCGTTTATATATCTTCTTGCTAAATGATCTAGTGTACAACCCCAATGAATGGGTAAAAAGTGAGCAGACTTTGTGAGTCTGTCAACAATGATCCACATAGCATCATTCCCCTTCCGAGTCTTAGGTAAACTTGTAACAAAATCCATTGTAATCCGTTCCCATTTCCACTCAGGTATTGGCAGAGGATTCAACCTACCAGCAGGAGCTTGATGTTCACTCTTCACCTGTTGGCATGTCAAACACCTTGCCGTAAACTCAGCTACATCTCTCTTCATTCCGGCCCACCAATAATGAGGCTTCATGGTGTGGTACATCTTAGTTGCTCCAGGGTGCATCGCATATGGGGCATTATGGGCTTCATCCAAAATTTCTCTTCTTAGATTATCAATATCAGGAACACAAATTCTATCTCCATACATTAAGGTATCATCTTGTATAGTAAAACTTGTATCCTTTCCTTGTTTCACTTTCTCAATGATTTCTAAGATGTTTGGATCACGTGGTTGCGCTTCTTGGATTCTTTCCTTTAAGATCGGTCTTATGTTTAGCGTTGCCAATAAAACTCCCAGACTTTGAACACTCAAGTCTACATTCATCGCTCTCATGTCTATCAAATATGGTAGAGAATTAACCTGAAGGTTTTCCACACTACTACTACTAGGCTTCCTACTTAATGCATCAGCAACTGTATTTGCCTTTCCTGGGTGATACTCGATAGTGCAGTCATAATCCTTCAACAACTCTAACCATCGTCTTTGTCTCATGTTTAACTCTTTCTGGCTCATTAAATACTTTAAACTCTTATGATCCGTGAAAATCTGAAATGTCTCACCATATAAATAATGTCTCCAAATTTTCAATGCAAACACTACTGCCGCCAATTCTAAATCATGAACAGGATAAGAAATTTCATGAGTTCTTAATTGTCTTGAAGCATATGAAATTACTCTTCCATGTTGCATAAGCACACATCCTAATCCTTGCTGCGAAGCATCGCTATAAACAACCATACCTCCTTGACCCGATGGAGTCGCTAAAATAGGTGCTGAAGTCAATCTACTTTTTAACTCCTCAAAACTTTGTTGAGCATCCTCATTCCATTTAAAAGGAACATTCTTTCTAATTAACTTCGTCATTGGTCCAGCAATCTTAGAAAATCCTTCTACAAATCTTCGATAATAACCAGCTAGACCTAGAAAACTTCTAACTTCAGTAACACTCCTGGGTGCCTCCCAATTCAGAATTGCTTCTATTTTCTTTGGGTCAACTTCAATCCCTCTACTTGAAACAATATGTCCCAAAAATATCACTTGATCTAACCAAAATTCACTTTTGCTAAATTTTGCATATAACTGGTTTTCTCTCAAAGTTTCTAAAACTATCCTCAAATGATTCTCATGTTCTTGAACATCCTTGGAATAAATAAGTATGTCATCAATGAATACTATCACAAATTTATCTAGATAAGGGTGAAACACTCTATTCATCAATGCCATAAAAACACCTGGGGCATTGGTCAATCCAAAAGGCATAACAAGAAATTCATAATGACCATAACGTGTTCTAAACGCTGTCTTTGGAATATCTCCTTCTGCTACCCTCAACTGATGATATCCTGATCTTAAATCAATCTTTGAAAACACCTTTGCACCTTGTAACTGATCAAACAAATCATCTACCCTCGGTAGTGGATACTTATTCTTAACAGTGACTTGGTTTAACTTACGATAGTCTATACATAATCTCATCGTACCATCCTTTTTCTTCACAAATAATACTGGTGCTCCCCAAGGAGAAACACTGGGACGAATATAACCCTTCTCTAATAGCTCTACCAATTGTTTCTTTAACTCCTTTAATTCTAAGGGTGCCATCCTATATGGAACACTTGAAATCGGTTCTGTACCAGAAAGTAACTCAATAGAAAATTCTACTTCTCTATCTGGTGGTAATCCTGGCAAATCTTCTTGAAAAACATCAGAAAATTCCTTAACTATTGGGATATTTTCTAGCTTACTTTCCTCAACACTCGTGTCAATGACATGTGCCAAATAGGCCTCACAACCTTTCTTAATCATCTTAAATGCACGTACAGCTGATATTAAACAACTAGGCGCAATCTTCCGATCTCCATAAAATACAACTTTATCTTTATTTGGAGTATCTATGACCACCTCTTTGGTATAACAGTCTACCTTAGCACGATACTTAGATAACCAATCCATACCCAAAATTATATCGAACTCGCGAAAAGGTAATACTATTAAATCCGCATGAAATTCTACTTCGCTCATTTTAATGACACAATCTCTAATTACTTTGTCTACAATTACCACTTCACCCAATGGCGTATGAACATTCACATTATAATTTAGGGTATCATGGTTTTTATGTAACTTAGATGTCATGTCAGTTGATATGAATGAATGCGTAGATCCAGGGTCAATAAGAACATAAACTTCCAAATCATTTAAGAAAACTTTACCAGTAATCACTTCAGGTGCTACAACAGCCTCATTCCTGGTTAGTGCAAACACTCGAGCTTGTGATTGTGGATTTGAACTCTGAGCTTCTGATCTAGCTACTCCTCCTCCACTGTTAGCTTGTCTTCCTCGACCTCTTCCAAAAGAAATTCCACCTCCCCTAGCTCCCATATTCTGTACCGTTTGTTCTGACACAGCTGGTCCCAAGTTTAACTTCTTTGGGCATTCCCTTTTAAAATGTCCTTGTTCTCCACAAAAATAACATCCTCCAGACACCCCTGTGGGTTTCGGTGGTAAATTTGGTTTCCAATTCCTATTGACATTTCCAGTGTTGAATGACTTTCCTCCCCTAGGTGTAATTGTACTACCCCTAGTAGCTGATTGAGCAGGTGTACTAAAGTTCTGTCTCTTGAATGGTCTCCCACTGGATCCACCCAAGAATCCAGTTCCCTCTCTTTTCTGACCCTGAAAATAACTAGGCTTCTCCTTAATCAAACGCTCCGCCCTAACAACTGCAGCCCTTAAATCATTATAACTACGAAGATCACTAGGTGTAATCTTGCTTCTAATGTCGTACTTAAGCCCTTCTTCAAATCGTCTACATCGATCTCTTTCAGTTGACACCATGGCAGATGCATAGTGAGACAACTGTGTGAACTTCACTTCATACTCAGCCACACTCATATTCCCCTGCTTCAAATTCAAGAACTCTCTTTGCTTTTCATCTCGATAAATCTCAGGCATATACTTATCATTAAACTCCCGTTGAAAATCCTCCCAAGTAAGTACCGGCGGTTGAATCATTGCTCTAGGAACAGTCTCCCACCAGTCATAAGCATCAGCTTGAAGTAATGACACTGCATAATCAAACTTCTCTTCAAGACTACAACGCATCATATTGAATATCCTCTCAGTCCTTTTCATCCAAGTCTCGGCCTCTGCGGGATCCACAGTACCATTGAAGTCAGTCGCTCCTAACTTCCTAAGTTCCTTATAGTTCCGAATCACTGGTTCAACTACAGGTCTTTGAACTTCTTCCTCCTCTACATTCCGCTCATGAGAGTGTACTGGTGGAGCATTTGAATCATCTCCCGAACGTTGCTGCTGATCTTCCATATTCCTTTACATAATTATATATACGTCAGACACCGTAAAACTATACGTTTTATAATGCACATATATTCAGCTATGTCTTAAGGGAACATAATAACTAACTATACTCGGGCAGTGCTAGTGCACTTCCGGCCGAGCATTGGCTCTGATACCAAGTTGTCGTGCCCTCCCCTTTAATTAATAACTTAATATCGAATAATCACCATTATATAATCTTATTGACCAATTAATATAAAATATCTCGAATAAAAATATATTACAAACCAGAGTTCTCATTACAAAGCGGAAATACTGAAACCTTGGTCATAATTATACAATACGAATATTATCCGAAATGTTACACAACATTGTCCTCAAAAGATTAGACATAACTATCGATAATAATAGGCTGCTAATAAAACTAGAGTCTGAAGTTACAAGTCGATCCTCTCAAAAACCTGCTAGGATACCTTCCACTCTAGATCTAACAACTTCCGTTATATAGAAACCCTGAAACATGTTTAGCGAGTTTTATGAGTCGCAAGCTCAGTGAAACAATAATCTCTATCTTTTAACAGATATTCACATTTAACAAGTAAATATTAATACATGCTCTTCAAATCATCACATAATGCATCAACTCATCAAGTAATCATACTAAGAATGAATATATGCAACCCATACATTTGACTTGACTTTCCTTTACTTGGTTTACTTCTTTGTTGTGACTGATCAATTTAACTTTAGCTTTTCCCGGGATCCCATGTTTATAGTCTCGAGGACTTACATTATTTTCCCGGCCCCAAGGGCTCTTGTTATTTATAGTCGACTTTATTTTCCCGGGATCCCTATATTTCTTTTTCCCCGGCTAGCTAGGCCAATAATTCCCTAAAGTAATTGACAGTCACAACGCCTTTATTTGTGTGAATCTATATGCACAATATACCACCTAAATCCCAAGTCTTACTTCCTTCCATGTGTTCACTTACATGCATGGTATACTATCATGCAATCCACATTTATCACATAATAACAAAATTCATAGCCCTATCACCATGTATTCACATATTTCATACATCACATAGAATTATACTTCAGATGATCTACTCACATAGCAATTATCAACTTTCACATATAACACATAGTGAAATGTAAAGTAAACATAGATTAATGTTTACCTTAGCTTGCTTCCTCTTCTAGCGTGCACTACCTTGATTTTGGTACCGAACCCCTTTCTGAGAATCCCTTAAGTAGCTTTGTTTTCCTTGTAAAACTCTCTTGAAACCCTTGCAAGATCTTGTGTTCTAGTTTCCTTCTCCTTGAACTAACCTTTTGTAAGTGTGTATATGTATCTTATATGTAATATATATTTATTGGAGATTTTTTTTTTAGAGAAGTAGTAAAGCTAGTAAGAAATTTTCGTCCATGGCTTCCTTGTTTTCCTTCCATATTTGGCACTTTTGCTAGAAATGAGGATAAGATGAGTTGTTTTGATTTTATCCATTAGCTTTAGCATGAATTTTACCTTTCTAACCTTGGCTTACCTAGGAAGCTAACAATTTCTATTCACTTTTCTATGAATTTTAAAATAGCTCCTCAAAATATGTTTCTCAATAAATACTCCTCTAATTTCTTAATTCTATTCTCATCCATACCTTCGTATAGAGTATTCATTTGCATTTTTCTGACTTACGGTTGATTTTTTTTATAAAATCTCAGAAGTTCAACTACCTACTATAAAACATTCTAAATTCTTAATAAATACTTAGGAGTCTAATCCTCAAATGTCGTAGAAGACTACGGTCCCTCATATAGTATCCTCTATCTCAAATAATAATTTCACACCAAAAATCACTATTCCTCCCCTGGGTCACTATTCATTTTCTTCGTACATTAATAATATTTTAACGAATTTTAAGCTTTATGAATCGTATTAGTCATAAAAATATTATTTAGTTTAATTAATTATATATATTAGGACAGGGATGTTACAGTTTTTATTTTTGGTTAAATAAAAAAGGGCCACTTTTATTTGGTTCTATAATTAAAAACAAACTATAGTAAAACCTCTATAAATTAATAATGTTGGGACTGGGATATTTCGCGAAATTTTATTAATTTATATAGATTATTAATTAATTGAGGTAAAATTTATACTGTTGCTATTATGTTAGGACCAAAAATATGCATTTATCTAAGATAATTTATCGTGGTATCGAGTATTAATTTAACGAATTTTTACTATAATTTTCTTATTCTATAACATAATCAAATGCGGACGTAGCATTGCTGCTGCAGACATTTACCACGTCAGCATTGCTATCGTGGTATATATCGTATTGTAATGATGACATCAATGATGACGTGGAAATTAAGAAGATTTTTTACTTTTTTTTTGGAATTATGTTTTGGGGAAAAAAAATTGGTTTTTCTGTAGAATCGTAAAAAATATATAGTTATCTCCAATTTTCTATATAAAAAATTATCTCTAGAAAGGGACTCTATAGTTGAATAGAGGTTTTATAATTCTATAGTCGAATCAAAGTTTTTATTTTTTTGTTAAATAAAAAAGGGCCACTTTTATTTGGTTCTATAATTAAAAACAAACTACAGTAAAACCTCTATAAATTAATAATGTTGGGACTGGGATATTTCGCGAATTTTTATTAATTTATATAGATTATTAATTAATTGAGGTAAAATTTATACTATTGCTATTATGTTAGGACCAAAAATATGCATTTATCTAATATAATTTATCGTGGTATCAAGTATTAATTTAACGATTTTTTACTATAATTTTCTTATTCTATAACATAACCAAATGCGGACGTAACATTGCTGCTGCCGACATTTACCACGTCAGCATTGCTATCGTAGTATATATCGTATTATAATGATGACGTCACTAATGACGTGCGAATTAAGAAGATTTTTTACTTTTTGTTTGGAATTATGTTTTGGGAATTTTTTTTTTTTGGTTTTTCTGTATGTTAGAAATGATTGATGAGAACAGTGTTTGGAAGCTAAAGTGACAAAACAGAGTTTAGCTGGAAGCGGTTAGAGTTTAGTTAAACACTGACTGGAAGCGCAACAGAGGTTGTTAAACTCTGTAGCGGTATTGTCTGAAGAGTCAACAGTGTTTGAAGATTGATACAAGATAAATTTGGAAGCAATATCTTTGAAGATTGGAAAGCTGTCAAAGAGATTGAGTTGACTTGGAAGACTGGAGCAATCGTGATTGATATCAATTATATAGCTTGATTATAGGAGAATCAGTTACTGATTGTACGAAGCTGTATGTTCTATAAATACAGTTAGGTTAACCCTAGAAGGGTAATCGAACATTGAAAAATTCATTGATTGTAACCTAAGCAGCTCTCTGTGATATTTACATCACTGAGAGAGGAATTGTTAATTCCAAACAGTTTTTAAGTGTTAAACAGTGTGTTCTTGTTAAGTTACTCATACAGTATTTGATTGCTTATTGTGTATTCGACCTAACAAGTGGTATCAGAGCCAATCTGTTACTTTATTACAGTTAAAGATCCAAAAACACAATAGTAATCAATAGCAGAGATACCTCCACCATCTGAGAAAGTCCCTACTACTGTTAGTAGGTATGAAACTATAAGGGTTCCTATACTTAGGCCATCAGAGTATGCAATCTGGAAGGTAAAGATGACCATGTTTCTGGAAGCCACAGATCCAGAATATCTTGATAGAATTAATGAAGGTCCTCACAAACCTACAAAATTATCTGCTGCTGCTGCTGGTGAGGAATCAAATGTCATTCCAAAAGAAAAGAAAGATCTAACTGCTGAGGATCTTTCATCTATTGCAAAGGATGCAAAAGTAAGACACTTACTTCACAGTGCATTAGACAATGTTATGTCTAATAAAGTGATTAATTGCACAACTGCAAAGGAAATATGGGATGCACTTGAGGTTAGGTGTCAAGGAACTCCTGCAATCAAGAAAAACAGAAGAAACATACTCACTCAGGAGTATGAGCACTTTGAGGCAAAGTCTGAAGAAACCATGACAGAAACATTTGACAGATTCTGTAAACTGCTCAATGATTTGTCATTGGTTAACAAAGAGTATGATTTAGAAGACTCAAATCTCAAGTTTCTTCTTTCTCTACCTGAAAAGTGGGATGTGAAAACAACCACTATAAGAGATAATTATGAACTTGGTGAAACAGAGATTGATGAAATTTATGGACTGCTCAAAACCCATGAATTGGAATTGGAGCAGAGAAACAAAAGATCAAGTAGAAAGTCAAAGTCTGTTGCACTTAAGGTTGAGGAGAAACCATCAAAGAAGGAAGCATCAAGGAAAAAGGAAAAAGGAAAAGTTTTAGTCATACACTCAGAAAGTGAGTCATCAAACACTGATGATGACTCAAATACAGATGAAACATCTGATTCTGAAGATGATGAAGAGATGATGCAAATGGCTGCATTGATGGTAAAGACCTTCAAGAAGATGGGATACAAGAACTTCAAGAAGGGAAAGAGATTCTCCAAGGACTACTCTAAGTCTGACAAGAAGAATTTCAAGAAATCTGAGGGAAAGGACTTCAAATCTGGTAAGAAAGATAAGTCTGAAATTCAATGCTACAAGTGTAAGGAGATGGGTCACTATGCTCCTGAGTGCAAGAAGGGTAAAACTGAAAAGGCACTCTACACAAAAGGCAGAGATTGGGCAGACACTTCAGATTCAGATGAGGAAGTCAACTATGCTCTCATGGCTACAACTCAGACTGAAAATGATGATCTCAAGGTACCCCCAACTACCTATGCTTATAACACTGATAATATAACTGAATTAAGAATTTATCTTAAAGCATTGCATATCAATTATAGGGATCAGACTTTAGAAAATGAGAGGATAAAGGCTGAGTGCTCTCAACTCAAAGACAGAAATAAACTAGTTGAGGAAAAGCTTGAGAACATGAATAAAATTCAGAAGGAGAGAGATGATGCAGTGTTTATTGAACAGGAGTTGCTAGGTAAGTATAAGCAACTAGAATCTGAATTGGAGGATACTAAACACATCATTAAAACTTGGACACACTCTGGTAAAGATACTCAAGAAGTGTTTCAGTCAGATACAGTAGGTCTAGGTTACTCCGAGGGAGATGAACTTAGATTTGAAAATTTGGTAAAAGTAAGACCACATCGTTCATCTGAAGGTAATGTCATGGGAACAGGTGGACCTAAGACTGAAGCACAGAAAAAGGCTGTTAAAGAGTCATATGCTAAGACTTTTGTTAAAGAGGCTAACATTGGTTTAATGACAGATAAACAACTCAAGCATAAGCTTAAGGAGATAAAATCTGTCAACAAACAGAAAATGCCTAGGAAAAACAAAAATGGAAAGGTAGGCATAACATCAGGAATTAAGCCAATGCTTGCTTCATTAGCTCCTAGAAAAACATGCTTTAATTGTGGTAGCACTAATCATCTTGCTAGTTTCTGCAGTAAGAATAAGAACATTAATTCTTTGCCCTCTAAAACTGCAGTAAAGAGTGATTATGTGAGAACTAGACCACAGACTTTATGCAAACACTGTGGAAGTACATGGCATTCTATTTACACTTGCAGAGATTATCATGCTATTTACTATAATTACTATGAACCCAAACCAAATTTGAAATGGGTTAAAGTAAACTCTGCAAATGTAAACTCTGAAAAAGTTAGCTTAAACTTTGATAATGTGAATTCCGCTGCAAAAGCTAACAGAATTAAGAAAGCCAAAGGATCCAAGCAAGTCTGGATCCTTAAAACTAACAATCAGTGATTGTTTGTGATTGCAGGGCACCAGGGTGAGTACCCTAGTCTTGGACAGTGGATGTTCAGGACACATGACTGGAAATAAAGCCCTGCTATCAGAGTATGAGGAGAAGGCTGGCCCAAAAATTTCCTATGGGGATGGCAACATAGGACATACTCTGGGATATGGCAACATTAATCTTGAAAATGTCATCATCACAAATGTAGCTCTGGTTCCAGGACTCAAGCATGATTTGCTATCTGTGAGTCAAATCTGTGACAGAGGATATCATGTGGATTTTCAGCCTAAATATTGTCAAGTGATCAGTAAATCTACAGGGAAAGTTGCTCTAGTTGGAAACAGACACAATAACATCTATGAAATTAAATTGTCAACAAACTCTGATGGCAAAGCAGTGTGTCTGTCAACAAGAATGTCCAGTGAAGAGAGTTGGAAATGGCACAAGAAACTCTCTCATTTGAACCTGAACAACATCAATGAATTAATCAAGAATGATCTTGTAAGAGGTCTACCAAGGTCTTTGTTGAATGTAGAAGGCCTGTGTGATTCTTGTCAAAAGGCCAAACAGAGAAAAGCCTCCTTCAAAAGCAAATCTGAGTCTTCAATTGTTGATCCTTATCATCTCCTACATGTTGATCTTTTTGGACCAGTGAATGTGATGTCTCTTGGAAAGAAGAAATATGCTCTAGTCATTGTTGATGAATATACCAGATACACATGGGTATATTTTCTTGCAAAGAAGGATGAAACTGCATTAACACTGACAGAACATATAATCCAACTGGACAAAGGGTCAGAAAATCAAGTGAAGATAATCAGAAGTGACAATGGAACTGAATTCAGGAATTCATCAATGGAAGAATTTTGCAAGAGTAAAGGAATCAAACAAGAGTTTTCTGCACCTGGCACTCCACAACAAAATGGTGTAGTGGAGAGGAAGAATAGAACCTTGATAGAAGCTGCCAGAACCATGCTAGATGAAGCAAAATTGCCAACATACTTCTGGGCAGAAGCAGTTCAAACTGCTTGTTTTACTCAAAATGCAACACTGATCAATAAGCATGGTAAAACACCATATGAAATGGTGAAGAAGAAAAAGCCAAATCTAAAATATTTTCATATTTTTGGATGCAAATGCTTTGTGTTGAAGACTCATCCTGAACAGTTGACCAAATTTGACCTAAAGGCAGATGAAGGAATTTTTGTTGGCTATCCACTGTCAACTAAGGCATTCAGAGTTTATAATCTGAGAACTAGAGTGATCATGGAATCAATTCATGTGTCATTTGATGACAAGAAAATAACTGGACTTGAAGATGTCAATGAACATGATCTACTCCACTTTGAAAATGAAGATTTATTCTCTGAAAAAGTAAACTCTGATCAGACTGATCTGACAAACTCTGTTGATCTAAACTCTGAACCTCTACTGGTAAATACTGAAGAAACTCTTCAATCAGAAACAAGGGAAGAACCAGTTGAGGGGGAGCATGAAGAATCACATCAAAGTGATAATTCAAACACTGAAAGTGACTCAGTTGATAATTCTGAATCAAACTCTGTTGATTCAAATTCTGTTGATAATTCTGAGAAGTCACATTCAGGGGGAGCATCTGAAAATGAAGAGAGGCACCAAGAAAATCAGGAAAGCATGGATCAAGGGGGAGGATCACATGATGACAGAAGCAATCTGCCTTCTGCAAGAAAATGGACTAAGTCACACACACCTGATTTGATTATTGGTGATCCAGATGCAAGAGTAAGGACAAGAAGTGCAACAACAAATGAATGTCTGTTTCATGCATTCTTGTCACAATCTGAGCCAAAGAAAGTGGAAGAAGCTCTTAAAGATGCTGACTGGATAACAGCAATGCAAGAAGAGCTAAATGAATTTGAGAGAAATGAAGTATGGACCCTTGTACCAAGGCCTAAGAACAGATCCATTGTTGGTACTAAATGGGTTTTCAGAAATAAAACTGACAGTGAGGGTGTTATCACAAGGAACAAATCAAGACTGGTTGCAAAAGGCTATTCACAACAGGAAGGGATAGACTATGATGAAACTTTTGCTCCAGTTGCTAGATTGGAGGCAATCAGAATCTTTCTTGCATATGCCTCTCACATGAAATTCAAAGTGTTTCAGATGGATGTGAAAAGTGCATTTTTAAATGGAAAACTTGAAGAAGAAGTGTTTGTGGAACAACCACCAGGCTTTGTAGATCCAAAACATCCAGACTATGTCTACAGGTTAGACAAGGCACTCTATGGACTTAAGCAGGCACCAAGGGCATGGTATGAAACCCTTGCCAAATTTTTACTAGAAAGTGGGTTTCACAGAGGTACTATTGACAAAACTCTGTTTTACTTTCAATCTGGTAGTGACTTGCTTTTAGTACAGATATATGTGGATGACATCATTTTTGGATCTACTAATGATAAACTCTGTAAGAAGTTTGCCAAACTCATGCAGTCAAGATATCAAATGAGTATGATGGGAGAGCTTAGTTATTTTCTAGGCCTACAGGTGAAGCAAACAGATGATGGAATTTTTATAAATCAAGCAAAATATACCAGAAATCTTCTCAAGAAATTTGGTATGCTTGACTGTTCATCTGCAGCAACTCCCATGGCAACTGCAACAAAATTGGACAAAAATGCAGGGTCATCAGTATATATGACATGTTACAGAGGAATGATTGGTTCTCTACTCTATTTGACAGCTAGCAGACCTGATATCATGTATGCAACTTGTTTGTGTGCAAGGTTCCAGGCAGATCCAAGAGAACCACATTTAACAGCAGTAAAGAGGATTTTTAAGTACCTCAAGGGCACTATGACTTTGGGGCTGTGGTATCCAAGAGAATCAGAGTTTAAACTACTTGGTTATTCAGATGCAGACTTTGCAGGCTGTAAGATAGACAGAAAAAGCACCAGTGGAAGTTGTCAATTTCTGGGTGACAGACTTGTTTCCTGGTACAGCAAGAAACAGAAGTCAATATCTACATCTACAGCTGAAGCAGAGTATATTGCTGCTGGAAGCTGCTGTGCATAGATTTTATGGATGAAGAATCAACTGCTGGATTATGGATTAAGGTATACCAAGATACCTATTTACTGTGATAATCAAAGTGCTATTGCAATGACAGGTAATCCAGTACAACATTCAATGACAAAGCACATCAGCATAAGGTATCACTTCATCAGAGAGCATGTAGAGGAAGGCAACATTGAGCTTCACTTTGTGTCTACAGAACAACAACTTGCAGATATCTTCACCAAGCCATTGAGTGAAGCTACATTTACAAGACTGGTCAATGAACTAGGAATGGTCTCTAGTTTTGACTAGAGATGTTGGTTAGACTCAAAGACTTATCTCTAAAATATTGCTCATGTTTCTGCAAATTGTTAAGTGCTATGTGAACCTTAATATCAAACTTTGTTCTGCATGCTAATGTTTAAAACTTGTTAAACTCTGTCAGCATGTCTGTCTGTTAAACACTGTTAATATGTTGGATACACTCAGTAAATTCAGAATTGATTATTGTCTGAATGAAAACACCAATGAAGAAAATGTATGAAGCATGATTCTCAGTAATTAAATCATGATTCTTTCTGAGTTACTGTAATCTAATCAGACTTTGTACAGTAAATCAACACAGCATGATACTGTTTCATATTTATAGCATCTCTTAGTTTATACAGTCCTAAACTCTGAGTCTATGAATATTGTGTGCATTGCCTCTCATAAATAATTTTGGTTATTGATGAACTCTAAACTCTGATAAGTGACATTCTGTTTCCAAAGGTATGGTTCCTGATGATTCCTTGTTTGTACTTGTGAAAACCATAAAACTTGAGATGTGTCATTGATTAGTTTGGTGAGTTCAGATTCATGTTTACACCCTGTGAGAATTTGAGCCAAATCAGTGATTGATACATTTTCTATCAATCAGTATTTATTGTTGTGTGATATTCATCAGGAAGTATGTTTCTCTAGAACTTGTATTAAACCATCTTGAGACTACATGATATGTGTGTGCATGAAGATGATAAAGGCAATAGGATTTACCATTCCTTCAAATACTGTTCAAAATTCTTTTGAACACTGTTCAAATACTGTACAAACACTGTTCATAAATACCACCCTTAGTAAACCCCTTTGAGCCTACTTAACTGCTCATTTTTTCTTATACTCTGAAGTATTAAGAGCAGTTATTTTTTTTAAATCAAGCAGATGAGGGTCTCTCAAGAAAAGAAAAGTTTACTCAGTATACATGCTAAATAAATAAATAATAATAAAAAAAAGGCATATATACTGATATGGTACAAATATGTACTAATAGTGTGACTGAACACTTTGCTCTATTAAAATGTTCAGCTTGATATTCACTCATGAATAAAACATATTTTTCATCTGTTTGATCTTACCTCATTACAACCCTGAATAAAGTCCTTTTGATTTGTGCATACATGTACTCAAAGTAGTGTAGAATTGGTGGACATTCAAGCATATGGTAGAATCTGCTATTTCTGATTGAATGTGAGTGTAAACACTTCACCTAAACACTTGTGTGCTTAGAGAGTTTGTGAGATTATCAAATTCATGACTGTTATTCACTGAATGATGCTCTGATTTCTATCTCTTGATCTTTTTGTCTTCAAAGACTGTGTGCTTACTTGGATAATCATGGACATCAAAGGGAATGGAAGTTTTCAGATTTCTGTATTACAGTAACTACAGAGTTTAGCATTCATCAAACAATCAGTGTTTACTATGAGAGTTTGTGCATTCAGTGTTTATTGATTCTTGTTATGGATTTTATGAAATATTAGATGCTCTAAAAATTGATTATGGTAAACTCTGCTTCACACACATTCACAACTGTGCAATTTTTGAAAGGGTTGTTAGTGATAAAGTTGGAAAATTGATAAACACTGTTGAGCTGTGTTAAGTACTCTAAGGTAAAGTTTCATTGAGATAATTTGACTATTTTGGAGTAATTGGGGTAGTTGACAACTGTTAATTAGTGTAAATATGTCAAGGTGTCGTGATTATAGGAATGACAGCGGTAATTATTAAGTGATCCATTGGTTGTTTGACACGTGTCCCATGATAGTGTCCCACTCACACATTACTCTACAATCAGTTGCGCGCTTTTACTAAATGAACGATTGAGTTTTAGTTTTACTCTAATTGTTTTTGTTCTTTCACTTCACATCTATTCATATTCACCCACTCACAGTTACTTGCATATTCATTCACTTTCAAAATTCTCATACACCCTCCTTCACATTTTGGTAAACACTTACCGTACATCTTTTCTCTGAACATCTTCGAATCACATCTTACTAATGGCAACTAAAGCGTTTGATGCAGCAGGGTTAGTTTTTCTTCCTAGCAACTATGCAGCACCACTGGAGATTGCAAATGCTCCAGAGGCGTTTCATGTGTTCCAAAATTTCTTGAAAGACTCTGAAATAGGGAAGGCTCTAACTGCACCACTAACACTATCTGCTTCACAAATTGCTACTTTCTGGACAAACTCTATATATGATGATGGAGAAGAGTCTGGTACTCCAACAATCACTTTCACTCATGATGAATCAGAGTATATTATTACTCCAACTACGGTTAGGGATGCTCTGGATTTTGAGACACACACTTCTTATAGTGTTGTTGGTCATGATCGCTTAAGGACAATGTTGCAGCAAATTGGATGTGCAGGCAACTTGAATAAGATAGGGTCTTTGAGACGGCCACTTTTGAGAAAGGAATGGAGTTTCTTTTTCGACTGTATTACAAGGGCTTTTGGAAAGAAGACAACAAACTGGGATGCACTTCCTCTTGATACTCTCCAAATTGGTCATGCTCTACTATATGGAGGTAATTTTGATTTTGGTAGACTAGTGCTAATGAATTTGGGAGAGCGTTTGTCTGAGCCTACTTCTGTTTATTTTGCTCGTTTTTGTCAAATGCTATTCACTGCTTGTGTGCCTAACATTCCAATTGATGAAGCTGATGTGATTCAGCCTTTTCAAGTAGCTAAAAGAATGTTTTCTGATTTGACAAACAAAGATGTTACTAAACAGCACATACCTGATATGTTTATGCCACTAGCCTTACAGAACTATGTAAACCAACCTCAAGATTCTCAATCACCACATCACATGCCTGAACCATTAGACACCATAAATTCTAAACCAACACCCACAACACCCACAACCACTGTACCTACTACATCTCATCAACCACAACCAGAACACATAAACTCTGAAACCTTAAACTCTCCAACAATAAACTCTCCACCACTAAACTCTGAAACCTTAAACTCTGAGCCAGCATCTACTGAACAACCCAAATCCAAACCAAAAAGAAAAATACACACCGCCCACAACACTAAACACTCAAAGGCTAAACAGACATCACCTGGAGCTGTTTATACTAGAAGAATGAAACAAAAGGCAAACAGACCTTCACTTTCACCACCTAAAGAGAGCTCTAGTGAAGAAGAAGAGGAGATTGTAGTGCCTCAAGTCAAGAAGAGAAAGTTAATTCTTTCAGATTCTGTAGATGAGAATGTTATTGAAGCTCCAGAGGTGGTTTCACAACAAACACCTACTGTTGAGGTTGTAGAGAATATTGCTATACCTGCAGAGGTTGAAATGCCTGCAGAGGATATTGTGGCTGTCAATGTTGAAATTCCTGCAGAGGTTGAAATGCCTGCAGAGGATACTGTCAATGTTGAAGTACCTACAGAGGATAACATGCCTGTAGAAGAGGATCACAGAGATGGTTTTTCACCAGTGAATGATGTTCTTGATTCAATTCTTGATCCTATCTCACCTGTTGATCATGTTGAAGCTTCTGGTGTAGCTGATGAGCCTGCAGTAAATGTTCCTGAAGCTGCAGCATCACATACAGAACTGATATCTAATGCTTCTCCAATTCCAGACAAAGGTGATGAAGTTGATCAGGCAACTAAGATAATTTCTGAATCTATGCCTGTTGAAGATACAGATATAAACTCTGTTGCAGAGCCTGTGCAACATGAGGAGACTGTTGAAAAGATTGCAAAAGTTGTTGCAGAAACTGTGGCTGACACAGCTCAGCACAGTGGTTCTTTAAAAGATGCTCAAACTAAAGATGCAAGTGCTGAAGATGAATCTGACAGCAGTGCAAACTCTGATTCTTTTCTGAGTGCACCAGCACAGACTGATAATAAGCATAAATCTTTTGATCAGCCTTGTCCATCTCATACAATTGAAGAAGAGTATCTTGCTAAATCTGCTGCTAATTGGTATAAACAAGACTGTATTTTTCCAAAAGGGAGAGCAGCTGATTTTGTTAAGCAAACTGCTAGTCAAATTTCAAATCCAGAGATTTTATCATGCTTAAAAGCAACTGTGGTACAGGTCAAAACTCTGGATGGAAATTTTGCTGATACAAAGCAAGAAATTGCTTCTTTGAAGACAGAGATACAGTCAAGAGAACTGAAGATGGAAAGAGAGTCAAAAATCAAAGCTGCACAGCTTTCTAAAGTTAAAGATACTCTCTTTGCCAGGCTAGGAAAGGTTGAAGAAAATCAAGCTACTTTGTTGGCTAAGGTTGATTCTATTGCTAACTCTTTGGAGCTCATCACATCTATACTCATTCCTGATGATGTCAAAAAGGGGGAGAGAGTTGCTAAGTCTAAATGCAAAGTTTCTCAAACTCTGTCTCAAAAGGATGATGCTGGAGATGGAGGGGCAAGTGATAAGAGTAAGGTGTTAAACTCTGAAAGGCAAACTCTGAGATCTAGCAAATCTCTTAAGTCACAGTCTGTTGGAATAAACACTGAAACTCAAGGTACTTCAAAAACCAAGAGTTTGGAATTAATATCAAATCCAAAGACTGATGAGGAGTTAGCTGTTAAGCTTTTCATGGAGGAGAATGCAGAAGGAGTTACTATAGAAGATGCTAAAGCTGAAGAGAAGAGTCTGCAAGAAAAGCATTTGAAGACTTTAAAGTCTGATAAACTAAAGAAGAATGTGAAAGTTGCTAAAGCTGCAAAGCCTGTTCTTAAAGGCATTCAAATCAAAGAACCAGTTGGTACAAATCAAAGAATGCAAGTGTTCAGAAAACCAACAGATGCAGAAGCTAAGCAAAAGCTGAAAAGTATTGTTACAACCTCTGTTGATACACATGTTGTACAGAAGAATGAAGACACAACCTCTGTTACTGCACAAGTTGTGACTACACCTTTATTGTCTTCTCAGTTGAAATCAACATTTGGAAAAGGTGTTCTTCATGATTCAAGATTAGAAGCTACAGTTCCAATGGATTTTACTGATAGTAGAGCCTTATCTGGTAAAGTTGGATACAACAAAGAAGGCATAGGCTCACACAGAGACAAAAGACAATATGTTGGTCCTAGAGATCCTTCTTCACTGTCTGTTCCAGGTCGTGGTGTCACTCAAGAGAGTTTAGACAGACTGGAGTCAGTACAGCTTGTATATCAGAAGAGTTTAGAGAAGGATTTCCTGCTATATTTCATGGCTGATGGAACAGTGTTTAAAGTTTCTGAAAAGGATATTGAATTAAAATATGGGGAAGAACTTGAATATGACTTGTATATTTTCAGAGTGAGAAATCAAAGAGCTCAGTCAGTTGCAAATGTGCTCAGACAAAGAATGATTCAGAACCTTGCAAGAAGACAAATGAAGATCAACAGTAAGTATGTTCCTAAGTACAGAGATTGGAATGGAAATCTGATAGAAATGGAGAAGGGGACTACAAAGCTGAAGACTGATCTTGGAATCACTGTTCTGGATTTTAATGTGAAATCTGAGGAAGTGAAATACATCAGACTGGGAAATGAGATGAGAAGAAACAAAATCTACGATCTTAGAGCTGCTATCTATCAAACTGATGAGAATGATCCTCAGTTGAGAGAAATCAAGGAAGCTATGCAAATAGAGCTTGAAAATGCTGAGAGAAGATTGCTTATAGACTATCTCAGAACAATGCCTGATCTTCAAGAGATTAGAAATTAAAGTCTGTAAGAATTTTCTTATTTTCTGTAGAAATTGTTAAGTAATAGCTTAAACTCTGTTTGTATATTAAACACTGTAAACTTTGTATTTGTTTTGACATCATCATTTACTGTAAAACTTGTACATTTTTGCTAATGGACAAGTTGGGGGAGATTGTTAGAAATGATTGATGAGAACAGTGTTTGGAAGCTAAAGTGACAAAACAGAGTTTAGCTGGAAGCGGTTAGAGTTTAGTTAAACACTGACTGGAAGCGCAACAGAGGTTGTTAAACTCTGTAGCGGTATTGTCTGAAGAGTCAACAGTGTTTGAAGATTGATACAAGATAAATTTGGAAGCAATATCTTTGAAGATTGGAAAGCTGTCAAAGAGATTGAGTTGACTTGGAAGACTGGAGCAATCGTGATTGATATCAATTATATAGCTTGATTATAGGAGAATCAGTTACTGATTGTACGAAGCTGTATGTTCTATAAATACAGTTAGGTTAACCCTAGAAGGGTAATCGAACATTGAAAAATTCATTGATTGTAACCTAAGCAGCTCTCTGTGATATTTACATCACTGAGAGAGGAATTGTTAATTCCAAACAGTTTTTAAGTGTTAAACAGTGTGTTCTTGTTAAGTTACTCATACAGTATTTGATTGCTTAATGTGTATTCGACCTAACACTGTAGAATCATAAAAAATATATAGTTATCAACAATTTTCTATATAAAAAATTATCTCTAGAAAGGGACTCTATATATATAGATAATAGCAGTATAATGGACAACATTAATCATTATAATGGGATGAACATTATGGAATTCATTGGTAAAAGGAATATTATATTTCTATTTTCTAATCGACACATTTATACATTATAATGGGCTAAACAATATAATTGCCGTAGAGGTATTGTATAGGAGTTACTTTATAATATATAATATAATATAAATATAGTAATATAAAAATATAATACTAATTTTAAAAATTGATTGAGTATATATTTTTTGATTACTATATAATTCTAAATTTAAAAATTGATTGAGTATATATTTATTTTGAAAAAGTATTTTAAAAATTGATTAATTTTAATAATTATGGAAATATACTGGGCCAGATTGTTATAATGCGTGCCGAGGCCTATGTCTCAAACATAAACAATACATTGGCAAATAGGGTCAAAATTACAAAAATTTATTGATTAAAATTATAAAGTCTAAGCACTTTTTTGGGTAATTCCTATCCTTAAGATTATATTCAACTGCTACCCATATTTGTATTGATCCGAATTATAATACATTAATGATTTTTACATTATATATGAGTATGCCGAATATTCGTATGAGCATTAATGTAATATGCAGTTTAGATTCGGACACGAATACAATTAAATTACTGAAAAAAACTTAAAAAATTTTAAAATTTTTTTATTTATAAAACAAAATTCTTTCCATAAGTTTATGATGCTATAGAAATTTATAATTTATCATTCTTTTTAATAATTCATCATTTTTTATATTTATTTCATAAAAATTATTGAGAAAGATAAGGATTAAAGACAATTTATGATTTAGAAATCATTTAATTATTAAAAAACATGACATTAATAAGGAGAAGTAATGAGACAGTTAACTACTACCTAATTACTTAAATACATAAGGAGAAGTTATGAGACAGTACACTACTACCCAAGTACTTAAATACATAAGGGTATAACAAAACTTACTCTCTTGCATGCAGTTTTACCCATTTACAGATTGATAGAAAAGCGAAGCACGGATAACAGGAAGTTCGTTCTTATCATCGAATATGAAGGTAAAAGATTGTTTCTGATTGTAAAGTATAATATATACTGTTAATGAATAATCATCGTAATTTGGATTAGGGTTTATACAAAGTGCTATTATGATTACCTAATTGATGTTTGGGTGTGTTGATATGCATGTTCTTGTTGAAAAAAATCTTTTTATGAAAGAGGACTAATTTTTAGTATGTGTAATGATCTGATTTAGCAAAGTATTACTATTTGTTTCTTAATTGGGAAGAAGTTCTACTAACTGTTATATTGACTACTTAGGTTATGGGTATAACTATAGAACTTAGCAGATAAGGATTATATTTGAATTTGATCAGATTTACTAAATTTACTATGTTTTTCTAATATTGGAAGCAGGAAAAATTATGCTCAACAGAATTAGAAAACAACAAAGCACAATTCGGTAAAGATTTTGATCCTTTGTATAATATAGTGAGGCAACACTGATAATTTGATATGATATGTTTTGATGTTATTTTTTTGAAAAATAGGACACACGAAGTTAGTGTCAAGTTTCCTTTCAGCAAACAATCAAGAGGGAATATTTGGATCTTTTGTAAGACTTAATTTTTTCTGTACATATTACTTTTGCAATTGTTTCTTAACAGTTTTATAGAATGTGGAAATAATTTATGATTTATATATTTTATTTATTTTCCAGAGAATTCCTAAATCATTCATTGATAAGTTTGGAAGTCAACTTCCGTCAGATTTAACTTTACACTGTAACTCATTGGTGTGGCGAGCAAAATATGATCAGAAGTCCATGGTAATATATGGAATGAGAAGATTCGTGAGGTTTTACAGTGTCAAAATATACAATCTACTTCAATTTGAATATTATGGAGAGGATATGTTTGTTATAAAAATTTTCAAGGATACAGCAATAGAGTGCAACTATCAAACAAAAAATCTAGAAGAATTCTTACAAAACGAAGATTTGGAGAACTGGAGAAAGGATAAATACGTACTTGATAGTTTGTCGTTAGAGTATGAGAAAGTGTCTGCACTTTGGCTTTTTAATGCATTGCACAACAATGCAGGATACTTCCAAATTAAACTCAATAGTTTGGATATTGATCCAAAACAGAACAATCTGGTAAACAATGTTATTGTTATGGTATATACATAATAGTTGGAGCTTCTCTGTTCTTTACATGAAATTTTATTGACTTGGTATTATTATAAACAGATATTGCAGGTCGGTTTGGATAAGTTATACAGAAATTGGAAAAATGGATGTAAAGTAGAATTCATGTTCGTTCAAAGACGGTGGAAAATAAAAGTTGAGTGGATAAATGATAGCTGCACACTTGGGGCTGGATGGCAGGAGTTTGCAAGGGACACAGAGTTGGAGACTGGTGATACATTGGTTCTCTCTACATTAACTTCAACTGGAGAATATTTGATAAATGTCTGCATATTTAAGGAGGAAGACAAAATGGTTGGCTACGACAAAGGTATAATATTGAATTAAAATGTTTTAATTCAATGTGACAATAATCTAATCTTGGTTATAATAATTGTTTCAGATAATAAGGAATGCAATAAGTCATTCTTTAAGGTAATATCAGATGATTGTCTGGAAGAAGGCATGCTGGTAAATTACTTTCCTATTTAAATATATTTCAATATGATAGTTGCAATACATTTCTCATAATAGTATAATACTTGTATCAATCAAGTTGCATAACATTGTTTTTCTTATTGTGATTTAGGTTGTTCCTAAATTAATTAAGGACACATATGGGGAAGTACTTAGTGATGTGAACCAAGTTGAAATCGCTGGTGAACGGAGGTACATGTTTTTTAGTAGTATTGGAGGATATTTGGCTAATATTGGCAAAATTCTAGAGGTCTTCCACGTCAGTCAAAGAGAGACTATAATCTTCTCATTGAATAATAAAATCTTGCACGGACGTGTTTACCAAGAAGATGGACATGAGATAGATTATTCAAAACGTGTTCATGGATGTTTACAAAGTGAAATTAACAATTGGATTTGGGCTATTGATTGGAATGATAACTATGGTAAAACTCAAGTTAACGTCTACAATTTTTATAAGTTACTTTTTCACCTTTAATATGAGTCAGATTTGTTTAACATCAAAGACTCTTAACTATATCTACAGGTGGACAAAATGGAATTGGCGCTGCTGATCATGACATTGACAACGAAAATTCTTTACCTGTTCAGAAAAATATGGTATGTTTGACTATTATACTACTAAATCTGAGTATAAAAAAAATTGCTTCAGTAGTTCAGCTCTGTTTTTATTCAGAGTTTGTGATATTTATGCGAGTGCCGTGCTAAACTTGTATTTGGAGCATTCCACCATTTATCTTTGCATTATCAGAGCATGTAATAGATCTACACTATACTACTATGATTGTTGTGCCTCCGTATCTGAGTAATTAAAATTATTTTTCTTTTACTACATTTTACTAAAAATGTGAATGGATTATATATTAACATTGTTTTGTTTTTGGCTTTATATTTAAAATTTGTAGATGGATGAGGATGTTCAGATTTTCCAAAAATTCATCATTGTTATAAAAGCA
The DNA here is from genome assembly GCA_037693485.1 of Kitagawia praeruptora. Lineage (NCBI taxonomy): Eukaryota > Viridiplantae > Streptophyta > Magnoliopsida > Apiales > Apiaceae > Kitagawia > Kitagawia praeruptora. The sequence continues at coordinate 59,345,869 of CM075350.1, forward strand.
GATAATTGTGGAAGCACAACGATGGTAAGTAAATAAATGTAAATGTGACATTTAGGTTTAGGTTATATTTAATGAAAATGATATGTACACCTTCTAATGTATGTTTCTGATCCTCAATGGAAAGTAATCTTTTGTTTAGAATTTTACATTTTTTAATTTGTTCACTAATTACGTATAAAAATAACTACATTCTCAATTTCAGAAATTACCAGAGAAGATCATTTCAGCGTATGGTCGTGCAATACCTGCGAATGTTACTTTTCAGTTACGAACAGGAAGAGAAACACATGTTCAGTACAATGTGTTGCAAGAAAGTTTTGTTAATCTGATTCGTTTTAGAAAAGAACTTATAAGGTGTTGTGCTAGCTTTATTGTATTCAGTTATAAGGGTAATGGAGTTTTTTCAGTTAATATATTGAACGATGATGGATCGGAAGCGGAAAATGTCCCAATGCGAAACATATCAACGGATCCATTATACAATCGAGGTAAAGTACTCATATGGAAAATGTCCCAATTGCATGAAAATGTTCGTAAGTGTGTCAGCCTGTTAGATTATATGGATCTTGATATATTAATCTTCAGGAATCTAACTATATAATTCAACTTATATGATTTCTCATATGGTTTTTAATTGATAACAACATATCAATGGATCCTATATGAATGTAACTGTTTTTTTTACAATTTTATAGGTAAAAACAGAGGAATTGGATGGAAATTTGTATCGTTTGGTGTTGGAGGTGGCTTCCATGCTGGAGAATTTGTGAGTACTTGAGAGTGTTATATTTTTTAAACATATAATATTTTAATATTATAAATCCTATGGTAAATTATTAGTGAGTTGTTTTTCATATGTGTAGTGGTTCTATGGGCATTTTTGCGATTTTTTATACATCTTGTATAATATATAATTTACATTTTGTGTAATCAGGATATACCAGAAACTTTTGTGAGGAGATTTGGGAATATTATTCCTAGTGATGTGAAAGTTGTTATGCAAAATGGAGCAATGCTTAATGCTCATTATTCAAAAACCAACAGCAAATTGATAGGTCTGATGGATATAGTCCAGTCACAATATTTTGAGAAGAAAGACACGTTGATGTTTACATATCGTGGGGAGGGAATATTTGATATGGTGATATTTGATAAGACAAAAGTGGAGAAAATGCTTCCTACTACAATATGTGCAACTGGTAAAATTTACATATATGTATAGTTCCTAAATTTCTTACTATTTAGTCAAGTTCGTGCAACACAAATAGTTACGTATGTTGAAACATCTTACTTTTTATTGATTCAATAAAATACTTTGATGGAACCACAAAATCAGGCATGCATTTTGAAGGGCAGAGTTCTGGGGTACAGAATGAAGAACAATTACCTGACATAGAACATGAAGTTACAATTCTTGAAAATGTTGAAGAGAATGCAATGGAGATTGAAGAAGTTGTGCCTCCATTTGAATTTACTATGACATTGACAAATTCTAATGTCAATAGTTCAAGCCATGGAGTGGTATGATTTTTAAAATTGTTATGTATTAGTTTTGTAGTTTATAGGGTAAAACCACTTCCAGATTCCTTACTTACTATCTCACCAATAAACCTGTTTGATAATTTTTTTTTTAACAATTTAACTCTTATGTACTACAGTATATACCAAGATTTATAACACCGGCAAACGGGAAATGGCAATCTGGAGAAAGGGTAGCACTGACAACAGAAGCTGGAACTTGGAGAGTGGGAGTCGTAGTTTCAAAGGGAAGTGCGAGATTTTCAGCAGGATGGAATTCCTTTGCGGAAGAAAATGAGCTCAAAGAAAAACAGCAACTGGTGTTCACAATGGTCGAAGAAGCAGAAGGAATTGGTTTTAATGTTCATGTCCAATAGTGAAAATGTACTCTGGCAAAACAAATTGTTTTGATTAACATTCAGATGTATTTTGGATAACTTTGCTATTTAAGGAATTTTAGAGTTGTTTATTCCCTATTGCATCTCTGTTGACCTTATGGTTTAAAAATGATTTTGAAAAATAATTTTATGTGTCTGAAAATGGGGTTATGATTCATCAAAATGGACAAAAGCAAAATGTAAAATAGAATAAATAAGCCTAAGTTGTAGATGATGAATTTATAAAAATACCAAACCTCCACTTTCTCATAAAGTTTTTCATTCAATTCATGCAATGAAATTTTCTTCAAACTTGAAAATACTGTACATGAATAGCAAAGCTGATCAAACAGCATTACAAAGTGGGAAGATTATAAAAAACCTCTTCAAAAACTACATTACTTGTTACATTTTTGCTTAAGCCAGAATCATCAATAATTAAAATATGAAGCCCTTCAGGAGAGGTAACTCGAGATATTGCTACGTAAAGCTGACCGTGGGAGAAAACAGGCTGAGGAAGATATAATCCAACAGAATCCAACGATTGGCCTTGGCTCTTATTTACAGTCATTGCAAAACATACCTGTATTGGTAACTGAGTTCTTTTAAATTCAAACGGCCATTTGGTATCAGTTGGTATCATGTCAATCCTTGGAATTAGGTGCTTTGTTCCAACTTGAGAGCCACAAAGAATCTGACATTCAATACTATTCTTTTTGCATCCAGTTACAATCATTCTTGTACCATTGCATAACCCCATTATCTGATTTAAATTTCGCATCAACATGACTACTGCTCCAACTTTGATTTTTAACTCATGTTTAGGAAGACATGGCATATTAATAGAGTTCAGATATTCAACAGGAAATGCAGCATCAAATTCACAATCTTCACCACCATTATCATCAATGGAGTCTTGACTAAGATACGTATGAACTGAACCGGGAATTTTGTCAAGAATCTGGGAATTAATATCATCAACAGTTACATTTGTTGGGGTGAGAATTGACCTTGATCTCAAATATTCATGTGAATGCATGTTCTTGATAAAGTCTGGATATATAAGGTCAATAAGAGTGGTAATGGGATGCCTACCATTACTTTTGACAACATATTGATCTGGAAGAACAAACTCAGAGTCAATTTCTCCAATACCACTTTGAATAGGTTCCACTTTGCCATCTCCAATATCAAGTTGCCATTTACTGAATTCAGCAATCCGCTTATTTTGCTCCTCTGAATTACCTCCATGTAACCGCATATTCTGCTTAAGAAGGAATACTTTGCATAAGTCCCATAACCTCGATTTGTTAAGTGCAGCATTCACTGTATCAGCTCTAGTACCCTTTGGTAATACAGGTAATATTTGCCAAAAATCGCCTCCAAACACAACTGTAATCCCACCAAAAGGTTTCGTGCCTCTCTCCGAATCAACAGCAGCCATTATGTTTCTCAAACTTCGATCAACGGCTTCAAAAGCATGACGATGTTGCATTGGTGCTTCATCCCATATTATAAGGCTTGTTTGTTGCATTAACTCTGCAATGTCTGTACCATGCTTTATTCCGGCAATTGAATATTGATCCAACTTTAGAGGTATATGAAATCTAGAATGTGCAGTACGCCCTCCTAGAAGTAATGTAGCGGCAATTCCAGAACCTGCAACAGGAAGGACAATTTTTCCTTCTGATCTTAGACGACAGCAAAGGGTTTGCCAGAGGAAAGTTTTTCCACAACCACCACTTCCATAAACAAAAAACATGCCACCTCTTTTTTTATGAACATTTTCAATAACTGCATTATATACCTCCATTTGTTCAATATTAAGCTTTTTATGATTTTTTTCATGTTGGACCTTCATTTCCACTTTGTCGTATCCAGTTTCTTCAACAATGAGACGATTAACAAAAGACCCGAAAAATTGTTCCTCCGGAAATGGCAACATGGGATAGTCACGGAGAGACTTGCCAACTTCGTTCAACAATTTTTCTACTTCTGAAAAAAAAAATGTTTAAAAAATTAGACAAAATATGATAATGCTTAATCAAAACAAAAGCCACTCCAAAAATTAAAATGGGATGTGTTGCACGAACCTGCAAGAGCATAGTTTTTTATCTCATGATCAGAAAGTGATAAATGAATATTATCAGTTAATTTCTGTCTCATATAGACAACATCATCTGACATAGTGCTCCAGTGAGCATTCCAAAGGGCAAACGGATCTGATACAGAACAATACACCAAAATGTTAACAAACATCGCATGGAGTTGTGAAGGCATAGAAGAATGGACATTTTCAGACATTGCATCATGCCACTTCTTATCATTATGTAAAAGACCAAGAGCACCACATGCTGCCTTAAATGTATCATAAACAATACCGTCCACAGTCCGTAATTCACTGAATGACATAACTCCCTTTCTTCTTAACAAAAGCATACGGAGATATAATAATTCACCACTTGTGGCGTGAACCTCTGTTAGCCTCCCAACTACATCACCTCTTTGTCTAAGCTTCCATTTAGCAGTTTTTGGCACCCATGTAAAGTGGCTAGGGAATTCAGCATAAGTAAAATTGCGTGAAACTGGCAATTCCTTATTAGCCATGAACCAAGCTTCTAATTTACTTGTCTTTGATGTGGCCTTTTCACAAACCTTTTCCAAATCAGCAGTACTTTGAAATGTTTTTCACCAGGTAGATGAATTGGTAAACGATCAACACTTGGCCAGCGACTGTGAATGTCAAAAGAAAAAATTCTCCATGAAGCTTCAGATGCACAGACATGTCTTCCGTCTAAAAATTTTTTAACCTCGTCTAGGCTCTTAGTCTGGTTTTTTGAAGTATTAACAGATGAATTTGTGGACTTTTTCTTTAACATCATCGTAGCAGTGTCATGTCCTTTCAAGCAATATTTGAAAAGGTACTTTAAAGACCTTGAGCTATTGCATATTTCTAAATTTATGTGACACTGAAAGCGTACCAAGAGATCTCGGTTGAAAGGGACAACATACCGATTATCAAGGTTTACACCTTTTTTTTAATAACTCTACCGGTCCGACGTCTACGATAAACCGGAAAGCCACTATCGTCAAAGAATGTATGTCCATTAAATCTGCAAAATAACGAAATCTCTTTATATTGCCAACACAAATTAATATTGACAAATTTTTGAATAAAGGATAAATATAACTAATTAAATGTAAAAAGTATACCTTTTTTGGAAAATGTCGCATACACTTTCCTTTCACCATGCATGGAGAATACGTACAATCTTTACCACATGGACCGTGCATCATGTAGTTCTTTACAGCATCATATGCTATTGGATCAGTATCTCGATCAGGAATTTCAGCAGAAACTAACTTATCAATATTATTTGGCCTATCTTCCGGATGTAACCAAATTAACATGTGTACATGAGGCAAACCACGCTTTTGAAATTCAATCACGTGCATCACTATGGGGAAAAAATTCATAAATAAAAACTTGTTAAAACTAGAGTATAATATTAATTCCATGTTAATATATGTTAATAACAATTATTAAAATAATAATAAAATATTTAAATAAATAGAGTACCTCCTATGCATCTGCCAAAGTAATATTTCTTTTTGATTAAATCAAGGAGTTGGTCAAGCTTCAACTTAAATACCCTTGAAACAATATCCGGAGCATCAACAACATCAACATTGGGCAATAAATCAATCATTTTTTGGTATTTCAGGCCATTTAGAATTACATGCCATTGTAAGAAATAATGACGGATGACCAATAGCACGACATATAGCCAATGAATCTTTAAAATATTGTGACATGTAACGTTGTGATCCAGTAAAAGAAGCAGGCAAAATAACAGCTTTACCAACATGAGTAGGATCATTGTCTCCTTTCCTCAAAGCATCACGAACGGAATGATACAAATCTGCGCGAATGGTAGTCTGATGATTTGAGACCCAATCCAACCTATATTGTTCAATAGCAGGAAAAGCATCAACAATGTATTGTTGCCATAAACGTCCAGCCTGGTGAAGAGATATTCCTGTAAATAAAGATTAATTTCGATGATTATTGTTACAATATTAACATGTAGTACAATTTAAAAATCATGTACTTCTTTCTTTATTAAAAATTCACCTTCTGATGTGCGTATCATTATCTTATAACAATAGTACTCCCTTAAAGAAACAGAATGCCTTTGATTGGAATCAGGATCAAGATCTTCATCATTTATTTCTGTATCATTGCGCTTCTTTTGATTTCTCAGAGGTATATGAAGGTGATATCCTTCATTGCCTGTTGGAAATAACAAAGGATACTGGAACTGCATAAAATGAGGATCTGTTTCATATATTCTCTTCAATCCTTCCTGTTTAGAATTCACAACAGTATCTCTAAAGCCACCGGTATCAGTATCATCGCTTACGATAAATACAGCAACCTCATTAGATGGTCCAATAGGATTTGGTCGACCACTGGATGACATGGATGATACCAGAACCAATTTGAACTCATCAAGGTCACGATTTTCAAAACGATCTCTAGCCATGCGAAAGGCGCGAACTAATTCGTTGTTCTGGTCTAACATTTTTAACAGTTCTTCTACAATATCTGGATCAACATTGTCAGTAGAACCACCTAATGCATTAATACGATTTTCAACCTCATTTTCAGTATCGTATATGTATAACTGACAGAATTTAGGCCCTGATCCGTCGGGAGGGACCAAACTTCCCAAAAGATGATAATTCTGACCAAGCAATCTGAAACAATAGGGACCTCTACCTTTGTTGATTTTATTATCAACCTTTCCGCCTGTAGATGTAAATGAAAACATGCAATTGTACACTCTAATGTTCTGTTTAAAGTGCTTGGATTTCTCATGTGTACCATTTAGCAGAGAAGCAAGTGGTTCTGGAGCTGGTGGGTCTTTATCAAGATGGACTTGACCATTTCTGCAGCAAAGAGAGAATGTTGGATCTTTTCTCGTACATGATTTATTGTTACGCTCCTCGTTCCACATACGTGATCCACACTTTGAGCATATTTTTGTTGGTGCACCAATATCCATGTATCCCATCCACAAATTTGGGTTACTACTCCATTCTATTGTATCGTCGCAATCCATTTCATTGCTAACATGAATATCTTTTTCATCAGCTTTTCCTGAAATATGGATGGATTAAATCAAACTTATTTTGCGTAATAAGATATTAAATCTCAAACTTATAAAATGTTACAGTAATAGAATTGACAAATTAAAGAATTATATGTTGTAGGCATTGGTAAAATCTAAGACTCTGTTGTCATGAACTCAAAAAGAAGTGATTGGAATTAATACCTCTGTCCAAATCATCTATTCCTTCAGTGTAAGTTTCATCTGTCATCTCAAAATCCGCATTGAGATTTTTCTTTCCAGATGATGATTCAGGAATATCAATAAATCTTTTTTTGATCTGAGTAGTAGGTTGATTAATTTGAGATAATATTCCATGTTCATATCTCTGTTTACTCGAATAAACATGTTTGTTTCCATGGCCTCCATTGTTGACATTCTTCTGTCCTAAAATTGGCGTGAGCCTAGTTGTTGCGGAGTGTGTTGTACTAATGTTATCCTTCTGACTTGAACATTGTGCTGGCATTTTGTTTTCACCTGGCATAGACATGAATTATAAGTACATATAAAAGTAAAGGTATGTTTATTACATATGATGTAACCTCTCACCATAAAGCTTATTAACATTAGGTCCTCTTAATCTCCGCTTCCCAACTGTATTAGTACTTGTAGAAATCAATATTAATACATTGCACTCTGAATAAATTAAGATTCACGTATCCGTACAACTACATGTACCTGAAGAGCTTTCAAATGTAAAATTACCCTCAATAATTCTTTGGTTATCCTCTGTAATATTCTCTGCTGAAGCTATAATTTTACGCTTCATTGCTACATTAATATAACAATACAAAAAATTACTAAAGAATTGTGAGAAAAAATATATAAAACAAATAAAGTACATGTAGTATTCTAGATGAAGTACATGTAGTTGACACCAATGATGTAGGTTGTTTCTGTTTTCCATGAACTCTACTTGTTCCAAGAGGAGTTGCAAAAAGTTCTAAAAATATCAAGTTAGAAGTCTTGCAGAAATATGGGATATATATGCAAAATAGTTTTTTCAGTAATTGCTCTTACCTGTGGATTGGGGTGAAGGTGTCAAATTTCTTGATTCATATGTATATAACGATCCAGTTGGTGGTTGATTTTCTACGTTATTGCTGGCATGAATATTTGAATGTTGAATCTTGGATTCACTCAAAATAGTCTCAACATTCTGGCCACGAACTCTTCGTTTCACACCTATTTTTATAATATTCACATTGATCAAAATCTAAACAATCTAAACAATGAACTAATACCTGTATATGTATGAGTTTACCTGTATATATAGGTGCATTAATCTTTATGTTTGATTCAGTTTCTCGAAGAATATTTGGCTGCTTAAACTTGATATTTGCTCCAATATCATTAATGATATTGAATTGTTTGGATTGACCTAGAACCGTCTCCGTATTCTTGCCACGAATACGACGTTTCGTACCTAATAACAAAATATTGAATTCAAATAATTATAATCCTTTTGTAGACAAATAATATTGCCAAATATAGTAATCGTTTAGATGTCCAAATACTTGACAAAATGACGTTCTAGCAATTTGAGTTTAGTAGGTATTGATCAACAACAAACAGACCTGTACCATTAGAAGATAATGGAGTAGTGATCGTAGAACTTTGACTTAATTCTACTAACATAAACAGGAAAACATAGTTAGAAAGCAATGTACTTACATCCGTAATACCAATATATTACATAAACAATATGTTACCAATGGGAATAGGAGTCTCTCCATCGTTCTTTTCATCACTGCAATGTGAGATATTGGGATTTTGATTTTCTGCATTTCGACTTCGAATTCTACGCTTCAAATCTATGTACATAAACAATATGAATCATTATAAATAGAAGGATATGAATATATGAACATAAATGAACAATTACGCGGACATGAATCATTATAATATTTATGTTAGCCAAACCTGTTAGTGAAGTTCTGGAAGAGGATTGTTGCGCGGACATGCTTGACCTTTGTAAAACAATTACGTTTCCTGGTATTTAGAACTCAAAAAACAGATTAGCAGAGACATTATATCCATAAAACATAAATATTATATACCAATGTGATCATCTAAATGGCTGCTGTCTATGTTTTTTCGAAAGGTAAAATATCGATATGAATACGAAATACTCCATTATGTTCAGATTAGGGTAATGGTATTTGAATTTTCTTTCAGCGTGCAAGTCAGTTGCTAGAATCATGGATCAGTTAGTTTTAAATTAAATGTGAAGATATTGTGTATATCATCTATTTAATGGGTTGGGTATGTGTATATCATCTATTTAATGGGTTGGGTAAATGGATTATCTATGGGTCATGCAAAAATGTATTAGAATATAGTATAAAATGTAGGAGATGGGTAAAAAAATTTACCCATTGGGTAAAAAGCTAAATGGGCAATACCATGTATTAAGAATATGTTGATTTTTATTGGGCCTCTGTGGTGAACAACCAGGTATGGGCTATGAAAGTGTAATTGGGCAGGCCCAGTCACTCAAGTTTCATTAGTATCTGCAAATAGTCAATGTACTTACAAAAATGAATATGATATTACTTTGGGGTGTCACAAAAATAATAATAACAAAACGAAAAAACTTAATCCCTTATTTTGTCTCTTCTTAAAGGTTTTTCTTTAAAAAAAAAAAATAACAGTTTGGAGTAAATAAAGGTATATAAAAGAATTGATATTTTATTATACAAATTTATCTCAATTTTGAGATTCGAATGAGTAGAGCTCAATCTTGTATTGGTATAATTTTTATTCGGCTTATGCAATTAATAAATTTTTCAGCATATGAATTAGACTGAATTACATATTTGTGCCTGAATTTTAATTCAAATTTATATTTTAATGTTCAAAATTTAAAATTTATAATATAATAGTTGACTTTCTTTTTACATTTCATAATGGTAGCTAAAAATTATTTTTATGGAAAAAAAAAGCCTTAACCATACTTTTAAAATGCAAAAATAATGCATGATCTATATATTGGTATTTACTTTATGAATTTTTAGGAAAGCTAAGATAAAAATGAATAAGAGATATACTTTCACAATAACAATAAAAATAATGCATGATTTATATATTGTTATTTACTTCATTTATTTCTCTTAAAAAAACTTCATTTAATATTTGGGAAGAAAATGAAGTGAAATTATCCGGGAAAATAAAAAAGAGAAAATTATCAAAATAATTATATTTGAGCATGGTTGGCCCGATTTACCGATTTACAGGTCCCAGGTCCAGCGGCATTAAAATTTTAACCTAATACATTACACCAAACATCGTATCTCGTTGTTGCTTCACACGAAACGCCGTATCCCTATGTTGCTTAACACGAAATGCCGTATCCCGTCGATAAATAGGATCATTTTTCTTAGAGCTTTGGCCAACAATACCCCCAAAAAGCTATATCACATAACAAGAATACCCCAAATCATTGATGATGGCCATAAATACCCGTCTATTACGCATTTCATATGAGAGTAATAGGGTTACGCATTTGATATTGGGGTAACTAGTACCCATTTTCCAAATGCGTAATAGGCTTTCCTGACAAGTCTATTACCCCTTTTACAAATGCGTAATATGTATAAAATCTATTACTCCTTTCCCAAATGCGTAATATGTATAAAATCTATTACTCCTTTCCCAAATGCGTAATAGAGGGATATTTATGAACACCATCTTTTCATCAATTTTATTAAAAATGGGGTATTTATATCATTCTTTCATTTTCTGAATTTCAGTATTTTGGATCTTTTAAGGAAAAATGATTATTTAGGGCATCACCCACAAAAAAAAAAAAAAGAAGAAGAAATAAAGAAAAATAAAATAGGGGATGAATAGAAAATAAGAAAAAAAGGGAAGGGAATCGTCATCACCTACCTCTAAACTTGAACACCATTTTGGTTTCGTCGTCGCTCTCCAGTTGGTCTTCCAACTCCTCATCTGTAAGCCCTCAGCTGCTTTATCTATTTTACATTTTATCATTATTTTTATATCACTTTCAGCTGTAATGCCATATCCAATTGACCACCAATTTTAATTCTGTGTTAAATAATTGGGGATTAATAATAATTATCCTAATTCAAATTCACTTGTTCACAATTTTCTCCATTTTAGACATATAAATTCACTTTATAACGAGTTAAACCACTGTTCATTATATATATGTTTATGTGTGTGTATGTATTTATATGGTTGGAGGAGATTAATTGAAATTTGAAACCCTAGGACGTCGAATCTGATTATTGTGGTTAGGTTTTTTGTTCATTCTCTATGTTTGTGCTTACGTGTTTCGTATGTAATATGATTCGTTTTTCATTGATTTGCTTTTGTTTCTTTTATGTTTTAACTGAATACATTTGAGCTGATTGATATTGGAGCATTATATAGGTTTGATGATTGTTCATTTGTTTGTATCTTAAATAATAGATAAGCCTTTCGTGTTGTGTTCCTACTGTTTCCGAAATTTTTGCTGCGGTTTTGTGGGAGAATCTAGTGTTTTTGTTTGCTTCTGTAGAGGGGTACTTTTGACGTGGCACGTTGAAGGTAAGTGGTTAGGGAATCGAGTAGAGTTTGTATGAATTCTGTTGTTCGGTTGTGTATTAATGATAATTGTCGAGTAGTAGTAATTGTCTGGGCGTTGGTCTTCACTTCACCTAATTATATAAATTCAAAAATCTTTTAAATAGGCACCGATTTATTGCCTCTTTTAATAGATTTAGTGTTCTATAATATTTTTATATGTGGTGTTCCCCCCTCCACCCCCACCGGAATCCGAATCCCTGTTTATATATATGTATTGAATCCGTGTGTGCGAATATATTAGCATTCTAATTAGGTAACAACATACTTGTAACCTCAATATCTTAATGGTCACTTTCTTCTCTCAGTCAAACTTCAAGAGACTAAGAGAAATTACAAAACTGCTTATTTGTTCTATAGTCCCACAAAAAAGTATGCTAGGATTACTATAGCTTTGCATATATGATAAAATTCCTAAAGATATGTATATATATAAATGTCATATATTCCCTTTTTTTTCTGATTAATTAAAAGTGTCATTCAGTGCCTCTCTTTTTTGAGGCAAAGTATTGAACACATAGTTTGCACCAAAGAAGAATTGCTAAGAGTAGAAGCAGAGTAGGGGGCCGAGAATCAGAGAGATTAAATTAGAATTATAACTTTAGGAAAATGAGTAGAAGAAGGGGGCATAAATTTTCCTCTAAGCAAGTAAGCACTAAGCACTCGGTTGCAGCATGGATCCAAACAGTAAAACAGTACAAATAGGATTATATCAATTATTATTTTTTTCTCAAAAAGCTTCAATTTACCGACACTTTTGCCCTTCACCCCTACACATCCCTTGGCCTAATACTGGGGACAAGCCCTGTTGTGTGCCTTGTCCCGTACAGTCGTACACACCCATGCGAATCCACATATCACCTTAACCCCAAATACCAGGTCTTCACACATATGGAGTACCCCTGCTATATAGCTCAGCAAACTAATTTTACACAGTTACAGTTGCCACTCGAGGAGTCGACCCATGAATGTCGAACATTCTTGGTTTCCATGTTGGTACCTTCTATGGTCTTGTACAGTAATCAAGCTTTGCGAACGTATGGGGACAAGCCATATGCAAATTTTGGACCTTCACAACTTTTTTTGCTGTTCTAAATCTAGGGCTTTTTTCTTAATGGCTGTTTTAGTACTAGAATTAATGTTGTATCTGTAGTGAGATGTTTAAACTTTTTAAAGTTCTATATTGGAATTAGAAGTGCTTTATTCCCTGTTTTTGATTTGCTCTTTTGTAAGTATTAACTATTCCCAGTGTAGCTACTATAATGTTCTGATTAATTTTTACATGCCTACCCATTTCCAGGTTGTATAAAGTAATCAAGCCGGTGAAGTGTTCTGATCAGGAACTCTTTCGAGTATTGTATTTTCCTTAAAGTCCATATGGATCAGAGGCTTGTTTTTCCAAAGGGTGACCTTTCTCCTCAGGATCATGATTCTGCTAGTGATCCTGAGGAAAAAGAATTCAGTGATGATGACGATGATGATCGTAACCACAAACATCGGAGGCGGGAGACACAGACTCACTCACTGGAGAGAGATCCTGTACAAGTTTCAACAAGGCCGTACAGAAACCGAAACAAGCCCTTTGAAAATGGCCATCCTCATAGGGAAGCTGCTTCTCAATCCAATGAAACATGGAGAAATTATAACATGCCACCTCTGGACAAAGATTTTCCTGGAAAATTTGACAGAAGACGTCCTGGCTCAACACCCGTTTCTCGAGCTCCCTTTGATTTAAACCAGAGAGGCAGGGGGAACCAATCCTGGACTGGTGATCCTGGATCTGGTAGAGGTAGAGGAAGGGAACTTGGTTCCTGGGGTGTACGTGATTCTAGGTTTAGCTCAGTTGATTTCAATCCTTCCATAGCACAACAGGGGTATGTCCCTTCAAGTCTATTTGCAGGGCGGGGGATGTCAAGTGTTGCAAATCCACAAAGTGCATCGTGGACCGCATTCGGATTGGTTCCAGGATTACCAAATGGTGGCTTAGATAGCCTTCATTCACTTGGTTTGCAAAGAAATCTGAGAGCTCCTATTAATCCTTCAATGAATATGGGAATGCCCCACCAAAGATGTAGGGACTTTGAGGAGCGTGGCTTTTGTTTGAGAGGAGACATGTGTCCTATGGAACATGGTATTAATCGAATCGTCATCGAGGATGTTCAGGTATTTCAGGATATGACTCCTATCATTCTCTGCTTTCCTTGTCCAGTTGATGTCTTTGAATGTTTTTAGATTGAAAAATGACTGGGTGGAACATAAAACTGTAGGTGCTTACGTAATAAAGGAATGTAAACTGTATCCTGCAGAAGTCTGATCTCAAGACCACAATAGAACAAATCTCAAAAATTTGTTACGTCTTTTTTGTTGCATGTCACATAATATCTTTAATTCTTTATAATTTAAAAACTGTGACCACTAAAAAGGACACGGTGCTTGGTCTGGTGCTGGACAACTAAATACAAAAAGGTTTTACATGACACTTCTATAGGGGTCTAGATTCTGTTAACATCTTTGACCTTTTAATGTCAAGAAGCAACTGATTCAGACGTTTCTACCCTTGAATTATTTAAAAAAGCTTAGCATGTTTTGGTGTTATTGTGTATCGGTCTGTATACATTTGATTAGTTATCTTTTAGTGCTGTTGCTTGCTTGTTTGTTTTATGACCTTTTAGTTTTGCTATGTGTAATTTAAAGGATGATTGGCAGACAATATGAACTTCTTTTAGATGTTTAGATCACTGGTATTTTACACACCATAGCTAGTCCCCTGAGGAACCATCAAATGCTGAAACATTAAAAACATTTTTAAGCTCATTGTTTCGAGCAGTCATTCACTGAATTGTCAAACATATAGATTTTCAGGAGGTCCTCTCTTGATAGCGGACACACACACACACACACACACACACATACGTATGTTAGAAAATGCATTTGCAGCATATGTTGCATCAGTGTAACCCAAGTTTTATATGTAGCCTTTCCATCCAGACATTATGTCCAGCAAAGCTGCAAATGGCAATCGTCACACCAATTTGTTGGTCTATATATAACTCCTCGCTTTTCTTAAAAGACCCACTTACACAAGAAGATACTTCTATTTATTTGTTCTCCTACTATTCTTCCAACTCTTCTATAATAGCTAGTTTTATACAAACTCTTAAGGCCATGATCGTTTTAATGGAGTATAATCCCCATACTACTACTTTTTCTACTGTAAAATTTGAGGACTATTATCCCATGAAACTAGATTTTAGTCAACTTTCCATTTCCTTCTTAGAACATCTCCAATAAGGTTTCCAAGAGGTCGCCAAAGTTGATGTGACAAGGCACTCTTGGTTGCCAACCTATTAGAGTTGCAAGGTTGCCTAGCAAGGTTGCCAACTTTTGGCAACCCCTTGGTAGGGTTCTCAGTGGAGTGGGGTGGGTTCGGGGCGAATCACCATTCCCATCCCCGCCCCACATAAAAAAAAATTGCCCCATCCCCGCCCCGTTTCCCCACGGGGATTTTTTACATATCCCCATCCCCACCCCACGGGGCAACACTAAGTCGCCGTCCCATTCCGTTTTCTCCTGGGAAGCAAGGGTGCGGGTGCGGGTGCGGTGATATGCGGTGCGGGGATTCGCCAATTCGGCAAAATAAAAAATATGGGGATTCGGGTGCGGGGGCATTCGGCAAATATTAAAATATGAAAAATATATATTATATATATAATTAATTAGCAAAACCAAGAAATAACATTCAAATTAAATGAAATAGTCAAATACTAAAAAAGATGTCTAATAAACCATCTTATAATTACTAAAAAAGATGTCTAATAACTTAAATTTCAAAAAAATCAAAGTAAAAAAAAAGGTCAACAGTTTGGGCTGGGTTATATATACGTATATATCATACCAAATCGATTGAAGAAAGACAGACAAACAAACAAACAGACAATACAAACTGGGCAAACAAACAGACGATACAAATCAATACAAACTGAAGAACTCAAAACAAATCGTTACATATATAATAAATACAAATCGTTGTATATATACATACATACATATATGTATGTATATATATATATATATATATAAGGAAGGAGAAGAAGGCTTACCGGAGATGAAGTCGCCGACGGAGAGATGACGAGAGTAGTCGATGTAAGTGTTTTTTTTTTTGACTGGAAAATTA
Source organism: Kitagawia praeruptora (assembly GCA_037693485.1). Classification (NCBI taxonomy): domain Eukaryota; kingdom Viridiplantae; phylum Streptophyta; class Magnoliopsida; order Apiales; family Apiaceae; genus Kitagawia; species Kitagawia praeruptora. The sequence continues at coordinate 59,361,705 of CM075350.1, forward strand.
CCAAAGTTGCCCCTCCTGAATCCCCTTCCCTTATCCCCCACGAATCCCCGCTGCAAAGTACGGGGATACGCCCGGTGGCGCACCCGGTACGTACCCCGCCGCACCGCCGCACCGCCGCACCCGAACCGCACCCGGTGCGTGGTGCGGCATGTAGGTGGCACACCCGTGCTTCACAGGTTTTCTCCCTGCCCCATAAAATAATTAATTTTGTTCAAAATATATTTAAAAAATATTTTATATTATATAACATTAAAAGTAAAACAAATGCATATGATTTAAAACACTTTCTAAATTATTTTAACCACATACTATATCAAACTATTATACATAAATTATAATTTATTATACATTATAAATATGGGTAAAAGGAATCTAAAGTTAACTTTAGATAAATAATCTACAGTATTCATCAAAATCATGTAGTTTTGTATAATAGTTGACAATTCATTTAATTTTTTTGAATAACGGAGTGAAAGAAAAAGGTCTCAATCACATCAAATTCATCATAAACAAAATATGTATGTTCTTTATCTTTATCAGGTGACATGAATGTGCAGTGAAGGTAGTAGGGAAAAACGAGTACTACTGGTAATTTGCTAGAAGATATAAAATTACATAGATAAAACCGTCACTTTAGGATTTTCTTTTAAAGGTAACTTTAGGAACCTTTTACCCAATAAGCATATAATATTGCTCCCTCCGTCCCGGGCATTTGTTTACATTTCTTTAAGAGTGTCCGGCACGCATTTTAAGGTGCATATAAAGTATAGTTTTATAACTTATTTTTAAATTTTTCTTTTTTTGAATAAAAATTTAAACATTCAATTTTTATTCAAAATCATAAAATTATAAAAATAAATTACGGAACTATATTTTTTATATACACCTTAAAATGCGTGTCATACACTCTCTCTGAAATGTAAACAAATGGATGGGACGGAGGGAGTATATGATAAAAAGTATTGTATTATATTATAAAAAATATATATTATATTTTATTTGGGGCGGGGCGGATTTTCCCCGCGGGGATCATATAAATACCATACCCGCCCCATATTTAAGCGGGGCAAAAATTTGATCCCCGTCACTGTCCCATACCCCATATAAGTGGGGTGGGTTTCCCACTTTCCCCGCCCCATTGAGAAGCCTACCTTGCGCCCCATTGAGAAGCCTACCTTGGCAACTTCCTCATATGGCTAATTACATATATGATTACAAAATGTGCATATCATCCATACTTATTATAGTTTAGAAATTATTTATATTGTGAGAATTAGTGACCACATAGGCATCTTTAAAGATGCTAACTGTTGGAGTAATTTTTGAGCAATTGTTGCCATCTCTTGACAAGGAAACGGAGATGCTCTTATGGGATTATAATACCTAGTGAGAGGTGTTATAGAAATGACTCAAAAAGATGATTGAAATCTAATTCATGGGATGATAATCCTTTACATTTAAGGAAAATAACGTAATATTCTGGAGATTATAGTCTCTTAAGACAAACATGTGTGCAAACGCACACATGCACATGTGTATTGTAGCATCCGTATACAATCTTTTTTATTTTGGCAGTTGGTATTTTCCGATTGCTGATTCAGTTTATGTGCGCAATAATATGACCTGCATATATCTCAAAACTTCTCTCTCTAAATTGCAGAGCCTTTCTCAGTTTAATCTACCAGTTACACTTCCAAGTGCACACGTGATGGGTGCATCTGCCGGTCCAGGACCTTCATCTGCCGTTAGTGCGCCTTCAAGCACACTGGGAAATGGACAAGGTGTATATAGCAAAAGTAGCAAGGCTGGAGCCGACGATGATGGATTAGGTTCAAATGGTGCTACTGGTGCAACCGGAGCTGATTTTTATGATCCTGACCAGCCTCTTTGGACAATTGATAGTGCCCGAACTTCAACTGAGCTCTTAGCGCCAGATCCGACTAAGGTTACTCGAGGTGATAATCAACCAGTCCCGACTCATGATCAACATATAGGATTGTACAGTGGTTCTGCTAATGAGCATTCAGTTAAAAACTCTGGGTCTGCTTTAGGATCTCATAGTACAACTTCATCTGTGCGGGGACAAAGTCGTAGTTTGAAAAATAGAATAATTTCTGTTCAGACTGGTACTGCAAATGAAGATCAGGTCTTGGACACTGTTGAGGATGCTGTTGGCCATCAGGGGAAGATGTCGAATGCTGATGATTTTGTTTCACATTCCTCAGAATCTATGAAGACTCTTAATAACAGTGCACGTTATATTCAAAAGCCATCTCAGAAGGCCAAATGTACTTTATTTGTCAGTGGTATACCCCAGAAAGACAATAAAAGGGATGCCCTTCTATCACATTTTCAAAAATTTGGAGAGGTTATTAACGTTTATATCCCCTCAAACAGTGAGCGGGCATTTGTTCAGTTCTCTAAGCGGGAAGAAGCAGAGGATGCTTTGAAGGCACCAGATGCAGTAATGGGCAATCGCTTTATAAAGCTGTGGTGGGCTAATCGTGACAATATTCCTGTTGGCGGAGTAAGCACTGCCAGCTCTGTGCCCTTAGCTTCTCATGTTGTGACATCGGCCTCAGTTCCAGATGTTGCTACCAAAGGAAAAGATGTTCCCAAGGGCAGTAGTTCCCATGATTCAGTTTTGCCAGTGCCTTCATTTGATCACCCTAAATCTCTGGGAAATAATGGCCCAACGCCTGCTATGCAGAAAAAGGTGGAGAATTTAGATTATTTGAAGGAGATTCGCAAGAAGCAAGAGATGCTCGATAGGAAAAGGAGTGAGTTTAAGCGTGCATTGGAGAGACTAGAGAAACAAAAACAGGTAGCAACCAGTTTCTGTTAAGATTAACTTTGTGATTTTGATAATCAAGCATTTAAATTTGAAACATAGTCTTTTCTCTATGCTTAATATCAGTTTTCTGCCTAACATGCATCATACTCATGGTATAAGTGTTATCCTGGCATAGGGCCTGTATTCTGTTCAAAGCTTTAGAACAATGCATATTACTGTAAAGGAAGCACAAATTTTGGAAGTGCTAATCTCTTCTTTCTTTCTGGAACTGCCTACTGCTATATTTATGTTGAAAAATACGTTATTAATCAAACTTACTGCCTCAACAAAAATTTACGGAACTGGGGACTTGTAAATTTCTGAAATGTTTTCTTTATTTAGTTTGTGATTTCTCTTTCCACATTTTACAGGCTACAGGTAGTAAAGCTGATCCTATGGAACAGGCAGCTAAAAGACATAAAGGGGATATAGTAGCTGATGTACAAAAAGCTGGAAGTCCGATTTCAATTGGTTCTAGCTCTATTGTTTCCTCAACACAAGCTGAAATAACTGATAGAAGCAGAAGTGGAGGGAACATAAAACCTCAGAGCTCTGATGCCAGTACGGTGGTGGCATTGACGGAATCTTCAAGCTTTAAACAGTCAAATCGTCAGCAGGCACTGGCAGGGACACCCTTTGTAATGAATAGATTTAAATTGGACAATCGTCCGACCTCTTTTAAGATCATTCCACCTCTACCTTCTGGCCTCGCTAATGTAAGTCTTTTTCTCCTTCGATGCCTCAGTTTATGTTTGTATATAAGATGTTCAATGAACCATGTTGAGGGAACTTTCTTTGTTTAATCCATATGTCTTTTGGTATGATCTCAAATCTAAAGCTGGAGTATTTGGTGTCCTTTTTCAGATTTTATATAATGCCGCCGTCTATATGAAGTAGGCTGGATTTTCTTAACTTCTCCTTGATTTTTTTTAATTATTTATAATTTTATGCCTCACGTGGATCATTTGGGGTAGGTTCCAATTTAGGATTTTTTTTGCCAAGCACACAAAAATACGGAGTTCATGTTTCCGTTATTTTCCCTATGTCTAGCTGAGAAATATGTTCCCAGAACTTTCCCTATACTCAAGTATTAGTATCATTTTTGTAAAATATTGCAATAGAATCTTGTTTTAAGTTTGAATCTTCATGACACAGCTACCTTCAGATAAAGAGAGGATTTTTATTTTAGCGTCATCATTCATCTGAATTTGGTGAATCTATACGATCTTAATAATTTTGTAATTCATGGTGGCATTGTTATATAGGTTTCTGCTTTGAAAGAATATTTCTCAACATTTGGTGAGCTTTCTAATGTGGATCTAGAAGATATAGAGCTGGGAGATAACGTTGATGAGTCAATTGGGTCGAATAAATGTGCTTGTGTATATTTTGCAACGCGTCATTCAGCTGAAAAGGCATTCTCAAATGGCAAATGCTGGAAAGGCCACAATATGCAGTTTATATGGCTGACTTCTAGTAATGTTAGCAAAGAGGATGCTGGCAGAGAAAATCCTTCTTCCCCGTCAACAAAGGGTTCTTCAGATGCTAATAGTCAGCCCATAGGAGAAGGTGCATCGCTTGTTTCCCAGAAAACAACTATGTCAGGAGATGAGGAATCTGAGAATTCGGAACGAAGAGATAAAAGTTCTGATCATGTGGTGCCTGATGACGAAATGCATTCAAGTTTGACACCGGCGTCATCCGAGAAGCAGTCATCTCAGGGTTGATATTTGTTTAGGAAGACTCAGTTTTTGAGAAGTTGTATATTAAGGTAAATGTTAAGTATACCTAGATATGAGTTCAGGTGTTTAGCAATTGCTTAATTTTTGTTTCTGATTTTGCACTGCCAGCTGTGGAAAACGGTTGGTCAACTGGTTGTTAGAGATGTCGAATTGTATTGTGAACCACACAATATTTTGGGATTTGGTTAATTATTTCTATATAATAAACCAATACTGTATCATTTAGAACAATTTATTTGTGCTTCTAGTTTGATTACCCATTCAGAGATATCTAGTAATTGGTTTTTGCACCGTCCCCTCGAGCTTAGTCCAGTTTAACATTTGAATTTTTTTAAGTTCTTTGACTTGTTTAATATCATTATATTTTTGTTTATAATCATAGAATTTGCAAAAAGTGGCTTAGGTAGTTAGGTTAGTTTATTTAGAAGAAACTAAGAAAGTGACATCGCTAAGGGAAATCCAAAACTGTTGTCGTATGGTAGGTTTATGTGATGCACCAGGATAAGACGCAGCCACTTATAACATATGCAAGGAAAACAGGGAAGGGTAAAAGAGTAAAAGCAACTCCAGAGGTCAACAATTAAAGTCCAAGGACAAAAAAGGAAAAGGAAGTAAAAAGGGATGGGGGATATAAGAGAAAGCATTTTTAGGGTTAAGGCATCGATCAGTTTTGTTTGCTGCCGCTTTACATTTCATAGGAGAGCCATGGACTCTCGAATATCCATTTATCTGTAACCGTTATTTGTGTGGAACTATCTTTCGTTAATTGATAATAGTAGATCGGAGTTTTATTTATAATTCTATATTTTGTGTTGAGTAATTCCATTACAAGTGGTATCAGAGCACCATCGATCCATGGCGCCGCAAACAACAGTGGCACAACGAGTGGAGGAATTAGAAGACGCGATGGGGTCTTTGGAAACTCGGGTTTCGACGATGGTTTCGCAGGCAGTGGATAACGCAGTGGTGGGAATAAGGAACTCAGTTTTGGAATTGTTGGTGCAAGGACAGAAGGAGAACGTTAAGAGAAGTAATGAAAACATGGAGAAGATGATGTCGGAGATCCGTTCTACCCTCACGGGTCTCCAATCGCAACAGCCCGGATTTGGGGAAAAAGGGGAGATGAACCCAGGGGAGTCGTCTGTTAAGGGCGCATTGCGAACACCCACTATGGGGGTTCCAGTTGGGGGAATGTTTGGAAGCCCAGGAGGAGAGAGGGGTTTTCAAAGTAATTTTCAAAATGGGGGAACCGGTGGCAGCTCTGGAAATTGGAGGTATCGAAAGCTTGATATGCCCCTGTTTGATGGAAACGATCCCGATGGATGGGTTCTCCGCGTCGAAAGATATTTTAACTTTTACAAGATGACTGAAGGGGAGATGTTAGATGCAGCTGCCGTCGCCATGGAGGGGGACGCGTTGAGATGGTTTCAATGGGAGAATAACAGACGTCCAATACACCGATGGGCTGATCTTAAATTGTTTGTGATTCGTCAGTTTCGCTCATTAAGTGGTGGATCATTGTACGAACAATGGTTATCAACGGTACAAACGACGACTGTACTTGAGTATCGTCGTAAATTCATTGAAACAGCAGCTCCGTTAGAACGAGTCTCAGAGGATATGCTACTTGGGCATTTTGTAAATGGACTAAAGGAAGAGGTGAGGGTAGAGGTCAGGCTTATGAATCCGGTCAGTTTAGAGCACGCTATGGAGATAGCAGTGCGTGTGGAAGAGAAGCAGAGAGTTTCGAGTTATAAGAAAACCGGTTTGGGGTCGATTAAAACTGGTGGATATTCAGTATATAGCAAAGGGTCTTCAGTGACTAGCCCTTACTCCATGGGGATGCCTACTAGCCCACCCTTAAGTCGCAATTGGGGTTCTCAATCACCTGAGTCCCAGGCATCGGTGCGAACGGCAGTGTCGACGTTGTCAACAGCTCACAGTGGAGGGACTGTTAAAAGGCTAACTGAAAAGGAACTGCAAGAAAAAAGAGCCAAAGGTCTATGTTATCGCTGTGACGCAAAGTGGGTGATGGGGCATCGTTGCAAAAAAGAGCTGAGTGTAATGTTGATAGCTGACGACGAAGGCGAAACTGACGGCGATGACAGCGAGACTCCACCGTCGCCCACTGAGGAGATTGTCACTGAGGTATCTCTTAACTCCGTGGTTGGATTGTCTAATCCTAAAACTATGAAGCTCCGGGGATTAATTGGGGAACGACAAGTTATAGTGATGGTAGACCCCGGGGCGACCCATAATTTTATTTCACTTAACACTGTGGCAAGCACGGGATTGGTAGTCTCAGAGACAGGGGGTTTTGGCGTCTCTCTTGGAAATGGGGAAGCAATTAGAGGAGAAGGGATATGTCGGGAAGTGAGGCTGCATCTGGACGGGGGTGTCGAGGTGGTAGAAGATTTCTTACCTTTACAATTAGGCAGTTCCGATGTTATCTTGGGGGTGCAATGGTTGGAGAAATTGGGGATGGTGCTGACTAATTGGAAGACGCAGGTTATGAAGTTCGAAGTGAAGGGGGAACCGATAACTTTGGTAGGTGATCCGTCTTTGGTTCATTCCCAGATTTCGTTGAAAGCCATGAGAAGGGTACTTCGCAAGGGGGGTGAAGGTTTTTGGATTGAGTGTAACAATTTGGAGAGGAAGGAGAATACAGAAACTGATAGTCTGAATTGTGACATCCCTGAGTTTTTGCAATCGGTGGTGCAACAACACGCGAAAGTTTTCGATGAACCGACAGGCCTACCACCCTTTCGTAACCATGAACACGCTATTGTTCTAAAAGAAGGCAGTAACCCTGTTGGAGTTCGCCCTTATCGGTACCCGCAAAACCAAAAGGATGAGATTGAACGCTTAATTGGGGAAATGTTGGCAGCCGGAATCATTAAACCTTCTTGCAGTCCATTTTCGAGTCCGGTTTTGTTAGTTAAGAAGAAGGATGGGTCGTGGAGATTTTGTGTGGATTACCGCGCCTTAAACAAAGAAACCGTGCCCGACAAATACCCGATTCCAATCATTGATGAGCTACTTGATGAACTCCATGGGGCGTCGATTTTTTCGAAGTTGGATTTGCGTGCGGGGTACCATCAAATCCTAGTCAGGCCTGAAGACACTCATAAAACGGCATTCCGAACACATGATGGTCATTATGAATTCCTTGTGATGCCATTCGGCTTGATGAATGCACCGGCGACATTTCAATCATTGATGAATGACATTTTTCGATCGTTTTTGAGGAGGTTCGTCTTAGTTTTTTTTGACGACATTCTGATCTATAGTGACAACGAGATGGAACACAAGGAGCACCTGCATCAGGTACTAAGCACACTGCATCAACATTCTTTAGTTGCTAACTTAAAGAAATGTGAGTTTGGGAAGTCAAGACTTGGGTATTTAGGGCATGTGATTTCAAGCAAGGGGGTGGAGATGGATCAGGACAAGGTTAAGGCTATGTTAGACTGGCCACAACCTAAAAACATTCGTGAGCTTCGAGGATTCCTAGGTCTTACGGGGTACTACCGCAAGTTTGTTGCGGGTTATGCTCACTTAGCTCGACCCCTGACCAATCAATTAAAAAAGGAGTGCTTTGGGTGGGATGAAGCTGCCACGGAGGCGTTCAAGGTATTAAAGATAGCTATGACCAGACCACCGGTATTAGCTATGCCAAATTTTAAGGTACCATTTATCATTGAGGCAGATGCCTCCGGCTACGGAGTGGGGGCGGTTTTAATGTAGAATAACCGACCAGTGGCGTATTTCAGTAAAGTTTTGGGTGCCCGTGCTCAAGCCAAGTCGATCTATGAAAAAGAGCTAATTGCTATTTGTTTGGCAGTCCAAAAATGGAAGCCGTACTTGCTTGGTCGCCATTTCATAGTGCGTTCAGACCAACAAAGCCTCAAATTCCTCACTCAACAACGCGAAATAAATTCAGACTATCAAAAGTGGGTCACCAAACTTCTGGGGTTTGACTTTGAAATACAGTTCAAGGCAGGTTCTTCGAATAAGGTTGCTGATGCCTTGTCACGAAAGCAGAGTGGAGAAGTGGTTCTACAAACCATGGAGTCCAGACCTATAGTCTCGTGGGCGGTTTTAGACAAAGAACTGTCACAGGACCAGGTTTTGCAGGGTGTCATTGCAGACTTAAAACAAGGGACCAAGGAGCATCCAGGTTTTGTGTTGATAGACGATCGACTGCTATACAAAGATCGAACTGTTTTGCCACAGAAATCCACACTTAAGGCAGCCTTGTTATATGAGTACCATGACTCTGTCATTGGGGGCCACTCTGGCGAATTGAAAACGTACCTACGACTGGCTACAAATTGGTATTGGGTAGGGATGCGAAGTGATGTGGCTAAGTATGTTCGAGAATGCATTACCTGCCAACAACAAAAATTGTCTCAGCTATCTCCTACTGGACTCCTTCAACCGCTGCCTATACCGACAATGATCTGGGAAGATGTCTCAATGGACTTTATAGAGGGATTGCCCATGTCACAAGGGGTCAATACCATTTTGGTAGTTGTGGATCGCCTCTCCAAATATGGGCACTTTATTGGCTTGAAGCACCCGTTTGATGCCTTCACTGTGGCTACTGTCTTTGTAAAGGAAATCGTTCGTTTTCATGGGTTTCCCGGATCCATAGTTTCTGACCGGGATCGAATTTTCCTTAGCACGTTTTGGAAAGAAATATTCAAGCTACATGGCACTACCTTGAAGAAAAGTACTGCCTACCACCCCCAAAGCGACGGGCAAACTGAAATTGTTAACAAAGGATTGGAAACTTTTCTTCGCTGTTTTGTTGGTACTAAACCCACTTCGTGGGCTAAGTGGCTTCCATGGGCTGAATTTTCGTATAACACTGCTCCACATTGTTCCACTCATTTCAGCCCATTTAAAGTGGTGTACGGACGGGATCCTCCCCACCTTCTCAGGGTAGGTAAAGGTCAAACACCAGTCCAGAGCATTGATGAGATGTTACAAGAAAGGGATGCCTTGTTAGATGATCTCCATTTCCATCTGCTCAGGTCGCAACAGATTATGAAAGCATCAGCTGACTCAAAACGGAGGGATGAAAGCTTTGAAGTGGGTGATTTTGTGTACTTGAAATTGCAACCTTACCGTCAGAAATCATTGGCAAGAAGACCGTTCGAGAAGCTGGCTGCTCGCTTTTATGGCCCTTTTTGCATCGAACAGAAAATAGGGCGAGTAGCATACAAATTAGCTCTTCCGAAAGACTCCAAGATCCACCCAGTATTCCACATTTCACAACTCAAATGGTCAACTGGCACTACTAGAGTTATTCCGACGATACCACCACAGTTAACAACTGATCTGGAATTAAGGGTTGAGCCTGCTACATTGCTGGAAGTGCGTGAGTCCAAACAAGGCCAGGAGACACGACTGGAAGCCTTGATTCAGTGGAAGGAATTACCCATAGCAGAGGCTACGTGGGAGGATGTGGAGCATTTCTGCAAACAGTTTCCACATTTCCACCTTGAGGACAAGGTGGCTGTTTGGGGGGAAGGTAATGTGATGCACCAGGATAAGACGCAGCCACTTATAACATATGCAAGGAAAACAGGGAAGGGTAAAAGAGTAAAAGCAACTCCAGAGGTCAACAATTAAAGTCCAAGGACAAAAAAGGAAAAGGAAGTAAAAAGGGATGGGGGGATATAAGAGAAAGCATTTTTAGGGTTAAGGCATCGATCAGTTTTGTTTGCTGCCGCTTTACATTTCATAGGAGAGCCATGGACTCTCGAATATCCATTTATCTGTAACCGTTATTTGTGTGTAACTATCTTTCGTTAATTGATAATAGTAGATCGGAGTTTTATTTATAATTCTATATTTTGTGTTGAGTAATTCCATTACAGTTTACATGTATTAATCCAGAACTGTTGTCGTATGGTAGGTTTACATGTACTCCCTCCGTCCCCATTTGATTCTTAACACTTTTATTGGACTTTCTGGCACGCATTTTAAGGTGTATTTTAAGAATAGCTCCATAATTTTTTTAAAAAAATTTCTTTTTCTGTATAAAAATTTAAACATTAAATTTTTATATAGAAAAAGAAAATTTTAAAAAAAAGTTATGGAGCTATCCTTAAAATACATCTTAAAATGCGTGCCAAAAAGTCCAAGAAAAGTGTTAAGAATCAAAAGGGACGGAGGGAGTATTAATATAGCAATGGCCTAGCTATAATCCTATAACTTTTAGCCGCTGCAAGATGTACTCCCTCCGTCCCTTTTGGTTCTTGACATTTCACTTTTTCTGTACTTTCTGGCACGCATTTTAAGGTGCATTTGTTAGTTACAGAGGCATGCCTGTATACATCTAATAACAAGCCTAATTGTTTGTAATGCTTTGCATTACTTACATGACCTCTTAACTGAGGGAACCTCTAGTTGTAGAGTTTCTGTTTGTATTGTACTTGTAATAGGCATCAAATCCTAGTTGTGTAACTGTACAAATAGAGTCTAGAATAATACTTGAAAGAAGTTCCATGGTTCATGCCTCAAGCAAGGAGTTAAAGACTGCCAAATAATCACAGTTGGGATTTGAAGAAATGAAGAATTTGCCTAAGTACCAACTCGAGAAGTATATTTGTCTATTCGAGAAGTCCAGCATTCGAGAAGTCGGAGATTCGATATCTCAAGACACTATTCGATATCTCTGAATACACTGTTCGATATCTCATTCGATATCTCGGGGATTCGATATGTCTACTACTCTATTCGAGAACTCAAGAAGTCAACAAGTCAAGATGGTATTCGAGTTCTCAAAGAGTCAACAAGTCAAAGTTCCATTCGATATCTCAAAGACTCAGAAAGCTATTCGACAACTCGAGGATTCGATAAGTCAAATGCTCTATTCAACAACTCAAGGAATCCTGATGGAAAAGAGCTATTCGAGAAGTGGTTCGATATGTCACTATAACAGTATTCGAGAACTCAGAGTTATCGATCAAGTCAATTCTAGTTCTCGAATCACTTACTTAGTCACTTCTCGAATACATTCTTGGAGACAAAATACTGAAGAAATTGTACAAGTCAGAAACCTGCAACAAGCCAATGCACTTTATGGACCACAACCTGTAACGTGCTCTGGAAAGCCTACAAGGAAGCTTGGAGAGATATAGAAGAGACAAGGAGCTAAAGAAGTGGATCTAAACAGGCTTTGCAAAGTCAAATCTGTAACCGTTTGGACACTTACTCAAAAAGGATAGACAGACTAGAAAGTAATGTGTTTTAGCTACCTTATTTGTAGTAAGCAGGCTGTATCCATGTTCTATAAGGACACAGCCTCACTTCATAACTTAAAAACTTTGTGAGTCAAGTTTTTCATACACTGTAAGCTATATCTCTCTGAGAAAAACGAAGCTGAGAATACTACCATTTGTATTCACAGATTGTAGCAACCTTTATCTAATATACATTAGATTAAAGTGATATTGTGTCTTGTGTTGTTTATTTATCCGCACCTTAATTTCTGCACACACAGGCACTTATCTGCTATACAGACTCAATCCAAGAAAAGTTCAAGAATCCATTCACCCCCCCCCCCTCTGTATTCTTTTACCGTGTTCAATACTCAACAAGTGGTATCAGAGCGGGCTGTTTATTCAAAAACAGAGAAACGATCATGAGTTCGAATACACCAAAGACTACAGGAACGGTGAAGGTCCCTAAGTTTGATAAAGAAAACTTCAACCTCTGGAAGATAAAGATGATGTTGTTCATCAAAGCCTCTCATCCCTTGTATCCTGAGATTCTCAAGAATGGTCCTTTTGTTCCACAACAAGAGATACCAGAGAAGACTGTTGGAACCATAACAATCCCTAGAGCTTATGAGGCCAAGGATCCATCAAAGTGGACAGAGTCAGAAAGGGAGAAGGTTGCTCTTGACAGCCACCTCATGTTGCTCATCATTGATTCCATGGATATGTCAATGTTTGCAAACATTGCATCATGCACGTCTGCTAAAGAGATGTGGGATCACATTGAGGTGTTGTGTGAAGGGACTGATGAGGTTAAAGAAAACAGGAAACAGATACTGGTCACACAGTATGAAGCTTTCATGGCACAGCCCAAGGAAAGCATCACTGAGATGTTTGAAAGGTTTCACAAGCTAGTTACTGAGTTGCAGATGAATGGAAAGGTTTACAGCACCAAGGAGTTAAATATGAAATTTCTGTTGTCTTCACCAAATCATCTGGAGCAAAGAGTCATTTCCCTAAGAGAGAGAGATTTGAACAAAGTCACCTATGATGTACTCTATGGAGTCCTAAAGACTCATGAACTTGAGTTGCTTCAGAAGAGGGCTATCCAAGCAAACCAAGGTAGGATGATAAACACATCATGTGCCTTGATTGTCAACAAATCCATCCTGGACCTAGAAGCATCTACAAGCCAACTAAGGATAGAGGAGGTGGCAGATGATGAAGAAACTGAAGCTGGGGTGAGTGAACCTGTTGAGGAAAAGGAGGAAGAAGAAGAGGAGTTTTACACTCTGGAAGAACTTGATGGGATGGAAAATACTTCATATGCTTTCATGGCCAGAAAATTTCCAAACATCAGATTTAAAAGAAATCAACCCTTCAAACCCAAAACTCAAAACCATTCAGCCAACAAGAACAAGGCACCTGTGAAACCAAACAGAAATAAGTTCAAAACCGGTTATGTGGATAGGTCATCTGTAAGGTGTTATAGATGCAATGACCTAGGGCATTTTGCCAGTGAATGCAAGAAGCCTAAAAAGAAGGATAGAGATTATCTTGAGCTAGAAGCTAAGTATGAGGCCCTTCTGAAAAAGCAGACACATGGTAAGGCCTACATAGCTGAAGGGAAGTGTTGGGATGATTCTGAGAGTGATGAAGAGGAACAAGAATTCTGCAATTATGCCTTGATGGCCAACTCCAAGGATGACTCATCTTCATCTGATTCTCAGGTACCATCTCTCACTACTATAGACATGTCTGTTTCTGAATACAAATCCATGATTGAACAATTATCTGTTGAAATGTTTAATATTCATACTAGTATGACTGCTGCTAATGAGGAGATTGCTAAACTGTCTACTAGAAATGAAGTATTAACCAAAAAGAATGAGGAACTTGAGCTAACTGCTATGCAAGTAGAAAACCTTAAGAAAGAAGTTGAATATTTGGAGAACAAGGTTCTATGTGCTAGTCAAGTAGAGAAGGCTCTTAGGGATGAATTAGCTGAGAATGAATTCAAACTTAAAACTTTCAAGAAATCATCTGGTTTAGTGCAATCCTACTGTGAGAAAATTGAAGCTAAACCTAAAGCAGCTATTGGACTTGACTATGACTCTCTCAAACAAAGGAAAGGCTATGCTGTCATCGAAGAGGACACAGCTGTTCATGAGAAAGTGCCTCACATTTTGAGAAAAACTGAAAATCCAATTTTTAAGGAATCAACATTTGAAATTGATGAGGATGCCTTACTCATCAAGCAAATGTTGAATGATGAGGATGAGGCACAATCTAGTGAACAGCAAGCATCCTCTAAGGGTGAGAGTGCCAAGTCAAAGACCAAGAAGCCAGTAGTTGATAGGCCAAGACCTAAGAAGTTTGTTAAGTTTGTATCAGCTGGGAAGAGTGAATCAGAAAAGGAAGTGACTAAAAAGAAACAGAACAGAAATGGCAAGTTAGGGATTAACAAGGATAACAACTATGCTTATATGCCTAATGCCCCTAGGAAAACTTGTCAGAATTTCTGGCATCAAAAGATGAGGCTCCACAAGTAATCATTGAGCATATAAAGAAAGTTGACAAGGAAGCAAAGGCAAACGATGCAAGTGTGATTGCATTGAGGAGTGATAATGGAACAGAGTTCAGAAATGCCACACTTGAAGCATTCTGCAAAGAGAATGGCATTTCTCAGCAATTCTCAGCTCCAAGGACTCCACAACAAAATGGAGTTGTTGAGAGAAAGAATAGAACTCTAATTGAGGCTGCTAGAACAATGTTACTTGATGCAAAAATGCCCACATGTTTTTGGGCTGAGGCTGTGAGCACTGCATGCTATATTCAGAACAGAACCCTCATCAACAAAAACACTGGAAAGACTCCTTACAACTTGATGACTGGAAAGAAGCCTACACTGAAGTATATTCATACTTTTGGAAGCAAATGCTTTGTACTTAAGGACAATTCTGAATATGTTGGAAAGTTTGATGCAAAAGCATTTGAAGGAATTTTTCTTGGCTATTCTATGGAAAGAATTGCATACAAGGTTTATGTCATCAGTCAAAAGAAAGTTATGGAAAGCACAGATGTAACATTTGATGACAGCAAACTACCTGGACTAGAAGAAGCCAATGATGAAGACAAAGATCCATTGAAGTTTGATAATCTAGATGATTCTGATGAAGAGACTGAAACTGGAGTTGAAACTCAAGTTCAATAAACTCAAGTGAATAATGATACAAGAGAAGAATTTGTGCCAATCAATAGTGAAGAAACAAGCATCCAAGACACACCTGTGAGTAATGGCAACTTCACAGGGGGAGGAAATGAGGATGATCATGATGAGGATGATGAAGCAACATCAAGGATGAGAAATCAGGCTGAACACTCAAGGAAATGGGATAGATCACACACTGCAGAGCAAATCATTGGAGATCCTAATGCAGGAGTAAGGACTAGGAGAGCAACTCAAAATGAGTGCCTCTATGGATGTTTTCTATCACAAGTTGAGCCTAAGAAACTTGATGATGCATTGTTGGATCCAGATTGGATTATTGCCATGCAAGAGGAGCTGAATCAATTTGAAAGGAACAAAGTATGGGAACTTGTGCCTGCACCAAAGAATAGAACCATTGTTGGAACAAAATGGGTTCTGAAGAATAAGATGGATGAAGATGGTGTAATAATAAGAAACAAAGCAAGGCTGGTTGCAAAAGGATACTCTCAACAGGAAGGCATTGATTATGATGAGACATTTGCCCCTGTTGCTAGATTGGAAGCCATTAGAATATTCTTGGCATTTGCTGCTCATTCAAACTTTAAAGTTTATCAAATGGATGTCAAGAGTGCATTTCTAAATGGAGAGTTGGAAGAAGAGGTTTATGTGCAACAACCACCTGGCTTTGAGGATCCACATTTCCCAGAATTTGTCTACAGATTGCTTAAGGCACTGTATGGACTTAAGCAAGCTCCAAGAGCATGGTATGATACTCTATCACAATTTCTTCTTGAAAATCAATTCACTCGAGGCACATTGGACAAGACACTGTTTTACAAGAAGCATGGTGATGATATGATCCTAGTTCAAATCTATGTGGATGATATCATTTTTGGTTCTACAAATGAGAAACTGTGTGAGAAATTCTCTAAACTCATGCAGAGCAGATATGAGATGAGTATGATGGGAGAGTTGACATTCTTTCTAGGGTTGAAGTCAGTCAAAGGAAGGATGGTATCTTTATCAGTCAAACCAAGTACATCAAGGATTTATTGAAGAAGTTTGACTTGGAAGATTGTTCACCTGCCAAGACACCCATGGCCACTGCCACTAAATTGGATGAAGATGCTAAAGGCAAGAGAGTAGATATCTCAGTCTACAGAGGCATGGTTGGTTCTCTACTCTACCTCACTGCAAGTAGGCCAGACATCATGTTTGCTACATGCTTGTGTGCAAGGTTTCAATCAAATCCAAAGGAATCACAATTGATTGCAATAAAAAGGATCTTTAGATATCTGAAGGGCACTCCTAACTTGGGATTATGGTACCCTAAGGACACAGGGTTCAATCTGGTTGGCTACTCTGATGCTGATTATGCTGGATGCAGAGTGGATAGGAAAAGCACCTCAGGAAGCTGCCAGTTTCTTGGACAAAGGTTAGTTTCTTGGTATAGCAAGAAGCAACAATCTGTGTCAACTTCTACAGCTGAGGCTGAATACATAGCTGCTGGAAGTTGCTGTGCTCAAGTGCTTTGGATTAGAAATCAACTTAGAGATTATGGACTTGTGTTGGAAAGAATTCCAATCATGTGTGACAACACAAGTGCAATCTCTATAGTTGCCAATCCTGTCAATCATTCTAGAACAAAGCACATTGACATCAGATATCATTTCATAAGAGAACATGCAACTAATGGAACCATTGAGTTGCATTATGTCTCTACAGATAAACAACTAGCTGATATATTCACTAAGCCATTAGATGAAGCCACCTTCACAAGGTTGGTAAGTGAGATTGGAATGCTGAATTCTTCAGATTCTGGCTAAGTGAATACATCATCTAGATTGTTGCAGCAGTAAACACTTACTTTATCTAAATCCTCAATATTTTTGAAGTAAGTGTTGGCTGAAATATGATCTATAAATATTTCAAATCTGTTGCATATGTTGAAAATCATATTTTTATTAACTTAAAATTTCTATGAAATTTTGAGAAAATCACTATTTGATTTGCTAGGATATTTTTCAATGAATATGTCTGGTAAATTTTTACAAGATAGTGAAAATCAAATTTTTATGAGTGATGGGTATAGTTCGATAAGTCAGACTTCTCGAATGATTCACTATTCAACATCTCTAATAAGTCTCATTAGAGTACTCTTGAGTTCTCGAATAGAGTCTTTCTGAGATATCGAATAGAGGAATTCTAGACTTCTCGAATATAGTAACTGAGTTCTCGAATGATTGAGTTCTCGAACACTATATTTGAGTTCTCGAATCATTTGAAAAGGCTGAATTCTCGCTGAATTTTAACCGATTTTGGATTTTTATCTAAAAATTTAATTCACTCATAAAAACACATTTTATTTAATTTAGAATTATTTCTAAGTTAGATAACTGCCAGCTGTGAGTTTCTATCTGCTTGAGTTATCGATTAAGCCATTCTTGACTTCTCGAATAGTTGTTTTCTACTACTCGAATGCCTGACTTGTCGATACAAAACAGTCTGCTAATCGACAATTCAAGTACTTCATACTTATACAATCTCACATCTATTCGATTCATTTCATTCGATTTCTCAAGCATCTACACTCTCTAAACCCCTGAAACCCTAGCTACGAAAAGCCAAATTTCTTCTTCAACCTTCAATTTCTTTTCTCTCTTCTACACAAATGGCAACAGTAAAGTTCAACACCAACTTCATCGCTCTCACTAGTGATGTTGAAGCACCCAATGCAAATTTCAAGTGCTTTGTGAAATGGATGGCTGAGTCATATATCAAGGATGCACTCTCTGCCAACCCAACTCTGTATCTCGATATTCTGGAACAATTCTGGAGTACTGCTATTGTGGAGGTTGTAGCCCTGGAAAACGCAATCACTTCCTATGTCATCTACTGCAAGGTTCAAGATAAGGAAATCACTATCACTACTGCAGACATGAACCAAGCACTAGGACTACAACAAGAGTCATTTGACAGAATGGCCACTAACGCAGAGTTGGAGGAATTCTTTGAATTCATAAACTACTCAGATGGGATTAACCTTGGAAAGCTAAACAGAAAGAATCTGAGAAAGGAGTGGAGCTATGTGTTTGCAACTCTTCTCCAAGTCTTCACTGCCAGGAAATCAAGCTTTGATCAAATCAGTGCACCTGTGCAGCAAATTGGATATGCTTTGGCCTATGGAAAGAAGATAGATGTTGGCCAAATCATACTTCAAGAATTATATGGGAGACTTGGTAAGAACACAACCAAGAGAGGTACTGATATTTTCTTCCCTCGCTTTATTCAATCTGTACTTAATTATAAAAATGCTTCATTGATTGAATTGCCTGGGATTGATAAAAATAAAATAGGCTATCCTAAGTCCATGACCAAACTCATTTTTGGTAACTTGGAAACTAGGAATGATGTGGATGTAAGACTGAACATAACTCCCCATATGGAGAGTTTGTTTAGGACTTACCCCCACAACATGCCAACATTTGATGCAAAATCTAAGTTAGCACAGCCCAAGCAAGTAGAACAAAATGCTAACCCAGGGCCTGCTAACCAACCCTCTCAACCAAACACTCTACCTCTTACTGAGCCAACTGCATCATCCTCTCAAAAGGGTGATGTTAGTAAAAAGAAGAGAAAGGAAGTAATGTCTGCACCTTTAAATATCTTGTCTGAAACAGCATTAGCTGTTGAATTAGGTCTAGGAAGTGAGGAACCTGAGTCACCCTTACACAGAACAAAGAAGAAGAAAACTAAGACCACCTCTTCAGTCACACAAATGGCTGAAGTTGTAAAATCAGGGGCACACAGCTCACTAGGTGTATCCTCTCAACAGGGTGCAACTATAGAATCAAGCATTCTCCCCAATGCACCCTCTTGTATAGAGTCAGCACATGGGAGTGATAAGGCTGGCACAACACTGAGTGGAGAGCACATCACTTTTGAAACTCTCTCTATCTCTCAGGGGGAGTTGCCAAAATCTACTCTAAAACACACTTCTCTTCCAGAATCTAACTCTGAAATTTCTTTGGAACCTGCAACTCAGACAACTGAGATGCAAGGTATTGATCATCAAGAATCCTTTTCGCTTGATGAGCCCATAATTTCAAGTGACTTAGTGCATGACACTTTGTTCACCACTCAGAACCCACATTTAGATGGTGAGGGAATGCATGCTGAGGCATATCCTAATGACACCATCACAAACACAGAGGTTCCCCTAGTTTTTACTAGAGACTCTGTGCCTGTGTCAACTGCTGGTGTAATTCATCCCACTTCTGTGGTGACACCAGTAGTAGAGTCAATCCATCCGGTTACAGAAGTTGCATCTGTAACTGAGGAGACTAGCTTGCCTAGCTCTAGCTCTGACTTCATGTCAACATGGCTGAAGCCTGTGCAACATGACAGTGCTTCAGGATCAGGGTCTGTTCCACAACAATTGACGGTTGAAGCACTTCAAAGCTTAATTGTGGATCAGATTCCTGAGTTCACAAAGATTGCTCAGCACCTTCTCACTGCAGACATGCCCAATCCAGACTATGAGGCTATTCTGTTATGCCATAGGGATGATGTGGAAGTGCAGAAGTCAAAGATCATTGATGATGCTGAGAGAGATGGCAACATAGATGCCTGGTTGCAAGGAAAATATGATATTACTCTCGATGAAGCACTTCAGTATCTCAGGGAGGAATACATCACTTCACTGGGCTCCAATGCAAAATCCCTGTCACCTGGTGAAGTGTATGAAGCTGTAAATGACTCCTACAAGGGTTTCCTCAAGGCTGCACACTATCTTGGCAAGGGAGTCAAAACTGAAGTCAACAGGGTGTGTGATAAGACAGCCACTTCAGTAGCAGAAGTCAAGAGGGCCTTTGATGCTAAATTTCCCCAATTGGACAGTGTGTTCAAGGACATCAAACACTGCAACTCTACCTGCACTCAGGTGGACAATGGGCTGGCTGTGCTAAAAGATGCTGTCACAGGTCTGGGGCATAAATTTCAGAATCTATCTGACCAGACTACAGATGCCAATGCCATGCTGAGGATAATGTTCAAAAATCTTTATGGAGATAGACTAGTGACTGATGTCCCTGTGCATGAATTGTCTAAATATGAAGTGAAGAGGCTGCAGGATCAATCTTTATCTGGCTTCAAGGCAAATGAGTTATTCACTAAGGTCAACACTCTTGAGCAGGAGGTAGCTACTCTCACCAAGACCAATGCTCATCTCACAGAAAAGGTTGCATTGCTAAATGATCAGTTGGACACTCAAGCATCCACCACAGCTGATGTCCTTCTGCATCAACAATCCATGTTAGCTGCAATGATGAAGCATATGGGTCTCCCTCTACCTGATGAATCTTCACTCCCAAAGGACATTTCTACAGCCTCTGTGCCTGACAACAAGCCTAAGGGGGAGAAGAAGGCTAGGAACTCAAATTCAAAGGGGGAGACAAAGGGAGAGAAAGGCATAATAATCAAAGAGGGTGGTCAACAAAGGGCTTCTAAGTCTCTAGCAAATGTGCCTGGCAAGGGAAAAGCCAAAGTAGATGAGCCTCCATCTATCTTGCCAGTTGTCACCTTACCAACTGTGCACATCACTACTCCTGGAGGACAAAAGCAATCCATAACTACCACAGTGGTTGCAGGGAGTATGCCATCTGACAAACCTCCAATCTCTATATCTGAGAGTGCCAAGCCTGTAGAAGTCAAAGTTGTTACTGAGGCCAAGCTACAAGAAGTTGCTAACTCCAATGACTATCATGATAAAGCCTTCTTGGAGTTTCTGAAAGCCATAAGGGAACAGGTTGGTGACACTCAGTTTTATCTGAGGGAGGTGAAGAAGCAGATAGACTACATCACTGTCATCCCCAAGAAAGTCAACAATATATGGGTCAAGGAGATAGTGATGGTTTCCAAACTAAAGATATGGCATCTAACATACCAGACTCTACAAGACCTAAAGCACTCAGAGATAGATGCCATACTTGAGATCATTGAGAAGAAAAATGAGAACAGCAAGAGTCTGTTTGATGATTTGAGGAATGGTCAACCTACAAGGCTACCAGAAGTGATCAAGAAGCCATGGACAATTATTTATCAGTCTGGTACCAGAATTGAAGATATCAAGCAATTGGTCATTCCTCATGATCTCACCTCCAGAAATCACAGACTGATCATTGCTATCATTGATCAATTACAGAAGAAGGTTGGAGCCAGAAATGCTGAAGAAATTGAGGCACTGCATATCCTCAGAACCTATATTGCAACTGGTGAAATTCCAGAGATGGCTCAACCTAGGAGAAATAAGGATGATGATTCTGAAGACAAAGGTGATGGGAGGAGAAGACATCATAGGAGAGATAAGGGTGATGAAGATAAGAAGAA
Organism: Kitagawia praeruptora; assembly: GCA_037693485.1. NCBI lineage: Eukaryota > Viridiplantae > Streptophyta > Magnoliopsida > Apiales > Apiaceae > Kitagawia > Kitagawia praeruptora. Next base: position 59,383,110 of record CM075350.1, read on the forward strand.
AAAGGGGGACAAGGATGAAAAGGATGATGATGACCAGGGTAAAACATATGTGAGAAAGAGTGGAAGACAGCAAGCCTTAGGCAATGCTAGCAGTAATCTCACCACAACACAAGACTCTAAGTCTAGGGTGAATACTGTTAGTAGTGACCTAGCAAAATCTACATCTATGGCTTCTGCAACTGTCTTACCATCTCAAGAAAAGAAGAAGATTCAAGTCAAGAAACCATATGTATGTTTCAGAAAGCAATCTGCTAATGGAATACTACTATGGTCTACCAACCAAGGTCAAAGATTTCTGCCAAGCAACCATGTCAAGAGGATAAAATTTAAACATGCTGCAAGGAGAGTGAAGCTATCCAAATCTAGGGCCCTAACAATCATTCCAGGATTAAAGCTCCAGCCACTTGATGAAGACTTTGATGAAGAGCAACTGCTATTTCTAAGAGCTCAAAAGATATGCTATGCTGCAATTGTGGATGACCACCTTGTAATCAAGTACACTGATGGGAAAGAAATGAAATTCAAACAAGGGGGTTGTCAACATTGGGGTAAATTGTATGAGATAGAAAGAATCATTGCATTGCTGGATTCTAAGGACAAGGTGGAGAAAGTATGGAAGCTGGAATTGATTGACTTTGTGAAAATGAAGAAAGAATATGCTGAGAAGATAAGGAAGGGCTGCTATGAGAAATGGTTAGAAAGGGAGAAAGAAATTGATAGACTGGAGATTGAAGCAGAAAAGCTAAGGGCAAAGGGATTGTGTAGAGTTCAGTTTGATCCCTATGTGGTGAAGTATAGGAGGAGAAATGGAGACAATGTCAATATAAGAATGAACCTACTCAGTCACTATCCTGCCAACATTCTGAAGCCAGTGCTTGAAGATTTCAAAAACTCTATTATGATTGAAGAATTGGATGCTATGACAGAAATCATGAGAGCAGTAGATGAGATTGCAAGAAAGGAGAAAGAAAGGAAACAGAAAGCATATGATGATCTACAAGCCAAGGCAATGGAGATGCAATCAAAAGAAAACGGCTAGTACCTCATCATACTGTAAGAAGTATTTATCTTGTAATTTCATTTATGTGTTCAATCAAATCACATACCTGTACTTTTAAAAGTTTTATCTTTAATGTATGTTAGGCTTGTTATCAGACATGAAATTGTGACTAAGGGTCTCACTCACAATTTGGGGGAGATTGTTAGTTACAGAGGCATGCCTGTATACATCTAATAACAAGCCTAATTCTTTGTAATTCTTTGCATTACTTACATGACCTCTTAACTGAGGGAACCTCTAGTTGTAGAGTTTCTGTTTGTATTGTACTTGTAATAGGCATCAAATCCTAGTTGTGTAACTGTACAAATAGAGTCTAGAATAATGCTTGAAAGAAGTTCCATGGTTCATGCCTCAAGCAAGGAGTTAAAGACTGCCAAATAATCACAGTTGGGATTTGAAGAAATGAAGAATTTGCCTAAGTACCAACTCGAGAAGTATATTTGTCTATTCGAGAAGTCCAGCATTCGAGAAGTCAGAGATTCGATATCTCAAGACACTATTCGATATCTCTGAATACACTGTTCGATATCTCATTCGATATCTCGGGGATTCGATATGTCTACTACTCTATTCGAGAACTCAAGAAGTCAACAAGTCAAGATGGTATTCGAGTTCTCAAAGAGTCAACAAGTCAAAGTTCCATTCGATATCTCAAAGACTCAGAAAGCTATTCGACAACTCGAGGATTCGATAAGTCAAATGCTCTATTCGACAACTCAAGGAATCCTGATGGAAAAGAGCTATTCGAGAAGTGGTTCGATATGTCACTATAACAGTATTCGAGAACTCAGAGTTATCGATCAAGTCAATTCTAGTTCTCGAATCACTTACTTAGTCACTTCTCGAATACATTCTTGGAGACAAAATACTGAAGAAATTGTACAAGTCAGAAACCTGCAACAAGCCAATGCACTTTATGGACCACAACCTGTAACGTGCTCTGGAAAGCCTACAAGGAAGCTTGGAGAGATATAGAAGAGACAAGGAGCTAAAGAAGTGGATCTAAACAGGCTTTGCAAAGTCAAATCTGTAACCGTTTGGACACTTACTCAAAAAGGATAGACAGACTAGAAAGTAATGTGTTTTAGCTACCTTATTTGTAGTAAGCAGGCTGTATCCATGTTCTATAAGGACACAGCCTCACTTCATAACTTAAAAACTTTGTGAGTCAAGTTTTTCATACACTGTAAGCTATATCTCTCTGAGAAAAACGAAGCTGAGAATACTACCATTTTTATTCACAGATTGTAGCAACCTTTATCTAATATACATTAGATTAAAGTGATATTGTGTCTTGTGTTGTTTATTTATCCGCACCTTAATTTCTGCACACACAGGCACTTATCTGCTACACAGACTCAATCCAAGAAAAGTTCAAGAATCCATTCACCCCCCCCCCTCTGTATTCTTTTACCGTGTTCAATACTCAACAGCATTAAATTTTTATACAGAAAAAGAAAATTTAAAAAAAAAGTTATTTAACTATTCTTAAAATGCACCTTAAAATGCGTGTCAAAAAGTACAGAAAAAGTGAAATGTTAAGAACCAAAAGGGACGGAGGGAGTACAAGTTTTGTTATTCAGTTTCATAATTTGAGAAATATATACTACCACAAAACTTGAATTGGGCACCTACGAGGATCATGTTTGCTGGTGCTTGTTCTTTCCCCCTTTCTGGAAAAATGTCAAAAACCAATTTCAGAGGAGTGTTATTTACTTTTTTTTTTGAGTAATGAGATAATTCAATAACAAAAAGTCATACGGCATCTACATAAACAATCGCGTCGAACAAACAAAATACAGAAACAATCACTGATATTAAGCCATCCGGCATCATGTGATTTGTTGAAAATGGTATTTACACAAACTTCACCACTTCCACTTCCAGTTTGAGCTATCGACCGAGAATGCAAACCCCTAACAACTTTTATTACTAAATCAATCACCATACTCACACAAATGGTGAGAAAATACCAAAGCTCATACACAACGGTGAAAAAATAACTAAACTCACACAAACGGTGAGACATCAAAAAAATCAAACTTACAACTGCTCAAGTAAAATTAGCTAAAAACCAAGCCAATTATTATATGTTTTCCATACATAGAGACCTGAGATACATTGACACGTACAAGAAATCCCCAAAAAGTGATGGGGAGATTTACATGACTGTGTTGGCCATGGGGCTGGTCGGCATGTTCCCAGAAAATAACCCGGGCAGGCCAGGGTGTCCTAACTGGTCCACAAATACCGAGAGAAAAAAGATACAATCACATCGTTTAAGACATGAAAGCAACAGACACATCAAAGGGACACACAGATGGTCCATATTATTCGAGCCCCGTCTGAATTCTAGGCTGAACTCCCTTTCCACCATCCGGTGCCTTGTCCTTAATAGTATGCATGAACAGAGAGAGCAGCTGCAAGAGTGAGGAAAGTCCCAAGAACCCAAAAGCTTCGGAGGCAATAACTCCGGTGACAGCAAGGCCAATGGCCAGGGCTGCAGGGACTATGACAGGGCTAAAGATTATGAATAGTGTGGTGGTCAGTGGTGACTGCGAGGCCAATAACTGTGCCCACAAAGGTAATGCCGGCTAGGCCAACAAGGGTTCCACCAACAGGAAGGAGGGTAATTATAGCTAGACTTGGGAAGTTGTTGGACCATGGGCCATTGTTGATATGTGCAGAATAGCTATGTGAAAAACGAAGTAGAGAGATATGGAGAATTATAAAGAGCAACGTGAATGCATGGTTGCTAAACGTGGAAGCCTGGTAGCATACGCAGATCGACTTGCGTGAGTTGGAACTTGTAAAACGTTAGTTGACACATTCCTCGTGAGTTTTATTAGTACCGGAAGATCTGCCTTCTTCTAGTTTTCAAGCAGCTTCTGTGTTGGTATTGGATGTTTACAGAAAGAAAACAGAAAAAATGTCAAGTGGTCCTTCTTTTCGGGCGAGTAATAGATTGTCCAGTATTCACTTGGAAGTTCTCTTTTCTTATTTTCACTTCAATTATTAAAAAAATATTTTTTTTTCTTAAAATTTTGGAAGTTTATCAATGTTACTATAATAATAAAAATTTCTTTTGGTTTTCTAAGTAACAAATAATTTAAGATTTACTAATTCCTTTTTTAATATCATTTGATGTAAAATCTATGTTTTGAATATAAGATACTTTTTTTTTGAAACTGAATATAAGATACTTATTCATTATATTAAAATTAATATTGTCAAATATGCACTATTGAAATTTATTTATTGTAATATTATGCGATAAATATACTTTCTACTTTTTTTTGAAGGGAAATATACTTTCTACTTCTCAGAAAACAATAATATAATCTTTAATATTTATTGTTCACAAAAAAGAAAATCATTCATAAAAAATGTTACTTTCCGGTATCACATAAGACTAAATATTTTCTTAAAATTTAAGATAAATATCATATTCTTGAATATTTGAGATCTTACTTTATAAATTAAAATTTACATATATACATTATGTTTTATAAAATGAGAAAATATAATATAGTGTTAATATTCACTTACAATATAACCTCTCTCCCTAAAATAAGGTTTTTTTTTTTTTTTTTTTGAAACGAAATGATGTAATGTACTTAAATACTGCATCTGTTGACAGTTATAGGTACATATTATTCAAACTCAATTAATTAAAAATATTATTACTTACTCCATTTCACTTATATTATTCACTACTTTCTATTTGTTTTTGTTTTTTGTATTTTTCTTTCATTTTCCCCATAATTATTGTTCATATTTAATTAATATGGTCAATAATGTGTTAATTACATTAATTTTTATGGGAAAAAATACAATTATTTGATAATTATTAATTTATTTTCCACAAATAAAAAATGAATAATTGATTGTAAAAAAGATGAATGGGACGGAATAGTATATCTATAACCTTTATTGATAAGCGAAATCCTCTTTTAAAGGTACCTAAAGTTTGGTTCGCACTATATTTTGGTTTCACCCGTTTTTGGTTCGCACTATATTTTGGTTTCACCCCTAAAATCCTATTTTCCCTAGAATTCTATGTTTTTTTTAAAAAAAAATATAATAAAAATAGAAATCCTATCATAATTATAATTCTTTTTGTAATTTTTATCCTTTTTTTTTTTTGAATCTATTCATTAATCAAAAGTCATACGGCATCTACAAATACAATTGGCATAGATGCTTAAGTGGATCGCTGTTGAATCCTTCCTAGAGGCAACCAAGCGATTTGAAGATGATTGAAAGTATATACAAGTAGTTTTTTCCATCGAACTGTTCTGTGTAAACGACCATAGATGCGATCTCATAGTAACCTTCCTCCCCCCTGAATCAAAACCATAAATCTTGCCGATCTATAACCTCAGCCATGGAACACACCAAAATCCAATCAAAACAAAAACTCAAACTCTCACAAGGAGAGACTAACAAAACTCAAATAAATTGGGAACTTATTAAAACCCAAATAAATTGGGAATTAATTGAAGAAAACAAGATATGAAACAAGAAACAAAACTCAAATAAATTGGGAACTTATTAAAACCCAAATAAATTGGGAATTAATTGAAGAAAACAAGATATGAAACAAGAAAATGAAAAGGGATTGGGGCTCTCCACCGGTGAAGACCGATGGAAGCCCCCTCAAAACTCTCTAGTCTCTATAATGGAGGCTAGGGTTTTAGAAAAAAAGAGAGAGCAAGATAAACTTTCAAGTTTTTAAATTTTTAGTTTTTTACTGTAATTTTTATCCTATTATAATTATAATTCTTTTATTTGTAATTTTTTTTAAAAAAATCATATTTCCCCTAGAATACTATGTTCCTTTAAAAAGAGTTAAAAATAGAGTTATTATGATGATTATAATTCTTTTGTTAATAATTTTTTTAACTTGAAAAAATCAACGATAAAAAATCACCAACAAATAGAGGGTAAAATACCAACGAATACGTAGCCAGATCGTATAACATTTGATAAAACACTAACGAATCTATAACCTTTATTAATAAATTTCTGTTTAATGATATTTTCGTAACAAATTTGGGTTCACCCTTATTTCATCACAGATTCCTACTCCCCTAAAATTCATATTATTTTCTAAAACAATTGTTTGGAATTTTATTATAATTATAATTCTTTTACTATAATATTACTGAATTGTACAAATAACGTATATATTAGAACCAGAACCATGTATGTTATGTTTTCTTGATTGTTTAAAATATAATCTTAAATAAATAATAAATAAATCTATATCTATATCTATAACGTGTATTAATAACAAAACCCCTTTTTAATGTACTATTTTATACCAAATTTGGTTCGTACCATATTTTGGTTTCACCCGAAGACTCCTATTTTCTCTAGAATTCTATGTTATTTTATAAAATAAATAAATAAATTATATTACAATTATAATTTGTTTTATTACAACTTAATAAAAAAAAACTACGAATACAAATGTTAATCTACGGTGACATGCTTCTGTAACCTTTATTAATAAGCGAAACCCTCTTTTAATGGTACCTAAAATTTGGTTCGCACTATATTTTGGTTTCACGGTTCACACTATATTTTGGTTTCACCCTTAAAATCCTATTTTCCCTAGAATTAATTCTATGGTGCTTTTTAAAAAATAGAATAAAATTAGAAATCCTATTATAATTATAATTCTTTTATTTGTAATTTTTTTAATAGAATCATATTTTCCCTAGAATACTACTCCCTCCGTCCTTTTTGATTCTTAACACGTTTTTTTTCACTTTTTGCCACGCATTTTTAGGATAATTCCATAACCTTTTTTTAAAAATTTTCTTTTTTAGCATAATCATTTACTTTTTTACGTATATATCGGAATCATTTAATTTTTTTTATCGATTTTCTAAAATAAACTTAAATAAATAATATATAGCAAATTCTTTGTACATAACGTATTTTTTTTATAATACATTAATGATCAATTTAATTAAATTTTCTCGGGCCTTTATTCTCTAATATCTTATTAATAAGCCAAATCCCGTTTTAATGGGATTTCCTTCTATATTGGAATTATTGAAATTCCGATGTAATTACAATTATTTTATTATAAACTAATGAGTTGCATAGATAACGTAGTCTTTTTTTGTTCATTTTTAATTTTTTTTTAATAATAAATAAAATATATAATTCTTATAAAGATTTAATTAAAAAAATAATCAATTTTAATTTATTATCTCGACCCGTGCTTCGCACGGGCTATCGTCTAGTATATTATAAAAACCGAGAACCATTTTTGGAAAAAATGAAAACTACAAATAAACATATAGAATTTTGTATGCAGAGGAGAGGAGTGGGAGTGGGAGTAGGCAATAATAGCATTACAAACCCTCGTTCCTTCATTCCCGCCTTAAAACAGAGCGGTTAATTAACTGTTTTTGTTTATTTTGAAAGCTGAACCTTTGATTTTCATTAACCCAACTGCTACCTAAGTAAGTGATGTCTCTTTATATGCAGTTTAGGTGTAATATTCACCTTGTTCTTGTTCTTGTTCTCATACTTGTTGAAGCATTAGCCAATGAAATCCCCAACTACCCTTCTTCCTTTACAGGTATGCAATGTGTGTGTTTTTAGCAACTGTGTATTCCATGCTCTTTTTCTACAACTTATCGAATTCTTTGCGTCTTTATGATTTTGCACGAGGGTCTCTTCTGTTAGTTCACAAGAACAATATACCTCTATTTTTTGTTGTTATCTCAGAATCTATTTTAAGAGTAAAATTCAGGATGGTGGCCAAGTTTTACCCCAATTTTCAAAATGTTGGCCGTGTTATTTCCTCCGCATTTCAAAACAGTGGCCAGTCTTTCAATTTCTCAAATTAGAGGCCAACATTTCACTCCGCGTTTTATAAAAGTGGCTATTTTAGTCTACTATTGGCCACTTTTTTTAAAGGCGAAATGAAAGATTGGCAACTAATTTGAGAAATTGAAAGACTGACCACTGTTTTGAAAGACAAAGTGAAAGGTTGGCCACTAATTTGAGAAACCATTTTGAAAATTGGGGTAAAACTTGGTCACCATCCTGAATTTTACTCCTATTTTAATTAAGACGTTTGCTTGGATTTTGGGTTGGTACAATCTATTTCTCTCTTTTTTCAGCTCAAGAGCTTCTCAAGAAAGGTACTAACAGGCTCTCGAATCCATTAGTTGGCGAAGATGGGAGGGTGTATATATGTATGGGGAAGAGCTTACTTGCTTTTGAAAACAATGGCACCACCGCTTGGACACTGCCTCTTGGTTACTCATGTCATATCGGTATTGCTCCTGTCACTGGAGATTCAAGAACGGTGAGAAGGATATGCTATTACATTTTAAATTTGTATGTTGCAGTCACTAAATAAGATTACAATACTACTTTAATTTTAGTTAGTATGATAATGTAGACATGACATTTTACAACATTATGTGTAAAGTAAGCAAGAGTTATTTAATTAGCCTATCCAACTGCAGCATTAGTATTTATTATTTCTACTTTTTCCTAATAGATGTGATACAATGTTGTCAAAGGAGCTTATGTAAATTGTTGCTAACTTAGCCGTTGTTTTCCAAAAATGTGCAACGTGGAGCAATTAATTTGGTTCATGGTGTGTTTTTACATCAATTCAAGTAATACTAATTTTTAATTGCTCGTATTACTTTAACTTACTAGATTAGTGTTCCGTAATTGTAAGTCCAAGGTGATAACAGACTACCTAAACAAGTTCGTTTTTGAACAAGAAGATATGTATTATGACCTTGTCTTGTTCCATATAATAGAAACTTCTATCATAGTAGTGCCCAACTTTTGTAAAATCTGGTATATGCCAAAGTACTTGGTTACAATTTGGAGAAAAAATGGCCTGATCAGTTAGAGGCTTCATAGTGAACCTTACTCTTCGCAAAAGAATGCTTATCCCTCTGATCATCTTATTAATTGCCATATTATGTGGTTGCAGCTTTATGTAGTTGCAGAAAATAGAGTTATGAAAATCAATCTTCGAAACATTGGAACTTCTGAATCTGCTCTGGAGGTATTCTTTGGTCCAGAATCTGGTGAAATCGTTGGACTCTCAGTAAGCACATCAATCTCTTGCATACTCATCAATGTCAAGGACAGGGCATTATTCGCATTTAGATTGCATGGGAAACCACTTTGGAGCGCAGGCCCTGTTATATATCAAAATGGCTATCGTCAAGGCTGTAGAAAAAGCACCACAAACTGTTATTTTACTTCAGTCCCTGTGATTGACCAGTGTGAAGCAAGTATCTATGTAAGTATGTTTACCTAAGCACACATTTTTTCTATCCTCTTTTTGAAAGCCTAAATAATTGGATTCATACTGAACTACCTACATTGCTTCTGAATGTTCTCATTGAGTTAGAGCAAGTACAATGCTAAATGCAAAATGACTACAGACATTGCTATAATAAGGCACAAAAGATTGAATTTTAATTCTAAAGTAGAATTTGCATTCCATTGCTAATTGCAAAATGCAACCAATATATTAATATTTGGTGATGCATATGGCAAAATGCAACCCACTTTGCATTTATGCAACCTTGCATTCAAGTACGGCATTGATTTGGAGTGGTCATCTTATGCATTGGGTTTCAAATTGTAGAAATGCAACCAAATAAAGCATTGCATTGGAGTTGTTTTTACAATGAATGATATGAATATCGTGTATATAACAAATATTAAATTTTTGTTGTTCTAGATCAGTATGGAAAATGATCTGAAAGAGATGCCATATTGTAATTAACAAAATAAATTTTTTATATTCACTTCCTTATACTTTGCATCTGTAAGTAAAGATGATTTGGATGTTTAGTAGTGATATCTGGTAATTACAAGGCCAGAATACTGATGATTAATTTTATGCACTTGTAGATATCAAATAATCAAGGGGAACTATATTCACTCTCTGTCCGTACCCCTCATTTCAAGTGGATCCAGGATTTGAGTTCAATAGACAAGAATTTTACTGCTACCCCAGGAAACAATGGTCGTTTATACGTTACAGTACCAGCAAAAGCTCTTCTGATGGCTCTACATGTTTCTACGGGAACTATTCTTTGGCAAAAACCAATTGGTCCATTAAGCAGAATTGATTATACACCAACTGTTGATTTGAATGGTGAGTTAACTTCTTACCATATTACAGAAACAACAGAAGCTATATGTTAATGGGACACCATAGAAATTGTATGTGTCCAACAGATGTAAGGTAAATTATCCATAATGCAATTTAACACGTGATATTTAACAACATATGAAACTTACAGAAATATTGATGATGCATACCAACATGTGCACTTTTTCTTTTTGAGGCTGCCTCTGTGCATAGCTGGAATCAAGTAAAGTGGTGTGTTTAAATTAGAGTATTTTTTGCGACATCTTTAGCCATGAGAATACGTTTCTTGAGTATTTTCTCTTTGTCAAGGAATTTTAAAGGGGTGCTCCAGAGATTCTTCATCTTATTTTTTAATTCACAGGCTGGATTTCTGTTGGTTCATTGGATGGGTTTTTGTACTCATTTTCCCCAGCTGGGGATTTGAAAAGATTCCCTAAAAGAGCTGCAATGGATTCTGCCATCCAAGATAGTCCGGCTCTTCATTGCTCTGGTTCTGCAGTTTATATATCTCAGACAGTAGTGGAAGGAAGAATAAGCCATGCTATTGGTGAAAACACTTACATATCAGCAATGAAACCAAGAAATGTTATATTCACTCTTCTGGTTCCGAAGACTGGATCAATCTACTGGTCTGAAAGCTACCCCGGTGATTTACAATTTCTGTAATATGAACTTTCAAAATTTATATTTAAAAATAAAATTAATCAATAGAATTGCTGATCCAAATTGTATCTTATTGGTTTGCATTATCTAATTTTGAAGATTTATTGATTTCTAGGTCCAACGTCATCTTTACTATCCAAGAGTGATCTGCAACATTTTGTATTGGATGAGAGGGTTCTTCTTGCTTTCCTTTCCGCTTCACGTATGTTATTATCCTTAAGACCAGAATTTTAATATTACAGCAGATTAATGTGATGCACTACCACGAGTCTTACATCTAGAAGCATGCTTATTGTATGTCACATGCTCAAGATAATGGGGTTCTTTGTAATTTAGAAACCTGTGTTGCTTCCATATAGTCTTAGATATCTCAAGTTACCAGCTTTACTTCTATCAGTCTATGCAAATATGTGGCCAATGTGAAAATAATTTATAGAAGCACCACAGGCAGTATCTCGTCTTCATCCTATTCCCAACTGTAAATAATTTTATGTGCTAAAGTGTGACAAGTTCTTTCCAAGTTTACTAATATCTGCGTCATGAAGTTTATTTTCAGTTAAATATTAAAAATTTTGAGGTATATACCAACTGTAGCATAATTTGCCGATGACAGGCAGATTTCATTTAGGTTTTCTGAGTCTACTCCATTGCACGGACATTAAACAATCTCTAAATTGAGTTGGATATATTTAGATGTTCTTTCCTGAAGTCCAATTCAGTCCTGTCATGTGTTTAAACGCTGTTGCTTATCTTATCCTAGCTATATACTACGTGTTTCCCATTAAAGAATTTTATAAAATGTAGACGTTAGATTATTAGCTAGATAACGTCTTGATTCATGAATTGGTATTAGTACGCAGAAGCCAGGTTTGTCGATCAGGACTTGAGGTGGTCCGTATTTAATACTATCTTAGAAAGTTTGCCATGTAGAAATACACAGATAGCAGAAAGTTGTAGTTTCATATCATACTGTCATCTATTCCTTTGTGGTTTCTGAGATTATTTGTCCAACTTTTCATTGGTGCAGGTGTTGGGAGTTCACTTCCATGCCGCAGCACCCGTAATGATCTTATGATTGTGCGATTGAGTTACGTAACCACACAATAGCCTCACTTGTTTTACATTGTTTTCGTCTCAGGTCAAAAACTATCATCTAGCTGCTCCCAAACAATGCCTAGGCTTTTAAGCATCTACACGGGTAAATAGTTGCTAACTGATTTTATTCATAGTCTCTTAATAGTGATTCTGGACTTGCTTATATGGGTTACTTTCAGGTAATGAGAGGGCAATCCTGTTGTTTTTGATGTTCGAATCCGTAGTTCTGATCATTGTAGCAGCTCTCGTTCGATTTTGCTGCATCTTTTGGAAGAAAAAGAAGCTTCAAGGTCAAGATCTTGGGAAATTCTTAGAAAAGAGAGTAAGCTCTATATTCTTCTGTTTATTAAGATAGCAATAGAGTAATAAGTAAAGCTATGGCAAAAACGTAAAACCCTTAGGCTTAAGACTTCCTAGATTCGTTCTGAGTAGGTCTCCTGCTATTTGTTTCCCAGCGTTCTCTGCGGCTCCAAAAGAAAGCATATGACAAGACAATCACAGAGCTTGAGCAAAAAGCCATGAAGGAAGCAGTGGACAGTGACGTGCTTGAAAATTTGGGCCATATGGTAAGGGCAAAAGCAGGTATAGAGAGGAAGCTCTCAACCACCTATAGTCTGGGAAGGGATAGAGAGAAATCACAGTCAAAGTCTATTCTTCCATTATATGACAGAAAAACAAAGAGCTTCTCTTTTCGCAGCACAAAGAAAGAAAATGCTACTACCGTAAACACACCAAGTGATTCGTCTTCTGAAAATTGCAGCATCTGTGAAAAAGCCGCCAAGAGTCTCTATACAGAACCACCAAACAAGGGAAAAGCACCTAAGGAGGTAGTAGACATTTCTAGTGGTGATGAGAGTAATGTAGGTGATTCTGAGAGTGTTTTTGCAGACTCAACCCCTGGATCGAATTTGTATTTGAACCCTTTATTTACTGACCACGCAATGAGTGAACAAGCGAGTTTGAAGTTGCATGATGAAGGAGAGTCTGCACAAAATTCTGCTAGTAGTAGCATAAGAAGGAGAACCTTGTCGTCAAGTAGTTAGAGTTCCATTGTGCACAGTTTTATTTATCTGTGTTGTGGCTCCGAATGTGATCATACTTTCTTTTAAATTATTCTCTCAGTTCTGTAGTGAAGTTCTCTTCATCTCTTGCTTTCTCCTTAGATATGTAGTCAATCTTTTTACGAGTTAGCACTGACTGGTCAAATTGCAATCTTACAAAAGTAATTGTTATCTAACCTCCAGCTTAGGGCCTCCTCTTCAACATCTGCTTCTGTGCAGTCTTTTTTAACACGATCTGCCTGAATCTCCAAATTATTAGATTCTTCCTTATCATTCTTTCCCTAGTGTGTGTATCTTCTGAGGTGCTCAATGAAGAAGTTACGTTGCTAGCTGTACTATGGTGATTCACTGAAACCACCCCTCTCAGGTTCCTCAGACTTCTGCATGAAGATTAGAGCTTCTGCTTACGAGGGGAAAAAAAAGGGGTTTAAAAGATACGGCAGTAATTTATTTTTGCCCTGACTTGTTCATTCTGTATTTTCATCATCATGGTGTGATGCTGAATGTTTCTTCGCCATGAGGCACCATTAAAGAGTCCATTACCTCCTTTGTACCCTGCTTTTGTATCAGAGCTTATTATTCATTAAGCATGTATAGATAAAATAAATAACAAATGGATTAAGGGGAATCCTGAAACTGATTTTTTCTTCATGTAATTTATCTCTTATTTTTTGCAATTTCTGTAGATTCATATGCTATCTCACTCTAATAATGATTTTTCTCCTCTAACTGAGTCATGGTTGCATCTTGGATTGCGCTGTCACTCTCCAATCCCTAATCTGTTAACTTCAAGCTCCGTTGGTTTTGTAGTCAGCATGTATGCTCCATTAGATGTTGTAAGAGAAGCGTGTGAAGTCCCACTCACTCATTTAATGATTCATCGTTCTTTGAGCCTTTTGTTCAAATGATTAAACTTCTAGTGTTGATGTTCTATTTCTTCACAGATGGAAGAAGTAAACGGTACCAGAAGTTGATCCGTTAAACTTTCGGTTCAAAGAATTTCATTAAAATCATCAGAATTTGTCACCTTTCAAAACTGCATTTGCACTATGATACTTTTCTCCCTATTTTTTAAGAAATGGCTCTTCAGATTTTTCAATAGCAACCTTGTCTACATGAAGGCATTCATCTGGTCCAGATATGGGATTAGGTCCCAAGTCGGCGGGCATGATTTCATCAATATCAAACTGTACTTCTCAGTCCTTGTCCTCTTCACATATGCATTCACCGTCTCGACAAACACCTGCTCTGGTATGTGAGCCATCATGCCAAAGGCTTTCTTCAAGCTTTAAACTGATTACTGAATATATTCGAAGTTATTAGTTCTGTCGACCCAGAAGAAAAAAAAAATTTTGAACTACATTCATCTGAATGTATCGTTTACCATGTTGAACTCTATTTTATAATTACTACTTACTCCTATCATTTCTTGCGTGGAAATTATAATTACTGAAATTACTGAACTCCAGTTTATTAACAAGACCGAAATTTTGCTAGTTTGACACTAAATTACAACTACTGCAAGAACTAAAACGGGATGGTTTTTAGCAAATGTATACCAATAGAGAGGAATTGATGATGCTTGATTAGATTCGACAAACTACCAAGGCCACCAGAAGAGCATAAACATAAGTTCCACCAATGTTAGTTCCATTACCATTGCCAGGCAAACATCAGCAATTAGCACACATAAACGCTACAACTAAATCAGCACAAAGGCAGATTCCACCTTCAATATATATAACCTACCATACCAATTACTTGACTGGTGAGTTGTGAACTTTGGTCAATCATCTTATTCACCTTGCAAATTTAACAAGCAAAAATATTAAAAATTTATATGCTTATATTCTGAATTGGGTTCTATAATCTTTTGATTTAAAAGTATCTTGTAAGGCAGTAGACATAAAAACAAAGGGAAAAAAAATGAAGCAAATAAAATTGCAGAGTGAAAGAACTTGATAGATAATAAGGAAAAAAACTTGAAAAAGCAACACAGGTTTTTTGAGTAACCAAGCAAGAGTATAATTTCAATCATCAAAATACAATAACAAAATCTGGTCTCAAAACTACGACAACCAGCAGCAAACATAAAGCCTGGAGTTGTTTTAACAGCTACAAATTTCTTCCGCATGTTGTAACCTTAAGATGCTGGAGCAGCTCCCTTGGTTCTTGGAGTTGCTTGGGTACCTAATCAAAAATTAGTCAGGGCAACATTTGATATTTTTTTAACAAAAAAGGAGGAGCCATGGTTCTTGGAGTTGCTTGGGTACCTAATCAAAAATTAGTCAGGGCAACATTCGATATTTTTGTGACAAAAAAGGAGATTTGTGTGTTTAAAAGAGAGGAGAGGGAATGGAAGGTGAGAAGGGTAGAGGGAGAGACAGAGAGAGGGGGTAGAAGAGGAAGGGTGGGAGAGACGGAGAGAGGGGGAGGAAGAAAGAGGGAGGGATGGAGGGAGGGAGGGAGGGAGGGAGGGGGAGGAAGAGAGAGAGAGAGAGAGAGAGAGAGAGAGAGAGAGAGAGAGAGAGAGAGAGAGAGAGGTTTACCTTCTCGGAAGTTGGATTTGAATCTCCGAGGCACATGGCGGAGGTACCTCATACGACCAGTGCCAGTTGTCTTCCTTCGGATAGCCTTCTCACTCCAGTTATCTAAATAAAACCAAGAAATTAGATCACTTTAATTATATTGAGACCCCAATTGCATAAAACCTATAATAGTCCAAACTCTAACAAACGAACATAATCCACCTGAACCGTAAAAGCCACACAAGTGAAGAGGCAATGTAAAGAGAGTCACAAGGATGGTAACAAACTAATTTAATCCACGTGAACCGAAGTTTCTATTATCTTACTGGTAAAACAATTTCTAGATAAGCAAATAGCTTAATAAGAAGAATCTTTCATACCAAACTAGAGGAATGATCGAGATGCCTGACATTAGATACGACACAGGGTGGTAACAGTGTCAAAAATATTGCTTATCTCTAACTTAAGAACGATTACTTGAGAAATGCTTAACAAATATTCATTAGTAGAGCACAAACATAACAAACAAAGTAAGAATATTAGGAATTAGGGTAAAACGGGCAGTTGGTTACGAGAATCACTAAAGTTAATCCAAACCACCAGGAATTTGATCGCATCATTTTTCAAGGTTTCAGAAAGATCAAATAAAATACTCTTGGTAGTTTCTTTGACCCCACTTACAAGGACTATTTTACTTTGTAATATTTCATCACTTCCTGGTCTTGTCAATTATTTATCTCTCATACAAAGTTCAGTCTTATAGTTATTAGTAGTTTACAAGTTTAATAATTTTATTTTAAATCAGAACGAAATTCCTGTTTATAATAAACCACCTCCAATTTCTCAACATATTAACAGGTACAGCTAAGGGCCAAAGGTGCACTTACGAATTTGATTAATAATCTAGAATCACCTCTAGATCATACTACTTAGGGCAATCGAAGAATCAATATTTTCGTTTAAAGCCCGACTCATATTTCAATACAATGCCTCTATCAGCTCACAAAAAGATCAACAACAAAGAAAATAAATGGATCAATATTTTGAAAATAAAAAAACTAGGCTACAACAAGTGCATCCATCAAAGTGTACATATCATGTTTTTATAAATTCATAGAATAATTAAGCAATCAAGCAAACATTAATATTAACTAAATAATTGACTAATGCAAGAAATTGAAAATAAATGACAGCTTAAACATGTATATATGAGTGACGAGAGAGGGGAATAGCGAGAGAGGGAGAGAGAGAGAGAGAGAGAGAGAGAGAGAGAGAGAGAGATTGGGAGAGGAGAAAGAGCGAGGGAGAGAGAGAGAGAGAGATACATTTGCGGATACGAGCAGCAGGATAGGCACAAGCAGAACAACGGCTCTTCTGGAGATGAAAACTACGACGACCGCATCTGACACACAGAGTGTGTGTCTTGTTCCTCCTCTTTCCGAAACTTCCTGTTCCCTTACCTGCCTTGCCCTGTCCACAATCACCAACACAAACTTACATACAGATCGACCACCATTATTATAATCATAATCAAATTGAACATGTTCATAATTTTACCATTTCGCCAAATGAAGTTAAACCCTAGCCCCCCTCTTGGATGTGTAATGTATGCACTTGTGCAGCAGCAGCAGCAGGGAAGATACTAAACTCAATCGTTATTGCTTTTATATGCTTCACTTCGTTTTTAGGGTTTTACTGTTATTTGACCAAGCCCATTCTCGCGTTTGGGCCGGGCTTCTTTAGAGAGCCAAGCCTGTTATCAATGTTTTTTTTTTTTTTTGACAGAAATGTTTTTTTTTTTTTTTTTTTTTTGCATAAGCCTGTTATCAATGTTAAGTTGTTGGCGAGTACCAAATTTTGAGAATTTTAATGCAAACTCAATTATAACATTTTATTTTATTATAAAAAATATCTATATTTTGGTATGTTCTATCTTCTATGTATATCTTTTTTTATCTTTGAACGATATATTAATTTCAAACTGAATTTTTATATGTATTTTATGAAATTCGAAATATAAACCTTTGTTTTTGTATTTGAGACATTCTTATGATATATAAAATAATTATATATTTACATAATTAATAGATTGTTAATAAAATTTAAAAAATTATATGCGAACTATTACAGTTAAATCATATTACTATTATACTAGTTAAATAAATGTTACTATTATATTATGTTACTATTATACTAATTGACTAAGCCGCTCCTTAACACAATTTATTTTACATTTTTAAAAGTAAATAATTTAAGAATCGAAATCAAGAAAAAAAATTATAATATCAAATAAATTAGTCAACATTATATAAATTTATCACACACAAAAAACAAAAGTATCCACATAATTTTTTTTGTACCAATTTCGTGTCACGTTTTATTAGTTCAATACTCGTTGTAATCAATAATAACCATAAATAAAAAAAATAATCTATACTATATTATAATAATCGAAAAATTGAAAATTTGGTCCGTTGATCGGTACGATACTTTGTATTTTTAATCAATTACCCTTATACAGTTATCTTTTACTTAATTTTTTTTTTATTTTGATACATATATATTTTGTTGAACGGACAATTTTATTTTGTAAATTCACTATCTTTTTCAGCTAAAATACAATACATTTCCTTTTTTATTTTTTTTAAATAAAACATCTCATTTTCCAAAAATATCATGTTCTATTTAATAAATTAAAATAATAATATTGTAATTATTAGTATCTAAGCAATCGCCTTCAATATATATATATATAAAGGAGTATACGCGGGAGGTTAGGTGGCGCTCTAAGATCGTCTCAATTTATTTTTCCAATTTTTTAGAATTTTAGGATTTTAAACAATAATAAATATAAAAGTATCTTTTAACATATTAGAAGTAGAATAGGTGTTCGAATTTATACATGAGAAGAGTTCGAGTTTATAAAGTTTTATTAGAAATAGAATAAATATTTAATTATAAGATGATGATTAAAAGTTCTATTAGAAATAGAATAGAAGTTTGAATAAAAACTAATAAATAGTCTATTTATATGTACATTAAAACGCATGAATCGACTAAATTTTATTTTATTCTTTCAGTTATAGCGCATAACCAATTATCCGTTACAACTTACAATACTCATTCGCTTGCTCCTTCTTTTAACATGCAGTTAAATCAAGTTATGGATGGAAGAATTATGGAGTACATCACTGGACACTGATGATCAAACTTAACTTTTTCGATCAAAATAATAATTTAAGGTACTTCCTTTTTCTCAGCGTGTTGAGCTATTTTCACTGATGATGCGGTATATTTTTAAGTTCGTTCGCAGGGAGACAGGTTTTATCAATTTTAATTTAATTGGCACAAATTAATTCTATATTAAAAACAATTATTAAGAATTTTCTATAACTGAATAACGCAAATAAATGTTTTTTAAAGTCGATTAACTAAAGTCTAGGGCGACCAGGTTTACCATGTTTACACCGAAACAAATTCTACGGATGCAGTAATTTAACAGATTTAAATAATTAGAGCATGTGTTAATCTCCTTTAAGCATTAACGCTCTCGGAAATTCAATTATGCTCTCGCAATAAAGTTCAATCCCGCTAATCGTATGCATGCCTCTAGTGAATAAAATCTCTCGATCTATTATTCCTATTCGCAAATACTTAATTAATGATACCGGCCGATAACACAAATTAAATTTTATAACATATCGATTAGAATTATTTTATATCCGTTAAACTACTAATAAGATTAAAGCATTATTGTGGTGTAAACATGGTTCCCCCTTACACCCTAGAAATAAACTACTCACTCATGTTATAAATAGAATTGACAAAATTAATTAAGCAAGGCATATAAAACATATATTAACAAATAAGATAAAAATAAGGAGTACCTCAAATTTGCAATAAAATGGAGAATTAAACCAAGATGTACATAAAAGAGAAGAAATAAAATCAAGCCCTAACTCCAAAACTTGTATTAGCCGAATAGAATGTGATGTAGTAAAATGTAGAATTGTGGTGGCATCCTCCTGCAGTGGAATAGCTCTCCTCCCCTCTAAGTTGGTGTCTAAATGTGTATATGTATCCCCCTGGCAATGTAGAATTCCCCCTCCATTTATCTCCAAAAATTAATGCCTTTCATCATTAAAATTCCTCCACCAACCTTCTTCATCATTAGCCATTATTATCAATTCTTTTTCTTCTTCTTTGTCTACCACTTCAACTTTCGGCTGCACTCAAATTTTCCAAATTGCTAAACACTCAATACACACACTTTACACTTTAAATAAATTACAATAAAATTCAAAAAGTAAAAAAGATTTTTTTACTAAAATTCGGAACTCAATTTTCTCCTCAGATTTCGAGCTGCTCCAATCGGATTTTTGCTTATTTAATCCCTCTGAATTGTAGATAATTTTCTAAGCTTCAGACTGTAAGATCGTCCAAATCCGACTTCTACAACTCTGGATATGAAATAAATACCGCAGGAAGCGGGTGTAGCTCAATAAATCCGAATTTTCTCCATTTTTAGCTCCAAAATAGCTCTTTAATTCCAAATTCAGGAATTCTTATTTTCTACATAAAACATTAAGATTTATTAAATAAATATCCAAATTAATGCAAAATGCAATTAAATATGGGAATAAAAATATCTAAAATATATATAAAAATATATCATATCAAACATCCCCACAATAAGCATTTGCACATCCTCGGGCAAATAATCGAAATAAAAATTAAATCCTAATATCACTTTCGTAGATGACACGATTGCATTGAGCACATGCAACAAGCCGTTAAACCCCTAGGCAGCCCTAGTAGGACGAGTGTTGTCTCGTGAGGGTTTATAGTGAATATACCCACAAAATTCATCTAGCTCATGCAAAAGACCACACATTAACACAACACCACACACACCCGTCCTCTCATGCCATATCGGCTTAAGAATCAAAATGAAAATGCAATGCATTGGTGTCTAAAGTGCAAGTATCCACATAGCGTACTCAAAGAAGATGCATAAGATCATAGAAATTCATGTCAAATGTAAGAATAAGTTGGTAAACATGCTAAGCACACAAAAGCACATCTTTAAGACACAACCTGGGATATCCTATGCAAAAGCAACAACTCACCGTTCACTCACAAAAATATTCACTCAAATCAAAGGGTAAGTGTTTCACTCAACTCCAACAATATCATAAACATGCTTCGTCCTTGTTATCAATCTAACCTTTAACGCAACATACATCATCAATGATAATCAAAAGGTCTTTGTTAAGGTTGTAACGGGGCTAGGGACAGGGTATGTCAAGAAAGCCAAAGAAGGTTAAGTCAAAAGCTAGTACCTGACATTGAAATTCAAACAACTCCATACTTATTAAAACCACTAAATACCTCCCCACACTTGAGCTTTTATTTATAAACAACTTGACTAGCCGAATCAAAGTAGGATCACAAAGAATAAGTATGCTCTCGTATTTATTTATTATTATTTTTTCTTTCTTTTTTTTCTTTTTTTTTTCTCTTTTTTTTTCTTTTTTTTTCTTTTCAAGAGAGCTAAGTAATAGCAAGAACAATGATCCCATAAATATGATTTCAAACTTCGACTAACAAGCTATGAACCAAACCCCAAATATTCCCCCAAAGTTATGATCATTAATAAAACCCCCCTTTTATGCACACCTTATCACTCCCTTACGAACAATACTAGCCTTTGACAATTTGGTTAATATTTAATGTAAGGCTAATACAATAAAAAGGATAATTGCAAGTAATGTGGCGTGTCACCGAAAGAATAAGATTAGGCTCAAAGGGTTAACTAATGGATCATGTATAAATGGTTTGGATATATAGGAAATATGAGGTTATCCTATTGCCTTTATCATCTTATCATCAATTGATGTCATGCATCTTAAGAAAGACTTCAAGCAAGTGCTAGCAATGCAAACGACAAGTGGACACTCAAGCAAACGAAAAATCATGCAAAAGATATGCATATAGGCTCAAAACTCACTTGGTGTGACAAAGCATGATCAATCCCAAATAACAGTCTCTCTAATGCACCTACTTGTACTCAAAGCATATAGACCAAATTACCTTGCACATATTCATGCCATTCTAATCACTTAGCACATTCAATTAAGTCTACCAGTTTCAACTTGCTAGTGTACGTGTGTGCACAAGAACATCACATATCACTTCTCAATCAAAAGCATCCATAAACACAAGATTCCTAAGCATGCATGGGTGCAGCAAGCAAAATACAACAACTAATCAAATTGCATGGCTAGAATTATTTTTGGTATTTTTCAAATTTTTTTTTAAGGAGTTTTTTTTTTTTTTACACTATGTTGAGAACACCCAGAACACCTCCCCACACTTAAGCGAGTCAATGTCCTCAATGACTCATACACTAAACAAAGAAATCTACAATATATAAAACATAAGGAAAGAAGAACTCCCCTTTGCAGAAGCACGATCCATGGGTTGCCTCCCAAGAAGCGCTTTTGTTTAACGTCGTTGGCTCGACTCAGCTGGTTCAGATCTCCGTGGAGGGGTTGTCAAGATAAATCACTTCCATCTTCCCTACGAATGCACCATCCACATATAATTTAAGGCGTTGACCGTTGACCTTAAATTTTGTTCCATCTCGTCCCATAACTTCAATAGCACCATAAAATTTGACATCGGTGACAATAAAAGGTCCCGACCATCTTGATTTGAGCTTCCCTGGAAAAAGTCGAAGTCTGGAATTGAACAACAACACCTTGTCACCAACCTGAAAATCTCTTCTCTGAATCATCTTATCATGCATCTTCTTCGTTCTCTCCTTGTAAAGCCGAGAGTTGTCATAAGCATCAAAACGAAGCTCATCTAACTCATTAAGTTGAAGAAGTCTCGCTTGCCCCGCAGCCTTCAAATCCATGTTGAGTTCTTTGATAGCCCAAAAAGCGCGATGTTCCAACTCTACTGGCAAGTGACATGCTTTACCATAAACCAACCGATAAGGAGTGGTGCCTATAGGTGTTTTGTATGCCGTCCGATAAGCCCACAAAGCATCATCTAACTTCAAGTACCAATCTTTCCTTGACTTTGCAACCATCTTCTCCAAGATGCTCTTAATTTGGCGATTAGAAACCTCCACTTGGCCGCTTGTTTGAGGGTGATATGCAAGAGCAACCTTGTGAGTAACGCCATATTTCTTCAACAAAGTTTCAAACTGTCGATGGCGAAAATGAGAACCACCATCACTTATCACTGTCCTTGGAACTCCAAAACGAGGGAAGATGATATTTTTAAAGATCTTCATAACGACCTTGGAATCATTGGTTACCGATCCAACAGCTTCAACCCACTTGGACACATAATCGACAGCAACTAAGATGTATCTCATCCCACAAGAACTTGGGAAGGGTCCAATAAAATCAACACCCCATACGTCAAAAATCTCGACCTCAAGAATACCGGTTTGAGGCATCTTATGGCGTTTAGAAATATTACCCGTCCTTTGACATGCATCACACGCCAAACAGAAAGCACGAGCATCCTTAAATAGAGACGGCCAAAAGAAACCGGATTGCAGTACCTTAGCAGCAGTTTTGGAAGGACCATGGTGGCCTCCACATGCGAGAGAATGACAATGCTTGAGAATATCATCTACTTCGAACTCAGGGACACATCTACGAAAGATTCCATCAGCACACTTGCGATACAAGAAAGGGTCATCCCAAAAATATTGTTTAGCATCATGATAAAACCTCTTTCTTTGCTGATAAGTCAATTCTGGAGGGTGAGATCCACTAACACAGAAATTTGCAAAATCTGCATACCATGGAGTTTGAGTAGCAACCGAAAACAAGTGATCATCTGGAAAAGAATCGTCAATAGGAGTACTTGACGCAATGTCAGATTTGAAACGCAACCGTGAAAGATGATCCGCAACCACATTCTCAGCACCCTTCTTGTCTTTGATTTCCAAGTCAAATTCTTGGAGTAACAGAATCCAACGAATAAGCCTTGGCTTTGCTTCTTTCTTCGCCAACAGGTACTTAAGTGCCGAATGATCAGTGTGAACAATGACCTTTGAGCCAATGAGATAGGCTCGGAATTTGTCAAGAGCGTAGACCACAGCTAGAAGTTCCTTCTCAGTCGTAGCATAATTGACTTGAGCTTCATCCAAGGTTTTACTTGCATAGTAGATGGCGTGCAATACCTTGTCTTTTCTTTGACCGAGAACTGCTCCAACTGCATAATCACTTGCATCACACATGATTTCAAATGGAAGATTCCAATCTGGAGATTGAATGATTGGTGCACTTATCAAAGCTTCCTTAATCCTGTTAAAAGACTCCAAACAAGCGTCAGTAAACACAAAGGTGGCATCCTTAAGCAACAATTGAGTGAGGGGTTTTGCAATTTTTGAAAAATCTTTTATAAAACGACGATAAAACCCCGCATGACCAAGGAAACTCCTCACTCCCTTGACATTAACAGGAGGAGGAAGTTTCTCAATCACCTCAATTTTTGCTTTGTCAACCTGGATGCCACATTCAGAAATCAAATGACCAAGTACCACTCCTTCATTGACCATGAAGTGGCACTTTTCCCAATTCAAAACCAAATTCACCTCTTCACAACGTTTAAGCACTTTAGAAAGATTATGTAGACATACATCAAAATCAGACCCATAAACACTGAAATCATCCATAAATACTTCCATGATAGACTCTATGAAATCAGAAAATATGGCAGTCATGCAACGCTGAAAAGTAGCAGGGGCATTGCACAAACCAAAAGGCACTCTACGATATGCAAAAGTACCTATGGGAAAGTAAATGTAGTCTTTTCTTGGTCATCAGGATGTATAGGGATCTGAAAGAACCCTGAATATCCGTCTAAATAGCAAAAGTACTTATGCTTAGCAAGTCTTTCTAACATCTGATCAATGAAAGGGAGAGGGTAATGGTCTTTTCTAGTAGTAGTGTTCAACTTACGGTAATCAATGCACATTCGCCAATCGGTGACAATTCAAGTGGGAATTAATTCATTTTTATCATTTTTAATTACCGTTGTTCCTCCTTTTTTAGGGACTACCTGAACTAGGCTTACCCATTTAGAATCAGAAATTGGGTAAATGATGCCCGCATCTAACAACTTCAAAACTTCTTTCTTAACAACCTCTTGCATGTTAGGGTTCAAGTGACGTTGTCCCTGTATGCAAGGCTTATGGTCATCATCTAAGTGAATTCTATGCATGCAAAAATCCGGGCTAATCCCTGTAAGATCATCAATACTATACCCAATAGCTTTTCTATGTGCACGCAAAACAGTAATAAGCTTAAAAACCTGGTTATCATCAAGACTAGAGCTAACAATCACAGGACAAGTCTTTTCTTCATCAAGAAACACATATTTCAAATTAGACGACAAAGACTTTAGTTCTAACTTATTTACCTGAGGTTCACCACAAGAAGTGACAGTGTTGGTTACCTCACAATTCAGATCAGCTGCACCATCCAACTCAAGAATCAATGAATCGACTTCAGCATGTCCTTCTCCTTCTGAAGCTTCAAGCATGAGCACTGCTTCCAATGCATCATTCAATAGAATCTGAGGTGTCTCATCTTAGATAATTCCATCTATAACATCAATCCTGCAGCAAGTATTCTCAAGCAAAGGGGATTTAAGAGCAGAGGTTAGAGTAAAAGTAATTTTATCATCACCAACACTCAATGTGAGAGTCCCACTTTTAACATCAATTACAGCACCTGCAGTACAGAGAAATGGTCTACCTAAAATAATAGGTATTTGGCTGTCCTCTTCCATATCTAGAACCACAAAGTCTACAGGAATATAGAATTTTCCAACCCTAACAGGCACATCCTCTAAAATTCCAAGGGGATATTTTATCGAACGGTCTGCCATTTGCAAAGTCATCTGTGTACATTTTAATTCTCCCATATTTAGTTTTTGAAAAACTGAGAGAGGCATGACTGAGACGCTAGCGCCTAAATCACATAAAGCTTTATCAATGAACAATGCACCTAAATGACATGGGATCGAAAAACTACCAGGATCTTTAAGCTTAGGTGGAGACTTATTCTGTAAAACAACACTACACTCTTCAGTAAAAGCTACTGTCTCCACCTCACCAAAGGACCTTTTCTTAGTGAGAATACCCTTAAGAAACTTTGCATATGATGGAACTTGAGAAATTAAATTAGTGAAAGGAACTGTTACCTCAAGATTTTTGACAAGTGTCATGAACTTACCAAACTGCTGGTTCACCTTAATTCTGTTCATCCTGCTAGGGAATGGGAGCTTTGGCATAAATGGTGGAGGAGTAACTGCAGTCTTTTCTTTGTCCTTTTCCTTGCTTTCCTCAGTTTCACCTTCGCTTGTGTCTTCAACAACTTTCTCTACCTTGTCTTTCTCAGAATTCTCTTTTTCTTTCTCAGTAGGAACATCGTCAGTAGGCATTGGAGGAGCATCATATGTACGACCACTCCTAAGAGCAATGGCATTCACATTTTCCTTTGGCTGAGTTGATTGTGCTGGTAGAGAGCCTTGTTGCCTTGTAGATGAAGAACTAGCCATTTGAGCAATCTGAGTTTCCAGCATCTTATTATGTATCTCCATCTGGTTCATCTTTGTTTGCATTTGTAACAATATCTTCAACATATCACCTTGATTATCAACCTGTGCAGCTTGATTTGCTTGAGGAGCATAATTCTGAGGAGGCCTTTTGTTATGCTAAACTCACGCAAGCGTACGTGGTCACAAGTAATATATAAGGTTAAGTCCAAATTCGTTCCCACAGGGATCAAGTTATGGTTCTATTCAGTAAATATGCCTATGCAACAATGTATGGTTACTTCTCTCTCTCGTGCTCTGAACGAATTGTGTGTAGATTGTGTGTATGGTTGTGTGTATGGTGGTGATTTTTCTGTGCCCCAAGGTGTGTATTTATAGCCCCCAAGTGCCTCCTTGACCAAGCAATTACCGTAATTGAAATAGGATAGAATTCCGTTAATTTTCCATCTTTGATTGAAATAGAATTGCAAATTCCATGTATAGATATGATTCTGGAAGTTTCTGGCCATTCATGGAACTCCATAATGATTGGGAATAGAAAACAAGGTAATTTCCCACTAAAAATAGAATTCTGACAGCTCCTGGGAATTTTCTGGCGCAGCTGGGCGCGGCCGCGCGCAATTCTAGTGTAAATCTGGCGCCCCCGCGCTGCTGAAAATTCTGGCATTTATCCCAGCGCGCCCGCACGGCTTTTTAGTGTATTTTTGGCGCGGCCGCGCGGAGAACTCTGCCATAAATCTTTTTATGCTCTAGAACATTCTCCGAGCTTCGCGTGGACAGCTTACGGGCCTCAAACGGATTTGTAGAACTCCAGATATGGCCAAAACAAAGTGGACTGCGCAACCTACCGGCAAATCTGAATTTTCCACAATTTTCTCATTTCACTTCCATTTTCTCTTCCGATTCTTTTGCCACTTCCCGTTCTTCAATTCTTGACTTATGAATCCTCATGGTAGCTTAGGGAAATTCACCATCCTTCATTCCAATGCTCAATTCCACTCTAATATCGTTTAGAAACACCAACACTAACCAATAGCTACAACCCTGCACAACTACACAAAACACATCAAAAATACAACAAACTTGAGTCCAAGACAATCAATTTAAGCCGATATAGAATGTTCCAAGTGGATATAAAATCCACTTATCACACCCCCAAACTTAAATCGATGCTTGTCCTCAAGCATATACAATTACAACTAACTAACTAACTAGTACCACTTCCGTAGGTGATCACGGTTGCATTTGGCATATGCAACAAGCCCTTTAAACCCCTAGGTAGCCCTAATGGACGAGTAAGGTCTCGTGAGGGCCTATAGTGAATGTACCCACAAAATCCATTTAACCTAATGCAATGCAATGCATGAATGCAACTAAATGAAAATGCAAATAATCTAATCTACCATACCTTCAATTCCTCTCATGCCATATCAACTTAAGAATCAAAGTAAATACGCAATGTCTTGGTGTCGAAAGTGCAAGTATTCACATAGTCTACTCAATGAACATGCATAAGTTCTCACAAGTCCATGTCAAGTGTAAGAATAAGTTAGTAAACATGCTAAGCCTACAAGAGTACATCTTTGAGACAAAACTCGGGATCTCATACGCAAAAACAAGCAAACACTCACAATCCACTCACAAAAGAATATTCACTCAAGAACAAGGGTAAGTGTATCACTCAATTCCAACAAAACCATAAGCATGCTTGACATTTGGCATCAATCTAACTCTTAACACAACATACATCAATGACGATAATCAAAAGGTCTTTATTTGGGTTGTAACGGGGTTAGGGACAAGGTATGTCAAATAAGCCAAAACAGGTGAAGTGTCAAAAGCTAGTAAGTACCATAATAAATCATACACAACACCGTATTTCCCCCCACATAATTTTACTAAAAACAAGCACTCGACTAGTCGACTGAAATAGGATCGCAACAAACACAAACATGCTCTCATACTATATATATATATATATTTTTTTTTTCTTTTTTTTTTCTTTTTTTTTTCATTTTTTTTTTCTTTTTTTTTTCGAGAGCTAAATAGAACACAAACAATAATATAAACAATAACAATGATCCCATAATTTATTACATATGTCGACTATCAAGTAAACAACCAAACCCAATTTTCAATATTTCCCCCAAAAATATTACCAACAATAAACCCCTCCTTGCACACCTTATTACTCCCTTAAGCACTCTACTAGCCTTTGACAATGTAGGTTCAAATTAATGTAAGGCCAATACAAGAAAAAGGTCTAGGCAAGTAATGTGGTATGTCACCGAAAAAATAGGATTAAGCTCAACGGGTTAACTAATTGATCATGTAAACATGGTGTGGTAATATGGGAAAATATGCGGTTATTCCTACATGCCTTTATCATTTTAATCGTCAAATAATGTCATGCGTTTCAAGAAAGACCTCAAACAACTGCTAGCAATGCAAACAATCTGTGGACACTCAAGCAAACGAATAAATTGCAAAAATATGCAATATTCAATAAGGCTCAAAATCTCACTTGGTGGAAAAACATACTCAATCCCAAGCAAACATCTCTCTAACGCACCAACTTGTATTCAGAGCATGCAAACTAAATCATCTTGCACATATTCATGTCCTTCTAATTACTTACAACATTCAATAGGTCTACTAGCTTCAACCTACTAGTGTATATGTGTGCACAAGAACAAAGCATATCACTTCTCAATCAAAAGCGTCAACAACACAAAATTCCTATCAAGCATGGGTGCAAATGCAACTATTATGAACTCACATGATATACGAACATAAGAACAGAATGTCCTATATGAAACAAACGTAGATAACACGAACATAAATGCATAATTACTACTAATATGCAAAATATGATATCCTACATGAACACATAAATACTACACATAAACTACGCATCCCCCAAACTTGAAAGATTCAATGTCCGCATTGAATGGAAGTAAATACGAGGGATCGCAGAAAACATACCTAAAAATACCGGAACACATGGGTTGCCTCCCACGAAGCGCTGTCGTTAACGTCATTTAGCCGGACAAATATTCTTCAATCATGGTGGCTCGAAGATCGCATTTGACTTGTCCTTAGCAGAAGGACCATTCACCCATTGTTTGACAATCTTCTTGCTATCTTCCCACATCTTTGCTAAATCACCCTTCACTTTGCCTCTTCCTCCAATTGACTTTTTCTTTTTCTTCTTCACACCTCTAAAGTGCTTCTGCTTCACAGTCGATTGATAAGAACACTCCTCTACTTCATCATCCATGCTCCACCTTCTTAACACATTATCGTGACCCTCTTCAAAAATTAACAACTCATCATTCAGAAGGACATACTTCAAATGAGATGGAAGTTTTCCGAGCTTGACATTCGAGAGATCTCGAACAGAAGAACTGTCAATGGAATCACTGATAGGATGCTTTAGCATGTGCATATCCGCCTTTTCGCTCAACAATTGATCCAACTTCTTTCTCTGACCCGTATCAACCGTTTCCACACTGAAACACTCTTCATCTTCTGTCGGAAATTTCATGGCCTTGAACACATTAAAGGTGACACTCTGATCTTGCACCCTCATTGTAAGCTCTCCTTTTTGCACATCAATCAAAGTCTTTCCTATAGCCAAGAACGGTCTTCCCAAGATTATGGGAATCTTCTTGTCTTCTTCAAAATCCAAAATCACAAAATCAGCTGGGAAGATGAACTTATCAACTTTTACCAAAACATCCTCTACTATACCCCTCGGATAAGTGATAGTCCTATCAGCCAACTGCAAAGAGATGTTGGTTGGCTTTGGCTCCGGTAAACCAAGTTGCTTGAAAACAGACAAGGGCATGAGATTAATGCTAGCTCCCAAATCACATAAACATTTGCCGAAAGAAAGGTTGCCAATAGTGCATGGAATAGTGAAACTTCCCGGATCTTTCAGTTTAGGTGGCAACTTCTGTTGCAGAACAGCACTACACTCCTCCGTTAAAGCTACTGTTTCAAAATCTTCCAACCTTCTCTTCCGTGACAAAATATCCTTCATGAACTTTGCATATCTTGGCATCTGCTCCAACGCTTCAACAAAAGGAATGTTAATGGACAGTTTCTTGAAGACATCCATAAATTTCTGAAACTATTTTTCTTGACTCTTCTTCAAACGTCCAGGATATGGCGGAGGAGGATAGATCTGATTATTCTTTGAAGATTGCTCCGGAGTATACTTTTCAACAGGTTTCTTGCTCTTTTCCACTTCACCATCTAGCTGATCAGCCACTAAATCAGATTTCTCACTTTCTGGCACTGCAGATTTTTCAACCTGCTGATTCTGAACATCTTCCTCTTCTTCAGTTGCTGATTTAGGATCACTCGTGACTTTTCCTGATCTCAAAGTAACTGCATTCACCTGTTCTTTATTGTCCCTCCTGCCTGGATTAACCTCCGTATCACTAGGAAGAGTTCCCTGTTGCCTACCACCTAAGGCAATTGCAATCTGTCCTATCTGAGTTTCTAAGAGCTTCTGACCAGCTTGTAAGTTCTTTAACGCTATCCACATCTCATCAGATTTTTCATTAGAAGATTGTCCCGCATGAGCCTGGGGTTGTTGCTGCTGAAATCCCGGAGGTTGATATGGTGTCTTTGGAGCATAAGGCTGTTGATAGCCTTGATTGAATGGCTTTGCTTGCTGATAAGATTGCTGAGTATTTTGATTGTTGCTTCAACTGAAATTGGGATGATTCCTATTATTAGGATGATAAGTGGCTGGAAATGGTGCAGCAGGTCTCTGGAAATTACTCACGAACTGTGCTGATTCAGAAGAGATAGCACACTGATTCGTCTCATGTGCGCCCGCACATAGCTCACAAACACTAGCCACCTGCTGAACTCCATAATTAGCAAGAGAATCCACCTTCATAGCAAGAGCCTTCAACTGAGCCGTAATCATTGAAGCTGTATCTGCTTCCAAAACTCCTGCTACTTTGCCTTGAGAATGTCTCTGGGTTGGATTCTGGTATTCATTAGCAGCCATCATCTCAATAAGTTCATAAGCTTCATCATAACTCTTCGCCCAAAGAGCTCCACCTGATGCTGCATCTAGCAAAGGCCTAGATTGTGCTCCCAACCCATTGTAAAAACCATTAATAACCATCCAATCAGGCATGCCATGATGAGGACACTTCCTTAGCATCTCCTTGTAGCGTTCCCAAGCCTCACACAATGACTCGCCAGATTGCTGTAGAAATTGAGTCAACTGGTTCCTTATTGCTGCAGTTTTCGCCATAGGGAAGAATTTAGTAAGGAACTTCTGAGCAAGATCTTCCCATGTAGTAATGGAACCAGGTGGTAATGAGTGTAGCCAGCTCTTAGCCTTATCCCTCAGAGAGAATGGGAAAAGCCTCAACCTGATAGCATCATCCGTCACACCATTACACTTGAAAGTGTCGCAGATTTCGATAAAGTCCCGAACATGCATGTTAGGATCCTCCGTAGAAGCTCCCCCAAACTGGACTGAATTCTGCACCATCTGAATTGTGCCCGGCTTGATCTCAAAGTTGTTCGCTGCAATAGCTGGTCTAACAATGCTAGACTGGATGTCATTGAGTTTCGGCTGAGAATAGTCCTTCAAAGCCTTAGCTGCTGCTGCATCTGCCATTGCTACTGTAGTTTCAGCCTCCTCTTCCTTATTCTCTAAATTCTCTACAAGATCGTCTTCTGCCAGTCTTTGTAAACGAGCTTGCGAACGTGTTTGCATACAAACTCAAGTACCTGAAACACCACAAAACAAACAAACTAAGTAAGATTCCGAGTCAGTGAACGCTAACGACCACTATTGACAAACACATAAACTGAAATAAAAACACCGATGATCCCCGGCAGCGGCGCCAAAAACTTGTTATGCTAAACTCACGCAAGCGTACGTGGTCACAAGTAATATATAAGGTTAAGTCCAAATTCGTTCCCACAGGGATCAAGTTATGGTTCTATTCAGTAAATATGCCTATGCAACAATGTATGGTTATTATGCACTGCTAAGAAAAATAACAAATATGGGTTGATTACCTAAATTAAACTAAAGTGCAAATTATTAAACTAAGAATTAAACAATTAACGAGAATTAAAATCGAATTACTTATATGCGAATAAACATGGAATCCTAGTTTCATCATCTACTTCACTTAGAGTTGCAGCCTTTAATTAAAACATGCGATGGTTTTGATATCTGATCGAATAACACGAAAAGAGTAAAAGTTACCTCTCGGTATACTAGTACCAATCTACGCATACATCCACAAAAGAGATAGAAGATGAGTAGGCACCTATTATGTTTAGACCCTATATCTCTATAGAATTTGAAAACATAAAGGTTGAAGCACAAGTTATCCACTTAGATCACATAGGGTAGCATAATATCTCTATTCATGCCACAAATCATGATGATTAACATCAACCTATCCTATGCTAGCATGGCAAGTTCTAAATCTCAAGATCCACTCTCGTTTAGCAAGAGATTAACTATTCAATTTAGATGTTAGCTACGCATCTAAAAGCATTAAGATTAACCATACGAGGATATCAAGAATTCACCACACATAAATCTTTAAGGCATGCAAACTACTAAGCTACATAGATAAATCCACTAGGATCCCACGATAACGATTAGTTCATAATCGAACCTTTCGTCATCATGGGATTTGACGAAAGCATGATATCAAACAAGATAAAGAAGATGAATAAATCAATAATAGAATAAGGTTTCGTGAACAAATCCGTGAAAGTAACAAGCATCCAAAAGATACGCCTCCACAAAGGAATACAAGAAAACTATATCTAGATCTTCTTGTCGTCACGATCCTCGCCTTGGCTTCTCTCTCTCGTGCTCTGAACGAATTGTGTGTAGATTGTGTGTATGGTTGTGTGTATGGTGGTGATTTTTCTGTGCCCCAAGGTGTGTATTTATAGCCCCCAAATGCCTCCTTGACCAAGCAATTACCGTAATTGAAATAGGATAGAATTCCGTTAATTTTCCATCTTTGATTGAAATAGAATTGCAAATTCCATGTATAGATATGATTCTGGAAGTTTCTGGCCATTCATGGAACTCCATAATGATTGGGAATAGAAAACAAGGTAATTTCCCACTAAAAATAGAATTCTGACAGCTCCTGGGAATTTTCTGGCGCAGCTGGGCGCGGCCGCGCGCAATTCTAGTGTAAATCTGGCGCCCCCGCGCTGCTGAAAATTCTGGCATTTATCCCAGCGCACCCGCACGGCTTTTTAGTGTATTTTTGGCGCGGCCGCGCGGAGAACTCTGCCATAAATCTTTTTATGCTCTAGAACATTCTCCGAGCTTCGCGTGGACAGCTTACGGGCCTCAAACGGACTTGTAGAACTCCAGATATGGCCAAAACAAAGTGGACTGCGCAACCTACCGGCAAATCTGAATTTTCCACAATTTTCTCATTTCACTTCCATTTTCTCTTCCGATTCTTTTGCCACTTCCCGTTCTTCAATTCTTGACTTATGAATCCTCATGGTAGCTTAGGGAAATTCACCATCCTTCATTCCAATGCTCAATTCCACTCTAATATCGTTTAGAAACACCAACACTAACCAATAGCTACAACCCTGCACAACTACACAAAACACATCAAAAATACAACAAACTTGAGTCCAAGACAATCAATTTAAGCCGATATAGAATGTTCCAAGTGGATATAAAATCCACTTATCACCTTTGGAATCCAGGGGGATTCATAGGTCCTTGAGGAGGCCTATACTGCTGCTATGGAGGAGACTGATACGACTGCTGATATTGCTGCTGATTAGGAACACTTGAATTCTGAGCATTAGTGTTCCTATATGAGAAGTTCGGATGATCTTTCCAACCAGGATTGTAAGTGTTGGAGTACGGATTGTACTGCTGCCTCTGTTGGAAAACATTTGCTTGCTCTATCTGAAAATGTTGTGAATTTTGAACATTGTATTGGCAATCGTTACCATAGTGGCCTTGGATGCCACAGACTTCACAAATAGGATTATTCATAGGAGCCATGGATGACAATGCATTGATACTCATAGGTTGAGTAGAGGGCTGAGATGTCTTCAATGAGTGGATCTCCTGAGTCAATGCAACGAGTTGAGATGATAATAGAGAGTATGCATCCACTTCAAGTTTACCCCCTTTCTTGGCCGCTCTCGGGTTACTGAAGTGATTGGCAGCCAAATTTGAAAGAAAAGCATGTGCATCATCAACTCCCTTATCCAGAAATACACCACCTGCAGCGTTATCAACCATACCTTTTGTTTCGGGGTCAAGACCATTGTAGAAGCGTTTAATCAGAAACCACTTCTCAAGACCATGGTGAGGGCATGCACGTTGATAATCCTTGAATCTGTCCCAAGCATCCCGCAGAGATTCACCATAATCTTGTTTAAAACCCATCATCTTGTCGATCAAATCGTCAGTTCTGTTGGGAGGAAAGAACTCAGTTAAGAAGGCTTGAGCAATTTTATCCCACTCGGTCAAGTCAATATCGTTCAACCATTTTTGAGCTTTGTCACGAAGAGAGAAACCGAACAACATGACTTTCAACTGGTCTGGAGTGACTCCCTTATGTTTAATTGTAGAACAGAGTTGTTGAAACCTTTGCAGATGAAGTGTAGGGTCTTCAGAGGGAAGACCAGCAAACTGATTATGTTGGATCATAGTGAGCAAAGCAGGCTTGATCTCGAAATTCTCTGCTTGAATAGCTGGCATAGCAAGGCCGGTAGGTACCCCACTCGGAGAGGGCTGTGAGTAGTTCTTCAAAGACTTGGGAGGAAGGTCCGCCATTTTAATCTTTGGTTTAGATATCCTTTGCTGCTTCTCTTTCCTTTGTCGATCTATGTACTGTTGACAAGTAATTCCAAAATCTGGACTAAGAAGAGTTGTATCTTCTTTCGCTTGATCTATTTTCGTTTGAGACCTGGTTTTGGGCATCAACAACTACACAAGGAAAAGCAGTAAGATCGGTCTCAATTGGAACTAAAGTTCCAATGAGACAATGGAAAAATAGACGAATTAAAAATTTAACAAATTACACAAAATATAATAAATATATATATATATATATATTTTACTCTTTTTTTTCTATTTTAAAAGAAAATTAAATTTTATTTAAACTAAAAAACCGAATTTTGATTTTTTGATTTTTTTTTATTAAACAGGATTTTATTTACAGAAAATTTCAATAAAATTTTGGCATGACTCGTTTATAAATCTAACTAACCAAAATGCAGACCAAACAATTTCAAACTTGGAGATTCAACTTAACAAGAATCCAGAAAAAGCAAAAATCAGTCCACTGCACAAAATAATTCTGCAAGAACTGATTCAACAGCTCGGACAAAAACACAACTCGGACAAAAACACAAAACACGCAGCTTTTAGCAAACTCTAAAACGATACAGAAATTCAAAATCGCCAGCATAATACTCTTAACTACGACAAGGATTACAGACTGATTCTAACAACGCATCAAGGAATACCGAACGAACAGCTAATTTTGATAAACATTTAAGTATCAACGTAACCCCACAAAACAGGACACTCTGGTAACAAACAGCGACTCGTCAATCAAACACAATGAACCCAGTACTAACTCAGCACCATACGACGTCGAACTCAGAACTCGGAATCCACACAGCAACCAACAAACTCGATACACAGAAAGCAATTTTGAACTCAACGAAAACTAACAAAAATCAGCGAACGAACAACACAATATAGCAAACCCAACTCAGCGATTCTATACAACTCAGACTCAGTGACTCGGACTCGGCAATTTTACTCAAAAATCGCAGAAACGCAGCAACATGGAACCCAGCGAGTTGCGAACTCGGTAAAACTCGGCCACGACTTAGACAGCAACGTAAAAACGCAGCAACAACTCTCGGCAAAACGAAAAGAAAAGGGAGTGGGGGTTGTTTACAGTGAGTGAAACGGAGAGGGGTGGAGGGTGTGACGTTGGTGAATGCTGAGGTTGAAGGATGGGGGAGGTGATGCTATTTCGGCGGAGGAATGGTGAAGGAGGTATGAACGGGTGGAGTGGTGGAGGTGTGGTGGTTTCGGAGGTGTTGAGAAGAATTGATGGCTGGGTTTTTCAGTGGTGAGAAAGGAAAGAGGGAGATGGGATTTAATTTTGTGCTGGGATTAAAAACAAAACAGGGGAAGGGGAACTGGGTGTTGACGTGTTGTTCGAAAATAAAGAAACAGGGTAGCAAGGGATTGGGTATACGAATAAAACAGAGTAGACTACTAGGCTTCGAATTAAACCAAAAAATTTGAGAAATTACAAACTGAAAATTATTAAAGCTAATGTTTTTGTAATTTTTTTTATTTTATTTTACCCTAACACATAAAACATAAAAATTAAATCTACAACTAAAAATTATAAAACCCGGACAATTAAACTAAAATTTATAAAAACTAACCGCCTCCCCGGCAGCGGCGCCAAATTTGATGCGGTATATTTTTAAGTTCGTTCGCAGGGAGATAGGTTTTATCAATTTTAATTTAATTTGCACAAATTAATTCTATATTAAAAACAATTATTAAGAATTTTCTATAACTGAATAACGCAAATAAATGTTTTTTAAAGTCGATTAACTAAAGTCTAGGGCGACCAGGTTTACCATGTTTACACCGAAACAAATTCTACGGATGCAGTAATTTAACAGATTTAAATAATTAGAGCATGTGTTAATCTCTTTAAGCATTAACGCTCTCGGAAATTCAATTATGCTCTCGCAATAAAGTTCAATCCCGCTAATCGTATGCATACCTCTAGTGAATAAAATCTCTCGATCTATTATTCCTATTCGCAAATACTTAATTAATGATACCGGCCGATAACACAAATTAAATTTTATAACATATCGATTAGAATTATTTTATATCCATTAAACTAATAATAAGATTAAAGCATTATTGTGGTGTAAATATGGTTCCCCCTTACACCCTAGAAATAAACTACTCACTCATGTTATAAATAGAATTGACAAAATTAATTAAGCAAGGCATATAAAACATATATTAACAAATAAGATAAAAATAAGGAGTACCTCAAATTTGCAATAAAATGGAGAATTAAACCAAGATGTACATAAAGAGAAGAAATAAAATCAAGCCCCTAGCTCCAAAACTTGTAGTAGCCGAATAGAATGTGATGTAGTAAAATGTAGAATTGTGGTGGCATCCTCCTGAAGTGGAATAGCTCTCCTCCCCTCTAAGTTGGTGTCTAAATGTGTATATGTATCCCCCTGGCAATGTAGAAATCCCCCTCCATTTATCTCCAAAAATTAATGCCTTTCATCATTAAAATTCCTCCACCAACCTTCTTCATCATTAGCCATTATTATTATCAATTCTTTTTCTTCTTCTTTGTCTACCACTTCAACTTTCGGCTGCACTCAAATTTTCCAAATTGCTAAACACTCAATACACACACTTTACACTTTAAATAAATTACAATAAAATTCAAAAAGTAAAAAAGATTTTTTTACTAAAATTCGGAACTGAATTTTCTCCTCAGATTTCGAGCTGCTCCAATCGGATTTTTGCTTATTTAATCCCTCTGAATTGTAGATAATTTTCTAAGCTTCGCGTGGACTGTAAGATCGTCCAAATCCGACTTCTACAACTCCGGATATGAAATAAATACCGCAGGAAGCGGGTGTAGCTCAATAAATCCGAATTTTCTCCATTTTTAGCTCCAAAATAGCTCTTTAATTCCAAATTCAGGAATTCTTATTTTCTACATAAAACATTAAGATTTATTAAATAAATATCCAAATTAATGCAAAATGCAATTAAATATGGGAATAAAAATATCTAAAATATATATAAAAATATATCATATCAAACATCCCCACACTAAGCATTTGCACGTCCTCGGGCAAATAAGCGAAATAAAAATTAAATCCTAATATCACTTTCGTAGATGACACGATTGCATTGAGCACATGCAACAAGCCGTTAAACCCCTAGGCAGCCCTAGTAGGACGAGTGTTGTCTCGTGAAGGTTTATAGTGAATATACCCACAAAATTCATCTAGCTCATGCAAAAGACCACACATTAACACAACACCACACACACCCGTCCTCTCATGCCATATCGGCTTAAGAATCAAAATGAAAATGCAATGCCTTGGTGTCTAAAGTGCAAGTATCCACATAGCGTACTCAAAGAAGATGCATAAGATCATAGAAATTCATGTCAAATGTAAGAATAAGTTGGTAAACATGCTAAGCACACAAAAGCACATCTTTAAGACACAACCTGGGATATCCTATGCAAAAGCAACAACTCACCGTTCACTCACAAAAATATTCACTCAAATCAAAGGGTAAGTGTTTCACTCAACTCCAACAATATCATAAACATGCTTCGTCCTTGTTATCAATCTAACCTTTAACGCAACATACATCATCAATGATAATCAAAAGGTCTTTGTTAAGGTTGTAACGGGGCTAGGGACAGGGTATGTCAAGAAAGCCAAAGAAGGTTAAGTCAAAAGCTAGTACCTGACATTGAAATTCAAACAACTCCCATACTTATTAAAACCACTAAATACCTCCCCACACTTGAGCTTTTATTTATAAACAACTTGACTAGCCGAATCAAAGTAGGATCACAAAGAATAAGTATGCTCTCGTATTTATTTATTATTTTTTTTCTTTCTTTTTTTTCTTTTTTTTCTTTTTTTTTCTCTTTTTTTCTCTTTTTTTTTCTTTTCAAGAGAGCTAAGTAATAGCAAGAACAATGATCCCATAAATATGATTTCAAACTTCGACTAACAAGCTATGAACCAAACCCCAAATATTCCCCCAAAGTTATGATCATTAATAAAACCCCCCTTTTATGCACACCTTATCACTCCCTTACGAACAATACTAGCCTTTGACAATTTGGTTAATATTTAATGTAAGGCTAATACAATAAAAAGGATAATGGCAAGTAATGTGGCGTGTCACCGAAAGAATAAGATTAGGCTCAAAGGGTTAACTAATGGATCATGTATAAATGGTTTGGATATATAGGAAATATGAGGTTATCCTATTGCCTTTATCATCTTATCATCAATTGATGTCATGCATCTTAAGAAAGACTTCAAGCAAGTGCTAGCAATGCAAACGACAAGTGGACACTCAAGCAAACGAAAAATCATGCAAAAGATATGCATATAGGCTCAAAAGTCACTTGGTGTGACAAAGCATGATCAATCCCAAATAACAGTCTCTCTAACGCACCTACTTGTACTCAAAGCATATAGACCAAATTACCTTGCACATATTCATGCCATTCTAATCACTTAGCACATTCAATTAAGTCTACCAGTTTCAACTTGCTAGTGTACGTGTGTGCACAAGAACATCACATATCACTTCTCAATCAAAAGCATCCATAAACACAAGATTCCTAAGCATGCATGGGTGCAGCAAGCAAAATACAACAACTAATCAAATTGCATGGCTAGAATTATTTTTGGTATTTTTCAAATTTTTTTTTTTTAAGGAGTTTTTTTTTTTTACACTACGTTGAGAACACCCAGAACACCTCCCCACACTTAAGCGAGTCAATGTCCTCAATGACTCATACACTAAACAAAGAAATCTACAATATATAAAACAGAAGGAAAGAAGAACTCCCCTTTGCAGAAGCACGATCCATGGGTTGCCTCCCAAGAAGCGCTTTTGTTTAACGTCGTTGGCTCGACTCAGCTGGTTCAGATCTCCGTGGAGGGGTTGTCAAGATAAATCACTTCCATCTTCCCTACGAATGCACCATCCACATATAATTTAAGGCGTTGACCGTTGACCTTAAATTTTGTTCCATCTCGTCCCATAACTTCAATAGCACCATAAAATTTGACATCGGTGACAGTAAAAGGTCCCGACCATCTTGATTTGAGCTTCCCTGGAAAAAGTCGAAGTCTGGAATTGAACAACAACACCTTGTCACCAACCTGAAAATCTCTTCTCTGAATCATCTTATCATGCATCTTCTTCGTTCTCTCCTTGTAAAGCCGAGAGTTGTCATAAGCATCAAAACGAAGCTCATCTAACTCATTAAGTTGAAGAAGTCTCGCTTGCCCCGCAGCCTTCAAATCCATGTTGAGTTCTTTGATAGCCCAAAAAGCGCGATGTTCCAACTCTACTGGCAAGTGACATGCTTTACCATAAACCAACCGATAAGGAGTGGTGCCTATAGGTGTTTTGTATGCCGTCCGATAAGCCCACAAAGCATCATCTAACTTCAAGTACCAATCTTTCCTTGACTTTGCAACCATCCTCTCCAAGATGCTCTTAATTTGGCGATTAGAAACCTCCACTTGGCCGCTTGTTTGAGGGTGATATGCAAGAGCAACCTTGTGAGTAACGCCATATTTCTTCAACAAAGTTTCAAACTGTCGATGGCGAAAATGAGAACCACCATCACTTATCACTGTCCTTGGAACTCCAAAACGAGGGAAGATGATATTTTTAAAGATCTTCATAACGACCTTGGAATCATTGGTTACCGATCCAACAGCTTCAACCCACTTGGACACATAATCGACAGCAACTAAGATGTATCTCATCCCACAAGAACTTGGGAAGGGTCCAATAAAATCAACACCCCATACGTCAAAAATCTCGACCTCAAGAATACCGGTTTGAGGCATCTTATGGCGTTTAGAAATATTACCCGTCCTTTGACATGCATCACACGCCAAACAGAAAGCACGAGCATCCTTAAATAGAGACGGCCAAAAGAAACCGGATTGCAGTACCTTAGCAGCAGTTTTGGAAGGACCATGGTGGCCTCCACATGCGAGAGAATGACAATGCTTGAGAATATCATCTACTTCGAACTCAGGGACACATCTACGAAAGATTCCATCAGCACACTTGCGATACAAGAAAGGGTCATCCCAAAAATATTGTTTAGCATCATGATAAAACCTCTTTCTTTGCTGATAAGTCAATTCTGGAGGGTGAGATCCACTAACACAGAAATTTGCAAAATCTGCATACCATGGAGTTTGAGTAGCAACCGAAAACAAGTGATCATCTGGAAAAGAATCGTCAATAGGAGTACTTGACGCAATGTCAGATTTGAAACGCAACCGTGAAAGATGATCCGCAACCACATTCTCAGCACCCTTCTTGTCTTTGATTTCCAAGTCAAATTCTTGGAGTAACAGAATCCAACGAATAAGCCTTGGCTTTGCTTCTTTCTTCGCCAACAGGTACTTAAGTGCCGAATGATCAGTGTGAACAATGACCTTTGAGCCAATGAGATAGGCTCGGAATTTGTCAAGAGCGTAGACCACAGCTAGAAGTTCCTTCTCAGTCGTAGCATAATTGACTTGAACTTCATCCAAGGTTTTACTTGCATAGTAGATGGCGTGCAATACCTTGTCTTTTCTTTGACCGAGAACTGCTCCAACTGCATAATCACTTGCATCACACATGATTTCAAATGGAAGATTCCAATCTGGAGATTGAATGATTGGTGCACTTATCAAAGCTTCCTTAATCCTGTTAAAAGACT
The DNA here is from genome assembly GCA_037693485.1 of Kitagawia praeruptora. Lineage (NCBI taxonomy): Eukaryota > Viridiplantae > Streptophyta > Magnoliopsida > Apiales > Apiaceae > Kitagawia > Kitagawia praeruptora. Next base: position 59,424,848 of record CM075350.1, read on the forward strand.
CCAAACAAGCGTCAGTAAACACAAAGGTGGCATCCTTAAGCAACAATTGAGTGAGGGGTTTTGCAATTTTTGAAAAATCTTTTATAAAACGACGATAAAACCCCGCATGACCAAGGAAACTCCTCACTCCCTTGACATTAACAGGAGGAGGAAGTTTCTCAATCACCTCAATTTTTGCTTTGTCAACCTGGATGCCACGTTCAGAAATCAAATGACCAAGTACCACTCCTTCATTGACCATGAAGTGGCACTTTTCCCAATTCAAAACCAAATTCACCTCTTCACAACGTTTAAGCACTTTAGAAAGATTATGCAAACATACATCAAAATCAGACCCATAAACACTGAAATCATCCATAAATACTTCCATGATAGACTCTATGAAATCAGAAAATATGGCAGTCATGCAACGCTGAAAAGTAGCAGGGGCATTGCACAAACCAAAAGGCACTCTACGATATGCAAAAGTACCATATGGGCAAGTAAATGTAGTCTTTTCTTGGTCATCAGGATGTATAGGGATCTGAAAGAACCCTGAATATCCGTCTAAATAGCAAAAGTACTTATGCTTAGCAAGTCTTTCTAACATCTGATCAATGAAAGGGAGAGGGTAATGGTCTTTTCTAGTAGTAGTGTTCAACTTACGGTAATCAATGCACATTCGCCAACCGGTGACAATTCAAGTGGGAATTAATTCATTTTTATCATTTTTAATTACCGTTGTTCCTCCTTTTTTAGGGACTACCTGAACTGGGCTTACCCATTTAGAATCAAAAATTGGGTAAATGATGCCCGCATCTAACAACTTCAAAACTTCTTTCTTAACAACCTCTTGCATGTTAGGGTTCAAGCGACGTTGTCCCTGTATGCAAGGCTTATGGTCATCATCTAAGTGAATTCTATGCATGCAAAAATCCGGGCTAATCCCTGTAAGATCATCAATACTATACCCAATAGCTTTTCTATGTGCACGCAAATCAGTAATAAGCTTAAAAACCTGGTTATCATCAAGACTAGAGCTAACAATCACAGGACAAGTCTTTTCTTCATCAAGAAACACATATTTCAAATTAGACGACAAAGACTTTAGTTCTAACTTATTTACCTGAGGTTCACCACAAGAAGTGACAGTGTTGGTTACCTCACAATTCAGATCAGCTGCACCATCCAACTCAAGAATCAATGAATCGACTTCAGCATGTCCTTCTCCTTCTGAAGCTTCATGCATGAGCACTGCTTCCAATGCATCATTCAATAGAATCTGAGGTGTCTCATCTTTGACAATTCCATCTATAACATCAATTCTGCAGCAAGTATTCTCAAGCAAAGGGGATTTAAGAGCAGAGGTTAGAGTAAAAGTAATTTTATCATCACCAACGCTCAATGTGAGAGTCCCACTTTTAACATCAATTACAGCACCTGCAGTACATAGAAATGGTCTACCTAAAATAATAGGTATTTGGCTGTCCTCTTCCATATCTAGAACCACAAAGTCTACAGGAATATAGAATTTTCCAACCCTAACAGGCACATCCTCTAAAATTCCAAGGGGATATTTTATCGAACGGTCTGCCATTTGCAAAGTCATCTGTGTACATTTTAATTCTCCCATATTTAGTTTTTGAAAAACTGAGAGAGGCATGACTGAGACGCTAGCGCCTAAATCACATAAAGCTTTATCAATGAACAATGCACCTAAATGACATGGGATCGAAAAACTACCAGGATCTTTAAGCTTAGGTGAAAACTTATTCTGTAAAACAGCACTACACTCTTCAGTAAAAGCTACTGTCTCCACCTCACCAAAGGACCTTTTCTTAGTGAGAATATCCTTAAGAAACTTTGCATATGATGGAACTTGAGAAATTAAATCAGTGAAAGGAACTGTTACCTCAAGATTCTTGACAAGTGTCATGAACTTACCAAACTGCTGGTCCACCTTAATTCTGTTCATCCTGCTAGGGAATGGGAGCTTTGGCACAAATGGTGGAGGAGTAACTGTAGTCTTTTCTTTGTCCTTTTCCTTGCTTTCCTCAGTTTCACCTTCGCTTGTGTCTTCAACAACTTTCTCTACCTTGTCTTTCTCAGAATTCTCTTTTTCTTTCTCAGTAGGAACATCGTCAGTAGGCATTGGAGGAGCATCATATGTACGACCACTCCTAAGAGCAATGGCATTCACATTTTCCTTTGGCTGAGTTGATTGTGCTGGTAGAGAGCCTTGTTGCATTGTAGATGAAGAACTAGCCATTTGAGCAATCTGAGTTTCCAGCATCTTATTATGTATCTCCATCTGGTTCATCTTTGTTTGCATTTGTAACAATATCTTCATCATATCACCTTGATTATCAGCCTGTGCAGCTTGATTTGCTTGAGGAGCATAATTCTGAGGAGGCCTTTGGAATCCAGGGGGATTCATAGGTCCTTGAGGAGGCCTATACTGCTGCTGTGGAGGAGACTGATACGACTGCTGATATTGCTGCTGATTAGGAACACTTGAATTCTGAGCATTAGTGTTCCTATATGAAAAGTTCGGATGATCTTTCCAACCAGGATTGTAAGTGTTGGAGTACGGATTGTACTGCTGCCTCTGTTGGAAAACATTTGCTTGCTCCATCTGAAAATGTTGTGAATTTTGAACATTGTATTGGCAATCGTTACCATAGTGGCCTTGGATGCCACAGACTTCACAAATAGGATTATTCATAGGAGCCATGGATGACAATGCATTGATACTCATAGGTTGAGTAGAGGGCTGAGATGTCTTCAATGAGTGGATCTCCTGAGTCAATGCAGCGAGTTGAGATGATAATGGAGAGTATGCATCCACTTCAAGTTTACCCCCTTTCTTGGCCGCTCTCGGGTTACTGAAGTGATTGGCAGCCAAATTTGAAAGAAAAGCATGTGCATCATCAACTTCCTTATCCAGAAATACACCACCTGCAGCGTTATCAACCATACCTTTTGTTTCGGGGTCAAGACCATTGTAGAAGCGTTTAATCAGAAACCACTTCTCAAGACCATGGTGAGGGCATGCACGTTGATAATCCTTGAATCTGTCCCAAGCATCCCGCAGAGATTCACCATAATCTTGTTTAAAACCCATCATCTTGTCGATCAAATCGTCAGTTCTGTTGGGAGGAAAGAACTCAGTTAAGAAGGCTTGAGCAATTTTATCCCACTCGGTCAAGTCAATATCGTTCAACCATTTTTGAGCTTTGTCACGAAGAGAGAAACCGAACAACATGACTTTCAACTGGTCTGGAGTGACTCCCTTATGTTTAATTGTAGAACAGAGTTGTTGAAACCTTTGCAGATGAAGTGTAGGGTCTTCAGAGGGAAGACCAGCAAACTGATTATGTTGGATCATAGTGAGCAAAGCAGGCTTGATCTCGAAATTCTCTGCTTGAATAGCTGGCATAGCAAGGCCGGTAGGTACCCCACTCGGAGAGGGCTGTGAGTAGTTCTTCAAAGACTTGGGAGGAAGGTCCGCCATTTTAATCTTTGGTTTAGATATCCTTTGCTGCTTCTCTTTCCTTTGTCGATCTATGTACTGTTGACAAGTAATTCCAAAATCTGGACTAAGAAGAGTTGTATCTTCTTTCGCTTGATCTATTTTCGTTTGAGACCTGGTTTTGGGCATCAACAACTAAACAAGGAAAAGCAGTAAGATCGGTCTCAATTGGAACTAAAGTTCCAATGAGACAATGGAAAAATAGACGAATTAAAAATTTAACAAATTACACAAAATATAATAAATATATATATATATATATATATTTTACTCTTTTTTTTCTATTTTAAAAGAAAATTAAATTTTATTTAAACTAAAAAACCGAATTTTGATTTTTTGATTTTTTTTTTATTAAACAGGATTTTATTTACAGAAAATTTCAATAAAATTTTGGCATGACTCGTTTATAAATCTAACTAACCAAAATGCAGACCAAACAATTTCAAACTTGGAGATTCAACTTAACAAGAATCCAGAAAAAGCAAAAATCAGTCCACTGCACAAAATAATTCTGCAAGAACTGATTCAACAGCTCGGACAAAAACACAACTCGGACAAAAACACAAAACACGCAGCTTTTAGCAAACTCTAAAACGATACAGAAATTCAAAATCACCAGCATAATACTCTTAACTACGACAAGGATTAAAGACTGATTCTAACAACGCATCAAGGAATACCGAACGAACAGCTAATTTTGATAAACATTTAAGTATCAACGTAACCCCACAAAACAGGACACTCTGGTAACAAACAACGACTCGTCAATCAAACACAATGAACCCAGTACTAACTCAGCACCATACGACGTCGAACTCAGAACTCGGAATCCACACAGCAACCAACAAACTCGATACACAGAAATCAATTTCGAACTCAACGAAAACTAACAAAAATCAGCGAACGAACAACACAATATAGCAAACCCAACTCAGCGATTCTATACAACTCAGACTCAGTGACTCGGACTCGGCAATTTTACTCAAAAATCGCAGAAACGCAGCAACATGGAACCCAGCGAGTTGCGAACTCGGTAAAACTCGGCCACGACTTAGACAGCAACGTAAAAACGTAGCAACAACTCTCGGCAAAACGAAAAGAAAAGGGAGTGGGGGTTGTTTACAGTGAGTGAAACGGAGAGGGGTGGAGGGTGTGACGTTGGTGAATGCTGAGGTTGAAGGATGGGGGAGGTGATGCTATTTCGGCGGAGGAATGGTGAAGGAGGTATGAACGGGTGGAGTGGTGGAGGTGTGGTGGTTTCGGAGGTGTTGAGAAGAATTGATGGCTGGGTTTTTCAGTGGTGAGAAAGGAAAGAGGGAGATGGGATTTTTGTGCTGGGATTAAAAACAAAACAGGGGAAGGGGAACTGGGTGTTGACGTGTTGTTCGAAAATAAAGAAACAGGGTAGCAAGGGATTGGGTATACGAATAAAACAGAGTAGACTACTAGGCTTCGAATTAAACCAAAAAATTTGAGAAATTACAAACTGAAAATTATTAAAGCTAATGTTTTTGTAATTTTTTTTATTTTATTTTACCCTAACACATAAAACATAAAAATTAAATCTACAACTAAAAATTATAAAACCCGGACAATTAAACTAAAATTTATAAAAACTAACCGCCTCCCCGGCAGCGGCGCCAAATTTGATGCGGTATATTTTTAAGTTCGTTCGCAAGGAGATAGGTTTTATCAATTTTAATTTAATTGGCACAAATTAATTCTATATTAAAAACAATTATTAAGAATTTTCTATAACTGAATAACGCAAATAAATGTTTTTTAAAGTCGATTAACTAAAGTCTAGGGCGACCAGGTTTACCATGTTTACACCGAAACAAATTCTACGGATGCAGTAATTTAACAGATTTAAATAATTAGAGCATGTGTTAATCTCTTTTAAGCATTAACGCTCTCGGAAATTCAATTATGCTCTCGCAATAAAGTTCAATCCCGCTAATCGTATGCATGCCTCTAGTGAATAAAATCTCTCGATCTATTATTCCTATTCGCAAATACTTAATTAATGATACCGGCCGATAACACAAATTAAATTTTATAACATATCGATTAGAATTATTTTATATCCATTAAACTACTAATAAGATTAAAGCATTATTGTGGTGTAAACATGGTTCCCCCTTACACCCTAGAAATAAACTACTCACTCATGTTATAAATAGAATTGACAAAATTAATTAAGCAAGGCATATAAAACATATATTAACAAATAAGATAAAAATAAGGAGTACCTCAAATTTGCAATAAAATGGAGAATTAAACCAAGATGTACATAAAGAGAAGAAATAAAATCAAGCCCCTAGCTCCAAAACTTGTATTAGCCGAATAGAATGTGATGTAGTAAAATGTAGAATTGTGGTGGCATCCTCCTGCAGTGGAATAGCTCTCCTCCCCTCTAAGTTGGTGTCTAAATGTGTATATGTATCCCCCTGGCAATGTAGAATTCCCCCTCCATTTATCTCCAAAAATTAATGCCTTTCATCATTAAAATTCCTCCACCAACCTTCTTCATCATTAGCCATTATTATCAATTCTTTTTCTTCTTCTTTGTCTACCACTTCAACTTTCGGCTGCACTCAAATTTTCCAAATTGCTAAACACTCAATACACACACTTTACACTTTAAATAAATTACAATAAAATTCAAAAAGTAAAAAAGATTTTTTTACTAAAATTCGGAACTCAATTTTCTCCTCAGATTTCGAGCTGCTCCAATCGGATTTTTGCTTATTTAATCCTTCTGAATTGTAGATAATTTTCTAAGCTTCGCGTGGACTGTAAGATCGTCCAAATCCGACTTATACAACTCCGGATATGAAATAAATACCGCAGGAAGCGGGTGTAGCTCAATAAATCCGAATTTTCTCCATTTTTAGCTCCAAAATAGCTCTTTAATTCCAAATTCAGGAATTCTTATTTTCTACATAAAACATTAAGATTTATTAAATAAATATCCAAATTAATGCAAAATGCAATTAAATATGGGAATAAAAATATCTAAAATATATATAAAAATATATCATATCAACTGAATTCATCTTTTTAATACATTGTTAGTTTGCATGGGTATCCAACCAAGTGCGTGATTTGTTACGTATTATAATAAGTATAAGAGGGATCTTATCCATAAGTTTCGTAACTGTATTACGAAATTAATTTCAACTGTCGAATCTAATATTTTCAAAAATAGACAATCAAGATTATATCATATTAAAAAGAAAAAAGGAAACGAATGAGTCGCTAATGTAGTCGGGTGATAGGCAAATTTTTCATTTATACATATGTTTGGTATCAATTTATTTAGTTCAAAGTATTTTACGTATCATGATTAATGAATGAAGTAGCCGTGTGGTTTTAGTTCAAAGCATGTTTGGGGATGCTTTCGATCTATTTTTTAATTCTTTTAAATTTTAAAATCTTAAATATTAATAAATTGAATATTTTTTAATATATTAAAAATAAAATAGGTGCTTGAATTTATAAAATATTTTAATGGGAAGATGGCTCACTAGAAAAGATTATATTAGCTATTAGAATTTAATACTGATGTCATATTATTTTTTATTTTCAGGGTTCGATTTTTATGGATAAAAATTAAAATGTAAGTCTTTATAATATATGTTAAAGTTGGGATTTCGGTTTTAACGAGAGAGTGACTCAATCGAAAGAATCGTGTTTAACAAGAAATCAGTTCATTAAAGATTGTATAACTATTAAAATTTAAAATTGATAATATTGTATATCGTAAATATGTATTAATTAAATATGTAAATATGAATATGTAAATATGTAAATATATGTAAATATGTAAATATTTAATATGAAAATTGTCTTGTTTCTATTCTATATTTTCCAACTAAAATCTCTCATTTTCTAAAATCTACATTATTTACACTATATTATTAATTATTATTACTATTTTTAACTTTTTAAACTTAATTTATCCTAATTTAGTATAATAGTTGAATAAAATAATAAAATATTATAATTACCAATAACTAATCCTTTTTTTTCAAGTAAAACATGTTATCTTTTCAATTTTTCAATAACTGATCAATATTCATTTCTAGTAAAATCACAATATTTTTCAGGTAGTATCTAACTAAACTTTATGTCTTTCTACAAACACTACACGTAATTATATTTAATAAAATTATATAATATTAGAGTTACTAATAATTGACCAATTACCTTTTTCAGCTAAAACACATTATTTTTTCTAACAAAAAAATATTTGGGCAATTTAATTTAAATAAAATAAAATAAATTTGTTATAATAACTAACTGATTAACTTTTTCAATTAAAATGTGTCAACACTTCTATTTTTTCAAACTAAATTCCTCATTTTCTAAAATTATTATAGACAACACACACACACATATATATATATATTATATTATAATAGTCGAAATATTAAAAGTTTTGTTAAATATTTTTTAGTACTTCATATTTTTACATAATTACTCTTACTAAAATATTAAAAAATTTGGTACACGTTATGTTAGTCCCAGAGGCGCCCGTATACATCTAATAATAAGCCTAATTGTTTGTAATGCTTTGTATCATTTACATAATCCCTTAACTAGGGAACCCTCTATGTAGATTTTCTACTTGTATTTTGTACTTGCAATATGCACCAAATTTATAGCTGTGTAATTATACAAATCAAGTTATGAAATAATGCTTGAAAGAAGATCCAGAGATCATGCCTCAAGTTTGAAGAACAAAGTTGAAGAAATAAACACAGTTGGAGTTTGAAGATTGAAAATTTGCCTAAGTACAAATTTGAGAAGTAATTTGGTCAATTCGAGAAGTAAAGGATTCGATATGTCAAAAGATATTGTTCGATATCTCAAGGAGTCAATAAGTCAAAGATCAATTCGATAACTCAAAGATTTGACATGTTTAGAACTCTATTAGAGAACTCAAGAAGCCAACAAGTCAAAGTATCATTCGAGTTCTCAAAGGGTCAACAAGTCAAAGTCACATTTGATATCTCAAGGACTCAGAAAGCTATTTGACATCTCAAGGATTTCATAAGCAGAAGGTTCTATTCGATAACTCAAGGATTCCTTAAGAAAAGGCTCATTCGAGAAGTGATTCGATATATATGTCAAGAAAAGCTAGTTCGAGAACACAGAGTTATCGAAAAACTCAATTCAAGTTCTCGAATCCAGCACTTAGTCAGTTCTCAAATGGTTTCTTGAAGGCAAATTACTGAAGATGTACAAGTCAAAAAACCTACAAAAAAGCCAAGACACTTACGGGACCACATTACTGTAAAGTGTACATGGAAAGTTTACAAAGAAGTTTAGAGAGGTATTTAAGGGAACAAGCATCTAAAGAAGTGGATCTGAGGGTTAAAAAGATAGTCAAATCACATGCTACCCAGACGTGTACCAAAGTTAAAAAGTGGATTTGTTTGCTACCACATTTGTAGTAAGTAGGTTGTACAAATGTTCCACAAGTGCATAACCTCACTTCTTTTAGCACTTAAGTTTTTTATTATAATACACAACAAATATCTCTCTTAGAAATGAAGCTGAGAATACTAACTTTTGTACTCCTAGGTTGTAGCATACTTGATCTAATAAAATATTAGATTAAAGTGAATTGTTTGAGTTTTCATTTTTGCACTCTATATTTGTCAAACACACGCACATTCAAATACAACAATCAAACACAAATTCAAACAAACTATTTTTAAAGAAATATTAAGAAAAGTTTGAAAATATGTTCACCCCCCACTCTATTTTCTTGTGTGTATTCCATCCTCAACGCGTTACTTTGTACTTCTTATTTATACTTAATTACCCTTATATTAGTATCTCTTTAACTAAATATCCTTATTTTTATAGGGCTTGAGGTGCCTGAGGTTGTCCTCAGGATTTTCCCCTGAGGTTAGAAGATTTGTAATATAATTCTAAGGCTATATACGTAAATTACTATAAAAAAAATTACATTTACAAAATTGCCCCTGCGGGGCCACTTGATTTATAGGAAAAAAATCTTTTAACCTCAGGAAAATTGCCTGAGGACAACCTCAGGCCCAGTTTTCTCATTTTTATATATCCTACTATATTAAAGGGTTAAATCTCAAAGTGCTCACTGAAGTGGAAGGTTAGTATCAAATTGCTCACTCTAGTTATCGACATCTCATGTATACCATTATAGTTGCAAATAATGATAGCAACGTTGTGTTCGAAAACTAAAAATAATCTTTTGTTAATTCTGCATATTTTTCTTAAATGCTATAGCAACCAAATGAAAAATTGTTAAATTCTACTATTTCAGATATTATATTTAGATTTCTTAAAAATTATTTACTATTTATTTTTAATTTATAGACAGTTTCCTTGTTTTAAATAAAAATAAATAGTAAATAAAATTTTTAAATTCTAAATATGTTATCTAAAATACTAGAATTTAACAACTTTTCATTTGGTTGTGGTAACATTAAAAAAAAGTGTAGAATCAACAAAAAATTACTTTTATTTTTCGAACACAACGTTGTTGTCATTACTTGCAACTATAATGGTATACATGAGATGCCGATAAATAGAGTGAGCAATTTGATACTAGCACTCCACTTTAGTGAGCACTTTGAGATTTAACCCCTATATTAAAGTCAAAATATTATATAAAATAAAAAATATGATTATAAATAATTAATCAATTTCCTTTTTTGTGTAAAGTATGTTACCTTTTATGTTTTTCAATAACTAATCAATTTCCCTTTTAAGGTAAAACACGTTTTCTCCTATATTTTTTAACTAGAATTTCTCTTCTTTTTAAAAACAGTACAGACAATTCTACTTAAGTATATAGAATAATAATATTAAACTTTAATAATACAAAACTAATTTCCTTTTCAAATATAACACGTTATCTTTTTTAATTTGTAAAATATTATAATTACTACTCCCTCCGTCCTTCTCATTTCTTTACAGTTACTATTTTGGGATGTCTCTCTCATTTCTTTATATTACCATAAATAGTAAGTTTTTCCCACTATTACACCCACTACTTTCCTCCACTATCTCATATTTAATCATAAAAAATACTATTACACCCACTACTTTCCTCCACTATCTCAAATCTATAATTAAATATTGATAGATCCCACCACTTTATCCACTTTTCATCTAACTTCACTCATTTTTTATACATTTTCTTGTTCTCCGTGCCCATTTCCAACGTAAACTATCTAGAGGGACGGAGGGAGTAATAATTTATCAATTACTTTTTTCAGATGAAATGTATAATCTTTTCTAGGGATGCCCCCGAACCCCTACCCGCTTCCCAAATCCGTCCCGATCCCCGTATGGGGAATATTTTGCTCCCCGATCCTCCCTCGTAGAGCTGTTTAACGAACCGAACTGTTCGTTAAGCTCGGTTCGTTCGTTCGTGTTCGGTTAGCTCATCCGATAAGCTTACCGAACTCGAGTTCGAACAAGAAAATATGTTCGTAAAGGTTACCGAACATTGTTCGGTTCGTTAAGATTTCGTCCGAGTTCGTTAAGAGTTCGTCTGAGTTCGGTTCGAGTTCGGTTCGTTCGATAAAAACAATAATATTTACAATAATATTTTAATTTTTTTAATTTGCAAATTATTATATTAATTTGTTATACAATATTATATATATAATTACCGAACAGTTCGTGTTCGGTTCGGTATGTTCGCGAACAGTTCGTGTTCGGTTCGGTTCATTACCGAACTCGAGTTCGGACAAGAAAAAATGTCCGATAAGCTTACCGAACATTGTTCGGTTCGTTAAGAATTTGTTCGTGTTTGTTAAAAGTTCGTTCGAGTTCGGTTCGTTTACAGCTCTGCTCGCCCGAATGGGGAACGAGGTTCCTCGCGGAAAATCAAGGATTTTTAGTTATATTAAAAAAATGAATTAAATACATTTTTTAACAAATTTCATAATAAAATTAATTTGCTAAATCACGATGTATAATATTATATTTTAAATTCAATGTCCTATTCTAAAAAATATTTTGAATTAATTTTTATTTGTACTAGAAGATATAATTAAATTATTATAGTTAAATTAAATTTTAATATTAAACTTTTGAATATGTAAAATGAAATAAAAATTTTAAGCACTAATAATATATATAAATATATTTACTTATAATAATTTAATTATATACAAATATAATTATATATATATATTTTTAAAAAATCGGGGATCGGGACGAGGATCCCTAATTCCCGACCCCGTCCTGATCCCCGAATTATTTCTAAAATATTTCCCGCTCCCCACCCCGAACCCGAAAAATTCCCCGAATCTCCGACCCGAACGGGACTGAGATCGGATCGGGATCGGGTGAAGCGGGTGAAATGCCCATCCTTAATCTTTTCTATATTTTTCAATTAAAATTATTTTTTTCTAAAAATATCATTGTACCATATACATAATTATTATAATTTAATAATGTCATTTAAAAATTTTAAACCTACAAAATTTGTATCTTAAAATTATTAATATTAAATTATAAAAATTATGTAATATTAAAAAAATCTGTGCATTGTAAGGATTTTAAGCTAGTATATAATAATTATATCAAATCATATAAATTTTAAGACTATAAAATTCATTTTTTCTAAATTACAATTTAAATTAAAAAAATATGTAATATTAAATAACGACCGTGCATTATATGAGTTTTAAACTAATATGTTATAATGAACATTTAAATAGTCACCACCATATCAAATTTCAGCCATTTATATTATCAAAAATAATGCTGATTTCTTGAATACATGCATGTTTGTTTAAATATGTTTAAATACATAGATACATTGGGTTCAGTGGAGACCATGTTTTTTGTGGAGTCCTCGAGTTCACCTTTGTTTTGCATACATACATTAGTATTTTACATTGCATTTAACAATTTTCTACGGTCATTACCAAGATTAGTTAGGATTTTTTCAAAAATATCGTCGAAATCCATCACAAATATCCTGCAACGACAAAATATTGAATTTGCAGAACAAATTTTATTTTACAGAAGTAAGTGTTCAAGAACAAAGCAATTTAACTATTTTACATCAATTCAAGAGATGTTTAGGCGTGTTTCGGAGCAATTTACGGGCTAGTCCAGGAGGAAAACATTTTTGCATTGGTAAAACATTGTTAAATGCTGAGATGCAGAACAAATGTGAACTCCAGGACTACACAAACAATATGGTCTCCACTGAACTTTGTTCTACATGAACATCATGATAACAAATTATATGTTTGTTTTTTATAAATGCATTGTTATAGCCAAAATTCGGTTAGGGTATTTTCAAGATGGATTCGGGTCAATAACAAATTCAATTGAGGATTTCAGAGAACAAATTAGGGTTTTCTAGAAGTTAGGGCGCGCCCTGGGGCTTAGGCCGCGCCCTGGGTTATTCTGGAATTTCAAGATGATAATAATATCGATTTCGTGTTCAATTATTGAAGAATTCCCTCATGTCGTATCTCAGGAGGGGGATGTCCGTCGCAGAAGGCCTCCAGGGGTTTGCCTGGATATAAGGACCCTTCTTAGACGCTAAGGGAGGCATCCGTGCGCCCTAAGGTGGAAAGATGGGGACTTTCTGGTGTGTGCTTTGGAGCTCTGTTCCTGTAGCCAATGGGCGCGCTCTCATTGGGGAACTTTGGAGTAATCCTGCATTTTGCACCCAAAAGCTCTGGATCACCTGTCCTGTTATCTGGTGGGTGCTTCTCATTCGGGGGACAGGGATGCGTTCTGCACTTGGGGTAAACCACGGCTATACCTGCATCCTTGAAATCAAGAAATAGCTGGTAGCGGATAGGACTAGTCCTCGACGGGGGAAGTTTCCTTATCCGTGAAGTCTTGAGATCTTGAATGAGCCTTGGGCCTTTCGTGGTTAGGCCTCATAGTAGAACATTCCGGAAGCTAGTCCGTTATCCAAGCCCATTTGGGTTTCTTGTTCTCCAAGAACTACGTCTGGCTTGATCCTCTATAAATATAGAGGTACGTAGGCAAATTGAGGGGTTGGAAGTCGAGAGCTCTGAATAGCCGCCACTAACCCTATCAATCTCAGCCACCAATTATAAACAGCCACCACACGCTACCACTCTTTTCGGCAAAGGACCACCGCTGTAGATCTTGTTTCTGGCGAAGTACCTCGAATTTTGTTGTTACCAAATTCCTCCGTCAACAAATTGGCGCTAGAAGGAGGGGAGCCAATCAAGATCTTCATCTTAGGAGGAAAAGATGTCTCACAATCAACGCGGAGGTTCTCACGAAGAGGATTATTACGATTCTGAAGATAGCTTGGGGGGTAACCAAGCTCATCACGAAACTTACGTTCCGGAGGAAATCCCTGTTCCCCCACACCACCATGGAACTCCAGCCACCGGTGGTGGCCAGCCGCCCGTTCTTATCAGTAACGCGGCATTGATGGAACAATTGTACCGCATGGGTGATGCCCTAAATAATTTCGGGGCAAGATTGTGTTCCGTGGAGGAAAATCAGGAGTCAAGGAGAAAATCTCGGAGTATCCCACGAAATCATAATCGAAGAGGGAAAGCCCTTCAAGTCGAGGAAAGCTCTCGTAGAGATAGTGAAGTGCATGAGAAGAGATTTCAGCTAATTACTCCTCAAAGGTTAGAATACTCTGATCCTATTATTGAACATCCTAGTGAAGATAATTCTGAGCGCAGATTGTCGAATCCTGAAGCTAGGGCGCGCCCTCATCCTCATCGGTCAGGGCGCACCCCTAGTGAGATTCAGCGGGATGAAGAACAGATTGCTAAGGAGAAAAGAGATTTTGCAAGCTTGAAGGAGCGCCTTGGAATAAGGCTTAATGACGATGATTTAAGGATGGTACTCCTTGAACAACAGAAGAAAAGCCAATACTTGGAATCACGACCCCATGATTCACAGCGCGCGCCCCCTGACAATAGGTCGAGGCCCCTTGGACATGAGCGAGCCCTTACACAGAGTCATGAGCCACAGCGTGCGCCCCCTGACAACAGGTCGAGGCCCCTTGGACATGAACGATCTCTTGCTCGCAATATTAATCCACAGCGCGCGCCCCCTGTTCACAACAGGTCGCGGCCCCTTGGATCTAAACAAACTTTTCAGCACAACACTGGAGCAAGAGGAAACCATGATAACGGTGATAAAAGAAGGGAAGGGTATCAAGGAGATGGGCGCCCAAATTATCAGGGCGCGCCCTCAAGTAGAATATCTCCCCGTAATCATCAAATTCCAAGTACTTCTGATGAGTCTAGATCGAGGACGTGCCCTCACTTAGGAGAACAATATCAGAGAAATTCTCAGGGGAATCCACAACCTCATGGGAATCCAGAAGGTCAGCAAACACAAACTCAAACTCAAAAGGATGTTGTTCAGCCACAAGCAGGGAATCAAGGAGATGTGGAGACAGCGGCTCCACCTCCACCTCCACCTCCAGGGGGTACTCAAACTGTGGCACAACCAAATATTCAGAATGTTCCCGGGGTTGGAACTTTCAATGTGGATGATTTGAAGAAGCTCCTTGCTCACTTGGATGGAGGAAGAATATCTGCTACTGCACAAACTTCCTCTCCATTCTCAACTGAAGTAAGAGAGGCGCAGCTTCCTACTGGGTATAGATCTATGACAAATGATTTGCGTTTTCATGGAAATGCAGATCCTGTTGAATTCCTCGGACGCTTTGATATCGAGATGGATGTCTATCAAGTGACAGAGCTGGCTAGATGTCGATTGTTGGCAGCAACTTTCAGGGAGAGTGCTCAGCAATGGTTTCAGAAACTTGGCCCGGGAGTTATTACATCTTGGAAGGTGATGAGAAATTTGTTTTTGACTAAATTCCAGGCGGCAGTGAAATATGCTCCTCCCGTCACAACTTTGGCCAATATCAAGCAGAGGGAAGGAGAAAGTCTGCAATCTTACTTCAAGAGGTTTAACTCGGAATCAACTCTGGTGAGAGGAGCAACTGATGAAACACTTAAGAGTTTTCTAATAGCTGGATTGTCAGTGGGAACCGATTTCTGGAAACATCTCCAAGGACGAGATCCACCGACATTGGCTGATGTGTTTGCACAAGCTGAATCTTTCAAGATTGTGGAACAATCTTTGGCAGATAATCGAAAGACCGATAATCAAAACAGTTCTAAGGTAAAGATCGGAAAGAGGAAGGATAGGTCTCCTAGTCCAACTCGCCGGATAGCAACAGGGGCTAATCGGGTGAACTTAACTGAATCTGGCAAAAATTGGGGTCCCCCAGATACTTACACTTATGATCAAAGGCCGGGTAGTTATACACCTCTTGCAGCCTCCATTGAACATATTTTTGAAGTGAACAAAAATAAAGGATTCTTCAGAAAGCCAGAGCCTCTCTCTTCTTGGCAAAGTAAAGATAAGAGAAAGTACTGTGAATTCCATGAGTCTTCTGGGCACAATACTCATGAGTGCCGTCAATTGAAGGATGAGATTGAGGATTTAATCAAGGAAGGGTACCTGACAGAATGGTTTGTCAGAGAAGTGAAGAAACATAGGGAGAATCCTGATAAGAGAGATGGAGGGCGTGCCCTCCATGTTGATGGTAAGCCTGAAGAGAAGAAGTTTGTGAAGGAAGGAAGTATTCACACTATCTTTGGTGGACACCACCTGGGAGGTGACAGCAATCATGCTATGGAGAGGTATACTAGGGAAGCAAGATACCGACCTCTTACAAATGTGAATAGTTTGGAGTTGAGGCCGCCTAAATTGTTCAAAGGAGAATTTGCTGATATCATTTTCACTGAAGAAGAAGCAAGATGGGTACACCATCCTCATAATGATGCTTTGGTGGTGGCTGGCAATTCAGATTGGGTCCAAGAATGTACATCGAGTTTTTGTTGATAATGGAAGTTCGGTGAATATTCTGTATTACAGTACTTACCAAAAGCTGGGACTTCTAGATAAGGATATGATTCAGGATAACGGATGGATCTATGGTTTTTCGGGCGAATCTGTAAAGGTCATGGGAGCTATCAAGTTACCAGTAACTCTCGGGGAGGGGACTCTTTCTATAACACAAATGATGGATTTCATGATTTTGAATGTGGAATCATCACACAATGCTTTGGTGGGACGTCCCTTGTTGAAAGAAATGAAGGTTGTGACCTCCATCTATCATCTTGCAATGAAGTTTCCTACGCCAAATGGTGTGGGAACAATTCGAGGATCCCAGCATGACTCGAGAGATTGTTATCATAAGGCAATTAAAGGGTTCAGGAGACAGCAGGATGGAGGGCGCGCCCTCAGTGAAAATAGTTCTGGAGTTATGAGTATTGCTCTTGAAGAAGTGAAAGTCCATTATCTTGTTCAAGAGCCAGAGGAAGAAACGCCTTGTTATAGGGCGCGCCCTGAGGAGAGTATTCCAGTGTTGGATGATCTTCAGGATGGAATTCTGGAGGAAATTGAAGAAGACTCAGAGGAGGTAATTTCAGTTAATATCAGAGGTGAACAGGTTGAAGGGATGCGAATGTTATTTGAAGGATTGGTGCATACCCTTGTTGAGGAAGACTTCCCTCTTAAAAAGAACGCGCCCTCCAAGGATGCAGCACAAATCGAGGATCCTCGAAGTTTTGATTTTGATTTTGATCCGAGAACACCACAACCTATGGAAAAGACTGGTCCTGCAGAGGATACTATTTCAATTTTGGTGGATGAAAAGGATTCAAGTAAGGTTTTGAAAGTCGGATCTCAATTGAATTCCAAGTTGAGAGGAATGCTCACTAATTTTCTTTTGAATAATCTGGATGTATTTGCTTGTAGTCATGCTGATATGGTAGGGATTGATCCAAAGATTATGTGTCATCATTTGAACATAGATCCTACCAAGAAAGGAATCCGTCAGAAACGTCGACCTGTAAGTGGAGAGAGAGCTATAGCATTGAAGGAGGAAGTTGATAGACTTCTAGATGTTGGTTTGATCAAAGAATCATATTACCCCGGTTGGCTGGCTAATCCTGTTCTTGTCAAGAAGCCTAATGGAAAGTGGAGAACTTGTGTGGATTTCACGGACCTGAACAAGGCTTGCCCTATAGATAGTTTTCCTCTCCCTCGAATTGATCAGTTGGTGGATGCTACCGCTGGCCACGCTCTTTTGAGTTTCATGGATGCTTATTCGGGCTACAATCAAATTCCCATGTACGAGCCCGATCAAGAACACACCTCTTTCATCACAGATAGGGGTTTGTACTGTTATATTGGAATGCCATTTGGTTTGATCAATGCTGGAGCTACTTATCAGAGGTTGGTGAACATGATGTTTAAAGATCTGATAGGGAAAACCATGGAAGTGTATGTGGATGACATGCTTGTCAAATCCTTGAGGGCAGAAGACCATGTGAGGCATTTGGAGTAAATGTTCGGAGTATTGAGGAAATTCAGAATGAAGTTGAATCCTAAAAAATGTGTGTTTGGAGTGGAATCCGGAAAATTCTTGGGATTCATGGTTAATCATCGTGGGATTGAGGCAAATCCAGCCAAGATTAAAGCTTTACTTGACATGAAATCTCCATCCAGTGTGAAACAAGTTCAGAGTTTAGCTGGGAGAATTGCAGCGCTCAATCGCTTTGTGTCAAAATCTTCGGATAGATGCAGAGAGTTCTTCAAGGTAATCAAAGGAGCATCCAAAGATTTTGTGTGGACTCCTGAGTGTGAAGATGCTTTTCAGAAAATTAAAGAACAGTTGGGGAACCCTCCGCTCTTAGCTAAGCCCGTGGAGGGAGAAACCTTGGTATTATACTTGGCAGTATCAGAATACTCCATTAGTGCAGTATTGGTAAGAGAAGAGATTGATCATCAATCCCCGGTTTACTATGTGAGCAAGCGTTTGCATGATGCAGAGACTCGATACACCAGTATGGAAAAATTGGTTTTCGCTTTAATCTTGGCGGTAAGGAAACTTCGTCCTTACTTTCAAGCTCATAGGATCGAGGTTCGTACTGCTTATCCATTGAGAAGTATTCTTCACAAACCAGAAGCTTCAGGAAGAATGTTGAAATGGGCCATCGAATTAGGGCAGTTCGATTTGGAATATACGCCAAGAACAGCAGTTAAAGGTCAAGCTTTAGCGGATTTCACCTTGGAGTTTGATTCAGAGACCGAGGAAAAGTCAATTGTATTAGTGGAACCTGGAATTCCTTCTACGAGGGCGCGCCCTATTGAGGAAATTCCCCAACCTTGGTGGAGGTTGCACGTAGATGGAGCTGTAAACAATGGAGGAGCTAGTGCAGGTGTAATTCTAGTGACACCTGAAGGAAATCGACTAATGAGTGCTATTCATTTCAAATTCGAGGCAACTAATAATGATGCGGAATATGAAGCTTTGATTAATGGATTGAAAATGGCCTTGGAAATGAAAGCAGTAAATTTGGTTGTGTCAAGTGATTCAGAGTTAGTGGTCAGGCAGATCAAAGGAGGTTTTCAGTGTAGAGGTCCAAGAACAGAGCTCTACATGAAGTGTGCACAACGATTAATTCAGAAGTTTCGTGAAGTAAGGTTGGAATGCATTCCTCGAGATGAAAATTGCTCTGCAGATGTTTTGGCTAAGCTAGGATCCCAGAAGGATGCTATGTTGTTAGGAACAGTTCCTCTACAAATTCAAGAAGTGCCAAGTATTCCAGAGGTGGAAGTGATGGAAGTGGAGAGTAATCCGTCAGTTACCTGGATGACTCCAATTCTAGAGTATCTCCGTAAGGGGATTCTCCCAAGCAATAAAATTGAAGTAAGGCGTCTTCGATATCATGCCGCCAGGTTTGTGGAGTATGATGGGATTCTATACAAGAGAGGTTTCAATCAACCGCTTCTGAAGTGCATAGATGGGGATGACTGCAATTATATCCTAAGGGAGGTACATGAAGGAATTTGTGGCAATCACTCGGGGGGTGGTTCGTTGGCAATGAAGGTGTTAAGGCAAGGTTATTATTGGCCTACTATGAAGAAGGATGCCTATGAGTTTGTTAAGGCATGCGATAGATGCCAGAGGTTTGCCAATTATTCAACGATTCCCGTAACTACCTTGACTTCTATGATGAGTCCATGGCCGTTTGCTATGTGGGGAATTGATCTTATTGGAGAACTCCCTAAATCTAAGGGAGGAGTCAAGTACGCTGTTGTGGCTGTAGATTATTTCACCAAATGGGCGGAAGCAATGCCTTTGGCCAAGATAACAGCGAAGAAAATCAAGGATTTTGTGTTCAACTCTATTGTGTGCAGATTCGGGATTCCTTACAAGCTTGTTTCAGATAATGGAAAGCAGTTTGATAGCAAAGAGTTGCGAAAGCTATGTGAAGATTTAGGAATCAAGAAAGAATTTGCAGCTGTATATCACCCTCAGAGTAATGGGCAGACTGAAGCTATCAACAAGATAATCAAGCACACTTTGAAGACCAAATTGGAAGAAAGTAAAGGGAATTGGCCCAAGGAACTTCCTATGGTTTTATGGTCGTATAACACAACTCCAAGAACCACAACTGGGGAGTCTCCTTTCATGTTATCTTATGGGTGTGAGGCAATGGTTCCAGTGGAAATTGGAACGGGGTCATTCCGAAGAGATTTTTATGAGGAAGAATCGAATATGGTGAACCAAAGGCTAAATCTCGATTTTCTGGAGGAGACAAGGACTAACTCGCAGTTGAGGTTGGCAACTTATCAGCAGAGGGCTGCAAGGTACTATAACAAGAAGGTGAAGATTCAACCTTTTAAGGTAGGTGATTTAGTTCTGCGGAAAGTTATGCCTAATACAAGAATAGCAGCACATGGAGTTTTTGGTCCCAACTGGGAAGGACCTTACAAGATCAAGTCTATCATCTGGGAAGGAACTTATCATGTAGAAGACTTGGATGGTAACATAATCCCACGAGCATGGAATGCAGAGCATTTGAGAAAGTATTATCAGTAGGATGCGGCTTTGACCCTCTATTGTATGAAGGCTTATATTTAAGTTATAAACTAGTATAAATAAATTTTCTCCTAGTCTAGGGGGGTAGTACATATACGCCTTCTTTAGTTCTAGTTGAGACTTGCTGTTTTTATTCCATATTATTTAGAAGTTTATTCTCCTTAGCTCGGGGGGTAGAACATGTATACCTTCCCTTGTTCTGCTGAGATTATTTGAAGTTTAATAAAGTATATCTGAGATTATTTCAACTATTTTGAAGACATTTTGATTGAAGTTAAGAGGTCGTGCCTATTTCTTAGGGCGCGCCCTCAGCATGTATGAAGATCTAAAGAGGAATTGACAAGTTAAAAGAATCCTGAGAAGGGTAGTGTCTTAGGGCGCGCCCTCAACATGAATGAAGAATCTTTGTGTTTAACAAATTTGAAGAGTTTGAAGAATCTTTAATTTTGGTTAGGGTTAAAGGCATCAAGGGACGTGCCCTAATTTGAAGAGTTTAACAAATAAAAGCATGAAGATAAATAATGAGCATAGCAAAAGTTTAAAAGGCATTAAAAAGTTAGGAGTTACAAATTGCAGGGTTTTACAAAGGACCCGCACCTTAAAAGTTAAATATATACGAAACAGGTTTAGAAGACTGAAATCCTAAGGCGCATCCTTAGGGGGAGAAGAAGGGATAACCTTGGAGGGTGAAGGAGGTGCATCCTGAGCTACATTTGCAGGAGGAGAGCCTTGAGTAGGAATAGCAGTAGGAGAGGGTTGAACATTGTCAGTAGAGGGCGCGCCCTCAGAAGCTTCCTCTAACCCTAACTCTACTCTTTTTGCCTTAATGTCTAAGGCTCTGTCAACCTTGAACTTTGCTATGTCCTCAGCAGCGGCAGGTCCAAATTTCTCCCAGTTATAGTCAGGATCGTTGGCTAGAAAACCAAGAAGATAGAAGTTGAAACCCTTTTCAAAGTTTTCATCTTCAATGGTTTCTCTCTGTTCTTTTAACTTGGCCTTTTCGATTTCTAGGGAACCTTGCTGAGCTCGGAGTTCCTCCACCTCTTTCTCTAGTTCATCATTTTTGGTATTCAGAAGAGTGCGATGTTCAATGGATTCATCCAGTTCATGCTTTAAATCAGCAATTCTATCATTCTTGGCATCTAGATCTTTCTTCCATTTATTATCATTTTCGACAATCATCTTCGAATACTTCCTATTCTCAGTTTCAAGTCTGTTAAGGTGGAGTTTTTCCTTATGAACCCTCTGGGTGCGCCCTAGAGATTGAATAAGAAGTTGAGCAGATGCCCGAATCATGGACTGAGATTCCTCATCCGCGTTCATATTTTGCCAAATGTCAACCTCCTTTTCTTCGACAAGAGAGGCAGCAGCAGGGCCAATTAAAGTTTCAAAATATGAGGGTGCGCCCTCATATCTTGGCTTCTTGCTCCTGTTAGTGATGGGTTCTTGGATATCAGCATTCCTTTTCAAGGATTCTATAGATGGAGTGACTATGTCGCTGGAGTTCTTTTCTTGCACAGGGCGCGCTCTGGAGTCAGAGGTATCTGTTTGGTCATGTTTCTTTTCTTTCTCATTCTTCTTTTTGGCAGCGCCAAATCCTCGAGGAATCTTAGGGGCCATACCTGTACAAGATAAAAGAGAAGAAAGGTTAGGCCGCGCCTTGTGTAAAGAAAGCAAAGTGTAAAACAAAACATAAGAAATGAAAAAGAAATAGTTAAGGCGCGCCCTGATCTACGCTATAACTATTACCTTCATCAGAATCAGAATGCTCACTATCACTAGATGAGAGTGTGGGAACAGGAATTCCCTTCTTAAATTTTTTAAATTTGCAAATATGGCCAACTTTATCAGATAAAATTCCGACCCTCTTTAAGTTTTCCTCTGTGATTAAAGATTGGAGGTTAAATTTTTCTGAGGCAACTTTCAGAACAGCTTTAGCCCGGATTGAGGCCGCCGCGCCTTCAAGTGTTTTCTGTGTTCTCTTATCTGTTGGAATTAAAAGGAATCAATAAATAGTTGAAAGTTAAAAAGATAAGAGAAGTATAGGGCGCGCCCTCACTTACTAGGGTTTGTGTTGAATTGTATTCGGACTCGAGGAACGTCCCAGACATAGTAAAATGGTTCCTTCCAGAATTTTAGATGACTGATTCTTCCTTCAGAAAAACCCTTGTTGTTGTGAGGTTTATTGATGACAAGATAATAATAGCCAATGCTGGATTGTCGAAGGCTGAAGAAATAGCTAACTTCAGGCATAGAGGGGGTTCCTAACTCAAGGTCGTGATAAAGGATGAATAAAGCTAACACCAGTTTGTAGCTGTTGGGGGAGAGTTGAATAGGTGCTATGTCGTACCATCTGAGTATTTGTTGAAGGTAGGGATGTAAGGGCGCGCCCACACCAAGAGCCACCAGCTTTGGGGTCAAGACCATCCTTGGAATTTTAAAATTTCTACCATAATTGAAGATGTGAGGACGGTGATGAGCATGTGGGATGGCCCAAATTCCTTCTTGACCATAATATTGCATGGCCCATCCTACTTCATCACTTGTAGCAATGGAAGACATATTTACACAGGCAAGTTTGCCCCGCTTCTTTCTGAGTACATTTTTCTCTTTTTCGGGTAGATCATTATACCTTCCCCAGTCGATATCAATTTCTTCTTCAAGGACTTCCCAGTGTTCAAATGGGACAGGAGAAGGTGGTGGAGATGTTGGTTCGGAATCAGCCATGGGTGAGAGGGACGACGCCGAGGGCGCGTCCTCTGAGGAATAAGTATCAGAAGGATGTGTATCACTAGAAGAATTAGAGTTTGGAGTGAAATCGTAGTCAGAAGGATCTGTGTATAGGGGGTTTGGAGTTTTTTCAGGTATTGGTGTTGGAATTCTTTCAGGTATTTGAGTATTAAGGGGAATACCATTAAAGGAGTCTTCATCAGAGAAGTTCATTCTGCCTTCGTTGAAATCTTTAATAAGGCGCGCCTTGTCTTCAGGAGAAATAAACGAAAAAGGGCTCCTATAAGGTTCAGGAGATAAGGGGGTGGCAATGGAGAATGGATTCCTAAACTTTCGTTGAATTCCCTAAATGGGTGAAAAGGCGGAGACGCGCCCTCCAGCTGCAAAATAAAAATAAGAGCACTAAGGGCGCGCCCTAGGGAAGAAAAATGAAGGAAAAGTTTATACAACAAATTAAACTAATTATGGGACTTGACATTTGGACGTTCAAAATTACTTAGGAGATATTAGGGCGCGTCCTAAGTGTAAGACACGCCCAAGAGATTTTATAAAGAACCAAACTTTAAAAGTTACATTGTTGTATTGAAAGAATCCAGGACGCGCCCTGTGTCAAAGGCGCGCCCTGAAAATGGGTTAACTTTTATTAGAAACATATTTTGAAGAAGATAATAACAGCAAATGAAGATCAAACGTGCATACACACAAATATATATGTGATAGAAATGAAGAACACAGCGGAACATGAACAGTTGAATCACCAAATCGGACAAAATACACGGTGAAAATACAGATTGCGGGCATAAAAACATACCTTGGAAGTTCTGGAACAGGATTTGTGGAAGAGAATCGATGAAAAACGCTGTGTTTAGCCGGATTTTTGCTCGGAAAATTGGAATCGCCGGAGTAAGGTTTTTGTAGGGAGAGAGAAAGAAAAAGAGTAAAGTAAGTGAGAAGGGGGTATTTATAGGGGTTTGGAAAGATAGTGGATGACAGCTGTTAAATCGATTGGAATTCTGAGGACGCGCCCTCTTCCAAGGCGCGCCCTGATGAAGATTTGTGAAAAATTTTGGGCTTTTCAGAAGAAATTTCATACATCATCTCTGATTTCGTATGAAATTGGGGGGTAGTTGTTATAGCCAAAATTCGGTTAGGGTATTTTCAAGATGGATTCGGGTCAATAACAAATTCAATTGAGGATTTCAGAGAACAAATTAGGGTTTTCTAGAAGTTAGGGCGCGCCCTGGGGGCTTAGGCTGCGCCCTGGGTTATTCTGGAATTTCAAGATGATAATAATATCGATTTCGTGTTCAATTATTGAAGAATTCCCTCCTGTCGTATCTCAGGAGGGGGATGTCCGTCGCAGAAGGCCTCCAGGGGTTTGCCTGGATATAAGGACCC
Source organism: Kitagawia praeruptora (assembly GCA_037693485.1). Classification (NCBI taxonomy): domain Eukaryota; kingdom Viridiplantae; phylum Streptophyta; class Magnoliopsida; order Apiales; family Apiaceae; genus Kitagawia; species Kitagawia praeruptora. Next base: position 59,449,432 of record CM075350.1, read on the forward strand.
TTCTTAGACGCTAAGGGAGGCATCCGTGCGCCCTAAGGTGGAAAGATGGGGACTTTATGGTGTGTGCTTTGGAGCTCTGTTCCTGTAGCCAATGGGCGCGCTCTCATTGGGGAACTTTGGAGTAATCCTGCACTTTGCACCCAAAAGCTCTGGATCACCTGTCCTGTTATCTGGTGGGTGCTTCTCATTCGGGGGACAGGGATGCGTTCTGCACTTGGGGTAAACCACGGCTATACCTGCATCCTTGAAATCAAGAAATAGCTGGTAGCGGATAGGACTAGTCCTCGACGGGGGAAGTTTCCTTATCCGTGAAGTCTTGAGATCTTGAATGAGCCTTGGGCCTTTTGTGGTTAGGCCTCATAGTAGAACATTCCGAAAGCTAGTCCGTTATCCAAGCCCATTTGGGTTTCTTGTTCTCCAAGAACTACGTCTGGCTTGATCCTCTATAAATATAGAGGTACGTAGGCAAATTGAGGGGTTGGAAGTCGAGAGCTCTGAATAGCCGCCACTAACCCTATCAATCTCAGCCACCAATTATAAACAGCCACCACACGCTACCACTCTTTTCGGCAAAGAACCACCGCTGTAGATCTTGTTTCCGGTGAAGTATCTCGAATTTTGTTGTTACCAAATTCCTCCGTCAACATGCATGTTAAACAAAGTTTTAATTATATAATTTTTCTATAAATTCTAATTATCTTTTTATATAAATATGAGTTATTTTATATAAAAAATATAAGTTGTATAAATTTATATAAATATGCACTTCGTAACCATTGACAACTTATGATAAAAAAATTATTACAGTAAGATTTAAGCCCAGTTAATGAGAAAAAGACTGGATCAGACATATAATAATGATCAGATGTACTACATCGACGGAGCAGAGAAAATCAGGAAAAAAACACAAAAATGTATTAGAAATCTAAAATAAATAGTAAATATATTTTTTAAAATCTAAAAATATTATCTAAAATATTAGAAATCAAAACTTTTAATTTGATTGCGGTAGCATTCAAGAAAAATATTTAGAACTTAACAAAAGATTACTATAACTTTCCGAACAGACATTTATAGATATCTATTTGATATTTACTACTCCCTCGGTCCCTCATGGTTGTTTACATGGGGATGGACACAGAGATCAAGAAAATGTAAAAAAAATGAGTAAAGTTAGATGAAAAGTGGGTAAAGTGGTGGGACCTATTAATATTTAATTATAGATTTGAGATAGTGGAGGAAAGTAGTGGGTGTAATAGTATTTTTTATTGTTAAATATATGAGATAGTGAGTGTAATAGTAAGATAAACTTACTATTTTTGGAATGTAAAGAAATGAGAGGGACACCCCAAAATAGTAACTGTAAAGAAATGAGAGGGACAGAAGGAATATTATTTTAGTGATTCAAATGATATTGCATTGAGATCGGTCTATACACTATACACTTGAATGACCAATTTGATATTTAACCTCTTAGTAAAACCAAAAGAAGTGACTGCTTAGCAATAAAGAAAAAAAAAGGGTAAAAAAAGCGACTGAACAAAAAGCATTTTTGGATGGGAACCATGAGGGGGGAACTAGGCATTGAACTAAACATTAGTGTCAATCAGTGATTATCAATTTTAGTGGTACAAAGGTACAGAGTACAATTGGGAGGAAAACTGGTTAACAAGGATGTAGTAAAATGTGAATGCACAAAACCCAGCAAGGAATATGTGCCATACATATGTAAATGTATGTCGCACTGTTCCATACCCACAGAGACTCCACCCAGTACCAGAAATCACCTACACTAATGCTGTCAAAACCTTCAAATGCACCTTTCATTAAAAAAAATGCAGGCGCAGGAAACCCAATGTGTAGCAGCACCAGATTCAAAGCACCCCGGGCAAATGCTTTTGCCGAGTGAGCATTAAAATCTCGCTTTAGTGGCCTAGCCATCAAACACATTGGAACTGTTACAAGAGCTCCAATTTCTGCTGTGGCAAAGTTTATGACGGACATTAAGCATAATCCTATAAATGCAGCTGTGATGGTTACTGATTTCAGGAGAAGCCATTCTTTTCCCCCAGACTGAGGTATGCTAGCAGTTACAAAAGGTGAGCCAAGGAGTAGGTGCATGAGAATAAGGCTGAAAACGGAAGATGCAATCCAGATTAGCAAGCTGGTTGTTGCTGAGCAATTTGGGATCTGACAAATGAAGAAGGGAAGCACAGTGACAATTAAACCCCACAAGTGGATGGCGAACACTGTTTTTGCAGCATAAAGCCATCTCCATGATTTAGAATTGATGGTAGGCCCATCAACAAAGTCTGCTGAAGTAACTTCATTGTTCTTTATTTCAGAGGTACATTTGTGCGCATCAGAATAGAGAGAAGCAGCAACTACCGGAAGGGGTGCAATTAGCAGCAGAAAAGCAATCATGTAGACTCCAACTGACACAAATTTATTAGGAGACGTCAAAAGGTACAAAAAGAAGGACTGATGAAACTTCTCCAGGAGGTTATTTACAGACCGTGTGACTCCTTCAACTAACCTGCAATAATAAATGAAAAAACCAAAACTCAGGTTCCCATAAAAAACATTAAAGAAACATAAACCATTCTTACTAGTATCTTTAACAGTTTCCAGTGTTTCTCAAGAATATCCCCCAGTTAGTATACTGATTGCCATTCTTCATACAAGCCATTTTAAGTCTTCAGCTCTGTCTAAATGAAACATGACAAAGAAAGATATCCTAAAAGATTACTGACCTGGCACCATGCAAAAGAAATTCATTGCGCCTTGCTTTATTGTAAGAAGAGATCCTGGGCAGAATATCCAAAGTAACCGCATCAACTTGATAATCACGAAAAGCACCATGAGGACCAGTGGGAACACCTAAAGCCTATTCAAAATACATAGAAACACAAAAGATTGCATCAGTTCTGATACTATTTCTCCATCTTACTGTGTCCAACTTTAGTAATGTCACGCACCTCCAACAGCCCGAAAGCTAGGGATTTGGTGAAGGTTGAAAAAGGAAGAGAGGATAACCTGATTATACAGCGAACTAGCAAGTGTAGCAGTGCCTTCAACATAGTCTGCAACAGGGATACCAAATTTCCATTGAGGATTCAAATTTATAGCAATTTTTCCTAGTGACTCAACAGATTTACCAAGAACCTTGAGCCACTTGGAGTCCAGCAAAGATGGCAATTTCTCCACCTTGACATTAAAACCTTGCCCATGCACTGCCAAATAATTTACGACATTAATGAGGTCTAGGTTCGGCATTTGCCCATTGGAGGCCTCGGCGTAGATGCTTAGTGCATCCTTGTCAAACACCTCACTTTTGTCTGCAACCTTAATGACTAGGGCAGCTGCCATTGTCCCACCCCTAAGAAAACTATCAGACACTTCACTTCCTGTGACGAGACTCTCACGACACGCCTTGGCATTTAGCTTCTCGAAACCACCAAATGAAGGAGAGTGATAGTCTCTTAGCCAAGAAACAATTGAATCATATTCACCATGCCTTGAATCAGCTGCAACCCATATAATATCCTTAGCTAGCCAACTTACTTGCGTAAACAATGAAAATACTGAATATGCAATGCCCAGGGACATAGCCTCCCCCAAACTAATATCTGTAGAATTGTAAGGTGTTACCAAGACAATAGCCTCCTTTCCATCACTGCGTGGAGCTCTAGCAATGCCAATGATATTAACACCATATGATGAACAACTATAGTTTGCTTTAACTATATCAGGATCAGGGCTAGAAAAGAAATGCAGGGGATGGAAATATTTTGATTGAGGATGGAAATTGTGATAACTAACTTCACCACCCAAATCTGTCATACGCCTTGCAATCAATTTTGGAATTTCTCTGCAATGATGTGTGAGCAAGGTGAATTTTTTTTGAATTTTTCAAGAATATTACGGTTATACATATTAATCTAAAAGGAAAATTAATCCAATGAAGCAACATCATTCCTACTCCAAGACAGTAGTTAATATGAAAACCAAAGACAGTGCATTGAAACTCCAAGAAAATCATGGAAGCACATACAGGCCTGTGCTTGGAGCTTTCAAACCCAAGCTACTTAGTTCTTTAACAAATCTATCAGCTTCTACAACATCCTTTCCAGAGATCATCGACATGGCAGAACCTGCAAAAGGGCAAGTAGCAATATGTAAGTGATGTATAACATCTGCAACTCCTAAACAAAATCTGCCATGTGGCAATCTTCCACTTCTCTGGTTTTATTTTATTTTAAGTTCTGTTAAAAGAATCCACTTATCCCAATAACAAAAAAACCTCAGTTTTCAATTAGTTTATTGTTACAAACTTCAACACAAGCATTAATACCATACCAGTTTCCAACATTTTATTTTCAGAATAGTCCAAAGTACATCATGGAGATTGGCCTTAATTTAAAAGAATCTACATTACATCACCAAGCAATCAACAAGTCATATTTATTGTATTCATATAGTGCAAAATTATGTTGCCAGGGGCAATTCTTTTACATGTAAATGGGCCTCAGTTTCACATGTTCAAAATTTTCAGAATTTCCCTTTTGGAAATATGAAAGAACACTTTTACACTATATTAGCAAAGAAGAAGTTGCAACTGCTAGAACTTGAATCATAACTGGGAACACTGAAAGTAATGGTGAAGTCTACAACTTTGAACATAAGATATTATAATTAGTTGAGATTATAATCATCCAGGCACAATTCAAGAGCCAATCTATGTAAAAACCTTCAAGGTTTTGAGTCTCCCTCCATCAATCTTAAAATCTTTATAGCACTATGCCAATAATATTGAAATCATTGTGAATTCACACTTTGATATCGGGGTTTCAGTGAAGTCCCAAATCTCTTCCATCATTATTATTAAGGCATCTACATAGAGAGTAAAATTCTCTACCCTTGTACCTGTTACTTTCTTATCTCATCTTTGAAACATTTTTCGAGACTTTATCTTATAGTAAACTCTAACAGCTCTACATTGCAATTTAATGTACAAACACGAAAACACCAGATGAGTGAAGAATAGGAACCTGGCATAAGGGCATTTTCAGAGAAGTAAGTAGTTTTGGCAAGAACAGGTAGCAATAAGAGAGCTAAAACCCCTGTTACACAGCACACAATACTGAAACACCAAAAAAAAAAAACAGTTAATTTGTTGTTCATTGCCATCAAGTTTCAATTTTTTTACTTAACTTTATATTAAAAAGTTCAAGAGAGAAAGAGAGAGAGAGAGAGAGAGAGAGAGAGAGAGTGAGGAGAGGAGAGGAGAGTGCCTGACTAGGGTGCTGTGAGAGATGATGAATAAACCAATACGTATGATTGGGCGTGGCTTCACTCTCTCTTCCGCCATTACAAGGATCGATTTCAAACTCTTTTCGATCTAATTCTCAAGTCTTAACCCCCCCTTTGTTCTTGTTCCTCACTCTTGCTTCTTTTACACTGTGTTCCCTAAACAAAGAAAGAAAAGAAAAGAATAGAAAATAAATAATTTTCTTTTCTCTCCAAATCTTTCCAAAAGTGGGAAGAAAATTTTGGAGACAAATATACATGAAATTTCTTTCTAAATCTTTAGAAATCAATTCTTTTCTTTCCTAAAAAATCATTCAGGAACAAGTTGAAGAAATTAAATTTCTCACTTTCTTTTCTTTTCTTCCTATAAAATGTTTCTGGAACACAGTGTTAGTTTTACTGATATAACCCCCTCTTTATTTATTCTTTTTTTCTTAAAATAAATAGTTTTCATTAATTCTTTATCTATTGTTATTTTTTATTCCCTCCGTCCCACCTATTTTTGTTTACATTTCTGAACGTAACTTATTTTTACAATTTTATGATTTTGAATAAAAGTTGAATGTTTATATTTTTATTTTTAAAAAAAATTAAAAATAAGTTGTAGAACTATATTTTATATGCATTAAAATTTAAAAATAAGTTATAAAACTATATTTTATATGCATCTTAAACTGTGTGTTGGATACTCTCTCAGAAACGTAAATAATTGGTGGGACTGAGGGAGTAAATAGGTAATCAAATAATACTTGTGATTATATTTTTTTATAAATTAGTGAAATTAAATAAATGGGACTGGATTGTTGAGGAAACCTTTATAATCATTTTCATTTTCAAGAATATTTATATTTTATGTGTTAAACGATTTGAAAATAAAATAATTATTTGTTTAACTCATTTTTTGTATTAAAATCTTCTTGTTCGTACAAAAATAATGTTATATTACTACTGTGTGTGTGTCCCCAGTAATTTTGCCTGTAAAAAATGTCGAACCCCACATTTCTATGTGTTTTTTTTTCCTAAGTACATACTGGGGAACCCCACATTTCTATGTTGTCCACCATTAAAACATCAGCAACTAAATTACTAGGGTTTGTCTAGTGTGTGCCCAAGGGCACATGCTAAGATTCCGTGATGAGTTGTCAAATTTTGATTGGTGGATATTTATGTGAATGCAGGGGTCCCATCATTATTAATGAAATCTCCACCAATAAAAATTTGACAACTAAGCTAGCACGGATTCTTAGCATGTGCCCTTGGGCACACACTAGAAAATTCGAATTACTAAATGCAAATAGAAGGTAGAGATTGATCAAAGTACAACTACTTGAATCTTGATGGCAACATCTTTCCTACCTTTCCAAACCAAAACTCACCCTGTGTATCCCAATTTAGCAGTACAATCCCCAAATTTTTTAACCCCAAGAAGCAACCCCAAGTTTCAGTTTCCACCAACAATCCTCCTCAACACCAAGCACAAGTGTTTCTTTAGTTCAGATGTAGTAGCTTTGAGTTACGTTTCGAAACGGAGTACCCCAAGTAATGGGGACAGGGAAGAAAATGATTTTCAGTTGGTAATTGTTGTAAACAAGTGGTTACAATGTGTGCATTCCGCTTTACCTGGTGGAAGCTGGTGGAATTTGAATGAGTTTGATGAGGTTGATGGTATTGGTTCTACAGCTAAGCAGTTTAGTGTCTGGGATCTTTTACGACGAATGTGGGGATTGGTGGTAGATGATAAATGGATTCTGTTTGTTGCATTTGGTTCCCTAATTATTGCTGCCGTGCGTTTATCATCTAGTAGTTTGTTTGTTGATATGTTAATTTTGTTTATTTGCTATTGTTTGGTCTCTGAGCTGTTGATATTGTAGTGGAGATAATTACGGCAGAATGTTTAAATTTTGGTGGTTTGGATGATTACATACACCTGCTTATAAGATTGTTAGGGATCAATACACATGAAAGTTATAGACCTTAGAATGATAACACAATTCACTTCACGAGGATATGTTATAACTACAAACAAACTGCACTAGTATTTCAAGAAATGTTCTCTGTATTTTATCCTGCTAATTGCTGTTATAAATAGAATAGTTGCCAATGGCTTTGTTCATTCATCTTTTACTTTCTTTGATATCAAGAAGGAAAGGTTAAAAATCCTCTCTCATCAAATGAGAGTCGTCTCATATTACTAAACCGCCGCCGCCTCCCCCTCCCCCTCCCCCTCCCTTTCTTTCCTTTCAATCCTCCTCCCCGTTACTTTTATATCGCCCCGGTCCACCCTCTGCCACCCCTCCGTCGCCCGCCGCCGCCCGCCGCAGCCATCAACCGCCTGCCATAGCCATCCGTTTGTTTTTTCCAATTCAATAAAATCGAGTGTTGTTTAAACCGCGAAGGATTGCTTGTTTTAGTTGATCTAAGTTTAATTCGGATCTAAGGTTTCTAATCCTTTTCCGATTGTAAGATTGATTTTGTTTTGTTGTCTCACCTTTGTGTGAGTTTGATTTTGTCTCACCGTTTGTTTGTGTGAGTTTGCTTTTGTCTCACCGTTTGTGTGAGTTTTGGTGCTGGATTTTATTATCTTGGAGGCTTATACGGATAATATGGATAAACACTTTGATGAAGTGTTCGTGTGTTACACACTTAGGTCTGCGAATATTGTAGCTCATTGCTTAGCGAGGGCGACATATTCTGTGTCAGGTCTTTCGGAGTGGAATGTTTCTGCTCGACATTGTATCATCTGTAACCTTGGGATATTTTAATGCAAGTACGATTTTATCAAAAAAAAAAAAAAAAAAAAAATAGAATAGTTGCCATAGGAAGAAAGAACCAATAATCTGGAGAACACTTATGATCTTTTGTCATATGCAGACCATGGAGTTAAAGTTTAGTAGATATACGATGAGAACTGGACTCAACTTTAATGAAAATGTTAATGGGAATTGATCTAATCAAAATGACACTATAGATTTTAAGAAAATTTTGGGCACCTCTGTTTTTATGGCTGTACCCCCCTCACCTTATCATAAAGTCATACGTGTCAACTTTTTTTTTTTTTTCTGCAGGTTTTGGAAATCTCAATACCAAATTTATTGGCAACATCCATCTTTTTAGCAGAGAGTGGTGGAACGTCTGTATTCTTTAAAAATGCATATCTCTTGGCTATGTTGTGTATCACCTCGGGGATATTCAGGTCGAAGTCGAACCTTGTTTTGTGAATTCATATGATCAATTTTATTGTTGGCACGTATCCTGTCAAATACCAGATGTAAATAATCTAGAGTTGTAAATAAAAGTTAGACAACATAGTTTCATACTCAATCTTTACTGTAGAAGTCCTAAACTGTTTGTTCTTTTATCATGGTAGAATGTTCGAGATTTAAATATTGTAATGTACCAGTTACTATAACTCTATGAGCGTAAAACCTCTTCTTAGAGGGTTTAAGTATCTATTTGGATCAGCGTCATATTTAGATAATCTGAGTATATGCCTAAAATTTTTTTCTTTAAAATTATTTACACTGTTTGTATATGAAAAAAAGGGACCACATCACAACGCCTTTTAGGAGATACTGTACAATCAAATTGGGACCTGGTACTTAATGCAGTATAGGATTCGTAGAACTTCATACTTCATATGCTGATGGAAGGGTATACGGTATAGCATCCGCCATATGTCTCATAAACACACAGTCACGCACACAGACAAGCGTGTCGAAACATATTACTAAAGTCACATAAATCTGGACGTAATCTTAGAAACGGTAAAGCTGTTGTAATTCGCCAACTTTGGTAAGCATTTGATGATTCAGTTCATGTTAGGCATGTAAAGACCTATCTTACAGCCTATGCTTATTTTTGAAAAAAAGGTTGTGCTCCAAGCTATTAAAAAAACTATTGATTAAGTGTCTAATAATATATATATTATATATATTTTTACTTTCAGTGGCTTGCGAAGTGGCTGCTTTGCAACTGTGAACATGAACCTGGTAAGGCCTTTCTAGTTTCAGATGTCTTAGATTCCTTCTTCTAGTATTTGACTATGGCAGAGTTATAGTACTATGTTATATCAAAAACTAATTCCTTTGGAATATCTTTGTCCACAATATAAATTGATGAAAAATCTCGTCCTTTAATATATGAAATAAATCTACATTACTTACTAGAGTTGCATTTGGTTGATGTTTTGATGATGGATGATGAGTATTTGATGTTTAAAAATTGCATTATAACAAATGAAAAGGAAATATATACATAAAATTAGCTTGTGATAAACCAGGGCATGAAAAGAAAAAGTAGTTTGTCTGCGCTGCAATATGATTAGTCAACTATCTTCTCCTACTTAATTTTACCTAGCTAAAAATCTATGTCTTTAAGTTCGGTAGTTTAGTATGTAATCTTGTACTTTTATGCTCTCATTTCACAAAGTGATTTCATACATCTCTTAACAGCTCAGGCGTTTAAGGGAAGCTTTATACTCAATTCTTGTATTTCAGGTTGGTTTATCTCTTAATATTGGCCTATGTAAATCTCATGGACATTTAAATCTTGTTGATGCTTTTTTTGTACACGTTTTTGTTGGATGAGTCCTTCGAGTTGTTGTAGGATATACTATTCTTCGACAAAGAAACAGTTGGTAGTCTGACAAGCAGGCTTGGGCCAGATTGTCAGCGGTTGTCTCATGTAATTGGAAATGATGTGCATATGATTTTACGCTATTCTATCCAGGTCAATACTCTTATCCAATTTCTCATCTTCTATTCATTTAATAGTGTTTTTGATACAATTTATGACTGAATTCTCACATGCAGGGGATGGGTGCATTGATCAATCTATTGATCCTATCCTGGCCTCTGGCATTATCGGCTTTGATGATATGTTCTCTTTTATCTACAATCTTTTTGATTTATGGACAGTAAGCATACTGCATTTTTTTTTGTTGCCTTGAGAAACCTACTGGAATTACAAATGGTAATCTATAGGGCAAAATTGTACGTGATTCGTGAATAATTAATAAAACAATTTGATTAACCATTGCTTCATCTCACGTGTCTCACATGTCTGTGGTCCGATTTCAATTCGGCAATTAGTGAATAACAAGTTGCTGCAATTGTTATTCTCTCTCTTCCATTGAAGAAGTGTAAAATTCAATAGCCAGGGCAAATTACAGTTGGCCGTACATTGAATCCACTATGGTTTGTAGTATTATTATCATTGTGGGGATTTAACTGAGAACTTAAATTGATTTTCCCTGAACTTTTAGCTTCTCTCTCTTTTTTTTTTTTGCAAGTCAGAAGGCAGGAAGTAGAAACTTAGTGTTTTAACCCTTCTCATTCTCCTCTCTGGAAACTTTACTACCACAATAAATAAAAAGCTATATGGTATTTATTATTTTTGAAGTTATATGGTATATTATTATGCACTACTTAGCATATGGTTATATTTCCTTCCTGATTTATCTGTATTTCTGGGAGTCAGAGAGACTAATGAGCTTTGTTGATAGTAGATAACCAAACTTCAGTATTTCACAATTCAAAGAATTATAAAAATAACAGATGGCCTTAGGGAACCAACAGCACAGCGAAGCACGATCACAAAATTTTCTTGTTTTGCACTTCTATTGTTTAGGTACAGAAAGGAAGCAGCAAAGGTTACTCAAGATTTCACTGCCCTCTCTAATGAAGTAAAAGCAGTGACTAGACAGATTTTTAATATTGAAGTTATTTTCTTTACTATTTTTATGGTTATTATTGTTTATTTATTTTAAATTTTCATCAATAGGTTTCACATGAAACAATTTCTTTAATAAGAACGGTTCGTGCATTTGGAATGGAAAGACACGAGATTAGAAGGCAATAATTTTCTCAATATCTCCTGTTTAATATCAAGTTTACATTTGTTTTAACCTATACATGCTTACAGAATAGCCTATAATATGCAGATACAAGTTATGGCTGGACAGACTAGCTTTTATAAGCTTGCGAGAAAGTGCTGCTGAAGGACTTTGGAATTTGAGTTTTAATTCTCTTTATCGCTTTACACAGGTCTAATTTATAATGATGCTCAAAACTATTATGTGCCTATTTTTTAATTTTATCTATGCTTTATAATTTATATTAGTTATTTAACTTCTACTCTATTTTTAACTGATCCGTATAGGTTTTGGCTATCCTATTAGGAGGAATGTCTATTATGACTGGTCATGCTACTGCTGAGCAACTTACTAAATATGTATTGTACTGTGAGTGGTTGATATATGCAGCTTGGAGAGTACAAAACAATATATCCTCATTATTGCAGTCTACTGGGGCAAGTGAAAAAGTATTTCAGCTTGTGGATCTCTTGCCTAGTAACCAATTCCAAAAGAAAGGTAATAAGTTTAATACTATAGTCAGATTAGACAAGATGGTGGCGGATTAGGTCTTATCTGTGTCATTTAAGTACCATGACCTGCCTACTTTAGTGATCAACCATAGGAATTCATCTCAATTTTTGAGGAAAACTTTGTATCTTGTAGAAGGGCAAGTGTAAATTCTTTCACTTATTATCAGCCCTCCATCTCAAAATTATTCTCCACTGATACATATCCATACATTGGCTTTCTATATTACATACATTGATTTTATAAGTCGAGTTAAAACTTAGAGACTTTTATGAGAGCAAATGTGGCCAACTTATATAATAACAAGAGCGTATAAGTAATCAAAATGTCTTGTATTTACGTCAAACTTTGTATCTTGTAGAAGGGCAAGTGTAAATTCTTTCACTTATTATCAGCCCCTCCATCTCAAAATTATTCTCCACTGATAAATATCCATACATTGGCTTTCTATATTACATACATTGATTTTATAAGTCGAGTTAAAACTTGGAGACTTTTATGAGAGCAAATGTGGCCAACTTATATAATAACAAGAGCGTATAAGTAATCAACATGTCTTGTATTTACGTCACTTCATTTAAAATTTACAGGATTAAAATTGAAGAAGTTGATGGGACATATCGAGTTTGTGAACGTCTCGTTCTACTATCCTTCGAGGGTACCAGTACTTCCTTTATCCTTTAATATGTTGATATTACTCTAGAACTAGTGAGGTTATCCCAGTCAAATACATTTTAGGATTCTCTGCTTAGGTTGTTGTCCCCCGATAGAGATTGATGATGCATACTGTGTCATGGGACTCTTGGCTTGCTTTGAAGGGCAATTTATCAACTGTTTGATTCTGAAATCTATCTCTGGAAGCTTATTACAGTACCTTCATGGGGTTATACCGATCTCCATATTGTTATCTGACCTTTACTTTCTGTAACTTTAGTTAATTAATTACATTACTAAAGTTGAACTTTTGAGATAATTGTTGATTAGAATCAATTCTAAAATATACTCGATGTTGTAAGTAACATTCATCTTTGTACTTGACTTTTGAGTAGGTACACCCTGTTCTGGAAGATGTAAACATATCTGTACATCCTAATGAAGTACTTGCTATAGTAAGGAATGAATATCTTATAAATTTGTGATCTCTCACCATTTGCGCTGGTTGAAAAAGGTCGAGTAAGAAGCTGCTTTCTTATTTTGTCTATTTAGGTGGGCCTAAGTGGTAGTGGGAAAAGCACATTAGCCAATCTCTTGCTTCGTCTCTACGAGCCATCTGGAGGTCAGGTATGCTCCAACTAAGCTGTTGAACTACAATGTCAACTTTTACTTGCTCCACTCGTCACAAGGAAAGAATGATCAAGAATCTCTCCATTAACTTAAGACATTTTCATGCCAAATATGTATGAAGCTACTGAGACACAAGTATTCATCTGAGTATAAAGTTAAAACATTAAAATATGTTTGTTGATCACAAGTGCTATGGAGCTTATCAATCAGTAAGTATTTTATCTGTAGAGAGTACTTCAGCATAGGCTGTTCCACTCTGAAATATGCAGAGGCCTGTATCTTCTAAGCTCCACATCTTATTGTTACCATCATATGTTGCATGCACGTTATTTAAATGAAGCGTCTTTATAAGTCGCATCCACCATTATTTAGGTCTCTGATGACCAGATTAACTGACAGAAAAGATGGGATGGAAACAGTTTGAAAAGTAGCTAACGTGTATATAATTGAGGTTATCCTATAATTTATGTATTCCTTTGTTTTCTAAAATTCTATTCAAAGAGATGACACGGTGGTATTAAATTCATTTGTAGTAGCAAACCAAATATTTGTAAGTCTGATAAGCTTGTTTGTGTATCTGAAAACTGTCGGAGTTTGGTAACAAGTCTGTATAATATTAGTTCTTTGATTTCAATCATGTATCTGACATTTGACTGGTAAATGAACTACTAGATTTGGTATTGCGGTGATTATGCTTCAAAGAATGTACTCAAGTAGTTTATAGTGTAATCTCTTTCAGGTGTTTGTAATCTAAGTATCATACCAAATGTGAGGACACATGGGCTACTTAATCTGAGATGCAATATGGATTTAGCTGATAATATAATATTTTGACTGCCAATACGCAACGATATATTCTGGTTTAGCTTTGAGCACAGTTTACACCTTTACTTGTAGAACCGCCTCTTCGTTTTCGCACCAAATTTGCACCCTTACCTTTCTGTTTGAAGCTTTTGAACATAACTAATCTGCCTGCAGATTTTGATTGATAGCATTCCTCTTGAGGGGTTGGATGTCAGGTGGTTGAGGGGAAATATTGGTTATGTTGGACAGGTTTGACATATAATCCGCAAGACATGCTTCAGGCTTGGTACAAGAGTGTTATCTAAAGATTCTCTTGTGAGCAGGAACCTCATCTTTTCCATATGGATATCAAGGGAAACATAATGTATGGATGTTCCAAAGACATTAAGCATGAAGATGTAGAAAGGGCAGCAAAGAAGGCCTATGCTCATGAATTTATCTCATCCCTTCCAAATGGCTATGGAACCATTGTGGATGATGAGCTTCTCAGCGGGGGTCAGAAACAGAGGATTTCCATTGCAAGGGCCATTCTTAGAGACCCTGCTATTCTAATTCTTGATGAAGCTACCAGTGCCCTAGATGCAGAAAGTGAATACCAGATCAAGGTAACTAGTTTAGTAAGAAGAACTACATGAGATGCCATTTTAATGGGTACATGATTCCTCGAGGGGACGGATGGAGGAGGTGACAAATTACTCTGGCTACTACTGCTGAACTCTTTTATCTGTGTTCTCTGCAGAGCATTCTCCAGGGTCTAAGAAATGACACGAAATCAAAGAGAACAACGATTGTCATAGCACATCGGTCAGTTTCCCTGTAACACTAGTTCTTATAGTTAGATATTAAGCTGACTTTGTACATTGACCTGTGACAGGTTGTCCACAATAAGAGCTGCCGACAGAATTGTTGTTATGGATGGTGGTCGAGTTGTTGAGGTAATCCTTTCTAGTTTTAAGGTACTGTTATGAAATAACATTACTTCAAATGTGAACTCTAAATATAGTACAAACTATCAACTGGTGGAAAAATAGAACCTCGCTATCTTAAATCAACAAGCGCTACTGCAGATGATAGTTAATTAGTAAAACGCCCGTCACTGCGTGCAGATGGGAGACCACTTGGAGCTGCTGCACCGGAATGGACTATATGCAAGGTTAAATGAATTACAGAGAGATGCTTTGGCTGTCTAAGTACATGCTAAATTATTAGCTGTACAAGAAATCAGTGCGAGTATTCTCTAATGACTTGATCACTTGTAGACTTGGTATTATTTTTAAGGAATTCTACTATTTGTTTACGGAACATGGAAAACTTTCCCAAGACAAAAGGAGTACATGAGGTTTTACAAAACAGAAACTGTAAAATAGGGTTCAGAGATTCTCAAGGCCTTGTGTGGAGAACTCATCAGACTGAGGAACCTGATGGTGAGGAAGTCCTTTTGTTCCCTGGTTCGGTTTCTCGATAATCGTGTCTTCATCATCCCCTGCAATATTCTTTCCCACTTTCTCATTGACTCTTTCCTTGCCCACTTTCTCTTCCAGTTGTTTCCATGGCTGGTCTTTCTGGTATGTAGACATGTTGACTCCATCTTTACCACTTGCCTTCTCATCCATGGCCACCTCAAATGTTATTTCCTGTTTATATGTAAACACACCCTCTCAAACAATGACAAAGTACTATATGATTTGGTAAATATGTGTTCAAGTGCTTCTATGGTAGCCTGCAGAAAGTGATTATTACAGTATTTATGTTTAAACTTCGTTCTACAGGTGTCCGAATGATGTCGAGCAGTCCTGTACGTGGCTGCGTCAACACAATCTGTGATGCCACGTGGTGCGTTTGTCATGAGATTTATGGGTCTGTAATAATCAGGATAAGTGTTGTGTGTTTGGTCCATGAGTTCATGGTTCAGTAGTCCTGTGTTAATTCATAATTTTTCAGTTAGTGAAAAAATAGTTTAAAAAAAACCCCATAGACCTCTGAAGAATTACCCGAGATTAAGCTTTTTTATAATGTAATATATCGTGACATTTTTGTAAGTTCATAAAATATCATTTAATTATGGGTTTGATGTTCCTGAGGTTATCTCGGGAAAATTCCCTGAGGTAACTAAAATTCTCCATATTAATGCATGAGGATATAATTGTAATTTCAGTAACAGTTTTCTCTTATAATTATGTCTCCTACATTTATAGGGTAAACCAAACCAAATCAAACATACCCAGTATATCCCGCTCAGAGCAGGGTCTGGGGAGGGTAAGTTGTACGCAGACCATGCCCCCGCTTTTTAAGACGGGGAGGCTGTTTCCGTGAAGACCCTCGGCTACGTGCACGACAAATACGGTGTGTGATATATACACAGGAATCCAAATGGTACGAAAATGTTCAAAGCAATACCTGAGCCCATGGCGTTCTCCACATGGGACCTACCCGCCTGCTTGTGATTATGTTACTCAAGTCCTGATGTGCTCCGCTCTACCAGCTTGTGAGAATAGCTCCGGTCGGGCCCCCTGCATAATAAACCACAAGCAAACGACAACAGACCAAACCAGCAGAGAAAAGACCGGTCAAAAAAAAAAAAAAACTGAAATTCTAAGATATTCTAAGATAAAGCTAACCGAGACAACCCAACTCTGAGGCTCTCCACAACAGAGCCGCTCCCTAAAAGAGAATCCACCACTCTGATATGACGCCTCCAAGAGCACCTGTCAGCTGTCATGGTCTCATCCAAGTTCAAGGCCTTCAGATCCATGCTAAGCTGCTCTTCCCACGACCTCCTCGGTCTGCCTCTCCTCCTCATCCCAACCACCGAAAGACTCTCGACCCTTCTCACTGGGGCTTCAGCCAACCTCCTACGGACGTGGCCGAACCATCTCAACCTCCCTTCCCTGACTTTCGCCGAAAGAGGCGCCACTTCAAGCTCGCTCCTAAACACCCCATTCGGGATTTTATCTAACATCGTGCGCCCACACGACCACCGCAGCATCCTCATTTCAGCCGCTTCCAACTTTCTTTCGAGGGCCTTCTTCGCCGCCCAACACTCAGAACCGTATAGCATCGCAGGCCGGATAGCCACTCTATAGAATTTCCCTTTCAACTTTAAAGGGACCTTCTTGTCGCACATCACCCCTGACGCTGCCCTCCACCTTAGCCACCCAGCCTTGATACGATGTTTGACATCGTCTTCAACCTCACCTTCCTTCTGGATGATCGAACCTAGATACTTGAACTTATCCGTACTAGGTACGATCTGATCTTGAATCTTAACCTCCACTCCTCCCTCGCTGTCCTCACCACTGAAGTTACACCAAAGATACTCGGTTTTAGAACGGCTCATACGTAAGCCTTGGGACTCCAACGTAGATCTCCATAGTTCCAGCTTCTCGTTCACCTCTCCCCTCGACTCCGCCACTAACACGATATCATCAGCAAAGAGCATGCACCAAGGGACGATATCTTGAATCCCTCGCGACATGACATCAAGGATGAGGGCGAAAAGAAGGGGACTTAGGGCCGACCCTTGATGAAGCCCTATCTCAACAGGGAAAAAACGAGAGTCACCCACTGGGGTCCGGACGCAAGAACTAGCTTGGGAGTACATGTCTTGAATCGCCCTAACGTACGACGACGCCACTCTCCTCTCTACAAGGCTCTTCCAAATAGCTTCACGGGGGATGCTATCATAAGCCTTCTCAAGATCAATGAACACCATATGAAGGTCTTTGCGACGCTCCCTGAACTTCTCCATAAGGCGTCTGACGAGATGGATGGCCTCGGTCGTCGATCTCCCCGGCATAAAACCAAATTGATTCTCTGAGATTTCAACTTCTCTTCTAATCCGACATTCAACCACCCTCTCCCAAAGTTTCATAGTATGACTGAGTAATTTAATACCCCGGTAGTTACTACAACTCTGGGCATCGCCTTTGTTCTTGAAAAAAGGGACCACGATACTACGCCTCCATTCAGTTGGCATCTTAGCACCCAAGAGGAGATCATTGAAAAGATCTGCTAGCCATTGAACGCCAACCTCACCCAGACAAAGCCACGCCTCGATTGGGATCTGATCCGGGCCAACCGCCTTCCCTCTGGCCATCTTAAGAAGGGCACCCTTGACTTCCTCCTTGCTGATACGCTCACAAGAACTGATAGAAAGCACCGACGAAGGAGGGACCTCTCGCTCCACAGCAGTACCAGTCCTCCTAGCTTCATTGAAAAGATTATGGAAATACGAACTCCACCTTTCCTTGATAGCCTCTTCATTCAATAACACCTGGCCTGAATCATCCTTAACAAACTTCACAGAACCCAGGTCGCGCCGCCCTCTCTCCCTAGCTTTAGCTAGTTTAAAGATAGCATTCGCTCCTTCCTTGGTATCTAGGCGCTTGTACAGCCCCTCATAGGCTTCCTCTTTGGCTTTCGCCACGGCCTTTTTTGCCTCTCGTCTCGCCACCTTGTAAGCTTCCATCTTCAGAATCCTCTCCGCCCCTGCACACATGAACAAAAGCTCTTTAAAGAGCGCAAGTTTAGCCTTAACTTTCTTTTGGACCTCCTCGTTCCACCACCACGACTCCTTATGTCCACTGAACCTTCCTGAGGAAACCCCCACCACCTTCTCGCCCACACACCGAATAGCCTTCGCCACGTTGGTCCACCTACTGTTAGCATCTCCACCACGTGCAAAACAACCTTCGTTGGATAGAGACTCCCTGAATTCGGCCGCCTTCTCGCCCTTCAAATCCTTCCAAAGGATTCTTGGTCTGAACTCTCTCGACCTGCGAACAACTCGACCCCCCATGACTAAATCCATGGCCAGCAGTCGGTGCTGAGATGCACACGCCTCGCTCCGGAACACCTTGCAATCCACGCACGTCCTAGTATCCCGACTGCGCAAAAGTAGGTAATCGATTTGAGTGTTGTACCCCCCACTACTAAAGGTGATGAGGTGCTCAGCCCTCTTCTGAAAAACAGAATTCACAATTACCAACTCCTGGGCAGTAGCAAACTCCAACAACGCGGACCCACCAACATTCCTGGCCCCGAAGCCAAAACCCCTATGAGCGCTGGGATAGCCATCTGCCCTCTCACCAATGTGACCATTGAAATCGCCACCCATCACTAAAAATTGGTCGTCAGGAATACTTCCGACCAACTCATCTAAACAAACCCAGAAAGCCTCCTTCTCTGCATCGCCCAAACCGGCTTGAGGGGCATACGCACACACCACGTTCATCACCTTCTCCCCAACCACGACCCTGACGGACATGATCCTATCGCTGCATCTCTTCACTTCCACAACGTTGTCTTTAAGATCCTTCGCCAACAAAGTACCCACTCCGTTCCTGGAGTTGGCAAGACCTGAGTACCACAATTTATACCCGTTCGCTTCTCTGGAGTGAACCCCCTTCCACCTAGTCTCTTGGATACATGCCACATCCACTCTCCGCTTCTTCAACACGTCCACTAGCTCCAAAAATTTGCCCGTTAGGGTACCTAAATTCAAACTGCCAACACGAAAACAACGCGACATCGTCAAAAATAGAAATAAAATATAAAAATTATAATAACAATAAAAATAAAACCGAAATAAAAATGAAATAAAAATGAAAACAGAATAAAATAAAACAGGGGGTCGACTAATGTATAAACTAAAACAAGACGAATAAAAACAAAGAAAGAAGGGAAAAGAAAACAGGGGAGTGAGTTATAGTGAAGTAGGAAGACAAGAAAAAGATAACGAAAAGCAAGAAGATAAAACTAAGCTGGCCCTAAATATCACAATTTGGGGACAAATGGCCCCAAATATCACAACTCAAAAACTTGGTCCCAAATATCAATCCATAACACAGTTGCGTCTAGCGTTTTTATTTTTTTCTTTTTTTTTTTGAAAACGCTAATGCGTGTAGCGTTTTGGGAGCTACAGTGAAAGGAAACGCTACTTAATGTAGCGTTCTTTTTTTTTTTTTTTCCAAAACGCTAACTAAGAGTGTGTTTTAACTTTCAAAACGCAATTTTAACTTTTGTTTTGGTCTAAAACGCCACTTAATGTGGCGTTTCTTTTTTTTTTTTTTTTTGATTTTTTTCTCCAAAATATATATTTGTCATCTGAATATTTCTAAAACCCAAAATGGAAACGTTGAACCACAAAAGTTAATCGTTGAAACCCCAATTGAATAAAAAATTTTAATTAAAAAATTGAATTCGGCGGCCTGATTTTTAAACGCTAACGCGTTAAAAAATCAGGATAAGTTAGGGTCTAGGGTTTAGGGTTGTAAACAACCCTAAACCCCAAACCCTAAGTTCGTATACGGTTTATTCTTCGTTCTAAATATTTCTAAAACCCAAAATGGAAATGTTGAACCCCAAAAGTTAATTGTTGAACCACTAAATTTAATTAAAATTGTTTTTTCTGAATTTAAAATTTTTAATTAAAAAATTGAATCCGGCGGCCTGATTTTTAAACGCGTTTAAAAATCAGGATAAGTTAGGGTTTAGGGTCTAAGGTTTAGGGTTGTAAACAACCCTAAACCCCAAACCCTAAGTTCGTATACGGTTTATTCGTCGTTCCGAATATTTTTAAACCCAAAATGGAAACATTGAACCCCAAAAATTAATTGTTGAACCCCTAAATTTAATTAAATAGTAATTTTAAATTTTAAAATTTAAAAAAAATACAATTTTAGTTAAAAAAAAACACCCAAAAACACCATATTAAGTGGCGTTTTTCCCCCAAAAACACCACATGAAGTGGCATTTTGTCCCATCCAACGCTAGATAGATCAGCGTCTATCTTTTAAAAAAAAATAAAATTGAAGACGCTAGATTAGAATCTGTTTTCAACTGTTAACACGCTGGATAATGTAGCGTTTTTTTTAAAAAAACAATTATTCCTCCAAAACGCTAGACGGAATAGCGTTTTCAAAAAATAAAAATAAAAATTCCAAAACGCTACACGATACTCTGTTTTGGAGTGATATTTAGGGCCAAGTTTTTGAGTTGTGATATTTGGGGCCATTTACTTTGAAATTGTGATATTGGGGGCCTTTATTCACATTTATACTAGATCTTCTTAACCTTAAATAATTACCTCATCCTCCGGAGGAGTATCAAATTACAGGTAAAATATAATTACTCCACCTTACAGCTTGTATATCTTGCTAACTTAGACACATAATATGAAATATCTAGTCTACTTACATTAGCAAGATATTGTAAACTCTCAATAATTTGAGAATACCTAACTGAGATACAGGAACTCTTGAACTATTCTTAACAAGGACAACTTTAAGATCAAATGGAGTGCTCGCGATTCTACAATTTGAATAACCATACTTCTCAAGTATAGATTTCTCTAAATAATGAGATTATGACAAGGTTATTCCATCAATTGACTGAGTCAACTTGATACCGAGAATCACACTAGTCTCACCCATATCCTTCAGTTCAAAGTGTCATTTCAAAAATCTTTTAGTCTCATTAATAATTTCAATATTGGTTCGAAACAATAAAATATCATCCACATATAGACACATAATAATACATTCATTTCCTTTAACCATGTAGTAGACACACTTGTAACTTTCATTAACTACAAATTTTAATTCTAAAACAGTTTCATTAAACTTTTTATGTCAGTCTCTTGGAGCTTGTTTTAAGTCATATATAGACATTTTAGTAATCAGTTAATTATTAGTAATTATGATATTATCAATTTATTTCATTAATTTGAATGATCATATTTTTTAGGGAAAAAAAAGATTTTAGTTCCCAACTAGAAAAAAGTAAAAACAGCTTTTTTTTAAGCCTTTGCAAGATTTAAGTTCATTTTGCTGTTTGGTCTTGGTATAAAAATTTTCGTAATACAATAAGAAAATTTTTAAAAAGAAACACTAGTAAAAATACATGGTGTCGGATGCTTGGTCCTTACATACTCATCCATGATCCACGTTAGTGATGCACGCAAGTTTATACAGGGGCGGAACTAGGGGTAGCCGTAGGAGTGAGCATTTCCCGGTTCGGAACCGGGAATTGAACCGAACCGGGGAAAAAATCTGGTTCTGGTTCTATAATTTTGTAATTTGGTTCCGGTTCGGTTCTAATTTTTATAGAATTTTGGTTCCCGGTTCGGTTCCGGTTCTCTTCCAAGAAAAACCGTAAGAACCGAACCGAACCGAACCGTATATATATACATACAAATAAAAAATATATATTTTATACTATATATAACAGAGAATCAAGTATTTTTTTTATACGTTTTGCTATAATAGACATTTGTTGTTTGGCCTTTGGATGAAATAGTATGTTTATTTTCTTTTCAAATTTCAAATTTTAAATTTTAGTATGGAAATTGTTGTTTGGACGGTTCTTTCGGTTCTGACCCGAACCGAATCGTAATTTATGATGCGGTTCCGGTTCGGTTCTACTACATAAATGGTTCTGGTTCGGTTCTCAAAATTTCTGAAATTCGGTTCCCGGTTCCACCGGTTCCGGTTCAGTTCGGTTCGGTTCGGAACCGTTGCTCACCCCTAGGTAGCTGGGCGCTAGCCCTGAAAAAATCAAGTAATTTTTTTTCCCGGGTATTTTCCGGATGATGACATGATTGTGCTTTGTTCTTGACATTAAAACTATTTTAGTTCCAGATGATGATTTGATTGTGCTTTGTTCTTGACATCAAAACTATAGTCCAGGTAGTAAAAATAAGTCACAAACTCAACAGTCTCATCCCACTCTCACTTTCTGCTTTCTTTGGATTGTTTCTTGACATCAAAACTATAGTACAAGTAGTAAAAATAAGTAATTTATAGTCCAAATAGTAAAAATAAGGCATTTATAGTGGCAACATTGTCGAATCCAAAAAATTTTCCCGTCAATGACAACAGTATCAAATCCAATTTTTTTTTTCGCCGATGACACTAAGCTATTTGAGGCCCGACTAAATTCAGGTTCTGGTTCCGCCACTGTTTATACACCTACCAAAATTTTGGTACGAAGTAGTAGGAGTGATTTAGTTGGTTTTTTCTATCTTGAGTTAAATGCACTTTGCATCCCCTAGCTTTACTCCATTTTCAATAATGTATATGTAGTTTCATAAATTGCACTTTGCATCCCCCAACTTTAAATTATAGGTCGAATCACAATCCCTTATACGTTTTCTATCAAAAATAATATTACTTTTAATGATTGTATTGACAAATGCGATATAAAATTGTGTAATGATTATATAATTTATATTTTAATAATTTTATATGTATCACATATCATAATAGTCACAACTTTATTTAATGGAAACATATTAGTTCAATTTTTTACAAATATATTATAATTGATTAATGGTCAAAAAATAATATTAAATTATAATTTAAAAACTTTTAAAGTGTAAAATTAGTTACATGTTTAAAATCTATAGTTTATATCATCATTGCAATCATTTTATATCGCATTTGTTAATGTATTCGTTAAAAACAATATTATTTTTGATAGAAAACGCATAAGGGGTTGAGAATTGACTTATAATTTAAAGTTGGGGGATGCAAAATGCAATTTATGAAACTACATATATATAATTGAAATTGGAATAAAGCTGGGGGATGCAAAGTGCAATTAACTCTTCTGTCTGTCTTCTATTTTTTGGTCTTTTCTATCGTAGTGTAGTTGGGTTGCCATATACACACAATGTGTACGTATTGCAAGTCGCAATTGTAGTCCCCATGCATAATTTGCTAAGCTCCTAACCGAGTGACGGGTATGGCCAAAATTCTCCCGCTTATTCCTCCTCATCTTCTTTCTCTTTACAAGTCTTTAATTTACACGTCTTTAATCAGCTTCATTTCTCACTCCTCTTCCACAGGTAATTCTCTTTCTTTTATACTATCATCTTGTAATAATATACTATTTGCACCTTACTTCTTTCCCTCTATTTTCCACAGGTAATTCTCTTTCTTTTATACTATCATCTTGACACCTTTTTTGTTATTTTATATCTGAAGTCTGCAGCCATGGATTCTTGAATTTCATTTCTGTCGGCTTCTGTTTTTTGTATAAATTTGTGAATTTATTATAATTTTCATTGATGATAATAATTTCAAAAAAATATATATCTTTTTTAGTGATGCAGGAACGGTATTTTTGCTTTTCGCCGTGAAAAAAACGAGGAACTAATTTACTTTGTTGTATGAGGCATGTTCATTTGAATGAATTCAACAGAAAAAAAAAATATAGTACTAACCTCTAGAAATTGCTAAAAGGGAGTAAGAATTGTGGGCTACCTTTCTAGTTGTATTTAGGTCCTTTCTTATTTGTGGCCATGAACAACACACATGATATACAATAAGTAAATAACTGATATTGATGTATATACATAATACATTGCTCTGAGGTTGGAAATTTGGCCCTTCTAGTTATCAAAACGAAAATGATCTTTTTCCTCGTTTGGGCCATTTGGTTTGGTTGAAAATAATGACAAGAGCCCCTATAACTAACCGAATAATTAAAAGACACAAATGTAGAATGAAAATTTATGAAGTTTTGATTCTTTGGAGGACAGAAATGAAGATCAAAGCAGAATAAGTTGCTATGTTATGACATATGCTACTATTTTTTGTACAGATAAACTAGGAGATTTAAGTAAACAGTTGTATTGGAGTGAAACAATACGCGATTTAATCACATACTACGTTGTGAAAATCTGCGATATTGCAGATCTTCATGGAGTTGAGTTAAGTTTTCAGGGCAGCATTGCTATTTTTTGAATTTTTTGTTTTTCTTGGTTTATGATTTTTGCTGTGTTTTAATCTTTCTAACTTTCTCCGAGTTAATACTAACTGACAAAATAGTGGAGTCTGGTCTTGTTTTTACTTAGCAACTTCCTAGTACTTTCCTTATTCTCGAATAAAATCATTATGCATATACATGCATGTTGCTGAAGACTAATAAACTTGTGTACACATAAAAGGTGCAATGCTGTGGACTGTGCACGAAGCCATTAATCAATAAAGGAAGCTGTTATTTGTTCCTGAAGAACAAATAAATTAAACAAAGATGGGTTTTTGGACGCTATTAGAAGTGGCGTCAATGCCAGTATTACAGGTGCTTCTAATAAGCATTTTGGGAGTTCTGCTGGCTACTGATTATCTCAATCTTCTTGCCCCTGATACCCGCAAGAACCTCAACAAGGTGTCCATATCTGTCACTTCAAAATTTTGCACAAGTGTTTCGTGTTTATATATTATGTCAGTACTCAATGTGACTCCCTCCATTAGATGTCTGTCAAGTTTGATTTGTTTCTTTCTCTTCACCCTTTTTCGCGCTTAATAATATTCATGTATGTGGAATTGCAGATCGTGTTTATGGTGTTCCTTCCTGCGCTTTTGTATTCAAGTCTAGCTGAGACCGTAACCCTTCAAGATATTATCTCATGGTAATTGCATATGTGAATAAATAGGCAGAATGAAATATGTTGGGTAGGTTAGTAGGTAGGTGGCACAATATAATATTTAGCCAGCCATCATCATTCAGCTTGATCTTCAGTTGAATTTGTACCTTCTAAACTAGTCTTCCTAACATATCTGTTCACTTCCTCGTCTTCTATTTAAGGTGGTTTATGCCAATTAATGCTGGGTTAACCTTTCTAATTGGAGGGGTTTTGGGATGGATTGCAGTGAGACTACTTCAGCCAGAACCACATTTAGAGGGTCTTGTTATTGCTATGTGTTCTTCAGGTATTATTGTAGACTACCACTAATTTGTGTACTTATCTATTTATTTATAGTATAATTGTCATGCAGTGTTTAGTAAGTGTGCATTATCGGTTCCAAAATTTTCCTTGTTAAGTTATGTGTGTGTGTGTATTAGGAAACTTGGGAAACATTGTCATTATAATTGTTCCTGCGATTTGCACTGAGGAAGGCAGCCCATTTGGTGATCACAATATCTGCTCCTCTAAAGGCCTCTCTTACTCCTCTTTCTCCATGGCAGTAAGTTCTGCTCTGTCAGATTTACTACATAAACTCGTGGTTAATTTATCAAAATTTTCAAGTAATATTGTGATGTGTCACATGATAAGAAATTGAAAATTAGTATATGGTGTAATGTGTTTACTTTTTTTCTTTGAGAAATCATGCTATAGCATGCTCGCTTCATATCAAGCTAAAAGTACACAAGTGACCATTCTTCATTTGCAGCTTGGTGATTTATTTATATGGACTTGTACTTACCAATTAATACGAAGTTCTTCTATGAAATTCGATGCCTTCAAAGCATCTAAAGAGGCTGTAATGTCAGCCAATAAAGATTTGGAAGCAAATGAGAAGACCCAACTACTAAATGGACAAGTTCAGGAGTCAGCTGTAAAGCACACAAAAAGCCATGCAGTAAGTTTACTTCATTATGAATTTTAGAGTCATCCACTAATAACTAGGTATTCTATATAAGTATGTACTTCATTCACAGATTGTGTACCAAGGATCAGCCGGCAATCAGGAAAACAAGCAAGAGTCACTCTGGAATAAATTTACAGGAGTTATGTATCAGATCTTGGAAAAATTGATGGCACCTCCTACCGTTGGTATGGTGAGTTCTATACAAATGTCATCTAGCTATAGTATGAGATTCCTTTTAATAGAAAATTTAAGAAAAATCACAAGTCTTACTGTCATTTTTGATTAAACACTCTACATAACCGTATCATGATGCAGTGGTACATGTATATAGGTAATCTTTTATTTACATAATTTGATCATAAACTTACAGTATTGCCACTAAAATGTACTAGCACTTAGGTAAAACTCATAAGTACGTACATAGGAGCATTTTCCCTATAAAAATTTATAAATATACATAACAAGAACTGATGTATTTCGTTTATATGACATCGAGTGATTTCTACAGTTTGTACAGAGCTGAATGACATCAAGTAATTTCATGTAAACGCTTCCATTGTTTTCAGATTCTTGGGTTCCTCTTCGGGACAATTTCTTGGCTTAAATATCTTATGATAGGCGAGAAAGCTCCACTTAGAGTGCTCCAAGACTCTGTGGAATTACTTGGGTTTGTTTTTTCCCTCTTCGTTTGTGATTATATACAGAAACTAGGATCCATAGAAGTTAATAACTTGTGTTCCAATTCGTAGCATAACTGTAACATGTAATGCAGGAATGCAACTATACCCTGCATCACCCTAATACTTGGAGGCAACCTCGCACAAGGTAAAAAAAGTGCTTTGCTTGTCATAAAACACATTCTGAAGCAACACTTCACGTATGCCTATAGAAAAGAATGTTGTCATTATGATCAGATTCTCCCGCTTTGCAAACTAGCAAAGACTGCTGATGAATCATTTTACATAACCAATTTGAGGAACTACTCTTTTTAGTAATATAATACATGATGCCAGGCTTTCGAGATGCGACTGTGAAACCGATGGTCATAGTGGCAATACTTTGTGTGCGGTACCTAATACTTCCCGTTGTTGGGATAAGTGTGGTTAAAGCAGTTAGCAGCTTTGGTTGGCTTCCATCAGATCCACTGTTCCATTTTGTGCTTATGCTTCAGTTTAGTGTTCCACCTGCTATGAATATTGGTAAGAAACCACAGTGACTAGTATCACAGGAACCTTCATTCCTCCCATTTTTATACGCTATCAACCCTGCATCCTTCTCTTGCACCTCGTTTTTCTTCACAAAATTTTAATCTATTCCTTCAAAGCGAACACAAACCTAACTAAACAATAGAAATCAAATACTATGTTGTGCGATATTGTTTGTCGTATATTTCTGCCAAATTTCATGCACTAAGAATGATATCCTTTGAACTCGCACATTTGACATTCTACATAGTTCTAGTGGATATTGTCATAAATAAAAATCAACTTTCCAACATAACATGCAGTGCTAACCAATGTTGTAAATGACTGTTGATACAGGTACAATCACTCAGTTATTTAATGTTGGGCAAGAAGAGTGTTCAGTCATCTACCTATGGACTTACATAGTTGCAGCCTTTGCGCTTACCTTGTGGTCAACAATATATATGTGGATATTATCCTAAGTCGCCAAAAATAGACCTCTCCTTGGACAGAATCCCCTTTTAGCCTTTTGCATCAAGCAACAAAATATAAGGCATATTTCAGTGTATTGATGGATCAAGAGCTGCAGGGTTTCTTCTTTGTTTCTTCTTCATATATATGCATAGATTTTGATGACATGATTGTGTGTAAATTTGAACTATCAGGTCTACGTATTTTTGAGTGAAAAAGTACTCCCTCCTTCCTAGCCGGTTCTTTACAGACGGCTGGGACAGTGGGACATGGAGACCAAGGAATATAATTTAAATAGTGGGTGTAATAGTGTAGTAGTGGGTGTAATAGTAATTTTATTGTTAAAATAAGTAAAATAGTGGGTGTAATAGTGTAAAGTGTTGAAAAAATAGAGTAAAGTAGTGAAGTAGTGAGTGTAATAGTGTAAAGTGTTGAAAAAATAAATTGAAATAGTGAATGTAATAATATATTTTATTATTAAAAATTACTATTTTTGTATGTAAAGAAATGGGTGAGACGTCCCAAAATAGTAACTGTAAAGAATCCATTGGGACGGAAGGAGTAACACTTGTACCAAAGACATTCAAGTTGAGGGGACTTGTACTTTGTGCATGTAATTTGATATTATCACGCATTCAAGTGTTTTCAATATTAAAACTGTACTAGTAATAGAGTTGTAGTTTGCTCCTCCTGCCTTCTCTCCCAATTTTTAACATTTAAATTGGATACTAAGATTAAAAACCATCAATATTTAAGTACTCCCTCTATCACATTCATTTCTATACATTTCTTTTAAACTGTCCAACACGTATTTTAAGGTGCATAATTAGTATACACTACGCCATAGATGGGCGCATGTAACACACTCCTACAGACACGTTTTTTGTTACATTAGGCCTAAGATAACGCACTTTTACCATTTAATCCGCTAATGTTACCTTTGACCTCAAATGTAACGCACAGCTCCTCAATGATAACACAAGGGAAAGCGTTACATCAGGACCATAAAGTAACACAAAATCAAGCAAATGCAACACTAGCAGGTGTTACCTTAGCTTAGGCAGAAATTCTAGATGACACGTGGCATGTGGGGCCCACGTGACACCTGACATTCTGCCACGTGGCACTTGACACGTGGCATCATGACGTGGCAGCCACTAACACGTGGCATCTTGCCACGTGGCACAATGTGGGGCCACACTGCCACGTGGCACCTGTGGGGCCCACACTGCCACGTGGCACCTGTGGGGCCCACACTGACACGTGGCAGGTGTGGGGCCCACCTGCCACGTGGCATCTGTGGGGCCCACACTGACACGTGGCATGTGGGGGGGGGGCAACTATCTAATGCAACATTACATAATTTTCTAATGCAACACTACATAATTATCTAATGTAACACTGTAATTATCTATTGCAACACTAGCAAGTATAGCAATTGCAACACTAAAATTGAAAATTTTGCAAGATTTGATTTATATATATATATATATATATATCCCTTTACAAAATCAACCAACAAAACATACAATCCAACACCACCACTCCACCAGTACACCTCATAAACCACCACTCCACCAGTACAGCTCATAAACATATAATCCTACTCCTCCCATCATCTACCATTTCACCAAAAATATAGTCTTGCTCCACCATATATATCATCCAAGGAACATATATATTAGAGTACTAAGCAACATACTGCAGAGTACCAAGCAAGACTAGAGATAACCAAAGTAGTTAAACAACTAAGCAAAAGATACGACAAAAGATAACCAAAGTAGTTCATGGTACTACTGATTGTAAAAAAAGAACTAAGTAGAAGCGCCGACAGTCATTGGGGTTGCATTTTCATCGTCCTCGCTTGAAGCAGTAGCACAAAAGTCTGCGACGTCCAGATTCAAACCAGGATTTGCTTCGGCTAGCTTTTTCAACAACGTTTACAGTTTATCCTGGACTTTCATGTTCACCTTTGCATCCAATTCAACCTCCAGATCTCGGTTTATCTTTTCAGTTACATCCTCTAAAAAAGGGGCAACAGGAGCCGAAGTCGATGCCGAACCTGAACTTTTACCATGTCTGCCTTTTAGCCATTTTCGACCATGAGACTTGCCATTAGCAATCAGTTCTGATGCATCCTCACCTGCAGCCACATTCTCTTTAACCTGATTCTACAAGAAAAAAATTGTGAAAAATTAATCAAGTTAGTCATACAATTATATAATGCAAGGACCTACATGTTTGGTTTTAGGTGTACTTTGCAACTGCCCAGAAAAGATATATTGGTATTATATAGTCTTTCCTACCAAATAATCTGACCAAATAAACCAACAATCAAAGTCTTTCTTTTTCTCTTAATTTGTAAAAGAAAAGCCATAAATTCGACCAAGTAAACCAAAATTGATTTGTAAGTATCAAACAAGTAAGGTACTTACAATTCTTTTTTTTTAATTTCAGCTGTATTAGTCTTGTATGTTCGACCCTCTTCTCGCTCATGAGATTCCAAATAAACATGAGCATCTGATGGCGAGCCAAGATTTGGATTACCCGTTTTCTGTTATAAAATGAAGAGTATAAGATTATCCAAGCTCATTGTTAGCACTTACTACAAGAATAAAGAATATTTGAAATTATATAATTATATTCAGTGGCAGAGGCAGACCAAGACAAAAAAAAAACAAATCAGATAGAAATAAATATAAAACAAGCCAAAAAAATGCATTGTAATAGTAAATTGAAAAAAATGAGAGTATCTGGCCTCTAAACTTTATAACTAGCAAATTTTATTATCAAGAGGACTTCTAACTTACAAATTCTAATATGATTTCTTATATAATACTAAAATGAAAATAACAAAGGAAAATCAAAATCAAAGGCAAATTTACGATCATTATTTTGATTTGCATGTCCAAAGAAGGGCAAGATGAAAACAAGTAGATAAATTGATTGTGGATGCTAAACTTAATAAAATAAAATAGTTTTTGGTTCAGATTTTAGGGTAGGCTGTACTATTGCTAAACTTAATAAAAAATGTTATGTGCAGTTAACTCAATATTACCATTTTAATCAGTTTATCCTAAAAAAAAAATGAACGTGCACAAAGAAAGACACGTACCAACTTCTCTCTAACTTGTGCCATACTGTTGGGACCTAGAGTGCGTGTGTCAGTGACTGAAGCACGTCGTGCTTCATTTTCCTTTGCTAATTCCTGTAAAAGTACAAAAATACTCAGTGCATAATTTTGTTTTGATCATCTTTTAAATCACAATAATCAGATTGAAAAAGTGTATTAGAATACCTGAACTGCCTCGTCTCCCCAATATTTCACCAACAGCTTAAAATCCTCCAAAGGAATCGTATTCGGCCTATTTGCCATCCTGTCCTCGTCAGTTTCATACTTTTTATAATACCTCTCCTTCATACGAGATTTGTACGTCCTCCAAGATGTATTGATTGTCTTCCACCTAGCGTTGCCCGTTATCCGGAATTATATAACGGTCCTACGATATATTAAACATTAAATTCATTAATTCAGTGCATAAACATAAAATTAATTGAAACTAATGTTTTGGTAATAGTGTTTACCCTAGTATAATCCCACATTTTCTTCTTCAGTTGGCCACGAACAACATGCCAATTTACGTAAGCAAGCGACACATTGTCCTTTGCAACTGTACCCAGAAAATTTCTAAGTTCTCTCAATAATTTACGGTTTTTTGAAACCGGTTGACCTCGTTTGTTCAATAAAACGATCGGTCTGTCATTGCGACTTCTTGCATGAACTGCGGTCAGTTTTTTCCTTCCTCTCCATCTTCTAGGAGCTACCACTTTATACACCAGATACACATAAAAAAGCATTAGAAAAAATGTATATATTAGAAACTCACAGTCATAGTCAGAAAGAATGTATATATTTTCTAAGCATTTATAGTCGGGAGAAATGTATATTTTTCTAAGTATTTATGCACAGGAAAAATGTATATTTTTCAAAGTATTTACATATTTTTTCTAAGTATAAGTACTTAGTAAAAATGTACATTTTTTCTAAGTATAAATACTCAGTAAAAATTTAAATTTTTTCTAAGTATAAATAGTTGTTGAAATATGCCTTGAATAATCTGTGCTAGAGATTTTCTGTTTTTGGTTCAGAATTGGAATTCTATTCTGTTTTGGTAAACTGGTCAGAATTGGAATTCTATTCTGTTTCTGTTTTGTTTTGGGCCTAGTCTTCTAGATCCTTCTGTAACCGCCTAGAGAGTATTATATAAACTCTCTAGGGGCATATCCTAGCAACATCAATCTAATATAATCTGTTATGTATGTAATCAGTCTATTATAAATCGGTAGAGTCTGTAATCTAGATCTGAGTCTGTAATCTAGATCTGAGTCTGTCAAGAACATCTGTAGTCGAAAGACATCTGATAATCTGAGTCTGGTCACAAGGACGTCTGTAATCTGAATTGGTAGTCTAGATCTGAGATCTAGATCTGATTCGGTACATCTGTAATCTGAATACTCTGTAATCTGTGTTATCCTCAAGATCAATAAAGTTTTCTCTTCTGCCTATCTGTGCTCTTCCTTTACGTATATCATAATATTTTTAGCTCTTTCTGGCTTCCTGTTAGAAAATGGAAAGTTTGAGGCATATTTATAATATGTTCTTGATGTAATTTCCAGAAACTAACAAGTGGAGGTTGTTCCTTGTAATGAGGACTTAAACTTTCATGTTTGGATCTAAGACATTTTCTTAGTGGAATCCATAGATAAATTGAGTTGAAAGAAGGAGATTTGAAATCAGGTTGCAGATGGAAATCATGGCCATGATATATATTTCATGATCATGAAGAGGCATCAAAAGAGATGGGATATTCAGAAATGTTTCATGTCCATGAGAAAGTTTTCATGTCCATGAATGTATACTTGGTTGGTCAGAAACGTTTCATGCCCATGAGGAAGTTTTCATGCCCATTATGTGCAACTGATTTTAAATTAGATATTGATTTATTTTAACAGGTTTCAGATTTATTTGTTACAATAGTACTGGAAATTTGGGTCAGTATTTGGATCAAATCCTGATGGAAATTTGGATCAGTACTTGGAGTAAAATCCTGATGGACTTGGTCAGACATCAGATACTGATGGGCTAAATCCTGATGGATATCAGTTCCTGACAAAGCACTGAATCCTGATCCTGATGGACACCAAATCCTGATGTTACTGATGACCAAATCCTGATGCTTATGTAACTGAAAAATAAATACTGATGCAGTTAATGCAATTAAATCAGAATATTTACTTTCCTTTTATGGAGTATCAGTTACGTTTTATTCTTGGTATTATATATATACAGAATAGAATAGAACGTTGTAATGGATACGATACATCCTAAGGAGAGAAAACCCTCGTAATCTTCTTTCTCTTTGCTCTCTCAACACATACAGAAGAGATACATAATTCTCAGGTGAACTGAGGTGCTAGTCGCTGTTGATCTCTCCGCCTCTGTGACCGGTTTGATCTGTGCTGTTTTATCCTGGAAGTGTTATTGCAGCAACCCAACACAGCGTAAGTGGGGCAATAATCTCTTCAAGAACAGCCAAGTCTTCTCGAAGGGCTTGGTGACTCAACTGTATTCTCTCTCTCTCTTGTTGTCTTGGCTTAAGCTACTGTGAGAGATAAGTGTTCTTACTTTTCTTGTTAATTACAGTTACTGATTATACTCTTGTTTATGCCTTCGTGTTTTGTTTCGTTATTTGGTTAATTACCTGTTCTTGTTTATTAATATATATCACTGCCTCATTGTTGTGTTTAGTGTAAAATTACCCAACAATCTTGAAGAGAATATTTGTGTTATATATTGTTAATTAACAAGATGGTTAACGAAACTGAAACTCCTGTTGTTGAGATTAGCTCTGGGTCTGGTGTTACTGTACCCACCATGGATTGGACTACGTACCGTTTCCCACAGCCTATTGATTTGTCAGGAATGCCTGATAAATTCAGTGGGGGTGTTGGTTTTTCTCGTTGGCAGAAAAAGATGAAACTGTGGTTAACGGTAAAGGGTCTATGGCCAGTGGTGCAGTATGAGAAACCAATTGTGGTTAAGGAGAAAGCTGAAACTGTTAAGGCTTATACCATGTGGGAGGAAAAGGATGGGGTGGCTAGGGCTGCAATTCTGGCAGCTTTAGCGAACACTCTATTCGATGTTTATTCATCTGACTCCTACACTGCTAAGCTCTTATGGGAGAAGCTTGACCAGACACATAATACTGACTCGCAAGGGTTGGAAAAGTATTCTGTGGCTAGGTTCCTTGATTTCAAACTGGTGGATACTAAATCCATGACTGAGCAGGTGCATGAGTTTGAGATGTTGGTGCATACTTTGAAGGAGTCTGGTATGGACCTTCCTGAAAAGTTTCAGGTTATGTCTGTGATTGAAAAGCTCCCTAAGTCTTGGGAAGAGTTTGCTCTCTCCCTGAAAAGACAGAAAGGAGAGATCACTTGGACAAACCTGATGTTGGACATCTCTGTGCAGGAGCAACACAAGTCCAAGCAAGGACATGTGATGCCTTCTGAACATGCTGGGAGTTCGAAGGTGAATGTAGTGACTGTAGGACAGAAAAGAAAGTCTGTCACTAAGAAGGAAAACACTAAGTCTAAGGACAAGAACAAGGCTAAGAAACCAAAGGCAAACAAACCATGTTGGTCTTGTGGACAGGTTGGTCATTGGAGCAAGGACTGTCCTGTAAAGAAATCTAAGAAACCTGTTGTGGGAGCACAAGCTAACACTGTGCTTGCAACCACTGGTGGGTCTATGGTTAACATGGTTGTTGGTGAAGCTGTTGCTTCTGAAACTGACAACAGGTATGTGACCTACAACCCTGTACTTCTTTCCACTTATTCGTCTCATGAATGGTTGATTGATACTGGAGCTAATGTACATATTTGTACTGATATTACTCTATTTGTATCTTATCAACAGACTCATGGAATGACGGTGACGATGGGGAATGCTAGTGCAGCTCAAGTACTTGGAATAGGAAACGTGGACCTGAAGTTCACTTCTGGGCGTGTTCTATCCCTCACTAGAGTGCACCATGTTCCTGATATTCGTAGAAATATAATAAGTGGAAGTTGTTTAGTTAAGAATGGTTTTGAAGTTTCTTTGAAATGTAATAAAGTAGTTATTACAAATACTGGTGTATTTTTTGGCAAAGGTTACTTGTCAGATGGATTATTTTTAATAAATGTTGAGCCTGTTTTGGGCAGTTTTATTAATAATAATGTTGCTCCTTCTGTTAATTGTGTTGAATCATCTGATTTGTGGCACGCACGTCTTGGTCACTTGAATTTTGGTGCTCTAAAGAATATGATGAACTTAGAGTTGATTCCAAAACATGCCATTGATAAGAAATCTAAATGTCAAGTATGTGTGACTGCTAAACAAACTAGGAAACCCTTTCATAATGTGGTTAGGGATTCGAATGTGTTAGATTTAGTGCACACTGACATATGTGAATTTGGTGGTGTTTTGACCAAGGAACATAATAGATATTTCATTACCTTTATAGATGATTGTAGTAGATATTGTTATGTTTATTTACTTAAACATAAAGATGAAGCACTAGATAAATTCATTATGTTCAAAACTGAAGCTGAAACACAAACTGGTAAAGTACTTAAACGTTTGAGATCAGATAGAGGTGGTGAGTATACGAGTAACTCGTTTAATGAATTTTGCAATAGCAATGGTATAGTTCATGAGGTAACTCCACCATACACACCTGAGTCTAATGGGGTGGCAGAACGAAAGAACAGAACCTTTAAGGATATGATCAATAGTATGTTGATTAATTCTGGGTTGCCTAAGTACATGTGGGGAGAAGCTCTGAATACGGCTTGCCATATTCTGAATAGAGTTCCTCTGAAACATATGGACAAGACACCTTATGAATTATGGACAGAGAAAAGGACTAGCTTAAAGTATCTTCGTGTGTGGGGGTGCCTTGCAAAGGTACTTGTCCCTGAACACAAGAGAAAGAAACTAGGGCCGAAAACTGTTGATTGCATCTTTCTGGGCTATAAGGAAACCACTACGGCTATGAGATTTTTAGTGTTAAAATCTGACATAGATGGAATAGTGGCTAATTCCATAGTTGAATTTCGTGATGCAACATTCTTTGAGAATGTGTTTCCTATGAAGACTGGTATACCTCAGGGTATTCCTGATGATGATCCCACTCACACATCAAGTTCTATTCCTAATCATGTGGAAAGGATGACAAATGTGGGGGCAGATCCTGATAGTAGCTCTATTCCTGATGAAGTAGAGGAACCTAGAAGGAGTAAGCGTGCTAAGGTAGTCAAGGATTTTGGAAGTGATTTTATCACTTACAATATCGAGGATGAACCTTTAACTTTTCGACAGGCCATGGATTCTTCTGAATCTAGGTACTGGAAAGGTGCTGTAAAAAGTGAAATTGACTCTATTGTTTCTAATGGAACATGGGAGTTGGTTGATTTACCTCATGGGTGTTCTACTATAGGATGTAAGTGGGTCTTCAAAAGGAAGATGAATCCTGATGGCTCAATAGATAAGTATAAGGCTAGACTGGTAGCTAAGGGTTTTAAGCAAAAGGAAGGCATTGATTACTTTGACACATACTCTCCAGTTGCTAGAATGACAACAATTCGAATGCTTATAGCATTGGCTTCTGTACATGGTCTTATCATCCATCAAATGGATGTAAAGACAGCTTTTCTTCATGGTGAACTTGAAGAAGAGATTTATATGGATCAGCCTGAGGGATTTGTTGCCTCTGGTAATGAGAGGAAAGTATGTAAGTTAATAAAGTCTATATATGGCTTAAAACAAGCTCCAAGGGACTGGCATAAAAAGTTTGATGAAACTGTTTTAAAATCAGAATTTGTAGTTAATGAAAGTGACAAGTGTGTCTATTACATGGTTAAAGGAAATGAATGTATTACTGTGTGCCTGTATGTGGATGATATTTTGTTGTTTGGAACCAATATTGAGATTATTAACGAGACAAAAAGTTTCTTGAAAAGGCATTTTGAAATGAAGGATATGGGAGAGGCTAGTGTGATTCTTGGTATCAAGTTGACTCAGTCAACTGATGGAATAACCTTGTCACAATCTCATTATATAGAGAAATCTATACTTGAGAAGTATGGTTATTCAAATTGTAGAATCTCAAGTACTCCGTATGATCCTAAAATTGCCCTTGTCAAGAATAGTTCAGGAGTACCTGTGTCTCAGTTAAGGTATTCTCAGATTATTGGGAGTTTGCAGTATCTTGCTAATGGTACTAGGCCTGATATTTCATATTCTGTGTCTAAGTTAGCAAGATATACAAGCTATCCAAACAAGACTCATTGGGATGCTCTTGATAGAGTACTTAGATATCTGAAAGGCACCATATATCTTGGTCTGCATTACAGGAGGTTTCCTGGAGTGCTAGAGGGATATAGTGATGCAAGTTGGATAGCTAAGAAGTCTGGTTCCAATGGAGTGACTGGATACCTGTTTACCCTAGCGGGTGGAGCAGTGTCTTGGAAGTCTTCTAGACAGACTATTATAACTCGGTCTACTTTTGAGGCTGAGTTGTGTGCATTAGATGCCACGGGGACTGAGGCTGAATGGTTACATGGACTCATGTCAATGTTACCTGTAGTAAGTCGTCCACTTCCTGCTTTTTCTGTTCATTGTGATAGCCGTACAACTATCGATAAGATAAACAGCAAGAAGTATAATGTGAAAACAAAGAGACATATCCAAGTTAGACTAAAGTCTATAAGGGGTCTAATGTCTGAAAGGATTATTGCTGTTGAGTTTGTTGGAACTCAAGAAAACCTAGCTGATCCTTTGACTAAAGGGCTTGAGCATGCTGTAGTCCTTAAGTCTAGGTTGGGGATGGGACTGATAGCCCATTGTAATTCATCTACAGCGGGAACCCAATACACATGAGAGGAGATCCCTCGAAAGTGTATTCAATGTGGTAATAACAAGTTGTAAGGGTGAATTGGTTGTACCTTTAACTACATAGATTGATACTTATGTATCTGGAGTCTATCCCCTGTAAACCTAAAAGGTACTGTAACTGCCAGTATAGCAAGAGTTATTTGAACTCTGAATGGGGTCAAGTCATATGACGAGATGCTAGCAGTACATCTCTGGAGATGCCCAGCTAAGCGAATGTAATTGTGTGGTCGCAATTAGAGGAAAGGGTTATTCCTTGAAGCATTCGACGAACAGGATCGAGACATGACCATTAACGTCTCAAAGCCGTAGATTAGCACCATAGCCTTTGATTTGTCGTCGTCTATGGAGTGTGGTTACACCAAACGGATAAAGATTCAAGGTGAAACATTCAATCTGAATCCGGTAGCCATCGAAGTAGAGGACTTAGGAGGGTTCAAACCCGGAAGGGTACCTACTCTGAAAAACAAGTCATGTTGAGGATAGATATGTATTTGAATTTCTGTATGGATTCGTGGGGGATTGTTAGAAAATGGAAAGTTTGAGGCATATTTATAATATGTTCTTGATGTAATTTCCAGAAACTAACAAGTGGAGGTTGTTCCTTGTAATGAGGACTTAAACTTTCATGTTTGGATCTAAGACATTTTCTTAGTGGAATCCATAGATAAATTGAGTTGAAAGAAGGAGATTTGAAATCAGGTTGCAGATGGAAATCATGGCCATGATATATATTTCATGATCATGAAGAGGCATCAAAAGAGATGGGATATTCAGAAATGTTTCATGTCCATGAGAAAGTTTTCATGTCCATGAATGTATACTTGGTTGGTCAGAAACGTTTCATGCCCATGAGGAAGTTTTCATGCCCATTATGTGCAACTGATTTTAAATTAGATATTGATTTATTTTAACAGGTTTCAGATTTATTTGTTACAATAGTACTGGAAATTTGGGTCAGTATTTGGATCAAATCCTGATGGAAATTTGGATCAGTACTTGGAGTAAAATCCTGATGGACTTGGTCAGACATCAGATACTGATGGGCTAAATCCTGATGGATATCAGTTCCTGACAAAGCACTGAATCCTGATCCTGATGGACACCAAATCCTGATGTTACTGATGACCAAATCCTGATGCTTATGTAACTGAAAAATAAATACTGATGCAGTTAATGCAATTAAATCAGAATATTTACTTTCCTTTTATGGAGTATCAGTTACGTTTTATTCTTGGTATTATATATATACAGAATAGAATAGAACGTTGTAATGGATACGATACATCCTAAGGAGAGAAAACCCTCGTAATCTTCTTTCTCTCTGCTCTCTCAACACATACAGAAGAGATACATAATTCTCAGGCGAACTGAGGTGCTAGTCGCTGTTGATCTCTCCGCCTCTGTGACCGGTTTGATCTGTGCTGTTTTATCCTGGAAGTGTTATTGCAGCAACCCAACACAGCGTAAGTGGGGCAATAATCTCTTCAAGAACAGCCAAGTCTTCTCGAAGGGCTTGGTGACTCAGCTGTATTCTCTCTCTCTCTTGTTGTCTTGGCTTAAGCTACTGTGAGAGATAAGTGTTCTTACTTTTCTTGTTAATTACAGTTACTGATTATACTCTTGTTTATGCCTTCGTGTTTTGTTTCGTTATTTGGTTAATTACCTGTTCTTGTTTATTAATATATATCACTGCCTCATTGTTGTGTTTAGTGTAAAATTACCCAACACTTCCGTTATAACAAACTGGTATCAAGAGCTTGGTTTTTGGAAAGCTATGTCTGGATCTGGTGGTATTAGCGTGAAGGTTGACAAATTTACTGGGCGGAATAGTTTCAGTCTGTGTCAGATCAAGATGCGTGCTTTGTTAAAGCAACAGGGGCTCTGGGCGCCGTTGAATCAGAAATCGGTTGCTATTTCTACAAGCGCCGAGATGGCCACTCTGGAAGAAAAGGCACACTCAACAATTTTGTTGTGTCTTGCAGATGATATTATTACTGAAATCGCGGAGGAGGATACCGCATCTGGTTTGTGGTTGAAGCTTGAAAGTCTTTACATGACAAAGTCTTTAACAAACAAGTTGCTTATGAAGCAACGTCTGTTCAGTCTACGAATGCAAGAAGATAGCAAGGGTTTCAGTTTTCAAGGTGAAGGTGGAGTTCTACATGTCTGCAAGGGTTCTAATGTGGTTCTGAAAGGTGTTAAATGTGGTACCTTGTATCTTCTTCAAGGTTCTACGTTATCAGGTTCTGTTGCTGTCGCATTCTCGGAGAATATTAAGAGGCTGCGAACTGATAATGGTCTGGAATTTTGCTCATCTGAGTTTGATGAGTTCTGTAAGAATGAAGAAATTTCTAGGCATCATACAGTCAGGGATACACCACAGCAGAATGGTGTAGCAGAGCGTATGAATCAGACACTTCTGGAGAGAGCTAGGTGTATGTTCTCTATTGATGGACTAACTAGAAGACTCTGGACAGAGGCAGTTAGTGGTGGTGTTGAGAAACAGGTGGAGCAGGAAGTCACTCAAGTTGAGAATGAACCACAACAAGAAGTTCAACAACCACAGTCAGAAGCAGTGACATGTAAGTCCTTGTATGGGCTAAAACAGTCTCCAAGGCAATGGTACAAGAGAATCAAGGTGAGCAAAGTGGGTACCGCTGATAACCCAGCTGATATGCTTACCAAGCCGATTCCACATAGCAAGTTTCAACATTGTTTGAACTTGCTAAATGTTCGGAGTTGTTGATTGCCATTTGAGGGCAAAATCTGAGGTAGAAGAGTTTTATCTGGTACATCTGGTATTATTATGGTGCATCTAGTACATCTGGCATTATTATGGTGCAGCTGGTACATCTGGCATTATTATGATATGTCTGGTATATATGTTATTTTGTGAGAGGATTCAAGTCAAGGTGGAGATTTGTTGAAATATGCCTTGAATAATCTGTGCTAGAGATTTTCTGTTTTCTGTTCAGAATTGGAATTATATTCTGTTTTGGTAAACTGGTCAGAATTGGAATTCTATTCTGTTTCTGTTTTGTTTTGGGCCTAGTCTTCTAGATCCTTCTGTAACCGCCTAGAGAGTATTATATAAACTCTCTAGGGGCATATCCTAGCAACATCAATCTGATATAATCTGTTATGTCTGTAATCAGTCTATCATAAATCGGTAGAGTCTGTAATCTAGATCTGAGTCTGTAATCAAGATCTGAGTCTGTCAAGAACATCTGTAGTCGAAAAACATCTGATAATCTGAGTCTGGTCACAAGGACGTCTGTAATCTGAATTGGTAGTCTAGATCTGAGATCTAGATCTGATTCGGTACATCTGTAATCTGAATACTCTGTAATCTGTGTTATCCTCAAGATCAATAAAGTTTTCTCTTCTG
The DNA here is from genome assembly GCA_037693485.1 of Kitagawia praeruptora. NCBI lineage: Eukaryota > Viridiplantae > Streptophyta > Magnoliopsida > Apiales > Apiaceae > Kitagawia > Kitagawia praeruptora. The sequence goes on from CM075350.1 coordinate 59,490,632, forward strand.
CCTATCTGTGCTCTTCCTTTACGTATATCATAATATTTTTAGCTCTTCCTGGCTTCCGTTATAACAATAGTCAGAAAAACTGTATTTAAACTCATTTTATAAGCTTTCCTGTACACACGGTACCTGCTTCAGCTTCTTCCTCTGCATTTTTTTCCAAGTTTGGCTCATGAACATTCTTGGTTGGTGGAGTTGGCATACCCTGCTTCTGACGGTCTCGCAGTGCCAAATAAGCAGATAGGGTACCACATGCTTCCGCTGTGTTCGACTGTTTTAAAAGTTTACTGCATGTCGGTTGCAACAATTTAGCCCGAGATGAACTTGTCACTTCCTTATCAGCTTTCATGTTAGCAATAGCATTGGCTCGCGAACTAGTTTGTGTAGCATTGGCTCGCGAACGAGTTTATGGTCCACTTAACAACTTCCTTTTCTTGGCATTCTTGATTCTCTACAATTATCAGGAGTTCAGTACTAGGTTTACAATTTTTATGTGAGGCTAAGAAATGAACATTTTCACCACATTCATACCTCAGATGTATCATCACTTTGAGTTTCGTCCTCATTTTCTGGAATGTAATCATCGTATTCCTCCTGATTCTTCTTCTATTTTCCTTTCCCTTTCTCGGTTGCAGTACCTTTCAGTTGACCAACCATCTTCTTAATCCCAAATTCTTCCAATTTCTTCTCATTTTCTTGCACTCGAGCAATTTTTCTTTCTTCATATTTTGTCAATCGTGGTGGTGGCGGTGGGGCCAACTGCAATAATTCAATTAAGACACACATGAAACAGGTACAAGTTAAAAAATATGCAATAATTCACAAGTAAAAAATATATGCACAAGTAAAAAATCACCTCTGTAACGGGATCATTCTCTTCACTGCATTCTTCTCCACTTGAATCGATGTGCAAGTCGAGCTTCCTTCTAACAATCCCTTTCGTGTTCATAGCACTTGCATCTAGTTGACTAGTCAACAAATTTGGCGATAATCGTAAACTTCTTCTCCTGCCCAAGTCAGGTGACTTTTTATTGAGCTTCATTTGCTGCTGCTTCTGCTGGAGCTCATGAGTGGTAACATATTTGTACTTTTCAGTTTTCTTTGGTGAAACTGGTTTTTTTGCTGAAACTGGTTTCTTCGCTGACCCTGTACCAACAGCAGAAAAACTAGTTATTTGTATGCAAATTTGCAAAAGACATCAATAATCAATAATATATATATATGACCTTGAATCAGGTTTTTCCTCGGCCTTACGACCACGTGTGGCTGTATTTGAACCATCGGCTCAATTTCAGTGTCAACAGTGTTATCTATATAAAATTCTATTTCATCTCCATCCTTGCAGCCATTTACTAGTTCAATAACCTCCTTGTCACAGGTCAGTAGTTTCCAACTATTATCCTCTTCTTGTTTGATATAGACACCTCCAATTTCAGATAAATGAAGGTATTCTTTCACATACTCCATCAGCACTGTATAAGAAAATTCGTCGGTCTCTACACGGTTTATAACCAAACTGGCTCCAGCAGAATAAGCTTTCTTGCCAAAGGCCCCACTGTGGTGAAGTCTGACATTCAACCTTTTTCCTTCCATCCTGCACAAAATTTAAAGAAATGTCACTCTCATGTTTAAACAACAAACAAGCAAGGGCAGTAAACTTAAAAATAATAATTTTGCATAATAACTATATTACTATAAACAAATCTGAATCGAATCTAAAGACAAATTTTTATTATGTTTGACATATATTCAAATAAACTCATGAGTTCAGCCAAATGATTTAAGTACAGTAGTCTTCGAAACATTAATAACATTACAACTATTTAGAACAACTCAAGTTCAACCAAATTACAACTCTAATATTCTAACTAAAAACATTCCAACAATTAAAATTAGAGCTAGTTGAACAATTAAAATAATACACTACAGTACATTAAAACATATAAAGAAGACACTATTTTGACTTTTTATCAGGAATGGGAACTCTTCTTGAGGGGATATCATCTCTACACCAACTAGTTCCATCAACTTGCATTTCTATTCCACGAGCAAAGTCAATATCGTGTGAATCATGATTGATGACATCTTCTTCCATTGTATCCACGTTTCCAGTGTCACACCACTCCCTCAACATTTTCTTAATTACATAATGTACCATCTTTTCAATCGGATCTTCCACATAAAAAACTTGCTGCACTTGCGAAGCCAGGACATAAGGATCAGATTTGTAGCTTAACTTCTTGAAATTTACTCGAGTAAGACCGTATGGATCTTTCTCTTCTTGGTACCAACGGCACTTAAACAGAACCACTGTAAATTTTCCCCAATAATCAAGTTCCAAGATTTCTTCTATCAATCCGTAGTAGTTGACAGACCCAACTATCAGGTTCTGGTCTCTCGAACTTGCAAAGCTAATCGTTTCGGCAGTCACAAATACGCCACTGTTCTGTGTTGTACATCGAGAATCTCTAGAAGTAGTGTGGAATCGATAACCATTCACTACATAACCAGTAAACCTCCTAGCTTTTCGATTAGGACCCAATGCAAGCACCTCCAATTCTCTTGAAACCTCGTCCATTTTTCCAACCTCTTCTTGCAACCACATCCAGAATTCTTCAGTGTGCGTTCGTGCCCTCTTGTATTTTTTCAAATTTGCATGATTATCCACTAAACCTTGATGTTAGCCCAGGAAATTAAAATTGTAAATTGATAGTAAAATTACTTAAAAGCTTACAGAACTTACTGGATCAATCTCCGTACTTCCTTATTACCAGAATTGAACAAAACGTAGCGATGACTTGCCTTCCAATCCACATCTTTCAAATTGAAAATAATTCCATCTTTATTCCTTCTTGTTCCGATATGATGCCCCCGGTTGTGTTGGACATTTTTGGAAATCAGTTGAGTACGTGATGTTTTTTGTTGCTTCGTAACTACCCAAATATCTTGAACAGAATGTCCCACATTCTTCAGCCAAATAACCTTCTGCAATGGAACCTTCCGGTCTACTTCTATTGCGAACGTATGATTTCAACTTCCCAAGATACCGCTCTATAGGAAACATATTTCGAAGGTGCACCGGTCCACCAAGTTCAACTTCTCTGACTAGATGCACAAGCAGGTGCACCATCATGTCGAAGAATGCAAATGGAAAAATCATCTCAAAATGACAAAGTACCTCGATAATGTCTTATTGCAACTTCTTCAAATCATCCAAATCGATAACCTTGCTCCATAGAGCTCTGAGGAAAGAACTTAATCTGATCAATGGTAATGCAACCACAGGTTTTAATGTTTTCTTCGCAGCAATCGGTAACAAGTAATGGAGTATAAAATGAGCATCATGGCTCTTATACCCAGCTACTGTCCTCTCCTTTGTGTTCACATACCGACTAATGTTAGAGGCGCAACCGTATGGTAGTTTAGCATTCTTCAAAACTGAACAAAACATATCCTTCTCTTTGTTCGTCAAGTCAAATACTGCTGGCCTTATTTCAAGGTGTTGACCATCTTCACACAAAACAGGATGCAGGGACTTTCGTATACCAGCATCTTCTAAATCTTTACGAGCACTAATATGATCTTTTGTCTTGCCACTAATATTAAGCAAAGTACCTAATATGTTATCGCAAACATTTTTCTCTATGTGCATGGGGTCAAGGTTGTGTCGAAGTGGATTACGACTCCAATACGGCAATTCAAAAAAGATAGACTTATTTTTAAAAGGGGAACCAATTTTACCACCCTTCTTTTTCAGCCCAAATTCGTTTACATACCCAGACAACAACTCTTCAATATCCCTTCCTGTTAAAATTTCAGGACACTGCCCCATTTCAATTTCGCCATTAAATCTTCTTTTATCCTGCCACCACTTGTGTTCAGGCTCTAGAAACTTCCTGTGGTTCATATAGCACATTTTCTTGCTATGTTTTAAATAATTTGATGAAGTCTCATAATGGCAGACGGGACACCCTAGTTTTCCCTTTGTTCTCCATCCAGACAACATAACGTATCCAGGAAAATCGCTAATAGTCCACAACAGTCGGGCACACAAATTAAAATTTTCATCAGCGAAGGCATCATAAGTTTCGATGCCAACCTCCCATAATTCTTTCAACTCCTCAATTAAAGGCTGCATGAAGACATCGATACTATTGCCTGGTGAATCTGGACCGGATATTAAAGTTGAAAGAATTAAGTTTTCTTGTTTCATGCATAACCAAGGTGGGAGGTTGTAATTAACCAACACAATTGGCCATGTACTGTGAGTTGAGTTCATTGAACGATAAGGGTTGAATCCATCTGTGGCTACTCCCAAACTAGCATTCCGATTTTCAGATGGAAAATCAGGAAAGTCAGCATCCATCGTCTTCCAAGCCTGAGCATCAACCGGATGTCTTAGCTTCACATCCTTTTGTCATCCCACTGCATGCCATGTCATTAACTTTGTATAATCCTTGCACATAAACAGCCTCTGCAACCTAGGTTTTAGTGGAAAGTAACTCATCACTTTTGCTGGCACTTTGTGTCTAACCGTCTCCTGATCATTCTCTTCCTTTTCGTGTATAACCTACCTAGAAAGATCGCAATTTTTACATTTTTCTTCATCTTTATTTTCTGCCCAATACAACATGCAATTATTTGGGCATGCATGTATTTTCTCATAAGCGAGACCTAGATCCTTAATGATGTTCTTTGCGGCATTGAAAGACGAAGGTAGGTGGGCATCAGGGAAAGCGTCTTTTAACAGTCCTAGTAATTTCCCGAAAGCAGACTCGGTAATTCCATGTAGACACTTTAAATGGTACAGGCTGATAATAAAACTTAACCGAGAGAATTTAGTGCAGCCAGGGTATAGTGGTTTTTTTCCCTCTCTAACATGACTATAAAACTTCATAGCCTCTGCATTTGTCAAACCTTCATAGTCGTTTTCTAAATCTCGGAACCTCCTACCCGGGCAATTGAACATTTCACCTAGATTATCTTCGAAACCCATCCCCGCTAAATTTCCTTCGAAACCCATCCCTGCAAAATTATCTTCGGAACCCGTCCCCGTTTCACAATCCATAAAGGCATCACTACCTTCTACTTTGGTATGTGCAACCTCACGGATCCATTTTACATGTAATGGAGAAGGCCCATTACAAATAAGATGATCCAAAATAACATTTTGAAGATGCCAATTGCGGTTCACACATACTTTGCAGGGGCATTTCATTTCTTCACCTTTACAATAAACTGGAAATGCATTTTCCATAAATGCAATTATCCCTTTTACATATGCTTTACTAGATTTTGGAAAACCTATCCAACTCGTATAATCATCGTCCATTACTACAAGTTAAAAGATTAATGAGAATAGCACACTAGTGTAACAGTTTTACTTGAAGTAGTAAATACATACAACTTAATAATACGTAACTTATCCTTAAAATCAGGTACACATTGTCATTCACAACTACTTCATAACTGACTCTAGACAAGTGTAGGATTTTAAAAGTTAACCGAGGTGGAGTACTACGACAAGTTAACATGGCCTTAATGCTCACATAGGCCACTGTAGGGATTACGCAAACAGGCACAACAAATATTTAAATAGAGACTTCTTATACTATTTATAAAATTACAAATATCCGATTCACATAGTTCTCATTATATCACTGACTACACAAGTACTTGTTAATTTATGTCTTAACACATAAAGATAGTTTAGAGCATTACCTTATAACACAGCAAGCAATGAAATACAAGCAGCAGTTGTTCGCCCTACAATATTTGTAATCCTGTGAAACCAAAAATTGAAACAGGAGTTACATGACAGTATGAGACAAATAATTATTAAAAATAATAAAAAACATTGTTAACTGCACACATTGTCATTAGCTTGCTATGAGATTAGTCACTCAATCCAATCACACTATGGACACGTATAGTCACACGTGTCCATGGTATACGATGTTCGAAAATATTGTAATTGTATTTTGCAATAAATTTCAGACAGAGTACACCATGGAGACGTAGGTATCCATCACGACCACAATGCAACATACTAATAGTGAGTGTGTGTGTGTGTGTGTGTGACAAAGAAGTCACAATACAAACACAGTCACAATACAAACACAGTCACAAGACTCCTTCAATCAATAAGAACACAACGAAGATATTCCTTGAATCTGATACGAACTAAACAGGATAAGACAGAGTCACTCAGTCCAATCACACTATGGACACGTATAGTCACACGTGTCCATGGTATACGCTGTTCAAAAATATTGCAATTGTATTCTGCAATAAATTTGAGACAGAGTACACCATGGACACATATGTATCCATCACGACCACAATGCAACATACTAATAGTGTCTCTGTGTGTGTGTGTGTGTGTATGTGTGTGTCAAAGAACAGAACCAATAAGGCATAAACAAAGGATACATTTCAATCACATAGTCAAGATGTTATAAACAGTCAAATAACATAAAGTCATAAACAATCACAGTACTCAAAATTATGAACCAATAAGCTCAATTGAAAAACAATACGACTTACAACATCACAACAGAGAAGATTACAGTAACAAATACAACATACTTATTAACATTAGGTATTAATGTAGATGCTACATCAACAAAAACCAACAAAGGATACATTTCAATCACATAGTCAAGATGTTATTGGAGATCAAAAATTTCAACAAAGATGACAATGGAAAAGCGACATAGTCTCAAAGCTCAACTCAAAGAAACAAAACCTCTGTAAAGAAGATATATAAAAATAAGTTTAAACAATTGCAACGGATTGGCATTAAACAGACCTATCAGTAACTGGTTACAAATGGCGATGTGCAAAACACGAAAACAGACTCATGTGGGCTACAATGAGTTACAGAGGGTTGGTGGTCGACTACACACATTCATTTCTACGGGCTCAAGAAATAGATGTGCAGCCTGGGAAAGCAGTGACCAACATATTTTCTAGCATTTTAAAAATAGCAATGTCAGTTGTCGAAAGACATAACAGCAATCAAAAGTTTTTCACAGAGCTTCAGCAGAAAAAAAATATGGAATCTAAAGTCAACACATCAAATAAAAACCCATCAAATCAACAGGCATATAAAAACCAAAAAACCTAGATGAAGCAAAATAAAACCAAAACAAAACCAATTAGAACCAAAAAAACATAACATAATTGACAAAATCCCATACAATTAAATCGAGGATAAAACATGCATATGCGTAATTTACAAACAAAAACATATGCATATGCGTAATAAAAACCAAAAGCAAAACAAAACCAAAAGCCCTAATTACCAAAACAAAACCAAAAGCCCTAATTACCAAAGCAATTAGAACGTAAAAGGAAGAGAAAGCCCTAATTACCTTGAACCAAAAGCAGCTGTGTTCTCCGATTAAACCTGAAAAATTAAACCAATTAGATCTGTCAAAAATCAAAAGGAAGAGAAAAGAAATATGAAAAAAGAGAAGAGGATAAAAGACTCTGTGTTCTTCGATTGAGCTTAGTGTTCTTCGATTGAGCTTAGTGTTTCGATCTGTGAGTGTGAGTGCCTGTGAGTGTGTGAGTGTGAGCGGCTGTTGAGTGTGTGTGTGTGTGTGTGTGGACTTAGCGATTTTAGGGTAAATGGGTGAGTGGACTTGCAATAATGCTGTGAGAATTGGGGGGAAATAATGCCGCCCAACTATATTTTTACACCTTTTGTTTTTACTTACAATTAAAACAAATGTTTAGATTATTTAGATTGTAATTTTTTTTGTCAAATAAAGAATTACTTACGATTAAAATAAATGTTTAGATAATCTAGATCCATCCTTTTTAATTATGTTCCCAAAATTTTAGAAAAAAAAAAAATTATTTGATCGGGTAATTCAACAGTCAACTATCACTTTGACCGGAACCCCTAAACATGGTTTCGTTAGGGTTTAAGGATTTGATTTTTTAAAAAATATTTCTCGACCACCCAACCATACAGGAATCAAGATCCATCATATTTAATGTTATTCCCAAAATTTTAGATTTTTTTTATTTGATCGGATAATTCAACGGTCAACTATCACTTTGACTGGAACCCATAAATAGGGTTTCGTCAGGGTTTAAGGATTCGATTTTTTAAAAAATATTTCTCGACCACCCAACCATACGGGAATCAAGATCCATCATATTTAATGTTATTCCCAAAATTTTAGAATTTTTTTTATTTGATCAGGTAATTCAACGGTCAACTATCACTTTGACCGGAACCCCTAAACAGCGTTTCGTCATGGTTTAAGGATTTGATTTTTTAAAAAATATTTCTCGACCACCCAACCATACGGGAATCAAGATCCATCATATTTAATGTTATTCCGAAAATTTTAGAATTTTTTTTTTATTTGATCGGGTAATTCAACGGTCAACTATCACTTTGACCAGAACCCCTAAACAGGGTTTCGTCAGGGTTTAAGGATTCGATTTTTTAAAAAATATTTCTCAACCACCCAACCATACGGGAATCAAGATCAATCATATTTAATGCTATTCTCAAAATTTTATAATTTTTTTTTATTTGATCGGGTAATTCAACGGTCAACTATCACTTTTGACCGGAACCCCTAAACAGGGTTTCGTCAGGTTTAAGGATTCGATTTTTTAAAAAATATTTCTCGACAACCCAACCATACGGGAATCAAGATCCATCATATTTAATGTTATTTCCAAAATTTTAGAAACAAAAAATTTATTTGATCAGGTAATTCAACGGTCAACTATCACTTTGACCGGAACCCATAAACAGGGTTTCGTCAGGGTTTAAGGATTCAATTTTTTAAAAAATATTTCTCGACCACCCAACCATACGGGAATCAAGATCCATCATATTTAATCTTATTCCCAAAACTTTAGATTTTTTTTTATTTGATCGGGTAATTCAACGGTCAACTATCACTTTGACCGGAACCCCTAAATAGGGTTTCGTCAGGGTTTAAGGATTCAATTTTTTAAAAAATATTTCTCGACCACCCAACCATACGGGAATCAAGATCCATCATATTTAATGTTATTCCCAAAATTTTAGAAAAAAAAATTATTTGATCGGGTAATTCAATAGTCAACTATCACTTTGACCGGAACCCCTAAATAGGGTTTCGTCAGGGTTTAAGGATTCGATTTTTTAAAAAATATTTCTCGACCACCCAACCATACGGGAATCAAGATCCATCATATTTAATGTTATTCCCAAAATTTTAGAATTTTTTTTTATTTGATCGGGTAATTCAACGGTCAACTATCACTTTGACCGGAACCCCTAAATAGGGTTTCGTCAGGGTTTAAGGATTTGATTTTTTAAAAAATATTTCTCGACCACCCAACCATACGGGAATCAAGATCCATCATATTTAATGTTATTCCCAAAATTTTAGAATTTTTTTTTTATTTGATCGGGTAATTCAACGGTCAACTATCACTTTGACCAGAACCCCTAAACAGGGTTTCGTCAGGGTTTAAGGATTCGATTTTTTAAAAAATATTTCTCAACCACCCAACCATACGGGAATCAAGATCAATCATATTTAATGCTATTCTCAAAATTTTAGAATTTTTTTTTTATTTGATCGGGTAATTCAACGGTCAACTATCACTTTTGACCGGAACCCCTAAACAGGGTTTCGTCAGGTTTAAGGATTCGATTTTTTAAAAAATATTTCTCGACAACCCAACCATACGGGAATCAAGATCCATCATATTTAATGTTATTTCCAAAATTTTAGAAACAAAAAATTTATTTGATCAGGTAATTCAACGGTCAACTATCACTTTGACCGGAACCCATAAACAGGGTTTCGTCAGGGTTTAAGGATTCAATTTTTTAAAAAATATTTCTCGACCACCCAACCATACGGGAATCAAGATCCATCATATTTAATCTTATTCCCAAAACTTTAGAAATTTTTTTTTATTTGATCGGGTAATTCAACGGTCAACTATCACTTTGACCGGAACCCCTAAATAGGGTTTCGTCAGGGTTTAAGGATTCAATTTTTTAAAAAATATTTCTCGACCACCCAACCATACGGGAATCAAGATCCATCATATTTAATGTTATTCCCAAAATTTTAGAAAAAAAAATTATTTGATCGGGTAATTCAATAGTCAACTATCACTTTGACCGGAACCCCTAAATAGGGTTTCGTCAGGGTTTAAGGATTCGATTTTTTAAAAAATATTTCTCGACCACCCAACCATACGGGAATCAAGATCCATCATATTTAATGTTATTCCCAAAATTTTAGAATTTTTTTTTATTTGATCGGGTAATTCAACGGTCAACTATCACTTTGACCGGAACCCCTAAATAGGGTTTCGTCAGGGTTTAAGGATTTGATTTTTTAAAAAATATTTCTCGACCACCCAACCATACGGGAATCAAGATCCATCATATTTAATGTTATTCCCAAAATTTTAGAATTTTTTTTTATTTGATCGGGTAATTCAACGGTCAACTATCACTTTGACCAGAACCCCTAAACAGGGTTTCGTCAGGGTTTAAGGATTCGATTTTTTAAAAAATATTTCTCAATCACCCAACCATACGGGAATCAAGATCAATCATATTTAATGCTATTCTCAAAATTTTAGAATTTTTTTTTATTTGATCGGGTAATTCAACGGTCAACTATCACTTTTGATCGGAACCCCTAAACAGGGTTTCGTCATGTTTAAGGATTCGATTTTTAAAAAAATATTTCTCGACAACCCAACCATACGGGAATCAAGATCCATCATATTTAATGTTATTTCCAAAATTTTAGAAACAAAAAATTTATTTGATCAGGTAATTCAACGGTCAACTATCACTTTGACCGGAACCCATAAAAAGGGTTTCGTCAGGGTTTAAGGATTCAATTTTTTAAAAAATATTTCTCGACCACCCAACCATACGGGAATCAAGATCCATCATATTTAATCTTATTCCCAAAACTTTAGAATTTTTTTTTTATTTGATCGGGTAATTCAACGGTCAACTATCACTTTGACCGGAACCCCTAAATAGGGTTTCGTCAGGGTTTAAGGATTCAATTTTTTAAAAAATATTTCTCGACCACCCAACCATACGGGAATCAAGATCCATCGTATTTAATGTTATTCCCAAAATTTTAGAAAAAAAAATTATTTGATCGGGTAATTCAATAGTCAACTATCACTTTGACCGGAACCCCTAAATAGGGTTTCGTCAGGGTTTAAGGATTCGATTTTTTAAAAAATATTTCTCGACCACCCAACCATACGGGAATCAAGATCCATCATATTTAATGTTATTCCCAAAATTTTAGAATTTTTTTTTATTTGATCGGGTAATTCAACGGTCAACTATCACTTTGACCGGAACCCCTAAATAGGGTTTCGTCAGGGTTTAAGGATTTGATTTTTTAAAAAATATTTCTCGACCACCCAACCATACGGGAATCAAGATCCATCATATTTAATGTTATTCCCAAAATTTTAGAATTTTTTTTTATTTGATCGGGTAATTCAACGGTCAACTATCACTTTGACCAGAACCCCTAAACAGGGTTTCGTCAGGGTTTAAGGATTCGATTTTTTAAAAAATATTTCTCAATCACCCAACCATACGGGAATCAAGATCAATCATATTTAATGCTATTCTCAAAATTTTAGAATTTTTTTTTTATTTGATCGGGTAATTCAACGGTCAACTATCACTTTTGATCGGAACCCCTAAACAGGGTTTCGTCAGGTTTAAGGATTCGATTTTTAAAAAAATATTTCTCGACAACCCAACCATACGGGAATCAAGATCCATCATATTTAATGTTATTTCCAAAATTTTAGAAACAAAAAATTTATTTGATCAGGTAATTCAACGGTCAACTATCACTTTGACCGGAACCCATAAAAAGGGTTTCGTCAGGGTTTAAGGATTCAATTTTTTAAAAAATATTTCTCGACCACCCAACCATACGGGAATCAAGATCCATCATATTTAATCTTATTCCCAAAACTTTAGAAATTTTTTTTTATTTGATCGGGTAATTCAACGGTCAACTATCACTTTGACCGGAACCCCTAAATAGGGTTTCGTCAGGGTTTAAGGATTCAATTTTTTAAAAAATATTTCTCGACCACCCAACCATACGGGAATCAAGATCCATCATATTTAATGTTATTCCCAAAATTTTAGAAAAAAAATTTATTTGATCGGGTAATTCAATAGTCAACTATCACTTTGACCGGAACCCCTAAATAGGGTTTCGTCAGGGTTTAAGGATTCGATTTTTTAAAAAATATTTCTCGACCACCCAACCATACGGGAATCAAGATCCATCATATTTAATGTTATTCCCAAAATTTTAGAATTTTTTTTTATTTGATCGGATAATTCAACGGTCAACTATCACTTTGACCGGAACCCCTAAATAGGGTTTCGTCAATGTTTAAGGATTTGATTTTTAAAAAAATATTTCTCGACCACCCAACCATACAGGAATCAAGATCCATCATATTTAATGTTATTCCCAAAATTTTAGAATTTTTTTTATTTGATCAGGTAATTCAACGGTCAACTATCACTTTGACCGGAACCCATAAACAGGGTTTCGTCAGGGTTTAAGGATTCAATTTTTTAAAAAAATATTTCTCCACCACCCAACCATACGGGAATCAAGATCCATCATATTTAATCTTATTCCCAAAATTTTAGAAAAAAAAATTTATTTGATCGGGTAATTCAACGGTCAACTATCACTTTGACCGGACCCCCTAAATAGGGTTTCGTCAGGGTTTAAGGATTCAATTTTTTAAAAAATATTTCTCGACCACCCAACCATACGGGAATCAAGATCCATCATATTTAAAGTTATTCCCAAAATATTAGAAAAAAAATTATTTGATCGGGTAATTCAATAGTCAACTATCACTTTGACCGGAACCCCTAAATAGGGTTTCGTCAGGGTTTAAGGATTCGATTTTTTAAAAAATATTTCTCGACCAGCCAACCATACGGGAATCAAGATCCATCATATTTAATGTTATTCCCAAAATTTTATAAAAAAAAAATTATTTGATCGGGTAATTCAACGGTCAACTATCACTTTGACCGGAACCCCTAAACAGGGTTTCGTCAGGGTTTAAGGATTCGATTTTTTTAAAAATATTTCTCGACCACCCAACCATACGGTAATCAAGATCCATCATATTTAATGTTATTCCAAAAATTTTAGAAAAAAAAATAATTATTTGATCGGGTAATTCAACGGTCAACTATCACTTTGACTTGAACCCCTAAACAGGGTTTCGTCAGGGTTTAAAGATTCGATTTTTTAAAAAATATTTCTCGACCACCCAACCATACGGGAATCAAGATCCATCATATTTAATGTTATTCCCAAAATTTTAGAATTTTTTTTATTTGATCGGGTAATTCAACGGTCAACTATCACTTTGACCGGAACCCCTAGACAGGGTTTCGTCAGGGTTTAAGGATTCGATTTTTTAAAAAATATTTCTCGATTTAATGTTATTCCCAAAATTTTAGAAAAAAAATTATTTGATCGGGTAATTTAACGGTCAACTATAACTTTGACCGAAACCCCTAAACATGGTTTCGTCAGGGTTTAAGGATTCGATTTTTTTAAAAAAAATCTCGACCACCCAACCATACGGGAATCAAGATCCATCATATTTAATGTTATTCCCAAAATTTTAGAAAAAAATAATTATTTGATCGGGTAATTCAACGGTCAACTATCACTTTGACCGGAACCACTAAACAGGGTTTCGTCAGGGTTTAAGGATTCAATTTTTTTAAAAATATTTCTCGACCACCCAATCATACGAGAATCAAGATCCATCATATTTAATGTTATTCCCAAAATTTTAGAAAAAAAATTTATTTGATCGGGTAATTCAATAGTCAACTATCACTTTGACCGGAACCCCTAAATAGGGTTTCGTCAGGGTTTAAGGATTCGATTTTTTAAAAAATATTTCTCGACCACCCAACCATACGGGAATCAAGATCCATCATATTTAATGTTATTCCCAAAATTTTAGAATTTTTTTTTATTTGATCGGGTAATTCAACGGTCAACTATCACTTTGACCGGAACCCCTAAATAGGGTTTCGTCAGGGTTTAAGGATTTGATTTTTAAAAAAATATTTCTCGTCCACCCAACCATACGGGAATCAAGATCCATCATATTTAATGTTATTCCCAAAATTTTAGAATTTTTTTTATTTGATCAGGTAATTCAACGGTCAACTATCACTTTGACCGGAACCCATAAACAGGGTTTCGTCAGGGTTTAAGGATTCAATTTTTTAAAAAATATTTCTCCACCACCCAACCATACGGGAATCAAGATCCATCATATTTAATCTTATTCCCAAAATTTTAGAAAAAAAAATTTATTTGATCGGGTAATTCAACGGTCAACTATCACTTTGACCGGAACCCCTAAATAGGGTTTCGTCAGGGTTTAAGGATTCAATTTTTTAAAAAATATTTCTCGACCACCCAACCATACGGGAATCAAGATCCATCATATTTAAAGTTATTCCCAAAATATTAGAAAAAAAATTATTTGATCGGGTAATTCAATAGTCAACTATCACTTTGACCGGAACCCCTAAATAGGGTTTCGTCAGGGTTTAAGGATTCGATTTTTTAAAAAATATTTCTCGACCAGCCAACCATACGGGAATCAAGATCCATCATATTTAATGTTATTCCCAAAATTTTATAAAAAAAAATTTATTTGATCGGGTAATTCAACGGTCAACTATCACTTTGACCGGAACCCCTAAACAGGGTTTCGTCAGGGTTTAAGGATTCGATTTTTTTAAAAATATTTCTCGACCACCCAACCATACGGTAATCAAGATCCATCATATTTAATGTTATTCCAAAAATTTTAGAAAAAAAAATAATTATTTGATCGGGTAATTCAACGGTCAACTATCACTTTGACTTGAACCCCTAAACAGGGTTTCGTCAGGGTTTAAAGATTCGATTTTTTAAAAAATATTTCTCGACCACCCAACCATACGGGAATCAAGATCCATCATATTTAATGTTATTCCCAAAATTTTAGAATTTTTTTTTATTTGATCGGGTAATTCAACGGTCAACTATCACTTTGACCGGAACCCCTAGACAGGGTTTCGTCAGGATTTAAGGATTCGATTTTTTAAAAAATATTTCTCGATTTAATGTTATTCCCAAAATTTTAGAAAAAAAATTATTTGATCGGGTAATTTAACGGTCAACTATAACTTTGACCGAAACCCCTAAACATGGTTTCGTCAGGGTTTAAGGATTCGATTTTTTTAAAAAAAATCTCGACCACCCAACCATACGGGAATCAAGATCCATCATATTTAATGTTATTCCCAAAATTTTAGAAAAAAATAAATTATTTGATCGGGTAATTCAACGGTCAACTATCACTTTGACCGGAACCACTAAACAGGGTTTCGTCAGGGTTTAAGGATTCAATTTTTTTAAAAATATTTCTCGACCACCCAATCATACGAGAATCAAGATCCATCATATTTAATGTTATTCCCAAAATTTTAGAAAAAAAAAATTATTTGATCGGGTAATTCAACGGTCAACTATCACTTTGACCGGAACCCCTAAACAGGGTTTCGTTAGGGTTTAAGAATTTGATTTTTTCAAAAATATTTCTCGACCACCCAACCATACGGGAATCAAAATCCATCATATTTAATGTTATTCCCAAAATTTTAGAAATTTTTTTTTTACTTGATCGGGTAATTCAACGGTCAACTATCACTGTGACCGGAACCTCTAAACAGGGTTTCGTCAGGGTTTAAAGATTCGATTTTTTTAAACATATTTCTCGACCACCCAACCGTACGGGGATCAAGATCCATCATATTTAATGTTATTCCCAAAATTTTAGATTTTTTTTTATTTGATCAGGTAATTCAACGGTCAACTATCACTTTGACCGGAACCCCTAAACAGCGTTTCGTCACGGTTTAAGGATTCGATTTTTTAAAAAATATTTCTCGACCACCCAACCATACGGGAATCAAGATCCATCATATTCAATGTTATTCCCAAAATTTTAGAAAAAAAAATTATTTGATCGGGTTATTCAACGGTCAACTATCACTTTGACCGGAACCCCTAAACAGGGTTTCGTCAGGGTTTAAAGATTCGATTTTTTAAAAAATATTTCTCGACCACCCAACCATACGGGAATCAAGATCCATCATATTTAATGTTATTCCCAAAATTTTAGAATTTTTTTTTATTTCATCGGGTAATTCAACGGTCAACTATCACTTTGACCGGAACCTCTAGACAGGGTTTCGTCAGGGTTTAAAGATTCGATTTTTTAAAAAATATTTCTCAATTTAATGTTATTCCCAAAATTTTAGAAAAAAAAATTATTTGATCGGGTAATTTAACGGTCAACTATAACTTTGACCGAAACCCCTAAACATGGTTTTGTGAGGGTTTAAGGATTCGATTTTTTTAAAAAAAATCTCGAGCACCCAACCATACGGGAATCAAGATCCATCATATTTAATGTTATTCCCAAAATTTTAGAAAAAAATAAATTATTTGATCGGGTAATTCAACGGTCAACTATCACTTTGACCGAAACCACTAAACAGGGTTTCGTGAGGGTTTAAAGATTCAATTTTTTAAAAAATATTTCTCGACCACCCAATCATACGGGAATCAAGATCCATCATATTTCATGTTATTCCCAAAAGTTTAGAAATTTTTTTTTATTTGATCGGGTAATTCAACGGTCAACTATCACTTTGACCGGAACCCCTAAATAGGGTTTCGTTAGGGTTTAAGGATTCGATTTTTTAAAAATTATTTCTCGACCACCCAACCATACGGGAATCAAGATCCATCATATTTAATATTATTCCCAAAATTTTAGAATTTTTTTTTTACTTGATCGGGTAATTCAACGGTCAACTATCATTGTGACCGGAACCCCTAAACAGGGTTTCGTCAGGGTTTAAAGATTCTATTTTTTTAAAAATATTTCTCGACCACCCAACTGTACGGGGATCAAGATCCATCACATTTAATGTTATTCCCAAAATTTTAGGAAAAAAAATTTATTGGGTTAATTGGCTATTTCATAACTGAACTCGTGCCCAACTTGCAGTTGGGTAATTGAACTCAAAAAACTTGCAAATAGGTAAGTACACTAATAATTTATTGCGATTGAACCACTAAACACGAAATAACTTGCATGACCATTAAGTCGAGTTGACTTTAAACGGTGCCCCGTTAACTCTTGCCAAGGTGTAATGACATGTCAGTATTTTAACTAATTAAATAATTTCTAATTAATTTTCTTTTCCTTTTCTGTACTCTTTCTTCTCCCTCCCCCAGTACTCTTCTCTCATATCTCTTTCCATCTTCTCTTTTTTCAACCAATTAAAACCCCGATTTCTTCTTGATTTTATTTCCAAAATTCGTAATGTTAGTAATCAATATGCATATTTTTCAAATCTCTACCAATTTACACCCAAAATTTCATGTTCTGCAAAATTTAAAAATTTGGGGGTTTTGAATTTTGGATTCGTTTTGGAGTTTACTATATGTAATCTTGTTCTTCAGCAAGAGAATTTTAAACGCAGCTTCAAGTTATTCTCCCAAACCTCCCAAACGAATTGGGTCATTGAATTTGAATGGATGGCGGCGGTTTGATGGTGGTGGGTGGGTGTGAAATGGGTGGGTGTTAATTATATATGTAATTGTGTATGTCTGAACGATGCCTTGTTTGTGAGTGTAGTTAGTCCGAGTCCAACCCATTCCCTCCTCTGTGAAATCACGATTGTTAGTGTATGTACAGTCGAATTGTTTGAGCTAAGGTTGGGGGGTTTCATGGTAGTTGTCTTGTTGAGTTGTTGGAGCTGTTTTGATGCTGGGTGTGAGCGGAGGTCTGATGCTGTGTTTGATTAAACGAGATGATTTATTACTTGTGCGGAAAGTTTACGGAACTGAAAAATAACCGGAAGTTTGGCAAACGAATAATGTTACTGATTTCTTACGTAAACAGTGTAATCATCATTTTTGACAAGTTAATAGTTTGTGTTCTTGTTGGATTATCAGTGGAAATTAGGTTTTTATGTGTAGATTTGTATTAGATCGGATCATAATCTGCATCGAATCTTGTTCAGGTGCATTAGATTTGTAGTAATAGTTTGATATCGATGCAAAGATTCTAATAATTGTACTAAATCTCTTTCTTCGATTATTAAGATTTTTTCATCTGCTGGAAATGCAGGTGTTTATTTTACTTATTGTCTGTAATTACGATTTGTATCAGTTCTTGGTTTCTCCGGAGAAGTTTCTATGAGTTAGTCGAGTTTGAACTACTTGTTTCTTGTTGATGCATTGAATGTTATCATCACTTAGGCAATTCATGTTTGATCTTTGAATATGAATTTGCTCTCTCTGGATAAGCTTGAATGAAGACATTTTAGCTTAAAGTAATTAGTTATAAATTATTTGGCAACAGTGTATATTTTTAACACATAAGCATGCCACGTCAGATTTCCGTCAGGACCGTTAGATGGAGTTAACGGTAGTTAGTCGATTGCAAGTTTTAATTATTTTGATGAGTTGACTGCAAGCTTTTTGAGTTCAGTTACCCAACTGCAAGTTAGGCACGAGTTTAGTTATGTATTAGCCAATTAACCCAAAATTTATTTGATCGGGTAATTCTTAATTTATTTGATTTATATCTATTTTTTTTGGATTTTAAATTATATGTAATTTTAAATTTCAAATAATATCGAAAACACCTCCCCATACTTGAACGGTTTATTCTCCTAAATGAGTAATATAATATAATCAATATAAATATTAAATTAAAATTATTCTAAAAATATAGTAATAATAATAATAATAATAATAATAATAATTGTTAGATATAATTGATGTGATTTAATGTCAGTGTTTAAGTGTTACAGGTAAAAAGAGTTTAACTTGTTATTGAAAGCAGTCGTAACAGAGTTTAAATATACGCTGATAGCTGGAAGCGCAAACGCTGACAGAAGGAAGTGTAAACACTGCTAGCTGAACACAAGGAAGCGCAAACACTGCTGGCTAGGAGAGCAACAGAGTTTGTTAAAGTCTGTCTACTGGAAGCGTCTTCAAGTCAACAGAGTTTGAAGATTAATTCAAGATTAATATGGAAGCAATATCTTTGAAGATTGGATAGCTGTCAAAGAGATTGAGTTGACTTAGAAGACGTGTAGCAATCGTAATTGATATCAATTGTATAGCTTAATTTTAGGAGAATCAATTAACGATTGTACGTAGCTGTATATCTTATAAATACAGTTAGGTTAACCCTAGAAGGGTATCCATCAAAAACGAATATCATTCATTGTAACCTAAGCAGCTCTCTGTGATATTTTACATCACTGAGAGAGGAATTATTAATTCCAAACAGTTTTAAGTACTACAACGTGTGTTCTTGTTATTTACTCGTACAGTACTTGATTATATATATTGTGTATTCGACCTAACAAGTGGTATCAGAGCCAATCTGTTACTTTATTACAGTTTA
Source organism: Kitagawia praeruptora (assembly GCA_037693485.1). Lineage (NCBI taxonomy): Eukaryota > Viridiplantae > Streptophyta > Magnoliopsida > Apiales > Apiaceae > Kitagawia > Kitagawia praeruptora. The sequence goes on from CM075350.1 coordinate 59,510,219, forward strand.
AGATCCAAAACACAATAGTAATCAATGGCAGAGATTCCTCCTCCATCAGGTTCTGAGAAAGCTCCTGCTACTGTTAGTAGGTATGAAACGATTAGGGTTCCTATACTCAAGCCATCAGAGTATGCAATCTGGAAGGTGAAAATGACCATGTTTCTGGAAGCTACAGATCCAGAATATCTTGATAGAATTTATGAAGGTCCTCATAAACCTACAAAGTTAAGTGCTGCTGTTGCTGGTGAGGAATCGAAGGTGATTCCTAAGGAAAAGAAAGATCTAACTGCTGAGGATCTTTCATCTATTGCTAAGGATGCCAAAGTAAGGCATTTACTTCACAGTGCATTAGACAATGTTATGTCTAACAAAGTGATTAACTGCACAACTGCAAAGGAAATTTAGGATGCACTTGAGGTTAGATGCCAAGGAACTGCTGCAATCAAGAAGAACAGAAGGAACATACTCATACAGGAGTATGAGCATTTTGAGGCAAAGTCTGAAGAAACCATGTAATAACCCTAACTTCAGTAATGCTACAGTGGTCACATGAATATTAAATCTCGAGGGATTTAGGAAAATGGTGTGTAGGTATCCTATACTGGAAATGGAAAATGAATAAACAGAAACCATATTAGTGTTGTACAATGGAAATAAGTGACTCGAAATGACGTTAGATTTCAGAAATTCCTGAAACATGGATTTTGAGGATTTTGATTTCGAATAAGCTTCTATTAGATGTTAAGGAGCATGGAAACATTATAAGAATTATATATTGAGGAATTAGTGAATTTAGGTTAAACCAAAGGATTATTAAGTTAAGAGAATGCCAAGGGAAATTGGATTCGTAAATGGTTTCAAAACCACTGAGATAATGAGGTACATTCGAAACGAACCACAATTAGACGAATATGGAGATTAAGCAACCAAGATTTATAATATAACAAGGATATATACCACATTATTATCACCAAGAGTGTTAGTAAATTACTTAAGAAAAATCAAGAAAAAGAGAAGGGAAATTCCAAATGGTACCACTGTACAATTGGCTTTTCCATTTGGTACCATCCAACATTTTTGACTTCCAAGTGGCACCACTGTACTTTTGGCTTTTCCATATGGTACCATTCAACATTTTTGACTTCCAAATGGTACCACTGTACAATTGGCTTTTCCATATGGTACCATTCAATATTTTTGACTTCTGCGTGGTACCATTTTTCTCTGATTTGATTTTAGTGAAAGGAAAATGGTTACCACGTAGAAGTCAAAAATATTGAATGGTACCATATGGAAAAACCAATTGTATAGTGATACCATTTGGAAGTCATAAATGTTGAATGGTACCATATGGAAAAGCCAAAAGTACAGTGGTGCCACTTGGAAGTCAAAAATGTTGGATGGTACCAAATGGAAAAGTCAATTGTACAGTGGTACCATTTGGAATATCCCAAAAGAGAATTATGATATCACCAAAATGACATCACATTCCACTAACACTAGTTAAGGGTAGATTAGTATTTTCACATGGTTTTAACCACAAAATATCTTACTAAGCTTCCAAGACAAGCTAGAAGATCAAGATTAAGCCAAGAACAAAACACAAAATCTCTCCCCCCACCTCATTTCTTATATTCGGCCAAACAAGAAAAAATAAGAAAAAAAAAAAAAATCCTAGCAAACATCAACTAAAAATCAAGAGGAAAATCATGGATGCTCTTGGAGGATAGAAAGAGAGATTCACAAAGTTTCATAGCCATCCATCATCATTTAGTAAGGTAAATAAATTCTTAAAGATGATGATGAATAGTGAATGAATAGTGTTCTATAAGTTTTAACTTTGTTTTAATGATTTATTTAGTTAATACAAGCCATACTAAGGTTGTTCAAGGTGTGCCCAAGGATTATTAAGGATATTAAAAGCTTCAAGGAGGTATAACTATGCTTGCTTCTTTGTATATATGGTGGAAATTTAATTGGTTAGTAGTAAGTGATGTTAATGTAATGTTTATGATGAATATGTGTTCTAAATGGTTTGGATTGATATGGGTTTTGTGTTGTGAACTTGGAACCATGGCTGGAATGTAGTCCACATGGTGTAGGGTTTGGATTGAGTGTGGAATGATGGTTTTGGAGTGGTGAAATTTCGGAAAGTATGAAATTACAGCAGTTATAATGTCCGATTTTCGTTAGAACGAAATCTGCCCTGTTTTGTGACCCCTTCATTCGTACGTTACCTCACTGCTTAGGTTACCAATTGACCATGAAATGATAGAGCTTAGTTCATAGATCGTTTTGATATAAGGTGCGTTAAAATCTGATGAACGGTTTAGGAGAAAAGTCAGTTTTAGTGAAAGGTGTTCGAAAACCGAGAAACCGTAATTGTATCAACTTTGAGGCTATGATCAACCTACTTAGACATTTTTAAAAATTATGAAACTTTGGGATAATATGGTAGAGTAGTCAAAGAGACATTACCAGTTGACCTTGTAGTAAAAGTCGAAATCTATAATTTATGGGGATTTTTACAGTTAAGTGTGGTCGTTAGGGGAAATGGTGAAAAACCACTGAAACTTCGATTGAGCTTGTAAATGGTTAAGTCCTTGAACCTTTGGGGTAATAATAATACGTTAAACATATATTGAAGTGTAAAGGGTCTTATTATATAAGAATGTAGTGGGTAAGAGATGTGGTATTCTAACGACGGTCCTTTTGTGTTTATAGAAACTCCGGAAGAGCCCCAAACCATACTGTCTGGATACCGGAACAGAGGCAAGATCCTTCTATCCCTACTTTGAAAATTATTTATCTTCGGAATAATAATGATATTATGGAATATATATATATATATATATATATATATATATATATATATATATGTGTGATGCTTTTGTTGCTACATTGTAAGGAATATATTCCCTTGATTTTGGGAAATTAAAGAGAGATGGATATGAGTTATGGAATATGAATATAGAAATGATTATGAATGGAGCGAATATGCTCTATGGTGAAAGAAAATGGTATCAGTTGTTATCTAGGATTATATGGTTTATAATGCTATATTAAAAGTGTTCTTTCTGAGTATTAAAGGTTTAATAAATAATATTTGGTTATTATTTACTACTCTTAAAATAGATAGAAGGTGTTATGAATGTAAAAGTATATGTGATTTCTTGAATATAAAAGAGATGTATGAATCATAATCAAAGTACTATGGTAAATATATAGATATATTTTATAGAAATAATGTGCGAGAATGAAAATGATAGGAGTGATTGATAAATGGAAAGGTGAAATGATGTTTATGAATGGAAAAAAAAAATGATTTGATAAAAAGGGGAATTTGCAACAGTAAGCGTAAGAGGCTGTGTGGAAGTTGCACAGTCCAGCACTTAATATTTCATTTCGGCCCAAGAGTTGCCGAAGGAGGATGTAGTGGTAGACCTTCCTCCTGGGGGATGGTGGCAGACCTACCTCCGTCTACCGGTAGTAAAAAGGGATGGATACGGAGGGCGACTGATCATCGTGCCTCACGTATTCGGCAACAGTGAAAACCCCTACAATATTTGAATAAAGAATAAATGATAAAGTCAGATTAGTATACTGAAAAGAGAAAATGATATGAAAGATGGAATTATTGTTACAGATGAAGAGAAACTGATACTTGTTAGGTCCGATAAGATTGTAGAAGGGGGGGTTGAATACAATCTATACCAATTTATCAAAATTTGTCCTTTAAATAAAATTTAATTTAGACAAATTTGTGCGGAATAAATTGAAACAAATTTCAAGTTGAATATAACAATATATTAACTTGATGGGTGTTACAATTTCAGTACAGATTATTATCAAGTAATTAATAACTAATTAGAAAATTCGACATGAACTTTTCTAATTTAGTTAATAAAAATCAAGATAAGAACTAGGAGTAAAAACTCGCTAGTAGTACAAGAATCACAAATAAACAAGTTCCACCGGATAAAATATTACAAAGGTGATGAACTTGATTTTCTAGGAATTAATTTGTTCTTGGTGTTCTTGGTTTTTTGATGAGAGAGAATGGAGCTTTCTTGATAGATATAATGTTGAAGATTGTGTTGAAATGAGCCGCCTGCCTTGTTTATAACCTTCTGCCAAAGTTTGTGATGAAATAAGCCTCGAACTACCTTTGCAGAATTCGGTACTACCTTTTAAATGGTGGCTACTACCTTTCAAATGGTGGGAACTACCTTTCTAGGAAGGCTACTACCTTTCAAAGTGGCGGTACTACCTTTGGAACTACCTTTCAGTTGGCGGTACTACCTTTGGAACTACCTTTCTGATTGAACTTGTACTACCTTTGCTGAAATGAACTTGTACTACCTTTGCTGAAATGAACTTGTACTACCTTCGGTACTACCTTCTGAATAAGCTTGTACTACCTTCGGTACTACCTTTCTGTTAAGCTTGTACTACCTTCGGTACTACCTTTCTGAAAAGGTAGTATCAGTACAATTTTCAGCTTTAATCAATTAAATGATTTTCTGATAATCATTTAATTAATTTTCTTTTACAGAAAATTCTGATTTAATTAATTAAGTAATTATTTTAATTAATAAATTAATTCTTATAGAATTAATTTATTAATTAAATTAATCACATAATTTAATCAATTAAAGGAGAATAAATATGAATCCTTTAAGTAGCCAAATCTTTTCTTAAACCACTGAAATTAATAAAGAAATACCATTGAATTTTCTGTTGACGTTCGATGTACTGTCTGGTTCATGAACGACTAACTCCAATTATTATTCTTCATTTCTGACTTTAAACACGTGGTCCTTTTTCTTGTCTCATCTCTCTTTAATTTTCTGTACTGTCTCTGTCATCTTGAAATCTCTGTCACTTTAAACGAATCCACTTCTTTAACGAATACTTCATTGAGGCTTGATCAGATGTATGTACTTCTTTCAATGTAGTAATTCCCCAAGTCTGTAGATTGACCTTGATCTTTTTCTTCTGACAAATAATATAATCTGAGATTCCTTGTGACAATCTATATACTATTTACTATTACAATCTTGTTTAAGTTGAGTTGTATCCTCGAAATACAAATAGGCTACATCATATGCCTTTCAATCTCCCCCTATTTGTTTGTTAGACAATAACAATCAAATACCTAGAGGATAACTCAACTAATTCACTTAAACAAGAAAAAGATTAAGCATTTAGGATCTTAGCAAATAGTACATTAAAAAAATTTCTCTGGTTTGAATTTAACAATTCCAGAATCCTCAGTTGATGAAATGATAGATGATTGTTCCTCTAGCACTGAACTGATCTTCAATAGATAACTCATCTTCATTTCTGATTCTTCAAATATCTGACTGATAATCCTTCACATCTTACATTGGTGATGATCAGTAGTTCTTGATTTACAATCACTTCCAGCTTTTCTCACTTAAGAAAAACAACTGCTCCTAATAAATAGACAATGGTGAATCAATACCATTTCTATAACTTCTAGGAAATCTACTACTCCTCCAGTTAGCCTTTATACAAAGTACATTGAAAGACTAATAGAATAGTATTGTGATGTAATCTTCTCCTTATATCTCCCCTTTCTTCTCAACTGAATCTCCTCTTACTTTTCATCTAAGGCTCCCCCTTAGTAACTTGACTTGCTTCTCCTCCTAAGCACAGTCTGTAAATGCTCCCCCTTTCTAACCTACTCTCCTTTTTCTTGTACCCCTTTACTTCTCCCCCTTAGTTGAGGAATCCTCCAATCAACTAGTTGACAAAGTATTTGTACCAATTATAGAGTTCTTTGTTAGAAAGGAAGTTTCATTTTCTTCCTCACTGTGAGTGTGTGATAGTGTTTAGTGTACCTCACAAGTGTTTCACTCTTCTCTCCACTCATTTGTGTTGAGTGTCTCACATCTCTCTGTGTTTACACTCTTGCTCACTGGTGTATCACTCATAGCTCCAACATCCATTAGTGTACCTGCAAGGAAAAATCACCTTAGCCCCTTCAAGAGAGGTCAGTGGTGGTGCAATGGGAGTTCGCAAATCCCAAATCCTCGTTAGACTCGTCAGACGAATCTGAGTCATAATCTACAAGTTGCTAATTTTCCCTTTTAAAGGTTCCAGATTTGAATTCTGGGAAGGTAAACAATGATCTAGAAATTTAGCATTGAGATCAAGATTTCCTTCTAATGTCTGTCAAGACACTTAGTTCATTAAAGAACCTTTAACTTATAATCCTAACCGTAAAATGGTTGGATTATAGGTTTCCATCAATTCATCCTTAGTGTGTGCATTCTCACTTTGTGCATATGAAATATTTTGGTTAGTGTATAAGGTAGTGACTCTCCAACTGAATATCCCACACATCCTTATTTGCTGCATCACGTGCAGTTACTCCCTGGTGACCTCTAGTCTGATAGGTTACTTCCTTTTAGGGTGTAAGATAGAATGTGTTTGAGTTTGACTGTAGTCTGGGATAAAAGTTGTTGGGTTTACAACCTTATGACTAAACATGTGAGAAAACAAAATTCCATGTAGATGAACCTGCATCACAGAATATGAGCATATAGAGATAGAATGATATACAGTTGTGATTTCAAAAGATTTACAATGTAAGCAATCACAACTATAGAAAGAGATTTTGAGTTAGGAAATATAAAGAGATTGAGTCGGTTTTACTAAACAAAAACATAAACAAAAATCCAATTAACAGTAAATATTAATCAAATTAATGAATGTTAATGTTTAAACCACTACAAACAAAACTATTTTATCATGTTTTAGATCCTGTATGTTAGATACCAACTGTTACCACTTGTTAACACTTGTTAGGTCTTGTCTTCCAATTGTTATAACCTGAAAATCAAACGTTAGTTCCTAAACAATTGAATTGACATATACCATTTTGATACCAACAATGTTCCTATATAGGAAATTCTGTTAATAACAACAACACAACAAAGATTAGAAATTAAAACAGCATGATATGTGTGTGTTAAACAGAAGAAGTACAAAAGAACCAAGTACAGGGACCTGTTTGTAAGTTTTGAAAGTATAGTGACTAAACTGAAAAACTATACAAACTATTTATAAACACATGAAAAATAATACACAAAAATAAGAAATAAGATACATAAAAATAATATTAAATAAAAACTAAAAAGAAAAGAAAAATACGATTTTTTTTTTTTATTATTATTTTTTTTTAATTTAATTTTTTTTTATATTAAAAAATAACTATATTAATAATATTTACAGAATATTAGAAATAAAAGAAAATAATTTACAAAAATATTTACAACAACACACAAATATTAGGTCCGATATCGATTTGAGCTTTCAGAGTGAAGTTTTGAAAATTCTAAGTCTGGGAAGATTTTCGAGTTAGTGAGTTAGTGACTATCTCGAACTTCAACTCGAAACTCGACTTAGATTTTCGAGTTAGTGACTATCTCGAACTTCAACTCGAAACTCACTATCTCGAACTTCATCTCGAAACTGACTATCTCGAACTTTATCTCGAAGTTCGACTTAGGATTCGAGTTCGAGTTACCAGTGTGCCTAGTTTTTATCTTCAAAATTTTTGAGATAAGATCTATCTCGAACTTTATCTCGAAGTTCGAGATGAGGACCAATATAACTATTCTAAAAATCAAGTATTAACAGAATATGTACCAGATTATTTACATGAAGCAATTCTAACAATGAAGCAAATTTAATTATTAAAACAAGCTATAAAATAGCAAAATAATTTACACTAAAATTATAAAATCGAATAAAAATTATAAAAACAATCATATGTAGTCCCTTTTATGAAATCAAACATTAATAACAAAAGGACAAACACTACAAACCAATTAATAAACTATTAACTATTTACATAAATATTTGTAGTAAATTAATAAATCTATATATTTTCTTAATAAAATAAATTTCTTATAGAAAACCATTTAAAAAGAAAATATGACTTATTAAATCAACACAAATATTCAAAAGTAATTTTCAACAAAAATAGATTTCTCACTAATTTCAACTTGTAAAATTTGAGAAAATATTTTTAAAGAAAATTAAAATATTCTAAAATCAAAAGAAGTAAGTAGGAATATATTAAGAAGATAATGACACTGATTTGAGAATTAACAAGCAAGAAGATAAGTTGATAAAATAATTATACAAGTGATTTTAATAACAAATATTAACAAAGTAATCACTTATAAATTATTAAAGAGCAAACCTCAGATATTAACTAGTTTAATTACTAGGACTATTTAACATACCCAATTCACCAACAATTCTGGTGAATGTGGATTCGTCAAGAGACTTAGTAAAAATATCTGCTGTTTGTTCTTCCGTGGGTACAAAATGTAACTCCACGGTACCATTCATGACATGCTCTCTAATGAAATGATACCTGATATCAATGTGCTTTGTCCTCGTATGCTGCACAGGATTGTTGGAGATTGCTATGGCACTTGTATTGTCACACAATATAGGAATTTTGTCAAGTACAAAGCCATAGTCCCGTAGCTGATTCCTAATCCACAAAATTTGTGCACAACAGCTTCCAGCAGCTATATATTCAGCTTCAGCTGTTGAGTTGGAAACTGTTTGCTGTTTCTTGCTGTACCAGGAAACTAACCTGCCACCTAGGAATTGACAACTCCCAGAGGTGCTTTTCCTATCTACAACACTTCCTGCATAATCTGAATCTGTATATCCAACAAGATTAAAACCAGAATCTTTAGGGTACCAGATGCCTAAGTTAGGCGTACCCTTAAGATATCTCAAGATTCGTTTAACAACAATGAGATGAACATCTCTAGGATCCGATTGGAACCTTGCACACAAACATGTAGCATGCATAATATCTGGTCTACTTGCAGTAAGGTAAAGTAATGAGCCTATCATACCTCTGTAGCTTGTGATATCTACCTTAGCAGAATTTTCACATGCTCCAAATTTAACAGCTGTAGATGATGGTGTTCTTGCTGAAGACGAGTCCTCCATTTGATATTTCTTGAGGAGCTCTCTGACATACTTGGATTGACAGATAAATATACCATCTGTCCTTTGACTTACTTGCAATCCAAGAAAGAACTTCAGCTCACCCATCATGCTCATTTCAAACTTACCCTGCATTAACTTAGCAAATTTCTTGCAAAGAAGATCATTAGTAGACCCGAATATTATATCATCCACATAGATTTGAACTAATATTGTATCATTTTTATGTTTCTTTGTGAAGAGAGTTTTGTCTATGACACCTCTAACAAAACCATTTTCAATTAAAAATTCAGAGAGAGTGTCATACCATTTCCTTGGTGCTTGCTTAAGACCATAAATAGCCTTGAAGAGAAAGTAGACATAGTCCATGAATTCTGGATCTTCAAAGCCAGGGGGCTGTTCTACATATACCTCTTCATCTAGCTTACCATTCAGAAAGGCACTCTTGACATCCATTTGATAAACCTTAAAGTTTGAGAATGCTGCGAATGCCAAGAATATTCTGATAGCCTCAAGTCTTGCCACTGGAGCGTAGGTTTCATCATAATCAATGCCTTCAGCTTGTGAATAACCCTTTGCTACCAGTCTTGCTTTATTTCTTGTCACTGTACCATCTTCATCTAGCTTATTTCTGAATACCCACCTTGTGTCAACCACTTTCCTGTCTTTGGGTCTGGGTACCAGCTTCCATACTTCTTGTTGTTTGAATTGATTGAGTTCATCTTGCATAGCAATCACCCAATCAGGATCTGAAAGAGCTTCCTCAGTTTTCTTAGGTTCCATTTCAGACAGAAACCCTGAATAGTTACATTGATTTTGAGTAGCACTTCTAGTTTTGACACCAACATCTGGATCACCAATAATCAGCTCAAAAGGATGAGCTCTATTCCAAACAATCTGTCTGGGAAGATTAGATCTTGATGATTCGCCTTGTTCTTCATTGTGATGTTGTGTGTGACCAGTTGACCCTTCATTGTCTCCCCCCGAGTTGTTGCCAGGTTGACTAAATGATTGTTCAGGAGTGTCAGGGGTATCTTCATTATTATCATTGTTTTCATCACCATTACCCTGATCATCATCATTATTATCATTGTTGTCATTAGCATCAGCAAAAATCTCAGGTGCATTGTCATCATCTGAATCTGTATCTGTCATGTCATCGAAAGATAGCTTTTCAGATGGATCCTCAGTTTGGATACTAGGGAGTTTAGTGTCATCAAATGTTACGTTGACACTTTCCATCATCTTCTGTTCATCAATCACATACACCCTGTATGCCCTCATTGAATAACCAATAAAAATTGCTTCAAATGCTTTGGTATCGAATTTACCACCTTGATCATCACCTTCTTTAAGCACAAAGCATTTTGCCCCAAATACATGAAAGTATTTGAGTGATGGTTTCTTATCAGCCATAATTTCATAGGGTGTCTTCATATGGTCTTTATTGATTAGAGTTCGATTCTGGGTATAGCAAGCAGTGTTGACAGCTTCAGCCCAAAAGTACAATGGAAGCCTTGATTCACTTAACATAGTACGTGCAGCTTCAATCAAGGTTCTATTCTTTCTTTCCACTACTCCATTTTGCTGAGGAGTTCTTGGAGCTGAGTATTGTCTGGTTATACCCTTCTCAGTGCAGAAGTCATTTAGAACTGCATTCTTGAATTCAGTTCCGTTGTCTGATCTTATAGCTCTCACTGGATACGTAGAATCTCGCTCAATTAATTTGATGTGATCAATCACCAGTTGTGGAGTCTCATCTTTAGAATTCAAAAATAGGACCCATGTGTATTTTGAAAAATCATCAACGATCACTAGAGCATATCTCTTCCTTGACATAGACATCACATTAACTGGACCAAACAAATCCATATGAAGTAATTGTAATGGTTCAGTTATTGAAGATGTGTCAGTGCTCCTGTGACTTGCCCTTTTTAGCTTGCCTTTTTGACATGCATCACACAGTCCTTCTTGAGTGAATTCCATTGAAGGCAAACCTCTCACCAATTCTCTTTTAACTAGAGAATTCATTGTCTTGAAATTTAGATGAGAAAGTTTCTTGTGCCATAGCCAACTCTCGTCATTAGATGCTTTAGAGTAGAAGCAAGTAATTTCTGCAGTGCTTCCTGAGTTCATATTGGCTACGTACAGATTGCCTTTTCTAACTCCTGTCAGTTGTGGCTTTTCATTTCTCTTGTGTGAAATTAGACAATTCTTCTTGTTGAAATAAACTTCATATCCTTTGTCACAGAATTGACTAACACTGAGCAAATTGTGCTCAAGTCCTTTCACAAAAGAAACTTCATCAATGATAACATTTCCAGCTTCAAGTCTGCCATATCCATCAGTTCTACCTTTGCTGTTATCTCCAAAGGTAACTACTGGGCCGGCCTTCTCCACCACATTTGTCAGCAGGGTTCTGTCACCAGTCATATGCCTTGAACATCCACTGTCCAAGATCCAGGTCACTCGCTCAACCTGCTCAACACCCTGCAATGACAAACGGATTAATCCTTCTTCGGAACCCAAATTTGATTGGGTCCAGAATACTTAAAGAATTGGCCTTTGTCAGGCAAAACAACATTTTTCACCTTAACACCAATTTTACCATTAGTCAACAAGCATTTTACCCTATAAACAGATTTTACAATCTTTTGTTTCATTTTGGGTATCCATGTTTGTTTACCAGCAATAACACTCGTTTCATTGACTGGACATTTGACCTTGTAAACAGCCTTAGTAAAACTTTGTTTAGGCTTAGGTACAAATGTCTCTCTCCTAACATGAGGAGGACTAGCAGTCTTTGATCTAACATTTTTATTTCTGTTCATGTGTTGTCTAGGGGCAGTCTTATCAGCACATGCATGATTACCAGAAAAGTAAGCAGACATGATATTAAAAGCACAAGACATACAATTGACAACACCACATGCTTTATGATTAGAATCAATGATAGGCATGGTATTCAAGTTAGATATGTTATTATTCTGCTCCAACTTGTTATCACCTAACTCAATTTTAGATGAACTGGGAACAAACTTCATTGGTTTCATAGAAACAACCTTATTAGATTTAACATTTTTGGTTGTAGGTGCCTTAACAGATTTTTCATTATCAATGACTATACCATTAGCACTGTCCTCATTTCTCATTTCTTCTTGAATCACAATAGAATACATGTTTGGTGGTTCAGAAACAGATTCTTTAAACATGGGTTTTTCAACATTCTTGAGAATGTGTGGTATACCTCTTTCTTTAGCAGGAATAGGATTAGCAGAATGATTGCCCAAAGAACCAGCAGCTTCTTTGTAACCAAACCCTATTCCTACAGTTTGTTCTCTAGATTGTTTGTTGAAGTGCTCTTTGGAAACTTTAACAGAATTATAACAAGCTCTAATTTGTGTTTCAAGTTCTCTAATCCTGATGTCTTGTTCAGCAATCCTATCAACTTGTTTTACCATGTATTCTCCTAGACCCTTTTCTTTGTAGTTAAGATGAGCTATTTCTTTTATTTGTTGATCATTATTATCAGGCACTTTTTTTAACTCTAATACTTCATTTTCAAGTTTAGTGTTTACAAGACTTATTCTCTCGTATCCTTTTTGTGCATTACTCAAGGAATCACGTAAACTACGAATAAGTTCAGCATCAGTGAGAATTACCGGTGTGGTGTAATAATTTGATGACTCAGCATTTGCCACCAGCGCAAAGTTTCCATATTCTTCATCTTCGCTGTCTGTGTCATCCCAGCTTTTACCGGCAGCTACATAAGCTCTTCCAGTTTTCTTCTTTTCAGAAGCATAATCTCTTTTCTGGACTTGTTTGGGTTTCTGACACTCAGTGGCAAAGTGTCCCAACTCATTACAGTTAAAGCAACGAATCTTGCTTCTGTCAACAGTTCCAGTTTTGTATCCTCCCCTGTTACTAGAGGATGAGGAACCTCCTCTTTGGAATCTGCTATTAGACTTAAACCTGAACTTTGGATTTCGCCTGAATCTGAAGTTACTGAATTGTCTCACCATCATAGCCATAGATTCATCTTCTAGTTGATCCAGCTCTTCTAGTGAATAAAATTCTCCACCATCCTGAGTAGCTGGTGTTTGGCCATGTTCAACTTCAGTTTGTTCCTTGTTGAAGCTTTTAGGTTGAACAATTTTATCTTCCACTTCCTTAGGAACCTCAACTACCAGAGCTGTAGAAGAACTTGCCACTCTCCCTTTGCCAGAGAACTCCTTCTGCTGTACTTGTTCTAATTCATACGTTTTCAGAACACCAAACAGCCTGTCAAGAGCAATCTTATTTAAATCCCTGGATTCTCTGATGGCAGTAATTCTATGCTCCAGGTGAGTAGGCATAGTCAGTAGAAACTTCATGTTGATCTCCTTCTGAGTATATTGCTTGCCATGAACTTGCAAGTTGTTGATTATTTTGTTATACCTTTCAAACACTTCCTGAATGCCTTCATTGGGGCCAGCTCTAAAGTGTTCATATTCAGAGGTCAAAATTTGAAGTCTGTTTTCCCTGACTTCATCAGTTCCTTCATTAATAGTCTCAATAGTTTCCCAAATGTGCTTAGCAGTTTTACAATTCATCACATGACTATACATCACAGCATCCAGGGAATCTATCAGAATGAGTCTCAAATTTTTGTCCAGTCCAGCATCCTCCTTTTCATCAGGAGTATAGTTCTTAGGGTCCTTTGGATAGGATTTAGCAGGTATTGTTACAACTCCATCAGTAACAACTTGTTCTTCATGAGCCATAGGAATTTTAGGTCCATTTTTCAGAACATCCAAATATTTGGAATTTGTAACATCAAGAAACAACTCCATTTTATTTTTCCACATATCATAATTATCCTTATTAAATATGGGAATCTTAACAATGGATTTTGAAGACATGATGAATTTTTAAGTGAGTTAAAAATTCGAGATAAATTTTTGATTGAATAAAAATAGGATCTTGATTTGTATATCAATCAATAGGCTCTGATGCCAATTGTTAGGTCCGATAAGATTGTAGAAGGGGGGGTTGAATACAATCTATACCAATTTATCAAAATTTGTCCTTTAAATAAAATTTAATTTAGACAAATTTGTGCGGAATAAATTGAAACAAATTTCAAGTTGAATATAACAATATATTAACTTGATGGGTGTTACAATTTCAGTACAGATTATTATCAAGTAATTAATAACTAATTAGAAAATTCGACATGAACTTTTCTAATTTAGTTAATAAAAATCAAGATAAGAACTAGGAGTAAAAACTCGCTAGTAGTACAAGAATCACAAATAAACAAGTTCCACCGGATAAAATATTACAAAGGTGATGAACTTGATTTTCTAGGAATTAATTTGTTCTTGGTGTTCTTGGTTTTTTGATGAGAGAGAATGGAGCTTTCTTGATAGATATAATGTTGAAGATTGTGTTGAAATGAGCCGCCTGCCTTGTTTATAACCTTCTGCCAAAGTTTGTGATGAAATAAGCCTCGAACTACCTTTGCAGAATTCGGTACTACCTTTTAAATGGTGGCTACTACCTTTCAAATGGTGGGAACTACCTTTCTAGGAAGGCTACTACCTTTCAAAGTGGCGGTACTACCTTTGGAACTACCTTTCAGTTGGCGGTACTACCTTTGGAACTACCTTTCTGATTGAACTTGTACTACCTTTGCTGAAATGAACTTGTACTACCTTTGCTGAAATGAACTTGTACTACCTTCGGTACTACCTTCTGAATAAGCTTGTACTACCTTCGGTACTACCTTTCTGTTAAGCTTGTACTACCTTCGGTACTACCTTTCTGAAAAGGTAGTATCAGTACAATTTTCAGCTTTAATCAATTAAATGATTTTCTGATAATCATTTAATTAATTTTCTTTTACAGAAAATTCTGATTTAATTAATTAAGTAATTATTTTAATTAATAAATTAATTCTTATAGAATTAATTTATTAATTAAATTAATCACATAATTTAATCAATTAAAGGAGAATAAATATGAATCCTTTAAGTAGCCAAATCTTTTCTTAAACCACTGAAATTAATAAAGAAATACCATTGAATTTTCTGTTGACGTTCGATGTACTGTCTGGTTCATGAACGACTAACTCCAATTATTATTCTTCATTTCTGACTTTAAACACGTGGTCCTTTTTCTTGTCTCATCTCTCTTTAATTTTCTGTACTGTCTCTGTCATCTTGAAATCTCTGTCACTTTAAACGAATCCACTTCTTTAACGAATACTTCATTGAGGCTTGATCAGATGTCTGTACTTCTTTCAATGTAGTAATTCCCCAAGTCTGTAGATTGACCTTGATCTTTTTCTTCTGACAAATAATATAATCTGAGATTCCTTGTGACAATCTATATACTATTTACTATTACAATCTTGTTTAAGTTGAGTTGTATCCTCGAAATACAAATAGGCTACATCATATGCCTTTCAATACTATATTATATTAGATTTCTTTTCTTATAATAGTAAGTGGATGATGTATTATTAAATAAGAGTTTTAATCTCTCTTGAAGTTTATAATTGGTTTCTACTTATATATATATATATATATATATATATATATATATATATACCTGTTCACTTTTGATTCTAGCTCACAATATTATCTTGCTGAGCTATCATAGCTCACTCTTGCTACTTATGTATATACAGCTAGGACCAATGCCAATACTCCGTACGACACCCCGCAAGAGGGTAGGGGGAAGGCGACCTATTGAGCGAGTACTGGCGACCGTTCCCGAGGTAGATGACAAGCGCAAGGGGTTTAGTGGTCTTATGTATATTAAGTGTGTAAGGTTGTAATAAATTTGGTTGTTGAAATGCTTCTTGTAGAAGCATCACTCAACAATGTACTTAAGTATGATTCTGGGTTTGTAATAACTGTTTAACTCTAAACTTTTATTATGGTGAATGTTGTTCTCTGAGCATATGACTGGTGTGTGTGTGTGTATTACTGTGGGGTCAATTTCATAAGTATTAAATATAAAAAAAAAACCCAAGAGATATTGATTTTGAATGGAAGTTGGTCCGTGATGGCCCAGATTCATGACCTCGGATTTGGGGCTGTCACAAACCATGACAGAAACATTTGACAGATTCTGTAAACTGCTCAATGATCTATCATTGGTTAACAAAGAATATGATCTAGAAGACTCAAATCTCAAGTTTCTTCTCTCTCTTCCTAAAAAGTGGGATGTGAAAACAACCACTATAAGAGATAACTATGATCTTGCTGATACTGAGATTGATGAAATCTATGGACTGCTCAAGACTCATGAATTGGAAATGGAGCAGAGAAACATAAGATCAAGCAGGAAGTCAAAGTCTGTTGCACTGACAGTTAAAGAAAAATCTTCAAAGAAAGAAGCATCAAGGAAGAAGTCAAAAGGAAAAGCCTTGGTCACTCATTCAGAAAGTGAGTCATCAAACACTGATGTTGACTCAAACACAGATGAATCATCTGATTCTGAAGATGATGAAGAGATGATGCAAATGGCTGCATTGATGGTAAAGACCTTCAAGAAGATGGGATTCAAGAACTTCAAGAAGGGAAAGAGATTCTCCAAGGATTACTCAAAGTCTGACAGGAAAAATTTCAGAAAATCTGAGGGAAAGGACTTCAAATCTGGTAAGAAAGATAAGTCTGAGATTCAATGCTACAAGTGTAAGGAGATGGGTCACTATGCTCCTGAGTGCAAAAAGGGTAAAACTGAAAAGGCACTCTACACCAAAGGCAGAGACTGGGCAGACACCTCAGATTCAGATGAGGAGGTGAACTATGCACTCATGGCATCTACTCAGAATGAAGATTCTGAACTTAAGGTACCTCCAACTACCTATGCTTATAATACTGATAATATAACTGAATTGAGAATTTATCTTAAAGCATTACATATCAGTTATAGGGATCAGACTTTAGAAAATGAGAGAATCAAGAATGAGTGTTCTCAACTCAAAGAAAGAAATAAACTTGTTGAGGAACAACTTGAAAACATGAATAAAATTCAGAAAGAAAGAGATGATGCTGTTTTCATAGAACAGGAGTTGCTAGGTAAGTATAAGCAACTAGAATCTGAATTGGAGGATGCAAAGCACATTATTAAAACTTGGACACATTCTGGAAAAGACACTCAAGAGGTTTTTCAATCAGACACAGTAGGTCTAGGTTATTCTGAGGATGATGTACTTAGATTTCAGAATACAATCAAAATTAGACCACCACTTTCTACTAAGAAATTTGGAACATTTGTTCATGGTACTGTGAAAACTGAACATGGAGCTGTTGAAAGTGAGCTAGTAAAAACATGTGTCAAACAGGTTAATATTGGTTCAATGACAGATAAACAACTCAAGCATAAGCTTAAAGAAATAAAATCTGTCAACAGACAGAAAATGCCTAGGAAAAACAGAAATGGAAAGGTAGGCATAACATCAGGAAATAGGCCAATGCTTGCTACATTTGCACCTAGAAAAACTTGTCATAACTGTGGTAGCACTAATCATCTTGCTAGTTTTTGCAGGAAGAACAAAGACATTAATTCTTTACCCTCCAAATCTGGAGTGAAAAAGGATAATGTCAAACCAAGACCACAAACTCTGTGCAAACATTGTGGAAGTACTTGGCACTCAATTTATACTTGCAAGAATTATCATGCTATTTATCATAATTATTATGAACTGAAACCTAATTTGAAATGGGTTAAAGTTGATTCTGCAAGTGCTAAGACTGAAAATGTTAGTTTAAACTCTGATAATGACAATTCCGCTGCAAAAACTAACAGATTCAATAAAGAAAAAGGATCCAAGCAAGTCTGGATCCTTAAAACTAACAATCAGTGATTGTTTGTGATTGCAGGGCACCAGGGTAAGTACCCTAGTCGTGGACAGTGGATGTTCAGGACACATGACTGGAAATAAAGCCCTGCTATCAGAGTATGTGGAGAAGGCTGGCCCAAAAGTTTCCTATGGAGATGGCAACATAGGACATACTCTGGGATATGGCAATATTAATCTTGGAAGTGTCATCATCACAAATGTAGCTCTGGTTCCAGGACTCAAGCATGATCTGCTTTCTGTGAGTCAAATCTGTGACAGAGGATACCATGTAGATTTTCAGCCTGAATATTGTCAAGTCATCAGTAAATCTACAGGGAAAGTTGCTCTAGTTGGAAACAGACACAATAACATTTATGAAATAAAATTGTCAACAAACTCTGATGGTAAAGCAGTGTGTCTGTCTACAAGGATGTCCAGTGAAGAGAGTTGGAAGTGGCATAAGAAACTCTCTCATTTAAATCTAAACAACATCAATGAGCTAATTAAGAATGATCTTGTGAGAGGACTACCAAAGTCTTTGTTGAATGCAGAAGGCCTGTGTGATTCTTGTCAAAAGGCCAAACAGAGAAAAGCCTCTTTCAAAAGCAAATCTGAGTCTTCAATTGTTGATCCTTATCATCTTCTTCATGTTGATCTTTTTGGACCAGTGAATGTGATGTCTCTTGGAAAGAAGAAATATGCTCTAGTCATTGTTGATGAATACACTAGATACACTTGGGTGTATTTTCTAGCAAAGAAGGATGAAATTGCATTAACTCTGGCTGAACATATAAGGCAGTTGGATAAAGGGTCAAAGAATCAAGTGAAGATTATCAGAAGTGACAATGGAACTGAATTCAGGAATTCAACAATGGAAGAATTTTGCAAGAACAAAGGAATTAAACAAGAGTTTTCTGCACCTGGCACTCCACAACAGAATGGTGTAGTTGAAAGGAAGAACAGAACTTTGATAGAAGCTGCCAGAACTAAGCTTGATGAAGCAAAATTACCAACCTATTTCTGGGCAGAGGCTGTTCAAACAGCTTGTTTTACTCAGAATGCCACTCTGATAAATAAGCATGGAAAAACACCATATGAAATGGTGAGAGAAAAGAAGCCAAACCTGAAATATTTTCATATTTTTGGGTGCAAATGCTTTGTGCTGAAAACTCATCCTGAACAGTTGACCAAATTTGATCTGAAGGCAGATGAAGGAATTTTTGTTGGCTATCCACTGTCAACTAAAGCATTCAGAGTTTATAATCTGAGAACCAAAGTGATCATGGAATCAATTCATGTGTCATTTGATGACAAGAAAATAACTGGACTTGAAGATGTAAATGAACATGATCAACTGCACTTCGAAAATGAAGATTTAATCTCTGATGAATTAAACTCTGATGAGTCTGATCTGGCAAACTCTGAACCTCTACTGGTAAATACTGAAGAAATCTTTCAGCCAGAAACAAGAAAAGAACCAGTTGAGGGGGAGCATGAAGAATCTCATCAAAGTGATAACTCAAATTCTGATAATGACTCAGTTGAAAATTCTGAATCAAATTCTGGTGACTCAAACTCTGGAAGTCCAAAATCTGACAGTTCAAACTCTGAGCAGTCACATTCAGGGGGAGCCTCAGAGAATGAAGAAAGATATCAAGAAAATCAGGAGAACATGGATCGAGGGGGAGAATAAAACTCTGAGAGAAGCCATTTACCTTCAGCTAGGAAATGGACCAAATCTCATACACCTGATTTGATCATTGGTGATCCAGATGCAAGAGTAAGGACAAGAAGTGCAACAACAAATGAATGTCTGTTTCATGCATTCTTGTCACAAAATGAACCAAAGAAAGTTGAAGAAGCTCTTAAAGATGCTGACTGGATAACAGCAATGCAAGAAGAGTTAAATGAATTTGAGAGAAATGAAGTGTGGACACTAGTACCAAGACCAAAGAACAGATCTATTGTTGGTACTAAGTGGGTTTTTAGAAACAAAACTGATAGTGAAGGGGTTGTTACAAGAAACAAAGCCAGACTTGTGGCAAAAGACTATTCACAGCAAGAGGGGATAGATTATGATGAGACTTTTGCACCAGTTGCCAGGTTGGAGGCAATAAGGATGTTTCTTGCTTATGCTTCTCACAAGAAATTCAAGGTTTTTCAAATGGATGTAAAAAGTGCTTTTCTGAATGGAAAACTTGAAGAAGAAGTGTTTGTTGAACAACCACCTGGTTTTGTAGATCCAAAATATCCAGACCATGTCTACAGGCTAGACAAGGCACTTTATGGACTTAAGCACGCACCAAGAGCATGGTATGAAACTCTGGCTCAGTTTCTTTTAGAAAGTGGATTCAACAGAGGTACAATTGATAAAACTCTGTTTTATTTCAAATCTGGAAGTGACTTGCTTTTAGTTCAGATATATGTTGATGATATCATTTTTGGATCTACTAATGATAAACTCTGTAAGAAGTTTGCCAAGCTCATGCAGTCCAGATATCAAATGAGTATGATGGGAGAGCTAAGTTATTTTTTAGGCTTACAGGTGAAGCAAACAGATGATGGAATCTTTATCAATCAAGCAAAATATACCAGAAATCTTCTCAAGAAATTTGGCATGCTTGACTGTTCATCTGCAACAACTCCCATGGCAACTGCAACAAAATTGGACAAAGAAACAGGGTCATCAGTAGATATGACAAGTTACAGAGGAATGATTGGCTCTCTTCTCTATTTAACAGCAAGTAGACCTGATATCATGTATGCAACATGTCTGTGTGCAAGGTTCCAGGTAGATCCAAGAGAACCACATTTAACAGCTGTGAAGAAGATTTTCAAGTATCTCAAGGGCACTGTAACTTTAGGGCTGTGGTACCCAAGAGAATCAGATTTCAAACTACTTGGTTACTCTGATGCAGACTTTGCAGGCTGTAAAATTGACAGAAAAAGCACCAGTGGAAGTTGTCAATTTCTTGGTGACAGACTTATTTCTTGGTACAGCAAGAAACAGAAATCAATATCCACATCTATAGCTGAAGCAGAGTATATTGCTGTTGGTAGCTGTTGTGCACAGATTCTATGGATGAAGAATCAATTGCTGGATTATGGATTGAGGTATAGCAAAATACCTATTTTCTGTGATAACCAAAGTGCTATTGCAATGACAGGTAATCCAGTACAACACTCAATGACCAAGCACATCAGCATAAGGTATCACTTTATCAGAGAGCATGTAGAGGAAGGCAACATTGAGCTTCATTTTGTACCTACAGATCAACAACTTGCAGATGTCTTTACCAAGCCTTTGAGTGAAGCAGCATTTACAAGGCTGGTAAATGAACTAGGAATGGTCTCTGGTTTTGACTAAACATGTTGGTTAGACTCAAAATTTTCTTATAAAATGTGTTGCTCATATTTCTGTGAATTGTTAAGTGCTATGTGAACTTTGTTGTTTAAACTCTGTTATGCAGACTCTGTTCACATGTTTTTGTCCTCACACTGTTAAACTCTGTCAGCATGTCTGTCTGTCATACACTGTTAATATGTTTGAGAAACTCTGTGAATTCTGAATTGATCTTTGTCTGGATGAAAACACCAATGAAAAAATATGTATGTAGCATGATTCTCAGTGAATAAATCAAGATTCTTTCTGAGTCACTGTGATCTAATCAGAAACTGTGCAGTAAGTTAACACAGCATGATACTGTTTCATATTTAGAGCATCTATTAGTTTATCTGGTCCTAAACTCTGAGTCTATGAATACTGTGTGCATTGCCTCTCATGAATAACTTCTGATATTGATGAACTCTAAACTCTGATTAGTAACACTCTGTTCCCAAGACATACATAGTTCTTGATGATTCCTTGTTTGTACTTGTAAAAATTTTAAAACTTGAGATGTGTCATTGTTTAGTTTGGTGAAAAAAAAATAATTTCATGTCTGCACCCTGTGAGATTTTGAGCCAAATAAGTGATTGATACATTTTATATCAATCAGAATTTATTGATGTGTGTGTTCATCAGTGAGTATGTTGCTCTAGAACTTGTATTAAACCATTTTGAGACTACATGATATGTGTGTGCATGAAAATGATAAAGGCACTAGGATTTACCATCTTTCTTCAAACACTGTTCATAAATACCACCCTTAGTAAACCTCTTTGAGCCTTATTAACTGCTCATTTTTTTTTTGTCATATAAAGAGCAGTTATATTCTTTTGGAAAATCAAATGCAAGCAGGTGAGTGTTTCTCAAGAAAAGGAAAGTTGTCTTAGTATATATACATATAATAAAAAAAAATGGTATATATACTCATCATCTTGTACAAATATGTACTAACAGTATGACTGAACACTTTGGTCTGTTAAAATTGTTCAGTTTGAAATTTATTCATTTAAAAATATCTCTTCTCATCTGTTTGATGTTACTACATTACAACCCTGAATAAAGTCCTTTTGATTTGTGCATATATGTAATCAAAGTAGTGTAGATTTGGTGGAAATTCAAGCCTATGGAAGTATCTGCTATTACTGATTGAATTTGAGAGAAAACAATTCACCTAAACACTTGTGTGCTTTGAGAGTTTGTGAGGAAATCCTTGACATGTTACTCACTGAATGATACTTTGATATCTATCTCTTGATCTTTTCGTCTATAAAGACTGTGTGCTTACTTGGATAATCATGAACATCAAAGGGAATAGAAGTATTCAGATTTCTGTATTTAAGTACCTACAGAATTTAGCATTCATCATATAATCAGTGTTTATTATGAGGGTTTGTGCATTCAGTGTTTATTGATTTGATTTATGGATTTTATGAAATATTAGATGCTATAAAGATTGATTTGGTAACCTCTGCTACACACACACATATATTCACAAATGTGCAATTTTTTGAAAGGGTTTTAGTGATAAAGTTGGAAAATTTGACAAACACTGATGGATTGTGTTCCGTACTCTAAGGTAAATTTTCATTAAGATAATTTGAAAATTTTGGAGTAAATAGAGTGTTTGACAACTGTTACTGAGTGTAATTGTGGTAAAGTATCTTGATAATAGGAAAGACAGCAGTAATAATTGCTTTTACTGCGCGTGATTAAGTGAACCGCTGGATGATTGACACCAGCCCCACTCACCCATCATTGTGTCTCATTTCACATTAATCTAGGAATGGTTGCGTGTTTTCAATGCAAAAACGATTGAGTTTTAATTTTTAATTACTACTCTAATCACTTTTTGTTACTCTCACTTCACATTCACTCATATTCATTTTACACAACCACAGAGCTCTTTTGTGTTTTTCACTTAGACATTTTTACAAACACCTTTCCCGCATATCACTTTCACTGTCATTTCTTGCTTATTTCTTGAACTAATGGCGACTAAACCTTTTACTACTCTTGGTCTTCGTTTTGTTCCTAACAATTTTGCAGCTCTACTTGAGAACGATCGTGCTCCTGAAGCGTTTCATCTTATGCAAAATTTTCTTCGTGACTCAGAGATTGGGCACGCTTTAATTGAACCCACTATTCTCTCTGCATCTCAAATTGCCACCTTCTGGCAGAACTCTAAGTATGTGGCTGGAGGAGAGAATGGGACTCCATCTATAATCTTCACATATGATGAGGAAGAGTTTGTGATTACTCCACAAACTGTCAGAGAAATCATGGGGTTCGATGCTCACACCTCTTATGCTGTTGTTTCGGAACAGAATTTAAGAGAAATGTTAACAGAGATTGGGTACATGGAATCTCTTGCAAAGCTGGGCAGTGTAAGAAGGCCGAATCTTAGAAAGGAATGGAATTTTTTCTTCGACTGTATCACCAGGACATTCCAGAAGAAAGTCACCAACTGGGATGCCATTCCAATGGATAGTCTACAAATTGGGTACTCTCTACTCTATGGCAGTAATTTTGATTTTGGTCGATATGTGCTAATGAACTTAGGTGATAAGTTGTCAGAGTCTACTACAGTTTATTTTGCTAGATTTTGTCAACTTTTGTTCAATGCCTGTGTACCTGGGTTAGAAGTTGATGCAGCTGATGTGATTCAACCTTTTCGAGTCAATAAGAGAATATTCTCTGATATGACAAATAAAGATGCTGGTAAAGATCTACCTGAACTTGTTTTACCACTTGCCCTGCAAAACTTTCTAAATCAACCACAAGATTCCCAATCACCACCACAAGAACCACAACAGCCACAACAACCAGAAACACACCCAATGCCTGAACCTTTAGCCACTGATCATATTGAAACCATATACTCTCATCCTGTACCATCACCTGAGCAAACACCAACAAAGACTGTACCTACTACATCAACACACACACAACCTGAACCAACAAACCCTGAGCCTGTCACTACTACTCAACCTCAACCAACATCTAAACCAAAAAGGAAAAAGCATACTGCCCTCAACACAAAACATTCCAAGGCTAAACAGACATCTCCTAGAGCTGTTTATTCCAGAAGAATCATTAAAAGGGCAAATAGGTCTTCATTACCACCAGTTGAGGACAGTTCTAGTGCAGAAGAAGAGGTGATTGAAGTGCCTCAAGCAAAGAGGAGGAGGCTGATTCTTACAGACTCTGATGATGAGCAAGTTGTTGAAGCTCAAGAGAATATTTCTAAGGATATTCCTACTGGTGAGACAGAGGTTATCATAGAACCTACTGTAGAAGAATCAGGTTTCAAGATTTCTGAACCAGAACTTGCTAAGATTCAGACTGATAATGATGATAGAGATGCATTGCCTACAATGGAAGAGTTTGATGAAACTCCCACTCCATTTTCTTTTGACAATGAAGCATCTACTCCAACACCCATGGCTACTACAAATTCTGTTGATACTGGTGTTGCAGATGAGCCTACTGTTGTGCTAGAAGACACAGAGGTTGCATCACACACTGAGTTATTCTCTGATGCACATCAAGTGTCTGAGCATGATGAGGAAATTGATCAACCAGAAAAGGCTGTTTCTTCAGAGCATGCACAAGAAACAGTTGCTCAAGATGATAACGGCAAACAAGTTGCTCAAGAAACATCTGCTGACTTCAATGAAGACAATGCCTCAGTTGAAACTATTGATGAGTCAGATAGTGAGTCTTTTGAAGAAATGAATGCAGGAGCTGATAATGATAAATTTCAATCTGATGGTCAGAAAACAGGGGAGAAACCAGACTTTGCTGGCCCTTCTGTTCGAGAAATTGATGAAAATCATTTGACCATGCAAACTACAGACTGGTAAAAGTCAGATTGTATCTTTCCTCCTGGCAGAGCTACCTTTCTCAAGGCAAATTCTTCTAAGATTTCAAATCCTGATATTTTCACTTGTCTACAAGGGACAGTGATTCAGATCAAGTCCTTGAATCACAGATTTGATGATAATCAGAAGGCGATTGTTGATCTTCGAACAGAGGTTGCTAATCATGAGGAGAAATCTCAAATAGCTAATGCTAAGTTATTTCAACAATTTTCCAAAGCTCAAGAGAATTTAAATGACAGGTTGAGCAAAGTTGAAAAGAATCAGCTTTTGCTGATTGAGAAGGTTGATTCTATTGCAAACTCTCTTGAGTTAATCACTTCTATTCTGATTCCAGATGGTGATGATGTCAAAAAGGGGGAGAGACTTGCTAAAACTAAGTGTAAGCAAACTCAAACTCTGTCAAAGAAGGATCATCTGGATGAAGAAGGTGCAAATGCTGATAAGGGGTTAAGAAGTGCAAATCCAAATCCAAGACATGGACATGGAAGGTCTACAAGGTCAAAGTAAAATTTAGTGGCAGATACAAATCTTCAGAGTACTTCTACTTCAAGGCAGAAGGTTTTGTCATTCACTGACAATCCATAAACAGATGAAGAGTTGGCTGCTAAGATCTTTCGTGAGGAAAATGCAGAGGCTACACTTGAAGACATACAAGCTGAAGAAAAGCTATTACAAAAAGAACATCAGAAGGCATTGAAGTCCAAGAAAGGAAAGAAGACAGTCAAAGCTTCAAAGCCTGCAAGAAAAGGGATTGAAATCAAAGAGAATTTATCTGGTATTCAAGAAGAAGAAGAAGAAGAAAAAGAAGAAGGAAAGTTGGTAAGAAAGTCTTCTCTTGATGCCAAGTTAAAGCTAAAAGGGGTGATGGGTGAAGAGAGCAAAGGCAAAATGACAGTTACAACCTCTGTTGCCACACAAGTTGTACAGATTCAAAGCAAACCTTTACCTGGGTTTTCTAGGCCAAAGATTCCAGTTCAAGCACAAACAGGAGTGACTGGTGGGTATCAGCATAATGTTGCTTGTTCAGGAAAGCCACCAGGCAGGAATACTTCTGGCTTAGGTTCAAGAAGAGATTTGAGAGTTAGTAACAGTCCAAGAGATCCCTCTACACTTGTCTCTCTTGGTTCTGGTATTACTCAAGAAAATCTGGACAAGTTGGAATCAGTTCAAGGAGTTCACCAAAGAAGCTTAGATATTCACTTTCTTTTATACTTTATGACAGATGGAACAGTGTATAGAGTGAATGAAGAAGCAATCAAGCTAAAGTTGTTTGAAGAACTTCAGTATGTTCTGCATATATTCAGAGTCAGAAACCGACGAACAGAGCTTATTGCTAATTCTATAAGGGAATATATGCAGAGAGCCAAAGTCATTACAGGATCAAAGACTACTGAAGAGTATGTTCCTAAATATAGAGATTGGAATGGAAATCTTGTGGAAATGAAGAAAGGAACTGCTAAATTAAAGACTGATCTGGGGATTACAATTCTTGATTTTAATTCTCAATCAGAGGAAGTCAAGTTCATTAGACTGGGTAATGAGATGAGGAGAAATAAAATCTATGATCTAAGAGCTGTTATCTATCAAACTGATGAGAATGATCCAGAATTAAGAGAGATCAAGGAAGCTATGCAGAGAGAACTTGAAAATGCTGAGAGAAGACTGTTGATAGATTATCTCAGAACAACTCCAGATCTTGAGGAGGTTAGGTAGACAGAATTTGTAAGTAATTTGAATTTTCTGTAGATTTTGTTAAGTCAAGATTAAACTCTGGTTATATGTTAAACACTGTGTTTTTATTTGATTGTTTTGACATCATCAATTACTGTGAACTTGTACATTTTTCTAATGAACAAGTTGGGGGAGATTGTTAGATATAATTGATGTGATTTAATGTCAGTGTTTAAGTGTTACAGGTAAAAAGAGTTTAACTTGTTATTGAAAGCAGTCGTAGCAGAGTTTAAATATACGCTGATAGCTGGAAGCGCAAACGCTGACAGAAGGAAGTGTAAACACTGCTAGCTGAACACAAGGAAGCGCAAACACTGCTGGCTAGGAGAGCAACAGAGTTTGTTAAATTCTGTCTACTGGAAGCGTCTTCAAGACAACAGAGTTTGAAGATTAATTCAAGATTAATATGGAAGCAATATCTTTGAAGATTGGATAGCTGTCAAAGAGATTGAGTTGACTTAGAAGACGTGTAGCAATCGTAATTGATATCAATTGTATAGCTTAATTTTAGGAGAATCAATTAACGATTGTACGTAGCTGTATATCTTATAAATACAGTTAGGTTAACCCTAGAAGGGTATCCATAAAAAACGAATATCATTCATTGTAACCTAAGCAGCTCTCTGTGATATTTTACATCACTGAGAGAGGAATTATTAATTCCAAACAGTTTTAAGTACTACAACGTGTGTTCTTATTATTTACTCGTACAGTACTTGATTATATATATTGTCTATTCGACCTAACAATAATAATGAATAAAACCTAAGTTATAATGGTTATGTATTAAAGATGGAGGTAAAGAACCAATTGTTAGTGTTGGTGGCGTGGTTGTAGTTGTGAAATAGAAGTCATGTGTGTTGGAGGTCAGGGGTTTGAATCCCTCCAACACCAATTTATTTTTAAGTAATAGCAAAATCAACTGTTGAGTGCATGCGGGGCCCACCAACTGACACGTGGCAGTGTGGGACCCATAAGTGACACGTGGCATTGTGTGGTCCCCAGTGACATGTGGTAGTGGGGTCCACGTGCCATGTGGCAGAAAGTGGTCCCATGTGACACGTGTCAGTGGGTCCACGTGACACGTGGCATGTGGCAGTTTGTCCTACGTGGCATTTGTTGCATTCAAATGTAACACTGCTTCTTGAAAATGCAACACTTCTGTGGGACCCGCATGTTCATTTGTTTTTATTTTTTTAAATGTTAAAAAAATAGCAAATGCAACGCTTAGTCGCTATTGTAACACAACGAATCTATTGCAACAGTACATGTTCTACTGCAACAGTACCTTCAGAGGTAATGTAACACAATCTCAACAGTGTTGCAATAGGTCGAAAAAGGTACCTCTAATGTAACACAAAGTGGGTGTTACAATAGAAAAGTATTGCGGACGCCCATCAATGGTGGTATTATTTGATTTTTTTTATTAATTGAACAATGTTGTTGAAGGAATTTTGTAACAACACGAAATCGAAGGTTTGCTGAAATAATAGAGCGATTTGTATAAATGTGTCTATTTTAAAAGATTTAGGGTTTATAAAAAAAGAAGGGACTGAACTTGACAATTTATAAATGTGTCTATTTTAGAAGATTTAGGGTTTATAAAAAAAGAAGGGGCTGAACTTGACAATTGTCTCGATTTATCTCGTGTATCGGTCGTCATATATATCACGGACCCTTTTTGTTTGTAAGTGCCACTATATAAAATTTTTATGTGTACCACCGCTGTAGCCCTTTCTTGTCGCATGTATAGTCGTCGCCGCCGTCCGTATATTTATTTTGTGCTCTAAAACTATAGCCGTGCCACGTGCAGTCAATCCCAATCGTCAATCCCAATTTTTTGTGTATGTATACATAAAACCCAAAACCCCCTTAAAATGGATTAAAATTATTCGTCCTCCACGAATAATAAAATTTCCCCTCATTCTAGCGTTAAATGTTGTAGGAAGAATATTGTATAGCAATATTTTTGGAGGTTTGCTGTATTAACGGAGCAAAATACGGATATTTTGGTAATGAAAAAAGAACAAGGATTAAGGTTTTGGTGTTTAGGTGTTTATGTGTGGCTGAACTTGTATGGTGATTTCAGGGTTAACGGTTCCTCATCCGTATCAAGGTGCCTACGTACCCTATTTATAGGGATCAAGACATACGTAGTTCTTGGGCAGCAAGTTACCTAGACGGGCTAGGGTTTTAGAAAATAAGTTACAGCCCAAGCCCACTTGTTTTGGGCTAATGTGGCAATTAATCATTAATTCTATCCATGATCCATGGCCCAAAGAAGGAAACTGATGGCCTCACATGGTTTAGAATCGAGGCCTCTCAAGCGAGGTTAGTAGAAAAGTAACAAGGACCTGACATGCGAGCTCGAGGGGTCGAGTCATGCGAAGCGGACTCAAGTGTATAGATACTCATGCGACCTCGAGGGGCTTAGCTATGAGCCTTCTAGCAGAGAATGAGATAGCAATCTCGTTTAGCCTGTAGATGTGATGATAGTGCGAAGCGATCCCTGAGAGGGAGATGTCAGCGAGGCGATCCCATAGATAGGATCACGAGCGAGCTGGCCCTATAGTTGTGCCGGGCTGATTCCAATAGCGGGCTTTAGTGACCCAATTGTCATCTTCTAGGCCCATAGTAAATTATGAACCATTAATTCAGCTAATTAAATCATGATAATTATTATGCCAGATTCGGACATAACAGGACACATCATAATTATGAAAAATCCCTATTAAAAAGCTTTTTCAAAATTAAATTTTTAAATCCAAAAAATTAGTTCATAAATTTTTAAATCCAAAAAATTAGTTCAATACGACAAATAAACAACACACTTCTAATTTTTTCTAAAATCTCTGCCACCTCACAAATTTATCTAAATCAAAGTGTATCTAGAACTGGTGGCCCACCTAAAGCCATAAACACCGGCCTAGTCGTCCCCACCATTTTTTTAAACAAATCGTACTTGCATTACTTAGAAATTATCACTTTGGAGTACATGATTAATACATACAGACCACTCTCCATAGCCTGACATAGAATTTGTGTAGTATTTGCAAGCAAAAGAACCACACGATTCGCAGATCGATAATCGAACTATTAGCACTTGATTAATGTGCTTTATTAATTTTGTCCAAGAAATGGCTTTTCGAAGGCTAATGGATTCAACTTCTCGTGGTTGCTAATTACCTTCTATCTGACAACAGCTCGCTCTAACATAATCTTCCCTCCAAAACTGGAGCAAATTCCGAACTGCAGCCAACACATCAAACAAGACAGCAAATAGAAAACACAACCAAAACATAAACCCCAAAAATTGGGGACAATCAACAACCCCAAAAAATTGGGGACAATCAACAACCCAAAAAGATGGGTACGATAAAAGAGATCTCACCCAAAAAGGATTGGATCTCGATTTTATTGAAAAATTAAAAAAAATAGAAATTAAAGATTCAAAAATGGAGGAAACGGGATGAGAGGATGGGTGAGATGGATGTGAGTTTTATGGAAGGATGGGGCGGTGAAAGGTGGGTGAAGGATTGGTGGAGGAGGCCGACTCTCAAAATGAGGCAAAGAGTTTAGGGTTTTTGACTAGTCACCCCCACCATTTTGTATGATATGATCACATTTACTATTTTTCCTGCATTTAATAATAATAAAATAGAATTTTCAATACAAATTTAAGGATATTTAGGTAAATTATTGAAAAAAATTGATATTTATAAAAATGTCTCTGCGGGATCACTTAATTTATAGATTTAAGGGTATTTAGGTAAAAAAAATTGATATTTACAAAAATGTCTCAACTCTTTTTGTTATAATCTTGATCCTGATGATAACCTTAAGCCCAATTTTTTCTAATAAAATATTTAATGAAACCGGCTCTTTATTAATTTTAATAAGAGTATACTCTCTCTAAATTCCAAGTTTTACTTGTCAAGTGTATTAGAGTAATACTTTATTCTATTTAATTTTTGCTACTCCCTCCGTCCCAACCAAGTGTTTACATTTGGTTTGGGCACGGAGATCAAGAAAAAATGTAAAAAAAGAGGAGAGAAGGAGGAAAAATGAGTGAAGTGGTGGGACCCATCACTATATAATGTATAAAATGAGTTAGTGGAGGAAAGTTATGGATGTAGTTGATTTTTATATTATAAAACTTTACTATTTTGGGAAAGTTTTGAAATGTAAAGAAATGGGTGGAATAGCCCAAAAAGGAAAGTGTAAAGAAATGGATGGGACAGAGGGAGTAGTAATTATGAGTGTTGTCAATTACTACATGATTGCTCTGTTCTAAAAATCGGTGATTAATCCCGATTAATCACCGATTAATCTCTGTTTCATATGTTACTGAACTGATTAATAATCCGATTATTCGATTAATCATTCCGATTAATCCTCAAATACCCAATTAATCCCCGATTAATACCTGGACAGTGTCTTTACCGATTAAGTCCGATTCCCGCTTTTTACAACACTTCGTGATTGTGCAAGCACCATTCCAGTCTAAAAGTTCCTCCTCGTTATCGTTTGCTTCCCAAGTGCTGTTCTAAATTTTCTTTTGGGAAATTCCAAATGGTACCACTGTACAATTGGCTTTTCCATTTGGTACCATCCAACATTTTTGACTTCCAAGTGGCACCACTGTACTTTTGGCTTTTCCATATGGTACCATTCAACTTTTTTGACTTTCAAATGGTATCACTATACAATTGATTTTTCCATATTGTACCATTCAATATTTTTGACTTCTACGTGGTACCATTTTCCTTTCACTAAAATCAAATCAGAGAAAAATGGTACCACGCAGAAGTCAAAAATATTGAATGGTACCATATGGAAAAGTTAATTGTACAGTGGTACCATTTGAAAGTCAAAAATGTTGAATGATACCATATGGAAAAGCCAAAAGTACGGTGGTGCCACTTGGAAGTCAAAAATGTTGGATGGTACCAAATGGAAAAACCAATTGTACAGTGGTACCATTTGGAATTTCCCTTTTCTTTTTTATTTAAGTCTTTGACTGTCGCACTATTCAAAGATATAATTCAGTCAAATAAATATTAAATATGTTCTACTCGTCTGCACTTAGCCCGAATATATGTTATGGCAATTGGCACCTATGCAATATTTAAAATGAATTTTAAATATTTAAAGAATATATGTAAATGAGAATTGTGAGACTGGGATCCAAATTTGTTGTGAATAATTAGCAGCAAAAAATGATGGATTAACACTTTTAAACAATTTGTTGTATCGAGGTCTCAAAAAACAGATCATTTCTGGGGATTCATTTTGGGTGGTGATTTATGTACATTCTAAACTTTTTTTTATAATTATTTTTCTTAAGTAGTCAACTTGCGCGCACCACGATTAAATTTTGATGTCCCACTTATCTCCATGCGCTCAGTTGAAATCGAATGGGTAGTAAGCCCCAAAGGTCCTGACCTTAACTAGCTGAAATATCGGTGCGGGACACCCTAAACTTATTTATGCATACCTTAAACTTGTTTTATACCAAAATAACCTTAATCTTTATATGTTAACTTTGTATTTCTTTTTCCCTAGCATAATCTTACCATGACTTACTATAAATATGAATATACAATTCAAAAAATAATCAATAGAAAAACACGAGAAAGAAAAGTAATTTTAGATATGTTTTATGGCTTAATGATCCTATCGTTAACTATAGATAAATATCTATAGTTAACACATATTATAATACAATTAGAAGGTTATTTTTGTAAATACATGGGGTAAATTTCATTATTACAAAAATGCCATCAATTTTTTATACTCAAAATGCATATAACTATAGATAATTATCTATAGTTAACCATATGAACATTTTTCTCATGTTTTATTATCTATCAAAGTAAAATAATGAATAGTCCCTTCAAATTATAATTTACTCACTTCTAATTACATTTACTGATTATTTTTTTCTTGTATTTTATTTGAAGATAAGAAAGTTGACAAATTTTAATAAATTTATATAATTTTTTCTTATAATAATTATTATTATTTTCCTGATTTAAACCTCATGTTTATAATAATAATAATAATAATAAAAGGATGCCTAAAAAAATAAAAGAAGTCACCTAGCATGTTAACTTTCTATCATCCTTTTTAAGCATATATAAAATGCTCAATATTATAATAAAGAAAATCAGCGACTAAGGGTATTTTAGTAAAATGCATTAAAAAATGATGTGCATGAATAATTTAGGATGTGTATAAATCAGGCAGCAACCTTTATTTTTAGAGGACATCATTTATGGGGATTAAATACACTAGTTATAGTATAGAAAAACCAAAATTTGTATTATGATTTAAATCAAGTGCCTCGTATCCGGTTAACTTATAATTTCAGCGTGAAGCAAAAAATCATAATTTTGGCAATGCACGCTGTTAGGTTCTGTTTTGTTACTGTACTTTCCGTTCTGGTATTAACTGAATTAAACATGATCATCTGTGAAAACTGGCGCCAGCTAGGGTCCTTGCAACTAAACTTTGATTCCTTAACTTTGTTAATAAAAAATTTAGTTAAAATTGAGTCATGAAAAAAAAAATAGAAAAAACAATTAATTTGGGTTATAATTCTGTCCCATTTTAACTTTTAACTTTTTAGTAATCAAATTTAGGGGTGGTAATCGGATAATACGGATACGGATATGGCCATATCCGTATCCGGATCCGGCAATAAGTAAAGATATCTGAATCCGTATCTGGATCCGGAAATATCCGGTTGTATCGAATACGGATAATATCCGAACGGATCTGGATCCGGATCCGTTCCGCCACTTGCTGTTCTTTTTTTTTTTTTTTGCTAATTGCATTTGCAGTCTTGGTTGTCCAAAATTAATATGTGATGAGGGAATTGAACCTGAGTGTTGCTCCTTTTGCTTTCCCAAATTCTGATTATTGTGTTACAAAGTTTAATAATTAATCATAATTTAGTATAAACATGTTTATATTTGTATTCTTAATAAATAATAATAATATATTATTATATTATCTTGATATATTTTGTAATTATATATTAAAATATATATAATATATTAAAAATATATATTATATATAATTCATTTCGGATACGGATATTAATTTTCGGATACGGATGCACCTATATCCATATCCGCATCCTAAACTCCCGGATTCAGATACGGATAATATCCGGTTGACTCCGAATACGGATAATATCCGCTTTTTTCCGGATACGAACACAGATATTTCGGACGGATATCGAATTTTCCGGATTTTTTTCCCAGCCCTAATCAAATTTATCAATTTTAAATTAAATATTAAAAAATATTTAATTATTATTTGAAAAGTCAAAGAGGGAGATTGGGGGTACAAAATTTTCATGAAAACAAGAAAGCAGACCAGAAACTTAGAGATGTTAACATTTGAGAAAGACAGCTTTCAATTCATTTCCAAAAAAATAAAATTTCACTAATTCTATTACCTTTGTTTTTGAAGACTGAAGTGACAACAAATAGAAAGAAACCAATAATAAAAGAAGGCAGAAAACATTTTTCTCTTTGTTTCCTTCCTCCACAAATATATTATTCTACTACTATACACACAAACATGTATCCATATCATTCACTCCATTAAACGACGAGTTGTACAGGAATAATAATCAATCAACAAAAGCAAATTATTGCTTACTATATTTTTTTCTTGCTCTCTCTTCTCCAATCTCAATACAACTATACTTTTCTTGGTACTGATCAGATCTGAATGTGACATCCCAATACATATAATCAATATTTGTATGTAAAGTTTGAAGCTTTTTCACTTCCTTCAAGTTGGTTTCTTGGGGCTGTGAGTAATTTTTGTATTTTTGATTTGGGTTTTCCCAGCAGTCATTAAAGATTGTTTCTTCATCTGCATTGTGTAATCAGGTACTCATAAAGTTTTGATTTTTACTATTTAGCAAATAAAAGTTTTGATTTTTATTTAGTTTAGTCTGTTTTGTTGTTAAATGGCAGTAAAAGAAAAAAGGAATCTTGAAATTTTTACTTCAGTTTTTGCTTTTGTTGGGAGAGTGATGAACACCCTTTTCTTTTCTTTACTTTTTATGTACAAATTCTATTGCTTTTTCATGCTTCTTTTTTTGTATATTGCTTGTTGTAAGAATTGTATGAATGTAGCTAATAAGGTGTGATTGTTGGGATCTTTAGTGGTTTAGTTGTAGTGTTTGTGAAATCTGTGTTTGTGGTGTTCATTGATTCTTAAGTTTTGGTTTTGTTTGTTTTTACTAAAAGATGTGATCTTTTAGCAGTTTTCGACTTTAATGAGCTGTTGCTGAATTGCTTCCGTGAAGTGTTTGTGCTGAAATGGTGGATTGTAGTTAACCTGAAGTGGAATCATATAAGTTTATGACTGTTTTCTTTTCCTTGAAGAATGACTGTTTAATCCATTTTGGGAACTGCTAATGATTCTACTACTCGTTGCTTATGATTAGGATTTGATTCGCTTAATTGAACTTTTCTTCAACTGAGTGGTTCTCGTGATTTGCGGGATGGAATCACTAGTTGAGGGAGTTAATTCTTTGCATTCTTTAGGGTACAATCCTAAACGGTCATTCTTTAGGAATTAGGAGTTGTTGCAAAATTGTTTCTATGAAGTGTTTGTGCTGATTTAGTGATTGAAATTAAATTGCATTTGAAAAGTATGCAAGTAGTTGTATCTTTAAGTTAGATTTGCTTATTAGGGTGTTGACATATAGAATGACTGTTTCTGTATATCAGAACTTGATGTGCTGGCTGTTGATTCTGCTTTTTTTTGTTAGGATTCAATTCACTCACTTGAAGTTTTCCATAACTGAGTGGTTCTCGTGGTTTTCCGGATGGAATCACTAGTTGAGGGAATCAATTCTTTGCATTCTTTAGGGTACAATCCTTCTTCTTCCGCAGAGACTAATAAACCCCCTCGGCCATTTTCTGCAAAGCATCCTAGATGCAAAGGAGCTTCATCTGCAACTGTTTTTGGTCATGGAATAGATGCAGGACAAATTCCAGAAGGTTTAGTTAGAAATGTACATAATGCAGCCAATGAGATCGTGGAAAAGGATGTGGAGGATACATCAAATCACCATCCTCAATCAAATAAGGGTAATATGAAATCTGTACATACAAGTGACAAAGCTGATCAAACAAAAGTAAATTGTTCTCAGAAATGTGCGTCGTCAGTTCGTGTTTTTAATTCAAGCAGTGTATTAAGTGACAAAGCTGTTTTGGCAGCTAAAGAAGTTGGGGCTCATGAAAATAGTGCAACACCCTCTAAAGTAAGAGTTGGTTTTCCAAGCCCTCAAAAGTCTACCACACAATTGACAGAAGCCAAACAAAGCTTCACCAACACAGAGGTTAGCGAAAGTGCAAGCAGTATAGAGAAATCCATCGAAAGTGGCGAAGTAAGTTACTCTTGTGATTTTGCTGAGAGCAGGAAAACAAGTATAAGAGGCAGCACTGGCAGTGATTTAAGCGACGAGAGTAGCTCCAGTAGTTTAAGTAGCGCAATAAACAAGCCACACAAATCAAATGATACAAGATGGGAAGCAATTCAAGCCATCAGATCTCGTGATGGGAACTTGGGGTTGAACAACTTCAGGCTCTTTAAGAGGTTGGGATGTGGAGATATCGGCAGTGTTCATTTAGCAGAGTTAGGTGGCACCAAAAGTTATTTTGCAATCAAAGTCATGGACAAAGGAGCTCTAGCTAGTCGGAAGAAGCTGTTAAGAGCTCAGACAGAAAGAGAGATATTGCAGTCTCTGGATCATCCATTTCTGCCCACATTGTACACACACTTTGAAACAGAGAACTTTTCTTTCTTGGTCATGGAATTCTGTCCTGGTGGAGACTTACACGCACTTCGGCAAAAGCAACCTGGGAGATACTTCTCAGAGCATGCTGCAAGGTTAGATATGTGTTATCGCCCCTGTCCAAGAGTTTCTTTATTTCTTATGGCAATTGAGCAATCTAACTTCATATATTACCCTATGAGAGCTTAACTATATCAATCGTTTTTTCATATACAAAAACACCGGATCATAGTATCCGTCTTTGCATTAGTTATCAGTCTATCCCTTAGCTTCTGATCTCTGTCTCACAGACATGTCTACTTTTCATAACCCCATGTTTGGTATTTTGGTAGTGCATATGTGTTTATAATCCGAAAAATTATATATTAAATGTTCAACCACTTTTCCTTGGTAGGTTTTACCGGTTGGTTATTTATATATACAGAACATGCAGTAATGCCAATTTGTGGCGCGTGTGCACACACACACATGGGTTGAGTTATATTGAGTACCAACTACCAATTATACTGGAGTACCTGGAGTCCCAAACATTGCAAAACATATTGTGCTGCAAACATGTTCGGCTTGAAGGACATATATGGTACTCCAATATATTTGGCGCTCCGTAGAACTTTTGCCTGTAAATATATTATGAACTTTGACGTATTATTGGAGATTGGCTGTATACTTGCATCTAGATGTTTGAAACATTTATTTATGCTATAAGTACAAATGCAAAGGTACTTGACATGATTTGATAGTTAATACACTTGTTGCTATCTTGCCAGGTCTTGCTGCATATACCAAAGTACACTAAGATAAGAGTCACAAATATTTGCATTCTTCTTACAAGGAATACCTGATTAAATAAAAAGCGATCTTTTAAGGAAAAATGTTTGACCATAAAAAAAAAGTTTGACTACTCATATTCACTATGTTTTCAGCATATTAACTCGATTGATTTTTTCACAGGTTTTATGTGGCAGAAGTTCTCCTTGCTATGGAGTACTTGCACATGCTTGGGATAATATACAGAGATCTTAAACCAGAAAATGTTTTAGTGAGAGAAGATGGGCATATAATGCTTTCCGATTTCGATCTCTCCCTTAGATGTACTGTGAGCCCAACATTGGTGAGATCCTCAAATTCGACCATGGAATCTAAGAACTCAACATACTGTGTTCAGCCATCTTGCATTGTACAGCCTTCTTGTATCCAGCCGACCTGTTTTGGGCCACGTTTTTTGGGTATGTCTAAGAAATCAAAAAAACAAAAACCCAAAGCCGAAATTTATAATCAAGTGACCCCCCTACCTGAGCTAATGGCAGAACCTACAAGTGCTCGGTCAATGTCTTTCGTAGGTACACATGAGTACTTGGCACCTGAAATTGTTAAAGGTGAAGGCCACGGGAGTGCTGTAGATTGGTGGACATTCGGGATCTTTTTATACGAGCTCTTATTTGGTAAAACGCCATTTAAAGGTGCGGGAAATAGGGCCACCTTGTTTAACGTGGTAGGACAGCCCCTCAAGTTTCCTGAATCACCCAGCGTGAGTTTTGCTGCGAAGGACTTGATCAGAGGCTTACTTGTGAAAGAGCCGCAGCACCGCCTTGCGTATAGACGCGGTGCTACTGAAATCAAACAGCACCCTTTCTTTCAAAGTGTGAATTGGGCGCTCATACGTTGTGCCAGTCCACCAGATGTGCCAAGACCATACATGTACAATGAAGTGCCAAAAGCAACTAAAGTGGATAATAAGGTGCCAGGTGTTGATGTAAACCCATCTGGTAACTATTTAGAAATTGATTTCTTTTAGTTTTGTTCACCCTATCTATCTGGGTGGTTCTCTTTGTGTTTTCATAGTTTACTTCCAACTGAAGGAACACAGGAGTTCATTGTTCCATCCAGTAAGCAATTGTGTATGAGCTGTGTTTTACGAATGAAGAAACATTTCGTGGTAGAATCAATATGCAATAGAAATTATCAATGTCAGAGTAAGATATGATTCTTCGAATCATGGATGTGTTATTATGTTACAAGTTTGACAAAATGAGATTACGTTAAATTACAAATAAAACTTTTAATCCAGATATGATAAGGTGCCCGGATGTAGCGTTGAACGTCCTGCTCAATTTGACAAACTCTTTCAAGTTTTACAATTTTTATGAATTAATTGTTGTACTCGGATTCAATCTTACGCAGTGAGTTGAAGCTTAAGCAATCTTTCTGTGCAGAAACAGAGTGGATTGAGCTTTGTTAAATTTAGGTCGAGCTTGGTTGTGGTGTTTGCTCACAAATGTTTCGGTTTTTCAGAGGTTTACTTAACTCTGATACTGAAAGATAAATCTAGTGAACCGATACTGAAAGTCTAAATCAAATTTAAAATAAAAATTGGTTTAGGCTGAAACAAAATTACAAGTTAGTTGAAAGATAAATTGTTTGATCTTGCCATTAGGGATGAGCATGGTGCGGTTTGGTGCGGTTTTGATCGAAAACCGCACCGTAACCATATTAATTCGGTTTCTAAAATTAGAAACCAAAACCACACCAAACACTATTGGTGCGGTTCGGTTTTCTCAACTCGGTTTCGGTTTGAAATGGTGCGGTTTCGGTTTTAAAACCAAATCATTAAAAAATTCTGGAACAATTCATGTCCAAGCAGAGGCGGAGGAAGAAATGGTTGCATTGTACTCTACCGGCTTTTACTGACAAAAGAGCTAACTGAAGTTTTGTGTTTTGTATAATTTATAATCTCAAGTATTCCAGAGCTACCCCTGGTTCCTTATTGAAACACAGACTTGAATAATAGACTTTCAGCCATCCGGCCCATCCCCAAGCAATCACACCTTGACGTTGTCTAGTACTGTAGTTGTGCTACGGTCCCAGGTCAACAGAATTTAACTTTGCATAATAAAAATGAACAGAACAGACACTGCTGGTTACCTCTGGACTGTAAACTAATAGGTAACGTAACAGTCTGTATGTTTTTATAAAAAAACATAAATAATTATACTATTTATAATATATTTAAAATATATATATATATATATATATATATAAATAATTATATTATAAATATTATTGCGGTTCGGTTCGGTTTATATTCGGTTTTAAAATATGTAGAAACCAAAACCGGAACCAAAGTATCGGTGCGGTTTCTATTTGGTTCGGTTTCGAGCGGTTTCTATTTGGTTCGGTTTTACTTGGTGCGGTTTTTGCGGTTTTTGGTTCGGTTCGGTTTCTGCTCATCCCTACTTGCCATAAACAGGCGCCAGTTCTTTCTATAATATGCAGAAGTTAAGTAATCATTGGTTAACCTTTCAATTAACTCTGAAATTTATAATATTTTCTTCATGTCACGATCATCTAAAATAAGTCGTGTTTTAAGTTTACACGAGTGTTGGAGAGAGAACTCAGGCTCCAAAAACTAAATAACCTTCTACTATCAATAAAAATCTGAGATTCTCAAACATACTGGAAGCTGCCTGAGAATCTCGGTATTTCGTAGCTGCATGGTAGCCACAGCTTATGCAACTACCCTCCAGATGTGATTGTAACAATTTACAAGTTTAAATGCATATTTTGGCTCTCTGACAGCTATGGATCTAGCTACGTCTCTGATAAGGTCATGCAGTTTCATTACATGATCTTCCTGACAGTCGAGCGGCAAAGAAGATGATCTGAGAATATCAACCATAGCACATTCTTAATTATCCATCAGTACAAGTGAGCCAGTTGCTAACTAAATTAGCTTCATGGTATGAATGTTAGTATCTTCAGGATACAAGGAACACAAAAAAAGACAAGACTTTGCATCGTCTGGTAATCCATCAGTACTTGATTTAAAACAAGAGTTTACTTCCGAATCTATTCCTGCAATATTTTCAAATTTTCCCTTCTCAAGTTGATCAAGTGCATCCTTACGTGAACTGCGAGATGTGAATTTCAGTGCTTTGCCAACCGCACGGATCAGGAGCAGTAACCCCGCACATTTATTACACACTTTTTTTGCATCAACGGTGTTCCTGGACAAATCCCACACTTCATTAGCCGTCAGTGTTGTTAGCTTGATGGGTTGCTACATAGTCTCTATCAAATCTTCCTCCATACATCGTCTAATATGATGAGGATCTTGCCTCCATTCATTAAACTAGTTTTCAGTTGATTAGCTAAGCTTCTTATCATCTTTCGATTCAAAATGGCAACCTAGATGGCCCGCAATCTGGCTTTGTAATTTTATCACGTCCAACTTTTCACCGCACACATCTGCCCTTGAACCTTGTCAAAGATCTTCTTCTCCTTGCCTTCTTTCCAAATTTGTTCCATCATTCGAGTTTTGCCAACTCCTGGCATTTGATAAACTTGAGAATATGTACTTTGTATCTATATGTGTGTGTATGTGCTGAGAGAGAAAACTTTACTGTACAAGTTATGTTATCATTGCTTAATCACAAAATGTACAAGATGAGAGTTTTAAATACAAGCCAGTGGCGGGAAAAACTGTTAGTAACTAACTGTACAAAACTAGAAAGTAAAATGGAAAATACAGCTGGAAATTACAGTTGTCAATTATCAAGTTATATGTCCAACACCCCCCCTCAAGTTGGAGGGGGTATACTCCACTCCCAACTTGCAAAGAATGTCACGATGTTGCAGACCAGTGAGGGGTTTAGTAAATACATCAGCAAGTTGCTGAGTTGTGGGAACAAAAGACAAGCTAATGAGCCCTGAAAGAAGTTTAGTTCGAACGAAATGGCAATCAAGATCAATGTGCTTCGTTCGTTCGTGAAAGACAGGATTTTTAGCAATGTATATAGCTGCTTGATTGTCACACTTGACTGGAACAGGTAGAATATTGGGGACTTCTAATTCAAGAAGAAGACAAGAAAGCCAAGCAAGTTCAGCAGTGATTCTGCGCATTGATCTATATTCAGCCTCAGCTGAAGACAAAGAAACAGTGTGTTGTTTCTTGGATTTCCAAGATATAAGTGTACCACCAAGAAGGATGGCATAACCACTTACAGACTTGCGTGTATGAGAACAGGCTGCCCAGTCAGCATCACAGTAAGCTTCGAGTGCAAAAAAAGGTGAGGAATTGAAGAATAGACCTTGAGATGGGTTGTTTTTTAGATAACGAAGAACGTGAATAGCAGCAGTCCAGTGAGGAATACGAGGACAGGACATGAACTGACTGAGATGCTGGACAGCAAAAGCTAAATCAGGACGTGTGTTTGTAAGAAAATTTAATTTTCCCACGAGTTGTCTATAAAGGGAAGGATCAGAATGCAAATCACCTATATCAGGTTGTAGTTTGACTGTGAGATCCAGGGGACAAACAACTGGGCTAAGAGAATCACAACCAAACTCAGTAATAAGATCTGTAGTGAATTTATGTTGAGATAACACCACACCATTGGGAACAGTTTGAAATTCCAAACCCAGAAAGTAATGAGGTGTACCAAGATCCTTGATTTTAAAAGTAGAATCAAGGAATTGTTTGACATGAGTAATTTCTGTATCATCATTGCCCACTATGAGAATGTCATCGACATAGATGGCTAAATAAACAACCGAAGTTCCAGACTTTTTATAGAGCAGAGAATAATCATTTTTCGAAGTCTCATAGCCTAATGAAAATAAAGCTGTAGTGAGTTTGTCAAACCAATTTCTGGAAGCTTGTCGAAGACCATATAAGGACTTGAGTAATTTGCACACCAGAGTAGAATCACTAACATTGAGACCATGTGGTAGTTTCATGTAAACATCCTCATGTAAATCCCCGTGAAGAAAAGCGTTATTAACGTCAAGTTGAAACATTTTCCAACCTTTCTTAACAGCTACAACAATCAGACTTCGAATTGTGGTCATTTTAACTACTGGAGAAAAGGTTTCTGTGAAATCAATACCAGCCTTTTGTGTGAAACCTTTAACAACCAGACGAGCCTTATATCGTTCTATAGTCCCATCAGCATGATGCTTTACTTTGAACACCCATTTACAACTGATAGCTTTCTTGCCAGGAGGGAGAGGTACTAAAGCCCATGTGTTATTGGCTTCTAAGGCAGAGAATTCATTGGCAATAGCTTGCTGCCACTCTGGATATTGAGAAGCTTCTTCATAGCTTGTAGGTTCAGCAGGTGGTAAAGTGACAGAGTTGTTGACTGAACAACAAACTGATTGAATTGGTGAGGCTAGATCAGTATCTTGTATACAGAGAGAAGTAATAGTATGGTCACAAATAGTTGAATGACAGGAACTGTATGGATGAACACAGTCCTGTAAATATGAAGGTAATTTAGATTGTCTAACAGACTGTCTAGTTGGTATGGGAACAGGAGGTTGACAATCTGTATCATAATCAGTAGTAGAAGGAATGTGTGTAGTTGGAGAGGATGTATAGGACTGAGGTGAAGAATCTATATGAATTACAGAATCAGTGTGATTGGGAACTGAAGAATCAGTATCATCAAAAATGCACACTAGGAATGTTGTCAGGTATTGTAGGAATGTCAGGAATTGGAAAGTTATCAGGAATTATGTCTGGAATAATTTCTGGTAAGAAATGAGAGGATTTTTGTTTTAATAAGGGAAATATGTGTTCATGAAACTGAACATCTCTAGAGAACTGAATCTGATTGGTCTGGATGTTTAAGACCTTATAAGCCTTTTTACCATAAGGATACCCAAGAAAAACACAGGTTGAAGCTCGAGGTGAAAAATTATCCCTATGTAGTTTTGTAGTGGAGACATAACATAAACACCCTAAAGGTTTTAAATGTAGATATGAGGGTTTAACACCAAATAAGAGTTCATAAGGAGATCGACCATGTAATAATTTGGATGGAAATCTGTTGATGAGATAGGTGGCTGTAAGAACACAGTCACCACAGTAAGTTATAGGTAAATTTGATTGAAAAAGAAGAGCTCTAGAGGTTTCCAACAAGTGTTTGTGTTTTCTTTCAACCACCCCATTCTGTTGGGGTGTGTAAGGGCAAGAGGTTTGATGTGTAACACCTTGGGTAGAAAGTAAGAAGTAGCAGAATGGGAAGAACCAAGTTCCAAAGCATTGTAAGTTCTAATGCATTGAACATTGCAATGAAACTTTGTTTTGACCATTACAACAAAATATTTGATAAAGTCAAAAGCATTACTTTTGCTACTGAGCAGGTGAGTCCAAGTGCATCTAGTAAAGTCATCCACAATGGTAAGAAAATATTTGTATTTATTGTAAGTAGGCACAGAATAGGGCCCCCACAAATCAATGTGTAAAAGTTGAAATTTAGAAACAGTATGAATAGTACTGTGTGGGAAAGGCTTTCTATGTTGTCTAGCTTTAGCACATATATCACAAGAAGACAAAATAGAGTCACAAGTATTGTTTATATTACACAAGGATAAAGATTTGAGTTTAGACATAGGCAGATGTCCTAGTCTACAATGCCAAAGTAAAGCATCTTTATTACAAACAGT
Organism: Kitagawia praeruptora; assembly: GCA_037693485.1. Taxonomy (NCBI): domain Eukaryota; kingdom Viridiplantae; phylum Streptophyta; class Magnoliopsida; order Apiales; family Apiaceae; genus Kitagawia; species Kitagawia praeruptora. The sequence goes on from CM075350.1 coordinate 59,554,333, forward strand.
TGAATTGACATTAAAGCTGGAACAAGCAGCAGTTGATTTATCAAGAGAAACAGCAGTGTGAAGAAAATAAAGATCCTTGTGGACTTTACCAAGAACCAGTGGCTTCTTCAGAGAAGAGCCCTGCAAATAGCAAGAATTAGCAGAGAAACTGACCATACAATGAAATTGCTTAGTCAATTTGGTAATAGAGATGAGATTGTATTTAAAAATAGGGACATAAAGAACATCACTTAAAACAATGTCAGAATTAATAGGTACTTGACCTATACTAGATATAGTGAAAGTGTGTCCATTAGGTAAAGAAATAGTGAGAGGTTTGGGTAAAGGAATTAGAGAAGTGAAAAGAGATTTATCAAAACACATGTGGTCACTTGCACCACTGTCAAGAATCCAATCACATTTGTTTGAATCAGAAAAACAAGCTATATGAGAAGTGGCTGTAAAGGTACCTGCAAAGTTTGCAGAAGTAGGTGCCTGAGAAGATTCAGCTTGTTGAATTGTTTTGAGCATACTCATAAGTTGAGTGCAGGTTTCAGGAGTCAGCTGTGGCAAAGAAGTATTAGGAGAATTAACTTGGACATCTTGATGTTGAGTAACATCCGCTTGAGCTACAAACTTCTTGTTCTTGGTAAATTTGAAGTCAGCTGGAAATCCATGAAGTTTGTAACACTTATCAATGATATGTCCAGGCTTTTTGCAATAGTTGCAATGAAGAGTACTTTTCTTGGAGTCTGTACCAGCACCAGAGAACTTAGGCTTAGAAAACTGTGATTTAGAAGAGTTTACATTCAAGGAAGCCGAATCTGACATAAAATGGCTTGTAGAGTGTATCTCCCTTTGTGCTTCTTCTTGCAATAGTAAACTGTAAACCATGAGAAAGTGTATCACCCTCTGATCATGATGAAACTGAGCAAGTTTTGAAGAAGCACCACATGTGCAACCACAAGTGCATACAGGTGCCAAACAGAGTGAATCAATATCATCCCATAGCATTTTGGTCTTGGTGAAGTAGTTAGAAATGCTAAGATTTCCTTGAGACAATTCAGAAAGTTCTTTATGTAAACCAAACAGTTGTGCACCGTTTGACACACCATATCGTTCTTCAAGTTCAATCCATATTTGATGAGCAGTTGTGGCATAAATGACACTTTTGCCAATTGACTTAGACAAAGCTCCAAGAATCCAGGATATAACCATGTCGTTACATCGACACTAGCTTTTATACGAAGGTGAGATTGAGATCGGTTTAGGTAGAGATCCATCCACAAAACACAATTTGTTGCGAGCTGAGAGGGCAATAAGCATAGAACGTTTCCAATTACCGAAGCCAGAACCATCAAACACTTCAGTGACAAGTTTCATTCCAGGACTATCGGATGATTGTAAGTGCAGAGGATTATCAAAGTCAATTGAAGCAGAATTGCGAGAAAGAGATCGATATATTTCAAAGAGAGATTGTGTATCATCATTAGAAGTTTCTGTGTGAGTCGTAGTATTCGTAGTATTCTCAGTATTCGTAGTATTCTCAGTAGTCATTGTGATTGAGATTGTATAGATTGATAATTGAATCAAGAACAAAAAGTTTCAAAGAGGAATATTCACAAACAAATTGTGTTCGTGACAAAATCAAGCTGAATTTGTATAGATTTTGATGTGTAAACACAGAAACAACGACTAAACGAGAAAATTGCAGAATTGTTCACACAAATCAACAAGAAATCAACAAGAAATCACACAAATCAACACACAAATCAACAAGAAACAACGAAAAATAGATCTTAAGATCAATGAAAGAAACGATCATCGAACCAGAGAAGTGAGTGCGGAATTGTTCGATATCGCCATTGTTGAGAGCTTGATCACGTAACCCGCTATGATACCATGATAAACTTGAGAATATGTACTTTGTATCTATATGTGTGTGTATGTGCTGAGAGAGAAAGATTTACTGTACAAGTTATGTTATCATTGCTTAATCACAAAATGTACAAGATGAGAGTTTTAAATACATGCCAGTGGCGGAAAAAACTGTTAGTAACTAACTGTACAAAACTAGAAAGTAAAATGGAAAATACAGCTGGAAATTACAGCTGTCAATTATCAAGTTATATGTCCAACAGCATTCCATAGAGATGCCAAGAATCAGAGAACTACCTTCACTTACTAGCTCTTCCCGGAGCTTCTTGTAAGTGTCTTCTGTCCAAATTTTGGAATACAGTATCAGTTGTTGGTACATTTTCAACTGGTGGAAGATAAAAATTTCATTAGAGCGTAGTTCCTTTGTGGAATCAAAGAGTATAATAACCCTCTTGAACTGCCTCCCTACCCGGTCGAAAGCAGGGAATTGGCAGACAATTAGCAGCTCCATGAAGCTCTGTTTTTGTTTTTTCCCGAAAACTCTTTGGCACTTTCCTGAATTTCATCCACCTCTTTCTGCCACTTCAGTACATGATCCTCGAAAGTTTTACCATCAGCTCTTTCCGCAACAGCTTTTCTAGACAATCTGCCCTTCTGAATATGAACTTTCTTAATTTCAGAATTGAGAACATTGGCAAGATCGTTAGAACAAAACAAATAAAGGAATCCTCGAAACATTGGATCAACTGTGGCATCAGAAATTCTGTCTACAAATTTTCCCACGCATGGAATATCAGATAGATCAACCATGATAATTTCTTACATTTGGACCTCTTCCTCGTTTTTTGTTATACTGTAAAGCGAAAACAAAGATGCAGATCTAATTGCTAAAACTGCAATAAAAGAAAAACAAGAAGGAAAAAAGAAGGGGCAGTTGTGAAAGAGTGAAAGAAGCTAGAATGCAAGTAACTTGATAATAAAATGAGGGGGGATTGTAGGAATTTGAGAATGAAGACTTAGTTGCAGCTGGTATAACATGTAACACATACTACTACTTATAGTGTTCAGAATTTCTCTAATTATCTTTAAGTAAGATCTGTAGAATTCATCTAGTCATTGGATGCTTAGAGCAATTCCAACAGTGCCTTAGTTGGTTTCTTATAAAAATTATAAAATAATGGTTCTTAGTGTTATAAGGATACTGTTTTGTACATGAACTCCAACAACAATCCCTATATTCATCCTTTGTAATTATTATAATATTAAATTTGAAACTAACTATAAATGGGAGAGTGACAAGTAAGGATAAATGGAGGGAAATGATTTTTTTAGTAATAAAAAAAAGTTAGGTATGACTAGTGGTTCCCTAACAATAGGGAATGACTAAGGGTTCTTAGAGCAACTCCAAGAGACTAGCTATATGAACTCCTACCTTAAAAATATAAGGATTTTGACAAAATATGTCATTCCAACAGTCTCCTAGTTGTCCCTTAAAAATTTAGGATGCTTCTCTCCTTCCTTATTTATAAGATGCTCCTAGTCATTCCTTATCTCATTTTTCATTTATAAAATATTCACTTCCCTCCATTTCTAATACACTTTTCTCTCTCTTTCACCTTTTTCCCTCTTTTTTAATATTATTATAATAACAAGGAGTAAGGATGAGGAGCATTGTTGGAGTTGTCATGCCTTATAATATCCTAAATCACTAGGAGCCTAATTATTTATAATATTTATAAGGAACATACTAGGAGACTGTTGCAGTTGCTCTTAGTGTTTTAGGAAACCACTAGCACACTGTTGGAGTGCTATTTTAGACTAAATTCCCTAAATTTTAACTTAAGAAGCATTATAGGGAAACTGTTGGACTTGCTCTTAGATTTATTATTATAATGACTAAGTAAAATTTAATTCAAAATCAAATTAGCACATGCTTGTCATCGTGTATCGGGTAAACCCTTGACATTTCTAATCTCTTAATCCTGCTTTTGATACCCATTATACGGAGTAGTATGGTACAAGATCTGTCAATAGTGCTGCTGTGTCCTAATATAAACATGGGGTCCGGTCGCTTGGCAAACGCATGCAAGGGACGGGTTATTTAGTATATGGCTTTTAAGCCGTTGGATCATTTGATTTAAAAAAATAATAATACCGTACCGGTTAAACTTTCTTCGGTACGGAGTAATTACCAAAATGTCTCTACTGTTCACGTACCGCAGAAACTTTCTGCGGTACGATGAACAGTAGATTTTTTATGTGAAAACAGGGGCATTTTGGTAATTACTCCGTACCGCAGAAAGTTTATACGGTACGATGTTATTTTTTTTTAAATCACAATCGTTGGATCGTTGATCCAACGACTTAAAAATCATATGTTAAATAACCCGTTCTTGGCATGCATTTGCCAGGGACCGGGAGCCTATAAACATATCCTACTACTTGTGGCCTTCTGGGGTTCAAAATTTCAAACTCCAGTACAACACTGTTTTTGTCTGTTCCTTAAATATTACTCCCTCTGTCTCTTAAAACATTTCCTGTTTACTAAATTGGGACTATCAAAATACTCTTCCCCTTTCTATTTTAAGCCATAAACAATAATATTCAATACCCACTACTCCTTAAAAACAATATTCAATACCCACTACTTCACCCACTATTCCTTAAAAACAATATTCAATATCCACTACTCCACCCACTACTCCTTAAAATATAATATTCAATACCCACTATCCACCCACTACTCTTTAAAAGCTATATTCAATACCCACTACTCCACACACTACTCCTTAAAATAATATTCAATACCCACTACTTCTTTAAAAACAATACTCCCTCCGTCCCAAAATACATGTCCCTTTTCTAAAACAAATTTGTCCCAAATTACGTGTCCCTTTTCTCCTTTCAATGCAAATTTAAGTGTAGTTTTACAAAACTATCACTACATTTATTGTATCAAAAATTTGATTTTTTTAAACTTAACTTTATTCTCATTTTCCAATGTATTAAATAAGGGTATTAGTTGGAAAAATTTATTCAACTAATTTTATCTTAATATGTGTGCTTTTTAGAAAAGGGACATGTAAATTGGGACGGAGGGAGTATTCAATACTCACTACTCCATAAAAAACAATATTCATTACCAATTGTCTTAAAACCCGTGTTTTTAGTCAAACGGGAAAAGAATAAAGAGACGGAAGGAGTACCACAGTAGTATCAAATAAAGACTTCTAGTGATTTAGGGACATTGATTTATTTATATATTAACTCCGACAACAATTCTTATACTTGCTCCTTACTCGGAGTAGTTACTTCCACCACATATTTGAAGGTAGAAAGGCGGGAAAAATAATTATTTGTATATATAAATGACCTAAGGAATGAAGAAGGTTCCTTAAAAAATAAGGAATGAGTTTCCTTAAGATATGAGATGAATGTTCTAACTTTTTAAGAAATCATATGAGACTTTTGGAGTACAATTTTATATACCAAATTTCCTAGATTTCAACTTAGGAGCTCTTATAGCTAATCTGTTCGACTTGCTCTTAGGCTTTAGGTAATAGCCAGTGAAATTCGATGAGTCATTGGATGCTTAGCTATTAGTTAAGCACATGCTTAATTTCTTCTTCGTGTCCACCTGCTCAAAGCAGCAAGATTGAAAAGTAGTTTTTAGATTGCATCAATGAAGATCGCTTTTATAATTTTATCTATGACATCCATTAAGAATAACATGCACTATCTTATAACCTCTAAATTATATCCTATATGTGATACCTCTGGTGTTCACATTTTGCCGTACAAGTGGAGTGTTTGGGTTTGTTTTTGAGTGATCCCAATGGGCTTTGGACTTGATCTGTTTCTGCTGATCATTCTCCTCAATTGCCTGAGGCTATTTTCTTCAACTATCTATACTTCTGTTACCAGCTCTTGATTACTATAATTCAATTCTCCAGCACTGTAAAAAAAGCTACTTCCTCTTTGGCGATTTTGTTTTATGTAATCGTTCAGGTCTGGAATATCTTTCCAATGATGCCACTCGGTAAAAACAGATACTAGTGCTGTGCTTGTTTTCAAGAAAGTAAAATATTCTGTCTGGGGGCACCCACGCAGACAAAAAGTACGTAGTTTGGGCATATTGAAAGCATATCTTGAAGTCCTACTGAAACTTTTGAGGTTTGTTAAATTTTCAAGATAAACCTTTGAGAGTTGAGGAAGTGTAATGATCTTATTATTCACGTCAGAAGTTTCCTCATCACTTACATCCTCAACAATGCTTATCTGCAATTGGATACTTTTAAATCTTTGAGTTGTGGGAGTTTTGTGAAGACACAACACGTAAAAAGAGTAGAGAGTCCACAGTTGTGAACTTTCACCTTGTTTAAAGCCGGCATATGGAGCTCATAATTTGCAGTGTGGATAAAAGTTTTGAGATCCGGCATATCTTTAAGAACAACTGATCTCAGCTGAAAGAGAGTAATAGTCTTCTTATCCATGCCATTTGGTCCATCAACCCTTATATCCTCCACAATTTCTTCCAATAAATCAGAATTTGATATTTCTAATTCTTGGAGGTGATGTAGACTTCTAAAAGCTGAGACTGTGAAAACAGTAGAGCATCCAGAATTATGAACATGAAGCACCTTTAGTTGTTGGAAGCATATAGATTTTAGCTCATGAGGCCAACAGTATTCCAATTTCAATCTCTCCAGATTATATAAATGAACTAGCCATTTAGACGGAAGTTGTATCTTCTTTTTACAATTTATATCTAGGCTCTGTACTTGCAAGGTGGAATCATCGCTTCCCAACCCTATGTCTTCTAAGTTAATTACACCGTGGAGTTGAAAATCCACAATGTTCGGGAATCGAACCTACAGCAAACAACGCCAATGATTATGGGAACTCGACTATAGAAAATTAATGTTTTTGAACATCTTTGCACAATATATGTCTTAGCTACTAGCTAGCACATTGGTCACTTATTTATCTTGGATATTAATAGCAGTGTGACTAAAAAAAAAGACTTTTATGCTGAAATTGATTGATCCATCAATAAATAATTGTTACCTTGTAAGTCTTAGCTGCACTCTGATAACACCAAAAGCTGCTCAGATTTGGCAATTCATATAGCCGTAGAGACGTCAACTGAGGGAAGACGATGATCCCATCATCAGTAATTTCTTCTTCTTGTTCACCTTCCCCAATTATCTCGGTCATCATCTTGCAACATAATATTTCCAATTTCTTAAGGTGCATAACGTCTCTCGCAACAGAAGAATGTTGGAAAACGTTTCTCAAGCTATCGCAATACAATATTTCTAAAGATTCCAGATATCGTAGCCTAATCAACATGCCAAGTGAGATTACCGTTTCCAGTTTAGGACAACGGTTTACGGAGAGAATCCTTAGTTTGCAAAAGGAGGTACACCGTCCCCAAATATCACTTGTATTTCCCAGATAGAAGATGTCCAGTTCTTCCAAGGAAGGAAATGCAACCTGCAGCATAAGGAATATTACAAAACATATCTAATTTGTGGTTAAATATCTTCTTCTACAAGCAAGTGCACAACATATATGTCCAAGTGTAAAAAAATAAATATAAATTCATGTGCAATTTAAAAAAAGTTATTGCTTATTCTTTAAGTAAGTTAAGCATACCCTTTCATTGAATAGAGGTTGAGGTTCAATCGGGGATGTTGAACTGGAATGCATATCTTTCTCTTCCACGTAGAAGCTTCTGAGTCTTGGCATATCTGTTATCCTCAATGATTTCAATTTGGAGAAGTTTATGACATCTTCATCATCCGTGCCTTCATTTATTACGATTGCTTCGATTGCAAAACAATTCTCTACGTTGAGCTTCTGCAGTTGCATAAGACATTTTGCAACAGAGTTGCTAAAGAGATATTTTATGGCAGCACAATTTCTAATATCTAAAGTGATTAGCTTAGAAAAAGATGTCCAAGATGGAAGACTATGCTCATCTTGTGGTATCCTTGCTATACACTCCATGGTGTTACATCTGTCAATGAACAATTCTCTCAAATCTGCAAATGCTTCTCTGTTGCTATTGTAAATGCTACTCACATTCATTTGCGAGTAATTCATTATCACTTGTTCAGCCCTCTCAACCAGAATCTCCAAGGCTTTGAACTGATTTCCGTGCAATTGAATCGATCTCTTAATAAAAACACTTGAATCCGGAAGGTAACAGAAATCCGCCCCTGGCTCACCCACACTTACGTTGAATTCAAGTAAATTACCAAATATATTTATATCTTGAAAAGGCTCAGATTCCCTTAGATACATATGTAAGCTTTTCAGATGGGTCAATTTACTAATCTCGACCAATATGGGACTTGAAACACAATTCCTCATTGTAGATAGATCATCTGAAAGATAGATGCCATTGGGTATATGCAACTCTTCCAGACTGGGAAGACTGGATATGGTATTTGTCAACATTTCCACCACATTTCCAAATTTGATTTCTAGTTTTCGAAGATATTTCATCTTTGGTAAATCCAGTGGTACTGGGAGAAAAGTATGCCAAATGCAAAGCATTTCTAGGTTATGGGGGAAAAGACTAACGTTTGCCTGGTCAATGTGATCAAGTGTACAATGATCTAAAATAAGCGTCTTGAGTTGATTCAATGGTTGAAGAGAGAACTGCAGCTCTAAAGTAGAACACATACCTTCGATCAATAAAAATCTGAGATTCCTAAACATGCTGAAGAAGCCGCCTGAGAATTGTTGGATATTGTTGTTGCATTGTAGCCACAAGTTATGCAGGTCTGGGCACACCAGGCCATCAGGGAAAATAAAATTATTCTTGTCAAAATTTATACATTTATAGGCAGAATATAGAGAGATATTGAACACAGAGGTGCAGTGAACTGTGTGTATATATTATACTACTACTTCTGCTGCATTTTATATTTTCTGTGTTTTTATAACAAGGGAGACTAAGCCTCTTTATATAGATAAACTTAGCTTCCTCCTTACACTAGATACTTGGTTGGTGGACTTGTCATTGCTTACCTCACTTCCTAGGTTATGTCATTGCTTACCTCACTTCCTAGGTTATATTTAACACGCCCCCTCACTCGAAATCTCATCTTCGGATGAAAGACCTATCTTGGGATTGAAGAGTGGACACTAGTAGCCCTTGAGCTTAATCTGAGCGTCCAACTATACCCATTTTTAGGATCGACCGATCTTGAGTTTATTGAGTCTTTTGGGATACCGGGACTCGAACTTGCGACCACACGGTATATTTTAGGCCATGTCAAAAATACAGAAGGTGCTGATGCAAGTGCTATAGTAGATAGCCACCTTATTAAGGGGTTTTCACCCCTTTACCACCGGCAAGGGCCTGACCTGATGTAACACCCCCAGATCCAGGGTCAGGGATCTGGTCGTTACGGTCTCAATATCCATCCACAAAACCAACATAATTTAAATTACAACCTTGTGACCCAAAACAACAACATAAAACACACCCGTTATAGTCCCAGAGATGAAATCAGAGTAACCAACAATATTATTAATCACAAGTTTGAGTTCTTACAACCCAAAGAATTACAATTGTACAATTACATACTCTTTGCCATCCCTTAATAGATACCATAATATAAATACATTTGAGGCTCAATTGCTAACAACTAGCCTACCAGTAGTTGCATCCTCAACAATGGTAGCCAAGACCTTAGCGGTAAACCTCTGACGGTTGACACCTGCTTACGCTGTGTGCGCCTTGCGCGGCCATCTGATCTAGCTGTTGTTGTAATATAAATAAATAAAGTAAGGGTGAGCAATAGCCCACCAGAAATATAATTGAACAGTGATAATATATAACAGTCCAAAATATCTTTGAAACCATATGCCATACATTAACGATGTAGTACCAATATAAGGTATGAGATGAAGTTACAAGGTAACTCAAAAATATATTTGTTTTGAATAAATATCTGCTATGCAAAAGATAAGCAAGATATTCTCAATTATCATAAAAGAGGAACTTGCAGGAAAAATATTGCAATTCCGGTTTCAACACTTTTTCACCTTGCCAACACCAACAGTGTTGCAGAAATTTCTTACTTTTAGAAGATGAACTAATACGGGAGCATTGCCGCGCCAGATGCCCTGACGTTTACGATGATCAGTCGTATGTCATGCATCTCATCAGTCGTTCTCTACATGTAGAAGGTAGCTCCGACGGAATTATTTATCTACCGCCCTCTGGAACTCCTCAGCCAAAGGTTGGGCTATTGCTGGACCGGCGCCACTCGGCCACTTACGCGTCTCCTAGTTCGAATATCATCCATGACTCTGAAACGTAAAGTTCGTTCCCCTTTTCCCCAAGTGTAACACTTGTTGATAGGACTCCACAAAGTAGTCGTATCTAATTGGAAAGGAAAAATTCACCAATATTTCCCAAGCTGATGCTTGTTAATGGATATAAACTTGTTACATCAATCATACCCCTCGAGCGTTGAGGAGGTAACCAAAAGACTCATATCGATACTTGAAAGAATCAAGATGTGAGTGACAAGATAGTTTTAGCAAGTATAGGACCGGGCAGTCCAATAAATAACATCTCCAAGTGAGGTCCCCTTATATAATTTTTGGAAGTTGAGCGAGTATTTAAATCTTCTTATAAGATAGATTTAAACGAAAATAAAGTTTTGGGAACCTCTCCTTGATAAAATAGTCATAAAAGACTTCGAAATATTTTACATAATATCTGAAGGTGAAGGATAACCTTTGAATAATATAAATCATTACAAAAAGAATTCAAAGGAATTTTATTAAATATTCCAAGAATATTTATTAAGTCAATAATAATTACCGAATATTATTAAATCATAATATTGCTCGTAAGTAATCCTCGAATGAATATATAGAATTATTGATTAAATAAGTCTCTTCTTAAATGAATATTTAAAATAATAATCCTTGAATAAATAAACTTAAATAAATATTTAAAATAATATTTACTGAATAAACCAAACCTTAAATGAATATTTGAAAATAATATTCATTTAATCAATAACATTCCAAATGAATATCCAAATAATATTCATTACACAAATAATATTCTAAATGAATATCCAAAATAATATTCATTTAACCAATAATATTCTAAATGAATATCCAAAATAATATTCATTTAACAAATAATATTCTAAATGAATATCCGAATAATATTCATTTAGTAATCAAAACTTTAAAGGAATATTAGAAGTAATATTCCTTGAGTAAATAGAACTTCCAATGAATATTTTAAAATAATATTCATTAAGTAAATCAAACCTTAAATGAATATTCGAAAGTAATATTCATTAAATAAATAAGGATCAAATGAATATTCAAGATGATATTCGATAAATAGATAAACTCAAATAAATATTTAAAATAATGATTATTAAGTAAATAAAACCTTAAATGAATATCCAAATAATATTCATTTAATAAATACTATTCTAAATGAATATCTAATTAATATTCATTTAGTAATCAATACTCTCAAGGAATATTTGAAATAATGTTCCTTAAGTAATTAGAATTTCAAAGAAATATCTTAAAGTAATTCATTGAATAGATAAAACCTTAAATGAATATTTGAAAATAATATTCATTTAATAAACAATATTCTAAATGAATCTTGAAATAATATTCATGAAATAATCAAACTCTAAATGAATATTCGAAATAATATTCATTTACTATTTCTCGACTGAGATAATGCTCAAATAACATTTCTCGAAAGATTTCCAAGTAAATAATACTTTATGGAAATATAATTAATGTTTAATAATAACATTCCTCAAAAGGAATACTAATCTGTCGTTGGAATCCCTCCGGGTTTCCAAGACTACATCTATATCTCAAAATACCGACTCCCGGTCTACATTTAAAGAATGAATATCACATGCCCTTCACTAAGGGTCTTAACCAAAAATCCGGCTTATACTGATATATCGTATCTAGTCTATAAGCCAATATCAATTCAGGGAACAAGTATTGCAATATAACTTGAAAGTAGACATGCATGCTATGGCATATGTATACAACAATCATCATATATATATTATCACAACAACAGTTCCAAGTATTGGAAACTTGCCTGAGAATCGAGTGCGGGTAGGGGTAATGTGTCCCGGGTCAGCTCGACAATCTATAAACAATCAGAATATTTAAGATTAACCACTTAACGCTTATTAAAAGGCTAAGTATAAACTCCACTTAAATCGAAACATGTTTTCGAGTTATCTAGTTACGTCTCTTTTAGTGTAACTCTTTTTATCACCGATACGATCCGACATTCGTTCGTTATCAAGACATGTCATCATGCTTACACTTGGTATATACTTAATTCGTATAAGTTCTAAGGTCGGTCGCTTACGAATCAAGATTATACCTCGAGTGTTATCGCCCGTTTTTCTAAGTTATAACCAAAGTCATACTTTTAAGGGGTTCGTTCGCGTTTAACCTCGATTCAAACATTTTTATAAAATCGGAAAACGATCCATTCGACATGTGGTTTTCTCTCACGCCTTCCTTATGACCTCTAATATTTAATTACCATGATTCGTCACTGACTTAGTCATGTTAAGGGATTCCAATTTCAGTTACGAACTTTCGATTACGGTTTCGAACCTCTTTTACGAATTTAATCATAACTCCTAAACCGTAAGTCCATTTCATACGAACTTTATATCAAAACGAAGCTTATAACATAATCTAGCTTATCATGGCAGAAATCGAAGCTTAACAGTGAGTTAAAGCTACTGTGATGCACGGTTACTTAAGGTTTAACGAAAATCGGACATTACGACGGCTATACAACGAACGTTCCAAAAATTACCACAATCAAACCAAGCCACACCGGGCATCCATAACACTTATACACATGGTTATTATCTCAAAAAGTCCAGGAACACCATGCCTTACTACCATATGCATCATATTTCATAAATCACTAAACCACTAACTAAACATGCTTATAACATCACCATAATCATAACTACACTAAGATCATCAAGAACATGCTAAAAACTCAAAGTAAGATCTAAGGTTCTCAAGTCTTATACCTTCCTTGGAGTATGATCTAGCCTTAATAAGCCTTGAATGGTCCTTGTCTAGCCTTAACAAACCTTAGATCAACCATGAAAACAAGAAAATCAAAGATTAGTTCATGAAAACACTATTCATCCTCCTCTTGAATGATTTATTTGAAAATGGAAACAAAGGAGTTTGAAGCTAAGATTTCTTGGAGATTACTTTTATGAATTATAGAACTCACAATAAAAATTTGAAGATCAACCAAAGGGTGGAAGCTTGATTTGTGTTCTTGAATTTATGTAATAGCCGAATGGCTTTCTTTGGAGAGAAGATGGAGTGCTTGGCTTGTTTCTTTGAATAATAATGCATAAAGTGAAGTGTGTTGAATAATATCTCATCTCATATTGCTTTAATAAAGTTATGATGCAAGGGATGATGTTTTTGGATGAGTATGTGTTGATATTTAAGTAGTGGAATGGTAAAGAGGTGCCAAGTACTAGTTGATCTCTAATGGTGCTAGTTAGTAATGCAACCAACTTGGTTTCTTTGATCTTATCTAGCATAAAGTGATCATGTCACCTTCCACTAGCTCATCACACCTCTTGGTTCTCTGCTTGTTTCTTTGTCCGTTTATTGCTTAATTCGTTGATCGTTTAAGGGAATAACTCATTCGTTTCTAACTAGGGTTTTACCGAAAACCTTCTTAATATTTCTAATACTATTCTTCATCATTCTTAATACTTCTCGAATTTAAATTCCTCAATTCCCTTTTTATAAATCCTTAAGTCTTGCAGTGTCCAGGGAAATCTCGGAGAAAATAAAAGTGCTCTTTTTCTGAATCCGACAGCTTTTACATACACTTATTTTCCTCCTGGATCACTAATACGAACTCAGAAATCCGTTCCGAATACCGGGTATAACATTATTATAATAATATTCCAAATTCCACCAAAATCACTATTCATCACTTATTTTTATTTAATTCCTATAATTAGGAAAATGAACCTGGTTCACCCTCGAGTGTTCCTTAACCCTTTTTACGGAACCGCTGGGCTTATAATAGATATTGATTTGGATGACATGAGGGTATCTATTTCTCTCTAGGGAATCTTATCTTAACTTTCTAGGAGATAGATTATTCTAATCTAAGTTATCACCCAATAGCATCCTTCAGGCCATATAACCTTGGAATATATATCCTTTCATTATTCATTCTTTAAAGCCAGTATTGCATTGTAGTTGTAACCACTGTTTACTCTTACATCAATACATAATAAAAGTTTTAATTCTACCCAAAAATCTTGGTTCTTACAGTCTCCCCTCCTTAAAAGGATTCCGTCCCGGAATCAGGTAGAAGACAATTGGTACTTGTTGGTTATTCCGCTTTCCAATTCTCTGGTTGATCATTACACATTCCAATCTTTCTAAAGCGCCTCGTACTGGTGTTACAATACACCCCTTATACGTCCTACCAATTCCTTGATACTTTCACATAACACATTATCCGGTATACGCTCTTGTCCGGTCTTACACTATTAACCTTATTGGTACGTGCAGTGACTTCGGTATCACTAACGCGCTACGAATTCCGGAGATAACCTCACTCGTAATTTTGCAATTCCTGATCGCTTTAATCTTCGCAATCTCGATGTATATATATTTAGGTGGAAAATTTATTGAGAGATCACTGTGATCAATGAACATTTGTTACATTGCATAGCTAGTACAGAAGGGGGCCAGCCTCTAGTACTTGACAAGCAATTAAACAATTAATGGCATTCCACTTAGACTCCTATCACACAGACAGAGAGTCACGTAGTATTACCTCCCCTCCTTAAAGGGTTGTTCTTCTCAATTTAGAAGAAGATAAATAAGGGAGAAGAAAAGAACGAATTTCAAAGAATCATATATGAAAGTTTTCATGATTGTCAAAATATCATACTTAGAATTTACCTCTGAACTATAGAGGTTTATTAGGGAAGAAAGTAATCGTATTCGTATCAAATACTACTTTATCGTAATCTCACATATCACATGTCCTTGTTTCTCTGTCCATCATTCTATGGACCTATACTCTTGTTTGATATTAGCATTACTTACTTTTGGAAATTCCTTCAACCTCTCAGGTTAAAATCATGGATTTCTCGCTTGACATTTTTATTACTGGCATTTCACGCCACGACACTGGCCATTTCATATTCATAATTCTAACACCATCAGGTTGTCATTCCGATAGCTCATTAGGAAAACCCATTCATCAATCCATTCCTAGCATTCCCTGCTTCACTTCCATCATTATTTCCCAATCTTTTCTTTATCAATCACATCCTTCGTATTATCTAATTCTTATTTACCTTTTGTTGTTTATTTCTACCTTCATCTCAGAGTTGAGGCACTCGTCACCTTTATTCAATACGTGTTACACGTTTGGGGCCAAATTTTCCTTTGTTCAATCATCTAGATTTCACTTTTCATTCCATGAGTCTCTTTTATTACTCAATCAAACTATTCCATATTTCCTCGGATTTTCCAAACTTAAAAGGAGTCAATTTGTATGTCATTTATGCTCCTAATCCCAACTTTCTGTTTTAGCCAATACCCTTGCCCTGCTAATTCCATACTTTTCTCGCTTCATTACTGGGGCTTCTCATGAGCCCACCTATCTGACTCTCTTGTCTTTATTTCTACTATAATCATCTTATGAACCATCATAACCTAATTCTTCATTTCAAATATCCCGTCGTTCCAGAAATTACACCATCCGAAATAAACCTGGATGATTTCTTTAACTTAGATTCAATTCGACATTTCCACAGTCGTTACCACCTAATTTCTCAGAAGGATCACCATCGCTTATCGTTTATGCAGTGATTGAATAACTAAACGTACGGGTTTCATAACTGTCAATTCAGGATCCTCTAGGAAAACAAAATAATCACTATTCACTCTCCATAGGGAATGCTTCCTGAACTTGACGTAGATATTACATGAAGCAGATAAAATTGCAGGAAAGCTTCCAGCATCGCAGCTGGAACAGGCTGGTGAGATTATTAATCATATATCTCCGGTAGAAGACTAAAAGCTTAGCGGTTTGCTTAATCGCTTGCCAACCTCATAATTCTCTATCTTGTTTGCACAGAAATACACCAACATAAACTTGCTTGTCATTCATCATCGTGCCATTTGGCTTATCAGTATTTGTACCATCTCTGTTTTTGGTCATCTACTACCATAATCCATTCAAGGAAAAGAAAGAATTTAATATTCTTCTGAATCACATGCAACTATTGTTTATGGTTCATCATTTCACTGAATTGAACTGAACTTATACTTGGTTTCTTGACGATAGCCTCATTACTAGTTTATCATAGACTCACTGGTCTTTTAGTCTTGTAGGTTCTGAGATCATTGTCTCGCTTACTACTTCCTTATGTAACTTTATCCATTCAGGCCATTGCTTTCCACTATCTTTACTTTCTTAGCTAATCCATTCATAAAATGGACATCTCACTGGATAAACCACCTCATCAATCTCAATTGGCTTTATAAATTATAACCTAGGAAATCTGCCTTCTCACGGCGAATTATCATTAATAAGATTCACACTAATCCATTTATCTGAAGATATGGCACTTGCCACCTATGTCTTAACTGTTCCTAGGGACTCTGCTCCCCGTCCTATATCAATGTCTTTGATAATCATGCATCATTCTAATTCCTTTCTCATTAATCTGAAAGTCTCCAAGGATTCTTATCTATCCTTACATAAGATCTTGAGTAATTCCTCAAATCCATCTTACTTGTTGGCACTTCATCTAGCAGTCCCGCTATGAATCCAATACGCATCTTTAATCCTCTTAATAATATCTTAGCTCTTTATGCTCACTTTTCTGAGCACTATATCTAGATTCTTACAGTCTCTCTGGCTGTAGCCCTCATTCCTTAAGTGTAAACTCCTTATACTTATCAATATTCTCCTCCTCTGCTGGAACCTCTTCCGGGTCCTTAGTAGGATACTCTATCGAATCCACCATCCGATCTTCAGCATCAAATCAAGCATCATTATGTTACTGCTCGTAATCCCCAAGGTCTGTCGCCTTACTAGTCGATACAAGAACGAGCTAAGTTATTATCATGATACTTTAGGGTCCCCATAAGGGTTTTATATGTCAATACTACATTATGTAGTCTGGCTATGAACTTGGCAAGAGTTCTTATTATCTTAATGAATTTATTGTTTTAACGTCGCATCATCTCTGGGATATATAACGCTCTCTCTGATACCATTTCTGTAACACCCCCAGATCCAGGGTCAGGGATCTGGTCGTTACGGTCTCAATATCCATCCACAAAACCAACATAATTTAAATTACAACCTTGTGACCCAAAACAACAACATAAAACACACCCGTTATAGTCCCAGAGATGAAATCAGAGTAACCAACAATATTATTAATCACAAGTTTGAGTTCTTACAACCCAAAGAATTACAATTGTACAATTACATACTCTTTGCCATCCCTTAATAGATACCATAATATAAATACATTTGAGGCTCAATTGCTAACAACTAGCCTACCAGTAGTTGCATCCTCAACAATGGTAGCCAAGACCTTAGCGGTAAACCTCTGACGGTTGACACCTGCTTACGCTGTGTGCGCCTTGCGCGGCCATCTGATCTAGCTGTTGTTGTGATATAAATAAATAAAGCAAGGGTGAGCAATAGCCCACCAGAAATATAATTGAACAGTGATAATATATAACAGTCCAAAATATCTTTGAAACCATATGCCATACATTAACGATGTAGTACCAATATAAGGTATGAGATGAAGTTACAAGGTAACTCAAAAATATATTTGTTTTGAATAAATATCTGCTATGCAAAAGATAAGCAAGATATTCTCAATTATCATAAAAGAGGAACTTGCAGGAAAAATATTGCAATTCCGGTTTCAACACTTTTTCACCTTGCCAACACCAACAGTGTTGCAGAAATTTCTTACTTTTAGAAGATGAACTAATACGGGAGCATTGCCGCGCCAGATGCCCTGACGTTTACGATGATCAGTCGTATGTCATGCATCTCATCAGTCGTTCTCTACATGTAGAAGGTAGCTCCGACGGAATTATTTATCTACCGCCCTCTGGAACTCCTCAGCCAAAGGTTGGGCTATTGCTGGACCGGCGCCACTCGGCCACTTACGCGTCTCCTAGTTCGAATATCATCCATGACTCTGAAACGTAAAGTTCGTTCCCCTTTTCCCCAAGTGTAACACTTGTTGATAGGACTCCACAAAGTAGTCGTATCTAATTGGAAAGGAAAAATTCACCAATATTTCCCAAGCTGATGCTTGTTAATGGATATAAACTTGTTACATCAATCATACCCCTCGAGCGTTGAGGAGGTAACCAAAAGACTCATATCGATACTTGAAAGAATCAAGATGTGAGTGACAAGATAGTTTTAGCAAGTATAGGACCGGGCAGTCCAATAAATAACATCTCCAAGTGAGGTCCCCTTATATAATTTTTGGAAGTTGAGCGAGTATTTAAATCTTCTTATAAGATAGATTTAAACGAAAATAAAGTTTTGGGAACCTCTCCTTGATAAAATAGTCATAAAAGACTTCGAAATATTTTACATAATATCTGAAGGTGAAGGATAACCTTTGAATAATATAAATCATTACAAAAAGAATTCAAAGGAATTTTATTAAATATTCCAAGAATATTTATTAAGTCAATAATAATTACGGAATATTATTAAATCATAATATTGCTCGTAAGTAATCCTCGAATGAATATATAGAATTATTGATTAAATAAGTCTCTTCTTAAATGAATATTTAAAATAATAATCCTTGAATAAATAAACTTAAATAAATATTTAAAATAATATTTACTGAATAAACCAAACCTTAAATGAATATTTGAAAATAATATTCATTTAATCAATAACATTCCAAATGAATATCCAAATAATATTCATTACACAAATAATATTCTAAATGAATATCCAAAATAATATTCATTTAACCAATAATATTCTAAATGAATATCCAAAATAATATTCATTTAACAAATAATATTCTAAATGAATATCCGAATAATATTCATTTAGTAATCAAAACTTTAAAGGAATATTAGAAGTAATATTCCTTGAGTAAATAGAACTTCCAATGAATATTTTAAAATAATATTCATTAAGTAAATCAAACCTTAAATGAATATTCGAAAGTAATATTCATTAAATAAATAAGGATCAAATGAATATTCAAGATGATATTCGATAAATAGATAAACTCAAATAAATATTTAAAATAATGATTATTAAGTAAATAAAACCTTAAATGAATATCCAAATAATATTCATTTAATAAATACTATTCTAAATGAATATCTAATTAATATTCATTTAGTAATCAATACTCTCAAGGAATATTTGAAATAATGTTCCTTAAGTAATTAGAATTTCAAAGAAATATCTTAAAGTAATTCATTGAATAGATAAAACCTTAAATGAATATTTGAAAATAATATTCATTTAATAAACAATATTCTAAATGAATCTTGAAATAATATTCATGAAATAATCAAACTCTAAATGAATATTCGAAATAATATTCATTTACTATTTCTCGACTGAGATAATGCTCAAATAACATTTCTCGAAAGATTTCCAAGTAAATAATACTTTATGGAAATATAATTAATGTTTAATAATAACATTCCTCAAAAGGAATACTAATCTGTCGTTGGAATCCCTCCGGGTTTCCAAGACTACATCTATATCTCAAAATACCGACTCCCGGTCTACATTTAAAGAATGAATATCACATGCCCTTCACTAAGGGTCTTAACCAAAAATCCGGCTTATACTGATATATCGTATCTAGTCTATAAGCCAATATCAATTCAGGGAACAAGTATTGCAATATAACTTGAAAGTAGACATGCATGCTATGGCATATGTATACAACAATCATCATATATATATTATCACAACAACAGTTCCAAGTATTGGAAACTTGCCTGAGAATCGAGTGCGGGTAGGGGTAATGTGTCCCGGGTCAGCTCGACAATCTATAAACAATCAGAATATTTAAGATTAACCACTTAACGCTTATTAAAAGGCTAAGTATAAACTCCACTTAAATCGAAACATGTTTTCGAGTTATCTAGTTACGTCTCTTTTAGTGTAACTCTTTTTATCACCGATACGATCCGACATTCGTTCGTTATCAAGACATGTCATCATGCTTACACTTGGTATATACTTAATTCGTATAAGTTCTAAGGTCGGTCGCTTACGAATCAAGATTATACCTCGAGTGTTATCGCCCGTTTTTCTAAGTTATAACCAAAGTCATACTTTTAAGGGGTTCGTTCGCGTTTAACCTCGATTCAAACATTTTTATAAAATCGGAAAACGATCCATTCGACATGTGGTTTTCTCTCACGCCTTCCTTATGACCTCTAATATTTAATTACCATGATTCGTCACTGACTTAGTCATGTTAAGGGATTCCAATTTCAGTTACGAACTTTCGATTACGGTTTCGAACCTCTTTTACGAATTTAATCATAACTCCTAAACCGTAAGTCCATTTCATACGAACTTTATATCAAAACGAAGCTTATAACATAATCTAGCTTATCATGGCAGAAATCGAAGCTTAACAGTGAGTTAAAGCTACTGTGATGCACGGTTACTTAAGGTTTAACGAAAATCGGACATTACGACGGCTATACAACGAACGTTCCAAAAATTACCACAATCAAACCAAGCCACACCGGGCATCCATAACACTTATACACATGGTTATTATCTCAAAAAGTCCAGGAACACCATGCCTTACTACCATATGCATCATATTTCATAAATCACTAAACCACTAACTAAACATGCTTATAACATCACCATAATCATAACTACACTAAGATCATCAAGAACATGCTAAAAACTCAAAGTAAGATCTAAGGTTCTCAAGTCTTATACCTTCCTTGGAGTATGATCTAGCCTTAATAAGCCTTGAATGGTCCTTGTCTAGCCTTAACAAACCTTAGATCAACCATGAAAACAAGAAAATCAAAGATTAGTTCATGAAAACACTATTCATCCTCCTCTTGAATGATTTATTTGAAAATGGAAACAAAGGAGTTTGAAGCTAAGATTTCTTGGAGATTACTTTTATGAATTATAGAACTCACAATAAAAATTTGAAGATCAACCAAAGGGTGGAAGCTTGATTTGTGTTCTTGAATTTATGTAATAGCCGAATGGCTTTCTTTGGAGAGAAGATGGAGTGCTTGGCTTGTTTCTTTGAATAATAATGCATAAAGTGAAGTGTGTTGAATAATATCTCATCTCATATTGCTTTAATAAAGTTATGATGCAAGGGATGATGTTTTTGGATGAGTATGTGTTGATATTTAAGTGGTGGAATGGTAAAGAGGTGCCAAGTACTAGTTGATCTCTAATGGTGCTAGTTAGTAATGCAACCAACTTGGTTTCTTTGATCTTATCTAGCATAAAGTGATCATGTCACCTTCCACTAGCTCATCACACCTCTTGGTTCTCTGCTTGTTTCTTTGTCCGTTTATTGCTTAATTCGTTGATCGTTTAAGGGAATAACTCATTCGTTTCTAACTAGGGTTTTACCGAAAACCTTCTTAATATTTCTAATACTATTCTTCATCATTCTTAATACTTCTCGAATTTAAATTCCTCAATTCCCTTTTTATAAATCCTTAAGTCTTGCAGTGTCCAGGGAAATCTCGGAGAAAATAAAAGTGCTCTTTTTCTGAATCCGACAGCTTTTACATACACTTATTTTCCTCCTGGATCACTAATACGAACTCAGAAATCCGTTCCGAATACCGGGTATAACATTATTATAATAATATTCCAAATTCCACCAAAATCACTATTCATCACTTATTTTTATTTAATTCCTATAATTAGGAAAATGAACCTGGTTCACCCTCGAGTGTTCCTTAACCCTTTTTACGGAACCGCTGGGCTTATAATAGATATTGATTTGGATGACATGAGGGTATCTATTTCTCTCTAGGGAATCTTATCTTAACTTTCTAGGAGATAGATTATTCTAATCTAAGTTATCACCCAATAGCATCCTTCAGGCCATATAACCTTGGAATATATATCCTTTCATTATTCATTCTTTAAAGCCAGTATTGCATTGTAGTTGTAACCACTGTTTACTCTTACATCAATACATAATAAAAGTTTTAATTCTACCCAAAAATCTGGGTTCTTACACCTGAGTATGCAGGAGCAGCCCATGTTATTTTTGGATCTGGTTTGGGGGTCAGAAGTGTAAACAACTGAATCTGGACAGAATGTTACCATGGCAGAAAAACAGGACCCTGGGACTAGAAAGCTTGAGTTTCCCTTAAAAAACCCTAAGCTTAAATGAAAAGGCTCTACTTAAAAAAAACCTCCTGAATCTGGACAGAAGTTCCCTTAAGAACTTGAGTTTGAATGGCTAAATGATTGAAAATCAAATCTGGGCAGAAATGACATAAGTTCCCTTAAGAACATTGATTTTTTAACAAGAAAAAACACTGATATCTCTACATAAATGAACCTGCTCTGATACCATGATAAAAATAAGACCCTAGCTATGCTAAGGAATGAACAACAGAAGGATTCAATAAATGTTCTGTGTTATATTACAATACATATGGCAGCCTTATTTATAGGCTCCAACAAATACAAAATTACATCATTGCTTATATATTTCTAGCCTACCAAGTGAGACTGCAGCTTTCGTTTACCACTGCCTTTGACACTTAGCACACAATATTTGACACGCCCCCTCACTCGAAATCCCATCTTCGGATGAAAGACCTTTCTTGGGATTGAAGAGTGGACACTAGTAGCCCTTGAGCTTAATCTGAGCATCCAACTTGACCCATTTTTAACAAGAAAAAACACTGATATCTCTACATAAATGAACCTGCTCTGATACCATGTCAAAATTTATACATTTATAGGCAGAATATAGAGAGATATTGAACACAAGAGGTGCAGTGAACTGTGTGTATATATTATACTACTACTTCTGCTGCATTTTATATTTTCTGTGTTTTTATAACAAGGGAGACTAAGCCTCTTTATATAGATAAACTTAGCTTCCTCCTTACACTAGATACTTGGTTGGTGGACTTGTCATTGCTTACCTCACTTCCTAGGTTATGTCATTGCTTACCTCACTTCCTAGGTCCTTACACTAGATACTTGGTTGGTGGACTTGTCATTGCTTACCTCACTTCCTAGGTTATGTCATTGCTTACCTCACTTCCTAGGTTATATTTAACAATTCTGCTCCAGCTGTAGATAATAATTTTCGAGTACAATAATCAGCACTATCTGGTAACTGCGAGCCACATCTTACAAGTAAAAATGCATATTTTGGGTCTTTGACAGCTATGGATCTAGATACATCCCTAATAAGGTCATGCAATTTTATTTTGTGATCTAATTCACAGTCAAGAACCAAAGAAGATGTTCTGAGAACATCTTTGAAAAACAAAAAGTCATCAGTTTCTCAAAAATCATCTTTGAAAAACAAAAAGTCATTATTTGATGGAAATTTAGGAAATCTGCAAATTTATCCTGTAATTTGAAAAGTTTAAAAACTTCTGTCTGATTGTGGGTTCCGGTTGCAATGCCTTCCCTTGTTAAGTTGTTGTCCAGTTCTATTGATATATGTGAGTTTTATATGCCCTTTCTTTAAAAAAAGGAAATAGCAATTTAAACAGGCAGGAAAGATGGCTTTGATACCATGATAAGTAACTAACTCATCTAAAATCTTAAGGTGTTAGAGGGAGGCCTTATATGGATCTTATATTATATTCTAACAATCAACCCTAGCACATATTCTATATTCCCCATCAGGTATAAGCTGCGAGCTTGTTGCTAACTGGATCAGCTTTCTCATATCAATGTCAGCATCTTCGGGAAACAAAGAACACAGAAGAAGACATGACTTTGCATCGTCGGGTAATCTATCAATACTCAATTTAACACAAGCATATACTTGTGGATCTATACCAGCAATGTTTTCAAATTTTCCCTTTTGAAGTTGATCAAGTGCATCTTTCCATGAATTTTGAGATGTGAATTGCAATGCTTTACCGACCGTGCAAATGAGGAGAGGTAAACCTGCACATTTAAGACACACTTTCTGTGCCAAGGATTCATCGTGCAGATATTCAATTTGAGAAGCACCAAGACTGTCCTTGAACAAAGCCCACGCTTCATCAACCGTTAGAAGTGTGATATTGATAGGATGCTTGCAATTGTTACGCAAGCATACATCTTTCTTTCGAGATGTTAGGAGGATCTTTATACACTTTGAACTACTACCATCACCCAGTGAAATCCCAATAATATCTAATGGGATCTCCTTCCACACATCATCTAATATAACGAGGATCTTCCCGCCATTCATTAAACTATTCTTCAGTTGATTAGCTCTATGCTTCTGATCAACTTGTGAGTCAAAATGGCAATCTAGATGGCTCGCAATCTGGTTTTGTAATTTTATCACGTCCAAATTGTCACTGCCCACATCTGCTCGTGCTATCTTGTCAAATATCTTTTTCTCCTTCGCTTCTTCCCATATTTGTTCAATCATTCGAGTTTTGCCAACTCCTGGCATTCCATAGACACCAAGGATGAGAGGACTACCTTCAGTTACAAGCGCTTCCCAGAGTTTCCCATAAGCATCTTTTCTGGAATTTAGTATCAGTTACTGGCAAATTTTCAACTGGGGGAAGGTATGCAATTTCGTTAGCCAGGAGATCTGTTCCAGAATTAAAGAGTTCAGTTACCCTCTTGGCCTTCTGCACGGCCTCCCTGCCTAGTCGAAAACGGGAGACGGGCTTAGGAATTGGCAGCCACTTGAAGCACCTCCAGGAAGATCTGTTTTTGTACTTGTCCGAAAACACTCTCCTGGATTTCTTCCACGTCGTTGTGCCACTTCAATACATGGTCCTCAATTGTTTTACCATTAGCTCTTTCTGCAACAGCTTTTCTGGACACCCTGTCCTCCTGCACGCTAACTTTCTCTATTTCGGAATTGAGAACGTTAACAAGATCCTTGTAACAAAACAAATAACGGAATCCACGAAAGAATGGATCGACTGTGGCATCAGATATTCTGTCCACAAATTTTTCCCAGACATGGAATATCAGATAGACCAACCATGATTATTTCTTACTTTTTAGTTTCTTCCCTGTATTTGGTTGAATTTTGAACAAGATAACCAAAGATGAAGATCCAATAGCTAAAAGGAAAAAAAGAACAGGAGGGGAGTGAAAGAGTGAAAGAAGCTACAATGCAAGTAACTTAATAAAATGAGTGGGGATTGTAGGGAGTTGGGAATGAAGACATGTACAATGTTTCTCATTATGTATCGTGTAAACACTTGACATTTCTTCTCTCTTAATCCTGCTTTTAAAACTCAGTGGCATGGACAAGATCCGTCATTAGTGGAGTAGAGTAATGTAAGTTTCTTACCTAATCTTGATTAATATTTCTCTGTGCCATTAAAAAAGTGCCACCCTGGACACTGTGCCATCTTCTATCGGTTTAGCTCTGAAATTACTCTGCTATTGAATGAGGTTCTTGTCTAGTGAAGAAAGATATAATCAAACACTTTGCAATTGATAATATTCTCCGTAATTAATATCTGCAAAGTTGAAGCATTCCCACTGGTGAACAAGCTTAGGCAGTAAGGGGGTGAGTTTATGTTTCTTCTTTCCATGAACTTTCCGTGGAAACTTGAATACTTTACGAAACTTATTAGAAATTATCGTATATAATACTGTATATAATTTTGTTGTAGGGATCCCAGGTTTGCTACTTTAATTATCTACCAGCACACTTATGTTTTAATCTATACGGAGTACTATCTACCAGTGTGCTAGCTTTATTAATAATCAAAATAATATTTTGATTATAACTAGCGTTCTACCCGTGTTACGCACCGACCGATAAATTGTATTAATAAATTAATATAAATATATTATTTTAAATTTTATTTAGAAAAATATATAATTTTATTGGAATGTTAATTAACGTAAATATAAAATTACTTATCTGTGAATTCATACCAATTGAATTAATATTAATATTATGAACCAATCATCAAAACAAATACAACCCCATTGAAAAGTTCAAAAACCCTCTTTATTGTTTTTTTTAAAAATTTAGCTTTCATTTTATTTCTCTCTTTGTTAGAGAATATTTTTACGTATCATGTTAGTAAATTTTTCACCCATATTCTGAGAATTTAGTGTATTTATTAAATATCGAATCCTTAAAATATTTAATATATTAATTTATTGAAAATATTTGTATGGTCGTGGTTAATTTTTCGATTACATATTTAAAATGTATGGAAACTTAATCCTCACGACTCTAATAAATCATTAGGTTGCATGTTTCAGCGATATGAGAAAAGATATCTACTGTGCAAGATCTATGAAACAAACGTAGTTATAACAATAGAAACTTTCATCTAATCTAGTTTGTTATGTGGTTGTTCAATATCAATTTTACAAATTATATTTCCTTTTATAAACTATTAAAAAAATTCATCAACTTACCAAACAAATTCAATATATCGCGCTCTTGGAATAACATATAATTGTTAGATTTTATGGTTATTGCCCTTAGCTTATTTGTAAAGACAACTTAAAATGTGCATTTTCAATTCAGTTTGGAAGTTTGTATTTTGGTATTTTTATTCTTTTCTAGTAAAACATGGAATAAATTTTAGTTTTATTTTATTCTTAAAATAAGACATATGAAAATGAGTATCACCTATCTTTTTTTAATTTGACTTACTTGTAAAAATAAGCTACTGTCCATAAAATTGAAATCAAGTGTGTAATATATAAACACATAATCACATTGTTATATATGTGTCCTTGTAATTCAGATTTTGGGTTAAATAACATAAAATTCATTTTCTTTTAATAATGAGTATATTTTTCCTACATATATAAGAAGAAATAGCTTATGTAGACCTGATAAATCTTTTTGTACATTCATGTCATGTGCTTTAGGGTCTTGAATGAAAATGACATGATATTAAATCGTGTACCCCAAATTAAAACACAAAATGACACTAAATTACATAAATTTTTTCGTGTACACGAAATGAAATGAAATACTCGAATAGAAAAAATATAACAATTAGATGAAATATTATTATGTATCCAAGTTATGCAAATATATAATTATATGTATTAGAACAACATTGAGATGTTACAAAATAAAACTAAGAGTAGAATGCATGTGTAAAGTCTCCCAAACAAAATGAAACTCTCCTTTTTATTTTTTCTTATTTCTCGTTAAAAAATATCTCTCTTTGTGTAGAATCTTTCTACCAAGTCATTTAGTTTTTATACCCATTTTTTATGCTTTGTTGATATAAAAAAAATATAATCAACCAACCAAGCAAATTCAATATATGCTCTTAGGTTAAGATATGGGAATTGATACTATTACTTTAATTTAGGAATACAAAATTCAAAAAGATACCTTTTTATTAAAAACAATATATAATTTTAAGTGTATCAACCTTTTTATTTATCATTATTAATAAATTTTTTAACAAAAATCGTAGATGCTGCTCTCTCTCTCTCCACCTTTCTTAAAAGATGCTAAACTAAAGTTTAGGAGCTGATACCAATTTTTTAAGTTTATTTTTAAAAAATTTATATTGATTTCTCTTTATTTTTCAATAAAAATATCATTGAGACTCTAGTTACCCGTTGCCCATTGATGGATTTTATCTACCAAAATATTAGATTTTGTACTAACTCTTTGTAAATGATAAGTCTTATTTTCATTTACTTGATTATACTTTGGCCTTCACTAAATATCTCTCATTATTGAGAGCCTAATATCCTGTTCGTGGAATTTGTGTACCCATATATTAGATTTTGTTATATTAATTCATTGATTTGGATAGTATAGTTACACAATTCTGGTCGGTTTTTTGAATACGTTATGACAAATCAGATATACATATTCATCACGTTTATAACAAATTGTCAGATTATCTCGCCGAAAAGATTGTATAATTTAGTGACATAAGCTAGAGATATATCATAATTGAAGATCTGTTCAATGATTGGATTAAGGAAATTTGTGATATAATTTACTATGTGTTTGTTCAATTTTAGTTTTTGTAGATGTTGTATGCCCTTTTTAAATGATTTTTGTAGGTTTGATTATTTTTGTGTATGACACATGTCCTTTTATTGATGAATTAATTATCAATAAATAAATAGTGATTTGTAAGAAATTTGTGCTAAATTGACCAATTTATTATGGAAATATTTACTAACAATATTTTCATTGATTCTGTAATTTATTTTATTTTTTAATTGATAATTTATACACCAGATAATGTAAAATACTATTTAAGAGTATATTTAATATTTTGAATAATTCAAATATATTTCCAGGTCAAAATTTTTATTTCATTAATTATTGTATAGTTAAATAATTTCGTAATTAAAATGTTAAAAGATGATTAGTTTAAAATTCATTCTAACATTTTAATTGGTTGATTAGCTTTTTTTATGACTGAATTATTTAATACTTTACATAACTTAAATTTTGAATGTGTATCTTTATCTTGGATTAAGGAGGAACATCTCAATGGTGCTTAGTGGAGTCGGATTCGTTACTCAATATCAAAGCTATCACGGAAGATAAGATAAACCTATTAGAAGTGGGTGAGGTGGTTGAAGATTATAAGCAGAAACTTCTTAGTATGTCATTAGTTCTGTTCGTTTCATTCGGAAAGATGCTAACATGTAGCTCATGTTATTGCTAGAACCCCGTGTTTAGCTAATTCCCAAATTATATTCACGTCTCCTTCTACGTGTTTTTTGGAGGCTCTCTTGTTTGATCTTCTAAGTTGAATGCATTTGGTTTGATTTCAAAAAAGAATAGTGTGGTAAATAGTTTTATATTGTTAATAATTTTTAATTCTTGATTTTAATTATACCTTATGATTTTAATTTGAAAGTTTGAGTAATCAAAATATCTATTATAAATATAATAGATTCATGTATTAATGTATAAAATTTTAAACTAAATATTTATTGTATTTAGAATAAAATTGTTAAGTAATCACTTAATAACATTGATAACCCAATACTGTAAAAAAACATTTATCGATAAGCAAACCTAATAATGTAAACAAATCAGTGTAATGTGATAAGGACTGATGCCTACAATTTAGTAAGTCGCTGGATTATTGAAGTTTGCTACTGAATATTCTAATGGGAAGTAACTCTGAGAGAATCCGGACTGGGGATGATGATAACCTAAATCCTTTTCTTTCTTTTTTTTTTTTGTCAGAAACGTTTTTCTGTTGAATTTATTGGACAATTAAAACATGACACATATAATACATATATACAATCGAAATAAAAATATAATCTGTCCAAGTATAGAATTCAATATAATAAAAAGATAAGTAGTAACTTAATCGAAATTGATATGATTTAGTCATGAGAAGTATTGATGCATACAGACATACAGTTAGTTTATCAAAGTTGGCTAAGTCTGATGGGGAATAGGGAATAAGCGGCTTAGATTTCCTGTAATGTTTAAATTGATATAATAATTATATTTTTTAGTTTGTAAGAATTTTATTTTATATAAATTGTTTATTAGTTAACCGTTAAAATAAAAATTAGTAGTTATTTTATTTAGTTGATTGATATGAAAAAATAGAAATTAATTGTTATTGAATGTAACTTGATTTATGTTTAGTATTGCCTGAAACGTAGAATCTAGATTCAATAGAGAAACATGTTACATTAAGTTTAACTTATTTAAATTTAATAGATTATGATTGATGTTAAAATAATTCACAATCTTGTGATTGGTTAACTAATATATGTTTGATTCGGGTATCCTTTATTATAATAAAGGATGTTAAAAAAACAATTCATAACTAAAAGATATATAACCATATGTAATATACTGTTATATGGATTCATAGAAAATAATATTTACGGCTAGTAGAAATTTTTTAAACTTAAAAATCTCGTGATATGCGAAGTTATTAAATCAAGATATTTTATATTTAAATTTAATTTAATCACGATTAGTAAATTAGAATAAGCATGATAAATAATAAAATTTGTATAAGATTGATTGATTTAAAATTTAGAAGTAAATTTTGATTGTCTCTAAAATAATTTTAATTTTTTGATTGGTGATTTATTCACCAACCATTAATAATACTATTATAATGTATATTTAATAATTAAAATAATTAAAATATATGTAGTGTTCCTTTATATGAATTTATTAATTATTTTATTAACAAATTGTGAATAAATATATTTCTGAACCTTTTAAAAAAATGAGTTTTTGAAGATATGGATTTTTATCTAAGCTATTTAAAATTTGTTCAAATCCGATTTTGTAGTGTTGGCTTATATGCATTTATTAATTAATTTTATTATCAAATTATGAATAAATATATTTTTGAGCTTATAAAAAATTAAATTTTTGAAGGTATAGATTTTATCCAAGTTATTTAAAATCTTATTTCAAATCCGATATTTTTAAGATTTTTATTTAATTTATATTGTAATTATTTAATATTGATTATAATTGTACAATATATATTATAAAAATCATATGATAATATGATTGTGATTGACTTTATATTAAAAGAGTGGTTGATTAATGAATGATTAATTATGAAATTTAATTTAAAATATATAATTGTATATCATGATTGATTTCAAATTAAAATTGTGATTTTCTAGTAAATATTTTTTGATTTAAAAAATGTGTATTTTGGATATGTTTAATTAAATTTTGTATTTAAATAGTTTTTATGAATTGATTAAATATTTTATTAACAAATTGTGAACAAATATATTTTTGAACCTTTAAAAAATTGAGTTCTTGAAGATATCAATTTTATCCAAGCTATTTAAAATTTGTTCAAATCCGATTTTGTAGTGTTGGCTTATATTCATTTACTAATTAATTTTATTAACAAATATGGATAAATATATTTTTGAGCTTATAAAAAAAACAAATTTGTGAAGGTATGGATTTTATCCAAGTTATTTAAAATCTGATTTTTTCAGATTTTTAGTTAAGTTAGATTATAATTATTTAATATCGATTATAATTGTACAATATATATTATAAAAATCAATTTATAATGTATGATAATATGATTGTGACTGAATTTATATTAAAGGATTGGTTGATTAATTAATGATTAATTATGAGATTTAATTTAAAATATATAGTGATATATTGAGATTGATTTCAAATTAAAGTTGTGATTTTATAGTAAATATTTTTTGATTTAAAAAATTGGTATTTATGGATATGTTTAATAAAATCATTATTGTATTTAAATTTGATTTAAAAAATTGGTATTTATGGATATGTTTAATAAAATCATTATTGTATTTAAATTATAAGTGTTAACTAACCATGATTAAAGAGGTAGGGTGAGATTGTAAATAAGGAAAGGTCTAAATTTTAGGAATTAGCTCTGATTGGTCCTAAAATAATTACTCGATTCTTATTGGTTAACTGACGTGTGGTAGACTCAGGTATGATAATAAAGGATGTTAGATAGTTTTGTAGCATTTTGAATAATTTGTTTTTACTTTTAAAGATAATAATACATATATTATATGGTTTGTAGTATAAATTTGTTTTTTTTTCATGTAAATTGTTTTTCTATAATTTATATTTTAAATTTTAGGTTTACATATTTTTTAGTATTTCATAATGATTTTTTGATTTTTATTTTATTATGTTACATATGATATACTTGAAACATATACGTACTTTATTCGTGTTACAATTTTTTTTTATCTTTTTGATTATGTAATTTAATGGTTATCTTAAAATTTTTAGATATTTTGTTATAGTATTTTTATAGCCTTTAAAGGCATTTTTTTTTAACTTTTTTGAAAATATGTGTAATATTAAATTTTTTGATTTGTTTGAATATTGTTATTTATTCATGTTAATTTTATATTTTTGCCATGTGTGGTGTTTATTATATGTTTTTGTTTAGAGTAATCTTAGGAATTTTTATGTTGTACTATATTTAGATATTAATATAAATTTATTTTGTGGGTGGTTGGATTGCTTTCTAATTTAAAATATGTTTTTGTGTTCACTTTTTTTTAATTAAAATGTTTTCTTTGCAAAGTAAGAATTTGTTTATTTGTTGATTTGTGCTCACATTTTTTAAATTTAAATTTTATAAATATATTTGTTGACAAACCTAAAAATAGAATCTTTAATAATTTTTATTAAAATAATTTTTTCTTAAACCACTTTTATTTGGTAAATGATATTTTTTTGTAAATTATATTTTAAGATTTAGCCTAACTTATATTTTAATATTTCATATTGTTTGGGATGTTTTCTTCTATTTTATTAGAATATATATATAATGTACTTTAAACATGTGGAAACTAATTTTATTGATTCAACTATTCTTTATACTAGCATTTTGCCCGTACTTCGTACACGGCTTCTTATTTAATTTAAAATGATAATACCAAAAATTTAACAAATTTGATTGATTTCTTAAAACATCTTATTTAATTTAAATTGACAATACCAAAAATTTAACAAATTTGATTGATTTCTTAAAAAGATATTGTATGCAATTATATAAATAATCAATTCTTAGCAAGATATTATATACAATTATATAAGTATTTAATAAAATAATGATATGCTAAAATTTATATAAAAAAGTAGCATACAATTCTATTTTAACAATGTTGAAAATTTATTTAATCCATCAAAATCTGCAATAAAAATAATAAATATTTTTACAAATATTGTTCTCTAATTGAAAACAATAATAAATTGTCTTCATTATTCAAATGCGGAAATAATAATTCCTTCACCCCCAATGACTCCAAAACATTAAATGGCTCCAAAACATTAAACCTCATATAATATCAAGAACATGTTTTATTAACTATGAGACCTCATAGTTAATATAATGTGTAAATGTTGGAGAACAATGATATCACATTTCAAGCAATTTTTAATTTTTTTTGTTAAATTTTTTTATGAATGGATAAAGGGTAGAATTATAAGACTTTTGTGTGAAGATGCCCCTAGCGGGGCCCTTTAAAATAGTTTGAAATGTAGCGAATATGTGTATTCTCACTGTTCTCATTTTAATTTTTTTTTTGTTAATTTTTTTATGAATGGATAGAGGGTAGAATTATATTACTTTTTTAGTGAAGATGCCCCTAGCGGGACCCTTTAAAATAGCTTGAAATGTAGTGAATATGTGTGTTCTCACTGTTCTCATTCTCACCAGAGCGTGACCATTAAACTGTATTAGTAAATTCATGTATGAAAAAATAGTGTATATATATTATTAATATAGATTCTTTTATTAAAAATAAGTCAATTATACAATTAAATAAGCAAGCCAAAATATCAGATAAATATTCTAGTAGATTTATTGTTTATGTTCAAATTAAGGTCTTTCACCATGGGTGACTTTATTATATTAAAAGTATGTTCTTATTGAAATGAATATAATAATTTGAATTTGAATATATTTTTAAACTACTTATTTTGATGGGTGGTTAATTTTTTTGTGATCAACTTAGAGGGGTAACCAAAAATAAAATTAATTGGAATACATAAACCCATTACCCACGTTATGATAAACAATACCTATAAAATGGAAGTTGCTTATGTGGTTCAGGCTTGTTAATTACTTCAATGCTTCATTAGCTTGATCATCATGTGGACCATCTTTCTTTTTATCTCTTATGTTGCTGCTATGTAGTCTATCTATAACTAACATCTTTCTTTTTATCACTTATGTTGTTGCTATGTAGTCTATCTGTAACTAAACATCTCTCTATGCTTGTAATCTATATTTATAAATGCAAACTTCTTCTTGTATTGTATTTTGTTTTCAATATTTAAAATTATGTAGCTGGAGGAGAAGAGAAAGGCTGGAGGTACAATCGTAGTACTACAACATTACTGAAAATAAGTACAATATCATATTAGAATTTTTTGTTCCAATCTAAATTGGGTTGCTCCAAATGCTGTGTAATGACAAAAAGGGGCATTAAATAAATAAAGAAGATTAAAAAAATGAAGGATAATACTGTTTACCAAAAACACAGGTCTCCGCAAGAAGCTCACTTATTCACTTTTATCTTCAAATAATGTATGATTACGAATTATAACAATCACATTTTCCATTACCTATTCTCTCTCAAAAAGCCAACTAAACTGAAAAAGGGAAAAGTTAGTGCTTTTATATTTTAATATGGAGCTCAAGTGAAAGTGCTACATATGAGATCATATATGAAGTGAAATTGAACGCGAGTAAAAAAAATATTTAGAGCATAAATAAGAGCAATGTTATCTGACCCAGAGGGTGAGGCTTGTGACGTGGGTCTGAGCTTCTAAGTATGCTATTCCATATTCCCTTCGGAGACATCCGATAAAAAGTATGCTATTCCATAAGACCTTCTGGTACGTAGCATGTCTACCCCATGAACATTAAGTTGAACAAATCCATAAAGAACATAAACTTGCTTGAAAACAAAATAATGTCTATAAGTATCAAACTGAGTCCCAAGATTATTTACAAATAACATGGTCCGTACTATGTAAATGTTATTAACTGGTAATCTTTCCAACTACCTTTGTTATTACGACATGAAAAATAAAAAATTGAAAGGCCAAGCAAATATTTTAAAGGTACCTTTCTGGTGTCCTGTATATTATTATAACATCGGGTAATTCATTAAAACTTTAATTCTTAAATTCCAAACCAAAATCAAAACCAAACAAATATTATCCTGTCTAATTTTTAATATTGTGAAATCAATAAAAACTTAACTCTTATGGCCAAACTGAAAACTGGAACCAAACATATATGACCCATACGGAGGTCTAGTACACATACCTTAACCCTACTTCACGGGTTGAGATGTTAATTTGGTGAAAAACCCAGCTTTCAAATCTGAAAAGTGCAAACATGCATCAAAATCCAGCAGTGTGAAGATTTGAGCGGCTTGGACTTGAAGGTGAAAAATGACAGAGATAGATTTGAGTAATGACAAAACGGAGAATCAAATAAATAAAGAAAGATAAAAAAATAAAGGATAATACTATAGTAGAGGTTTAGATTTGGGTCGATCCAATTGGGTTACTCCAAATGTTGTGTAATGACAAAAAATAGTATATGTTTAGATTTGGGTCGATCCAATCTAATTTGGGTCGCTCCAAATGCTGTGTAATGGTAAAAAGGGGCATCAAAGAAATAAAGAAGATTAAGAAAATGAAGGATAATAGTATCGTTGACAGAATTCGAACCTTGAAATTTTAGTAAATAAATTTAATCATGTAACATATTTAATCATTAGATCTAACAGTTCTAATTTTAAATAAAATTCTAACGGATATTATTCGTTGTATACGAATTTTTATTTTATTTTGTTAGTGGTTAGAAGATATGATGTCATATTTTTGGGTATGCAATTAGTAAATAAATTTAATCATGTAATATATTTAATCATTGAATCTAACAGTTCTAATTTTTAACTAAAAATCTAACGGATATTATCCGTTGTATACGAATTTTTGTTATATTTTGTTAGTGGTTAGAAGATATGAAGTCATATTTTTGGATATATATTAATTATTACAATATTATGTTTTAAATTAAAAGTCAACGTGTTTTAATTAATAGAAAAAAAATTATTGATTGGAAAATATGATATTTTAGGTATTTATAAAATGTAATATCATCAATTACAAGTAAACATCTTTTAATTGAAAAAGACAATCAGCTAATTATCATTAATTATATTATTAATAAAAAAATGAAGGATAATAGTAGAGGTTTAGATTTGGGTTGATCCAATTGGATCGCTCCAAATGCTGATTAGAGAGAAAAAAATTATTGATTGGAAGATATGATATTTTAGGTATTTAAATATAAAGTTGGGAGGCTTAAATTTTTATATGAGATTTGATAATAATTATATAAATGTTATCCGTGATATTTCTAGAAAATGAGGGATTTTAGTTAGAAAATATAGAAAAAATTATAGGTTTTACTTGAAAAGGGTAATCGGCTAATTATTAGTTTTTATATAATTATTATTTTATTTCATTAAATAGAAATTGATACGTTTTAGATAAAAAATGCAATCGGTTAATTATGAATATTATAATATTATTAGTTTATTGTATTAAACAGAACCGCCCGTGATAAAATCAGAAAAAGATAGATTTTAGTTTTAAAAAATAGAAAGGTAACGTGAAAATTAAAAAGATGACATAATTTATGTGAAAAAGGTAATTGATTAGTTTATTGTAACTATAATTTAATTATGTTATTTTACTAAATAAAATTGCTCATAGTTTTTAGAAAATGAGAAATTAATGTTGCCCCTGAAATTTCTAGAAAAACAAGAGAATTTAATTAGAAAAAAATATAAAAGATGATACGTTTTAGTTGAAAAGGTAATCAGTTAATTATTAGTACTATAATATTATTATTTTATTTTTATTAAATAGAATCGCCCGTGATATAATTGGAAAAAGAGAGATTTTCGTAAGAGAAGGGAAAAAAGGTAACGTGTTTGAAAAAGGTAACCGTCCATGATACAATTGGAAAAAGAGAGATTTTAGTTAGAGAAAAGAGAAAAGGTAACGTATTTTGGCTCAAAAAGGTAATTAATTATTTAATACTAATTATAATATAATTATGTTATTTTATTATACAAAATTGATTGTAGTTTTTAAAAATAGAGAAATTTTAGTTAGATAAAATGTAAAAGATATTGTATTTTACCTAAGAAGTAAATTATTTAGTTACTGAAAAATAGAAAAGGTAATATGTTTAACCTGAAAAAGGAAATTGATTAATAAAGTAGATTTGGGTCGATCCAATCTAAATTGGGTCGCTCCAAATATTGTGTAATGACAAAAAGAGACATCAAAGAAATAAAGAAGATTAAAAACATAAAGGATAAAAGCTGTAATTTTCCTGTGTAATGACAAAAAAGGGCATCAAAGAAATAAAGAAGATTAAAAAAATGAAGGGTAAAAGCAATAATTTTTTAGAAAATGAGAAATTAATGATGCCCCTGAAATTTCTAGAAAAAAAAGGGAATTTAATTAGAAAAAATATAAAAGATGATACGTTTTAGTTGAAAAGGTAATTAGTTAATTATTAGTACTATAATATTATTATTTTATTTTTATTAAATAGAATCGCCCGTGATATAATTGGAAAAAGAGAGATTTTCGTAAGAGAAAGGAAAAAAGGTAACGTGTTTGAAAAAGGTAACCGTCCATGATACAATTGGAAAAAGAGAGATTTTAGTTAGAGAAAAGAGAAAAGGTAACGTATTTTGGCTCAAAAAAGTAATTAATTATTTAATACTAATTATAATATAATTATGTTATTTTATTATACAAAATTGATCATAATTTTTAAAAATAGAGAAATTTTAGTTAGATAAAATGTAAAAAATATTGTATTTTACCTAAGAAGTAAATTATTTAGTTATTGAAAAATAGAAAAGGTAATATGTTTAACCTGAAAAAGGAAATTGATTAATAAAGGAGATTTGGGTCGATCCAATCTAAATTGGGTCGCTCCAAATATTGTGTAATGACAAAAAGAGACATCAAAGAAATAAAGAAGATTAAAAACATAAAGGATAAAAGCTGTAATTTTCCTGTGTAATGACAAAAAAGGGCATCAAAGAAATAAAGAAGATTAAAAAAATGAAGGGTAAAAGCAGTAATTTTTAAAATGCAATACTAGCAGACATTAAGAATATATTGATTGATATTAATATGTGTGTGTTTATGTAATTGTGAACACACATACATTTGTACTTTTTTTAAAGAAAATATGTACTATCTTTTTATATTTTTGTGTTGTTTTATATTTGTTTTAATTGCATTATATTAGAATTTATTGTTGATTTTTGTTTTCTAAATTTGAATATTTTTTTTTTGAATTGGCATTTATTTTATAGATTATATTTTGTTGAATTTTGGTATCATTTCTAATTAAGACATGTTTTTATTACTTTTTTAATATTTTATTTTATCATATATTTTTTAAAGATTTTTTTTTGTAATTAAATGTACTTTTATTTGGTAATCAATCTTTTATTAAATTATACTTTAAGATTTAGCCTAATTACATATATTTTAATGTTTCATATTTTTTGGCGTATATATAATATACTTTATACACGTGGGAACATATGTAATTTCACAAATATTACATTTGTACTTTTTTTAAAAGAAAGTTTGTACTATTTTTTATATTTTTGTGTTGGTTTTGTTTATTTTAAGTGTATTATATTAAAGTTTATTGTTGATTTTAGTTTTATAAATTAAGATTTTTTTGAATTATTGTTTGTTTTGTAAATTATATTTTGTTGAATTTAATTTGGTGTCATTTCCAATTATAAAATGTTTTTTTATTAATTTTTTGATATATAGTTTAACCATATTTTTTTTAAAAAAAATTGTTTTGTAATTAAGTGTAAATTCTAATTTTTAAAAAAAAATATTTTTTGAATTGAAATTCTGATGGTATTTTATTATATATGAAGAATGAAGTCGTGATTTATAAGTTTTGTGCTATAACTCTTATATAT
The DNA here is from genome assembly GCA_037693485.1 of Kitagawia praeruptora. Taxonomy (NCBI): domain Eukaryota; kingdom Viridiplantae; phylum Streptophyta; class Magnoliopsida; order Apiales; family Apiaceae; genus Kitagawia; species Kitagawia praeruptora. The sequence continues at coordinate 59,593,010 of CM075350.1, forward strand.
GCACAGATTATTTTACTAATCTTTTATTATAAAATTTTCGTTATGATTTTTTTGTCAAAAGTACTTTTTATAACATTTTGAATTGCGTTTTTATTTTTAATGATAATAAATTAGTAATATGCATGTATTTTGTAATTAAATATATATACTAAACTATTACGGAAAATATGTTAACTTATAATAATAAATAATTAAGTTGATAATGAATATTTTATTAGTTTTATTCTATACTAATTTACTTTAAATTTTATTATTGATGAAATTTAATATTTTTGTAACTTTCAAATTAAATTATTATAGGATTTTTTGTGGTTATTATATTTAGATTCTCTATGAATTATTTTATTTTAGATTTTTGGATTGTTTTTAATTTATTTACAATTTTAGTACCAAATTTAGAATCTTTGCAAAATAATAAATTGTTAATTTATTGATTTGTTTTGACTTTATTAGTATAAATTTTAAAAGCATGTTTGTTGTTAAATCTAAAGCAAAATATTTTTATGACTTTATTTAATAATTAGGTTTTCTTGAAATACTTGTTCGTGGTAAGGTTTTTTTTTAAATTACATTTTAAAGTTCAGTTTAAAATATCTTTGTATTAATTTTAGTTCACAATAATTTTCTCAATTTTAATTTTTTTTATCGTTTTACCATGTGTTATTATTTTTTTTGAAGTTATCATGTTTTATTTTAGTGTATTATGTTATATTCAGATTCTCTATAAATTATTTTTTTTTGAATGTTCGGATTATTTTTAATTTGTTTACAATTTTAGTACCGAATCTAGATCTTTGCAAAATAATAAAATATTAATATATTGATTTGTGTTGACTTTGTTAGTATAAATTCTAAAAAGATGTTTGTTGTAAAATCTAAAATGATAATTTTTTATGATTTTTTTTAATAATTAGGTTTTCTTGAAAAACTATTTTGTGGTAAGGTATTTTTTATTATATTTTGAACTTTAGTCTAAAATATTTTTGTATTAATTTTAGTTAAGAATAATTTTTTCAACTTTAATTTTTTTTCCCGTTTTATCCTATGTTATTTTAGTGCATTGTTCTTTGATATACTTTTTTTTTTATCTACTTATTTGTTAAATTAAAATACCATTAACTCTGGTCTAACTCCCGGCCCATTTCTTCTAATAAACTTACCTTTTTAACCCTGACGACCATACCACGACCACCTAAACCTCTTTACGCTAGTTATATATAGGATATAACTAGCTTTATACCTGGCACGGATAACTTTATTAATATTTTATAGTTTAATTTTGATTAAAAAAAATTTAAAAAAATTAGTTTTATAGCATTTTGAATAATTCATTTTTACTTTTAATAATAATAATACATATGTTATATGCAGTGTTGCAGATTTTGGAAATCGGAACTATTCGGTCGAGGCATCGATTTACGATTTATCAGATGATTCGGTTGAAAAATCGGCGATTTGTCGGCGATTTTTGCAAAATCGGCTGAATCGATTTCAAAATTTTGACCGACTTTTGGCCGATTTATCGGTGATTTTTCAGAAATCGGCCGATTTCAATAACAGAGATTATATGGCTTGTAAATATACATTTGTTTTTTTCTTGTAAATGGTTTTTCTATAATTTATATTTTAATCTAACTTTCCGATCTCGTTTTCCGATTACAGGAAAATGGAGAGTGAGGTGTGTCCATCATTTTGATGTGCTCCGAGAGAGGAGAAGTTGACGGACGGTGAAGGAAAGTTGACGGCGACGGAGCTGAAGAAGTGATGAACAGTGCTATTATTTCGGTCACGAGCTGTACAACAGGAAAGCAGGAAAAAAATATATACGCATATGGCTTATGCGAAGTCAGTTGGGTAAAAAGGAATGTGTTCCCGACCATTGTTATTTTGGGCACAAGGGTACCCATTTTGAGTTATTTAGGTCATTTTCTCCTATATTCAAGTAATTATTTATTATTATTTTTTTATCCTTTTGATTATGTAATTTAACGGTTATCTTAAAGGATTTAGATATTTTGTTATAATGTTTTTATAATTTTTAAAGGCATTTTTTTAACTTTTTTGGAAATATGGGTGGTATTAATTTTTTTTATTTGTTTGAATATTGATTATTTTTTTATATTAATTTTATATTTTTGACATGTGTGCTTTTATTATGTGTTTTTGTTTAGATTAATCTAGGATTTTTATGTTGTATTATATTTAGATATTATTATGAATTTATTTTATGGATGATATGGGCTAAAAGTAAGCCCTAAAGACACATTTAATGTGGCATTAAATGAACCCAATATGGTCAAAACGTGGGGCCCACCAGATGGGCCCAAACCCAATTTATAATATTAATTTCGTAATTAATATTAGTGGTGATTATCAGCTCAGCAATGAGAGTCAAACAAGGATATTACTCTTGCCTGACTTAGTCCCTAAGGCACATACTCCAACATGGAAACTGATTCATACATGGAAGGGGACTAGAACCTTCTTATAGTCGGTGACTTACCCACCAAGTCACCTACCCTACTACAATTCTAGGGCTTCTCAGCCTATATAAAGGGTCTGACCCCTCACTCTCAGAACTACGTCTTGGCTTGATTCTCAATACGAGATACGTAGGCACTCTGTGAGGACCGATCAGTCTCGAACACGGAAACAGCCATTAAAGCACGAAGCTCCCTAACCCTTAGCATTAAATACAATTTGTAACCTAGTTTTTATTCCACAACATTTGGCGCCGTCTGTGGGAAAAAGACATCAACCATGGTAACTACACGAAGAACAACACCAATCACTACTGAGGCTCTGCCCCTAAGCTCCGCTCCGCCTGTTACTGAGCGGGTACCCCCAGCCATAGGGGCGATTACTCAAGCTCAGGTTTCTCAACCTCCAGGGACTAATCCCCATGCCGAGGGGACGTTACCTACGGTCATCCACCCAGGAACCAGCTCCCTTCAGACGCTGATTTCTCCTTTAATTGATCCCAGTCGCCCGCCGCCAGGAGTACAAATCCATACTACGGATCTTCCGAGGAATACCAATCCAATGTATGGTCTGCCTAATTACCCTCCTGGACCAAGTGGTCATGCCTTGCAAATCAGAGATCGAGAGCATCTTGACTACTCTGGCCCCTATACTGATGATTCATCGACTGATGATGATCGTGATGAAGCCCCGAGAAGGCGACGTGCTAGCAGAGAACGAAGAAGGAAAACACAAACTATCCATGATGGACCCCCCTTGACAGCTGCTGAAAGAATCAAGGCTCATGAGGCCGAGATTTTGAGGATAAAGGAAGATATTGCCAGAGAAGAAGCTAGGTTGAATCAAACTCAGCCTCCTCCAACCTCAGGACCGATTCCCTTTATAGATCTAGAGGGGTCTTCAAGGAGGCAGAGAAGGGCTGACGCCCCAACTGGAAGAACAACGAGGGTGGAAACCCCCAAGAGCAACCCTAAGGATCTGATGCCACTTGGGGATCCTGATGATCCCACACCCCCATTTACTGAGGAGGTGATGAATGCCTGCATCTCAAAGAAGTTCAAGATGCCGACAATTAAGGCCTATGATGGAACAGGTGATCCTGCGAACCACGTCAGGACATTCTCAAACGCGCTGTTGCTACAACCCGCAAGTGATGCCTTAAAGTGTAGGGCGTTTCCTCAAACCCTATCGGGTATGGCTCAGAGATGGTACAGCCGGTTGCCTGCAAACTCAATTGGCTCTTTTAAGGAGCTAAGTGCTGCCTTTGTTAGCCAGTTTATCAGCGGAAAAGTGCATGAGAAAAGTTCCGCATCTCTTATGTATGTGGTGCAAGGGAAGAATGAGAATTTGAGAGACTACCTTAAGAGGTTCACTAAGGAGACTTTAAACATTACCGATTTGGAGAATAAGGTTGCAATGGTAGCCTTGTAGCATGGCACCACCGACCTATACTTTAAGAGATCATTGGCAAAGCATCCTCCCGAGAATATGGTTGAGCTCCAGCGAAGGGCTGATAAGTACATCAAGGCTGAGGATAGCACGAAGAAGGAGGTCATAATAGGCAATGGTCGGGGTAACAATGATACAAAGAAGCGAAAGCAAGAGCAGGAGTACGATGCTAGGGAAAAGTATCCCCGAACTAGCAAAGACTCTGATTCGCCACCAAAAAATAGCCTGGGACCAAGGTTCTCTGACTATGCAAGGTTGAATGCTCACAGGAGTCAAATCTTGTTAGAGATCGAGAAGGATAAGGACTTCCGATGGCCGAAGCCACTCAGGGGAGACCCCGCAAAGAGAAACAAGGATCAATATTGTCGGTTCCACCGAGATGTGGGACATGATACAGATGATTGTAGGCAGTTAAAGGATGAGATTGAATTCTTGATCCGCAAAGGAAAGCTAAGTAACTTCACCAAGGGTGAAGATCGTGGAACCCAAAGAAGGGACTACGATAGGAGAAACAATGATAGAAGGGATAATGATCGTGATCGTAACATACAGCCCCGAGGGCCAGTTATCAACATGATCTGGGGAGGCCCGACAGCGGCCGGTACAACTCGAAACTCTCGAAAGGCATACGCCAGGGAGGTGATGCACATCGTGGGAGAGGCCCCGAAGCGTGCTAGAACCGAAATCGTAATTGGTTTTGATGATTCTGATCTTGAAGGGGTGAAATTCCCCCATGATGACCCGTTAGTTATAACCCCCGTGATTGGGAACTCGGAAGTGAAGCGAGTCTTGATAGACAATGGAGCTTCTGTTGACATTCTGTTTCATGATGCTTTTGTGAAAATGGGATATACTGATTCTCAGCTGACCCCGACCAACATGCCCATCTACGGATTCAATGGAATTGAGTCCAAGGTGGAGGGTACTATCCAGTTACCCATGACAATCGGGCAGGAACCTAAAGAAGCTACTCAGATGTTGAATTTTTTGGTAATTAAGGCAGCCTCAACTTATAACGCAATCCTGGGAAGGACTGGACTCCATGCGTTTAAGGCTGTTGCCTCAACATATCACATGAAGATTAAGTTTCCAACCCGGAATGGGGTCGGAGAACAAAAAGGTGACCAGAAGATGGCAAGAAGTTGTTATGTATCCGCCCTAAGAGCTGATGGAGTCGGGGGGCAAGTACTCCCGATTGAAGACATGGATGTCCGTGGTGATGATGAATACCGAAGGAAGCCAGCAGAGGATTTAATCCCCGTCCCTCTGGAGCTGGGCGACCCTGAGAAGGTTACATATATAGGAGCATCTCTGAAGGAACCCCTGAAGGGCGAATTGACAGCGTTCTTGCAAGAGAATAGCAATGTGTTTGCTTGGACAGCAGCGGACATGCCAGGAATTGACCCCCAACTTATAACTCATAGGTTGAACGTCGATCCTGAACGGAAGAAGATAAAGCAGAAAAAGAGGAATTTTGCTCCTGAAAGGCAAGAGGCCATTAAGCAAGAAGTTGACAAACTATTGGAAGCTGGGTTTGTTGAAGAAATTCAATTCCCCGAATGGTTAGCAAACCCTGTAATGGTCAAGAAGGCGAATGGAAAGTGGAGGATGTGTATAGATTTCACTGATTTGAATGATGCGTGCCCAAAGGATTGTTTTCCCTTGCCAAGGATAGACATGTTGATAGATGCCACAGCTGGACATGAAATGTTGAGCTTCATGGATGGTTTCAGTGGCTACAATCAGATTAAGATGCACAAGGAGGACATTCCTAAGGTATCTTTCATAACTGACTTTGGTGTTTTCTGCTATCTTGTTATGGCTTTTGGTCTAAAGAATGCAGGAGCTACTTACCAACGGTTGGTGAATAAGATATTCGCCCATCTGATTGGAAAAACCATGGAGGTCTATGTTGATGACATGTTAGTCAAGAGCCTACTCAAGACTGATCACATTAAGCACCTCAGAGAGGCATTCGAAGTGCTGAGGCACCACAAGATGATGTTGAATCCAGCCAAGTGTGCCTTTGGAGTTGGATCAGGGAAATTTTTGGGACTGATGGTGTCAAAAAGAGGCATAGAAGCCAACCCTGACAAAATCAAAGCAATTCTAGACATGGAACCACCCCGCTCTATACGAGATGTATAGAAGTTAACAGGCCGAGTTGCAGCCTTGGGAAGGTTCATTTCTAAATCTGGTGACAAGTGCTTGCCTTTCTTCCAAGCGTTGAAGAAGGTGAAAAATTTTGAATGGACTCCTGAGAACCAAGAGGCTTTCGAATAGCTGAAGAAGTACATGGCTAAAGCCCCATTGTTGGCCAAGCCTAATGTTAGGAATATGTTGTAGTTGATGATAACTTAACATTCAAGCAAAATTGTATAAGTCAAGTTTTGTAACTGTCAACGGATAAGACTCTATAACTCTATTCGTTGACAGGTAGCTCATCAACGGATGAGGTTTTGTAGCATACTGCAATATCTCTATTTATCAGTTGATAGTGTTTTTATTCAGAGTCATGTTGACCATCAATGGATAGGCAGAATAGGGTAGCCAATTGTAAACAAGCTATGCTATGTAATTATGTCTAAGTGAAAGTGTATCAACGGATGAGAACAGGGCTCTATCAACGGATACAACTCAAAACTACTCTATCAACGGATACAACTCAAACTACCATCAACGGATAACTGTGCACAACATCAACGGATAATCATTATCACTTTATTCTATGCTAGCTGAGAATTAGCAGTTGATAAGGACAGGTTTGACTGACAGATCACATGGGTTGATAGTAGGTATAAAAAGCAGTATGGCAGCCATACTTTGGAAACACAGAAGAAAGAAGCATTCCATTTACACAGTACATACAAGAAAGGTGCAGGGGACATATCTGTTCACAAGGACAACCTTTCGGCTACATGTGGATTTGGAGTGGAGTAGCAAGTCAACTTGAATTAGATTAATATTATCTTATTCCTGTAGTACTTGTAAACTTGGGATATATAACCAAGTGTAGCAACTCTTTAGAGATTAAGAAAACAGACATATTTGCTTAGGGTTTCTTGAATATCCTTAGAAGCAAAGAGTTGTAAAAACAGAAGCTGTGTACATTTGTATCACAGAGTTTTCTTCAAATAAAAGTCTCAGGTGGTACATTTAACCACCTGATTTTTTATGTGTTTGTGAACCATTTCTACTCAGCAATTATTTCCTTATAGATTTCTGTGGTTTTTATCAGAAATTTATAATTATCAAGAATTGTATTCAACCCCCCCTTCTACAATTATACAAGTGTGTAATCTGGGAATAACAATTGGTATCAGAGCAAGCTTCTAATATATTTGAAGTTTAAAGATCAACACACTTCCAACATGTCTAAGAAGGATTATGGAGTGAAGATACCGGTTCTTGATAGAGAAAATTACTTTCACTAGAAAGTAAAAATGCATCTACATCTCATGTCTATTGATGTAGGCTTTGTAGATTGCATTGAGAAGGGTCCTCATGTTCCAATGAAGGCTGCTTCAAGAGTTGGTCTTGCTACAGATGCACCAGACACTTATATTCCAAAACCTGTCTCTGAGTGGAGTACTGAGGATGTTGCAGAAGTCCACAAAGATAAAAAGACCATGAATATTCTGTTTAATGGTTTAGAAACAGACATGGTTGACAATGTTATCAACTGTACTACCGCCAAGGAAGTATGGGACATTGTTCAAACCCTTTGTGAAGGTACAGAACAAGTAAGGGAAAACAAGATGCAGCTACTAATCCAACAGTATGAGCACTTCCATTTCAAGAATGGAGAGACATTGAATGACACATTTAGTAGATTTCAAAAGCTACTGAATGGCCTGAAACTGTATGGAAGAATCTACCAAGTGAAAGATTCTAATCTCAAATTTCTGAGATCACTGCCCAAAGAGTGGAAGCCTATGACTGTTTCTCTAAGAAACACTCAAGAGTACAAGTCATTTACTCTTGAAAGGCTTTATGGAACTTTAAAGACATATGAACTGGAAATGGAGTAGGATGAAGAAATTGAGAAGGCCCAAAAGAAAAGTGGGTCAGTTGCACTTGTTGCCAACTTGGAGCAGAAGGAAGAGAAGAGGACTGAAGCTGCTAAATCTACACCAAACAGGGAGGTTTGTGAAGGTAGAGCAGAATCAAGCAAAAGCAAGGAAAAGGTGTCTGAAGAAATGAGTGTCCTTCAGTAGGATGAATTGGATGAGATAGATGAGCATTTAGCCTTTCTATCTAGGAGATTCTCTAAGCTAAAATTCAGAAGAAACTCTGGGGTGGCCAAGCCATTTAACAAGGATTTTTCTACAAGCAACTATGTGGATAAATCCAAAATTAAATGCTACAATTGTGGAATTGCTGGTCACATAATAAGTGAATGCAGGAAGCCTAGATCAGATAACAAGGGAAAGCCAACTGAAACTGTTGACTACAAGAAGAAATATTTTGATCTTCTCAGACAGAAAGGAAAGGCATTCATGACCCAAGAGTATGACTGGGCTGCTGATGGAAATCATTCTGATGATGATGCTGAGTTTGTCAACCTTGCATTAATGGCTGATTCTGAGCAGGAAGCAAGTTCAGCTAGCAATCAGGGAAATAAGAGGAATCTATGGTACCTAGACAGTGGATGCTCTAGGCATATGACAGGAGATTCAACCCTGCTCACAGAGTTCAAGGAGGAAGCTGGCCCTAGAATTACCTTTGGAGATGACAGCAAAGGATATACTAAGGGATATGGCTTGATTACAAAGGACAATGTCATCATTGAAGAAGTGGCTTTAGTTGAAGGTTTGAAGCACAATTTGCTGAGTGTCAGTCAGATTTGTGACAAAGACTATGAAGTAAAGTTCACTAAAGAAGCCTGTGTTGTTTCTACCAAGGAAAACAACAATGTGGTTCTGACAGGCTTTAGAAAAGGAAATGTTTACATACCTGATTTCAACTCAGTATGCTCAGAATCCATTACTTGTCTCTTCAGCAAAGCAAGCAAGGATGAGAGTTGGCTATGGCATAAAAAGCTGTCTCATTTGAATTTTAAAGTTATGAATGATTTGGTAAGAAAGGATCTTGCTAGAGGAATCCCTCAATTGGAGTTCATCAAGGATGGATTGTGTGATGCCTGCCAATTAGGGAAGCAAAAGAAATCATCCTTCAAGAGCAAGACAGAGTCATCCATTGTTAAGCCCCTCCAATTGCTGCATATGGATTTATTTGGTCCAGTAAATGTCATGTCCATTTCAAAGAATAAATACTGCCTGGTGATTGTGGATGATTTTTCTAAGTTTACATGGACCTTCTTTCTGCACTCCAAAGATTGTGCAAGTGAAATCATCATCAATCATCTCAGACTAGTAAACAATGGTTCTGAAGTAAAAGTACAAAGAATCAGGAGTGACAATGGCACTGAATTCAAAAATTCCACAATGAAGATTTTCTGTGAAAAGAATGGAATTGTCCATGAGTTTTCTGCTGCTAGAACACCTCAACAAAATGGGGTTGTTGAAAGGAAAAACAGAACTCTCATTGAAGCAGCTAGAACAATGTTAAGTGAATCAAGATTGCCAACATATTTCTGGGCTGAAGCTCTCAACACTGCCTGCTTCACTCAGAATATTTCCTTGATCAATCAAGCTAGAGGAATTACTCCTTATCAGTTATTCACCAACAAGAAACCAACGTTAGCTTTTCTTCATGTCTTTGGATGTAAGTGTTTTGTGCTAAGAAATCAAGGAGATAACTTGGGCAAATTTGAAGCAAAGGCAGATGAAGCTATCTTTGTTGGGTATGCAGCAGGGAAATCCTATAGAGTCTACAATCTAAGAACCAACATTGTTATGGAATCTGTACATGTTGTGTTTGATGATCAAAAGATTCTAGGTCTAAATGATGAAGGCTTCCATGAAAAGTTGAGATTTGAAAATGAGGTAGAAGGAAGAATGTACATTGATGATGATAAGGAAAATGAAGATCATGGCCTTGAAAATTCACCTAGAGTTTTTGGTCCAACTAGAAGTGATGCTAACACTGGAAATGAAGCATCCGTTGACAGTCATACTAGATCATCAGATGCATCCATTGACAGGCATTCTCATGTATCCGTCGATAGGAAAAATGGAGCATCCGTTGATAGACAAAACGATGCATCTGTTGACAGTCAACTTCATATCTCCTCAAGGACAACAAAATCAGGGGGAGTTTCTCAAAGTCAAAACTCAATGATCAATCAACAAGATCATGCTCACGTAGATGAAGCAACCTCATCTAGATCAAACCTTCCACCTTCAAGAAAATGGACCAGAGATCATCCTTTTGAGTTAATCATTGGTGACTCAAACTCAAGAGTCCAAACTAGGAGGGCCACACAAGAAGAATGTCTATACAGTAGTTTCATGTCTCAAGAGGAACCTAAGAAAGTGGAAGATGCCCTTCTAGATCCAGATTGGATCTTAGCACTGCAAGAAGAACTAAACCAATTTGAGAGAAATAAAGTATGGAAGCTTGTGCCCAAACCTGATGATAGAGGTATCATAGGTACCAAATGGGTTCTCAAGAATAAGACTGATGAAAATGGCATAATTGTGAGGAATAAAGCTAGATTAGTGGCAAATGGCTATTCTCAAGAAGAAGGAATAGATTTTGATGAAACTTTTGCACCAGTGGCAAGACTTGAGGCAATTAGAATTTTCCTAGCCTATGCAGCACATGCCAATTTCAAAGTCTATCAGATGGATGTCAAAAGTGCCTTTCTAAATGGGGAACTGGAAGAAGAGGTATATGTCCATCAACCTCCTGGCTTTGAAGATCCAGAATTTCCAGAATATGTATATCTTTTCCTGAAAGCACTTTATGGTTTGAAGCAAGCACCAAGAGCCTGGTATGACACTTTATCTTAATTTCTTTTGGAGAATCACTTCACTAGAGGTACAGTAGATAAAACCTTATTTCATAGAAATGTCAATGGTTCTTCAATACTTGTTCAAATCTATGTAGATGATATTATTTTTGGGTCTACAGATGAGAAGCTTTGCAAAAGGTTTGCCAAACTTATGCAAAGTAGGTATGAAATGAGCATGATGGGTGAATTAACTTACTTTCTTGGTTTACAAGTAAAGCAAGTTAATGAGGGAATTTTCATAAGTCAAACAAAATATATTTATGATCTCTTAAAGAAATTTGACTTAATGGATTGTGCCTCTGCAAAAACACCTATGGCCACTGCAACTAAGCTTGAGTTGAATACTAAGGAAAAATCTGTGGACATCTCAAGCTATAGAGGCATGGTAGGCTCACTTCTATATCTAACAGCTAGTAGACCTGATATAATGTTTTCCACTTGTCTGTGTGCTAGATTTCAAGCTGACCCTAGAGAGTCTCACTTAATCGCTATTAAGAGAATTTTCAGGTATCTCAAGGGAACACCAAACCTTGGCATTTGGTACCCAAGAGATTCTGGCTTTGATCTAATTGGCTATTCAGATGCAGACTATGCAGGTTGCAGAATTGATAGGAAAAGTACTACAGGCTCCTGTCAATTTCTAGGGAACAGGCTTGTGTCATGGTTCAGTAAGAAATAGAACTCAGTCTCCACTTCTACAGCCGAAGCTGAGTACATTGCAGCTGGAAGTTGTTGTGCACAGATTCTTTGGATGAAAAATCAACTTATTGACTATGGTCTAAAAATTGAGAAGATTCCAATTTTCTGTGACAACACTAGTGCTATTGCCATCATAGAAAATCCAGTGCAACATTCGAGAACCAAGCATATTGACATCAAATACCACTTCATTAGAGAGCATGTGATGAATGGTACAGTAGAAATACACTTTGTGCCAAGTGAAATGCAGCTTGCAGATATCTTCACCAAGCCTCTTGATGAATCTTCATTTACAAGGTTGGTAGGTGAACTAGGTATGCTTAATTTTTCATAATTCCTAGTGATTTCTAATCATACTGTATTGCAGCTAGAAATGTGTTTTGGTTTACTTGAGAATTAAAAACTCTCAGAAAAACTCTTAGCAGAAATTTTGTTTAAGGCAAAATTTGCTTATCAACGGATAACAGCTTGTCCACGTCATCGATGGATAAACTGTTTTCTCAACCGTCCAATCTTTATCCGTTGATATACATATTTCTTTTTATAGCCATTGGTAAACGTGTATAATTAGTCACGGCTGTACTTCTTTTCTTTTCATTTATTATCTGACAGTTACTTTTGTCCAATGGGGTAATTACTTTTAATTATTTCATTTTTAATTCTTGAAAAATATAAAAGGCTGTCTTGTGCTCTCACATCTCACCTTTATTCATTTTCAAGAATCTCATAAGTTAACTAAATCTTCTTCACTAAAACTCTCTTTGCAACAAAAGTTCAAACACTTCAATGGCGCCTATTGTTAAGATGATGTCTTCCACTGGGTTTACCTATGAGAAGAACAATTTCGCGGCCTTTGTTGATACAGTGAACGCTCCAGAAGCATATCACACCATGATGAATTTCGTGAAGAAATGCAAACTGTCATATGCTATGACTACCACCACACTCCTCATTCATGAAGTAATTGAGGAAATGTGGACATCAGCTGAATTTAATGGTAATGATGAAACTATCTCTTTTTCTCTTAAGGGTAAAAATTATGTGGCTAATTCTGATGTCTTTACTGCATGTTTAAAATTACCTGAAAATAATTGTACATCATTTCCAACCGATGCTGAAATAGTTACCATGCTAAACTCAAGTGGATATGCATTTAGTACTGACAATTTAGGCAAAATTGTTAGGAAGGGTATGGTTAAAGAATGGAGTTATCTGTGTGATGCTTTCATTAAAACTTTTTCTGGTAAAATTAGTAATTTTGATGCTGTTACTAAAACCATTCTAGTGATGCTTTGTATGCTTTTAACTGATAAATACTTCAACTTTGGCACACTAGTAATGTATGAAATAGCAGCTAAATTGGGTAACAAAGAAACTAGGGGCAAAAATATCTACTTTGCTAGATTTTTGATGCTCTTAGGCCTGCATTTGTCAGAGAATGAGCTATCCCTCTCTAACCCGGATAGCAAGTTCAGTTGTTTTGTACAGGAGAAGAGAGTCATCAGTGACTTGATTCGAATGAATCTGAATGCATGAGTGCAATTGGTTTATCCACCAATTGTTCAGGTAGCTTCTAATCTTATTACTCCTATCTCTACCCAAATTTCTTTGCCTTCCATTGTCACAATGGAGTCTGTAGTTGTGACCAAACAGGCTCCTACCCAAGTGACCAAATCCAAAGTCTCAAAACCACAATCTAAAAGACAAACCTCAGGTGTCTCTCAAAACGCACCTGTTGCAAAAACTACCAAAACTTTTGAGGGGAGTGTGAAGGTGGTAGTGAGTGGTGAGGGACAGGGTGAACATCAAAGAAGCCCTAAGGATAAGGAAGGTGAGGCAGGTGCAACCAACATTTCAGTCTCTCAAAAGACTGTTAATGAACCTTCAAGCCAAATTCTAGTTACATCCTCTCAACAGGGTGTGACTACTGATTTAAGTTCCATTCCAGGAACACTGCACAAAAGGGGAAGAGACACAGATAGCTCTCACTCAAAAACCTATGGTAGAAGAGTAAAGTCCAAAACCATTTGGGAATCACAGGGTGCACACACAGTACAACAAACTGTACCTTCTCAAATTCAGTTTGATGTGACTTCAATAAATGTGGAGTCACAGCCCCTTGATCTTAACCTTCAAATCGATACACATTTTAATCCACCATCACCAACTCCATCTCTGGATGTGGATATGATATCTACATCAATTCCTGATTCTCCATCTTTAAAATTCTTGGAGAAGCCCCACTCAACAATTGGTGGTCATCATCTTTTAGATGATTTGTTGGGCCATCAATCTTCCATTCCTGAATTCACAACACTATCTGTGGCCTCTTCCTTAAAATCAATCACCACAGATTCAGTGTTGGTTTTCACTTCAACGAATACTCTTTTTCCTTCATCAACGGATATCCTTCATTCATTGACAGGTGTTTCTCCACCAACGGATGTGTCTACAACTAATTATCCGTTGACAGCAATAACTACTACATCAACGGATACACTTTATCCGTTGACAACTCTCTCTACCACTGCAAAATGTGACATTCCCATGTCAACTGTGGAGGAGTTTGTAGTAGTTGAAACACTTTTAGGATTGAGGGAAGGAAGTGAGAGGCTGCCTTGTGAGCAGGCAAAAGGAGAGAAAAATAATGAGAGGCTGACCATTTCTTCCGGTCAGGCAAAAGGAGAGCAAGAGAGTTCCACCTTAGTAGGTGAAGGTGAGGGTGTGAGAGGTGTGAGCCAGGGGGAGTCCCTGATGCAAGAAAAGAGAGATGAGAGGAGAGAAGGGACTACATGAGAAATAAGGCAGGAAGATTCAGCCATTGCAAGTGAGTTAATGGAGGTTAATGAAGCTTCCAAAGAGATGGAATTTCGACAAGAATATCAGTCAATTATTGACTCCATCTCTTTGGATCCTGAAACCTTTACTCATCCTGTCCCTGCCTATCAAATCATGGCACAACAGGGCAATGTGGAGGCAGAGGAGGCAATGCAACTAGTGCACACCTCAGAATCTCTTCAAAGAGCAAAAGAAGCTTTTCAAACCCTGTCTCCAAGTGCTGGAAGTGAAGATTTTGGCAGTGATGACAGTCAAAGTTCAGATGGTGAAGAAATCAATGAAGAAGAAACTCCAAAATGGATGTTTACAAATGCCACTGAACTTAGGGATCTCAATGTGGAAATCATGGAGCAATATCACTCTGGTAAGGCTGAGCACCAAACTGCAGAACCACAGAGAAAGACTGTTCTTGAGCAGGTTATGGCCTCACTGAAATTGCAAAAGATGCACACAGTTATTCAAAGAACACAACAGGAGGAGGTCAAAACTGCAATTAGAGATATGAAGATAGAACTAGATGCCAGGATTGAGGCACTAGCTCCTACTACCACTCAGAAGGTGATACTAGCAAACTTCTCAAAGAAGATAGCCTGGCTAAGTCTGTTCAGCTTCTTTCCTCCATAGTGGATAGTATGGAATCTCAAATGCAAACTATCATTGCCAATCAATCAAAACAAACTCAACTACTGGAAATGCTACTTGCAGCTTCACCCCCAACCCTTGATGCTAACAAAAAGGGGAGAAAATTAGAACAAGCAAAGAAGAGGCTGCAACATCATCTGGTCAAATTCAAGCCACCAGTAGTAAGATAGCACAGATTGAGGGGGAGCAACAGCCAACTATAGTGGTCAATCCAACAGAGTTTGAAATAAAGGCTTCCCCTGTGAAGAAACAAGTGGCTCTGCCTGAGATTCAAAGTTTAGAAGAAATCTCAGATGGTGAAAGGCAAGCCAGAATAGAAGCTTTGGAAAAGATCAATAAAGAGACTAATGAAAGAATTCTAAGGACAGAGAGGATGATCAATGAATCAATTGCATCATCTCTGTTTCTTAATGCTCAATCTTCTGCTCCAACAATATCAACCACAATCATGAAGGTGCTCACTCCAAAGATTGTGGCTCCTACATTCTATGATGTTGAGCCATCATATGTCAAAGAGTTTGAACCAGTCATCAAAACCAGGGCCTACTCACCTCCAAAGGAAAATGGGAAGAACAAGCTTCAATTAGACTACCCATTTCCCAAGGATGATGAAGAAAAGCTAATGGGAAAAACTATCATAGAGTTCAAAGAGCAGACAAATAAGAGTGTAAGAGATTGGATGGCTGTAATTATAAGGAATGGAAAAGTATTAAATATATCCAACAGCCATCCTAGATTTGTGGAAGCTAAAAGAGAAGAAGTCTCCAGAATCCAAAGGGAAGCTCATCCAAGTACAGAAAATCAACATGAGAACTCAGATGAGAAGCAAGCCAGGCTGGCTCAAGAGTTAATGGATGAGGTAGAGGTTGAAATGGAGGAACCTGAGGAAGTTCCCAAATCCAAACCCAAAAGAAGGAAAGCTAAAACCAAAAGGGTTCTTTCTCCAGAACCCTCTCCAGAAAAAGAAACCACTGGCTCATCAGTATCTATATCTGCAACAGTAATCGACCCAACTGTGAACTTTCATGGTGACCCCATAATGCCTAAAGAAGAACCAATGAATTTTGATTCAATTAAAGTTCCTTCATTCTTGCTGAATCCAAAACAGAAGAAAAGGGCTCCAAAGAAGCAACTTTCAAAGGGACCAGTTCAAGTTGCTAGGGTACCTGCTATTGTCAAACAGCCAATCTTGGAAAACAAAGAAGACTTTATCTATCAGGCAGAAATTGAAGAATACTCTGGCATGAATCTATTTTTGGATGAATTGTCAGAAGTAAAAGGAATTGATAAGTACAAGAATCTGCCTGAGAGATTAGTGTTTGTCTACAAGGGAGGAAGTCAGAGGACATGGCCATTACAGAAGGTTCTTGGAGAGAATTATCATACATTGACCAAAGTGTTCTCAGCATTCAAGAGACACACAGGGTTCTCTGAGATAGCTAGAAGGGAGATAATTAGCAGAATAGAAGAAATAAGGAGAGAATGGAACTCACCCTCAAGTCTACCAAAGAAAATGAAGATCCCATATAATGGACAGAAAATCCACATTCAACCCTTTTGGATGATGAAGTTCAGGGATGAAGAGGGCACTAGGAGATTCTTCAGGTTAGAAGACCAACTGTCAAAGGCTAGTTCTGAATACCTAAGATGGTTACAACTAAAGCTAAATCCAAAAGTTGTTGAAGAAGATACCTTCTATAGGCAACTTCTAGTGCAAATTGAGTCCAACTCTGCCAAGGAAGGAAAGTCAAGGGTGCAGCCAACCAGAGAGAGGAAACATCATTAATTTGCTCAACCTAAAGGAGCACATCTCTGATAAGTTTCTTAAAGCTTTCTGTTTTTAATTTTTGTAGCTTAATATAATTTTTGCATACTGTAGTGTATAAATCTTTAGGAATGTTTTGTTATCATCAAGGTTCTGAATTTATGCTTTATTGCCATCAAGTATAAATTGGGGGAGATTGTTAGGAATATGTTGTAGTTGATGATAACTTAACATTCAAGCAAAATTGTATAAGTCAAGTTTTGTAATTGTCAACGGATAAGACTCTATAACTCTATTCGTTGACAGGTAGCTCATCAACGGATGAGGTTTTGTAGCATACTGCAATATCTCTATTTATCAGTTGATAGTGTTTTTATTCAGAGTCATGTTGACCATCAATGGATAGGCAGAATAGGGTAGCCAATTGTAAATAAGCTATGCTATGTAATTCTGTCTAAGTGAAAGTGTATCAACGGATGAGAACAGGGCTCTATCAATGGATACAACTCAAAACTACTCTATCAACGGATACAGATCAAACTACCATCAACGGATAACTGTGCACAACATCAACGTATAATCATTATCACTTTATTCTATGCTAGCTGGGAATTAGCAGTTGATAAGGACATGTTTGACTGACAGATCACATGGGTTGATAGTAGGTATAAAAAGCAGTATGGCAGCCATACTTTGGAAACACAGAAGAAAGAAGCATTCCATTTACACAGTACATACAAGAAAGGTGCAGGGGACATATCTGTTCACAAGGACAACCTTTCGGCTACATGTGGATTTGGAGTGGAGTAGCAAGTCAACTTGAATTAGATTAATATTATCTTATTCCTGTAGTACTTGTAAACTTGGGATATATAACCAAGTGTAGCAACTCTTTAGAGATTAAGAAAACAGACATATTTGATTAGGGTTTCTTGAATATCCTTAGAAGCAAAGAGTTGTAAAAACAGAAGCTGTGTACATTTGTATCAAAGAGTTTTCTTCAAATAAAAGTCTCAGGTGGTACATTTAACCACCTGATTTTTTATGTGTTTGTGAACCGTTTCTACTCAGCAATTATTTCCTTATAGATTTCTGTGGTTTTTATCAGAAATTTATAATTATCAAGAATTATATTCAACCCCCCCTTCTACAATTATACAAGTGTGTAATCTGGGAATAACACCTAATCCCGGGGAGACTCTTTATCTATACCTGGCAGTATCCGAACAAGCATTGAGTGTTGTTCTCATTCGAGAAGAGAAGAAAATTCAGAAACCTATCTATTATGTGAGCAAGGTATTGCATGGGGCTGAGTTGAATTATTCAACTATCGAGAAGTTCGCTTTGGCATTGGTAACAGCCTCGAGAAAGTTGTGACCTTATTTTCAGGCACACAAGATCCAAGTCTTGACAGACCAGCAATTGAGGAACATATTGCATAGCCCTAAGGCCAGTGGCAGGCTAATCAAGTGGGCGATTGAGTTAGGAGAATTCGATATCGCATACAAGCCTTGAACAACCGTTAAGGCTCAGGCATTAGCTGACTTCGTGGTTGAATGCACCATTAACAACCAAGAAGTCGGGGGGCAAGATATAGTGACTACCCCTGGGAAGGAGGAAAAAGAAGATGAGCTCGTACCTGATCTGAAGGAGTATTGGGTACTCTATTTTGATGGAGCATCAAAAACAAAATCTAGTGGTGCAGGTTTGGTTTTGCAAAGCCCCGATGGGTTCACAGTTGAGTATGCTCTAAAGTTGGACTTTCCTACCACCAATAACGAAGCGGAGTATGAGGCATTGATAGCCGGTTTGGGCTTGGCCAGAGTCATGAGGGTCAAGAACCTCAAAGTTTGTGGAGATTCAAGACTGGTAGTCTCGCAAGTGAATGGCGAATTTGAAGCCAAGGATGAAATTATGGCAAAGTATTTGAAAGTCGTAAAGGCTGTTATGACTCAGTTTGATGAATGCTATGTGGAGCATATTCCGAGAGAAGAGAACATTAAGGCCGATGCCATGTCCAAGTTCGCTTCTTCTGAGATAGAGAATTATGCAGAGAGTGTTTACTTCCAGGTCTTGAAGGCCCCGACCTTTAACTCGAAGTTGGTGGCACCAATTGATATAGGAAGCTGCTGGATGGATCCTATCAAAGCTCACCTCGAAACCGGTTAGCTCCCTGACAATGCCTTGGAGGCACGAAAGCTGTCAGTAAGAGCATTGAGATACGCCTTGATCGAAGGTATCCTTTATAAGAGATCGTTTGTTATCCCGTATTTGAAGTGTTTAAGGCCCCAAGAGGCTAAGGAAGCATTGGAAGAAGTTCATGAAGGGATTTGTGGGCAACACTTGGGGGGCAGAGCCCTAGCCCACAAAATTACCCGCCTGGGATTCTATTGGCCAGGGATGTTGGCAGATGCCCAGAATTATGTCAAGAAGTGTGACAGATGTCAAAAGCACGCCCCTATCGTAAGGCAGCCGCCTGAGATGTTAACTTCAGTTAGCTCTCCCATACCGTTTGCAATGTGGGGGATGGACATACCTGGTCCTTTCCCCATGGCGTCAGCACAAAGGAAGTTTTTGATAGTGGCCATCGACTACTTCACCAAGTGGATTGAGGCTAAACCTCTAGCAAAGATAACCACTAAGCAGGTTGCCCAGTTCTTTTGGGAGAATGTCATTTGTAGGTACGGAATTCCCCGAATCCTTGTGACAGATAATGGGACGCAGTTCAACAATGAAGAATTTAGGAAATACTGCGAGGAAAATGCTATTGAGCTTCGTTTTACTTCAGTAGCACACCCGCAAGCTAATGGACAGGCAGAGGTATCCAATCGAATTATCCTTGATGGACTAAAGAAAAGAGTTGAACGCTCAAGGAACACTTGGGTGGATGAGTTATTGCCTATACTCTGGGCATATCGCACCACTTGTAAGGTGACAACAGGAGCAACCCCGTTTTTGTTGGCTTACGGAGCCGAGGCAGTTGTGCCCTTGGAGATCATGCATGCTGTTAGGTCCAAATGTGTTGTAGAGGGGGGGGTGAATACAACTTTTCGATTTTGAGAAGCAATAAATACGATGCAATAAATGAACACACAGATTCAAGGAATATATTTCTTTATATATAACTTGAAAGGATTGCTACAACATTCATTACAAAGTATAACAGAAGTTCAGAGAGAAGTGAATGATTCTAAGCTCTGTGAATATACTCTCTCTCTTTTTCTTGTGTTTTTCTCAATATTGCTCACTAACTAAAACATTACACAAGTGCTTCTATTTATACTACATGTAATCTATGTCCTGTAGTCTTCAAAGACTAAGATGTACGTGGCCCAATGATGTCCACATAAATCTTGCCTTATCTTGAAAGCTTGGAAATCTGCCAATCAGAAGATGCCATGTGTCATGTTGAAGCTGCACTCTAAGTAGAACTTCTACTTGAGAATTTCTACTTAGCCATCTCGAAATTTCTAAGTCGAACTTCTACTTAGAAATATTCTACTTGGCCATCCAGAACATTTGGTACTTAGAAAATATTCTGGTCTTCAACTTGAAACTTTAATGCACATCTTGAGCTTGTGATATCTTCATGTCTTCTTTATTCTTCGGCAAGCTCTTGAACATGGATCTTTATTACTGACATAAACTTGCTATCAATGTCCTGACACTTGATGCACTGGTCTGGTTCATAAGTGACTAGTCTTGATAGTGTTTCTGCTTCTTGAATAAATTACCATATTCACTTAGTAACTTGGCTTTCCAATATTTGCTTTCCTTCTTGTTCACTTGAAATCAATTGGTCTTGTTGATACTGATAGTTATGATCTTGAATCTCGAATTCTCAAATCACTGA
Organism: Kitagawia praeruptora; assembly: GCA_037693485.1. Lineage (NCBI taxonomy): Eukaryota > Viridiplantae > Streptophyta > Magnoliopsida > Apiales > Apiaceae > Kitagawia > Kitagawia praeruptora. Next base: position 59,613,656 of record CM075350.1, read on the forward strand.
GGCCTGAACAACTTTGACTTGAACTTCTCTCAATGATTTCTTCTTGGCTTGATCATAGTTAACATGTTCAATTGTATCAATTACCTTGTCTTCATTTAGTGTTGATTTCTTGTGACTTCTTGTTCTTGATTGTCTTCTGGTTAAGTATCTTTTCTTTTAATTGAGTTACATTAGTTATAGTGTTACAAGTTAATACACTCTGCCTTTCAATCTCCCCCAATTTGATTGTCTAACAATGACATTCAAATTAATGAAGGATAACTCAACTAAACAATGAGACGAGAAAAGATAATTAACATTACATTCTTGAAAAATATACAATTGAAAAGTACTTGAAAACAATACAAAGAACTTAAACTAGAAACAGAATTCGAACCTCGAATTAAAGATCATTTGAATGATTCCTATCACCTGGATTATTTCATATCTTTTAGTCAAACTTATATCACCTTATTGGATTCACTCTAAGATGAATTTTCCTCAAGTGAGTTAAAGCAACCGAAAGACATGAAGTTTTTCCAACTTCAAGTTCACACCACTCTGACCTTTAACCCTAATTCCGTTTCCTTTTCCTAGCTTCAGCAGCTTGATCTTTTTCTTCTTTCTGCCTTCTGCGCTTCTCCTCCTGCTGCTTTTGTTTCTTATATACTGGATCATGAAGTTGCATCCACCTAGTATTCAACAAACTTACTGCTTCCATCTCTAGAGGGTTCCTGGGTTCTGGGTAAGGATGTTTGAAAAGCCTTTTGAGTTTGTCCACCTCCTGAGTAGTCCTGATCTCTGGAATTTCCTCAAATTTCTTCATTATAAGCCGAGGTTTCCTATGAGTTTTATCAGCTTTAAAATGACAATAGATCATTTTGGGATAGCCTTTGACACGGTTAGTATTGTGGACACTAGCCGCATCTTGCTCCAATCGCTTCTTTTCCACTACTACATCAGATAGGTAACTCACGAGTCTCTGCTTTTCTTTCACATACTTAACTTCCACATCTTCCCATTTGAACACATATAAAACTTTCTCCAAAAATGCAGCATCTTGAGTCTGCTGCAACCATTGTCTACTCATATGCAAGAGTGTTTGCTTCTGGTCTGCATCTATGAATACTAAGGCATCAGCTGTATTATCAGCAAAAGAGTGTATCCAGTATACACTATCTCTTCCTGGAACACCAACTGCCTCCCTTATCTCTCCTTGTTCAAGTGCTCCAGAAGGAAGATTCAGAGCTTCATCAACATTCTTCATTGCTTGAAGAATATTCCAATTCCTCTCTATTAGCTCTGGTTCAATCTTCACATTATCAAGAGGGTTTGGAGCAATGACATCACACTTCCACACCTCATTGCTCTTCTTGAATATGGCACTTTCAATGATCTTCACTGATTTATCTTTAAGCTCAGAAGCGAATCCCTTACCCATCATTTGTCTACAGACGGCTTTAAGAGATTCCACTGAAAGTTCCATTAAGTCCTTTTCCTCCAAGCTCACCCTCTTCAATTTACTGTCAACCACCATCCGGACAACATTTGGATATGCTGAGAATTCTGGACCCTTGTCCTCTGCTAGCTGCATTAAGTGATCCCTATACAGAATGCTTAGATTCTCAGAATGAGAGTATTGAATTTTTGTTGCTAGCAAGAACAACTCTGATGCAGATCTTCTCGTCATGAATTGGTCATCCACATACATGAAAGACATTGGGACTCCTTCTGTGAAAGACAAAATAACCTGCCACTCCTTTTGCGTTGAATTGTATCCAACCCTGACTTTAGAAATTAATCTCTTTAACGCACTTATGTAGTCAGCAGCCATTGGATTCTGCAAATTTAGGTTGTAGAACAGATCATCTGCCTCCTTGTTATGATCTCCTTTTGTACATGGTCCCATCAATATCTTCCTTGCGTCATCCCACTTCTGCCCTATCCTTCTATTGTCCAGATCAATTTGAGGATCAGCTAGCCTTGCAAGCTCATAATCGTACTGCTTCCCTTGTAGCTCCGCTTTCTTTTCCTGAAACGCAGCACGATCTTGCATTGCCTTCATTTTAAAGAACTCAGCTTGTTCCAAGGATAACTTTTGAGATTTAAGGGTTTCCTCATCAACAGTAATTTCTTCAGGCAATCCGAAAGACATTCCAGCACCTCCACCTTGATCCTTCAATGATCTCTTTATAGCATGTTTCAAAGGTGCGTCTTCCATATCGGAATCTGAGTCAAGTACCTCCTGTACTTTTTCTTGATGACTCAGATCAGCGAATGGCTCATCTTGCTCAATCGCTATTGCCTTACCCTTTTTCCTTCTCAGAGCCTCTTCATCAATAGACGGCTCAATTTCTTTGACAAGATCAGCTTGTTCTTGAATTTCTTCGATTTGAACTCCCTGCTGTCTCGTCTCCTTTATACTCTCCCCCTTAGGTGAGTTATCCTGAACTCCACCCTGGTCTCCAGATCCACCAGCTGCGTAAGAATCTTCAAAACCAGAACCATAGGGTCCTGCTCCACTAGCACCACCTGTACCAGCATTGGGGGGAGGTTGTTGCGGCGCGAAACACTCCTGGGGCACAAAACTTCTGATTGCGAACATAACTCTGCTTATCTCCACAGCCAGATTATCCATTGTAAGCTCCATTGCTCCCATCCTGTCATTCAGGGTGTTTCCCAAGACACCAGCAGCATGGCCCAAGTCATTTACCTTATTTGTCAAATCATTAAAAGCTGTAGCTTGACTTGCCATTCGTGCTGCGTAGTCGTCAAGAGCCCTTTGATTGTTTCCAACGTTCATCCCTAACTGCCCCATTGACTGCCCAAACTGCTTCATTTGATTTTCCATAGAAGACATACGAGTTTCAAGATTTTCAGTATTAAGGGACGGTGTTTGGTTTAGGTGACCTCGCTCTAATTCTCGTTCTGTTGGTATTTGGCGCTCGGTTTCGGGCCTTAAAAATGAAGGTCCCTCTCTCCCTAACCTCTCACACACACTCCCTGTCTCACGCTCGTGTATGTCTTCAATAATTGATCCAAAATATGAAGCAGTACCTGCAGAAACTGGATAAGAAATATAATTTGCAGTTATGGGATCAATTGCTGTTTGTTCCTGAGTTGGAATCTCAGGATGAGAGGCTACAAAGTGTTCTTGTACGACATCAGAACCGATCCTCTTTGTAGCATCAGTACGTACCGGTGAAGGTACGGCTGAAGTTTTTAAAGCTTCATGTCCTCTTGAAGCAACAGTATCTTCAAGAGGTACATAATCATCATCAAAATCCCTATGTGCAGATTGTTCAAGGGGTGAACCACTCTCGTGAGATGGAGTGGTTGCGTGTGACACTCTAGGGTTTGACTGAGGTTTAGAAGCAGCAGCATGAGAAATTTTGGCTTTCTTTCGAGTAAGAGGCTGCTCTTCGGGTTCACTCTCCTCATCATATCCTACATTTACAGGTGATGGCTGTTTGGATTCCGGTGACGGGGGTGGTAAGGAATTAGAAATATAGCTCTCACCCTGGGATAGATCCTGCGGGCTAGCAGTCTCTTGGGTCTGGGAATCAGAAACATAGGAAGAGGAATGAGTAGAATGTAGAGAGAGATTACCTGATTCATTACCTTGTTCATCACCGCTTTGCTCATCAGGAATCTCTTCAAATGCCTCAGCATGAGCAGACCGATTCTGAGCATGTGATGAAACTTGCGAGAATTCCATCAAAGTGGTAACTCCCTCATCATATGTAAGCCACTGTTGTAAGGTATCAGGAATTGACATCGGTTTTCCATGATGTTTATTCTGATTATCAATCGTTGACAGTGACTTAGTGCCCATCCCTAGCGGTGCAGATGTTGGACCTCTGGCAAAACTCTGTCTAACAGCAAGAGCATCCTTCGGTATTAAATGATTAATCAGCATCTGTAAGAACCGAGGAAACCAGCAGACAACATCTGTGGTGTTGAGGTCTCTGCTTGCAGGAGATCCCATTACACCAACTATCTCCGAGAGAACTATGCGTCCATAATTTATATCCAGTTCTCTTGCTAGGGCAATTCCAAGGTTTTGCATGGGAATGGAAATTTGATGGTAATCGCTTTCTCGTGCCCGAAAACATCTTGTGATGGCCTCGAAAAAGTAATTCCATTCCACATGAAGAAATTGTTTTTGGATGTTTCCAGTGATCCGGCCAGTCGGAGGATAACACCCTATTTCTTCAAAGAATCTGAGGCGTTCTGCAGCTGTAGGTTCTGAATCATAAGCATCTTTAATGGGGAATCCCAGAACCTTGTTGACAATTTGTTCAGTCACCTCATATTCCTGACCCGCTAAGGTAAACCTGAAACCAAAGGGGGTTGATTTGCTCCCAAAAGAAACCGCACTAGTCCATAATTGCTGTAAAGCATCATGTACTAGTGTAGGTTTAGCAGTAAAAGCATCGCTAGCTTTGGAATACAAATTGAGAAATCGTATGCAAGATTTAAAGCGCGGGAGTTGATCACCAATTTCCGTAGAAATATTATAAAAATTGTTTTTGGCAAGTGAAAATTGGTGAGCCATTTTAATTAAGAGTTTTTCTTTAAAAGATGTGAATTTTAATTTTAATTTCTGAAAAACAATTAATTTTTTTAATTAACAGTTTTATCCCTTTTAATTTATCAAGAACAACAGTAGTCCCTTTTTAGAAAAATTAAACTACGGGATTAAAACAACAAGAGGCGAATAACAACAACCCAATAACTGAATCTGCAATGGGGATGTATATACGTGTATGTATATCAGTGAAGTTGTATGTGTATACACCAGTGAAATCGTGTGTATGAGATCGTGTTTGTATAGATCTGTGAAATTGTGTGTATATATACGTGTGTATATATCTCAATAAAAATGAACCGTTACACAAACACACAAGAACAGTGATTAATGATAACACACATATGATAGCAGTCTAAAATTGGGCATTAATTCGTTGTCCGTATGAGATTAGTCACAAAGATCACGAATCAGTGATTGCAAGTATGAAATCGCCTGTATGTATATGAGGCGGCTGTAAAACTCAATTAGGTAAAAGTGAAAGAATAGATCGAGTTAGAGATGTTTATATAGACATGAATGTGAAATGACCAAAGTGTCCCTGTTAAAAAATATGAAAACTCTAAGTACATACAGGGAACACTCTATCTCGAAGTCTAAGTCGAAGTTCGAGATGAAGTTCGAGATAGGTGTCAACTCGAACATTTAGCACTTAGCCATTTTACAGCAAAAACCAACAAGGAAATCTATCTCGAAATTCTAAGTCGAAATTCGAGATAAAGTTCGAGTTAGGAGTTAACTCGAAAAATTCCCTTAACTAATTGAGAATTCTATCTCAAACTCTAAGTCAAACTCTAAGTCGAACTCTAAGTCGAACTCTAAGTCGAACTTCGAGTTGAACTTCGAGATAGAGGTTAACTCGAAGTTAATCTCAATTCTTTTCAAAATATCCCCAAAAATGGAAACCTCATCTCAATTTCGAGATGGAGTTCGAGATAGACTTTATCTCGAATATTTTGAAGATAATAAATAGGCACACTGGTAACTCTAAGTCGAACTCTAAGTCGAATTTCGAGTTGAATTTCGAGATAGAGTCTAACTCGAAATTCTTCCCAGACTTAGAATTTTCAAAACTTCACTCTGGAAGCTCAAATCGAAATTCAACTAGAATTTCAAGATGAGTTTCGAGATAGTGATTAACTCGAAATTTTGAAGATACTTAAATTAATTTGACAATTTTTCTTTGAAAAACTCAACAATTAATTTTGTCAAATTAATATAAATATCAATTCAAGGATTTTAATATATGACATAATTAAAACATTCCTTGATAATTCTAAGGCCTCTAATTACATGAAAAACACAGGTAAATTCATCTAAAAATCATGCAATATTTAGAATATTATGAATTTAACTCCCCCTATGATCATGCAATATAACAAGCATAAATTCAAAGATTTGTGCTATAAAAGACACTTAAAACACACTGAATTCATGCAAAATCACACTATATGCACCCTATAATAATCATTAATTAGGCATTTTAAAGTCTAAACACATAATGATTAAATAGCTTGCATATACAAACATAACCATGGATTTTACAGATAGAAGGCTTTACTAACTTGTGTTAAGCATTCCCAATTCACCAACCAACCTATTGAATGTTACTTCATCAAGAGGTTTGGTGAATATATCTGCAATTTGTTGCATTGTGGGCACAAAATGTAGCTCCACAGTCCCCTCCTCGACATGTTCTCTTATGAAGTGATACCTGATGTCGATGTGCTTGGTTCTTGAGTGATCTACAGGATTGTTGGTTATGGCAATGGCACTTGTGTTGTCACACATAATTGGAATTTTCTTGTGCTCCATGCCATAATCCTTCAATTGGTTCCTCATCCACAGTATTTGAGCTACACAGCTTCCAGCAGCAATGTACTCAGCTTCAGCAGTAGAAGTAGATACTGTATGTTGCTTTTTACTTTGCCAGGACACCAATCTTCTGCCAAGAAATTGACAAGCACCAGATGTGCTTTTCCTATCAATCCTGCAACCTGCATAGTCTGAATCCGTATAGCCAATTAGATTAAAACCTGTATCTCTTGGGTACCAAATTCCTAGATTTGGTGTGCCCTTGAGATACCTAAAAATTCTTTTGACGGCTATGAGATGTGATTCTCTAGGATCCGCTTGGAATCTTGCACATAAACAAGTCGCGAACATTATATCGGGTCTACTTGCAGTTAAATAGAGAAGTGAGCCAATCATACCTCGATAGCTTGTGATGTCAACTGATTTACCTGATTTGTCTTCATCAAGCTTCGTGGCTGTTGCCATGGGAGTCTTAGCTGCTGATGTATCTTCTAGATTATACTTCTTGAGTAAATCTCTGACGTACTTGGATTGACAGATAAAGATACCATCTTTTCTCTGACTGATCTGTAACCCAAGGAAGAAGGACAGCTCTCCCATCATGCTCATCTCGTATTTCTCTTGCATTAGCTTGGCAAATTTCTCGCACAAGCGCTCATTAGATGACCCGAAGATAATATCGTCCACATAGACTTGAACAAGTATTAAATCATTCTTCACATTCTTATAGAACAATGTTTTGTCAATTACTCCCCTAGTAAAACCACTTTCAATTAAGAATACGGATAGGGTTTCATACCAACATCTTGGGGATTGCCTGAGGCCATAGACAGATTTGAAGAGAAGATACACAAAATCCACAAGTTCTGGATCAATGAAGCCAGGCGGCTGTTCCAGATACACTTCTTCTTCTAACTCTCCGTTCAGGAAGGCACTTTTCACATCCATCTGAAAAACCTTGAAGTTCTTGTGTGCTGCAAATGCCAAGAACATCCTGACTGCCTCAAGTCTTGCAACCGGTGCATAGGTCTCATCATAATCAATTCCTTCTCGCTGAGAATAACCTTTTGCAACCAAACGAGCCTTGTTTCGTGTTACAAGTCCGTTTTCATCCATTTTATTTCTGAATACCCACCTTGCTCCAATTACTGATTTGTTCTTTGGTCGGGGTACCAGTTTCCAAACTTTCTGCCTTTCAAACTGATTGAGTTCCTCTTGCATTGCAATCACCCAATCAGCATCACCAAGAGCTTCTTCTATTTCTTTAGGTTCAAGCTTGGATAAGAACCCAGAATATAAGCAAATATTAGCCATGTCAGCTCTTGCATTTCTTCTAGTAGACACACCAGCATCTGGATCACCAATAATTAATTCAAACGGATGGTCTCTATTCCATACCCGTTCTCTTGGAAATTGTCTTGATGATTCAGCATGACTTTCTGAGTTGTGGTGCTGACTACTTTGATTACTTTCACTAACTCCCCCTGAGTTAGTACCAGCTCCTACAGAACTAGAGTCAACTCGACTCGAGCCTTGAACAGTAGTTCTTGAGCTGCTATTTACTCCCCCTGAGTTGTTGCCGGTTCGTACTGAAGAAGTCTCTCCTGATCTTGTAGAATTAACTTGTTCACTAGACTCAGGTTCTTCACGTACACTTGGAACATTTAATGGAACAACCAACTCAGGTTCATCTTCAAGTTCTTCTATGTCCAGATTCTGAAATTTTAGGGACTCAGGTTCACTAGAATCTCTTGAAATTGATGAGAGTTTGGTATCGTCGAATCTGACATTGTAGCTTTCAGTCACTTTTCGATCATTTACTAAGAACACCCTATAAGCTGCTACCACATCTGTGGAGTAACCAACAAAGATTCCTTCACGAGCTTTTGCTGCAAACTTTCCTAGATTTTCATCATCTATAAGTACATAGCATTTTGCTCCGAAGACATGAAAGTATTTGATTGTTGGTCTTCTTCCGTTCATTAGCTCACATGGTGTCTTTTCTTTATCTTTTATGATCAAGGATCGATTTTGAGTGTAACACACGGTACTCACTGCTTCTGTCCAGAAATACAGAGGAAGTTTCGAATCACACAACAAAGTTCTTGCTGCTTCAACCAATGTTCTATTCTTCCTTTCAACTACTCCATTTTGTTGTGGAGTTCTCGGGGCTGAATACTGACGACGTATTCCCTTAGATACACAGAAGTCATTTAGCACTGCGTTTTTGAATTCAGTGCCATTGTCTGATCTAATCGTCTTCACAGTAAGTGTTGAAACATTCTCAATTTGAGTGATGTGATCAATGATTAGGAAAGGTACTTCGTCTTTCGTCATTGCGAACAATACCCATGTATACTTGGAGAAGTCATCCACGATTACCAATGCATATCTTTTCCTAGACAAAGATAGGACATTCACTGGGCCAAACAAATCCATATGAAGAAGTTGCAGAGGCTCAGTGATACTAGAAATTTCTTTGCTTTTATGCGATGCTCGTTTCGACTTTCCCATTTCACAGGCTTCACAGAGTCCTTTCGGAGCGAACTCCATTTGAGGTAGATCTCTCACCAATTCTCGCCTCGCGAGAGCATTCATCGTTTTGAAGTTTAAGTGAGATAACTTTTTGTGCCATAACCAGCTTTCATCATCCGAAGCTTTGCTGTAGAAACAGGTGACTTCATTCTGATTTGCTGAATCCATGTCTGCAACAAAAAGATCTGCCTTTCGAACTCCTCTCAAAGCCAGTGAGCCTTCCTTGATGTGAGTGATTGATACACCTTTCTTGTTGAAGACAATTTCGTAACCTTTGTCACAGAATTGACTGATACTCAACAAATTATGCTTTAATCCCTCAACATAGGAAATATCTTCAATGATGACATTGCCAGTTTTCAGTTTGCCATATCCCTTTGTCACACCTATGCTGTCATCTCCAAAGGTAACATAAGGGCCAGCTTTCATAACCAACTCTGTAAGCAGGGACTTGTTTCCTGTCATATGCCTCGATGCTCCACTATCCAGCACCCATATGACTTTATTTCTCTTTTGCTTAATGCCCTGTAATGACAGATTGATTAGACTTTCTTCGGAACCCAACTTTGATTGGGCCCGGCTTTTCGATAAGATTTAGAATCAACAGAGTTAACAACAGGAGATGCACTTTTCTTAACATTACTAGAGCTTTCGACTTTCTCCTTTCCTTTCTCAGACTTGACATATTTATCAGTCCTAGGATAAGGTTTGTCACTCCTAACTTTAGGAGGACTGACAGTCTTAGCTCTCACATGCTTTTTCTTGATGTTTGAACTAGCAGCAGTATTTAAGCATGACTGGCTAGATGCATTCATTAAATTCACAAAAGTTTGCATGACATTAAAAGTGCATGGCATACAATTAGGTTGACCACACTGTGCATGGTTCGGATGCAGATTATTCATTGTATGTGCGACAGGCATGGCATGTGCAGCAGGAGCAATTATGTTAGCTTTACATGCATAAGAAAGATGTTCAGTAGATTTGCAGTGATAACATGCTTTCTTTATTCGATCAGCCTTAACCTCTTTTATGCCTTTCTTCCCTTGTTGTTTAACAGCCTTAGCTCCTATTCCTAGTCTAGATTCATCTCTAGGAAAATTGATTTTAACTTGTTTGATAGGAGTTATGGGTTGTGCGTTCTGGCGATCTTCCATCTCAATCTCATATCTAGCTATCAATTCAGTCTCTTCTTCTTCTATTCTAGGAACAAGGTGTTTGTAGATGGGTTTGACAGAAGATTTAAAAATGCTAGGAATATCATTTTTAAGGTCATTGGAAGTAGTGTCGATAGGTCTCTTCCCTTCTTTCTTAGAAAGGTTAGAATAATCAAGTCCTACACCTACTCCAGTTATCTTCTTAAATACGTCATTATCTACATACACTTTACTAGCAGCTAGTTTGTAAGCTTCACATTTAGTTTCTAACTCAGCTAGTTTGTTCCTTAAACATGATTCTATTTCTTCCTTAAGGACGAGCTTGTGTTCCAAAGATTTAATAAAATCTCTTAGGGAAGTATCTACAGTGCAAGCAGCCTCTAACTCTTCCACTTTTGCCTCAAGCATTCTGCTTTTGGCGACAAGTGTTTTCTGTTCCTTTTGAGAAGTGTCTAGGCTTTTGCACAACATGTAGATCTCTTCGCTAAGAGCCCCGTTCTGTTCCTTATAATCATCAATAGACATTTCTACTTTAAGGGTTAGAACTGGTACCTCTGGTTCCTCTGATGTCTCAGCCATGAGCGCAAAGTTTGCTACATGAGTAACATCTTCCTCATCTGAATCATCCCAAGCTCTTCCTTCTGTTACTACTAAAGCTCTTTTACCATGTTTTTCTTTCACCAGCGATTCATACTTGCTTTTGAGGGCTTCAAATGTCTCTTTCGGATAAGTCTGTTTAGGCTTTTTGCAGTCCGAGGCAAAATGTCCAGGTTCACCACAATTATAGCAATTGAACTTCATTTTAAAATCCAACGGAGATTTGTAGCTGGTACTCTTGCCTTTGCTTTTGTAGCCTGACGAACTACCACCACCCTTAGCAGCCCGATAATAAGATGAAGAATTTCTCTGTGGTCGGTTGCTCTTTCTGAATCTCATGTTGCTGAACTTCCTTGCCATGTATGCCACGACACTATCGCCCATGTTGTCCAGCTCTTGTTGGGTGAAGTAGTCATCATCACTGTTAGATGCGCACTCGTCATCATTATCAACTTGATGTGGTGCAAGTGATGATTTAGGCTTTGCTGCAACCATTGCCTTCTTAGACTCTTCCTCATCAGCAACTAATCCTGATGCAGTTTCTTTTCCTTTTGAATCATTGTCCCATGCTTGATCTTGAAGTGTCTCCAGCTCATAGGTCTTCAGAATTCCATAATATTCTTCCAGAGAAGTTGTATGCAAATCTCTGGTTTCTCTGATTGCGTAGACTCTATGTTCAATGCTCTTTGGCTGGTTCCTCAGATATCTCGTATTGGTCTCAACCATGGGGAGAGTAACACCTCTCAGATTCAAATCTAATACCAACTGACTGAATCGTAGATAGACATCTGTTATGCTTTCTCCTTTTCTAATTCTGAAGGTGTCATACTCCATCTTGAGTATAAGTGTCTTGTTGCTTCTAACCTCTGCAGATCCTTCCATGACAACTTCTATCTTGTCCCAAATCTTCTTTGCTGTATTCAAACCTTTAACTATGTTGAACATTTCATGATCGAGAGATTCCATCAAGGTTTGTCTTACAGAAGTATCATAAGCTATTTGCTCCTTGTCAGCATCCGTAAAGTCCGCTGCCTTTTTAGGCTCAGACCGAGCAGGTATAACCTCCTCTCCTTCCGTACGCTCAGGAATAGCTTTCATTGGAACAAATTTACCCTTTTCAAGGACTTCCAGATACTCAGGGTTAATAGTCTCTAAGTAGAGTCTCATTCTGAAAACCCATTCTTCATAGTGATCTCGGTTGAACATTGGGATCTTGAAAGAATTTTTAGGAGCCATTTCAAATCTGGTCACTAAAAGTTTCTAAGTACCCAAGACTAGGCTATGTAGAATATCTATGTAGAACTTCTGCCAAGTCGAAATTTCTCTAAGTAGAAATTTTGCTCAAGTCGAAATTTCTCTAAGTAGAAATTGTCCAAGTCGAAATTCACCAAGTAGAAATTGTCCAAGTCGAAATTCTATGTAGAAAATCTCAAGTAGAAATTCTATGTAGAACTTTTTGTCCTTAGAATAATTTTCTGCAGATTACTTAAATATTGAATAAACAATATCACCTTTTTGACTTTTGATACTTTACACACCGAAAGCAACTAACCCACTTGCTAAGCACTGAGTACACTTTCTTTTGCTTTCGGCCAAGGAATAATAATCAAATCAAAAGTACCAAAAACACCTTTTTGACTATAATTTCTTTGAAAAGGAAATTGAAAAGTTGTTGGGTTATCTTCTTTGATAAGAACAGATGATGAACACTCAAGAACACCAAATATCAATGAACCCAAATTAATTCACAAAAATTAATTAAAATACACCCAAGCCAAATAATCACACCTGGAGTATTTAAATAATTTTTTTCTGGATGAGTTTTCACTAGAAACGAATTAAAGCACACTTTTCGAAAAAATGAAAAGTAGATCTAGAAAATGAAAACTCACGATTCTTCTACCAAACACAAGGATCTATGTTTTGTATGTCAAACAACCGCTCTGATACCAATTGTTAGGTCCAAATGTGTTGTAGAGGGGGGGTGAATACAACTTTTCGATTTTGAGAAGCAATAAATACGATGCAATAAATGAACACACAGATTCAAGGAATATATTTCTTTATATATAACTTGAAAGGGTTGCTACAACATTCATTACAAAGTATAACAGAAGTTCAGAGAGAAGTGAATGATTCTAAGCTCTGTGAATATACTCTCTCTCTTTTTCTTGTGTTTTTCTCAATATTGCTCACTAACTAAAACATTACACAAGTGCTTCTATTTATACTACATGTAATCTATGTCCTGTAGTCTTCAAAGACTAAGATGTACGTGGCCCAATGATGTCCACATAAATCTTGCCTTATCTTGAAAGCTTGGAAATCTGCCAATCAGAAGATGCCATGTGTCATGTTGAAGCTGCACTCTAAGTAGAACTTCTACTTGAGAATTTCTACTTAGCCATCTCGAAATTTCTAAGTCGAACTTCTACTTAAAAATATTCTACTTGGCCATCCAGAACATTTGGTACTTAGAAAATATTCTGGTCTTCAACTTGAAACTTCAATGCACATCTTGAGCTTGTGATATCTTCATGTCTTCTTTATTCTTCGGCAAGCTCTTGAACATGGATCTTTATTACTGACATAAACTTGCTATCAATGTCCTGACACTTGATGCACTGGTCTGGTTCATAAGTGACTAGTCTTGATAGTGTTTCTGCTTCTTGAATAAATTACCATATTCACTTAGTAACTTGGCTTTCCAATATTTGCTTTCCTTCTTGTTCACTTGAAATCAATTGGTCTTGTTGATACTGATAGTTATGATCTTGAATCTCGAATTCTCAAATCACTGAGGCCTGAACAACTTTGACTTGAACTTCTCTCAATGATTTCTTCTTGGCTTGATCATAGTTAACATGTTCAATTGTATCAATTACCTTGTCTTCATTTAGTGTTGATTTCTTGTGACTTCTTGTTCTTGATTGTCTTCTGGTTAAGTATCTTTTCTTTTAATTGAGTTACATTAACCTCGAGTTGAGGCATATGAACAAGAGACCAATGAGGAAGGCATGAGGCTCGCCCTTGATCTAATTGATGAAGTCAGGGACGAGGCAAACGCTAAGAATGTGGAGCATCAGAAGAAGGCATCCTTTTACTACAACCATAGGGTTAAGGAAAGGTTCTTCCAGCAAGGTGAATTAGTTTTGAGAAAAATAGAGGCTTCTGGAGTTGGAGCAAAAGGAAAGCTGGCCCCTATTCGGGAAGGGCCATATCGAGTCAGGAAGACATTAGGGCGAGGAGCATACAAGTTGGAGACGTTAGATGGGAATGAATTGCCACGAACCTGGCATGCTCTGAACTTGAAGATTTATTATGTGTAAGCCTTCCTAGTAAGGACTTGGCTTTTATCTATCTATTAAGGGAAGTAGAAATAAAGTTCGATGAAACCATTCCAGGGCTTAGTACCCCGAGTAGGACAGTAGGAAATTATGTAAGGGTTTGAACCCATTTCAAGTTATTAATGCAAGTTTGTTTTCCATTCTATGATTGTATGATTTTATTTATGTGCCAAGCACCTGATGAGTGCGAGTCAAAGATGACCAAGTAACGAAAATAAAGAACACACAAATGGAAATAAAACAATTGCATAAATAACCCCAAGGGGCCGAATTTAGAGTTAAGTTACAAACCATAAAAGTTAAGTCCCGGAGGACCTTGATTAAAAACTGGAAAGATAAAGACACAAGCGGCTAACAAGGCCATGCAAGGCCACTTACTCCTCGAAGGATTCCCCTACCACTTCTTGTTCTTGCTCTCCTCCCTCCTCCTCTTCGGAGCTCTCATCATCCTCATCATTATCTTCTTCGGCCTCCGTCTCCATAGGTTGCGCCGCTCCCTTCTGCACCACGTCCCCTTCTTCTTCTGAAGTCTCAGTCGAAGATACGAATCTGGCACGAATTTGCTTTCCGGGGAAAGATTGCCTCACGGCTGCCTCCCTCTTAGACATGGCCTTTTTTCTGGCAAAACGGGAAGAAGATGATCCGGAGCTAATGACATTGGCCGCTGTCCTCAAGCCAGAACTGGAAGGGTGGCGACTTCCCTTGGAACCTGATGCGCATTCCGCTTGATTTTCAGCACCAACAGCCCAGTTAGGGCAAGGAAAATTTGCTGGGTTGACCACAGTAGGATGCTTGTGGCTAGCGGCACCAATGGCCTTGTTCCAACCGACGGACATGTTGAATGGCCGCATTTCATCATCATGCTTATCCATGAGCTTGAAAAACCCTTCTGACTTATGGTAGGCATCAATCACTTTGTCAGCTTTGGCAGACATCTTCTTTGCCATAGACAGTGTTGTGAAAAGCGCATTAAGCGGCCGCTTAAGCGGCCGCTTAAGCGGAATCGGGGGTAAAACGCCTAGCTTTTAATAAAATCGGGATTTTAAGCGTTTTTTGGGTTTAAGCGGGTTTAAGCGGGTTTAAGCGGGATTAAGCGGGTCAAAGACGGATTAAGCGGATGAATTTAAAAAAAAATTATAAAATTATAAAAAATATAAAAAAATTATAAAAAATATAAAAAATTATAAAAATTATAAAAAATTATAAAGGATGGTGAAAGAATGCATATGTTTCCGTTTTTCTGAAAGAATGCTACAATCTATCTTTCTATCTTTCGGAACTCGTATTATGATAATTATGGTGTTTGTATTTTCTAAGTTCATTATGACTAAGTATGACTTTGTGAATGTAGAGATTACTAGTTTTAATTTTTATCATAATATGTTATATCATATGTGATTAGCTTTTTTTTAAAAAAATAATATTATATTTATTTCTATAAATATATAATTATTTATAATCCGATTAGTGATCCGCTTTTAAAACCGCTTAAGCGTCCGCTTAACCGCTTAAGCGCTAGAAGGTCATCCCGCCGCTTAGGTCCAATTTGCGCTTTTCACAACACTGGCCATAGAACGGAGATTCTTTTGAAGAGAATGGCAGTTGGCCTCAGCTCGGATAGCTCTTGAGTCCAAGTCTTGTATCTACTCTTGGAGCTGTGCCTTCTCGTTCTTCAGTATGGCATTGTCATCCCTATGAGCACGACCTTGACGAGTCGCGGATTGAAGATAGGCATTGGCCTGCAACAAGGGAATTAGAAAGACGTTTGTAGCTAACAAAGTAAATAAGAACATTAAGTGAACAATTTGATACCTGATATAAGGCCTGAGCTTCCGCATGCTTTATCATACGCCTCGTAACAGTTGGTTGATTCTCAGGGAGATTGTCCAGCTCCTCAGCAGTTGAAATATGAGAGAAAAAACATCGGAATAAGAACAAACATAGTTCATAATGAAGTCACGAAGGAAAAATTACCCTCAACAGAAAGAAAGCTCAAGCCAGCTTCAATGAGCTTCTTCTCAGTAAGAATCGTTTTATAATGAGAACACCCTTCATCAGCAAGCAGTTTATCCCTGTCGTGCAATTGTTGGTCAGTAAGGTCGAGCACGAAATGTGAACTATCCTCTGCGACCCCGAATCTCTTAACAAAGAAGTGGCCCCAATCGCCACCTTTCCATTCCAAAACGGCAAATTCCCTATCCCAAGTATGATGGGAATCGGGAAAAGAGAAGGAGTTTACAATATGAGGGAGCCTGTTTCGGAGTTGAAAGCTAACATATCCTGGTGAGGAATCAGGAGAATTCTTGGTCATGAAGATGCTTCTGAATAAAGTTGTGTCCCAAGTGATGTTCAACTCCTTACATCTTAGCATGAAGATAATCGAGAACCTCCAGGAGTTAGGATACAGTTGACACGGGTGGATTTGGAGCTCCGCCAGGAACCTGATAATAAAAGGATGAACTGGGAACCTCAATCCCGCCTCTAAAGCACCTTTAAAAACACATAATCTTTCTGGATGCCAATTGCAAGTCCGATCTCCCGGATTTGGTAAGCAAACATTGATCACATCGGGAAAACTGTACGTACTCTTAATCTTCACAATGTCCTTCTTTTTCAACTTAGAATGACAATGGAAGGCAGCCAAATTTGAACTGTTGGGAAAAGCTTCCCCCATGGTGCTCAACAAGTCTAATAAAGAAACAAATCGACGTTCAACATAACGAGGAGGCTTGAGTTTTAGCATACCTTTAACCGTTCTGGCCATGCTCCTCTTCCTCATTGCTTCCTCCATGGAGATTGGGGGGACCGGGCGTCTGTCATCCATATCGAGCTTGAACTTGAAGATGAGCTTGAAAAACTAAAGAACTAGAGAATTTTAGAGCTTGAGAGAAATTTGAGAAGTGAAGAAGTGAGGAAGAATGAAGGATGCTCCCCTTCTTTTATAGAAAAGGTGTGACCTGTTACTCCAGGTTGAGATACAGGCCGGATCGTGTTTACAGGTCATGTATCAGACAAATGCAAAAAAGAGACGAAAACTATCTGTTAATAAATGAAGGGATTCGTCAAAAACTCAGAATAAGAAACTAAGAATGTCAGTTGGTATCTGACAAAGGAAGTTTTAGAAGCCTCATCAAGAAGTTAACATAAAGTAAGGGATTAGCAGCGCTAATTGAGAAATCAAGGGAAGTCTTAAGCAAAAGTTATGAATGACCATATTGTTGACTCCCCATACCCATGGTCATCAAGATCATGAAGACTCATGGTCAGCAAGACCACGAAAAACTCATGGTCATCAAGACCACGAACATACATGTTCATGAAGGCTAAGAGTATACATGCTCATCAAGAACACGAGTATACGTGTTTATGAAAACATCATGTTCAAGAAAGAGGTCGGAGTATTGAAGCCAAGAATGCAAAAAAAAATAATATATTTTGACGTGGTCCGACCGGAAGCCGGCCGACCGGGGCAAAGCGGAGGGCTTCAGCCGACCGGGGCGAACCGAAGGGTTCCAGCCGACCGGTGGCTGGCCGACCGGCCTACCCGGGAGGCTTCGGCCGACCGGGATTTGTCAACACCACGGGAGTTTTCGTCAAGACCCCAACTATTTTTGTCATGTTCGTCAAGACCACGACTATTTTTGTCATGTTCGTCAAGACCACGACTATTTTTGTCATGTTCATCAAGACCACGAACATACGTAAACATCATGTTGAAGAAGGAAATTGAGGTATTAAAAAAAATAATAATAAATTTCCAGCCGACCGGAAGCCGGCCGACCGGGGTAAACCGGAAGGCTTCAGCCGACCGGGAGCCAGCCGACCGGTGGCTGGCCGACCGGCGCACCCGGAAGGCTTCGGCCGACCGGGGTTCTTCAAGGGTACGAGTATTTTCTGTCCAACCCGGAGTGATCAGGGGTACGAATATTTTCAATCAACCCGGGTTCATCAGGAACATGAAGATTTCTGATTAAGCACAGATTAGTGCCGATTAGCACAGATTAGTGTCGTTTAAGCACAGATTAGTGCCGATTAGCACAGATTAGTGCCGTTTAAGCACAGATTAGTGCCGATTAGCACAAATTAGTGCCGATTAGCACAGATTAGTGTCGTTTAAGCACAGATTAGTGCCGATTTGCACAGATTAGTGCCGTTTAAGCACAGATTAGTGTCGATTAGCACAAATTAGTGCCAATTAGCACAGATTAGTGTCGTTTAAGCACAGATTAGTGCCGATTAGCACAGATTAGTGCCGTTTAAGCACAAATTAGTGCCGTTTAAGCACAGGTTAACGCCGATTAGTGCTGTTAATGCCGTTTTATGCCGTTTAACATCGTTTAACACTATTTACACGTTGTTTAAGGCTGATTAGCGCTATGTAGCGCCGTTTAACACTGTTTAGTGTCGTTCAACATCGTTGTAAATGCGTCGGTCGCTCCACGCTTTACATTAAGATGATATTGTTGAAAGTACTTGCGTAAGAGCAATAAACCCTGACCCAAGTCTCAGAAAGGCCGTTATAACTTCAAGGAAAACCTGATCAGTTTTCCTAAAAGTTGGGGGGCAAATGATATGGGCTAAAAGTAAGCCCTAAAGATACATTTAATGTGGCATTAAATGAACCAAATATGGTCAAAACGTGGGGCCCACCAGATGGGCCCAAACCCAATTTATAATATTAATTTCGTAATTAATATTAGTGGTGATTATCAGCTCAGCAATGAGAGTCAAACAAGGATATTACTCTTGCCTGACTTAGCCCCTAAGGCACATATTCCAACATGGAAACTGATTCATACATGGAAAGGGACTAGAACCTTCTTCTAGTCGGTGACTTACCCACCAAGTCACCTACCCTACTACAATTCTAGGGCTTCTCAGCCTATATAAAGGGTCTGACCCCTCATTCTCAGAACTACGTCTTGGCTTGATTTTCAATACGAGATACGTAGGCACTCTGTGAGGACCGATCAGTCTCGAACACGGAAACAGCCATTAAAGCACGAAGCTCCCTAACCCTTAGCATTAAATACAATTTGTAACCTAGTTTTTATTCCACAACAATGGGTGTTTAGATTGTTCTCTAATTTAAATATGTTTATTTATTGATTTGTGTTCACTTTTTTTTAAATTTAATTTTTTTCTTTGCAAAGTAAGAATTTGTTTATTTGTTGATTTGTCCTAACATTTTTTTAATTTAAATTTTAGAAACAAATTTATTGTCAAACCTAAAAATAGAAACTTTAATGCTTTTTATCAAAATAATTTTTTCTTAAAGCACTTTTATTTTATTTTGTAAACGATTTTTTTGTAAATTATATTTTAAGTTTTAGCTTAACATATATTTTCATATTTTTTGGGGAGTTTTTTTTCTATTTTAATAGAATATATATAATATATGGGAATTTTTTTTTTGAATTGGTGTTCATTTTGTAGATTATATTTTGTTGAATTTTGGTGTTATAAATGTACATTCTTGTTTTTTTTAAAATTATTTATTAAAATAAAATTCTGATGATATGCTTTGTTTACTTGTTTATTATATATACATAATGAATTTGCGACTTATTTTTATTTATGATTTTTTGCTAATTTTTCCTTGTTGTCAAACCTAAAAATATAATCTTTAATGATTTTTATTCAAATAATGTTTTTCTTACAACACTTTTATTTGGTAAACGAATTTTTTGAAAATTATATTTTATGGTGCATCCTAACATATATATTAATATTTCATATTTTTTACCTTGTTTTCTTCTAAAGAGAATATATATAATATACCTTAGACATGTGGGAACTTATTGTAATATATAATTTATACTATATAATATATAATTTATACTATATAATTTAGACATGTGGAAACTTATTGAAATATATATAATATATTTATTATTGAATTATAATATATATAATTTGTATATATATTTATATATAATTTATAGTATATAATTTTGTAATTTATACTTTCTTTTATATTTGTATACTGAAATTATGATGGTATGCTTTGTATACTTGTTTATTTTATATATACATTGAATTTGTGATTTATTTTTCATTATGGGTTTTTTCTATTTTATCCTTATTTGTAAATTGTGTGTAAGTTTTTTGCTACTACAACTCTTTTTTTTTTTTTTTGCTAAATTACTACAACTCTTTTTCCTATAATAATAACAATTAATTAAGATGATGATGAATATTTTATCAATTTCATTCTTCATAAATTTACTTTAAATTTTATTATTGATGAAATTTAATATTTTTGTAACTTTTAAATTATTAAATTATTATAGGATTTTTTGTACTTATTATATTTAGATTCTCTATTAATTATTTTATTATAGATTTTCGGATTGTTTTTAATTTTTTACAAATTTAGTACGGAATCAAGAATCTTTGCGAAATAATAAAATGTTAATTTATTCATTTGTGTTGACTTTTGTTAGTATAAATTTTAAAAACATGTTTGTTTGTAAAATCTAAAAGTAAAATTTTTTTATGACTTTTTTTAAAATATAAGTTTCATTGAAATTCTTTTTTGTGGTAAGGTTTTTTTAATTATATTTTAAACTTTAGTCTAAATTATTTTTGTATTACTTTTTTTTTTAAAGTGATTTTTGTATTACTTTTAGTTAACAATAATATTTTTTACTTTAAGTTTTTCTGTTTTATCATATGTTATTTATTTTAGTACATCCTTTTTTATTTGTTAAATTAAAAATACTATTAGTTACTTGTAGCATAATTTTAGTTTTTTTGTTAGGGGAGCATAGTTTTAGACTCTAGCCCAACTTATTATAATCTAGCCCATTTCTAATTTTTAGTGAACTTACTTTATCACCCTGACGACCAGATCACCTAAATTCCCTTACGCCAATTATATATAGGATATAACAATACTATATACTATAATCTATACTATTATATAAATTCCGAAACATTTGGTTGGTCGGTACCTATTGAATTTACCTAATTACCCTTGCACCCAATTAATATTAATATTATTAATCTATTATCAATTTCAATTTTTACTCAAATCAACTAAACAAAACCTTTTTTATTTCATCTAAAATACAATATCTTTTATATTTCATCATTTTATGTAACTAAAATTTCTCATTTTTAAAAACACTACAAACAATTATATTTAATAAAATAACATAATTATATTATAATTACTATTAACTAATCAATTAGCTTTTTGAGTCAACACACGTTAATTTTTCTTTTTTCTCTAACTAAAATCTTTCTTTTTCCAATTATATCTTGGACGGTTACCTTTTTCTTTTTAAGCCAAAATACGTTACCTAAACCTTCTTTTTTCCAAGTATATCATGGGCATTTCTATTCAATAAAAATAAATAATAATATTATAATACTAATAATTAACTGATTACCTTTTCAACTAAAATTTATCATCTTTTTTAGTTTTTCTAATTAAATTCACTTTTTTGTAGAAATATAACGGGTAACATTAATTTCTCATTTTACAAAAACTTTGAGCAATTTATTTAGTAAAATGACATAATTAAATTATAATTACTATAAACTAATAATTTCCTTTTTCAGGTAAAATAGAATATCTTTTACATTTTAACTAACTAAAATTTCTCCTTTTTAAAAACACTAGGAGTAATTTTGTTTAATAAAATAACATAAATATATTATAATTACCTATTAACTAATCAATTACCTTTTTTCAGTCAAAACATGTTATCTCTTCTATTTTATCTAACTAAAATCTCTATTTTTCCAATTATATTCATTACCTTTTTTCTTTTCTCTTACTATAACCTCCCTTTTTCCAATTATATCACGGACGTTCCTATTTAATAAATAATAATATTATTATAATACTAATAATTGACCGATTACCTTTTCAGCTAAAATATATCATCTTTTCTATTTTTTTAAATTAAATTCCCCTTTTTTCAAGAAATCAAACGGGCAACATTAATTTCTCATTTTCTAAAAATTATGAACAATTTTATTTAATAAAATAACTTAATTAAATTATAATTATTATAAAATAATCAATTACCTTTTTCACATAAATCATATCATCTTCACGTTACCTTTCTATTTTCTCTATCTAAAATTTATCTTTTTCCAATTATATCACGGACGATTCTATTTAATAATTAAAATAATAATAATATTATTATTATTTAATTGATTACCTTTTTCACCTAAAACATATTATATTTTCTATATTTTCTAACTAAAATCCCTGTTTTAATAGAAATATCATCGGATAATATTAATTTTTTTTCTTTTCTAAAAACATTACGAGCAATTGTATTCAGTAAAATAACGCAATTAAATTATAATTACTATAAACTAAGAAATTGCCTTTTTCACCTAGAAAAAATTACCTTTTTAATTTTCTCTAAGTAAATTCTCTATTTTTCTAATCATATCACGGGCATTCTATTTAATATAATGAAGTAATAATTTTATAATTACTAATAATTAATCGATTACTCTTCTGAACTAAAATCTTTAAAATCCCTCTTTTAATAGAAATATCACGGATAATATTAATTTCTTCTTTTCTAAAAACAATACGAGCAATTGTATTCAGTAAAATAATGTAATTAAATTATAATTGCTATAAACTAATCAATTACCATTTTCACATAGAACATATTACCTTTTTAATTTTTTTCTGACTAAATTCTCTATTTTTCTAATCATATCACGGGTATTCTATTTAATAAAATGAAATAATAATTTTATAATTACTAATAATTAATCGATTTCTCGTTTTAACTAAAACCTATCATCTTTTCTATAATTTCTAACTAAAATCCCTCATTTTCTTGAAATATCACAGATAACATTTATATAATTATTATCATATCATCTCATATAAAAATGTAAGCCTCCAAAATTCATGTTTTAAAAAACTTAATTTAAATTAATGAATTTTTTTATATAATAATAAAAAAACCGTATAATTATTATCATATCATCTAATCTCATCTCATATAAAAATGTAAGCCTCCAAAATTCATGTTTTAAAAAAATTAATTTAAATTCATGAATTTTTTTATATAATATTAAAAAAATCTGTGCATCGCACGGGTTTTAGGCTAGTATATACTATAATAAGCGAAAGGGGATATAATTTGTAGTTTGGTTATCCCCATTTCATCAACATCATGACCGTTAGATATAATAATACTAAAAGTTGTTATATACAGAGGACCAAGGTTCGATTCCCGCTATAACATATTAATTTCAAATTTCTTTTTAACACTAAATTTTATTATATACAAAGATGTAAGGTTCGAATTCTTCCAATAACATATTAAAATTAATATTTACAATATGCCCCAATATCACAATTTTAAACTAAATGGTCCAAAATGTCACAACTCAAAAATATGCCCCAAAATATGCCCCCAAAACATAAAATCGTTTAGCGTTTAGCTTAGGAGTGTGTAGTAGTCTTCTTATCCAAACCAGTAGCTTCATCATCTCTTACATCCTCCACAAGTTCTTCCAATGTAGCGGAATCTGAAATTACTAGTTCTTGGAGCTCTTGTAGACTTATAAAAGATGAGAATGTGAACAGAGTAGAGCATCCGGAAAAACGAACGTTAAGCACCAATAATTCTCTGAAGCATGGAGATTTCAGATAATAAGGCCAACATTGCTGCAATGTCAATTCTTCTAAATTATTCAGCCATTTACACGGAAGTTGTAGGTCCTCATCACAATCTACAACTAGGCTCCTTAACTGGCAAGTGGAATACAAATCCTATATCTTCCAAGTTAAAGTCTCCAAAACCACAGAGGGTTAGATCAACCAAGTTTGGGAGTTGAACCTACATAGTCAAATTTCTTTTCTGATTATCTTTGCATATGGTATCTTAGAGCATCTCCAAGAGACTCTTAAATAAGCTCTTAAGTCCAAAAATAAAGAGGATGTAGAAAAAATGAGTTCCAAGAGACTCTTAGTGGCTCTTAAAAAGCTTAAGAGCCTCTTCTCTCTCCTCAATTTTAAGAGCTATTACATGGCTCTTAATTATTTTCTATCAATAAAATATTCACTTGCACATGGTTGGATTTAATTGAATGTCATAGTTAGGTTTGAAATATTAATAAAATATAAGTTAGGAGTCAAAATAAGGAGCATTGTTGGAGTTGACAACGGAAGTCTATGTACTAACTTACTAAGAGCCATATAATTTATATTAAATTTAAGAGCCAACTAAGTGATTGTTGGAGATGCTCTAAGTACATAAACAAAATTATAGCAAAATTTAACAAAAAACTAAAAAGGGACATACGTACTGATTCATTACCTTATAATATATATAAATTCACCAAAATAAATAGATTTAGATATAATTTAATAAACAGTACACCTTGTAAATATTAGCTCTGCCACCCCGGTAACACCAAATGCTGCTCAAGTTTGGTATAAATAGATCTAGACGCTTCAGCTGAGGGAAAACGATGATGCAATCATTATCATTACTGACTTGTTGTTTACTTTCCCCAATTAACTCTGTCTTCATGTCGCAACCAATGACTTGCATTTCCTGAAGGTCAATAAGATGTCTGGCAGTAAATAAGAATGTTGGAACACGTTTCTCAATCTCTTGCAATACCATATAGTTGGACCTTCCAAATTACGTAGCATGTTCGACATGCGTGTTTGGGAACACTTCCATATTCAGCTACATTATTCAGAAAATGAGGATACATCATCCTCATTATTTCCCCAAATATATCTTATATCTTCCAACTCTTTGATATGCATACATTTCAAGGACGGGAAGGTGTTAACATACAACAAGAAACAGTCAACACAAGTCAAGACAAGAATAGTCAAAGTCAAGAATAATCAAATATAGATCTGGCGGGAAAGTTTGTTACATTTCTATTTTTACAGAATTTGTATATATTAGCTGGACATGTGTTCTTATTCACTTAGCTTAATCTGTAATCTTCATCTTCTACTGTAACAACATTTTTATCATCTTCTCAATGATAATCTTTAGCTTTATCAAGCTTTCATGGTATCAGAGCTAAATGCTCCGATCTTCATCATTTTTCATCGCTAATCTCGCTTCGTTTGTCATCTGTTTATCTTATCGATTCATTTACACGAAGCATTGACTTAGATTTGCTTCAATTTACAGAGATTTTGTGAGATTTACAGAGTTTTTGCTACGATTTACAAAGATTTACAGAGATTTTGCTTTGATTTTGCTTTGATTTGTTTCGATTTGTGATTGAATCAAGTTGTGATTTGAGATCTGAAATGGCGATGACATATTCTTCCACTGCTGCTGTATCTACCTCTACTGGATCTTCAATTGGATCTGTGATTGACTGTAATCATCCCTATTTTCTCAATTCTTCTGATCATCCAGGTATGATTCTCATCACAGTTACGCTTTCAGATCATAACTACAGCCAATGGAGTCATTCTATGAAAATTGCATTGTCTTCTAAACTCAAGCTATGGTTTATTGATGGTACGCTTGTCAAGCCTGCAATTACTTCTTCTCTGCATATGTACTGGACTCGTTGTAACGATATTATCATTTCTTGGATAATGAATACTGTTTCACCTGAGATAAGATAGAGTATTATGTATATGGATTCTGCTCGTGCTATTTGGCTTGATCTTGCTACTAGATTTGCTCATACGAACATTCCTAAGCTGTTTAATCTTCATAAAGAAATTGCATATTTGACTCAAGGCAATCTGTCTATTTATGCCTATTTCACCAAGTTTCGTGCACTGAATGATGAGCTTGAATCACTTTCTGACATGCCTAAATGTTCTTGTACTAACTGTACCTGTCAGATTAATGCTAAACTTGACAATTTTGTCAAATCTATTGTACAATCTCAATTCTTGATGGGACTTAGTGATCAGTTTACTGTTATTAGAGGTCATATTCTGATGATGACTCCACCTTCTAGTCTAAGTGAAGCATTTGGTATTTTACTCCAAGAGGAACATCAGAGAGAGAAGTCTTCTGTTCCTACCTTGACTGATAGTGCAGCTATGGCTGTTAAATAGTACAATGCTTTTGGTAACAGAAATGTCAGGACTGGCAAGAAAGTAAACTCTTAGTCATCAACTTTGATATGTGATTTTTGTCAACAATCTGGACACACTAGAGACAAGTGTTTTTGTCTTCATGGCTATCCTGAATGGCACAAATGGTTTGGCAAGCCTAAACCTAAACCTCGATTCACCAGGACTGCTACTCAAGTCAGTAATGTCAACAATGTCAACAGTGCTAACAGTGTGACAGAGGGTTCTATATCTCAGAAATCTAATGGAAATTCAGCTTTTACTACTAATGAGTTCTCTAATTCTCAGTGTCAACAGATTATGAAGCTTATTCAAGCAGGTTTTAAGGAGTTAAATGCAAATTCTACCCCTACTGGATTGCTTGGACTGTCTTCTACTACTTGGAATTCTGTAAATACTATTCATACTGCAGGTATTCCTAAGTACTTTGCTTGTCATACCACTTATTATCAGTCACCAGAATCTAAAGTTTGGATACTTGATTCTGGTGCTACTGATCATATTACTCCATTTCCTGAGTTACTTCATAACCTTACTCCAACCAATTCTGTATTACACTTGCCTAATGGTAACGAAGCTCAAGTCACTCATATTGGTAGTATACTTCTTCATCAGGGCATTACTCTTCAAAAAGTATTATGTGTTCCTTCCTTCAATTACAATTTGCTATCAATTCCTAAATTGACAAAAGATGCTCATTGTCTGATTACCTTCAATAACCACAAATGTTTTCTTCAGGACCTTTCATTGAGGAAGGTTACAGAGATTAGTAATGCTCAAGGAGGTCTATTTCTGCTACATCAAGATAAAATTCATCCTTCTGATGCTTCTGTTCTATTTCCTTCTGTGTGTAATTCTACTACCAGTACTTGTTCTGATTTTAATCTTTGGCATGCCAGATTAGGGCATCCCTCTGTTAACTCTATGAAATTGTTGCCAGCTGGTTTGTATAATTCTGTTACAGACTTGTCCAATTGTGATACTTGTCACTTAGCTAAACAAACTAGAGTTTCATTTCCAAACAGTCATACTAAGAGTATTGTTTTGTTTGAATTGGTTCACACTGATGTATGGGGTCCATATAAATACAAGACTCATGGAAATTGTGCTTATTTTCTTACTTTGGTTGAGGCTAAATCTAGAGCTACTTGGACTTATTTGTTTTCTGATAAGACACAAGTTTCAGGATTATTGTTGTCTTTTCTTCAATATGTTAACAATTAGTTTCACACTTCTGTTAAGGTGCTTCGCTCAGATAATGGTACTGAGTTTATGAACAAGGATTTGGCCTTACAACTTAGCAACCTTGGTATTGTTCATCAATCTAGTTGTCCCTATACTCCACAACAGAATGGTGTTGTGGAGAGAAAGCATAGAACATTGTTAAACACTGCTAGGGCTCTTCGAACTCAGGCCTGTCTTCCAATTCAGTTCTGGGGTGATTGTCTTTTGACAGCTACTTATTTGTTAAATAGAACTCCAACTCAGCTTCTTAATGGACTTACACCATATGAGGTTCTCTTTGGTATGTCTCCAGATTATAGTTCTCTTAAAGTATTTGGTTCTCTGTGCTATGCCTCTAATTTGTCACCTCATAAAGACAAATTCAGTGATAGGGCTCTCAAATGTGTGTTTTTAGGGTATCCTTTTGGTCAAAAAGGATACAGAGTGTTACATCTGGATTATAAGAAAGTTTTCACATCTAGAGATGTTTATTTTGTTGAAGATATCTTTCCTTTCTCTACTTTATAGTCTTCATCCACATCTGAATCTTCCTTGTTTTCTCCTCAAGATTCTTCTCCTACTGAACCTTTAGATATTCCCATTGACTCTCCTGATATGGTTTCTGATCAGGGTATTACTACTTTAGACAATTCAGATTCATTTCCTCAATCTGAGTCTCATACTGAACCTGTTTCTCACACTGAACCTGTTTCTCAACCTGACTTTATTTCTCCAACTCCACCTATTCCTCAAACTCAACATGTCACTAGGCCTTCTAGAGTTCGAACTATACCAGCTAAACTAAAAGACTATACTGGTCTTCCTTCTCATCTGTGTAATCTCACCTATACTACTTTTAGTCCTTCATATCAGCACTTTCTAGCTAATGTTGATCATATTCCTGAGCCTCAAACTTATAAACAAGCATGTAAATCTGCTGAATGGTGTGAGGCTATGCAAACTGAGCTAGCTACTCTTGAAGCTAACAATACATGGACTATTGTTTCTTTACCCCCTAATAGGAAGGTTGTGGAATGCAAGTGGATTTATAAGGTTAAGTATAATCCTGATGGGACAGTAGAGAGATATAAACCCCGTCTTGTTGCAAAGGGGTTCACTCAAACTGAGGGTCTAGACTATTTCGAGACATTTGCCCCTGTGGCAAAGATGACCACTGTTAGGGTTTTATTGGCTTTAGCTGCTGTTAATAACTAGTCTGTTACTCAAATGGATGTAACAAATGCCTTTTTACATGGCACATTGACTGAAGAGGTCTATATGGCCATCCCTCCTGGTTATGTTATTCCTATATCTGTTAAAGTCACTGCCAATCTTGTTTGTAAATTGCTAAAAACTCTTTGTGGCCTCAAACAGGCGCCAAGGGAATGGTTTTTGAAGTTCTGTTCTGTGTTGTTAGCATATGGTTTTACTCAAGCACACTCAGATTCCAGTTTATTTCTCT
Source organism: Kitagawia praeruptora (assembly GCA_037693485.1). NCBI lineage: Eukaryota > Viridiplantae > Streptophyta > Magnoliopsida > Apiales > Apiaceae > Kitagawia > Kitagawia praeruptora. The sequence goes on from CM075350.1 coordinate 59,642,430, forward strand.
TACATAAAGGCAATTCTTTTGTGGCTATACTGGTATATGTTGATGACATCTTGGTCACTGGTAATGACACTTCTCTCATCACAGCTGTCAAAGCTTACATGGCTCTTCATTTTAAAATCAAGGACTTAGGCAATTTGAAATATTTTCTGGGCATTGAGACAGCTCGTTCTTCACAGGGTATCTACTTGAATCAACGCAAATATACTTTGGATTTAATAATAGATGTTGGTCTTCTTGATGTTAAAGTCTCTCTTATTCCTATGGAGCAACATCACACCTTATTGTCTGATACTTCTTCACCTTTGCTGAATAATATCACTATTTATCGATAGTTAGTTGGTCGTCTTATATACTTAACTATTACCCGCCCTGATCTATCCTATCCTGTCCACATTCTGTCTCAGTTTCTAGCTTCTCCTAGGGATTGTCATTTACATGCTGCTTATAAGGTTGTTCGTTATCTCAAACATACCTTAGGCCAGGGTATTTTGCTATCTGCCTCTAGTTCTTTGCAACTCACTGCATATTCTGATGCAGACTAGGGGACTTGTCCTCAAACTAGACAGTCTTTAACTGGCTATTGTGTGACACTTGGTGATTCTTTGGTATCTTGGAAAGCTAAGAAACAGCCAACAGTCTCACGTTCTTCAGCTGAGGCTGAGTACCGTGCAATGGCAGATGTTTGTTGTGAGATTCAGTGGTTGATCACTCTGTTTACTGAACTAGGTTGTTCCAATCTAAAGCCTGTGACTTTATTCTGTGATAATAAGTCAGCCTTGTATATAGCTTCCAATCCAGTCTTCCACGAACGGACGAAGCATATTGAAATTGATTGCCATATTGTTCGTTCTAAGCTTCAAAAGGGAATCATTAAAACTACTCATCTGAGCTATTCTTCTCAACCTGTAGACTTATTTACAAAGTCTTTATCATCTATCTCACTTCAGTTTCTGTTGTCCAAGATTGGGGTTTGTAATCTCTTTCAACCCTCATTCTTGAGGGGGGATGTTAACATACAACAAGAAACAGTCAACACAAGTCAAGACAAGAATAGTCAAAGTCAAGAATAGTCAAATATAGATCTGGCGGGAAAGTTTGTTACATTTCTATTTTTACAGAATTTGTATATATTAGCTGGACATGTGTTCTTATTCAGTTAGCTTAATCTGTAATCTTCTTCTTCTACTGTAACAACATTTTTATCATCTTCTCAATGATATTCTTTAGCTTTATCAAGCTTTCAGAAGGAAACCTGTAGCATGCACATACCAATATAAATATAAATCTCCAGTTTCCCTTTTCTATTCACAATAGTACATATTCCTTCTTTGTTTGCTAAATCACAATATCAAATATTCAAGATACACTACTATGAAATTCTTTTAATGATTAAAGAACCGGGAACTATGACTCTAGACCCCAAGGAATGACATATAAATGCTACCTATTTACTACTCCTTGTTCCTTGTCTCTGTTTTCATTTTAATTTTTCCCAACACTATATCTCCGTTCTTTCATATGTTTTTGCTCTTACTTAAAATTAACAAAGTGTTACATTTTGTACTTACATTTACAAATGAATATAATTTGTACTTACACAAGGTATATAAAACATCACCCTTAGCCTTTTTTCTAATAGTTAAATTAGAATGACAAACTTAAAATAAAATAAAATTTAATATATTAAATCTAATAAAATTTCATATAAATTTTAAAAATCAATATGTTATAGAACATATGTTTTGCCTAATTCTGTTTAATCTCGAAAAAGGCCATTTTTGTTTAACTTTAGAATATAATGAAATTCTATACAAATTGATTGTTAATTTTAATATATAAATTAGATTTAAGACTAGAAATATAAATTAGATTTTAGCATATGAGCTAAATAAAAGTGTGTGTTCATGAAAGAATGCCTATATGTAAAAGTTTAACATTGTGTTTGGTTGGGGTGAATCAAATTGGAGGGAATGGAATGAAATTTGAATAAGAATATAGTTAAATGTTTAAAAATTTCATTCCTTCTATCATTCCATTCCTAACCACCTAAGCTAAAATTTAAACACACCAATTTGAAAAGGAATAATCCATTCTCCCTCCAACCTATCTTCTTCCCAAATCCTATCATACAAAATTTACACCCACTCAATTTTTTTTTAATTTTACCTCTCATATTCATTGTGTTCCTTTAATTTCTATTCATTTCATTCCATTCCATTCTCCCCAACCAAACACAACCTAAGTAACTAAGAAAATAAAGCATACCATTCCATCAAACAAAGGTTGAGACTGATCCGAGGGGATGGCAGGATCGTCCACTATGAATGTTGCTGAAATGAAATGCATCTCTCTTTTTTTCTTGTAGAAGCTTTATAGTCTCAACAAGCTTGATAGTTCCAAAAAATTAAATTTGGAGAACTTGATTACCAACTAAATTACCAAATATATTTTTACCGCCAAAATGATAAAAATCCTTGACAAAGAACAACTATTTAGTTTTCAATTCAGTAAATTTAGCAATCTCCACGGCCGGATTAATAATAAATAATTTAGTAAATTATTTATTATTAGCATTATGCGAAGCATGAGTAGAGATTGAATATCTTATATTTATATGAGATATAAACACTCATCTCTTTATTTGGAAAAATTAAAATAAAATCAATTCTTAAAAAAATTGAAACCCTTCTTATTGGATGATCAAGGGTTTCTTTGAATTTGAAAGTTCTCACTTAGTAATTTTCATTTATCCGCGATCTAAGCATAGGCACCCCAAGATGAATGCTCTCCTATTCTGACTTTCCCGGAGCCTCTAGTAGCACAGCCAAGACAGAGACAGGATAAATTTTTCCGTTTGTGTCTCATAAAAAGAACTAGCAACGGAGAGTTGTATGCTGCGTTCAGGAGGGATGAGGTTGGTTCTGAATTACATCTCTACTACAGATGTGGCTTAGATGGCAAGAGTCCAGTAATGATGTTGGTTCTGAATTGCATCTCTACTACAGATGTGGCTTATGCTTGGCCCTGCGCAGGGCCTTTGGGAATTCTTCAAGCTTTAGTGTTATGTTGTGTAAGGATTGTGGTCTCATTTTTTGGGCTTGTAGGTCTTATTCTGATTGGTGATTCCTAGTTGTGGATATAGCATGTGTTCATCATGTTCAACTATTATTGGAGGCTGGCTCGTGGTGCTAAATTTAAATATTATTAGCTTATAGCCCGTGCAAAGCACGAGTTAATTTTAAATACTTTTAAAATTATATGATTAAATAGAATATAGTATAATAATTTATTATGGATATAATTTAACTTTGTAATATTAATTAATAAAATTATTAGTAATAATAATAGTTATTTAATAAATGATTATTTATTTAATAAATGATATATGTTGATTAGAACTAATAATATAAAATCTTAATGTAAATTTGTTGTTAACGGGATTCGAACCTTAGATCTTTAGAAGAGGGATTTAAATATAGAATATTCCTTATTATTAGATCTAACGGCTATCATCTATTTACTAAATATCTAATGGTCAATATTCTTTTAGATGGTTGAACCAAGTTGAACCAAACAACTAAATTATACCCATGTCTGCTTATTATATAATAGTATAGATTATTATAAAGTCGATGTAGGGATGGCACCTCTAGTTATAAATATAGATGATAACCCGTGCAAAGCACGGGCTCGGAGATTTATGTTAAATAATTACTAATTTTTATTTAATTAAATATTTATAAAATTATATTACAAAAATTATAAAAAACTATGTTATTTGCATAAAAAATATATGCGATTAACAAACTATAAACTTAGATTGTTTAATAGAAGTGCTTGGAAACACGTTTCGGTTGTTTTCATTGAAAAATATTTAGGACAATTTATCGTAATCTTTTTTTATTATAAGTTATACTAAAAAAATTTGCTAATACAATGTAAGAATTATAATAATAATAAGATTTCAATTTTATTATTATTTTTTAAAAAAATAATATATAATCGTAGGGAAGAATGTTCTAGAGTAGTGTATAGAAACATGTTCTAGTTGTTCACCTTGAAAAATCTTTTGGAGAATTGACCGTATTATTTTTTTATACTAAATTATGATAAAAAATATTGTATTATAATTATAATAAGATTTCAATTTTATAGTTTTCTTTAAAAAATAACATAGAATTGTAAGGGAATATGATTCTAGGGATGAAATTATTTTTTTAATTTAAAGTTGTAATAAAAGAATTATAATTACAATAGGATTTCTATTTTATTAAAAAACAACATAGAATTATAGTAGAAATAGGATTATAGGGGTGAAACCAAAAGTGATACTGTTAAAAGGGTGTTTCGCTTATTAATAAAGGTTATAGATGTCTTGGTTAGTCTTGATATTTGATCATCTCCTAGAAGATTGGTGCAATTTGTTCTCGTCTAATCGATTGGGTTTAATCCAAGTAACTATTGTACATTCTCTTCAAAAAAATTAATTTATGATATTATTTTGATTAAATAATTGAATAATATCTAATTATGATATATTGATGTTATTAGGATTTATGGGTGATTGCTATAAGGACAACTTAACTATGTCACAGCCAAGATGTGTTTGTTGTAATCGTTTTGTTCCCGAATTTAGTAAAGAAAAAAAAAAGAATGGAAAATGATTCATTTTCTCTTCTTTCCGAATCTTTCCAAAAATGGGAAGAAAATTTTGGAGACAAATATAAAGAGAACTTCTTCCCTAATCTTCAACTTTCTTTTCTTTTCTTTCCAAAAAAATCATTCTGGAACAAGTTGTAGAAATAATTTTTTTATCTTTCTTTTCTTTTCTTTTCTTTCCAAAATTTGTTTCTGGAACACACTATGTATTGTCAAATATCAAATGTAATAAACTAGATAACTTGGAAGAAGCTCATTACCATGATCAAGTCTCAAGTGAATATAACTAAAGAATAGTACAGAATAAAGTCACCATCAAGTTTTTTACTTGACGTCATGATTACAACTACAACAACGAGTTTGTCAAGACAACACAATTCGAAGCAGTAACTTTAGAAGTTTTTTTGTGAAAATGTTTTTGTCAAGACAACACAATTCGAAGCAGTAACTTTAGAAGTTTTGATAGCAATATTGACGGAAGTTTGAGACAACACATTGCACAACATTGACAACAAGTTTGCTAAGTCATGACAACATCATTGTTGGAGAAAACACAATGTCGACACTTGAATATTCTTGACAGCAGCCCTTGCAAAGAAAGTCACTGTATCAAGATAAGGAAGCATTTGAATTAGGAAAATTCTGTCAAATGAGTGACAAATGTTCTGTAACAGCTTTTGTATAGAAGTCACATGTGCCTGCAACAGACCTGTAGAAGAGTAAGAGTAAGAGTAAGATAGGACCTTAAGAGAAAACAAAACAAAGTTTACCAATTCAAGAGCATGCAAAATCAACATCAACGGAGATTGTGTAAACTACAAATAGAATGTAGTTAGATTGTTTTATATTGCACGTAAAATTCGTGTAATTATCATTTTAGGTAATGTCACATGCGAGATAAAATGTGAGGAGTTGTCACTTAAATATATTAATAGCTTCACTCCTCAATTGTAACAAGATCCTTACAGCACTTTACAAATAGCTCGTGTAAACTGTCTCGAGAGCATTGTAGCTGAAAATCAATTTTTCAAGTTGTTGCATCCATCGCAAAATAAATAAAATATTTATTTTCTGGAAATACTTTTCTGTCTTTCACTTGTGTTTGCATTTCTTCCCTGATAGATTAGAATCTTTGTTTGAATTATTAAGATTTTTTTTTTAAATTATCAATATTGCATTCAACCCATTTGTACAATTTCAACAGGGACTAACAGATAACAATATTTTAAAAGAATTTAAATTCACATATTATCTTATACTAAGTAACAAATCCGCGTTATGCGAGGCACGAAAACATTTTTAAATATCGTGTTTATAACATTGTTCGTCCAATTTTATTATTTGGAAGTTGATATGATGATTGAAACTTTTGTGTATGTAATTAAATTTAAATGTTAAGTAGTTATAGAGAAAAGAATTAGCAGAAAAAAACATGTTTCAATTAAATTCTTAAGTATTAATAATAATATTTTTGAAGATATTGATGACACTCATTTGTCGCATAAAAAATGCTTTTGAAATCCAATATTGATAAACATTTGCAAAGTTTGGCATTGGATAAGAAAAAGTAACATTTTTTAATCTTTTTTTATTGTCGATGGCTTAGTTTGTTAATAAATTTGATTGTATGATGACAAATAAGTAGAATGTAAATGTGAGAAATTGTCGATAAATTTAATTGTGAGAAACAAAATAGAATTCAAATGCATTTTTGAAGTCATGCTTCATATTTTTTGAAGTGATCCGACACCTGCATCTCTTCATTTAATTAATTTTTTTTAAGCATTTATAAGAACTTTTTTATATGTACTACTAAATTTAAATTCCTGAACACATGTTCAAAATGGTACTCACATATTCTAATACTCTTTTATTAAATCTTATAATAAATATGTATATGTAATTTTTTTTTCATCTCCAATTTAATAACAATAAAAATGAATTTAAAAATCATGGGAATCTGAATAAACACTAAGTCGTTTAAATTAATTATATGAACAAAATGAAGATTCTCTAACATATTATCAACTTCATCAACTCCATGAAGATCTCTTACTTTTTTCATACCAAATCATAATGTCAACATAATTTTTATAATAACAATTAATAAATATTAAATATAACTAATTAGCATTCTTAAACACCGACGCGTGTCTCATAATATTGATGCATGATTAATTGATTAGTAATCTATACTATTATATAAAAGCCGAAACATTAAAAGTTTGGTTCAACGGTACCTATTGAATTTACCTAATTACCCTTACTCAATTACAGATCTATTAACTAATCAATTTCCTTTTTCAGGTTACGCATATTATCTTTTCTATTTTCAAGAACTAAATAATTTCCTTTTTCAAGTAAAATTCAATATCTTTTATATTTTATCTAACTAAAATTTCTCATTTATTGATCAATTTCCTTTTTCAGTTTAAACATATAACCTTTTCTATTTTTCAATAACTAAATAATTTCCTTTTTCATTTAAAATAGAATATCTTTTACATTTTATCTAACTAAAATTTCTCCTTTTTAAAAACACTACGAGAAATTTTGTTTAAAAAAATAACTTAATTATATATAATTGCTATTAACTAATCAATTACCTTTTTCAGTCAAAATAAGTTACCTTTTCTCTTTTCTCTAACTAAAATCTCTCTTTTTCCAATTATATTAAGGATGGTTACCTTTTTCAGCAAAACACATTACCTTTTTTCTTTCTTCTTACTAAAACCTCTGTTTTTCTAATTACATTACAGGCGTTTCTATTTAATAAAAAAAATAATAATATTATAATACTAATAATTAACCAATTACCATTTCAGCTAAAAAAAATAACATAATTATATATAATTATTATTAACTAATCAATTACTTTTTTCAGTCGAAAAAACACGTTACCTTTTCTCTTTTTTCTAACTAAAATCTCTCTTTCCAATTATATCATGGACATTGGACGGTTACCTTTTTTCAGCAAAACACGTTACCTTTTTTCTTTTTTCTTGCTAAAACCTCCATTTTTCTAATTTTTTTTTTGATAAGCAAATGCATTAATAAAACGAGCCAAACGGCACTTACATAATGAGGGGACTACTACTGAACTACATTTTTAGCTAAAATATATCATCTTTTCTATTTTTTCTAATTACATTACCTTTTTTCCTAGAAATATAACGGGTAGCGTTAATTTCTCATTTTCTAAAAACTATTATTTCGTAAAATAACATAATTAAATTATAATTACTATAAACTAATCAATTACTTTTTCCACATAAATCATGCACGTTACCTTTCTATTTTCTCTAACTAATTTTTTTTAATTATAACACGGACGGTTCTATTTAATAAAATAAACTAATAATATTATAATATTTTTAAGGATATTTACCAAAAATACTAGGTTCAAAGTTTCTATTTACAAAAATATCATCTCTTTTAATTAATTGCAATTTTACTAAACTAAGTTTTAAAATTGCAAAATACTAGGCTCACTCCCCCTCCCTCCCAGCCCAGCCCACTACCCGACTTGTTTTCTTCTTTTTTTTTCCCTTTTTTTTTATTTTTTATTTTAAGATGGGGTCTATTTTGGTGGATTTTGGTTTGCAACTCAATGCAACCACATTCAACCAAATGCAACTTTTTTTTAAAAGGTGGGGTGATTTTGGTGGATTTTGGTTGCAAGGCCCCGCCAGGGGCAATATTCAACTGAATGCAACTATATTCAACTTCTTTTTTTTTTTTAAAAAGGTAGGGTGATTTTGGTGGCTTTGGGTTGCAAGGCCCCGCCAGGGGCAATATTCAACTGAATGCAACCACATTCAACTGAATACAATCACATTCAACTTCTTTTTTTTTTAAAAAAAGGTAGGGTGATTTTGGTGGCTTTGGGTTGCAAAGCCCCGCCAGGGGCAATATTCAACTGAATGCAACCACATTCAACTGAATGCAACCACATTCAACTTCTTTTTTTAAAAAAAGGTAGGATGATTTTGGTGGCTTTGGGTTGCAAGGCCCCGCCAGGGGCAATATTCAACTGAATGCAACTGAAATTAGAAATTTAGTTGAATGTGGTTGCATTCAGTTGCTAATTTCAGGTTCCATTTGTCAGTTGTCATTTTCGACCTCATTTTTGTGTTTTTTTATATATATATAGAGTTAAAAAATGAGGTCGAAAATGACAACTAACAAATGGAACCTGAAATCAGAAATTTAGTTGCATGTGGTTGCATTCAGTTGCAAATTTAGTTGAATATGCCCCTGCGGGGCCATGGAACCTAAATCCACCAAAATATCACCTACCTTATATATATATATATATATATATATATATATATATATATATATATATATATATATATATATATATATATATATAGGGTGTGGCTCAAAAGAGAACTCTTTTTTTGAAGAAAACTAAGGTACTAATTCTTGTGGGTGCCCCGCCAGGGGCACCCACACACTAGTCAAATACACCCTCACACACACAATCCCACCTAATCCCCTCCGTTTTTAATTTGATTTTTCCCGTCAATCGGTGATATTTTTTTAAAATCTAATTTCACCACATTTTTCTCCATCTCCCAACGATCAGTTTGAATACCAAATGTGCTATATTTTAATTTAGTTTTCTAAGTTCTCCTTTTAAAGGGGTTTTCTCTAGATCCCTATATATATATATATATATATATATATATATATATATATATATATATATATATAGTTCAAAAATGAGGTCGAAAATGACAACTGACAAATGGAACCTGAAATCAGAAATTTAGTTGCATGTGGTTGCATTCAGTTACAAATTTAGTTGAATATGCCCCTGCGGGGCCATGGAACCTAAATCCACCAAAATATCACCCACCTTATATATATATATCGAAAATGACAACTGACAAATGGAACCTGAAATCAGAAATTTAGTTGAATGTGATTGCATTTAGTTACAAATTTAGTTGAATGTGGTTGCATTCAGTTGAATATGCCCCTGCGGGGTCAGGAAACTCAAATTCACCAAAATAGCCCCCACCTAAAGAATAAATAATAAAAAATTACATTAGGCGGCAGAAGCTTCACAGAAAGTGGAGTGGAGTGGAGTGGGGTGGGGTGGGGAGGGGAGGGGAGGGGGAGGGTTAGGGTTTGGGTTAGGGTTAGTATTTTTACAATTTAGAAACTTAGTTAGTAAAATTGCAAAAAACTATTTTTAACAAAAGTAAATGTGCAAAAATTTACTTTTTCCTATTTATTTATGAAAAAGGCCCTATTTTTAATTAACCGATTACCTTTTTTCAGCTAAAACATATCATCTTTTCTATATTTTCTAACTAAAATCCCTTTTATAATAGAAATTCCACGGACAATATTATTTTCTCATTTTCTAAAAACATTACGAGCAATTGTATTTAGTAAAATAACGTAATTCAATTATAATTACTATAAACTATTCAATTACCTTTTTCACCTAGAACATATAATCTTTTTAATTTTCACTAACTAAATTCTCTATTTTTCTAATCATACCACAGACATTCTATTTAATAAAATGAAGTAATAATTTTATAATTACTAATAATTAATTGATTATTCTTTTTAACTAAAACCTATCATCTTTTCTATATTTTCTAACTAAATCCATCCTTTTCTAGAAATATCACGAATAACATTTATATAATTATTATCCAATCATCTCATATAAAAAAGTAATCCTCCAAAATTCATGTTTTAAAAAAATTAGTTTTAATTAGTGAAATTTTTTATATAATATAAAAAACATCCGTGCATCGCACGGGTTTTAGACTAGTAGTATAAGAATGTGTTTAGTTAAAATATAAATTTATTCCAACAAAATATAATGAAATAACGAATGTATAACTTTTTTATTGATTTAATCAGAGAAGAAATGAGTTGGGTTTGTTCAATTTAATCGAGTTGGTCACACCTTGTGTGCAATTTATTCATGTGTAAAAGTAAATTTACAATATTACTTGTATCTAAATAATGGATGTTAATTGAAAAATTTATATATATATCCGTATCTTATAATGATTCTCACGGTCACTAATTACGAATTTATCGAAAAGTTAAAATCGTTTATTTATTGTTTCTGAAAAAAATTGCACTGATTTTGAATAAGGATTAGAAATGGACGATACAAATAATTTTATTGTTAAACCTTGAAATAATTGTACTCTTATATAGATAATTAGTATTTTATATTAATAATTATTATAATATTCTAATAAAGATTGTTAAATTTTATATTAAATATAAAAAAGTTTATTTAATTTATATTTAATATTTACAATTAATGACAATTTAAAATGTTACTAAATGCAAGGAAATTATATTAATAAAAATATCAAAAATGTGAAAAATCAAGAAAAATATATTGAAACTTCTAAGTGAACCTCTCTAATCTTCTGTTATAGAATAAAGTATATTTATTATATTTTTAATATGTACAATTATTCACTATTTAAAATGCTATTAAATGTAAGGAAATTTTTTCAATTAAAAAAAAATGAGAAAAATCAAGAAAAATATATTGAATCTTCTGAGTGAAAAACTCTCTAATTTTCTGTTATTATAATATTTATAGATTTATAAATAGATTATTTGTTAAATTTAAATTCCAATATAACATTATTTTATTTGTTAATGATATTTTCCCGTTAATGATAAATATTAAAAAATCTTTAGTATTTATTAAATTATATAATGATGCACATGCAAATTTCAAATATATAATTGTTTTATTTCTCATAAAATGTTATTTTTTTTTTATTATTTTGAAGCGTACCCAACATACTTTTGATGCATAAAAAAAGAATCTTAGTTAATGAGATGATAAATTTCAAATCCAAAGGAAGATGCATGAACAGTTTAATGAAAAAGAGATGGATAAAGGCTAGATTTACCGTTTTTTTCAATTCCTGTGACAAGAATGTCATGTGCATGGGGTAGCGAAAATACCCATTTATTACGTATTTTTAGTTTGGGTAACAAATGTTATGCATTTGTGGAATGAGTAATACAAGTTCTGAGAATGGGTAACACATGTTACGTTTTTAGAAGGGTAAGAGTATTTACAGGGGCAGACCCAGGATTTTTATTGGGGCTGGAGTAAAAAAAAATTACTTAACAAAAAGGATAAATGCACAAACTAGCTTAAAAATGTAAAATGAATATTAAAAGTTTAAGCATGCTATTAACTAGAAATCTAACATATACATAAAATAAGTAATAAAAGTACAAGTTTACAATTAAAAATAGAAAAAGATTTACTCACATTATTTTAATTGTACTCGATGATTCTTTTGAGCATAAAATTCATGTATCACTTCATCGTGATCAATATCTTCAGCAAACTTCATCGTGATCAATATCTAATGCACCAATGTAACTTGGTTATATTTATAAGAATATATATAACTTTTTGCTAGCCACTCATCTATTAAACCAAAGAGGGGACCATGAATTGACCAGCACTTTCCCAAATCCCAACTTAAAATCCTTAAAATGATACTAGTGCACTTCACACAAACTAAAAACCAATCCTAAACTAATTAAGAAGCTAACAGATGGTTGGAACAGATTCATGACTTCAAGAAACATAAATTTCCTTTATCAATTATCACTTGAAAGGAATGTATGTATATTGTAAAGATTGTAAATTTGTTAATTAACCGCATTTAGAAGGATTCAAATCTATATTATTATATTAAAACCGAAACATTGAAAGTTTTGGTTTTCGTTCTGATTATCATATTTATTAAAATAAATAATAACATAATATAATTAATGGTAATTAACCGATTGTCTTTTTCACATTTACTTTTAGTTGAATATATTGCCTTTTATAAACACCTAAACAATCAATCGTATCATATCTTTCAATATTCATTATTATTTTCATTCTAATTAAAACATGTTACCATTTTAAATTAAAACTAATCTTATAATCATTAATATATACCCGAAAATATCACAACATACTTTTTAATTATTAATAAAATATATTAAAAATTCGTATACATTGTTTATAATAGGAAAAGATTAGTATAATCCGTAAACATGAGTATATTAAATTAAAATTAAAAAAAATATTAAAGATAATGATTATATAAAAACATAATTGTAATATTCAATAAAATTTATGATATAATAAAAGAAACTCGTGCATCGCACGGGCATTGAAAGTTTGTTGGTTCGATTTTCAGCACGATCATCCTAATTATTAAGATAAATAGTAAAATAATATAATTAGCGATAATTAGCCGATTACCTTTTTTTATTTAAAAGAGGTTTACTTTTAATTGATTGATGATATTAACATAATTGTAATATTAAATAAAATTTATGACATAATAAAAGAAACTCGTGCATCGCACGGACATTGAAAGTTTGTCGGTTCGTTTTTGAGAACGGTCATCCTAATTATTAAAATCAAAAGTAAAATAATATAATTAGTGATAATTAGCCGATTGCCTTCTTTTTAATTAAAAAAGGTTTACTTTTAATTGATTGATGATATTACCTTTTATAAACATTTAAAATATCGTATCTTCCAATCAATAATGGTCCCGTTTGGGAAATCTTATTTTTCAAAAATAAATAAGTTATTCTGGAAATAAGTTAAAAAAATATGTACTTTTTTCTGAAATAAGTAACTTATTTTTGCAAGATAACGAATGTTAAAGTCTCCAAACTTATTTTTTTTCTAAAAAAATGCATGTAAATATGAATTTTTTCGAAATAAGTAACTTATAAGCTGAAAATAAGGGGGGCCAAACAGCCTCAATATTTCTTTGTAAATAAAACACGTTAATTTTTATTTTACAATATAATCTTACAATAATAAATATATAACCAAAAATATAACACTACATAAAATTTATAACATAATAGAAGAAACCCGTGCATCACATGGGCATTGAAAGTTTGTCGGTTCGATTTTCAGCACGGTCTTCCTAATTATTAAAATAAATAGTAAAATAATATAATTAGTGATAATTATCCGATTGCCTTTTTTTAATTAAAAGATGTTTAATTTTAATTGATTAATGATATTAACTTTTATAAACACCTAAAATATCGTATCTTCCAATCAATAATATTTCTTTCTAAATAAAATACGTTATCTTTTATTTTAAAATATAATCTTACAATAATTAATATATACCCAGAAATATAACACTATATCTTCTAATCACTAACAAAATATAATAGAAATCTATATACAACGAATAATGACCGTTAAATTTTTAGTAAAAAATCAGAACTGTTATTTCTAATGATTTGATATTTTATATTTAAATTAATTTACTAAAATTTCAAGGTTCGAATAATTTCAACGACATATTTTTTAAAAAAAAATTATGATGTAAGTTTTAAACCACATAATTTTACAATCATTAATATATACCCAAAAATATTACACAATTTTGCTGTTAGATTTTTAGTAACTAATAAAAACTGTTAGATGTAATTATAAGGTATATTTTACGATTAAAGTATTTTTCTAAAAATTTAAGTTTCGAATTCCGTCAACGACATATTTAACTTAAAATTCTAATATGAAATTTAAATCATGCATGTCATTACCTAAATTTATATTAAATTATATTAAAATAATATTAAAATAATTTTTACAAAATAATGATTATTTAAAAAACATAATTATAGCATAAAATAAAATTTATAAGAAACCCGTGCATCGCACGGGTTATAAACTAGTATAAATTAAAGATAAATACTCACATTTTAATGTAGTCGTGTAAATTAAGCTTGAAGATTTGATGAAAAGATGCTGATAACCCAATTGAATCCGCGACCTAATTACAATACTTTCAATTTGGAGATTTTTTACTACTAAAAAATGGGCTACATTGTCTTCAATTTCATCAGGTTAAATCAAAAATGGGCTAGACAATTTGCAACATATGGGCTGGACTTATGGGCTAGACTCAACATATACAGGGCTCACATTTTATCTATCGGGGCTGAATTTATTTTTAGAATACATGTTAACTGGGCTGACCCAGTTCTACCTAGGCTACAGCCAACCCCAACCCCTTTACAGGTCCGCCCCTGAGTATTTATTACCCTTATATGAGATGGGTAATAGCTTATTAAGCATTTTTCATCAGGGTAATAGTATCTATTGAGGGTAATAGAATTTTTTTTATTTTTTTTGCTAAATATATATTTACAAACACTATCAAAAAAAGTATAATGAAATGGTTAATTCAATTTGTGCTTTTTTAATGAGGCCGGCGGTTTGATTTTTAAAAAATCGGGGGAGGATAAATTAGGGTTTTGGGTAGGGTTTAGGGTTGTTTCTAAACCCTAAGTCTATATACGATTTATTCGTTATTCTGAATATTTTTAAAATCCAAAATGGAAAAGTTGAATCCCAAAAGTTAATTATTGAACCCGTAAGGTAATACAAATAAATTTAAAAATTTTAATTAAAATATTTAATATTTCTAAACCCCAAATATTGGAACCCGTTGAATTCCCGAATTGAAACTATTTAACCGTAAATATTTTATACTAGCGTTCTACCCGTGCTATGCACCAATCGATAAATTATATTAATAAATTAATATAAATATATTACTTTAATTTTTATTTAGAAATATATATAATTTTATTGGAATGTTAATTAACTTAAGTATAAAATTACTTATTCGTGAATTCATACCAATTGAATTAATATTAATATTATGAACCAATAATCAAAACAAATACAACTCCCGTTGAAAAGTTCAAAATCCCTCTTTATTGTTTTTTTAAAATTTAGCTTTCATTTTATTTCTCTCTTTGTTAGAGAATATTTCTATGTATCATGTTAAAAAAAATTTCACCCATATTACGAGAATTTGGTATATTATTCAATATCGAATCCTTAAAATATTTATTATATTAATTGATTGAAAATATTTGTATGGTCGTAGTTAATTTTTCGATTAAATATTAAAAATGTATAGAAACATAATCCTCACGACTCCAATAAATCATTCGTTCTGAGAATTTGGTATATTATTCAATATCGAATCCTTAAAATATTTATTATATTAATTCATTGAAAATATTTGTATAGTCGTAGTTAATTTTTCGATTACATATTAAAAATGTATAGAAACTTAATCCTCACGACTCCAATAAATCATTAGACTGTCTGTCAAAAAAAGGTTGCATGTTTCAGCGATATGTGAAAGGATATCTATTGTGCAAGATATATGAAACGAACGTAGTTATAACAATAGAAACTTTCATCCCTTTAATTAAAAACAATATATAATTTTAAATGTATCAACCTTTTTATTTATCATTATTAATAATATTTATAACAAAAACCGTAGCTTCTCTCTCTCTCTCTCTCCACCTTTTCCAAAAAATGCTAAACTAAAGTTTAGGAGCTGATATCAATTTTTTAAGTTTTTTTTAGAATTTTTTTTCTTGATTTTTTTTATTCTTCAATAAATATATCATTGAGAGTCTAGTACCCCGTTGCCCGTTGGTGGATTTTATCTACCAAAATATTAGATTTTGTACTATCTCCTTGCAAATGATAAGCCTTATTTTCTTTTCCTTAATTTTACTTTGGCTTTCAATAAATATCTCTCTTTATTGAGAGCCTAATATCCTGTTCGTTGATTTCGTCTACCCATATATTAGATTTTGTTATATTAGTTCATTGATTTGGATAGTATAGAATTACAGTTCTGGTCGGTTGTTTGAATACGTTATGACAAATCAAATATACATATTACTAACATTTATAATAAATTGTTAGATTATCTTACCGAAAAGACTGTATAATTTAGTGATATAAGCTAGAGATGTACCATAATTGAAGATCTGTTCAATGATTGGATAAAATAAATTAGTGATCTAATTTACTATGTGTTTGTTCAATTTTAATTGTTTTTGTAGATGTTGTATGCCCTTTTATTGCTGATTTTTGCAGGTTTGATTATTTTTGTGGATGACATATGTCCTTTTATTGATGAATTAATTATCAATAAATAAATAGTGATTTATAAGAAAATTTGTGCTAAATTGACCAATTGATTATGAAAATATTCACTAACAATATTTTCATTGACTCAGTTATATTTTTTATTTTTTGATTGATAACTTATACATCAAATAATGTATAGTACTATTTAAGAGTATATTTAATATTTTGAATAATTCAAATATATTGTCAGGTCAAATTTTTTTTCCCCATTAATTATTGCATAGTTAAAAAATTTTGTAATAAAAATGTTAAAAGATGATTGGTTTAAAATTTATTATAATATTTTAATTGGTTGATCCTAGCTTTTTTTATGACTGAATTATTTAATACTTTACATAATTTAAATTTTGAATGTGTTTTTAGAGTAGTGTGGTAAATAGTTTTATATTGTTAATAATTTTTAATTCATGATTTTAATTGTACCTTATGATTTTGAATTTAGAGTTTGAGAAATCAAAATATCTATTATAAATATAATAGGTTCATGTATTAATGTTTAATTTTTTTAATTAAATAATTATTGTATTTAAAATAAAATTGTTAAGTAATCACTGAACACATCAAAACGAAGACCACGCCTTGCTCTTTGTTTTGCCCAAACGATTTATCCGGATCTGGCCCCGCAGGGGCTCGTACGAACTCGTCGGAAAACCTCGATGGTAAGAATCGCCAGATTGGGGGTTTTAAATCCTGCATTAGAAACGAAAAAAGAATGGTATAGGATTGTAGAGGATGAGAAGGAGATTCCAACGATGTATAGAACGTAATGGGAAATTGAAAGATGTTGTTGAACGAAGCTTGGATGTTGTTGACGAAAAAACTGAACAAAATCGCCGATTTCATCGCCTCTCTACAAAAGTGAAGTCTGACGATGATGCGCTAATGGAAGTTGCGTATCTTAAGATACGCTATTTGTATATGCGTATCTCAGTTCTGGACACGCCTCTCTTACTAACGTATCTTGACGATACCCTTCCCCCAGTAACGTATGCGGTGGATACTACTTCATCAGTGACGTATCTGACAGATACTCCTTTACCAATAGCGTGTCTGACGGGTATTTAGGCCCCCTCCCCTTCCCGCGGGTATTTTGGTTTTCAACATTTAAAATATGGTTATTTGGGACCTTCACCCTTATGGATATGTTTAATAAAATCATTATTGTATTTAAATTAGAAGTGTTAACAAACCATGGTTAAAGAGGTAGGGTGAGATTGTAAATAAGGAAAATTCTTAATATAACATGATTGGTATAAAATTTAGGAATTAGCTCTGATTGGTTATAAAATAAATTCTCGATTCTGATTGGTTAACTAACGTGTAGTAAACTCAGGTATTATAATAAAGGACTAGCGTTCTACCCGTGCTACGCACCAACCGATAAATTGTATTAATAAATTAATATAAATATACTATTCTTATTTTCATTTAGAAAAATATATAATTTTATTGGAACGTTAATTAACGTAAGTATAAAATTACTTATCCGTGAATTCATAACAATTGAATTAATATTATTATTATGAACCAATCATCAAAACAAATACAACCCCCGTTGAAAAGTTCAAAATCCCTCTTTATTGTTTTTTTTTAAAATTTAGCTTTCATTTTATTTCTCTCTTTTTTAGAGAATATTTCTACGTATCATGTTAACAAATTTTTCACCCATATTCTGGAATTTGGTATATTTATTAAATATCGAATCCTTAAAATATTTATTATATTAATTTATTAAAAATATTTGTATGGTTGTGGTTAATTTTTCGATTGCATATTAAAAATGTGTAGAAACTTAATCCGCACGACTCCAATAAATCATTAGATTGTTTATCAAAAAAAGGTTGCATGTTTCAGCGATATGAAAAAAGATATCTACTGTGCAAGTGTTATGCTATATTTACGCAGCGCACGTTGTCACAAGTAATATATGATTAAATCAAGTTCGTTCCCACAGAGATCTAGAATGGTGTTCAATTCAATTAATGTACCTATGCACCGATGTATGGTTTTTATCCACTGCTAAGACAAATAACAAATTGGATTTTTATTAACTACTAAATTAATTATCAAACTAAAGATTAACTAATTAAAGAGATTAAAATCGAATTACTTATATGAGAGTAAAACATGGAATCCTAACTTCATTAAATACTTCCCTTAGATCTGACGCCTTTAATCACTATGTGCAATGGTTTTGATATCTGATCGGACAACACGAAACAAGTATACGCTACTTGTCAGCATACGCATACCAAACTAAACATACATCCACAAAAGAGATAGAAGATGAATAGACACCAATTATGCTTAGACCCTATATGTCTATAGAATTTGAAAACATAACGGTTGAAGAACAAGTTATCCATTAAGATCACACAGGGCAGTATAAGTATTTTCATCTCACACCACAAATCATATTGATAAACAATTATGAACCTATGCTAGCATGGCAAGTTCTAAATCTCAAGATCCACTTTCACTTCACAAGAGATTAACAATTCAATTTAGATGTTAGCTACGCATCTAAAAGCATTAAGATTAACCATACGAGGATATCAGATATACACCACACACAGATCTTTAAAGCATCAAGATACTAAGTTCCATAAATAAATCCGTTAGAATCCCATGACAACGATTAGCTCATAATTGAACCGTTCATCGTCATGGGATTTGATGAAAACATGATAAATAATAAGATATGAATAAAAGAAGCAATAATATTAATAAAACAAAGAGTTGAGAAAACAAATCTATAATCCAGAATAACACAAAAAATGAAGTAGATCTAGATCCGTTGCTTGTCACGAGCGTTGAATTCTTCTCTCCTTTTCTCCCTTGCAGATCTAATCTAGGTTACAATAAATAAAACTATTATAATGTGTATATCTCTATTACAATGGTAGGATGTGTTTAAATAGGCTCTAAAAGTCTTGCCCAACAAGAAAATACCAAAACATAATTATAATAGAATTTCTGCAAGATACGTTTCCTAAACTGATTCTGTTTTTTTAAGGAAAACTCGTGGCTGACTTTTCTTCAGTTTTTCTAGAACGTTCCAAACGTAATTGGACCTCTGGACCACCTTATAATGATAGAGAATCTCGTTATCTTCGCGTGGACTGCTTACGGGCTGAAAACAGACTTATAGAACTCAAGATATGGCCCAAAAAGTGAATCTCACGCGTGCAGCCCAATAAATCCGAATTTTAATAAATTAAATCTCCAAAAACGACAAAAACATCCACCATAATCAACATCCTTGTAAATCTGCACAACTAAACAAAACACATCAAAACTACAAGAAACTTGAGCCCAAGACAATCAATTTAAGCCGATTTAGAATGTTCCAAGTGGATATAAAATCCACTTATCACACCCCCAAACTTAAACCGATGCTTGTCCTCAAGCATAAAAAATTACAACTAACTAACTAACTAGTACCACTTCCGTAGGTGATCACGGTTGCATTTGGCATATGCAACAAGCCCTTTAAACCCCTAGGCAGCCCTAGTGGACGAGTAAGGTCTCGTGAGGGCCTATATCGAATGTACCCACAAAATCCAATGCAATGCAATGCATGAATGCAACTAATATGAAAATACAAATAATCTAGTACTAATATCCTACCATACCTTCAAATCCTCTCATGCCATATCAACTTAAGAATCAAAGTAAATACGTAATGTCTTGGTGTCGAAAGTGCAAGTATTCACATAGTCTACTCAATGAACATGCATAAGTTCTCACAAGTCCATGTCAAATGTAAGAATAAGTTAGTAAACATGCTAAACCTACAAGAGTACATCTTTGAGACAAAACTCGGGACCTCATACGCAAAAACAAGCAAACACTCACAATCCACTCACAAAAGAATATTCACTCAAGAACAAGGGTAAGTGTATCACTCAATTCCAACAAAATCATAAACATGCTTGACATTTGGTATCAATCTAACTCTTAACACAACATACATCAATGACGATAATCAAAAGGTCTTTATTTGGGTTGTAACGGGGCTAGGGACAAGGTATGTCAAATAAGCCAAAACAGGTGAAGTGTCAAAAGCTAGTAAGTACCATAATACATCATACACAACACCCTATTTCCCCCCACATAATTTTTACTAAAACAAAACACTCGACTAGTCGACTGAAATAGGATCACAACAATACAAACATGCTCTCATAATATATATTTTTCTTTTTTTTTCTCTTTTTTTTTCTTTCTTTTTTCTTTCGAGAGCTAAATAGAACACAAACAATAATATAAACAATAACAATGATCCCATAATTTATTACAATGTCGACTATCAAGTAAACAACCAAACCCAATCTCAATATTTTCGCCAAAAGTATGACCAACAATAAACCCCTCCTTGCACACCTTATTACTCCCTTAAGCACTTTACTAGCCTTTGACAATGTGGGTTCAAATTAATGTAAGGCCAATACAAGAAAAAGGTCTAGGCAAGTAATGTGGTATGTCACCGAAAAAATAGGATTAAGCTCAACGGGTTAACTAATTGATCATGTAAACATGGTATGGTAATATGGGAAAATATGCGGTTATTCCTAAATGCCTTTATCATTTTAATCGTCAAATAATGTCATGCGTTTCAAGAAAGACCTCAAACAACTGCTAGCAATGCAAACAATCCGTGGACACTCAAGCAAACGAATAAATTGCAAATATGCAATAAGGCTCAAAACTCACTTGGTGGAAAAACATACTCAATCCCAAGCAAACATCTCTCTAACGCACTAACTTGTATTCAAAGCATGCAAACTAAATCATCTTGCACATATTCATGTCCTTCTAATCACTTACAACATTCAATAAGTCTACTAGCTTCAACTTACTAGTGTATGTGTGTGCACAAGAACAAAGCATATCACTTCTCAATCAAAAGCGTCAACAACACAAAATTCCTATCAAACATGGGTGCAAATGCAAACTATTATGAACTCACATGATATACGAAAATAAAAACAGAATGTCCTATATGAAACAAACGTAGATAACACGAACATAAATGCATAATTTACTACTACTAATATGCAAAGCATGAAATCCTACATGAACAAATAATACAAAAACAACTACTAATCCCCCAAACCACCCCCAAACTTAAAATATTCAATGTCCTCATTGAATGGAAGTAAATACAAGGGATTGCAGAAAACATACCTCATCATCTCGTCCTCGTCCTCCTCGGATGAATCTGGTGGAGGATATTGCGCACGAGCTCCATAGACTGGCCACCTTGTCTGAATACTACAAAACCCACAATTGAAAAGAACACAAATTCGTAATAAAAATAAAATTAGAGAAAAAGATTTACCCAATACGAATCAAAGAGGTGAACTTGCAATTAATTCCTCTTTAGAATTGAATTTCTAGAGATTTAAATAAATAGAAGAGGAATTGGATTTGTATGAAAAGGTGGGCATATAATAATAATAATAATAATAATAATAATAAGAATAAGAATAATAAATAATAATAATAATAATAATAATAAAGATAATAATAAAGAAAATAATAATAATAATAATAATATAATAAAATAATAATAATAATAATAATAATTAGAATAGAAATAGGTTTAGAATTTTTGGAGGAAAGATGGGTGGTTTTGGAATTGAAATAGGAAAAGATTTAGGGAGAATGGGGTATAAATAGAATGAGAGGGGAAAGAATTTTTTTTTTAATATACAACTCGCACAACAACAGCACACACAGCCTGACAACACGCTGAATTTTTTTTTTTTCCTGACTCACGCGCCCGTTGCGCGCATGGAGGCAAACTGCCCCAAGTACAGACACGCTAGCGCAAATAGCGCATCAGGGAGGCAAACTGCCTCAAGACCAGTTGCGCAGGCGCAAGTTGCGCAGGCGCAAGTTGCGCAACAGGCACGCAATCTTCCCTGAAACGCAGGCTCCTCCTGCGTTACACACTCAAAATTCGATTTTTTTCGATACTACTCTTTTTTTTTATATACTAATGCATGGGTTGCCTCCCACGAAGCGCTTCTTTAACGTCAATAGCTTGACGTTACTTCCTCAACTCAAGGCGGTTTCAAAAGAATAACTGAACCGTTCTCAACAGACAAACCATTCATACGAACGTTGACATCTTGGTTGCTTGCTTTCCACAAATCTCTTCCTTCAGACTTCAACTTGATTTTTCTACCCAACGACCAAATCTTCTTCTTTTTCTTCTTCACACCTCTAAGATGCTTCTCCGACTCAACCGGTTGAACAAAAATTTCCTCTTCCTTTTCATCTGCTTTCCACCTTCGCAACACGTTATCACGCCCCTCTTCAAAAATCACTAGCTCATTATTCAAAAGGACATACCTCAAATGTGGTGGAAGTTTCCCAAGCTTTACTTTCGAAAGATCACGAACCGAAGAACTGTCAATGGAATCACTGATAGGATGCTTTAGCATGTACATGTCAGATTTTTCGCTCAATAACTGATCAAACTTCTTTCTCTGACCCGTATCAACTATTTCCACACTGCAACACTCTTCATCCTCTGTCGGAAATTTCATTGCCTTGAACACATTAAAGGTGACACTCTGATCTTGCACCCTCATTGTAAGCTCTCCTTTTTGCACATCAATCAAAGTCTTTCCTGTAGCCAAGAATGGTCTTCCCAAGATTATGGGAATCTTCTTATCTTCTTCGAAATCCAAGATCACAAAATCAGCAGGAAATATGAGTTTATCAACTTTCACCAAAACGTCCTCCACTATGCCTCTAGGATATGTGATAGATCGATCAGCCATCTGCAAAGAGATGTTAGTTGGCTTTGGTTCTGGTAGACCAAGTTGCTTGAAAACAGACAAGGGCATAAGATTAATACCAGCTCCCAAATCACATAAACACTTGCCGAATGAAAGGTTGCCAATAGTGCACGGAATAGTGAAACTTCCTGGATCTTTCAGTTTAGGTGGCAACTTCTGTTGCAGCACCGCACTACACTCTTCTGTTAATGCCACTGTTTCAAATTCTTCCAACCTTCTCTTCCGTGACAAAATAACCTTCATGAACTTTGCATATCTTGGCATCTGCTCCAACGCTTCAACAAAAGGAATGCTAATGGATAATTTCTTGAAGACATCCATAAATTTCTGAAACTGTTTCTCTTGACTTTTCTGCAAGCGTCCAGGAAATGGAGGAGGTGGATAAATCTGATTATTCTTTGAAGATTGCTCCGGAGTAGATTTTTCAACAGGTTCCTTGCTCTTCTCACCATCAAGTTGATCAGCCACTAAATCAGATTTCTCAATTACTGGCACTGCAGATTTTTCAACCTGCTGATTCTGAACATCTTCATCTTCTTCAGTTGCTGATTTAGGATCACTCGTGACCTTTCCAGATCTCAAAGTAACTGCATTGACCTGTTCCTTGCTTTCCCTCCTACCTGGATTAACCTCTGTATCACTAGGAAGAGTTCCTTGAGGCCTACTAAATAAGGCACTTGCAATCTGTCCTAACTGGGTTTCTAAGACTTTCTGGCCAGCTTGTAGGTTCTTTACCGCTATCCACACATCATTTGATTTTTCATTAGAAGATTTCCCCACATGAGCCTGAGGCTGTTGCTGTTGAAATCCCGGAGGTTGATATGGTGTCCTTGGAGCATAAGGCTGTTGATAACCTTGATTGAGTGGCTTCGCTTGCTGATAAGATTGTTGAGTATTTTGATTATTGCTCCAGCTGAAATTGGGATGATTCCGATTATTAGGATGATAAGTGGCTGGAACTGGTGCAGCAGGTCTCTGAAAATTACTCACGAACTGTGCTGATTCAGAAGAGATAGCACACTGATTCGTCTCATGTGCACCCGCACATAACTCACAAACACTAGCCACCTGCTGAACCCCATAATTAGCAAGAGAATCCACCTTCATAGCAAGAGCTTTTAACTGAGCCGTAATCATTGAAGCTGTATCTACTTCCAAAATTCCTGCTGCCCTGCCTTGAGATAGCCTTTGGGTTGGATTTTGATATTCATTAGCAGCCATCATCTCTATAAGTTCATAAGCTTCATCATAGCTCTTTGCCCACAGAGCTCCACCTGATGCTGCATCTAGCAAAGGCCTAGACTGTGCTCCCAACCCATTGTAGAACCCATTAATAACCATCCAATCAGGCATGCCATGATGAGGACACTTGCGTAGCATCTCCTTGTAGCGTTCCCAAGCCTCACACAAGGTCTCGCCAGATTGCTGTTGGAATTGAGTCAACTGGTTCCTTAATGCTGCAGTTTTCGCCATAGGGAAGAATTTAGTAAGGAACTTCTGAGCAAGATCTTCCCATGTAGTAATGGAACCAGGTGGCAAAGAGTGTAGCCAGCTCTTAGCCTTATTCCTCAGAGAGAATGGGAAAAGCCTCAACCTGATAGCATCATCCGTCACACCATTACATTTGAAAGTGTCGCAGATTTCGATAAAGTCCCGAACATGCATGTTGGCATCCTCCGTAGGAGCTCCCCCAAACTGAACTGAATTCTGCACCATCTGAATTGTACCAGACTTGATCTCAAAATTGTTCGCTGCAATAGCTGGCCTAATAATGCTAGACTGGATGTCATTGAGTTTCGGCTGAGAATACTCCTTCAAAGCCTTAGCTGCTGCTGCATCTGCCATTGCTACTGTAGTTTCAGTTTCCTCGTTCTTATTCTCTACAAGATCGTCTTCTACCAGTTCTTCCAAACGAGCTTGTAAGCGAGTTCGCATACAAACTTAAGTACCTGAAACACCACGAATCAAACAAACTAAGTAAGAATCCGAGTCAGTGAACGCTAACGACCACTGATGACAAGCACATAAACTAAAATAAAAACACCGATGATCCCCGGCAGCAGCGCCAAAAAACTTGTTATGCTATATTTACGCAGCGCACGTTGTCACAAGTAATATATGATTAAATCAAGTTCGTTCTCACAGAGATCTAGAATGGTGTTCAATTCAATTAATGTACCTATGCACCGATGTATGGTTTTTATCCACTGCTAAGACAAATAACAAATTGGATTTTTATTAACTACTAAATTAATTATCAAACTAAAGATTAACTAATTAAAGAGATTAAAATCGAATTACTTATATGAGAATAAAACATGGAATCCTAACTTCATTAAATACTTCCCTTAGATCTGACGCCTTTAATCACTATGTGCAATGGTTTTGATATCTGATCGGACAACACGAAACAAGTATACGCTACTTGTCAGCATATGCATACCAAACTAAACAAACATCCACAAAAGAGATAGAAGATGAATAGACACCAATTATGCTTAGACCCTATATGTCTATAGAATTTGAAAACATAACGGTTGAAGAACAATTTATCCATTAAGATCACACAGGGCAGTATAAGTATTTTCATCTCACACCACAAATCATATTGATAAACAATTATGAACCTATGCTAGCATGACAAGTTCTAAATCTCAAGATCCACTTTCACTTCACAAGAGATTAACAATTCAATTTAGATGTTAGCTACGCATCTAAAAGCATTAAGATTAACCATACGAGGATATCAGATATACACCACACACAGATCTTTAAAGCATCAAGATACTAAGTTCCATAAATAAATCCGTTAGAATCCCATGACAACGATTAGCTCATAATTGAACCGTTCATCGTCATGGGATTTGATGAAAACATGATAAATAATAAGATATGAATAAAAGAAGCAATAATATTAATAAAACAAAGAGTTGAGAAAACAAATCTATAATCCAGAATAACACAAAAGATGAAGTAGATCTAGATCCGTTGCTTGTCACGAGCGTTGAATCCTTCTCTCCTTTTCTCCCTTGCAGATCTAATCTAGGTTACAATAAATAAAACTATTATAATGTGTATATCTCTATTACAATGGTAGGATGTGTTTAAATAGGCTCTAAAAGTCTTGCCCAACAAGAAAATACCAAAACAGAATTATAATAGAATTTCTGCAAGATACGTTTCCTAAACTGATTCTGTTTTTTAAGGAAAATTCGTGGCTGACTTTTCTTCAGTTTTTCTGGAACGTTCCAAACGTAATTGGACCTCTGGACCACCTTAGAATGATAGAGAATCTCGTTATCTTCGCGTGGACTGCTTACGGGCTGAAAACAGACTTATAGAACTCAAGATATGACCCAAAAAGTGAATCTCACGCGTGCAGCCCAATAAATCCGAATTTTAATAAATTAAATCTCCAAAAACGACAAAAACATCCACCATAATCAACATCCTTGTAAATCTGCACAACTAAACAAAACACATCAAAACTACAAGAAACTTGAGCCCAAGACAATCAATTTAAGCCGATTTAGAATGTTCCAAGTGGATATAAAATCCACTTATCAGCAAGATATACGAAACGAACGTAGTTATAACAATAGAAACTTTTATCTAATCTAGTTTGTTGTGCGATTCTTCAATATCATTTTTACAAATTATATGTCCTTTTATTAATGAATTGATTTACTATAAAAAAATTATCAACTAACCAAAGAAATTCAATATATCGTGCTCTTGGAATAACATATAATTGTTAGATTTTATGGTTATTGCCCTTAACTTATTTGTAAAGACAACTTAAAATATGCATTTTCAACTTGGAAGTTTGTATTTTGGTTTTTTTTTATTCTTTTCTAGCTAGTAAAACATGGAATAATAAATTTTAGCTTTCTTTTATTCTTAAAATAAGACATATGAAAATGAGTACCACCTATCTTTTTTTAATTTGACTAACTTGTGAAAATAAGCTACTGTCCATAAAATTGAAATCAAGTGTGTAAGATATAAACACATTGTTATATATATGTCATTGTAATTCAGATTTTGGGTTAAATAACATGAAATTCAATTTCTTGTAACAGTGAGCATATTTTTTCTACATATATAAGAAGAAATAGCTTATGTAGATCTGATAAATCATTTTGTACATTCATGTCATGTACTTTAGGGTCTTGAACGAAAATGACATGATATTAAATCGTGTACCCGAAATTAGAACACAAAATGACACTAAATTACACAAATTTTTTCGTGTACACGAAATGAAATGAAATACGCGAATAGAAAAAATATAACAATTATATGAAATATTACTATATATCCAAGTTATGTAAATATATAATTATATGTCTTAGAACAACATTGAGATGTTACAAAACAAAACTAAAAGTAACATGCATGGTGTAAAGTCTCTCAAACCAAATGAAACCTTCCTTTTTATTTTTTCTTATTTCTCGTTAACAAATATCTCTCTTTGTGTAGAATCTTTCTACCAAGTTATTTAGTTTTCTTAGCAATTTTTTATGCTTTGTTGATATTAAAAAAATATAGCCAACCAACCAAGGAAATTCAATATATGCTGTTAGGTTAAGATATGAGAATTGATACTATTACTTTAATTCAAGAATACAAAATTCAAAAAAGCACCCTTTTATTAAAAACAATATATAATTTAAGTGTATCAACCTTTTTTATTTTTCATTATTAATAATTTTTATAGCAAACATCGTAGCTGCTCTCTTTCTCTCTCTCCAACTTTCCCAAAAGATGCTAAACTAAAGTTTAGGAGCTGATATCAGTTTTATAAGTTTCTTTTAAAATTTTTATATTGATTTTTCTTTATTTTTCAATAAAAATATCATTGAGAGTCTAGTACCCCGTTGCCCATTAATGGATTTTATCTACCAAAATATCAGATTTTGTACTAACTCATTGCAAATGATGAGCCTTATTTTCTTTCCTTGATTTTACTTTGGCTTTCACTAAATATCTCTCTTTATTGAGAGCCTAATATCCTGTTTGTGGATTTTGTCTACCCATATATTATATTTTATTATATTAGTTCATTGATTTGGATATTATAGATTCATAGTTCTGGTCGGTTGTTTGAATACGTTATGACAAATCAGATATACATATTCCTCACGTTTATAACAAATTGTTAGATTATCTCGTCGAAAAGACTGTATAATTTAGTGACATAAGCTAAAGATGTACCATAATTGAAGATCTGTTCAATGATTGGATAAAGGAAATTAGTGATATAATTTACTATGTGTTTGTTCAATTTTGATATTTTGATACTCTTAAAGTACTATTTAAGAGTATATTTAATATTTTGAATAATTCAAATATATTGTTAGGTCAAAATTTTTTTCCATTAATTATTGCATAGTTAAAAAATTTCATAATTAAAATGTTAAAAGATGATTGGTTTAAAATTCATTCTAACATTTTAATTGACTGATTAGCTTTTTTTATGACTGAATTATTTAAAACTTTACATAACTTAAATTTTGAATGTGTATCTTTATCTTGGATTAAGGAAGAACATCTCAATGTGCTCATGTTTTAGTGGATTCGGATTCGTTACTCAGTGTCAAAGCTATCACGGAAGATAAGATAAACCTACTGGAAGTGGGTGAGGTGGTTGAAGACTGTGAACTTTTTAGTATGTCATTAGTTTCTGTTCGTTTCATTCGGAAAGATACTAACAGGGTAGCTCATGTTATTGCTAGAACCCCGTGTTTAGCTAATTCCTAAATTATTTTCACGTCCCCTCCTACGTGTTTGTTGGAGGCTCTCTCATTTGATCTTCTAAGTTGAATGCATTTGGTTTGATTTCAAAAAAGAATAGTGTGGTAAATAGTTTTATATTATTAATAATTTTTAATCCATGATTTTAATTGTATCTTATGATTTTGAATTGAAAGTTTGAGATATCAAAATATCTATTATAAATAGATTCATGTATTACTGTAATTTTTTTTAAATTAAATAATTATTGTATTTAGAATAAAATTGTTAAGTAATCACTGAATAACATTGACAACCAAACAATGTAAAAAAACATTTATCTATAGGTACACCTAATAATGTAAACAAATCAGTGTAATGTGATAAGGATTGATGCCTACAATTTAGTAAGTCGCTGAATTATTGAAGTTTGCTACTGAATATTCTAATGGAAAGTAACTCTGAGAGAATCCGGACTGGGAATGATGATAACCTAAATCGTTTTCTATTTTTTTTGTCAGAAACTTTACTCTGTTGAATTTATTGGACAATTAAAATACGACACATATAATACATATATACAATCAAAATAAAAAGATAATATGTCCAAGTATAGAATGCCATATAATAAAAAATATAAAGTAGTTACTTAACCGAAACTGATATGATTTAGCTGCATACACTTAGTTTTATCAAAGTTGACTAAGTCTGATGGGGAATAGGGAACAAGCGGCTTAGATTTCCTGTAATGTTTAAATTGATATAATAATTATATTTTTTAGTTTGTAAGAAATTTATTTTATATAAATTGTTTATAGTTACCCGTTAAAATAAAAATTAGTAGTTATCATGTTTAGTTAATTGATATGAAAAAATAAAAATTTATTGTTATTGAGTGTAACTTGATTTGAGTTTAGTCTTGGCTGAAACGTAGAATCTAGATCCAATAGAGAAACGTGTTACATTAAGTTTAATTGATTTAAATTTAATAGATTCTGATTAATGTTAAAATAATTCACAATCTTGTGATTGGTTAACTAATACATGTTAGATTCGTGTATCCTTTGTTATAATAAGGGATGTTAAAAAACAATTTATAACTAAAAGATATATAACCATGTATAATATACTGTTATGTGGATTTATAGAAAATAATATTTACGGTTCGTAGAAATTTTTTAAAATTAAAAATCATGTGATATGCGAAGTTGTTAAATCAAGATATTTTATAGTTAAATTTAATTTAACCGCGATTAGTAAATTAGAATAAGCATGGTAAATCCGTAAATGATAAAAATTTGTATATGATTGATTGATTTAAAGTTTAGAAGTAAATTAAGATTGCCTCTAAAATAATTTTAATTTTTTGATTGGTAATTTATTCACCAACCAATAATAATACTCTTATAGCGTATATTTAATAATTAAAATATATGTAGTGTTCGTTTATATGAACTTATTAATTATTTTATTAATAAATTATGAATAAATATATTTTGAACCTTTTAAAAAATCGAGTTTTTGAAGATATGGATTTTATCCAAACTATTAAAAATTTGTTCAAATCCGATTTTGTAGTGTTAACTTATATGCATTTATTAATTAATTTTATTAACAAATTATGAATAAAATTATTTTTGAGCTTATAAAAAAATCAAATTTTTGAAGATATGGATTTTATCCAAGTTAGATTATAATTATTTAATATCCATTATAACTATACAATATACATTATAAAAATCATATGATAATATGATTGTGATTGACTTTATATTAAAAGAGTGGTTGATTAATGAATGATTAATTATGAAATTTAATTTAAAATATATAATAAATATATCGTGATTGATTTCAAATTAAAATTGTGATTTGGTAGTAAATATTTTTTGATTTAAAAAATATGTATTTATGGAAATGTTTAATAAAATCAATATTGTATTTAAATTCGTTTATATGAGTTTATTAATTATTTTGTTAACAAATTGTGAATAAATATATTTTTGAACCTTTAAAAAAATCGAGTATTTGAAGATATGGATTTTATTTAAGTTATTTAAAATTTGTTCAAATCCGATTTTGTAGTGTTGGCTTATATGAATTTATTAATTAATTTATTAACAAATTATGAATAAATATATTTTTGAGTTGATAAAAAAAAAATCAAAATTTTGAAGGTATGGATTTTATCCAACTTATTCAAAATCTGATTTCAAATCCGATTTTTTCAGATTTTTAGTTAAGTTAGATTATAATGATTTAATATTGATTATATTTGTACGATGTATATTATAAAAATCAATTTATAATGTCTGATAATATGATTGTGACTGACTTTATAGTAAAATAGTGGTTGATTAATGAATGATTAGTTATGAAATTTAATTTAGAATATATAGTGGTATATTGTGATTGATTTCAAATTAAAATTGTGATTTTCTAGTAAATATTTTTTGATTTAAAAAATAGGTATTTATGGATATGTTTAATAAAATCATTATTGTATTTAAATTAGAAGTGTTAACTAACCATGGTTAAAGAGCTTGGGTGAGATTTTAAATAAGTAAAGATCTTAATTTTAAGAATTAGTTCTGATTGGTCCTAAAATAATTCCTTGATTCTTATTGGTTAACTGACGTGTGGTAGACTCAGGTATTATAATAAAGGATATGGGTATCGTAAGTGTATTATGCATTTGTAGTAATTGTAATATAGGTATTACATATTTGTAGTTGTTAGGTCCGTTAAGATTGTAGAAGGGGGGGTTGAATACAATCTATATCTTTTTATCGAAATTTGTCCGTTAAATAAAATTTAGTTTAGACAAATTTGAGCGGAATTAATTGAAACAAAATTCAAGTTAAATATAACGATATATTAAACTTGATGGTTGTTACAAAATCAGTACAGAGTATTATCACGTTAATAAAAACTAATTAGAAAATTCGACATGAACTTTTCTAATTTAGTTAATAAAAATCGAGATACGAACTAGGAAACTTAATTCGCTAGTAATACAAGAGTCACAAATAATTAAGTTCTATCGGATCAAATATTACAAATGAGTTGAACTTGATTTTCTGTGAATTAATTGAGATAGTCAGTGGCTTTAAAGATGAGAGAGATGTAATATTTTGGCTTCTGTCTTTAAAACTTTGTCTCGTGTCTTTCTGTGTGTCTTTGTGACCACCAGCTTCTGTCTCTTTTGTAGTAGTCATGTGTAAAATATCTTCTGTCTATTTTAACACTTAAACAGACTATCCACAGACTGTCTAAAGGCTTGCAGACTATCCAGGGAACACATAGACTACCGGTGTGACTATCTGACCTGTTGCAGACTACCGGTGTGACTATCATTTCTCCTGCAGACTACCGGTGTGACTATCCATTCACTTGCAGACTACCGGTGTGACTATCTGGCTTGGCAGACTACCCAATTCTTTCTCCAGACTATCAGAATTACTATCCTGATAGTCTTTAATACAAGATTTTTCTGGCAGACTACCATGCAGACTTCCTGGTAGACAATTCCTTAGCAGACTATCAAACTGGACAGTGTATGCTGAGCAGACTATCTCCTAGACTATCTCAGATAGTCTTTTAATAATAAAACCATAGTCTAAAAACACTTCTGATAATCTTTTAGCAATCTATATTAATTCTAAATTAATTAATTCAATAATTAACTTAATAAATAAATTAATTCTTGAAGAATTAATTTATTAATTAAGTTAACTAAATACTTTAAATTAATTAATAGAGAATTAACATAATTCATTTGATAGTCTGACCTTCACTTTTAAACCACTGAAATAAATAAAGAACCTCCACTGAATATTTGTTGACGCTCAATGCACGGTCTGGTTCATGAACGACTAACTTCAACTTCTGTTCTTCATTTTGACTTTAAGCTGTGGTCAATTTCTTCTGACAACTTTCTTTAAATATTCTGTACTGATACTGTCTCTTGTCACTTTTAGAAATCTCTGTCCTTCTGAATTAAATCCATGACTTTGAATACCACACTGAGGCTTGATCAGTAGACTGAACTTCTTCCAGTGTAAAATATCAAAACTATAGATTGACTTGTAGATTTGTTCCTTCTGATAGATAGCATCTTCTGAGATTCCTGTGACAGTTAATGTTATTTACTTATTACAATCTACTTTAAGTTGAGTTGGATCCTCGAACTACAAATAGGCTGAGTCATATGCCTTTCAGTAGTAAGTGTAATATAGTTATTACGTATTTTATGTTTGGGTATTAAGCTATTACACATTTGTAGAATGAGTAATTTTTTTTTATTATCCATTGGAGACATGATTCGTAATTTTGACCACCAATCTCGCAATTTGTTATTTTGGTTAAAAATCACAAAATTTGTGATAAAAATATCATTCTTTCAAAAGGGATAAATAAAAAAATAATAATAAATAGAATGCAATAATAAAACTGTAAAAGGTCGACAAGCCAAAAAATAACATACTCCCCCGTCTCTAAAAACTTTTCCCATTTTCCTTGGATACGTTTGCTAATGCACACGTTTAATCGTTAATATCTTTAATTTTGTATTAGTTTTAAATATAAAAACTTCACTATATTAAATTACTCACAAATACGAATCCAACAAGATCACTCATGACTATATTTGGTCATATAGATTAGACGTAAATTAGTAATTTGTCTGATGTTATGAACAGTCCCGACATATCAAATGAGAGAAGCATTATGAGCAGTGTTCTAAAAATCGGCCTAGGCGGCCGATTAATCGGCGCCTAAGCGCTAGACGGCCAATAAACGCCTAAAATCTATAAAAATCGGTCATTAGGCGTTTTTTGATTAGACGGCGCCTAGGCGGTCCTAGGCGGGATTAGGCGGCACCTAGGCGAGATTAGGCAAGATTAGGCGGGATTAGGTGGTTTAAAATATATTTTTAAATATTAAAACTAAATTATATAAAAAATAATATTTTAATATATCCAATTAATATTCCGATTAATCGCCGCTTAACTGATTAATCGCTAGAAGGTAGGCTCACCATCTAGACCGCCTAGCCATTTTTACAACATTGATTACGAGAGTGAGGGAGTAAAAGTTTTAAAGAGGGACAGGGGCCAGAGCATCCGATGAACAATTTCAATATCTTGTCTTGTTGTACACACACTTGCCTTAGTTCATTCTCGTTTTTGCTCCTCCTTCTATAATTAAATTAAAATTAATATAGTAACAATTAAAATATTATTTATTTCCTCCGCGTCACATTTGATTATACCAAATTTAAGTAACTGGTAACACACGCACGCGGCACGCTTGCTTATATACAATAATAAAGATTTGTATGAACAAATTCACCATTTAATTAATCGACCCGACTTGAACCTGGTATGATTACTCCTCCTCCTACATTCATTCATTCTTGCTTTTGTTTCTTTGCAATTTGAAATCCAGGGCTAATTGTGTATGTGTTATTTATCAATTCTATTGGTTTGATTGTGATTTTAGTTGAATATGATTAGCGATGGTGATGGATCCTCCAGAATTATTTTGTCTGAGCCTACCGGATCAACTGCTGAGGTCTGCTTCTGTTTCTGCATTTGTTTATTTATGTTTTGTATGGTTCTACTGTTTATTTGTTTCATGTAGAAACAAAATGTTTATGTTGTTTTGGGGGTTTTTAAGGAATAAGCTGTTTGATTGTATTTTGATTTCCCAGTTTAGGAAATAGGAACTATTTTGGTTTCGGGAGGTATTTTTGCAATTAGGATCGACTGTAAAGTTCAGTTGGGGAGGACTTTGTTAAGTTCCGGTAGTTCTAAAACGAAATTTTACAAAAACCGAAAGGGTGTTTCTTATTAAAAAAAAATGTAAAGGTATTGTATTTTTTTGAGATGCGCTGAATCTTTTAATTTTGGCAGTTGTAATTTTTTTTTTTTTTTTTTTTTACGGTTTTCATATGGATTCAGCTAGAACCTTTATACGTGGTGCAGGTACTTCTGTTTGGTGGGCAGATTACTTCTTGGAAGAATGCACGAAGAGAAGAATTGCTTTATAAGAGCAGCAAGGTTAACCGATTCTTGCTCTTCATGTTTCCAAAATAATGACTTGATAATATCATTTAGATATGGTTTTCAGTTGCTGTGTTTAGATTAACATGTACTGTGCTCTTGAATAATCACTTTTACATGTCAAACGTCAAACTGATGGGACTTGGTGTTGTTCTTTTTTAAAAGTTAAGCTTGTTGATTTACCATAAGTTGAATAGTTTAGATATTTACTTTAATTACCCCAAGCAATTTGGCAAGCATAGTTTTACTCAACCACTGGAAAACATCATCTTCTGATCTTGTTAAATGTGAACGTGGTTTATAATTTAACTTGGAAGTTGGAACTGTTTTTGTCAAAATGATAGGTGTTTATTTCATCATAAAATGTTTTAAAATTTGTAATAATGTTATTTTCTGTTAAGAGGATGCATTTAAATCTTTATGTCTTTTATGCATTGAGGATTCAATGATGAAAGTCTGGGAACATTTCAACTGTTTCAAAATTTCTTTATAATGTTATACTTTTCTGTTAAATGTTTCAGAGGACGAGACTCTACACTTGTGTTTTAGTTTGACTCTTTAAGGGGTCTTTGACAAAATTTTGGAACACCTCATGCCTTGTTAATAAATTTGAAATTTTTTGACACAGTCAGTTCAGAAACCACCCAAGGGAATAAGAGGCGGAATACCCATGTGCTTCCCACAGGTTAGCTGCTAAAAGAACCTACAGTGTTTGTTCGCATCTACTTTTCTTAGATCACCAATTCACCATTATCTTACTGTTGCATGCATATTGTAGATTGGAAATTTGGGTTTACAGGAGCAACATGGATTTGCAAGGAACAGGTTGTGGTCAGTGGATAATGATCCTTCACCTTTTCCTCCAGCAACTAATCAATCTACAGTAGATCTTATATCAAAATCAACTGAAGAAGATCTAAAAACTTGGCCGCATAGGTGTGCTATTAAATCTTCCACACAGCTTTTCTTTTTTAGTATACCCTTCTTTTTCCATCTGAGCGCTTTTTTTTTTGTAGGATTAAAGAGATTATGATCAATACTTTGTGTTATTATTGACATTGTATTTGGTGTTTTCTGTAGATTTGAGTTGCGCCTTCGTATTTCTGTCTCTGCTGGAAAACTCACTTTGGTCCCCCGAGTTAGAAATGTAGATAGCAAGGCCTTTTCATTTATGTTTGCGCTGCGTAATTACTTCTCTGTATCAGACATCAGGTTTTCCCTCATATATTACTCTATTTCTATGGAGCTGGTGGATGCTCAGTTTTTTGTTGTTTGTGGTGTGATTTGAGATTTCTGTGAAGTATACACTGGCACAAAACAGATTTCTCTTGGTAGATTTTGAAAAGTTAAGCACAGAAAGTGCTATGTTTACTTTTTTTTAAAATAGTAGCTTGAAACAGTTTAATTGCAGTGAAGTACGAGTTGAAGGACTGGAGACACTTGACTACTTGGATAATCTGCAGCAGGGGGATAGGTACACAGAGCAGGCAGATGCTATTACTTTTGACGGCGAGGTACTATATGTAGTTATGTGTTCAATTTATAGATGATATATAGACTCAAAATTATGCTAGAATTTTAGAATACCATCTCATTTCATCTAGCTCGGCACTTATTAGTAATGCCAAATTTCTATTTAGTTTGGAGTTATTTTTTTCTTTCTGTATACTTCTTCACCATCTCTCACACCCTCTTTTAACCATTTTAAGCTTGTGTCCTGATTTTTGTTAGATTGATCGAGTGTATTTGAGTACACCAACGAAGATCGCCATAATAGACCATGAGAAAAAGAGAACCATTGTGCTACGTAAAGAAGGGATGGTAGATGCAGGTATCTGTTACCATCTTTTTTGGGGCAGCAGTTTTTCTTGTAGTCCTTAAGTTTTACGTGGCTATTCCACTTATTTTTTGGAATCATGTGGTTTGATTTGCAGTTGTTTGGAATCCTTGGGACAAAAAGGCCAAGGCCCTACCAGATATAGGAGATGATGACTACAAAACAATGTTGTGCGTGGATTCTGCTGCTATTGAAACACAAATAGTCTTGAAGCCGTTTGAAGAGTGGAAAGGCCGTCAAGAGCTCTCTACAGTGTCCTCGAGTTATTGCAGTGGGCAATTGGATCCTAGAAAGGTTCTTCATGGTTTCAGCTGATCGCATCCATGGTATATTATATTCTCGGGTTCTTCATGGTTTCAGCTGATCGCATCCATGGTATATTATATTCTAAGCTCACCGGGTAGGATCTATGTACTGGTATAGCTGGCTATGTAGTATTGTCTAGGTAAAATGGATTTATTATTATAACAACTATGCAGGCTTCCTTTTTTGTATTAAGGTTAATTAGGCTGAGGCATTTCTTTGTTTGGTATTTTAAGGATTACTTAAATAATGGAACAAATGCAGCATCCTGTATAATCTTCGACTCTCCGTGCATAGTCACCAATATCCAATACTTGAAGGAACATTTCATGACCAAAATTCAGTTTTAATTTGTTATTTTATAATTTAAACTTGCTTGAATATGATTTTAAAAAATGTTAACAATGAACATAAATTTGTAGTATATGATGCTAATGCATGATGTTTTATATCATACACTCCTTTTCTCTTTTTCTGTTGGTAGAAATAATATTCACAAACAGGATGTGTATTAGGAATGAGTGATGCAATTGTTCCCCTGGCAATGCTATAGAAGCGCTTTTGCACCATGTATCTTCGTTGAAGAGGGTGGGCGTTATTGAAATTACCAATCACATTTCTTTGATAGGGGACTTTAAGCTTAGTCTTGGAAAAAATTGTTGGGAGTAAATAGATACTGAGGATAAGGAAAACCGAGGTTCTTGTTTACTGGTTGGTGAAACGGATCCTACTTTGGAAGGAGTTGGTAAGGAACAACTTATCCATCTTAGCATAGTCCCAGTGATGATGTGATGGTCCTGGTTGACAATACAGTGGAAAGTTCTGAAACATGTAGGTTATTTGTGGAAATTCCTAGATTCAGTTGTGATCACATATGAGGCTACTAGTCGGTTGTTTTTGCAGGTATCAGAACTCCTGCATCTCCAGTGGATACGTATGAGGGGATTCTAAAGCAGGAAGACTTGGAAAGAAACTGGTCATTCATGGATACACGCAGGGACAGATCCAAAAGTTTTTCTTTTGGGGGATTCCGATTATAATTTGAAATTATTTTCTTACTTTTTAAAATTTTTGTGAGTACTTTCATATATTTTTGAAAAATCTAATAGTGAAAAAACGTTAAATTTTTTATTTAGTATCCCCGTGCGGCCGTGCCCGCCCAGGGATACACGGTTCGTTAGCAGGAATCCTGCCTGCAGGATTCACTTTGTAAGGCAGATGCCGTGACAGTAGACTCGCCATCAGTTTAGTAACCGCGATCATGATTTTACTGCAACTGTTGTCTCTTTCATTTGACATATTTTTTTACTGGGTGTAAGTAAATATGTGAACAATGTTGTAGCAAGTCCATGCCATCTGTTCCATTCTTCCGTCAAATGAAATAGAAATGAGTTGATGCATTTTATTAGAAGACATTTATATATTATTTTGGGATGTTTGTGATATTGCTTTTGTTTATATTATTGGGAATAAGAAATTTTTTTAAGAGAATTTGGAATTACTTGATATACTCTATCTTGTAATTCAAATCAATTCTTATGGGGTAAATGATCTGTTTCATCACTGTATAATAGCAAAACTTTCAGTTGGGTTATCAGTCCCAAAAAGTTGTCAAACACATAACTGTACAATAAAAATATTTCAAACAGGTCATTGCCGTTACTGTCGTTAAGCTGACTAACAGAAAAATGACGTGGCGAGCTAAAGTTTTCAGTTAAATAAATGTACAATAAAAATATTTCAAAAAGATCACTGAACGTTAAAAAAAATTAAAATTTCAGAAAAATTATAGGAATTTAAGTAAAAAATTCAAAAAAATTCAGAAAGTGAAAAGAAATCAGTAAAAAATCAAAAAAAAAATTAAAAATTCAGAAAAATTTCAGAATTTAAGAAAAAATTTCAGAAAAATGATATGAATTTAAGTAAAAAATCCAGAAAAATTTCAGAAAATTTAAAAAATTTCAGTAAAAATTCTAAAAAAATTAAAATTCAGAAAAATTTCAGAAAATTTCAAAAATTAAATTAAATTCAGAAAATACTCTTTAAATTAATTTCTAATCATTTGAAAAAAAAAATAAAAATTCACTTTGATTAAAAAACTATGATATCTTAAAATATTTGTTCGCATGTATCGATTTATAAGCATATAAATTGAATGGGTATGTTCATTTTTAAATTTAATTAAATTCTAATCATTCGAAAATACTCATTCGAATGAACATATTCATTCATTTTAATGTGTATAAATTTTTTCTAATTAAAAAATTTCAAGATATGCGTATATTTTTTTTCGAATATTGTAAGATATGTGTATAATTTTTTTCGAATTAAAAAATTTCAAAATTTTTGTTTTACGAAATTTTTCAGAAAATTTCACATAATTTTAATTTTATAATTTTTCTGAATTTTTTTACTTAAATTCATATAATTTTCTGAAATTTTAATTTTTTAATGTTTAGTGACCCAATTGAAAGTTAATTTTCAGTTTAATCTTTTCCATCAAACTTTAACGATCGTGAAATTTTTTTAATGTACAGTGACCTGTTTGAAATATTTTTATTGTACTTTGAAAACTTTTTTGGGCCGGTAACCCAACTGAAAGTTTTGCTATTATACAATGATGAAACAGATCATTTATCCAATTCTTATGTATTTAAGTACTGATTTGGTGAATGAATAAAATATAATCTTAAGAGCATATTTTATCATAGTAGTAAGAGTTAGTGTTGAACCCCTACGAGAGTTCGTGGGTGTGAGAAGATCATGTAAAAATTCGTGGGAAAGAAAAAAAAGATCCTATGAAAGTTTGTGGAAGAGAAAAAAAGATTTTGCAAGAGTTTATGGGCAAAAAAAACTACGAGATTTCTTGGATACGAAACAAAAGAAAATCTTGAATACGAAATTGAAGATTAGACAAAAGCATAATGATGATGATGGGATTGTGGAAGATATTATTATCAAAATCAACGTCAACTAAAAGAGTGATTTTGAGAAGAATCGTGACAGAAATAATAATGATGCCAGCGAAAACAAAGATGACAATGGAGACAAAGACGGTAATGAAGACGAGGATGGAGAATATGATCACAACGAGGAGTCTGATTGAAACGGATGAATTTTTTATTTATTTTTTTGCAAACTCTCGATTTTGAAAATCTTGAGTTGGAGGGTTTGATATGGATAAAAATAAAACCATAAAAATGTAATTAATGTAGCATTAATTATGTAATAAATGAGGCCCAATAAGAAGGCTCGAAACCCTAGTTGGGCTTGAATTCGTTACACTTGGATTAAGGATGTGGCCTGTATCGGGGACGCCCAATACAAGGTTCGTTTCTAGAATCCTTGATTTGGAACTCAGAAATCTACAAGGAAATTGAATCCTTGATTGACACGAATTAGAACTATCGACTTTAAGAAAGACTTATCCTCCAAGGCATACAATTATACAAGGAAACAGACTCCTACAAGGTAGGAGTCTAGAACCTTCCCCAAGGAAGACTTGCCCACCAAGTCACCTAACCCTATTATGATTCTAAGGCTTTTCAGCCTATATAAGGACCTGACCCCTCATTCTCAGAACTATGTTGGCATGATTCTCTAGCAATACAGAGATACGTAGGCATCTTGTGAGGACCGTTTAGTCTCGAACACGAGAGCATCCATTAAAGCTCGAAGCTCACCAACCCCTTAGCATTAAATACACACAAACCCTAACCGCAATTCGATAACCTAGTTTTTATTCCACAACATTTGGCGCCGTCTGTGGGAAAAAGACATCAACCATGGTAACTTCACGAAGAACACCACCAGTCACAACCGAGGCTTTGCCCCTCAGCTCTGCTCCGCCCGTAACTGAACAAGTCCCTCCAGGGGCGATCACTCAACCTCAAGTTTCTCAACCTATAGGGACGACTCCCCGTGTTGAGAGTACGTTATCTGAGGTCGTCCATCCAAATCGAGAAACCAACACTCTTCAGATGGTGGTCTATCCTCTGGTTAATCCTAACCACCCCTTACCACCGGGAGTGCAGATCCACACTACGGATCTCCTCGTGAGTACCAACCCGATGTATGGTCTCATCAACTACCCTCCTATTCAAGGAATTGGACCAAGCGGTCATGCTTTACAGATTTGAGATCGAGAGTATGACGACTACTCTGGTCCTTATACTGATGATTCATCATCTGATGATGGTGATGATCGTGATGAAGCCCCGAGGAGGCGACGTGCTAGTAAAGAACCTCGAAGGAGGACTCAAACTATCCATGATGGACACCCTTTGACAACTGCTGAGAGGATCAAGGCTCATGAGGCCGAGATCTTAAAGTTGAAGGAAGATATGGCGAGGGAGCAAGCTAGATTGAATCAAAGCCAACCTCCTCCAACCACAGGGAGGATCCCCATTATAAACTTGGAGAGGACATCACACAGAAGTCTCAGACAGCCATTGAGGCTAAGGCGTTAACTAACTTCATGGTTGAATGTAACATTGGCAACCAAGAAGACGGGGGACAGGAGGTAGTACCCCAAGCAGGAAGTGAACTTCAGAATTAGAATGAGGAGACGAAAAGGAATGGTGGGCGCTCTATTTTGATGGAGCATCAAAAACAAACTCAAGTAGTGCAGGCCTAGTCTTGCAAAGCCCCGATGGGCTCAAGTTATCCTAGTAGGACTTAGCTTCATATTTATTTAGTAGAAGTAGAAATAAGGTTCTTTGAAACCATTGCAGAGCATGTTGCTCCGAGTAGGACAGTAGTACTCTATGTAAGGGTTGAACCCATTTCAAGTTATTAATGCAAGTTTGTTTTCCATTCATTGATTGTGTATTTTATTTATGTGCCGAGCACCTGATGAGTGCAAGTCAAGGATGACCGAGTACCGAAAATAAAAGAATACACGAATTGAAAATAAACAAATGCATAAATAAAGACCCCGAAGGGTCAAGAGTTAGGTTACAGCATGACCAAGTAAGAGTTTAAGTCTGTGAAGGAC
This sequence comes from Kitagawia praeruptora, assembly GCA_037693485.1. Taxonomy (NCBI): domain Eukaryota; kingdom Viridiplantae; phylum Streptophyta; class Magnoliopsida; order Apiales; family Apiaceae; genus Kitagawia; species Kitagawia praeruptora. Next base: position 59,684,866 of record CM075350.1, read on the forward strand.
CCTGGATAAAAGACATGCAGATAAAAGCCACATGCAACAATCAAAGCCATGAAAGGTCGTGGATGTTAAGGACTAGTTACTCTTCAATATTTCTTAAGTACCTGGATTAAGGATCCAAGGATGAAGGCTAATGGATAACCTTAAGCAAGGATCAAGAAGATCCAGCAGGCTCTCGTCTCAGAAGTTTAAAAGGCAAGAAGCCCACGGGATTGCATTTATCGAAATCTAAATCGAGGAATCAACCCCGAATCCTAGGTTGAAAAACACAAGTTGTTAGCCATGAAGGCCAAGATTAGTTATGAAGGCCAAACTTGAGGGGGTCATGAACCTCCAATTAAGATCCAAAGGTTGAAACTTCATGTTGAAACTTGAAAACCAATATGTAATTTTGGATTCTCGATCCAGAACGCCGACATTAAATATCTGAACACCGACGTTCAACACTTGAATATTAACCCTGAAATGGAGATTAAAAACCTCCTAGGGAAGGTTCAAGACCTCGTGGGGCTAACCAGAAACCCCATGGCCTTGGACCGGCAGCTCTAATAGATATTTCTGTGATTTAAAACACCCTTGAGATTGAAAACCCTTGATTTTAAACATTGGCGTTCAACCTCCGAACATCGACATTCAACACTCAAGGCCGAACACATGCCAGCCGATAGGCCGCCTGAGAAGCCCAAGACCAAGACAAACATGGAAGCCATGACGGCCAAGCGAGTTGAGAAAGGTTATTTTAGAAACTCTAGGTTGATGTCAATCCAAGATGAGGAGTCTGCAGGAACCACTTACCAAAGGCTAATAAGCAAGATTTTTGCACCCTTGACCGGGAAGACCATGGAGGTCTACGTAGATGACATGTTAGTCGAGAGCTTATTCAAGGCAGATCATATTAAGCACCTCAGAAAGGCATTCGAAGTGCTGAGGCACCACAAGATGATGTTGAATCCAACCAAGTGTGCTTTTGGCATTGGATCAATAAATTTTTTTGGGTCTGATGGTTTCAAAGAGAGGCACAGAGGTCAATCCTGATAAGATCAAAGCGATTTTGGACATGGAACCACCCCGCTCTATACGAGACGTATAGAAATTAACGGGCCGAGTTGCAGCCCTATAAAGATTTATATCCAAGTCTGGTGACAAATGGTTGCCTTTCTTTCAGGCATTGAAGAAGGTAAAAAATTTTGAGTGGACTCCTTAGAGCCAAGAGGCCTTTGAACAATTGAAGAAGTACATGTCTGAAGCCCCGTTGTTGGCTAAGCCTAGTCCTGGGGAGACTATTTATTTATACCTGACGGTATCCGAACAAGCGTTGAGCGCCGTTCTCATTCGAGAAGAGAAAAAGGTTCAGAAACCCATCTACTATGTTAGCAAGGTGTTGCATGGAGCTGAATTGAATTACTCTCCCATCGAGAAATTTTCTTTGACATTGGTAACAGCCTCGAGTAAGCTACGATCATACTTTCAGGCACACAAGATTAAAGTCCTGACGGCCCAGCAGCTGAGAAATATATTGCACAGCCCAAAAGCTAGTGGATGGCTAATCAAGTGGGCAATTGAGTTAGGAGATTTTGACATCACATACAAGCCTCGGACAGCCATCAAGGCTCAGGCATTGGCTGACTTCGTGGTTGAATGTACCATTGGCAACCAAAAAGTCGGGGGGCAGGAGATAATGACCACCCCTGGAAGAAAGGATAAAGATGAAGAGCTTGTACCTGATCAGAAGGAATATTGGGTGCTCTATTTTGATGGAGCATCAAAAACAAAATCTAGTGGTGCAGGCCTAGTCTTGCAAAGCCCTGACAGGTTCGCAGTTGAGTATGCTTTAAAGTTAGACTTCCTAACAACCAACAACGAAGCTGAGTGTGAAGCCTTGATAGCCGGATTGGGCTTGGCTAGAATCATGAGGGTCAAGAACTTCAAAGTTTGTGGAGATTCAAGACTGGTAGTCTCACAAGTGAATGGTGAATTTGAAGATAAGGATGAAACTATGGCAAAGTATTTGAGAGTTGTGAAGGCTGTTATGACTCAGTTTGATGAATGCTATGAGGAGCACATTCCGAGAGAAGAGAACTTTAAGGCCGATGCCCCATCTAAGTTTGCCTCTTCTAAGATAGAGAATTATGCGGAGCCTGAAGACCCCACCATCAATTTGAAATTGGTAGCACCAGTTGATGTAAGCTGAAGAATAGACCCTCTTAAAGCTCATCTTGAGACTGGTTGGCTCCTTGATAATGCCTTGAAGGCACATAAACTATTAGTGAGAGTGTTGAGATAAGAGGTCCTTTGTAATTCCATAATTAAATCTTGAATCTCAAATCCCGACACAAAATTTAAGCCTTGATGGTTGAAAAGGCTATTTGCCTCCAATCGAGCTTGTCATTGAGTTTAAGGACTTGAATGAAGAGCCGTCAATCGAATTCAAACTAAAGCAAGGTCATGTGAGCATAATAAGAAGGTTGGAAACCTAGAATCAAGATAAAAGGTTAACAACCAGCCAAGGCATACCAGACTTGAAGTCAAGTGCTGAGTGGCAAGGGAATTAATTTCTTGAACGATCAACCGAGAAGCAAGACCTCCACCATATGAAACAAAGGGGAAAGAATTAAAGGGCTTCATCATTTTTACATCTTAGAATGAGAATTAAGGGTTGATGATAGCCAACAACCACGAATGAATTCAAGGTTTTGAATCAAGGATTCAACAAGCGAGTTAAGGCCCAGAAGGTAATGAAAGTTATGAGAGCTAATTTGAAGTCAAGGATGTCTGTTTGGTCATCGACTTTAAATAATGACATTCGACGATCGAATACTGACATTGAGGTCCAAATATCGACGTTCGAATACTGACATTGAGGTCCAAATATCGACGTTCATATACTGACGTTGAGGTTCAAGGATCGAGGTACGGCCAACCGGGTAGCTCAAGGTAGCTGTCAACCAACCAGCTGCCAAGAGAGCCCTCCATCGAGCAGCTGTCAGATGAGCAGCAACCAAGGGAGCCCTCAGCCGAGCAGCTGTAAGCTGACCAACTGCCAAGGGAGCCCTCTAGCCAAGCAGCATCAGCCGAGAAGGCCCCTAGAGACACATCAACCGAGATGCCAAGGTCGGAGTGCCTCCTAGAGGCCTCTAGCCGAGGTGCCAAGGCCGAGGTGCCTCAAGACAATCCCTAGGCCGAGCAGACCAGGCCGAGAAGCCCCCGTGAGACCAACAGCCAAGCTGCTACAGCCAAGGAAGCCTCACAGCAGCCCTTGTCCGAGCAGCCTCAATCGAGAAGACTCCAAGGAGATGCTGGCCGAGCTCCCCCACGAAGGACCTCAAGGCCGAGCAGCTCAGGCCGAGGCACCTCAAGGAGGGCATCCGCCGAAGACTGCCACTCGAGGTGACTCAAGAAAGAGTCAAGGCCGAGCAAGCAAGGCCGAAGACACCCCGCAAGGGCCTCAACCGAGTTCCCCCTCGAAGGGCCTCAACCGACCTGCTGCAACCGAGCAGCACCTCAAAGGGCAACGACCGAATAGATCAGGCCGAGAAACTCCCAAGAGAGCCCCTAGCCGAGCTGCCCTAGCCGAGCAGCTTCAGCCGAGAAGGCCCCTAGAGACACATCAGCTGAGATACCAAGGCCGAGGTGCCTCCAAGAAGGCTCCAGCTGAGGTGTTAAGGCCGGAGTGCCTCTAAGAGGCCTCTAGCCGAGGTGACTCAAAGGAGCCCTCAGCCGAGGTGGCTTGGCCGAGGTGGGCATGGAAAGGAATGACTGAGAAGAAATCTGACCTGCCTTGACCCCCCCTTTTGTTTGCCTTGAATGCCATGACTACCTTGTTTGTCTTGTTGATCTTGGCCTCTAGTCGAGTAGAATGGGCTGAAAAGCCTCTTTGAAGGCCTCGACCAAAGTGCCCGGGCCAAGGTGGTTTTTGGAGGGGTTTGGCCGAGGTGGATGATGACTCCCCTTGTCTGCCTTGACTACCTTGTTTGCCTTGACCACCTTGTTAGCCTTGGTGGCCTTGTCCCTTGATCCCAAATCGCTGTTTTAGTGCCATTTAGCATCGATTAACGTCGTCGTAAATGCGTTGGTCGTTCCACGCTTTACATTAAGACAATACTCGTGAAGACATTAGTGTACAAAGATAAACCCCGAGTCTCGAAAGGGGCACTTATAAACTTCAGTGAAAACTTGAAACATTTTCCCAGAAGTTGGGGGGCAAATGATATGGATAAAAATAAAACCCTAAAAATGTAATTAATGTAGCATTAATTATGTAATAAATGAGGCCCAATAAGAAGGCTCAAAACCCTAGTTGGGCTTGAATTCGTTATACTTGGATCAAGGATGCGGCCTGTATCGGGGACGCCCAATACAAGGTCCGTTTCTAGAATCCTTGATTTGGAACTCAAAAATCTACAAAATCACGCAAGCGTACATGGTCACAAGTAATATAGAATTAAGTCAAGTTCGTTTCCACAGAGATCTGGTTTAGGTTTCAATTCAGTTAATGCACCAATGCAACAAATTTGAGGGTTGATTAACTAAGATTAACTAAAAAGCAAATTAACAAACTAAGAATTAATTAACTAATGAGAAGTTAAATCGAATTACTTATGGAAATAAAAACATGGGATCCTAACTTCATTAAATATTTCGCTTAGAGTTGATGCCTTTAATCAATGCATGTGATGGTTATGATATCTGATCAGACAACATGAAACAAGTATAGGCTACCTCTCAGTATACGAATACCAAACTACTCATACATCCACAAAAGATATAGAAGATGGGTAGATACCAACTATGTTTAGACCCTATATCTCTATAAGATTTGAAAACATAACGGTTTAAGCACAAGTTATCCATTAAGATCACATAGGGCAGCATAATATTTCTCAATTTACGCTACAAATCATGATGTCAAAACATACATAATCCTATGCTAGCATGGCAAGTTTTAAATCTCAAGATCCACTCTCGCTTCACAAGAGATTAACAAACAACTTAGATGTTAGGTACACATCCAAGAAGAATAAGCACAACCATACAAGGATATCAAGAATTCATCACACACAAATCTTTAAAGCAAACAAACTACTAAACTACATAGATAAATCCGTTAGAATCCCATGACAACGATTAGTTCATAATCGAACCGCTCGTCACCATGGGATCTGATGAAACCATGATAATAAACAAAGTCTGAATTAAAACAATAGTGCTAGAGTAATGAGTTAAGAAAACAAATCCCAAAAAGCATCCAAGAGTTTCGCCTAATAGAAGAAAACGAAAAGTAGATCTAGATCTCTGAAAGTCATATGTTTACCCTATTTGTAAACATCGAGGATTCAACTCAACTCAAACAAGAATGTAATAGTAAATAGTATATGTACTATCACAGGGATCTCAAATGCTTAATTGTCAAGAGAAAGAAGACAAAGTCAATCTACCGTTTTGAGGTATACTACACTTGAAGAAGTTCATTCAGTTGATCAAGCGTCAGTGGAGTAATCAGGACAGTGGAATCTATTTATAGTGACAAGAGGTTCCTACAGTGACAGAATACAGGTTATAAAGGTTTGAAAAAGGGTGAAGAAAAGGAAGAAAAAGACCACAGCTTAAAGTCAAAAATGAAGAACTGAAGTTGAAGTTAGTCGTTCATGAACCAGACAGTACATCGAACGTCAACAATTATCCAGTGGAAGTTCTTCATTATTTACAGTGGTTCATTGAGGTAAATTGATTATTTAATGATGTAAGTTAATTCACCTTTAATTGATATAAATCTTTATAGTTTATTTAATTAATAAATTAATTCAAAAAGAATTAATTTATTTATTAAATTACTTATTGTATCAATTAAGTCTGAATTAATTAATTAATCATTAGATAGTTAATATGGTTTATATGACTTAAAGGAAATATTCATAGAATATGGTTTATATGACTTAAAGGAAATATTCATAGAGGCTGCACAAGTTAAGTCATAACTAGCAGGAATTGAATCTAAGTCATAATGATTTAAGTCATGCTGATTTAGGTCATGCTGATTTAGGTCATGCTGATTTAGGTCATGCTGATTAAGTCATGCTGACCAGTTAAGTCATGGAGCATATTCACTATGACCTGTTAGGTCATACCGAATTTCTGAGAGTGATTAAGACCTGGAGCATCTTCATTATGACCTGCTAAGTCATACCGACAATCACCAGTTATGTCTTAATGCAGTTTAGGTCATACCGAAGTTGTATTATGACTTAGTAGATTTTATTGAAGCTACTATGACTAGTTTAGTCATATTGGAGATTAGGTCATACCGAGAGAAAAGATCTGCAACAGACAGCAACTTTGTTTAAGTTGTTTATAAAATAAAAAGAAGGCAGAAGCAAATACATACATAACATATCTTCTTCACAGCCTCTCCCGGGAATAGACAGGAGAGAAAAGAGAGACCAAGAGAAAGAGTTCTTGAGCTTAAATAAATTATTGTAAATTATTTCTGGATTGTATTGTTAAATCTAAACCACTAGAAATAGTTTACTTGTACTATTGGAACTATCTAGCGGATTAAGTTCTCTAGAACTTATCTCTCGAATTGCTTTTAGCATTCGATCTTTTTATTACAAATATAGAAAAGTTCATGTCGAATTTTCTATAAAATTTGTAATAATTAGTTTGGTCATCAAACCTTGTAATTTGTACCCGTGTATTTAGACACACCCCATCAAGTTTTATATAATTTTATATTTAACTTGAATATTAGCTTCGTTTTATTCCGCATCGAATTGTTTAAAAATTAATATACACTCAAAGAACAATTTCGATAAAACGGTATAGTTTGTATTCAACCCCCCTTCTACAAACTATTTTGGTCCTAACAATTGGTATCCGAGCCTTTTGATTCACGCACAAATCAAGATCCTTATTTTTGTGGTTCTCCAATTGATTTTCGAGTTTGTTGACCCATACAGAAATTAAATCTGGTATTAGACCAAAAAGTCAACTCCTCTATTTTCGAATTCTTTAACCTTCAAACATATTCAATTTTGAGATTTTTTGATTGTTAAATAATTTGAACTTATATTCGAATTTTTTAATTCTTGAAATGATTAATTCTTGGAAATTTTGATTTTTAAACAACTTGAATTTATTTTTAAGTTGTTTAATTCTCAAAATTTTTAATTCTTGATTATTTCGAATTTTAATTAACTTGAATTTATTTTCGAATTCTTTAACTCTAAAAAATTTTCATTTCTTGAGATTTTTTTATTCTTAATTAATTTGACTCTAATTTCGAATTTTAATTAATTTGAACTTACTTTCATGTTTTTTATTTCTAAAAAAATTTCAAGTCCTTGAAGTTTTTGAATTTTAAATATTTTGAATTTATTCTAAGCCAATGGTTCTAAGAAGATTGTTAGTTGAAGATTCCTCCGGGTTGTCAAAGATGATTTGAATCTTTTGAAGAAGATGCATTTTTCAATGAAATTAATTTTTAGCTACTGAAGAAAATTTTTTGGAAGCTCCTCAAAGTTATATCCATAGAATTCACTGGTTTTTCAGAAGCAGGAATGGAAGAGATTTTAGTGGATAGAATTTTTCTCGAAGATTTGAATTAACTCTATTGATTCTGTGATATACAAACACTCAGTGGATTGCTCCAATGTAACATCTACTACACTTAGTGGATTGTACCAAGAAATATCTTTCAAGGAATCAACAGAGATTTTAGAAAAGTGGAATCAAGGAGGTTTGAGAATGGACTAGAAAGTTAGACATCTCAGTCAGGAATTAATGATGGAACCTCAGAACAGACATGAAGAGTTACTAATTCAGAAAGAGTACTAAAGTTGTATCCAGGGATCATGCCTATCTATTCCGAAACAGAAACTCTTCAGGATATAGTTCAACTTCAAGAGGTGGTTACAAGACTGAGATGGTGGAAAGAAACAAGACTTGATAGTTGCAGTTATGAAAAGATATATGTGATAAGTAACTATCAAGGTGTGCAACACAGTACAAAATTCTGACAAACAAGGATGAATAGGGATTCATTAATTGAGATAAAACAAAGGCATCAGGGCAGAACTTATTGCAAAAGAAAAGAGCTGGGATGGATCAAATGATGATGAGAAGAACTTTACGAATATCTTGCTTTCATAGCAATCTCTAAAGATGATTCACCTCACATGTCTCAGGTATCAATTCTTCGAACTAATGTAATATGTAATTCTCAGAAATTCAAAGCATGTTAAGATCTTAGTTTTTGATTGTTATATCTTTGGTTAGAAGATCTTAATATGTGTATGAATATTTGTTGAATTTAATTAATTGCAATAGTGAGTTAGAAGTGTTCCTTAGATAATATCTCTTAATTCTTAAATGATATATGTTAAGCATATAAGACCTCTGCTTAAGCTAGTTTCTGGATCCCCGGTAAAATAGATTTGCTTATTCATTCTGAATTGTTTGTTAAGGTTTAAAAAGTTTAAAAGATGGATTGATTACCTAGGATATTTGTAGAACACAAAGTTGTATCTAAAACTGACTTAGGTAATACAGACAATTAGCTGGTATACAACAACATCCTTGGACTGGATAGAATTAGTGATTACTTATTAATTCTTCTATTCCAACTGGTTTTATAAAATTCTTGTATATAGGTTAACAGGATTTTCTAATTAGCATTACATGTCATAGTTTGCACGTTTTAAATGTGTGATGGTTTGATTGCTATATGAATGCTATGTTTGTTGTTACCACTAATGCATACATGTCATAGTTTGCATGTTTTAAATGTGTGATTGTTTGTATGCTATATGTATGTCAAGTCTGTAGATTGCCTCTATAAACAGAGATATCTCTAATCCATCTGGACCCAAGTAAATCTGGGTACCAAGAACTTTTTATCCATTTGTGAATGTAGGGCTTAACAGGTTAATCGATTATGCGTTGTTCATGATTTATTCAAAGAATATCATCGAAGAAAGAACCCTGCTATCAAATGTGAATGTGAAGACAGGCCAAGTGGTTTTCCCTTGGAGATAACACTACTAGAAAAACTGCCTTAGACATCGCTTATTAGCTGATGTCTTTTCAAAATGCAAGCGATGTCTTTGCATGCGATGTAAAAAGTAGGGGCCTTAGACATCGCTTTTTAGCCGATGTCTATAAGCCTTTAAGACATCATTTCCTTAGACAATCTGATGTACTTTCCTTCAATTTATATCTTGACTATGAATTCAGTTCTGTTATAATATGACATCTATATCATTTTGAACATATCACATATACAATAAAATGAGACATTAACATCGAGTACTTCTTTAAACTGATGTGCAACTTAACATTTTACATCAGTCGTGTATTAGAAGCGATGTCTATTATATACTTTAACATCGGTTCTATTACGTAGTGATGTCTATTATATACTTTAACATCAGTTCTTTGGTGTAAAATGTCTTCTTTGTTTATATTTTACACCACTTCTTCTGTTTGTAAAGTGATGTTAGTTTTCTTTTTGTAATTCATGAATCCCCTATTTCAATGAAATGCCCAAAAACCAAACATTCATCCAAAAACTAAATTACCATACCAAAACTAAAGAACCAAACCAATGTCGCAAAACCAAACATTCATTAATTTACCAAGATTCCGACTACATCATCCACCAATCTAAACAAACTACATAAATCAAAACCAACTACTATACATATTTCCAAACCATCATTTACAAACTAAATAATTCAACCCAAACACAGTTCACCAACTACATTTCCCCATCAACATAAACCACAAGTCTTACAGAATATAAACATAGAAGTAACACTTAGAAATTTAAACTATGACATCCCAAACCTATAAGGTGCAATTTCACACAGTATCATAATTGTATCACTCGTGTCCACTGATTTCTCTTCTTTGAGATTTGTAGAGCCTTAGCTGCAGCTATTAATGGAAACTCCGGTTCCCAAGCTGTCCATTTATTTAATGCTCCATAAATAGCCTCTTTCTCATTCGAGAGTCCTGATACCTAACAGATGAAGGTTCACATAAAAATTAATTTGTGCCATTACATGTAGTCACATTTTAAGGAGATATAGATCCATCCCACATAAATGTCTAATTACATGCATGAAGAATTGATTGTAGTAACTTAGCAAAAACAAAGAAGTATTAAGTAGTCATACTTACAATACGAACAAGGTTAAGTACTTTTTGTCCAGAACCTGCAGAATCTCTTACTCCACATGTGGTGCTCTTGCTTTCCCACCTTCTTGATCAATTTCCTTTGGTCTGTACAAAAAAAAATCCATGTACATGTTATGCATAACTGGATGTAAAGTGAAGAAAGATACTTCTGGCTCTAGATCATTGTGTTATTTAGCAGTAAAAATATTGAGTTTCAAGTACAAGTTATGTACCTGTAATTTGGATCATTATGTGCCATGTACATAAAAGCTAGAGAGAAATGAGCGTTTCATCAGATATCCTCCGAAAACTGAAACTTGTCAGCATTTCAGCATGCATCTCTTTCCCATATTGACATTTTATTTCTCTAATTTTTTGTTTGTTTATACGATGAAGGTTTCAAGATGTTTCAATGATGCTGCTAAAATGGCACCTGAAGATGCTGATGTCCACATTGTACTTGGTGTTTTATATACTTATCCATAGAGTATGACAAGGCAATTGAATCCTTTAAGACAACTTTGGAACTGAAGCCACGTGATTATTCCCTCTGGAACAAACTTGGTGCAACACAAACAAATAGTGTTCAGAGTGCCGATGCTATATTAGCATATCAACAGGTGGACTTGTGTATATATTTGTGCATTATAAAGTAATAAAGGATCACTGAAGAGATTTTTAAAAGGTTTGGATGTGTGTACACATGATTTAATGAAGCAAATAAATTCTAATAATCACATGCAACTTCAAATAATAGTTAAACATTAGTTCAGTCTCCACATGTCCTTGGTCCCAGGCCAAGTTTCCTAAAAAAAAAAAAAGCAGAGGCAATTGTCCCCATCCATTGTTATATGCTTCTCTTGTACATATTTTTTTACCTGCTCGTTTGTGTCCTTGTTTTAGTTTTGTTACACCATAGTTATCACATTAAGAGATGTCACAAAGTTGGTTTCTAGGATCAAGTTGAGATGTCGACTTCGTTACTACTCACTTGTGTAAATCAACTGGTCACCTACTCACTTAACTTTTTGCTGTTGTCACTCTAGTTCTTTGCATATATTTCTGTCAACCTGATTCTTTACTACTCTTACTCTGTTTCAGATTGCAGTTAATAATAATAACTCAACAGTAGTCTGTTTACAAGTGTTAGTATAGTAAGTCTGTATACAAGTGTTAGTATAGATATTGGTAAATCAAAGAAGTGAAGAGAATAAACCGTGAATTCCTGACTATCATCATCTTCAGCATCTCACTTTCGATTTCTGATGTCGGAGTCCTTTCTGTCATCGCATATCTGGATAAAGAACCAATGTTAACTTACAGAGAAAAGCTATCTAGACACTTTCTGGAAGTAGAGACACGGCATTAGGAACAAAACAAATAAGCACTAACCTCTACTGAATTTTCTATGAAAGCAAGTCGGTAACAGATATCTGGTATCACAACTACAGTGCCAGTAAATATGACCTTGTGATTAAAGAGTAGTAAAATGTCAAAAAGAAATCCTTTATTACTTGCAAATTAAATATCATTACGGGAAGGATATCATACGTGTCACCAGCCGTGGCCTGTTCAACAATATCATGTCGAAGGATAACATCCAATGTTCTGGGAAGGGAGCTTGCAGGTATTTCTTTTGACGTTTCCTACATTCGAACCCTCTGCCAATCTGAAAATTTGCTGTCTTGTCGAAGCAGCTCAAAGCTTTTACCCTTTGAGCACATAGGATTCTTATAGATGGCAGGCTATTACCACATAAAATATTAGGACCACACGTACAGTTATTCACACACACAAAATCATCGAGTAAATCACAAATTCACCAACTAACAAACCTCAGTGTACTTGAACTACTGCTCAACATTCCTAATAATAGTGGCGCACTCCAAACACTTGAAAGTACCATGTAGAAGCTCTGGCCTAACCTCACTAGTCCGAGTCACCATCCCCCTCACCGCCACTAATTTCCCAATTTCAGATGTACTCAATTCCCTCAATCTGCAATTCAATCAACCCAACAATACAAACGCATCTTCCATATCACAACCTTCTTCCACATAACATATCCAACATTTAAAACCTTGATACACATACATAAAATGCTTGTAAAATTCACAACCAAGAATGAAAAACTACATCTTCAACATGGGAAGATTATAAAAAGCAACATTGAAGTTTAAAACAATCCCGAAAATATAGAACAAAAAGTCAAAGCGAAGCTACTCAAACAACTAAAAACATACCAACACTAGCAAAGTAGCTAACTAGTCCATATCATAAAGTTCCGTACAATTTTACAATAAGCAAAAACTAGTTAGAATATAGTACCTAGACGACAGGCGATTGAAATGAGCCCAAAGCTCATCATCGAAACCTGGCTGGCTAGCCTCTTCATTCAGAGACTCCTTTAGATGACGAAGAACTTCATGATAAACCTTAAACTTATACTTTCGCTTTCTCTGCGTAGGTACTGAATCCAAATCTCTGCTACTATATCTAGACGGATCTCAGAGAGCAAGGATGTCAGATGAAAATTCACAAAAAAATCATGATTACAAGTCTTAGAGTACTTTTATCAAACACCTACCTGACATGTTAACATAAAAACATCAAACAACAAAATAAAATGAACAGCAAACATCAACTTGTTTACTATCAAATAAACAGCCCTAAAGAAACAATTATCAAATAAAACCATAAAATAAAATACGAACAAAGGAACAACAAACAAAAAAATACATCCTTTCTTCGAGACTAGCCTTCGAGATACATCCTTGCTTCGAGAGTGATTGGAGTTCTTCGAGAGTGATTAGGGTTCTTCAAGAGTGAAAAGGAGGAGTCGGGTTAGTGTTCTTCGAGATTGATTAGGGTTCTTCGACTCTAAGAGGAGGGAGGTCTGAGTGATTAGGGTTCTTCGATTGCATGGTTTCGATTGATTAAGTCGATTGATTGATTGAAAAGGGGCAATTCTTCAATTAGGGTTCATAGGGGGAGTCGACGAGGGGGGAGGGGGCTGAGTGAGAGTGTTTTTGATTTTTATGTTTTTAAGTTATTAGTTTTCAGTGTTTTAAGTTTTGGGGTGTTTTTAAATTTAAGGGGGGAAAGTTTGGTTAAGGGGGAATGATATTTGATATAAGGGGGGGAAATTTGGTTAAGGGAGGGAAAACTGAATTTTTGGATACGGCTATGGGGAGAAAGGGAGGCTGTAGCGGGTTTATTTTTTAAAAAAAAGGGTTTAGACATCGCTTAATTGATTGACTGATGTATCGATATTAAAAAGACATCACTTTTTAATTCGGTGATGTAAAAAAGGCTTTTAACATCAGTGGTTTTTCTAACTGATGTTTAATGTGTGATGTCTAATGCTGTTTTTCTAGTAGTGTAACAGCAAGGGTATGACATAGGGTCATGGCTATTCAATAGCTAGGAATGTTGTCAGTAATAATACCTCTAATGTAGAAGGTCCCAAGCACAACTTCTCAGGGTCATACAATTGGAAATCTATCAAAGAGAAGTGTCTGATCTTACACAAGAGAGATGAAAAGCTTGCTATTCGAGGATAAAGGAAAGAGAACTTATTCTTAGCTGACCTGGAATCTAATCAAGGAATTTCAGACAAGAGCAAATGTGAATCCAACAGTAACTTATCCAAAGCTTCATCAAATAAGAGTGCAGCTATGACATAAGAATCTCTCAGACCTAATGATAAATCAAGAGGTTCTTTCCTGAAATCGAATCAGTAAGAAGACTGTCTCATCTGGAATTAAAGCAAAATGAAATTATGAGACATGTCATAAAGGGAAGTCAAAGAAGCATCACACAGAAGTTCTACATCAAAGAAAAATACTTTAGTGGTGATGACTGATGACTTCTCTCAACAAACAAGTTGTTGTTCAGACAATCTGAAGACAAGACACTACTGATGGTGATTGATCACATCTAGAAGAGTTTCAGGAAGCAAAACTGACTATGAAAACTTGGAGACCAGATTACAGGACCTATCAATTAGTGTTTTGGATTATTTCTGCACCTTCAGGAGTATTAATGCTGAAGCAGTCAATAGTTTGCTACTGACATGATCGAACCCTGATCAGTAAGAAATATAGGAAGACCCCACAAGTATGAAGGAAATTGTTTTGCAATGTTAAATGAAAGTGAGCATCCTAGCAATCAGCTAATGCTCAAGAGGATAATTTCCTTGGTCACTCAATGGATTCTACAGCCTACAGGGTGATTGTTATTAATCAACAGAATGTGATTGAAAGTCTTAGTGATGTTCAATAACTTCTAGCTCCCAGCTATCAATAGTGATGATTATTCAGATCCAACCAAAGTGAAACATGGAGAATCTTCATGTAAACCTAGCAGCAGCTAAGGGGGAGCAAAAGAAGGATCATTTAGTCAACTCAACACCACATTGAAAATCAAAGGACATTATGAGAATATGTCTACCAAGACAAAGAGTGTTGACTCAATTAATTCTTTGTACTAGTTCTTAGTGTTCCTAATGGTGGAAGTAAAAGACTAGCAGAGCTTCAAGCACCAATGATTAATTCTTTAGTTTTCTTTTAGAAGAAACTAAGAAAGCTACGAAGGCTCTGAAAGATCCAGATTGAGTGATTGTAATGCAATATGATCTCAATCAGTACAAAAGGCAGATTGAAAGGAAACTAGTATCCAGACCAAACAACAACGCTGTATTTGGTACAAGGATAACCAGAAGCCTACCTGGATGATGTTAAGGCATTGTTATGAGGGACAAAGCCAAACTGGATGCTAGGTCACAATTTGATCAAATGGTATATATATCTAAAAAGAAGCACCAGTGACAAGACTTGAGGATATCAGGCACCTGTTGCACATTCAAGATTTTGATGGACATCTGGACCTACTGAATCTGGATGCATGCTAGAGGAATGTGAACAAGTGCACACCTGGTTAGTGAGATAATGAAAGATCTCTACAGGTTAGTATCAACCGGTATCATCACTCAAGCAATCATGGAAGACATGGTATGACACCCTAACTATAATTTATCATTTGGTATCAATCTTTAATAATTGATATCATTTAACAATTAGTGTTATATTTATAGAACTCTCTACATCATTAGGCACAAATACAATGATATATATGTGCAATGATATCTTGATTATATTATATGTTGATTTATTAACTAAAAATTGGTATCAAGGTATTTGCTGTTTTGATGTTGGTAAAGTTGCAATTCTTTTGAATTACTTTATGCAAGCCAAAAGAATAATTCTATTTGGAGCACAAGTGAGTCAAAAAGAAATGATGGCAATAAAAATTAGTCAAGGATCTTTTGTTTCTTTTCAGAAGATTCTAGACCTGTCATGACTACCTACTAACAATCACTATAGCTGGATGTTGACCTATTAGTTTAGACCTAACAAGTTGGTAATCAAAAATCTTAAGATGGACCCGGATCTGAGGAAATGGTACCCTAGAGATATTTGACCCAACAAGTTCAGGATCTACTAATTAGGACCTAATCAGGCTATAGAGTAATCATCAGCTTATTATCTTATTCAATTGCTAATAGATCACTTACACACATATTTTATTCTCAATTATGCAATTGTGCATGGTCCCAAATGGATTCTTGAGAATCTATTCTTGTAGTTATTACAATCGATTTTCAGATGTCTTAAGATGGACCCGAATATGCGGAGATGGTACCCTAGAGACATTAGTTCTGACATGTTTTGCTGCATAGAGACAGATTAAATGAGTTGTAACGAAAGCAGGAGAATACAAGGAAACAATTTATCTCCAACAACTCTGTGGAACACTCAAGGCCAAGCATTTTGACATAAGGTATCAATTATTTTGAGAGCATGTCTTTAGTTAAGATTAACTTGCAGACATGTTTGCTAAATCACTTGATGAAATTAATTTTTCAAGATTGGTTTGTAAACTTGGGATTTTATTAATGCTATATGATTTGTAAATCTCATCTGTTAAGTAATTCTTAAGTAAGCTCACAAGTATTCAAATGTCCATATTGAAAGGACTTGTGAACTTATTTACATCCAGACCTCACGTTGAGAATTATCTGTTGAATGATTGCCATGTGTATTATTGCAATATATTTTAGTGGTGATTATTTCAGGATAATAAAATACTTAAATGCTATAATCTAACTCATAGAGATTTAGTATTTATTTATTTAATTATTTACTTTGATTAATATGAGTTATAGAATCTAAAGAAATTCAATTTAGTATTTGCTCTATACCTCATATTTATTAAAATAAATAAACAACATAACTAATTTGGACCAAATCTGTATTGGTCTTCAATTAGTTGTGAGATATTAATTCTAGTGAATTTTATCAATGCTTCATTTTCATAAATTCACCATAATTAATATCATTGTTCTAACAATTGGTTGTATTGAAGTTTTGACTTATATTAGTTAATGATATTTAGTTAGAATTCTATTTACTAACTAATTGTGAGATATATTAGTATGTGTGAAATTACTTAGAACTCCTCTAAGTAATCATTGTTATATCTTTTACAATTCACCCATATTATTATACATGGTATGAAAATTCTCTAAGTAGAACTATGGATATTGAAATATCTAAAGTGACCATTGTTCAGTTACTTGGAATAATTTTTGTGCTTATTTGCAAGCTTCTAATCACTTTGATAATAAATGTTATATACTATGGATCAAGGTGTATAGGACTTAGAATATCATTTCTAAAATTGCAGACAAGACAACTTTGGTAATCGAGTCTTATTTATAGAACCAAGGTTGTCTACCAGTAAACAGTTGTTAGGAGTTAACAATTGTTATTATCGAGGAGTTGCCTTGAAGTCATAAGTTTGAAATGTTACATCTAAAGAACTTGTGTATTTCTTGTCAACCAGTTCCTCGTACTTATGAATATCAGTGAATGATGTTCTTAAGTAGAAAGATACTAATATTTATTCTGTCAATTGGTACTCAATGTAACAATTCAATCCTCACTATATTGAATTTATCATACAATAGATTGAATTTATCAAACAATTGGTATCATTGAATATTTAGTATTTAGCAGTGATTATTTATATCCTAGTTAAATTATGACATGAAGCAATTCAATGGTTTATTTGCTCATAATTTAATTTTGGTAAAGTAATCATAAACACAATTACTTGCATTCTAAAGTATTTGATAAATACTATCAGTTGGTATCAAATAGTGAATATTTGTTTACTAACAGTTGCTAATTGCTCTAATACTTTATTGCATGTTAATTGTGGTATATATATTAGCTCTGATGATATTACTTAGGATTTATTCTAAGTAAGAGTGTCTTATCTACAAATCATTAGTGTTAGTATATATTAAGATGTTTGACTTTCTAAGTATAAGTGAGACTTAAAGTTACATTTTGTCTCCTATCATATCATAAAGTGGTGAGAACTTTTAAAATTAAATTCTCTAATTCAGGTTATATACCACTTTATGCATATGATAGTTCTTAGAATATTTTACATCCATCAGATGATTACTTAGTTTATGTTGTGCTATGTAATACAGTGCCAAAGGAGAGACATTGGTTATCTGTACTTATGTACTTGGTAATCTTTGCTACCTAAACGACATTTAGTGCTTGTTTGAGTCTTTTCACTAACTTTTGTGTTAAAGTTCTCTATACAAGATAAGCACTTAAAGAAAATATTTCTTTCTTAATTACTGCGAAGTCAAGAGTTTGTGTCTTTTAAAAATAAAACGACATTGTTTTCATTAAAAGAATTGATAATACATTGTTTTATGAACAAATACAAACTCTTGCACATTAAAAGTTTTTAAAAGAAAACTCAATTCTTTCTACAGTTGTGATTGCTTATATTGTAAAACTTTTTGAAGTCACAACTGTAAATCATTTCTCTCACATGACACAATGCATATGTTTTCACTCAATGTTCTGGTATGATGTAAATGCATTCTATCTCTATGTTGCTCTACTGCTATGTGATGCAGGTTCAGCTCATAGTGGAAGTTTTCTCACATTGAAAGTCATGAGGTTGTAAACCCAACAACTTCTATCCCAGACTATAAATCCAAATCTAAACACATCCTAACTTACCCCTGAATTGGAAGTAACCTATTAGACTAGAGGTCAATACGGGAGTAACTGTACTTGTTATAACAAATAAGGATGTGAGGGATAGTAAACCCACAGCTCTACCTCTTAAGGAGAAAAGATTTATACAACTTGAGGTATCTGTAAGCTCGCTTGCATTCTCCCAAAAGGATGCAAAGCTGGAAATGGCACTAAAACAGTCTCTGGATTCATTCTCTCAAAAGGATGAGTTTATTGAAATTCGCCTGTTAGCGAGGGCATCTGTTGGTAAGTCACTACCTCATACACAAGACTAAAATACTTCCTATGCACAAAGTGAGATTGCACACAGTAAGGATGAATTGATGGAAACAACTAATACTCCGACCAGTTTATAAACTTCGGTTTATGGGTATATATATATATATATTTAACTAATTTGAGATTAAATTTTATGAATGCATTTATTGTTAACGGTCCAAAACATATAATCAAACTATGAGTTAGTGATTGCTAGAAATTTTTTAGTAATTGTCATATCTAGTAGAGGCCCATGTATAAATCTTCGCATATAAAAGAGAACTCTTTATTTTGTCGTTAAACTTTGATTTATAAATTTGTAAATATGTTTAAAAAATGAAAAATACGAGAGAATATTTAGTACATTATTTGATTCTAAGACTTATATTTTTATTTTACTAAAACTTAAGCACCAAGTTTAGTTATATATGATTTACATTTATAATTGGTTGAATTTCAGATTTGAAATTAAATTTTATTTTATTCAAAAAAATTATATGAAAGGGCTAAAACTTTTTTTCGCACTGAGCCCCCAAAAGTTCAAGACCAACCTTGTTTAAGTAATTGGTAAAAAAAGTTATATCATGGTAAAGTATATGCTCAAAGTTGATACATTGACGGTTGAAGTGTTGAACCATTTAAAGATTTATGTGGAATTTTGCGCAAAGTTAAATGGAGGTACTGTATGCTCCTATCATATAAAGAGCTTTGAACCACGAGTGATGAGTCCATGACAAGTAATTTGAAATGACGTAGACTATGTAAAATGTGATATATGATGTAAACAAAAGTTATAAAATAGAGCAAATAAAACTTTTTCTTTTTCGGATAAGCTAAGATCAAACTTTCAATGACATAAGTAAATAGTTGTAGGTAGTAGTACTCAGTACAGTCTGTAGTACTGATCTATGAAGTTAGATTTCTTCAGATATCATATACTCCTCCATGATAAACTGATAGTAACATTTAGCTGCAATATTAAAAATATTAAATTTTAATATAACGGTGATGGTGTTCAAATATTAATTTTTAAAATATTCAAAATTATAATGTAAAATTTATATTTTTAATATGAAATTGCTTAATAAATTACTAGGATTATTTTAATCAATTCCAATTGACCTGTACATGTAATAAATATGATAATAGAAATGAAATCAATGAACTTCATTATTGAGTAATTATAGATAACCGGGCAATAAGGTCACGCTCTGCATTGCGTGGCACAAAAATATTTTTTAAAATCGTGTATTTGATAATATTAGTCGAGAAGTGAACCCGAATTTTGGATTTAGGTTTGGAATCCATCTACCAATTTATTAATTTTTTTTACATTTATTTAAGTTTTTATTGTTATTAAAATAAATATCATCAACCAACCAAGCATATTAAATTAGGATATGGGAATTGAATACTGCTACTTTAATTCAAGAATACAAAATAAAAAGGGTATCTTTTATTAGAAACAATATATAATTTGTATCGACCGATCTAATTATCCGTAATAGTGAATTTCATAACGAAGGTTGTAACCTTATTCTCTCCTCCTCTCCAAATAAATACTAAAATAAAATTTAGGGGTTGATATCAGCATTTTGGTTGATGATAAGTTCCATTTTTATTGTTTTCATTGATTTCTACTTTGTTTTTCAATAAATATCTTTATTGAGAGTCTGGTATTCGTTGGTAGGTTTTATCTACTGATATATTGGATTTTGTACATTTTTCTTGTGAATGATAACTCCCACTTTTTTTCCTTGATTTTACTTTATATTTCAATAAATATATATTTTTATTGAGAATTTAGAATCCTGTTAGTAGATTTGTCTACCCATACATTGGATTCTATTCTTTCTTTTTCTAAGAGTAGAATCTTTTATTTTGGCATTCGGGATCTTAGATTTATAGGATCTTGTTATACTGATTAATTGATCGATTTGGATAGAATGGAATCATAGTTATGATCGGTTATTCGAATACGTTCTAACAAATCAGATATATATATATGGGTTCTCTTCCACAGCCATAGTTGGATATTTTTGAATATTGATCCAACCCATCTATAACCATCCACTGAAAATATGGACGGTTGGGATGTAAAGGTTTACGCTATATTATATAGCGTACTACGCTGTATTATACAGCGTAAACCTTTTTACCTTTTTATCCCACAATCTGCCACGTGTTGCCACGTGCCGGTTTAAGCTTACGCTATATAATATAGCGAAATACGTTATACTATATAGCGTAAACGGTTTTTTTTACAAAACCGGGCCTATTTTACACAAAACATAATAGAGCGTATTGTGGTTACAAAACATCATTTTACAAAATATCAAGTTAGAATCATCCACAAACCACCGAAAAGCGCAAATCCACCGGAATCGGAAGTAAATCATCATCAATTTCATCATTTCTTCATATAAAGTGAGTAATTTCGTGTCTATTTCTTGTATCTATATGTCATCTAAATGTTAAGATGTGTGTTAGATTTGTCATGTATGTATATATGTCATGTATGTATATATGTCATCTAATTGTTAAGATGTGTGTTAGATTCTTGTATTCGAATTAAGGTTCGAATTTGTGGATAATTTTCGAATTAGGGTTCGAATTTGTTGATAATTTTTCGAATTAGGGTTCGAGTTTGTGTATAATTTTCGAATTAGGGTTCAAATTTGTGGATAATTTTCGAATTAGGGTTCGAATTTGTTGATAATTTTTCGAATTAGTGTTCGAATTTGTGTATAATTTTCGAATTAGGGTTCGAATTTGTGGATAATTTTTGAATTATTAGGATTAAAATTTGCATTTGTGGATAAAGTTTGCATTTGTGTAGTTCGAATTATTGGATTCAAGTTTGCATTTGTATAATTTGTGTAGTTCGAATTATTGGATTAAAGTTTAAATTTGTGAATTTGTGTAGTTCGGATTTTTTTTTGGATTAAAGTTTTTTGTATGTATTGGATTTTAGATGGAAGATTTTTGTGGTCCGGTTGATCGTTCTCTCCTTACCGACCAAGATAACCATATTAGTAGTAGAATATGGGTTGGGGATCATCGAGATAGACTTACAATCCGTCAAAGTACCTCGTTTCTTGGTGAATGGGAATTAGAGCCATATCAAGTTCGTCTTTTAGAACATTGGGGCTTCGGAATGTTTGCTAATCCGAGAGCCGTTATTCAAAATGATGTCACTTTAATTACGTCATTAGTGGAGCGTTGGAGGTCGGAAATCAACACATTCCACTTTACTTTCGGGGAGATGACGGTGACACTTGAAGATGTGTACATGTTAACGGGGCTTCCGGTTGTTGGAGAGGCGGTAACTTTGAGTGAAACAATTGAGGTAAAAAATCTTTGGTTACGTCATTGGCCGGATTCGACGCTCTCACTTGAGGAAAGGGAAAGTGATGAAGATTGGACTAGAGGTGGCGTGAAATTAAATTTTTTGAGGGAAAGATATTGCAAGTGCCCGAACAACAAAGATCCGGCGCTTCTAGAAATATATACACGGGGCTATGTGTTTTATTTGTGCGGGGCGATATTGTTCCCCACAAAATCAAACAATGTTTCTCATCCAAGATTAATTCAGTTATTGATTGATACTTCAAGAATTTATGGGTATGCTTGGGGTGCAGCGGCACTTGCTTATCTATATAGGAATTTATGGGAGGCAAGTCGTAAGGATTGCAAGTCCATTACGGGATGCATAACAATATTGATGCTTTGGGCACGTGAGAGGTTGCGCCCGGGACAACCTATGCTAGCACCTCAAACCCGGTATATATGGCCTAGGGCTTTGGCATGGGCGGTTGATCCCGTTGGCCCAGGAAAGTCTAAGTACTTTAATGTCCATCACAATATTGATGCATATCGCGGGATGTTTGATAATTTTGATGCGAAATGGGTTAATTGGAGGCCATATCTTCGCTTCTATCGGAAATATAATCCCCAATTTCAGAGGGCCTTTTTAGCCGGAGTAGCTCATGTGCCGGTTGTGTTTTTTGAAGATGTTGAACGTCAACTTCCGGAAAGGGTGGGAAGACAGTTTGGTTTTCCATTAAGCATTCCGCCACCGCCGCCGGAAGATATGGCAATGTTGAGGGTGAGATCCGAACATTATTTTGTGAATCAACATTATCTAAATTTTGCTCGATATGTAGTTGTTTGGAATGAATTTGTGCAAAATGGTGTTGGTATTTTGGGGCCACCTTTGAATGCCATATCTCTAGAGGAGTATATGGATTGGTACTATAATGTTACCAAATAAAAGATTTTGCCGCCCTCAAAACCAACCAAGGATCCAAAAATATTCCAACAACCGAAAGACAAGTTCGACAATGCCAAGGCAATGGACTTGGTACGTATTTTTTATAACATGGAGTATGTTATTTGAGATAGTTTCGTTGAATATTTTTGTATTTATATTTATACTTTGTCTTTGCTTCATATGTATTGTAGATCATATGTTGAATTTTACTTGTTTTTTTGGAATTGGTCCTGGTTTCTTTTTGGAATTATGAAAATACAGGTTTTAGTTGTTTGTTGAGTTCAGGGGTAGGGAAAAACAGGGGAAACTTGGCAAATATTGATCTGGTATTACGCTCAGCGTACTACGCTCTATTATAGAGCGTACTACGCTCTATTATAGAGCGTAATACCAGAGCTTTTTTGTTATTTTTCAAAATACCACTGATATTACGCTCAGCGTACTACGCTCTATAATAGAGCGTAATACCAGAGAATTTTTTTTTTGCTTTGTTTTTTTCCCTTGTACCAACTTCAAGCATCAAAAATTCAGTACCAATACCAAATTCAATCAAATCAAAAATTCACTCAAATTGCACCAAACCAAAAATGTAATCAACTAACCAAATCCAACAAAATCAATACCAAATTCACTAAAAAGTAAAATCACGAATTACATTTCCTTGATTTTTTTGATTTGGACTTTTTGGGAATCGACTTTTCTAATTTTTGTGAACAATTTCGGGAATCATGTTTAACATCATATTCTTTGCAAAGATTACATTTTCTTGATTTTTTTGGGGTGGACTTTTCTATGCCACTTTTCATTCTTTCCCTCTTGCGACCTTTAGTGGTGGAAATTTTAGGGTCTTTCAAATCTTCAAAATCTTCAAATCCATCAAAATCTTCACCTTCACGTTCATCCTCACATGATGGTGCTTTTTTCGTAGAAGGCATCTCCATAGGAAAATTTTCCACATATTCCGACACTTCTTCAATCAATCCCATGACGTATTTAAATCTTGGAACCGAACAACTTCCACGAGCCGCTAAATCTTGAAAGGCTTTGCACAAAGTTGTATATCGGGCGGGTTGTGATTGAAGAATATCGCCAATGATAGGAGGTTTATACGATATAGACCCGACAATTTTATTTGCTCCAATTGTCCATCTCAAGTTAATTAAATTTGAAGGGATCTCCGTCCATTGCATCATATTCAAATATCGAATAATATGACGACAAATCATTCCCGAACTTTCAAATTTCCGACAAATACAATTTATCATACCATTGGCCACGGTTATTTGATAAACTTTTCTATTTTCCTCCGCCACCGTGGTCTTATGTGCTTCGTACACCTTAAATAGCATAGTACTCATGGAAGCTCTCTCATTCACAACATAGGCTCCACTTTGTTTAAGTTCGTGTTGAAAACGTCTAAACATTTCTTTTGTATAAATAGATGCCGCATGATTCTCCAATGAGGATGATGTTATTCTTGACCTTTCCTTATACTTTGTTTCATAGTCCACTTCTTTCTCACGAAGATATTGTTTCTTCAATGCTTTTTGTGAATTCTCTATAAACTCTTTCAAACCGGTGCTAGCTTTTACATACTCGTCAAAAAATGCATTCATTGACTCACTTCTCGAGGTAGTTGTTATCCCGGTAGTGAAATGAAGTTTAGTGTACACACGAACCCACTTATGTCGAACGTAATACATTTCTTGCAACCATGATCAACCAAGTTATATTTTTCAACCAAATCTTCCCACCTATTTTCAAATTGTTCAACCATCATTGACTTGTACAAACATAAGTTGAAATCTTCTTTGAAATGTGGTTCATGTGTGTACAAACCGGATAACTTCTCCCCGAATTTAGTACTTATATGCCAAGTACAATAAAGATGGTTCGTGTTTGGTAAAACTTCGACAATTGCATTTCCAAGTGCAATATCTTGATCGGTGATTATTGAGATTGGAGCCTTGTTTCCTATAGCTTCCAACCAATTCTTCAAAACCCATACGTAAGAACTTTCTTTCTCATCCCTTATTAGTGCAAAACCAAACAATATGGATTGGTAGTGGTGGTTCACCCCCGTAATAGGTACAAATGGCATACTATACCTATTGGTGCGGTATGTGGAGTCAAATACTACCACGTCTCCAAAATTTTTATATGCATTTAACGATCTTGGATCAACCCACAACATGGAACGCACCCGATTATCCTCATCAACATCTACTCGATAGAAAAATTCTCCAAAACTACTACATTTCAATTCTTGGAGTAATTTCAAACCTTCTTTGGCATCACTCGAATCAAATACATGATGTCTAATATCACGCAAAACATTCCGAATCTCTTGACTAGTAAACCCAATATTTTCTAAGCTTCCCGTAAGCTCATCCATTACATTCAAAGATTGTTGAGGCCCAATACCCGACTTACTCAAAATTATAATCAATTCTCGCATGATGGGTGTTATGTTTCTTGGCCTTTGCATGAAATGTACCTTACTAGGTGAAACCATCTCATGATTGTGTACCAAATTAACCAATGTTACCTCCCACTTCTTTGATGTCTCTCTATGAACAACATACATTCGCGCCTCACACTTTGTTCTACCAAGAGAATCTCTATTTCTCTTTTTTCCCGAAACTTCACCTTCATCATCCAAAGATTTTGAGGCTAATCTCCCACCCTTTCGACATATATACAAACGTGAACAAATCTTTTTAGTTTTTGAACGTTTATGTGTAGTTCTAATTATTACTTCAAAACCAATACGCCTACCATAATCTCTATAAAACCTCTCCGCTTCATCTAAACTATCGAATAATTGACCAACACATGGGTAAACATCATTCAAATCATCCAAAGAAACACCATTCTTAACATCTTCACCATCATCATTATCATCAACATCATCACCATCATCACCATCATCAACATCATAGACAACATCACCATCATCATTCTTAACATCTTCATTATTATCATCATCAAGATCTATTATTTTAGGTATGTGTGGACTTTCGTTAACATCTTCATTTTCTACCTCAATCTCAATCTTACTAGGTGTCTTAGTAGGAGATTTTAATTTCGAAAAAATGAAAGAAGCCATGGATTAAATAGAAAGCTAACCTTAAATTCGAAGCTCAATCTTCAAAATCTTAATTTGGGATGGTACTCCAAGCTCAATCTTCAAAATCTTCAAAGTCTTCAAAGTCTTCAAATTTGAATAAATTTGGATAAATAAATTAAGATTGGTAGATTAAGAATATGTATAAATTAAGTTTGTGATGGTGTAAATATATCTCCAAATGATTAAGTTTGGTGTAGATTAAGTTTGAATACTCTTGAAATGATATTTCAAAACATGAAAGGCTGTTTGAGCTGAAATTAGTGTTGTTCTCGGCTAAGATATATAATAGAGCGGAAGTGATTAAGGGTAAAATGGGGATTTTAAAAAAAAAAACTTACGCTATATAATATAGCGTATTACGCTATATAATATAGCGTAATACGCTATATAATATAGCGTAATACGCTATATAATATAGCGTAAGTGTTTACTTCCCTGACCGTTGATTAAACATTTTAATGGTATAAGATGGGTTGGTTGGATATTAAAAAATATCCAACTGTGGCTGGTGACCAGTTTCCTATATATATATGTATATATATATATATATATATATATTTCATAATTATGATAAATTATTGGATTATCTCGTCAAAAACATTATATATTTTAGTGATATAAGCGAGGAATGTACCGTAATTTAAGATGTGATCAACTATCATTGTGTGAATGAAGGAAAGCTTGATATGATTTATTTTAATGTGTGTTTGTCCAATTTTAATTAACTTTGTTGATATTATATAATCATTTATTGATGAATTAATTACCTATAAAAAGTAGTAATTTATAAGAAACTTTGAATTTTTGATTGTTTTTGCAGATGTCGTACGCCCTTTTATTTATAAATTAATTATAAAAAAATAGTGATATATTAGAATTGTTGCGCTGATTTTTGTAATATATAACTATATGTTGAGTATTGAATACGATAAAAGAATATAGAGGGGGGGTGAATGGATTCTTGAACTTTTCTTTGGCTAGAGTCTATGTAGCAAATAAGTGTTTGTGTGTGCAGAAGTGAAGGTGCGGATAAAGAACAACACAAGACACAGTATCACTTTAATCTAATGTATTATTAGATAAAGGTTGCTACAATCTGTGAATACAAATGATAGTATTCTCAGCTTCATTTTTCTCATAGAGATACAGCTTGTAGTGTATGAAAAACTTGACTCACAAAATTACAAAGTTAATGACTAAGGAAGTGAGGCTGTGACCTTATAGAACATGGATACACCCTAATTACTACAAATAAGGTAGCTGAACAAATTACTTTCTAGTCTGTCTATCCTTTTTGAGTAAGTGTCCAAACGGTTACAGATTTGACTTTGCAAAGCCTGTTCAGATCCACTTCTTTAGCCCCTTGTCTCTTCTATATCTCTCCAAGCTTCCTTGTAGGCTTTCCAAAGCACGTTACAGATTGTGGTCCATAAAGTGCATTGGCTTGTTGCAGGTTTCTGACTTGTACAATTTCTTCAGTACTTTGTCTCTAAGAATGTATTCGAGAAGTGACTAAGTAGTTGATTCGAGAACTAGAATTGACTTGATCGATAACTCTGAGTTCTCGAACACTGTTATATTGACATATCGAATTACTTCTCGAATAGTTCTTTTTTTCAGGATTCCTTGAGTTGTCGAATAAAACACTTGACTTGTCGAATCCTTGAGATATCGAATAGCTTTCTGAGTCCTTGAGATATCGAATGGAACTTTGACTTGTTGACTCCTTGAGAACTCGAATACTACTTTGACTTGTTGACTTCCTGAGTTCTCGAATAGAGTACATAGACATATCGAATCTCTGAGATATCGAATGAGATATCGAATAGTGTATTCAGAGATATCGAATAGTGTCTTGAGATATCGAATCCCTGACTTCTCGAATGCTGGACTTATCGAATAGACAAATATACTTCTCGAATTGGTACTTAGGCAAATTCTTCATTTCTTCAAATCCCAACTATGATTATTTGACAGTCTTTATCTTCTTGCTTGAGGCATGAACCTTGGAACTTCTTTCAAGCATTATTCTAGACTCTATAAGTACGGTTACACAACTAGGATTTGATGCCTACTACAAGTACAATACAAATAGAAACTCTACAACTAGAGTTTCCCTCAGTTAAGAGGTCATGTAAGTAATGCAAAGCATTACAAACAATTAGGCTTGTTATTAGATGTATACAGGCATGCCTCTGTAACTAACAATCTCCCCCAAATTGTGAGTGAGACCCTTAGTCACAATTTCATGTCTGATAACAAGCCTAACATACATAAAGATAAACTTTAACAGTACAGGTATGTAGATTGATTGAGGAAAGTACATAGAAGTGTTCTTACAAGTTATGATAAACTACTAGCCATATCCTTTTGGATTCATCTCTTGAGCTTTGGCTTGCAGATTCTCATTTTTCATTTTCTCCTCAGCTTCTTTGGCTTTCTTCTTTGCATTTTCCTCCATGGCAAGAATAATGTCTTCCATTGCAGTGAGTTCTTCAATTATAGGGGAGCCTGATAAATCCTTAAGTACTTCATTCAGCTGTTTCTCAGAATAGGAACTGATGTAGTCCATTATAATCTTTACATTTCTACCATATTTCTTGTACTCAATGATGTAAGGATTAAACTTGACTCTACACAGACCCATAGCTCTCAATTCATCAGCCTTAGTTTCCATTGCAGCAAACTCCTCCTCCCTTTTCTTTAGTAGCTCCTCACTGTTCTTTCTCATTTCTGCCTGGTGGTCTCTCTTCATTTTGACAAAGTCAATTAGCTCCAGCTTCCATACCCTTTCCACTCTGTCTTCAGAATCCAACATTGCAATTATTCTTTCTATGTCATATAGCTTGCCCCAGTGCTGACACGTTCCTTGTCTGAATTTCTTTTGTCTTCCATCAGTATATTTTATTTCAAGAAAATCATCAACAATGGCAACATGATAGATTCTTTGAGCCCATATGAACTGCAGTTGGTCTTCATCATAGATTTCATCCAGAGGTGGTAGGTTCAATCCTGGAATTATTGTCAGTGCCTTTGATTTCGATATCTTCACCCTTCTTGCAGCATGCTTAATTTTACTCCTCCTTGTATGATTGCTAGGCAGAAACTTATGACCCTTGTTGGTAGACCATAGTAGTATTCCATTAGCAGTTTGCTTTCTGAAACATACACATGGTTTCTTGACTTGAATCTTCTCCTCTTCTTGAGGTGGCAAAACAGTTGCAGAAGCCATCGAATCAGATTTTGGTAGGTCATTACTAACAGTATTCACCCTAGACTCAGAGTCTTGTGTTGTGGTGAGGTTACTGCTAGCAATGCCTAAGGCTTGCTGTTTTCCAATTTTCCTCTCATAGACTTTTCCTTGGTCATCACCATCTTTCTTATTCTTGTCATCCTTCTTCTTCTTCTCATCTTCATCACCCTTATCTCTCATGTGATGTCTCCTCCTCCCATCACTTTTGTCTTCAGAGTCATCATCCTTATTTCTCCTAGGTTGAGCCCTCTCTGGAGTTTCACCAGTTGCTATAAAAGATCTGAGAATGTGTAGTGCTTCAATTTCTTCAGCATTTCTGGTTCCAACCTTCTTCTGTAGTTGATCAATGATAGCAATGACCAGTCTGTGATTTTGAGAAGTGAGATCATGGGGAATGACCAATTGCTTGATGTCTTCAATTTTGGTGCCAGACTGATAGATGATTGTCCATGGCTTCTTGATCACTTCTGGCAGCCTTGAAGGTTGGCCATTCCTCAAATCATCAAACAAACTTTTGTTGTTCTCATTTCTCTTCTCAATAAGCTCAAGTATGGCATCTATCTCTGAGTGTTTTAGAGCTTGTAGAGTCTTGTATGTTAGATGCCATATCTTTGATTTAGATATCATCACTATCTCCTTGAACCATAGATTATTGACTTTCTTGGGGATGACAGTGATGTAGTCAATCTGCTCCTTCAACTCCATCAGATAGAACTGAGTGTCACCAGCCTGTTCCCTTGTGGCTTTCAGAAACTCCAAGAAGGCTTTATCATGATAAACATTTGAGTTAGCAACTTCTTGTAGCTTGGCCTCAGTAATTACTTTGACTTCTATAGGCTTGGCACTTTCAGATATGGAGGATGGAGGTTTGTCAGATGGCATACTCCCTGCAACCACTGTGGTTGTGATAGATTGCTTCTGGCCACCAGGAGTAATGACATGCACAGTTGGTAGAGTAACAATTGGCAATGAGGTAGGAGGCTCATCAACCTTTGTTTTTCCTTTGCCTGGCACATGAGTTGGAGATTTATTTGCCCTTTGGTGATCACCCTCTCTTAACTTTATCCCTTGTTCCTTGGGTTTCTCTCCCTTAGTATTTGAATTCCTTGTCCTCTTCTACCCCTTAGGCTTGTTGTCAGGCACAGAGGCTTTAGAAGTGACCTTTGGGGTGGAAGATTCTTCAGGGAGAGGAAGACCCATATGCTTCATCATAGCAGCCAACATAGATTGTTGATGCAGAAGAACATCAGCTGTGGTGGTTGCTTGAGTGTCCAACTGATCATTGAGAAGTGCAACCTTGTCTGTAAGATGAGCATTGGACTTAGTGAGAGTATCCACCTCCTTTGCAAGAGTATCCACTTTAGTGAATAACTCATGTGCCCTGAAACCAGAGAGTGATTGATCCTTGAGTCTCTGGACTTCATACTTGGTCATATCATGAACAGGGACCTCAGTTACCAGCTTATCCCCATATTGATTCTTGAACAGTGTTCTCAGCATGGCATTTGAGTCTGTGGTTTGATCAGACAGAGATTGAAACTTGTGCCCCAGCCCTGTGATAGTATCCTTGAGAAGGGCCAAGCCATTGTCCATTTTGATACAGCTAGACTTGCAGGCTAGAATTTTCTTGACCACAGTTTCCAGTTGAGGGAATTTGGAATCAAAAACCCTTTTTAGCTCATGCACCTCCTTGGTTGTGGCTGTACATACTTCTGTGACTTTTGTCTTTAGACCCCTTGCCAAGGTAGTGTACAGCCTTGAGAATTCCCTTGTAACTATCATTGACTGCTTCATACACAGCACTAGGGGTGAGAGAATTGGCATTGGACCCTAGTGAAGTGATGTACTCTTCTCTGAGGTACTGTAGGCCTTCTGAGAGAGGAATGTCATACTTTCCTTGAAGCCAGGCATCTATATTGCCTTCTCTCTAAGACTCATCCACAATTTTGGCCTGTTGTTGCTCCACATCCTCTTTATGGCACAGAAGAATAGCTTCATAGTCAGGATTTGGCAGGTTGGCAGTGAGGAGGTGCTGTGCAATCTTTGTGAACTCAGGAATCTGATCCACAATTAAGCTTTGAAGTGCTTCAACCGTCAATTGTTGTGGAACAGACCCTGATCCTGAAGCACTGTCATGGTGCACAGGCTTCAGCCATTGTGACATAAAGTCAGAGCTAGAGCTAGGCAAGCTAGACTCCTCAGTTACAGATGCAACTTCTGTAACCGGATGGATTGACTCTACTACTGGTGTCTCCACAGAAGTGGGATGAGTTACACCAGTAGTTGACACATGCACAGAGTCTCTAGTGAAAACTAGTGGAACCTCTGTGTTTGTGATGGTGTCATTAGGAGATGCCCCAGCATGCATTCCCTCACCATCTAAATGTGGGTCCTGGGTGTGAACAGGGTGTCATGCACCAAGTCACTTGAGTTCATTGGCTCATCAAGAGAAAAGAATTCTTGATGATCAATGCCTTGCTCCTCAATTGCTTGAGTTGCAGGCTGCAAAGAAATATGAGATGAAGATTCTGGAAGAGTAGTGTGTTGTAGAGTAGATTTTGGCAACTCCCCCTGAGAGATAGAGGGAGTTTCAAGTATGATGTGCACTCCACTCAGTGTAGTGCCAGCCTTATCACTCCCATGTGCTGACTCAATACAAGAAGGTGCATTGGGGAGGATGCTTGATTCTATAGATGCACCCTGTTGAGAGGACACATCTAGTGAGCTGTTTGCCCCTGATTTTACAACTTCAGCCATTTGTGTGACTAAAGAGGTGGTCTTAGTTTTCTTCTTCTTCTTTGGCCTTAGTAAGGGTGACTCTGGTTCCTCACTTTCTAGACCTAGTTCAACAACTAATGCTGCTTCAGATAAAATATTTAAGGGTGCAGACATTACTTCCTTTCTCTTTTTTTTACTAACATCACCCTTTTGAGAGGATGATGCAGTTGGTTCAGTAATTGGTAAAGTGGTTGGTTGAGAGGGTTGGTTAGCTAGCCCTGGGTTAGCAGTTTGTTCTACTTGCTTGGGCTTAGCTAACTCAGACTTAGAGGCAAATGTTGTCATGTTATGGGGGTAAGTTCTAAACAAACTCTCCATATGAGGAGTTATGTTAAGTCTTACATCCACATCATTCCTAGTCTCCAAATTACCAAAAATGAGTTTGGTCATGGATTTAGGATAGCCTATTCTATTTTTATTCATCCCATCTAATTCAATCAATTTATCATCTAAGAAGTTAAGGACAGATTGAATAAAACGAGGGAAGAAAATTTCATTACCTCTCTTGGCTGAATTCTTACCAAGTATCCCATACAGCTCCTGCAGAATGATGAGACCAACGTCTATCTTCTTTCCATAAGCTAAGGCATAGCCTATTTGCTGTGCAGGAGTACTGATTTGGTCATAGCTAGATTTTCTTGCAGTGAAGACTTGAAGAAGTGTAGCAAACACATAACTCCATTCCTTCCTCAAATGCTTCCTGTTCAAGTGCCCAAGACTGATTCTGTCTGCATATTTGATGAAATCAAAGAAGTCTTCCAATTCAGCATTTGTAGCAAGTGGGTCATACACCTCTCCTTTGGTACCCATCCCAAGTGCCTCATTCATATCCTCTGTGATGATAGTGAGATTTTTGTCTTGAATCTTGCAGTAGATGATGTACGAGGATATTGCAGAGTCAAGAGCCACCACCTCCACTGTAGCAGACTGCCAAAACTGTTCTAGAATGTCGAGATACAGAGTTGGGTTAACAGATAGAGCATTCTTGATGTACGATTCAGACATCCACTTCACAAAGCACTTGAAATTGGCGTTGGGTGCTTCAACATCACTAGTTAGAGCAATGAAATTGGTGTTGAACTTTACTGTTGCCATTTGTGTGAGAGAGAGAGAGAAGAAATCGAAGGTTGAAGAAGAAATTTAGCTTTTGCAGTTAGGGTTTCAGAGGTTTTGGGAGTTTGGATGCTTGAGAAATCGAATGAAATGAATCGAATAGATGTGAAGTTGTAAAAGTATGAAGTACTTGAATTGTCGATTAGATGTATGTTCTGTATCGACAAGTCATGCATTCGAGAAGTAGAAAACAACTATTCGAGAAGTCAAGAAAGGCTTATTCGATAACTCAAGCAGGTTGTAGCTCACAGCTGGCAGTTATCTAACTTAGAGATAAATCTAAATTAGGTAAAATATGTTTTTATGAGTAATTTTGAATTCTGAATAAAAATCCAAAATCGGCTAAAATTCAGCGAGAAATAAGCCTTTTCAAATGATTCGAGAACTCAAATATAGTATTCGAGAACTCAGTCAATCGAGAACTAAAAC
The DNA here is from genome assembly GCA_037693485.1 of Kitagawia praeruptora. Classification (NCBI taxonomy): domain Eukaryota; kingdom Viridiplantae; phylum Streptophyta; class Magnoliopsida; order Apiales; family Apiaceae; genus Kitagawia; species Kitagawia praeruptora. The sequence goes on from CM075350.1 coordinate 59,718,405, forward strand.
ACTATATTCGAGAAGTTAAGGAAACCTCTATTCGAGAACTCTAAAAGACTCTATTCGAGAACTCGAGAGTGCTCTAAAGAGACTTGTTAGAGATGTCGAATAGTGAATCACTTGAGAAGTCTGACTTGTCGAATTATACTCATAGAAACTCAATTTTCACTATCTTTTCAAAATTTACCAGCCATATTCATTCACGAATATTCTAACAAATTAAACAGTGATTTTCTCAAAATTTCATAGAAATTTCAAGTTAACAAGAGAATATGATTTTCCAAATAAGCAACAGATTTGAAATATTTATAAATCATATTTCAGCCAACACTTACTCCAAAAATATTAAGAATTTAGATAAAGTAAGTGTTTACTGCTGCAACAATCTATATGATGTATTCACCTAGCCAGAATCTGAAGAATTCAGCATTCCAATCTCACTAACCAACCTTGTGAAGGTGGCTTCATCTAATGGCTTAGTGAATATATCAGCTAGTTGTTTGTCTGTAGAAACATAATGCAACTCAATGGTTCCATTAGTTGCATGTTCCCTTATGAAATGATATCTGATGTCAATGTGCTTTGTCCTAGAATGATTGACAGGATTGGTAACTATAGAGATTGCACTTGTGTTGTCACACATGATTGGAATTCTTTCCAACACAAGTCCATAATCTCTAAGTTGATTTCTAATCCAAAGCACTTGAGCACAGCAACTTCCAGCAACTATGTATTCAGCCTCAGCTATAGAAGTTGACACAGATTGTTGTTTCTTGTTATACCAAGAGACTAACCTTTTTCCAAGAAACTGGCAGCTACCTGAGGTGCTTTTCCTATCCACTCTGCATCCAGCATAATCAGCATCAGAATAACCAACCAGATTGAACCCTGTGTCCTTAGGATACCATAGTCCCAAGTTTGGAGTGCCCTTCAGATATCTAAAGATCCTTTTTATAGCAACCAAATATGATTCTTTTGGATTTGATTGAAACCTTGCACACAAGCATGTAGCAAACAAGATGTCTGGCCTACTTGCAGTGAGATAGAGTAGAGAACCAACCATGCCTCTGTAGACTGAGATATCTACCTTCTTGCCTTTAGCATCTTCATCCAATTTAGTGGCAGTGGCCATGGGTGTCTTTGCAGGTGAGCAATCTTCCAAGTCAAACTTCTTCAACAAATCCTTGATATACTTGGTCTGACTGATAAAGATATCATCCTTCCTTTGACTGACTTACAACCCAAGAAAGAATGTCAACTCTCCCATCATACTCATCTCATATCTGCTCTGCATGAGTTTAGAAAATTTCTCACACAGCTTCTCATTTGTAGAACCAAAAATGATATCATCCACATAGATCTGAACTAAGATAAGATCATCACCATGCTTCTTGTAAAACAATGTCTTGTCCAGTGTGCCTCTAGTGAATTGATTCTCAAGAAGAAATTGTGATAAAGTATCATACCATGCTCTTGGAGCCTGCTTAAGTCCATACAATGCCTTAAGCAATCTGTAGACAAATTCTGGGAAGTGTGGATCCTCAAAACCAGGTGGTAGTTGCACATAAACTTCTTCTTCCAATTCTCCATTCAGAAATGCACTTTTGACATCCATTTGATATACTTTAAAGTTTGAATGAGCAGCAAATGCCAAGAATATTCTGATGGCTTCCAATCTAGCAACAGGAGCAAATGTCTCATCATAATCAATGCCTTCCTGTTGAGAGTATCCTTTTGCAACCAACCTTGCTTTGTTCTTTATAATTACACCATCTTCATCCATCTTATTCTTTAGAACCCATTTTGTTCCAACAATGGTTCTGTTCTTTGGTGCAGGCACAAGTTCCCATACTTTGTTCCTTTCAAATTGATTCAGCTCCTCTTGCATAGCAATAATCCAATCTGGATCCAACAGTGCATCATCAAGTCTCTTAGGCTCAACTTGTGATAGAAAACAGCCATAGAGGCACTCATTCTGAGTTGCTCTCCTAGTCCCTACTCCTGCATTAGGATCTCCAATGATTTGCTCTCCAGTGTGTGATCTATCCCATTTCCTTGAGTGCTCAGCCTGATTTCTCATTCTTGATGTTGCTTCATCATCCACATCATGGTCATTCTCATTTCCTCCCCCTGTGAAGTTGCCACTACTCACAGGTGTGTCTTGGATGCTTGTTTCTTCACTATTGATTGGCACAAATTCTTCTCTTGTATCATCATTCACTTGAGTTTGTTGAACTCGAGTTTCAACTTTAGTTTCAGTCTCTTCATCAGAATCATCTAGATTATCAAACTTCAATGGATCTTTATCTTCATCATTGGCTTCTTCTAGTCCAGGTAGTTTGCTGTCATCAAATGTCACATCTGTGCTTTCCATAACTTTCTTTTGACTGATGACATAAACCTTATATGCAATTCTTTCCATAGAGTAGCCAAGAAAAATTCCTTCAAATGCTTTTGCATCAAATTTTCCAACATATTCAGAATTATCCTTCAATACAAAACATTTGCTTCTAAAAGTATGAACATACTTTAGAGTAGGCTTCTTTCCAGTCATCAAGTTATAAGGTATCTTTCCAGTTTTTTTGTTGATGAGGGTTCTGTTCTGGATATAGCATGCAGTGCTCACAGCCTCAGCCCAAAAACATGTAGGCATTTTTGCATCAAGTAACATTGTTCTAGCAGCCTCAATTAGAGTTCTATTCTTCCTCTCAACAACTCCATTTTGTTGTGGAGTCCTTGGGGCTGAGAATTGCTGAGAAATGCCATTCTCTTTATAGAATGCTTCAAGTATGGCATTTCTGAACTCTGTTCCATTATCACTTCTCAGTGCAATCACACTTTCATTGTTGGCCTTTGCTTCCTTGTCAACTTTCTTTATATGCTCAATGATTACTTGTGGAGCCTCATCTTGTGATGCCAGAAATTCCACCCATGTATACCTTGTAAAATCATCAACCATCACCAAGGCATACTTCTTTCTTCCTAGTGACATAATATTGACAGGCACAAACAAATCCATATGAATGAGTTGTAGGAGCTTGGTTATAGATGTCACTGTCTTTGTCTTGTGGCTTGATCTTTTCATCTTTCCTTTTTGACAAGCCTCACACTCTCCTTCTTGACAGAATTCAAGTGTGGGCATGCCTCTCACTAACTCTCTTTTGACTAGAGAATTAATGGCTTTGAAGTTCAGGTGTGATAGTTTCTTGTGTCACAGCCAACAATCTTCATTTGATGCTTTTGAGTAGAAGCAACAAATTTTGTCCTTGTTTGCAGAATCCATATTAGCTACAAACAGGCTTCCCTTCCTTACTCCAGATAGAGCAAAATCACCAGTCTTCTTGTGGGTGATCAAACATTCATCTTTGTCAAAATCCACCTTGAATCCCCTATCAGTAAACTGACCAACACTTAGCAGATTATGCTTGAGCCCCTTGACTAGTGCTACATCTTCAATGATGACATTACCAACTTTCAACTTGCCATATCCCAATGTGTTACCCATGCTGTCATCTCCAAAAGCAACCATTGGGCCAGCCTTTTCCTCATATTGTGATAGCAGGGCCATATCACCAGTCATATGATTTGAGCATCCACTGTCCAAAATCCACATGACCTTCTTTTCACTTTCTTTGCCCTGAGGGTCTGATGGAGATGTGTCATCCTTGGAATTGGCCATCAAGGCATAATTGCAGAATTCTTGCTCCTCTCCATCACTGTCAGAATCATCCCAACACTTCCCTTCAGCTATGTAGGCCTTACCTTTTGTCTGCTTTTTCAGAAGGGCCTCATACTTAGCTTCAAGCTCAAGATAATCTCTATCCTTCTTTTTAGGCTTCTTGCATTCACTGGCAAAATGCCCTAGGTCATTGCATCTATAGCACCTTACAGATGACCTATTCACATGACTGGTTTTAAACTTATTCTTGTTTGGTTTCACAGGTGCCTTGCTTTTGTTGAATGAATGGTTTTGGGTTTTGGGTTTGAAGGGTTGATTCCTTTTGAATCTGATGTTTGGAAATTTTCTAGCCATGAAAGCATATGAAGTGTTTTCCATCCCATCTAGTTCTTCAAGAGAGTAAAACTCTTCTTCCTCCTTCTCCTCAACAGGTTCACTTACCTCAGGTTCAGTTTCTTCCTCTTCTACTACCTCCTCTATCCTTAACTGGCTTATGGATGCTTCTAGGTCTTGAATAGATTTGTTGACAATCAAGGCACATGATGTGTTTACCATTCTGCCTTGATTGGCTTGGATAGCCCTTTTCTGAAGCAACTCAAGCTCATGAGTTATTAAAACTCCATAGAGCACATCATATGTAACTTTGTTCAAATCTCTTTCCCTTAGAGAAATGACCCTTTGCTCTAGATGGTTTGGTGAGGATAGCAGAAACTTCATGTTTAACTCCTTGGTACTGTAAACCTTGCCATTCATCTGCAACTCAGTAACTAGCTTGTGAAATCTCTCAAACATCTCAGTAATGCTTTCCTTGGGTTGTGCCATGAAAGCCTCATACTGTGTGACCAGTATCTGTTTCTTGTTTTCCTTAACCTCATCAGTTCCTTCACACAACACCTTAATGTGATCCCACATTTCTTTAGCAGATGTACATGATGCAATGTTTGCAAACATTGACATGTCCATGGAATCAATGATAAGCAACATGAGGTGGCTGTCAAGAGCAACCTTCTCCCTTTCTGATTCTGTCCATTTTGATGGATCCTTGGCCTCAAAAGATCTTGGGATAGTTGTGGTTCCAACAGTCTTCTCTGGTATCTCTTGTTGTGGAACAAAAGGACCATTCTTAAGAATCTCAGGATACAAAGGATGAGAGCCTTTGATGAACAACATCATCTTTATCTTCCAGAGGTTGAAGTTATCTTTGTCAAACTTAGGGACTTTCACCGTTCCTGTAGTCTTTGGTGTATTCGAACTCATGATCGTTTTTCAGTTTTTGAATAAACAACCCGCTCTGATACCACTTATTGAGTATTGAATACGATAAAAGAATACAGAGGGGGGGGTGAATGGATTCTTGAACTTTTCTTTGGCTAGAGTCTATGTAGCAAATAAGTGTTTGTGTGTGTAGAAGTGAAGGTGCGGATAAAGAACAACACAAGACACAGTATCACTTTAATCTAATGTATTATTAGATAAAGGTTGCTACAATTTGTGAATACAAATGATAGTATTCTCAGCTTCGTTTTTCTCAGAGAGATACAGCTTGTAGTGTATGAAAAACTTGACTCACAAAGTTACAAAGTTAATGACTAAGGAAGTGAGGCTGTAACCTTATAGAACATGGATACACCCTACTTACTACAAATAAGGTAGCTAAACAAATTACTTTCTAGTCTGTCTATCCTTTTTGAGTAAGTGTCCAAATGGTTACAGATTTGACTTTGCAAAGCCTGTTCAGATCCACTTCTTTAGCCCCTTGTCTCTTCTATATCTCTCCAAGCTTCCTTGTAGGCTTTCCAGAGCATGTTACAGATTGTGGTCCATAAAGTGCATTGGCTTGTTGCAGGTTTCTGACTTGTACAATTTCTTCAGTACTTTGTCTCCAAGAATGTATTCGAGAAGTGACTAAGTAGTTGATTCGAGAACTAGAATTGACTTGATCGATAACTCTGAGTTCTCGAACACTGTTATATTGACATATCGAATTACTTCTCGAATAGCTCTTTTCTTCAGGATTCCTTGAGTTGCCGAATAGAACACTTGACTTGTCGAATCCTTGAGATATCGAATAGCTTTCTGAGTCCTTGAGATATCGAATGGAACTTTGACTTGTTGACTCCTTGAGAAATCGAATACTACTTTGAATTGTTGACTTCCTGAGTTCTTGAATATAGTACATAGACATATCGAATCTCTGAGATATCGAATGAGATATCAAACAGTGTATTCAGAGATATCGAATAGTGTCTTGAGATATCGAATCCCTGACTTCTCGAATGCTGGACTTATCGAATAGACAAATATACTTCTCGAATTGGTACTTAGGCAAATTCTTCATTTCTTCAAATCCCAACTGTGATTATTTGACAGTCTTTATCTTCTTGCTTAAGGCATGAACCTTGGAACTTCTTTCAAGCATTATTCTAGACTCTATAAGTACAGTTACACAACTAGGATTTGATGCCTACTAAAATTACAATACAAACAGAAACTCTACAACTAGAGGTTCCCTCAGTTAAGAGGTCATGTAAGTAATGCAAAGCATTACAAATAATTAGGCTTGTTATTAGATGTATACAGGCATGCCTCTGTAACTAACACTATATATTGTAGTATGATTGTAATTGATATTCATGAACTTAGCTCGTAATATATAATAGTATAAAGAGTAACATGTACATGATGAGGTTAACCTTAGGGTGCTACCTAATATTATAAGTATTTGGGTAAATTTGTAAAGGGTAAATTTGTAAATTTAAGATGAATCATTAATATTTACAAAAATGCCATTAAATATATATATATGGGAGAAGATATAACCTCAGGGAGTTACCTATGTTATCCTCAGACCCATTTTTCTCATAGTATAAATTTGATTAACTTTAAATTAAAAGATCGATAAGTTAGTAAATATTTTATGATTTAAAAAAATAGGTAGTTTGTGCATTCACTAAATGAAATAAATTTTGTTTTTAAAAAAATTGTTAAGTAACCACGATAGGTAAATCAGGATAGGATAAGAGTGATATGAGTGATTTAATTTTAGTGGTAAATTCTGATTGACGTTTATATATATTTATTTATGAAAATTAATCTGTAATATATAATTATGTAATTTTGATTTATTGTAAATTAAAAGTGTGAAAATTTAATATTTTATATTTGTATTATCCTATTTGATATTAATTTAAAATGTTGATTGTAATTGTTTTTTGGCATTTAAAATATGTAATTTATGAATATGTTAAATTAGGTAACTATTATATTTAAATTAGAATTGTTAACTAATCATGGTTAATATAATAGGATGAGAATGATAAATTAGTAAAACGCTTAATATAATGTAATTGATCTAAAAATTTTCAATATTTGATTAATATTGAAATAATTTATATTTTTCATATATTTCTACCCAAATACTATAATAAAGGATGTATTCAAAACGTTTAGTTCCATCTTTATAATGAATACCATAAGTCTTACTCCTTACATTTCATTTCATTCATGTTGATTGTTGTCCACCCAATAAATTTCATATTTTATTTAATATAAATTTATAAATATTGAAAATGTACATTATTTTTAAAATCAAATTTATTAAATTAACACTTTACTTACTATACTAATTGATCATGAATAGTATTTTTAGTTAAAAAAAATAGGAAATGAGAGGAGTATAAATAAGAGATAGTGGATAAAATTTAATAAAATTAAAAACATAGACATTTGGTCATCAAATTAAATTTAGCACTATATTCAACTTTTAAGATATTTATAAAATCTTTATAATATGGCCCAAACTTGTGTAATTGTTGTCATTATCTGTTCGTTTATAATTTTTTGCTAATCAATTAAATATTGGAATTTTTTGTAAATACAAGATTGACACTTGATTTAATACAATTATACTCATTGTCAAAAAGTTACATATAAGGGAATAGATGGTTAACAATAATAGCTAGAATTTTAATATTTGGCTATCAAATCATCTACTATTAAATTTATATGATTTATAAATTATTGCAATTAATTAAAATTTAATTGGTGTTTATTTATATTTTTAGAGGTTTTATTTTGAAAAAAAATAAATAAATAATATTTTTATGTAAATTAATAATTGGTTAGCTTCTATTGATTATATTATTATTATTATTATTATTATTATTATTATTATTATTATTATTATCATCATATATTTAGTTATTTATTAAATATAATTATTGGCCAAAAAGCAAATTAACAAATTTTTATTATTTTGAATAGAAAAAATTATATAGAAGTTTATGTTTGGATTAATAATACGGAAAGTATAGAAAAATATAGAGTAGTCAGTCAGTGACATTACATATTTACACAGCAACAAAAATAGAATTCTGCGTGGATTCATTTAGCTGTCCAAAACTCCAAATAGTCAAGTTTGCATGGAAAGGCTTTGAACTTTTGTTTATTGCATTGGAAACCAGGGAGAGAAAGGGTAAAAATATAAAAAAGAAATAAAATGAAAAGAATTGGGGTGGGGTTGGTTTTATATTAATTACTGTATGAGTAGCTTGGGGAGCAAGTAGCAGCTACCAGCTGTATCCCAAAATTGTGTCCGAAGCCAAGGTTCTGAGTTAGGCTTGGTTTTATTTTCCTTTTTTCTTAATTTAGGAGAGAAAAAAAATAAATTTTAGAATAATTGAATTATTAAATTTAATTGTAACTAATTTCTTAAATTTAATTTTAACCAGTTTCTTAAACAAAGATTTTCATTAACAAGCAATCTAAACATTTTATATTAAATTAAAGTTAAACAATGAGGGGCAAAAAATATATATAGAGCTAGAAAAATCTTACACCTATATTCAACATATTAAACAGCACAGAGCTAACCTAGCCTCGTGACCGAGCCTGAGGCTTTTTCTTTGTAATAAAAAAAAACTTGATTATTCTCTCTCTCTCTATGCATCTCTCTGGGAACAATTTCTGAGAATATTAACTTGTTGTTGCTTACTCCCTTGTAGAAAGAAAAAAAGAAGTCTTGGTCTCCCTGGAACTGGATTAGAACTCCGCGTTGTTCTTTTCTTTCACATTTCACTCTCTCACTCCTCTACACACAACACATTGTATCTATCCTTTTCTTTTCTTCCTTCATCGTCATCTTCTTCTTCTTCTTCTACACACTCTCTTTTCAACTTCATCATCCGGGTCTAACTCAGTTCAATAAATTATTCAGTTCTTTACAAGGAGATTGTTTTTAATTAAAAGAACCCACTTTGATCAGGTGAAGTTTCATTGTGTAATATTAGTTTATATATATGTTGGTTTTGTTGATGTTTATGTGAATGGTTGAACTGAGATTAAGCTGATCAGCTTGGTTTCTTATCAATAGTTTTGTTTGTTGGTGTAATTTCAACTGGGTTTGAATATCCAAGTTAAGATTTTGTGTTTCCTTTATCAGGATTACATAACTACCCATTATTATGAGTCTCATTCAGAAATGTTTCCCTTGTGGGTGCTAAAGAATTTTTTTTTATTATGTGTATCTATGTTGGGTTTTTTATAGTTTGGTAGTTTTAAAATAAAAGAGGGTCCCTCCACCCCAAATTACCAGATGCTATAGGATTAGAATCTTAAAACTTGGGGAAAAAATTGAAAAAATTGGTGTTCTTGAGCACCAACTTTGGTTAAATGTTAAAAAATGGTCTTTTTATGTATTTGTGTTGTATCCCTAAGTGCAATCTTTTGCTGCAGTGTTAATAAGTTTACGACATATTTGAATGTTTTGCAGCCCTTATCTTGTCTAAAGCTGGGGATGGAAACAAAAGCTGAAGCTCTACCTTTTGAAATGCCGATGATTGATTCTGGGGAATGCCCTTTATGCCCAAATTGCCGTTGTAACAAAGAAGTAAGCAGGATAATGTGTCCTATATGTTAAGTAACGAGTCGGTGTTAGAGGAAGGCCCGGCTCTGATGCCATGTTAACTAACCGGTCGCTAAAATTTTAAGGTGTTAGAGGGAGGGTCAACTGAATTTTTATATTATATTCTAAAAGTATAGGTGCTTTATAGTTGATAATGTATGCCATTATTAAGGTTCTTGAACATCATGTGCCCTGTTTTATGTTTTCCTGTCCTGCAGGTGCTTCAGGAGTGGACTAATTTGCCAGCTGGTGTGAAATTTGATCCAACAGATGTTGAGCTACTGGATCATCTAGCAGCTAAATGCGGAATAGGGAATCGACGGCCAAATATGTTTATTGATAAGTTCATAATCACACTTCAGGGTGAAGGTGGAATCTGTTACACCCATCCCGAAAATCTACCTGGTGAGCTAGCATTGTTGGAATTGTTATCTACTAGTAGTTTAATTGTTGTAACACTAGATGAAATTGACATGTCACAGTTCACATCAACCAGGGGCAAGTTCAAATCCGAATCAAGACTCAAAACACTGTCATAAGCCTCAAGAGTGACAATCCGGTCTTTTAGCCCACAACATGCCCAACCGGAAGTTGTAATACATTGGGTACAGGGTACAGCAATCAAAACTAATCAACAGGATTGAGCATGAGACTATTATTAGACATTTACGTGAGCTAGAGGCTAATTAAGGCCGGCCAAAGCATTACATACATTATTTGTTCTCTATAAGTTGGTTCCCTCTAGTATAGGACATCTAAATTTCTTTTAGGGCGAGTATAGAACATCTGCGTCAATACATTGTTTCCAGTGCTGATTAAAGGCTACCTTATACAAACACATGTTTGATCTGTGCTTAAGTTCACCCTGCTTAGCATCATATCAGCTATTCCATTTGTGTTTTTTTTTCTTCTGAGGGAAGCAATGCCATTGTAATGTAGCATGCCCATCTGTAGAATCAAAATGGATCCCTCTACCAGTACCTAGATTGATTTGTCCCATTCTAATCAAACCAGAAGTTGATGTGTAGTGGTGTTATTAGTTGTTCAAATATATATGATCCACTTAAGTCCTCCTTCTAAACCCTTAAGGTTGTAGGACGTTAAGTTTGATTCCCGCCTACCCAAATAGTTTCAAATATTTATATTTATTCTGAAAACTATGGTAAAAGTGAGGGGAAGTGTGAAGATAATATACGATCCACTTAACTCCTCCTAGCACGGACATAGCCACATATGCGCAATCTGACATTTGATGGTTTGTTTTAAGGTAGCCCTTGTAGTTGGAATGTATAACAATCCTTCATATTCAACCTGATACAGTGGATGTGTTTCCTTATTTTGTTGAATAAGATTTGAAATTAAGTTATACAAACATTTTCAATGTTAATCTAGAAAACATCGGCATAGGCATTTATTAGTGGCGTAGAGATTAGCAAAGGTATAGGCTAGTAAAACAATAGAGAACATGGAAGTAGTTGAATATAACAGAGGGGCACCTATACTCAAAGAAGTCGTAGCACAATTCACCTATCTGCTACAGATTAGAGTTTTCTAACATTCTAAATCTCTCTCTGTTCTTGACTTCTCGGCCTCTATTTAGCATTTCTTCTTCTACCCTTGACATAAGATTATTTTTTTGTATCTTCTGCAACTAATTTTGGATAATTACCATAACATGAACTGAACTATATAATATCTCAAGTATGTAATTGTTTCGGCTCTTCATCATGCATGCTTTAGGTACTAAGAAAGACGGAAGCAATGCACATTACTTCTATAAATCTATGAATGCCTATGCTTCTGGTAAAAGGAAACGTCGCAAAATTCAAAGTGAGGATTCTGTTAGATGGCACAAAACAGGTAAGACCAAACCTGTGATGGAGAATGGTGTAACAAAGGGCTATAAGAAGATCTTGGTTCTTTATAGTACCACAACAAATGGTTGCAAGCCTATCAAATCTAAGTGGGTGATGCATCAATATCATCTTGGAACTGAGGCTGATGAAAATGAAGGTGAATATGTGGTTTCCAAAGTGTTTTATCAACAGAGGGATGTCAAGAAGGTTGGAACTTCTATAGCCAAAGAGGATTCAGTTCATTCAGTAGAAGATATTTCAAGTCCAACCAAGCAAGAAGACTCAAATACTGAAAATGATATTAAGATTGATATCGTACAAACACCTGCACAGGTCTGTGAAAACACTTGAAATTCTACATTAATTTTTTCTGAACAACCGAGTGCTTTTGTAGCAATGCTAGCAAAATTCAACTAATCACTCCTCTGAATTTGATTCCAATGTAGTTTATCATTCAGCCTGTAAAGCTATGCTAATTTATGTTAATGGTTGCCTTGTCCTGACCAGGAAGTGGAAATCATTAAGAAGATACCTCATACTTCTCCATCTGGATCTCAATCCATACTTGAGACTGAGTTTCCCTCTTGGTTCGCAGGTAAGTTTCATAATGTTATTTAAACATGAATCAGCTAGAATATTTTACCAGGCATCAATCGGAATGGGTATCCAGCGATCGCCCCTTGCCCTAAAGCTTTTTCTGAAAAATAGTATCTACTTTTCTCTCTTCTGTTTTTGCATACTTCATTTGTATAAACTTAAGTTGCAAAACGTAATAAAAATTCTGAATTTCAGTCAAAAAAACTTTTACAAAACAAATGAGTTCAAAACCTCAACGAGATACGTAGTGTAATATTTATCTGTTCTAAGTAAAGATATAGGTATGTCATAGCCAAAAATTTTCGAAGAGGCTTACCTACTACATAAGATGAAAATGTAATACATATTCCATAAGTATTTTCGAATACTACACAAGACATATTGTTATCTATTAACTGATTTCAATTTTTTTGAAGCTCTTAATGATGATTCAGGAGAAATTTGTAAACCGTCTTTAAGTTGCAAAGAAGATGTACCAAGTGGAATTGCAGGAATGACTGAACTCGAGAATAATTGGATAGAAAGTCCAGTGTATTCTGATCTTTTCAAGGTAAAGATTAATCGTTTAGTTTATGTTATTTCTAGTCATTTATATTCGTAAATATAACTTAGTAGTGGTGGAACCAGGCGGGCTGACCCTTGCTCCAGCCCCGACTGACCTCCAATAAAAGTTTACTTTTTAATCTTGACAAAAATATGAAATTTTGTGGAGAAAATTCGTGGTGTTGTTTTTAACATTAAAAAAAATAGCAAAAAAAATAAAACTGGTGGAGAGAAATTATTAGCCCCGATTAAAATATTTATCCTAGTTCAGCCCCGGATAACTTGCAACCATGGTTCTACCACTGAAACGTATATAACTTGCAAACCTATGTGTACATGCAGGAATTGGAACAATATTTGAAGGAAGAAGTGCAAACAGAGCATGATGATGCCACTTCAACATAGGCGTGAATGAATTGCAACATGTTGCAGCTGCACTGAAGCAACATGTTCTCATATTTGTTGTTCTAAGTAGAAGTTGTTTTACATTGTTGTATGGTGTGTAACTTTGTATCGCGATTCGCGAGACTCTTGAGTCATTTGCTGTGACTTTGTGTATCTTTGTAACTCTGGGTGTAAACTTTTAGCTGATTAGAAACTTTCTTTACTTCAAATTACTTTTAGCTTCTATGCTGAGAGAGCTTGACTAATTTTTCTTTTCATGCAGAACGTATTGTTGATGTTCTCGTTAGACACTCGACTATTGTCACCTATTGCACAATCTACACATTCTAGTACTTCTCTTCATTTGTCACCTATTGTTGATGTTCTCGTTAGACACTCAACTAGAACAAGACGACCACCTTCCTATCTTTCTTCTTATTACTGTAATTTCAGCAAATTAGAATCTTTACAGAGTTCTCCATATTAGTGTAATACCTCCTCACAAAGCTTTTCTTTCTCACAATATTGATCTTCATGAGCCACAAAATTATAAAGAAGCTTCTCAGCACCCTTTATGGGTTGAAGCCATGAAGAAAGAGCTAAAGGCACTAGCAAATAACAATACTTGGGATTTAGTGGATCTTCCTCCTGGAAAGAAGCCTATTGGGAATAAATGGGTGTTCAAAATTAAATTGAAAACTGATGGTACATTGGAGAGGTATAAAGTCAGATTAGTGGCAAAAGGTTTTAATTAAAAATTTGGAATTGATTACCAAGAGACCTTTTCTCCTGTAGTTAAAATGACTATTGTGAGGTGTTTAATTGCTTTAGCTTCTAGTAGAAACTGTAAATTGTTTCAACGTGATGTTAATAATGCCAACTTAGTGAGTTAAAAGAAGAAGTGTTTATGAAGGTGTCTCAAGGTGTTCCACACAAACCAAATCAAGTCTGCCAACTTAAAAAATCTTTACATCGACTTAAACAAGCCTCTAGGGAATGATTTTCTAAGCTTCCACAAGAACTTCTATACCAGGGATATACTCAATCTAAAAATGACTATAGTCTATTCGTAAAGAAGAATGAGGTTTTTGTGAGATTGAAAGGTTGGGCTAGTTTTTTGGTGCTAATGTGAAAAATTCGTAGTAATTTTTTCTGGTTGCGTTAGCTGTTTTGTTTTTACGTTTCCCGGAGTTCTAACGGTCGGATCGCCCTGAATTTTGGACAGCGTCTTCCTTACTCATGTATCTAAATTCTGAACGGTGGAGATCGGATTTGGAGGTGCAGAAGACCTGTTTATTGAGGTAGGGGCAGAAGTTTTTGCACCACGGTGTGGATTAAGCTCTCCGTGGTGAGGCGACTTGGAGCGGGTATTTTTGGCCCAAAAGTGTTTTTGGGTTAATTCTTAAACTAGGCCCATAGTTAATATGATATGTAAACGGTAGTGAATTAGCTAGGTTTTAAGGATTGTGATATTGTATACAGAAAACAGAAACGTATCAATATACAAGAAAAAAGGCTCTTTCACTTGGCCAACAAATTCCTTCTTCTTTGTGTGTTTACTTTGATTATTGTCTTGTTATAGCTTATAACTTGTGGTCGTAGTCTTCTCTTTGGGGTGTTATTCCGCTGCGTCAAGGGTTGTCCCTTGTTTGGGACCTAACAATTGGCATCAGAGCTAGAATCAGATTTGGGTAGTAAAGCTCCGATTTGAGGTGTTTCTGGGTTGAGTCTTGTGTGGTGCATACAAGGTACAAGGCGAGGTTAGTAGCGAAAGGGTATGCGCAGAAAGAGGGAGTGGACTATAACGAGATTTTTTCTCCAGTGGTAAATCACACTTCCATTCGGGCGTTATTGAGTATTGTTGCTCATGGTGATCTTGAGCTAGAACAGCTTGATGTAAAAACAGCCTTCTTGCATGGAAACTTAGATGAGGAAATTTATATGCGTCAACCTGAGGGATACAAGGTTGAGGGTAAGGAACGTCATGTATGTCGTTTGAGGAAGTCATTGTATGGACTAAATTAAGCAGTCTCCTCGGCAATGGTACAAGCGATTTGACTCCTTCATGCGAAAGCATGGGTACACCAGAAGTAAGTATGATTGTTGTGTTTATATTCGAAAGCTTCGTAGAGGTGAATATATCTATCTATTATTGTATGTGGATGACATGCTTATTGCTTCAAAAAGCAAGGTGGAGATAGATAGGTTGAAATCTCAACTTAGTGAGGAGTTTGAGATGAAAGACATGGGTGCTGCTAAGAAAATTTTGGGAATGGAGATTCAGAGAGAGAGGTTGAATCATAAATTGTTCTTAAGTCAGAAAGGCTACATTGAAGGGGTTATTGCGAGGTTCGGGATGCAAAGTGCTAAACCAGTGGTGACTCCATTGGCTCCACACTTTAGGCTCTCCAATAAACAATCTCCTAGTATAGCGGCAGAGAAGAAAAATATGGAGCGTATTCCTTATGCTAGTGCAGTTGGCAATTTGATGTATGTAATGGTGTGTACACGTCCGGATATTTCACAGGCAGTTAGTGTGGTCAGTAGATTCATGGCGAATCATGGGAAAGCACATTGGCAAGGAGTGAAATGGATACTGCGGTATTTAAAGGGTAATATGGACAAAGGTTTATGCTTTGGTGGTGATACATGTAAGGTTAGCGGATTTGTGGACTCGGATTATGCAGGTGATCTTGACAAGCGACGATCTACTACTGGTTATGTGTTTAGTATACATGGTGCTCCAGTTAGTTGGCGATCGATGTTGCAAGCTACAGTGGCACTTTCTACTACAGAGGCCGAGTACATGGCTATTGCAGAGGGAGTGAAGGAAGCATTGTGGTTATGGGGTTTTCTATGTGATTTGGGGATTGAGCAAGATCATGTTGACTTGTGGTGTGATAGTCAAAGTGCGATTCACTTGGCTAAGAATCAAGTTCATCATGCGCGTACCAAACATATAGATGTCAGGTATCACTTTGTGCGAGATGTCATAGAGGATGGTGATGTTTCTTTATTGAAGGTGCACACAAATGAAAATCCGGCAGACATGTTAACCAAGGTGGTGACAGGGAGCAAGTTTCAACATTGCTTGGACTTGCTAAATATCATCCGGTGTTGATTGCCCTTCGGGGCGGTGTTGGGGTGAGGTGGAGATTTCACCCCTTGGTGTGAACTACGGTGGCTTGATCCCGGTTAAGGGTACGTAGGCAGTCATGGTAATATGACGCAGTCGGTTGGGGTTTACATATCAAGGCTTTCATGGTGTTCTCAGTGTTCGTCCATAATTTGAGGTTGATCAAATAATGTACGAGGTGGAGAATTGTGAGATGGAAAGGTTGGGCTAGTTTTTTGGTGCTAATGTGAAAAATTCGTAGTAATTTTTTCTGGTTGCGTTAGCTGTTTTGTTTTTACGTTTCTCGGAGTTCCAACGGTCGGATCGTCCTGAATTTTGGACAGCGTCTTCTTTACTCATGTATCTAAATTCTGAACGGTGGAGATCGGATTTGGAGGTGCAGAAGACCTGTTTATTGAGGTAGGGGCAGAAGTTTTTGCACCACGGTGTGGATTAAGCTCTCCGTGGTGAGGCGACTTGGAGCGGGTATTTTTGGCCCAAAAGTGTTTTTGGGTTAATTCTTAAACTAGGCCCATAGTTAATATGATATGTAAACGGTAGTGAATTAGCTAGGTTTTAAGGATTGTGATATTGTATATAGAAAACAGAAACGTATCAATATACAAGAAAAAGGGCTCTTTCACTTGGCCAACAAATTCCTTCTTCTTTGTGTGTTTACTTTGATTATTGTCTTGTTATAGCTTATAACTTGTGGTCGTAGTCTTCTCTTTGGGGTGTTATTCCGATGCGTCAAGTGTTGTCCCTTGTTTGGGACCTAACAGTTTTTTTGACTATTGTCGTTGTATATGTTGATGACATAATAGTCACAGGCAATGATTTGGTTGAGATTGATTCTCTAAAATCTCATATGCATAAAGTCTTCAATATTAAAGATTTGGAAAAAAATCAATTGTAAAGTGAATTGAAACAAAAATAAAAATCAATAGTATGTTATCAATTACTCTAAATTTAATAAAATAATGGTTAAAAGTGTTTATAAGTTATATGAAAGGTGAAAACTAAAAAATTAAAGAGCCACTGGAGAATGGAGATAATGTTAGAGTTCAAAAGAAGGAATAAAGCAACCAAAACACAGAACTACAACCAGGGGACTCGAAACCCTGGTGTTCTGGTTAAAAAACTAAAACATGCTACCAGCTGAGCTACCAGTGAACTACCGAAATTAAATGTACTACTATAGTTATAGGCTAAATCTCAGGGGGGGCCAGGGACTCCCTGGACCCCCTCCCTCCGTCACTGTGTATAAGAGGGAATTTTTTTAACTCAAAAGAAATTCACTTCTGATTTACTCAGTGACTGTCTTTCTGATTTACTCAGTGACTGTCTTTGGATGTTTCTAAATCTGTAGTTACTCCACTTCCTCTACATCTTAAACTTAGTATATCTGATGGACCACTTTTAGATGATCGTGAACTTTACAGACCTCTAGTAGGGAAACTAAACTATTTCACAAATACCCAACCTAATCTTACCTATGTTGTTCATACTTTAAGTCGAGTTCTGCATTCTCCTAGGTTGCCACATTTACAAGCACTTTTACATGCTCTGAGATATGTATATCATTTTGCAGGTCAAGCTATTTTGTTAAAAGCTTCTAATTATCTTACAGTTCAGGCATTTTCTGATTCAAATTGGGCTTCATGCCCCGATACTCGACCTTTTATAACTGGTTATGTTGTTCTATTTGGTAATTCTCTTGTTTCCTGGAAATCTAAAAAGCAAAGTACAGTCTCACGTTCTTCCTCAAAAGCAGAATATCGAGCAATAACATTAACTGCTTCTGAAGTTACTTGGCTTGCTTTTGCAGGAACTTGGTGTGTTGCTAATCTCACACCTATAACTTTACATTGTGATAACCAATCTGCCCTACACATTACTAAAAATTCAATATTTCACGAGCGTATTAAGCATATTAAATTAGATTGTCACTTTACTCGTGATAAAATTCTTGAAGGTTTACTTCAACTTTCTTATTTACCTACTCGACACCAGCTTACAAATGTTTTGACCAAAATTTTTCCTTCTCTACATTTTACTAAGTTACTCCCTCCATCCCTCGTGATTGTTTACGTTGGGTTTTTTCACGGAGACCAAGGACTATGATTAAAATAAGTGAAGTAGTGGGTGTAATATTGATTTTATTGTTAAAATAAGTGAAGTAGTGGGTGTAATAGTGATTTTATTGTTAAAATAAGTGAAGTAGTGGGTGTAATAGTGTAAAGTGTTGAAAAAGTGGAGTGAAGTAGTGGATGTAATAACGTATTTTATTGTTAAAATTTACTATTTATGGTATGTAAAGAAATGAGAGGGACGTCCCAAAATAGAAACTGTAAAGAAATGAGAGGGACGGAGGGAGTACTATCCAAGTTAAGTATGTCAAATCTTTCTGATTTTTCATCTTATTCATCTGTTACATCCTCCGACTTGAGGGGGCTATTGGTGATACTACTAATCCAGCGGTTACTTGAACATTTCCACATCATAGGCTACGAAAGCTGTCATTGCCATGTCATCAATTCTGTTATGTTCTTGTATATACACTACGTCCATTAGGATTCCGTTAGTAATTTAAATCATTACATTCTCTCTCAATCTTTCTACAACTCAATATGTATACACTACTACAAAAGCTTGATTGATAACAATAGAGTTTATATGTTTTGATGATCATCTCATTTACTGAACTTTACGATTAAGTATATTCCACCTATTAACACTATTCAAATTGGATAATTTTTAATTCAAGTTAATATCAAATTAATTTTGAGAAAAAGGATCCTATGATTGTTCTCAGGATCTCAGGGAGTTTAAATTTGATTGGGCCCGCGTGGCTAATTAAAAAAAATTCTAATTTTACAAAAATGTTCATCCCATATTTGCTATTCTTATTGAAATCGGTCGATTTCTGAAAAATCGCCAATAAATCAGCCAAAAATCGAGCAAAATTTTGGAATCAATTCGATCGATTTTGCAAAAATCGTCGATAAATCGCCGATTATTCAACCGAATCACCCGATAAATCATAAACCGGTACCGCAACCGAATAGTTCCGATTTTTGAAATCTGCAAGACTGATATTTGCATATAAATCCCATGCAGGCTCCCTAATCTCATTAATTTTTTTGGTTAAAATGATAAAATACTTCGAATTAATTCAATTTGATTGATTTGACCATGTTCATCCAGTCGGTTCTTTTAGTGGGAGAGCTATTTAAATTGAGTTGAGTAAGAGCATCTCCAACCACCCCCATCCCTTAGCCATAAATCTGACATGGCAGAATTTTTTACCTAATAGGCTGAAAAGTTGTCCTCCAACGGTACCAACTGTTAGGCAAAATTTTAGAAAAAAAGATACATATCCTCTATATTTAGAAATCCTCTAAAAAATTTACATATCTTCTATTCTTGTGCCACGTCATCTCTGTCTTTAATTTTACATAACCAGGATACATAAACACGGTTGGAGTAGCAAAGATTTTACAATTTATGTATTTGAGGTTTATAAATAATAATAAAATACTATTTTTTTTAATTATAGCTAACCATTATAGCTAACACCATTGGAGCAAAATCTCAGGTCCAACAAATTTTAGCTAACCATTATTTTATGTTATTTTAGCTAACCATTTTAGCTATTCCCCTTGGAGATGCTCTAAGAGCTTTTTTTTATTTATCATACTGAATCAAATTAATTTTTTTATATTATGTACAAAATTAACTCGTATATTGTTAGGAATAATTCATGAGTTGTGATGTTAAGAATAGAATTTTACTTATATTTCTTGTATATCCTGATTTATAAAGGATTTAGCACTTTGTATAGGAAATATGTGTTAGACAGTTATCTGTAAAGTTTAGTCAGGAATGAACAAAGCATCGAGTACTACATGTCAGGAACTGAGATTGAATCCTGATATGTCAAGTTAACTACTGATCAAGTACTGATGGGATGGTCAGATCCTGATGCAAGATGGAATCCTGATATCAGTCGTGTTACTGATGATGTCATTATGGATGCTATAGAAACTGGCAAGTGCTATAAAACAGGATCTTTGTATGAGGAACAAGCAAGAAGATTTTATGAAGGAAAGAATTTTCTATTGATGGAAACTATCAACTGGACGGCAGAACATTGTCATGTATAGATTATCTTTCTGTAATTAGTTGATAGGAAGCATTATAAATATTCTCTCTATATCATTGTAAAAATAGTTCGGTTCGTGAGGTTTGTAATCGTAAGTATACGAGAGTGCAAACAGAGAGAAATTTGTATTGTCAGCAGCTGCTAAAGGTATTTGTACACCTTTGGTAGAGTTTGTATTTGATCTTATTAATACAAACAGAATTTGATTCATTCGTTTATTCTTGTTCATATAACCAAGCAAAAATCAGACACGATTATATAACTTGTATTCAACCCCCCCCCCTTCTACAAGTTATTCGAGTTAACAATTGGTATCAGAGCTGGTTGATTTCGAATAATCATAAAGATCTGCAATCATGTCTGGTTACAAGGATGGGAATACTAAGATTCCTATGCTCAAGAGAAACGAATATACTCTATGGGAAGTAAAGATGTTGCATCATCTGGAAGCAACAGATCCTGATTATCTTGACAGAATCAGAGATGGACCTTTTGTTCCAACAAAGGTCGTTGGACAAGCAACTGTTGATGGTGTGGTTGTTCCAGAACATACAGCAGAGAAGCCTAAATCTGAGTGGTCAGATAAGGACAAGGAGAATGTTCTTAAAGATGCTAAAGTGAGAAACATATTATTCAACAGTCTTGATTCTGTTCTCACTAACTATGTTCTCTCTTGTAAAACTGCTAAGGATATATGGGACAATCTTAAGGTTCACTGTGAAGGAACTAAGCCTGTCAGGAAGAATATGAGGACACTACTTATACAACAGTATGAGTACTTTGAATCCAAGTCTGGTGAGTCACTTACTGATACCTTTGATAGGTTTACAAAACTCATCAATGAGATGGCCATGCATGGTAAATATTATGACTTGGAGGATATGAATACAAAGTTCATGAAAGCTTTGCCTGATTTCTACAATGAGAAGATATCTGCGATTGAGGAAGCTAATGATCTGGATGAAATATCATTAGAGGCAGTATATGGAAAACTGAGAGCTTATGAACTTGACAAGCAGCAGAAGAAGAGCAGGAGTGAAGAAAAGATGAAGACTGTTGCACTTACTGCTCAATCTGAATTAAAGAAGCTTCCGGAAGAACAACATGAAGAGACTGCTGTAAAGAACTCAAGGAAAAAGAAAAACAAAGAAAGTTCTGAGTTAGAGACTACTGATATGAACTCTGACAACAATGATTCTGAATCTGAGATGCAGGAACTCTTTGCTATGTTTGCTAAAGCTTTCAAGAAAGGAAGATTCAATAGGAAAAGATTTAGCAAAGGACCTTTTCAAAAGAAGGAGGAGAAGAAGAGTGACAAAGGCAAAAGTACAATTGTCAAGCTTGATAAGGCCAAGATCAAGTGCTTTAACTGCAGCGAACTTGGACACTTTGCTAGTGAGTGTAAGAAGCCTAGGAATTCAGGAAAGGGTAATGCACTTATGGTCACACAGAAGGATTGGGCTGATTCCAGTGATTCTGAAGATGAATTGAATTATGACAACATTGCACTAATGGCAAATGTTTCAGACAAACCTGGATCTCCAAAGAAAACTTCTCCATCCTCTGTTAAGGTATCACTTCACTCTCTTGATTCATTTGATAGCTTAAATTCTGATGAAATTAGATCTATCCATGCTGAGTTTAAGAATCTTATGACTAATTTTAGAATTCTTACTTGTGAAAGAGATGAACTTAAGGTTAAGAATGACAAATTAGTTGATAGAAATAATTTTCTTGAATCTGAGTTAATTCAAATGGAAGAATACAAGTTAAGTTCTGATAAAGCTAAGCATGATTACAGTGTTATTCTTGAGGCTTATGACTATGTCAGAAAAGAACTAGCGGAAGAGAGAGATGTGATTAAGACCACTAACATTTCTGGTAAAAAGACACAAGAAATCATCGAAAATGGAATTCGTGGTAAGGTTAATGGTTTAGGTTTTGATAAGGCTATACAAGAAGAAAAAGTAGCTATTGTCAATGATGATAGTAAAATAGAAGCTAGCACATCTAAATCTGAAGGTAAGAAAATTGTTTCTGAAGCTAATTATGTTAAAATTGTTAATTCAAAAGGTACCCCTGTTGTACACAAAAGGATAAACAATAGTAATTCAGATGAGAAAGTGTTAGAGAAACCTAAGAATGTAAACATAGGGTTTTTGTCTAAGTCTCAGTTGAAACAGAGATTAGATGGTCTTTCAGAGTCTAGCAAGGTCAAGAGAAATAGAAATGGAAAAGAAGGTATTAACAAAGAGAATAATTACAAGAATGTATCTGATGCACCTAGGAAAAATGCTATAAGTGTGGAAATCATAATCATTTGGCCCTAGACTGCAATCAAAAACCTTCTTGGAAAACTGAGTCCAGATTCCCCAAGACTCAGAAAATTCAATACCAACCACAAAAAGCTTGTTATCATTGTGGTAGTTTACTTCATTCCATTTACATGTGTAGAGAATATCATGAACTGTATTATGACTATTATTCTCTGAAATCTGAAACTCCTAGTCACAAACAGTTTGTGAAATCAGAGTCTAAGGTTGACTCTGCAACACGTAAAGTAAAAGCAAAATCTTCAAAGCCTGTTGTTTCTAAATCTAGTAAGAAAGGATCCAATCAAAGTTGGGTCCTAAAAATTTTTAACTAGTTACTTTTTGTTTGCAAGGCACAGGAAAGAAGCATTCAATTATCTTGGACAGTGGATGCTCTGGACACATGACTGGAAAGAAGTCCCTGCTTACAAAGTTTGAGAGGAAAGCTGGCCCAGTAATATCTTTTGGAGATGGCAACAAAGGAGAAACTCTGGGATATGGCTCAATTGTTTTGGGGAATGTCATCATAAAAAATGTAGCACTGGTTGAAGGCTTGAAACATACTCTTTTAAGCATAAGTCAACTGGGTGATAAAGGTTACAAATCAATCTTTGACAGAGAAGGATGCAAAATCTTGAATATGCAGAATGGAGACATTGTTCTAACTGGTCAAAGACATGGTAACATATATGAAGCCAGCTTAAGTGATACATCTAAAGGAATTGTTAGATGTCTCTACAGCAAAGCAACAAATGATGAAAGTTGGAATTGGCACAAGAAACTCTCACATCTCAACTTCAAGAAGCTTAATCAACTTGTTAAGCACAATCTGGTGAGAGGCCTACCTCAGGCAAATTATGTGCAAGATGGATTTTGTGATGCATGTCAGCTTGGAAAGCAGAGAAGAACCACTTTCAAGAGCAAGACTGAAAATTCAATTACTGAACCATTTCACATGCTACATCTTGATCTATTTGGTCCAGTAAACATAATGTCTATCAGCAAGAAAAGATATGCTCTAGTGATAGTGGATGATTTCACAAGGTTCACATGGGTGTTCTTTCTATACAAGAAGGATGAAGCTCCTCGGCAAATCATTGAACTTGTCAAGAATATTCAGAATAACTCTGAGTACAAAGTCAAAGTACTTAGGAGTGACAATGGTACAGAATTCAAGAATTCTACAATGGAGGAGTATTGTGCAGACAATGGAATCACTCAACAATTTTCTGCACCTGGTACACCTCAGCAGAATGGTGTAGTGAAAAGAAAGAACAGGACTCTCATAGAGGCAGCAAGAACCATGCTTGCAGATGCAAAACTTCCAACCTATTTTTGGGCAGAAGCTATTAACACTGCATGTTTCACTCAAAACTGTACCTTGGTAAATAGTCATGGAAAAACTCCCTATGAGATGATCAAAGGAAAGAAACCAAGTGTGAAATACTTTCACATCTTTGGATGCAAATGTTATGTCCTAAAAGTTCATCCAGAACAACTTGGAAAATTTGAAGCCAAATCGGATGAAGCAATCTTTCTAGGATATTCAGCATCTAAGGCCTTCAAAGTTTATAATCTCAGAACTCACATTATTATGGAATCAATTCATGTTGCATTTGATGATAAGAAATTTGGAATTCTGCAAAATGATGAGAGTCATGACAAATTGGAATTTGAAAACCTGAAGAATTCTGAGATACTCTCCAGTGATGATGAAGGTTCTCCAGAAGGAATTTCTATTGCTTCTCAAAGGAATGCTACTGTTGAGGGGGAGCAAATAAATCAAAGAGAACACAGTGATCATCAGGAGCAGACTAGCTATTCAGAGTCTACTCCATCAGGAACTGATCTTTCAGAGTCTACTGAGGAAAGATCAGTAACTAGCAGCAATATGGAATCTACTGATTCTATTGATCAAAGGGGAGTTATTGAAGGCAGAGAGAATTCTTCTACAAGAGATACCACTAACTTAGGGGGAGAGACTAGCAGAGTCAATCTACCACTTGTTAGAAAATGGACAAAGGATCATACTGAAGATTTGATTATTGGTGATCCAAATAGTGGTGTTCGAACTAGAAGATTAATTCAAAATGAATGCTTGTATAGTTGCTTTCTCTCAAAGAATGAACCTAAGAAGGTTGAAGAAGCCTTACAGGATCCTGATTGGATAATTGCAATGCAGGAAGAGTTGAATGAGTTTGAGAGAAACAAAGTCTGGAAACTGGTACCAAGACCTAAAGATAGATCTATTGTTGGTGCAAGATGGGTTTTCAGAAACAAGCTTGATGAATCTGGTATGATTGTAAGAAACAAAGCAAGACTGGTGGCCAAGGGTTATTCTCAGGAAGAAGGCATTGATTATGATGAGACCTTTGCACCTGTAGCAAGATTGGAAGCAATCAGAATGTTTCTTGCATTTGCAGCTCATTCAAAATTCAAGGTATACCAGATGGATGTAAAGAGTGCCTTTCTAAATGGAAAAGTTGATGAGGAAGTGTATGTGGAACAGCCACCTGGATTTGTTGATCCAAAATTTCCAAATCATGTCTACAAACTTGACAAGGTACTCTATGGACTAAAGCAGGCACCAAGAGCATGGTATGAGACTTTGTCTAAATTTCTTCTTGAAAATGGCTTCATAAGAGGTACAATTGACAAAACTCTATTCTTTAGAAAGATAAAAGGTGAATTGCTTTTAGTTCAAGTTTATGTTGATGATATCATATTTGGTTCTACTAATGAAAAGTTGTGTGCTAAGTTTAGCAAGCTTATGCAGTCTAAGTATCAGATGAGCATGATGGGTGAATTAAATTATTTCTTAGGCTTGCAGGTCAAACAGACCGAGACTGGTATTTTCATTAATCAGTCAAAGTATATCAAAGATCTTTTAAGAAGGTTTGACTTTCAAGACTGTGCAGTTGCAAAAACACCCATGGCAACAGCCACTAAACTATACTCTGATCCTAAGGGAAAGAGTGTGGATAATACTAGTTATAGAGGCATGATAGGCTCATTGTTATATCTAACTGCAAGTAGGCCAGATATAATGTTTTTTACCTGTTTATGTGCTAGATTCCAAAGTGATCCTAAGGAACCTCATTTAATTGCTGTGAAGAGAATTTTTAGATATCTCAAAGGAACTCAAAATCTTGGTTTGTGGTATCCTAGAGAATCTGATTTCCTAATTGGCTATTCAGACTCTGATTATGCAGGGTGTAAGATAGATAGGAAAAGCACTACAGGTACATGTCAATTCTTGGGAAATAGATTGATTTCTTGGGCAAGCAAGAAGCAACAATATGTCTCAACCTCAACTGCAGAAGCTAAGTACATAGCAGCAGGCAGTTGTTGTGCACAACTTCTTTGGATAAGAAATCAGTTGATGGATTATGGTATGACACTTAGTAATATTCCTATGTTTTGTGATAATACTAGTGCTATCAAAATTGCAGAAAATCCAGTTCAACATTCAAGGACTAAGCACATTGATGTCAGGTATCATTTTATTAGAGAACATATTGAGAATGGTACTGTGGAACTTCATTTTGTTCCTACTGACAAACAACTTGCAGATATTCTAACTAAACCACTTGATGAGACTACATTCAGTAGATTAGTAAGTGAGTTAGGAATGTTAAATTTCTAGATCTTTAACATCTGTAAAAGTAGCAAGGTATGTTGTTTGTAGCTTATAGACTTGATATTTTTGTCAGGATCTATATTTGATTGTTAAATGTTTTAGCTATAACACTTTACCTTGATAAATTTCAGTATGATAGACTTTTTAATAATCATCAGGATTAGAATTGTTATCAGGATACTGACGTCATCAGTATTGTGTCAGTATCAGGATTGTGAAATTTGTTTCAGATCTTGGCGTTTACTTTGTGTAGTAATTCTGTGATGTGTTAAGTCTATGCAAGCAAGTTTTAATTCATTCATACTGATAGTTTATATTATCATTCAAATCAGTCAATAAAATCAAAAGACAAGTAGATAATAAGAAATTTTATTTTCATTAATTGAAAGCATTACATACATGGAAATGAAATACAACATCTTTTTGTCTAACTTCTACTGATAATCCTGTACTTGTCTAATGATATGGATTCTGAGATACAGGACAAGGAGCATTTCAAGAAATCCATCAGGGGATTTGAACAGCCTCGTCTGCTTTTGGATTCCTTGTCTGGGCGACTTGAATGAGAGTAGCTAACTTAAATGTATAGCATCCTCATCAAGATCAACCTCAGACTCTCGGCCAATTTCTTCATCCTCAAGTTTTGAGGAAGTTAGGGGAAGATTGTATCCAACAGATGGATGTTCTAGGAGAAACCACTGGATATTATCTAAAACTACTCCATCCATGACTAGTTCGATGAGAAAAGTTGTCTCTTCAAAGAGATGATCAAGAACAGGATGTTCATCGACTGTGAAAAACTTAAAGAATGGGTTTGAATGGAGTTTTGGTTTGAGAATCATTGTTGAGAAGAAAAGAAATTGAAAGGTTTATGGAGAATGGCATAAGGCGTCTGTTTCTTTTATAGAAAGACGTGAGAAGCTGAACAGTCACTTGGAACTATCAATGAAGTTAGATGCTAATTTTCAAGAAATGTCGAATATATCTAACCAATTGATTTTGTTCAGATTAATTGTTTATTTCTTTTTCAGATAAAAAAAAAATGCCACGTGGAAACTTCATTTAAGTCTCTAGAATCAGGATGATATTGATCAGGATTTCAAGTGTGACCATCAGGATTTGAAAATTTATCATTTTTTTTTAAAATCACATGCATTTTGTGATTATTTTGATGGGAGATCACAACAAGAAAAGGAAGCTGATCAGTATTGATTTTATTTTGATTTTACCCTGATCTATTTAATGCAAATCAATTTTGGATTTTATTTTTCCAAAAATCGTGGGTAAACTGCATTTTTCAGGGACTGACACCTGTCAACCTACGTGTCAACGTGGGTTAGTGGGTCTGAAGTATTTTTGAATATATCTTTATTTTGAGACTCTGATTGTTTATTGCTAACTTTTAATTCTTATTTTTAGAAGCAAAAACATTCTTTCAAGTGCTCAAAATCACTAATCAATTTCAAGATTTCTCAAGTTCTTTTCAGATCAAAAATGGCAGCTCAAAGAAGATTACCTAAGTCAGTAACCTTTAAGTTTGGTGACTTTGATTTTATGACGAACAATCATGTAGCAGCTATCACCAACAAGGATGGAGTATTAACTGATTTTCATCCAATCATGGACTTTCTGGCGTATGGACCATTAAGTTATGCATTGACAGCATCTCCACAGATTAATCAAGTAGCTGTTACACAAGCTTGGGAGAATGCTGAGGTAATTGATTCTACTCAGAGTCAATCAGGTAAGATTGTTCTACACTTAGGACAAGATTCTTTTGATATTACTGAATTTGTTGTTAATTCAGTACTTCACTTACCTGTTAGTTTGAATTATGAGAATGTACCATCTGATGATGATATAAGAACTATGTTATCTGTTTTAGGTTATAATGGACCTTTAGATAACATGAGCCAGTTAAGAAGATCTTGTCTTAGGAAAGAGTGGTCTTTCTTCTTTGATCAATTAGCTAAATGCTTTACTGGTAAATGTAGTTCTTTTGATCAAATTACTTCTGTTACTTCACATATTGCTTACAGATTGCTTTATGACAGAGTAATTAACATTGGTCACATTATCTTAAATCAGATGAGTATTAAACTTGGGTTAAGAGATCAAAACAGGAAAATGCACTACTAAAAAACTGTTAATAGACATCACCATTTTTAACATCGATTACAATAAAACCGATGTTAAAAATCAATTTAACATCGCCCGTTTTAAAACCGATGTCTTTTAAACATTCAAACATCACTTGACATATCAACCGATGTCTAAATGTTTTCTTAAAAAATTTTAGACATCGCTTCATTTATGAACCAATGTCTAAATGTCTACTTAAAAAATAAACGCGCGTTCCCTCTGAATTATTCCCCCCTTAATTTTATTTCCCCCCTTTTTACTTTCATTTGCCCGCCTACTTGCCAAATCTATTCCCCCTTAACAAAATTTTTGTATTCCCCCCCCCCTCAATTCTAATATCTACATTGACACAAATTAAATCAAAATAATTAATTAAACCTAAAAACAAAACTCACCTCTCTCTCTCGACAGACCTCACCTCTCTCTCTGTGTCTCTCTCTCGATCGACTCTCACCCCCTCCCTCAAAAACCCTAAATCTCGCCCTTCTCTCTCTCTCTTTCTCTCTCTCTCTCTCTCTCTCTCTCTATCTCTCTCTCTCTCCCTCTCCCTCTCCCCCTCGCTCTCCTCTCACCCTTCTCTCTCTCTATTATCACCCTTCTCTCTCGATTCAAAGCATAACACACACCCACTTCCCCCTCAAGAACCCTAGCCGCTGCTGTGACCCCCTCAAGAACATAAATCGAAGCAATCTCGAAGCAATTAGTGAGCAACTTCGGAAGGGTAAGCAAATCGAACCTCTATTGAACCTCAAACTCGCGAAGAAAATCGAACTCGAAGCAAATCATAATCTTTCGATTTCGATTCGTGTAAACTGTAAACTTGAGCTCGATTTGTTTGATTTGTTAGCTTGATTGATTTGTTAGCTGTAACAAATCATAGCTTGTTTCAATTTCTATTGTTTGATTTGTTTGATTTGTCACACGGCGTCCTCTTGTGCTCCAGCTTCATAGACTTGAAGAAGGAAGAGAATATGCAGAATTTGCACACCAGCCCAAAAGGAAATACACTGATTTTGGTATGTAATTATTTGCAATAAATAGTAGCGCATAGATTTTATGTAATGATATACACATACAGGTTCTTATAATTATGATGTATCTCTATCCTTGGTAAATTTGTTCAGTTTCTGTTTTGTATCGTGTGCAGCTGCCGTTAGGAAGGAGATTTCCGATGAGACTGATCGAGACCGGAAGATCTAAAGCTATATCCACTGTACTGATATATCTTAGCATTTATTCACCCAATGGTAGTATATTAATTATTTTCATGTATCATTGTCATAAAAATTCCTCAAGCCCTTATAATCTATATGTTCCTTGAATGTTCAAGATTAACTTATGGCAGTACTTTAATATCTAGAACATCCTGATGCAGACTTAATCATGGACGTGCATACATCACAAGTTAAATTAATGATTGATTATATAGACGAACCCATCTACTACTAGTAATGGTAGTAATATAAGAGGAGAAATAGAAAAACAAGGGATTTTGTATATTAACTTTTGACAGTCAATTATTTTATATTTATAGCTATATGTTTATTTGGTACTTCTATAAGTGAGAGGGGGTTTACTATTCATTTGCTGCTAAATTATGTGTTGTATCCTGTGCTGTAATGTAGGGAGGAGCAGTCAGAGATAGACGTGGCAGCGGGGTTTTATGTTCTCTTTGGATCTGGTGAGTGCTATCTCCTGCAAATTTCTTGAATTGATGTTGGTACTTAATAGCAAGTCAATCCATAAAATAATTCTGCAATGCTATTATACTTGCGTTGCTAGTATGTGTTAGGAAGTCAAAACTCTTTTTTCCTTAAATATAGTGATGATTTATAGTTTTTTAGAATAGTAGGTGAAGATGCTTTTTAAAATATAAGAGAAATATTCGAAACCGAATATAAATTTAAGAGTACCTTGATTTAATTGGATGGGCTAAACAGAGCAGACTCTTGTTCTGTATTAGAATGTTATTTGTTAAATCTGTTATTTAGACTCTGAATTCTTAAATTCCTATATTGTTATTGAAAATGTATGATGTGTTGATCTTTGAAAGAATTCTGCTGGAGTTGCCAGTCAATAAACTAATCATTGTGGCAAACAACATTGCTCATGTCTGTTGTTCTCTCGTTATTCATATTGCAGTCCTCTGGAGACAAATTGTCAAGGTCTTGAATCTATATATCTTATTATGGGCTCCTTATTATTTTACGTGTTTACTTTTCCAAGTCGAAATATCTGGATTATTGGACCATATTCTTTAGTAGATAAAAGTGACATGCATTATCTAAGAAGAAAAGTAGTTTTCCTTGCTCCATTTTTAGTTCTATATTGGTTTTTACTAGTAATGATTGATTTTCTCTACCTGTTCGCTCCTTCTTTAGTGCTTTGCTAACTTGTATTCGATGTATATATGTCTACTTCTTCTCTACAAAGAAAGCTTTTGGTGGCAGGATTTGTTGATTTGCAGACTGGCCCGATGACATCAGAACTACCATCAGAGATTTTGCAGTCTATTACAGTGAGTAACATTCCCCTATACAGTGTTCTCACCATTATTTTGATGCGGCAAGGCAGTTTATCTCTCAGTGGATTCTTTAGCTAGTCCATAGTCATTATCTTTAAAGTCTAATCACATGTTTTATGGTTGGATTCTAAGAATAATTTGAATATGGGTGTATCATTTTGCAAGTGCACAACAAGATATACTTTGGCACAAATGACAGGCATAGGGGGTAATAGGAGTACCAGGCTTTTTAATTTTAAATTTGTGTCAGTATGTATTTCGTATAGCTGTATGGGAATAAGGGATAATGGTGATACCTGCCAATATACCAAGCATGGCATGAGGTATATTGTGTAACTAGGTTATTTAGGCATGACTCTAGACAAGAAATCTGTAAAGCAGACAGGAGATGCCTGGTGCTTTGTGCTCTAATAGGAGATATCTTACTTGCTGAATAATTGTAGACTTTTTTTTAATGTCTGTATCTATGTTCTTAGGTTGGTCTTATTATTTGCAAAAAAGGAGAAACCATTAAGAATATGCAGAGCAGCATAGGAGCTCGAATTCAGGTATCAGCTTGCATTGCAGTTTTCACTGGTCTCCTTGTACTAGGTTTCAATAGAATGCCACTCTATGGTGACCATGGTGAACCCCCCTCCTGTGTAGGAGATGAATTCAGCCATCGAGAACAAAGATTCAGCACCATCCTCTGCAAATGGTGGTGAGCATACCAACTTAGAGATGCAAGCTCTATAGAAACTTAGTTGTATTGATTGGTTAGCGGAGGAACTTTCATTGAAATACTTGGTTTTGATAATGGAAATACTAGTTTTGAACGATCTTGATTATGTAACGTACAACTTTACCATTTACCAATTTTAAGTGTAGCCATTGATGTATATACTAAATTTTTTTTGATAATGATAATCGAGTTGTAGTTATTTTGATTCCTTATTTGAGTTTTGATTTATTTGATTTTTCTTTGCTATATAGATGAATGAATACAACACGATAAATGATATATATATATATATATATATATATATATATATATATATATATATATATATATATATATATATATATATTTATTTATTTATTTATTTAAACATCGTCTAAAACCGATGTCTATGGGACCTCAGACATCGGTTTAAAAAACAAGTAACCAATGCAATAGATATCTTCAACATCGTCTAAAACCGATGTCTATGATCACATTATACATCGGTTTTCTTTATATCTACCGATTTTAATAAAGGCTTAAACATCAATATTTTGAAAAAAATAGATGTCTATGTCGAATTATTCTATGTTCGCTATATGTTAAATAACATCTAAGACCTCTAATATAACAATACAAAAGTTAACCTCATGTAGTTAACCCAAGAAGACATTATATAAACATCAGAAATATTTTTAAAACTGATGTGTTATATGCTACTAGACATCGGCCAGAAACCGATGTCTAAACTTTCGACTTTAGACATCACCGACAAAGACATCGGTCAGGATTTTTCAAAGACATCGGCCAGAAACCGATGTCTATTAGCGTTTTTTTAGTAGTGATGGTTTATTATCATAGATTTATGCAAATGTTTATTAACCATTTTATTCCTGATGTTGAAGCTAGATTTGGTAGAGAACATTGTGTTTCTTCTTATGAACAGCAAAAGAGAATTTTCTCTGACATTACAAAGAAGGACAATGAAAAGAATCTAGATGAAATACCTGTAATTCATTATCCACATCATGTACAGGTAATTCTTAAAACTCATCTTCCTACTCTCTACAATTCTTCTTTCTTTTGTGGTGAAATGGCTCAGGAATCTCATTTGAAGGAGAACCCACCTGTGTCTACACAAGTAGCCCAAAACATTATAGTCTCTGAAACAATTCAAGAACAAAGTTTTAATCCACAGCCTATTGTTTCAAAGAAACCAACCTCTGATGTTTCTCAAAAGACATCAGTTGTAAGGAAGAGAAGATTTGTTGTGTCAAGTAGTAGTAGTTTTAGTGAAGATGATGATAATATATCTCTTGCCGAGAGAGAAGAATTGAAGGCTGCAATTCGACTTTCTAAGCTAGGACAAAAAGATGAAGCACCTAGTCACAGCCAGGCTGCAGTTTCTCAAAAGACTGTAGTACTTAAAAAGGGAAAACAGTTACTGGATACTGTCTCTCAAAAGACTGTGTCTATTGAAAAAAAGATCTCATCCCAAGATCAATTCTGTGTCTACACCTCTTGAGTCTTCTCAGGATAAATCTTTTGCTCACTATACCAGGAGAACAAGGAGAAAGATTCAATTGTCACCTACACACACAGAGTCTAGTCCAACTAATATCATGCAGGTCTCGACAAATGAAGCTACAATCAAGTCAGCAAATGACCATAGAGATCTGGATATTGATTCTTCATGGGATACTACATTATCATACAGACTGGCTATGGGACTAATTTCTCTCAAAGTGAAGTTGTCAAGGCCTGTTCTAGATTTTCTGGTTGAAAGAGTACCAAAACTTTTATTTCCAGATGAATATGGACTTCTACATCAAAGACTTGACTTAATGAAGATGTATTTCTATGTATCTGCTAGAAGACAATTAGTCAAGATATTTGGACTCTCGAAGCATGTTGCACTTCAATCACTTCATGCATATTTATTTGACAAGGATGTCATTATTGAAGATGCTTCAGCTCAAGGTGAACAACTGGAGGAAGTAGATAGAGGAATGCAGTCAACAGAAGATACTATTGCACCAGTGGTGGATAGTAGGATAGATCAGATCACAGTCACTGCAACACAAGAACCATCTAGTTAGAGGTTGGCTGACTCAGGAGTTGTGATAGCTGATGTTGAAAGGTCTTCTGTGATGACTGAAATTGCAATTGAGAAACCCTATGATATGGGAGGAATAACTTTGACTGGTTTTCTTGAAGATCAAACAAATATTATTCCGTCAGAGTCTATCCACCTTGAGGGTGAGTCTCAGCAAACAACACTTAAAGATGGTGACATACTAACTATGGTGTCTAATGAAGTATTACTGAAGACATCAGAGTTTAGTAGAGAACCTGAAAGTGGTATACTGGAGCCTGTAGTCTCTGGAAGGAAAGAAGATGTTTGTGAGGGTTCAGAGATTATAGCAGCTCACTCCTTGGAGAAAACCTCAAGCCCCATGCCAAATGAGGAACCCTCTCTCCATGTGAGTTCAGGTATAAAAACTTCTTCTAAACTCTATTTTTCTGTAGGTCATGAGAGCACTTATCCAAATTTGAGTGATACACTTGAAAAGATGGATATTGATCCACAATCAGAGTGGTTGGCTCCTGACCAGGCAAAAGGAGAGGTAGAAAGAGTGTTGACTTTAGATAGTCAAAGTGAGAATGAGGGTATGGATGATCAACTCCATAGTGAGGGAGAGAACATTAGGAAACCACCATCATTTGATTTCTGGGATTAGGTTTTTCCTGAATCTTGGTCTAATAATCTTGGTATGGATGCTGGTACTTATTCTTTTATCAAGATGTATGAGAAGAATGACTTAGCAAAGCATAACTCAAAGCCAGAAGTTAAGGCTCAGAAGCAAAAAGAAAGGCTTACAGGGATTATAAACAGAAGAGGTGAAAGGCTAAGATAAACTTCTACATCATCAGTACTAGAAGATATTTCTAATGATCCAAGTATTCCTTTGTTTGTACTACCAATATCAGCCAGAATTGAGACATCAACAGTATCTGATCAATCTAAGGAGGAGTCAGGTTTTGTAGATGTTAGTACACAGAATACTGGTGAAGAACAAGATGATCATGTTGAAACTTCAGATCAGAAAGATGAATCTGTTTGTAACTCTAATCGAGTTTTATTACTTGAATATCATTCTACACAGGCAACTTCTTCTACAAGACTTGAATCTGAAGATATTCCAAATACTTCCAACATTGAAGTTAATTCTGAAGTTCTACAAGACATTCAGAAATCTCAGGTTGAAATTCAATCAAGACTTCAAATACTTGAAGATAACCAAGTAACTATTATGGAATATCAAGCAGTTCTGATGAATCTCATTTGTTCTGTTACTGAATCTCTTGGAATTAATGTTGCTGATGTCAAAAAGGGGGAGATAAAGACAATTCAAAGACAACAACAACAACAGACTAAGGGAGATAAAAGAAGAACTGGTAGGGGAGATAAAGACAGTGACAGAGGTGAATCTTATCAGGGAAGTGGTAAAGGAAAAGAAGCATCAAATAGTTGAATTCTTTCTTCTAAGTACTGGATACTATGTCTATATCTGAAAGAGGAGGTACTTAACTTCATGATTTTTGAATTCATAAATTCTATTCTGATTGTATTGTTATATGTTTTGACATCAACAACTCAGATTTATGCTTCAGATTTTAAAGCATAAATAGGGGGAGATTGTTAGGAATAATTCATGAGTTGTGATGTTAAGAATAGAATTTTACTTATATTTCTTGTATATCCTGATTTATAAAGGATTTAGCACTTTGTATAGGAAATATGTGTTAGACAGTTATCTG
Source organism: Kitagawia praeruptora (assembly GCA_037693485.1). Lineage (NCBI taxonomy): Eukaryota > Viridiplantae > Streptophyta > Magnoliopsida > Apiales > Apiaceae > Kitagawia > Kitagawia praeruptora. Next base: position 59,753,777 of record CM075350.1, read on the forward strand.
TAAAGTTTAGTCAGGAATGAACAGCGCATCGAGTACTACATGTCAGGAACTGAGATTGAATCCTGATATGTCAAGTTAACTACTGATCAAGTACTGATGGGATGGTCAGATCCTGATGCAAGATGGAATCCTGATATCAGTTGTGTTACTGATGATGTCATTATGGATGCTACAGAAACTGGCAAGTGCTATAAAACAGGATCTTTGTTTGAGGAACAAGCAAGAAGATTTTATGAAGGAAAGAATTTTCTATTGATGGAAACTATCAACTGGACGGCAGAACATTGTCATGTATAGATTATCTTTCTGTAATTAGTTGATAGGAAGCATTATAAATATTCTCTCTATATCATTGTAAAAATAGTTCGGTTCGTGAGGTTTGTAATCGTAAGTATACGAGAGTGCAAACAGAGAGAAATTTGTATTGTCAGCAACTGCTAAAGGTATTTATACACCTTTGGTAGAGTTTGTATTTGATCTTATTAATACAAACAGAATTTGATTCATTCGTTTATTCTTGTTCATATAACCAAGCAAAAATCAGACACGATTATATAACTTGTATTCAACCCCCCCCCCTTCTACAAGTTATTCGAGTTAACATATATTATATTAGCAGTCAAATTGAGCTTATTAACTAGTTTTCATGAATTTCAAATACTCAGAATTATTTAATGTAATTTAAAAGTAGATTTCAATCTAGATCCAATTTAGTCAATTACATAAATTAATATTTAATAGGGATATTTTCAAAACTACCCTTGTCAACTATTAGATTTTTAAATATATACTACCAACCTTTCTAAAATTCTAAAAATACCGACCTTGTTTTCAAAATTCAAAAAATACTACCTTCCTCAATTGTAACTGTTGCAACCTCATTTGCAACTTTGATGCTACAAATTTCTGATTGCAAGTTTCGGGGTTCAGATGTCATTTTCGACCACTTTTTTGGAATATATATATATATATATATATATATATATATATATATATATATAACTGGTCGAAAATGACATCTAAAAACTGGAACTTGCAATCAGAAATTCGTAGCATCTCAGTTATAAATGAGGTTGCAAGGCCCCGCCAGGGGCACTCATAATTGGTGGATTTCTGATTTGCAACTTTCAGTTTTCAGTTGCAAAAGTTGCAACTGAGGTTGCAAAAGTTGCAACTGAGGTTGCGAACCTCAGTTGCAACTGAGGTTGCAAAAGTTACAAAAGTTGCAACTGAGGTTGCAAAAGTTGCAATTGAGGTTGCAAAAGTTGCAACTGAAAACTGAAAGTTACAAATCAGAAATCCATCAATTATGAGTGCCCCTGGCGGGGCCTTGCAACCCAAATCCACCAATTATGAGTGCCCCTGGCGGGGCCTTGCAACCTCATTTGCAACTGAGATGCTACGAATTTCTGATTGCAAGTTCCAGTTTTCAGATGTCATTTTCGACCAGTTTTTTGGAATATATATATATATATATAGATTCCAAAAAAGTGGTCGAAAATGACATCTGAACTCTAGAACTTGCAATCAGAAATTTGTAGCATCAAAGTTGCAAAAGAGGTTGCAACAGTTGCAATTGAGGAAGGTAGTATTTTTGGAATATTGAAAACATAAAATTATAATGAGGTAGTATTTTTGAAAAAATTATTTTATAGAAGTGAAATGATAGTTGGATGGTAGTAAAATTGGAAAGAATTGTTAAATCTTATGTATTTCTATAAATATCCCTATTTAATATATGCTATTGAATTAAAATCTAGTCAAATTCAAGTTAAATGTATGGAGTTTGGTTCAAGTTCGCTTAAAATTGGATTAATTAAAATATATCATCTAACTTTTATGTTAATTAACTTGAACTTCAATCCAAGTTCAAATCATTTTATCGAAGTCGAATTCAAACCAGCTGAATTTCAAGTACGTACTAACATTAAGGATTTTTCCTTTTTATTTTCTTATTTCTGAACTATTGTGTCCGATTAACTATTATCCTCTAATTGGTACATTCAAGCTTTTGAATCGTGACAACTAACAAGCCATTCGGGGTGACGGAGTTTGCATGAAACGCCAAATGTGATGAGTATATACAAAATAAAGCAAAAAAGATGAATTAAAAGTTTTTTCGAATATTGTGGAACGGAGAGAGTATAACAAAATCAAAGCTTTTCATTTTCTGATTCAAATTGGGCTTCATGCCCCGATACTCGACCGTCTATAACTGGTTCTGTTGTTTTATTTGGTAATTCTCTTGTTTCCTGGAAACCTAAAAAGCAAAGTACAGTGTCACGTTCTTCCTGAGAAGCAGAATATCGAGCAATGGCATCAACTGCTTCTGAAATTACTTGGCTTGTGCGCTTTTGCAGGAACTTGGTGTTGCTAATCTCACACCTATAATTTTACATTGTGATAACCAATCTACCCTACACATTGCTAAAAATCCAGTATATCACGAGCGTATTAAGCATATTGAATTAGATTGTCACTTTACTCGTGATAAAATTCTTGAAAGTTTACTTCAACTTTCTTATTTACCTACTCGACACCAGCTTGCAAATGTTTTGACCAAAATTATTCCTTCTTCACATTTTATTGAGTTACTATCCAAGTTAAGTATGTCAAATCTTTCTGATTTTTCATCTTATTCATATGTCACATCCTCTCGACACCAGCTTGCAAATGTTTTGACCAAAATTATTCCTTCTTCACATTTTATTGAGTTACTATCCAAGTTAAGTACGTCAAATCTTTCTGATTTTTCATCTTATTCATATGTCACATCCTCCAACTTAGGTGGGTATTGGTGATACTACTAATCCAGCTGTTACTTGAGCATTGCCACATCATAGGTTACGACAGTTGTCATTGCCATGTGATCAATTTTGTTACGTTCTTGTATATACACTAGTCCATTAGGATTTTGTTAGTAAGTTAGATCATTACATTCTCTCTCCTTCTCTCCCAATCTCTCTACAACTCAATAATACACTACTACAAAAGCTTGATTGATAACAATAGAGTTTATATGTTTCGATGATCATCTCTTTTACTGAACTTTACCATTAAGTATATCAGACCTTTTAACACTATTCAAATTGGATAATTTTTAATTCAAGTTAAATATCAAATTAATTTTGAGAAAAAGGATCCTGAGAACTCTGAGAACTTTTTCTGAGATACTTAAAAAATACATTTTAAATTTAATTGGATCCGCAAAGCTAATTGAAAATTTCTGATTTTACAAAAACGTTCACCCCATATTTACATATAAATACCATATTACCTGAACTACATCTCAGCTCCCTAATCTCATTAATCTTTTGGTTAAAATGATAAAATACTTCGAATTAATTCAATTTGATTGATTTGGCATGTTCATCCAGTCGGTTCTTAGTGGGAGAGCTATTTAAATTGAGTTGAGTAAGACTGTAAGAGCTTTTTTTATTTATCATATTGAATCAAATTAATTTTTTTTATATTATGTACAAAATTAACTCTTATATTAGCAGTTAAATTGAGCTTATTAGAACATCTCCAATGCAATAAGCCCTTAGCAAAAAAATCCTAGGTGGCAAGTATTATACATAATTTCTATAAATTGTGCAACTCCAACCATACAAAACCCTTAGGTAAAATTATAGCCAACCTCTTTACGTTGGCTATATTTGTCGAAACTCTCAAGAACTATAACAAAGTTGTACATATAAATTTTATGATTATAGCCAATCCCATTGGAGCACAACACCTTAGAGCATCTCCAATGGAGAAAAACCCTTAGCAATATTATCCTAGGTGGCATATTAGGTGGCATGAAATAGAGATTATGTAAAAAAAATATACTCCAATGCATAATTACCCTTAGCAAAAATTATAGATAAGCATAATTGGTTGGCTATATTTGTTGAACCAACTTAACCCCTTAGCAAAAATATACACAATTTCATTATAGCTATGTCCATTGGAGTTTTACTTGCCACCCTTATGTAAAATTTTAATTGTTTCCTAATTTAAATTTTTATAGCCAACCTTTATACATATTGTCATTGGAGATGCTCTTACAGATTTGATAAATATTAGCCAATCATTATTTTACATTATTTTAGGTAATTAATTTAGCCAACCCCATTAGAGATGCACTTAACGAGTTTTCATGAATTTCAACTACTCAACAAGTTTAAGGAAAAATTGAGAAAGCAGAAAGAAGTCCTTGATTCTTTAAAAGATAAGACAGATGTTGCTAGTGTGAGAAGATTCTTGGAAGAAAAGAGAAGATGAATGAGGTTTTGTTGCAGGAGCAATTGTATTGGAAGTAGAGGGCTAAGCTTTTTTGGCTCCAGGAAGGGGATGAGAATACACGTTTTTTCCATGCCAGTGCATCATCAAGAAAGAAAGCAAACCACATTAATTTTCTAGAATCTGAGGAAGGTATGTGCTCTATTGTCAAAGACTATTTCTCGAAGGTAGTTGTAGAGTCAGACAGTACTATTCCAGGAGGTGATAACAATAGTCCGAGGAGGGTGATAGATGATCATAACAATAAATTGACAGCAGATGTGACTTTTGTTGAGTTCACGGAGGCTATTAAACAAATGTACCCCGATAAAGCTTCGGGTCCAGATGGTCTAAATCCCGCTTTTTATCAGAGTTTTTGGTCAATTATGGGAAAAGAGGTCTTTCAGCGTTGTAAAGAGTGGTTGTAAGGGAATCCGTTTCCTGCGAATCTGAATAGAACGAACGTGGTTTAATTCCTAAGAAGGCTGATGCAGGATCAATGAAAGATTATAGACCGATTGCCTTGTGCAATGTCTTATATAAAATATTGGCTAAAGTGCTTGCTAACCGTCTGAAAGGTGTTTTGCCTGGTCTTATTTCAGAAAACCAATCAGCGTTTGTGCCTGGAAGGAGTATTACTGACAACGTGGTGGTTGCATTTGAAGTTGTTCATCATATGAGGAACAGAACTGGTGGGCAGGAGGGGAAATTACACTGAAGTTAGATGTCAGTAAGGCATACGATAGAGTTTGTTGGAAATTTTTACACAAAAGAATGATTTCGTTGGGCTTCTATCAAAAATGGATTGGGTGGATTATGAGATGTGTTTCAACAGTGTCGTATGATTTTTGCTTCAATGGAATGCTCATAGGTCCTATAATTCCTCGTAGGGGGTTGAGGCAGGGGATCCGCTTTCTCCCTACTTATTTCTCTTTTGTGTGGAAGGCCTCTCGAATGATTTAGATACAGCTGCAACAAATGGACAGATAAATGGGTGTGAAATTAGCTCAAATGCTCCGGTGGTTACTCATCTCCTTTTTGCGGACGACAATTTTTTGTTCTTTAAGGCTAATAGAGAGGAAGTTTTACGTGTCAAATCTCTATTGTCTTGCTATGCAGATCACTCAGGTCAGGTTATTAATTTTCAGAAATCAGGCATTTTGTTAAGTTCGAATATAAGGAGAGACAAATAGTTGGAGTTCTCGGACATGTTGGGAGTGCATAATGATATTAGCACTAGTAACTATTTAGGTTTACCTTCGTTGGTGGGTCGTTCTAAGAAGAGGGTGTTTGGGTTTTTAAAGGAGAAAATAAAGAAAAGAATTCAAGCTTGGGGTGCCAAACCAATTTCAAGGGCGGGGAAAACGGTTTTGTTGAAGAATGTCGCTCAATCTATCCCATCTTTTTGTATGTCGTGTTTCTTACTGCCCAAAACGTTGTGTTAGGAGATTGAGAGGATGTTTAACAATTACTGGTGGAAATCTGGGAAGGATCAAAGTAAAGGAATAAACTGGCATTCGTGGGATGCCATGAGTATGTCGAAAGTCAGAGGGGGTCTAGGATTTAGAAGTTTGTATGGCTTTAACCTAGCTCTGTTGGGAAAACACGTGTGGAAGTGTATTTCAAAACCACATCTGTTAGTCTCAAGGGTGTTGAGGGCTCGATATTTTCCTAACTCGAATATTTTGGATGATGTTAAAGGTAGAACTCCGAGTTTTATTTGGGCAGGTGTATGGCAAGCAAAGGAGGCTCTAAATAGTGGATTTCGATGGGTGGTTGGGGATGGAAATGAGATAGTAGCTACAAAGGATCAGTGGTTGAGGGATAAATTTAATTTTCGGGTGGATGATATTTCGATGTATGAGGGGAGAAGTGAGAAGGTGTCAACTCTTTTCCAGCTAGCAACCAAAGATTGAGATGTTGGGAGGGTGCAACAAATGTTTAGTGCTAACGATGCTTCAGCTATTCTGGCAACTAGGGTGCCAAATCACACTACATGTGATAGAGTAGCTTGGTCCAATTCTAAAACTAGTCATTATGATGTTAAAACGGGCTATAGATTGTGGCATGATCGAAACATGGCAGCTATTCCTTCTTCTCAGTCGACAGGGTGGAGTAGAATTTGGGGGCTGAGTATTCCTCATATGATGAAGGTATTCTTGTGGCGTTTTTATCGTAATAACTTGCTAGTGCGAATTAGATTGAAAGGGAAAGGGGTGACTTGTCCGATCATTTGTCCTATGTGCAATGTTGATGTAGAGCATCCAATTAGATTGAAAGGGAAAGGGGTGACTTGTCCGATCATTTGTCCTATGTGCAATGTTGATGTAGAGCATCTTATGCATGTTTTTCTTGATTGTGTCTATGCAAGGAGCTGTTGGCAGTATGTTGGTCTTCATTATGACTGGGATCAGATTTATTCAGCGAATGAGTGGCTTCTCCACAAGTTGGGTACATCCTCTGAGGAAGAGGTGGTCAAAATTTGTATAACACTCTATGCGATTTGGTTGGCTCGAAATAAAATGGTCTGGGAGAACCTAGAGATGCCAGGTATGTTAGCGATGAATATGGTTTTCAGAACTGTGTAGGAATGGAAAGATGCAAAGGAGTGCAAGCATAAAGGAGGGATAGTTCATGTCTTCAGGTGGTGCTACTGGTGAAAGGAGATGGATTCCTCCAGTGTATGAATCGTTTAAGGTTAATGTCGATGCATCTTGGTTCCCAGATGCTGAGACTTTCTCGATTGGCATGGTTTTACGAGATCATTCAGGCTTGTTCAGGGAAGGAAGGACCTTAGTAATGCAGAAGGCAGCAAATGCGTTTGAAGCTGAGTGCATTGGAATGAGGGAAGCTCTCTAGTGGGTTAAAAGTAGGGAAGAGAAGGTAGCAGTGGTGGAATCGGACTCTAAATTAACAGTTGATGCAATTATAGGTGATCATGAGTACGTTCTTGAAGTGGGTCACATAATTGATCAGTGTAAAGATTTACTCCACACACTGCCAGAAGTTAGTGTCAATTATATTCGAAAGCAGGCTAACAAGGTAGCCCATGGTTTGGCTAAGATGCCTTGTAGTACTTTCTGCTGCAATGTTTTTATATCTCCTCCTACTCACTTGGTGGAGATTGTACTGTTTGATGCTTCATTTTAATGGAAATTTCGTTGATGTAAAAAAAAAACTACTCAGAATTATTTAATGTAATTTAAAAGTAGACTTCAATCTACATCCAATTTAGTCAATTACATAAATTAATATTTAATATATGCTATTGAATTAAAATCTAGTCAAATTCAAGTTAAATGTATGGAGTTTGGATCAAGTTCGCTTAAAATTGGATGGTTCCCGTTCACTGGCAAACATTTGCCAGTGAACTGTTACACAACATATGGTGTCCCAGCCGTTGGATCGTTGATCCAACGGCTGGGGTTTAAAAAAAAATTTACATCGTAAGGGTAATTACAAAAATGCCCCCTATTTTCACATCAAAAAACTACTGTTCACCGTACCGCAGAAACTTTCTGCAGTAAGTGAACAGTGAGGGAATTTTTGTAATTACTCCGTACCGCGGAAAGTTTCTGCGGTACGGTGTAATTTTTTTTTTAAATCAGGACCGTTGGATCAACGATCCAACGGTCCTGAAGCCATATGTTGGGAAACAGTTCCCTAGCAAATGTTTGCTAGGGAACGGACCCCTAATTAAAATATCTCATCTAACTTTAATGTTAAATAAGTTGAACTCAGATTCAATCTAAGTTCAAATCATTTGAATTTCAAGTACGTACTAACATTAAGGATTTTTCCTATTTTATTTTTTTAATTCTGAACTATTGTGTCCGATTAACTATTATCCACTAATTGGTACATTCAAGCTTTTGAATCGTGACAACTGACAAGCCATTCGTGATGACGGAGTTTGCATGAAACGCCAAATGTGATAAGTATATACCAAAATAAAGCAAAAAATATGAATTAAAAGCTTTTGGTATATTGTGAAACGGAGAGAGTATAACAAAATCAAACCTTTTCATTTTGGGATAAGTCTAGATCAAACTTTACAATGTTACTTTCGCAAGGAACCAAGAGGGTACGTATCAACTTATGAAATTAATAATTAAGATACCTAAGGTTAAATTTACTAATTAATAGAACATGAAAGTAAAAAAGAGATGACAGCTAACCCTAGCCTCCATTAAAGATTTTTGAGGGGGCTTGAGGGGGCTTCCATCGGGTTTCACTGGTGGAAAGCCCCAATTCATTTTTCATTTTCCTTGCTTTCTTCTGTTTCTTTTCAATAAAGTTCCCAATTTATTTTAGGTTTCAATAATTCCCAATTTATTTGGGTGGTGTTAGTCTCTCCTTAATTGTGGGAGTTTGGTTTTTTTGTTTGAATTGGATTTGGGAGTTTTCCATGGCCGAGGTTATAGATCGGCAAGTTTTTCAAGATTTTGATTCAGTATGGAATCGCATATATGGTCGTCGGTCCAGAACAGTTCGATGATAGTTGTTGCAGTAAAAACATGTATATATCAATTATCTTCAAATCACTTGGTTGCCTCTAAGAAGGATTCAACAGCGATCCTCTTAAGCGTCTGTTCTTACGATTGTATTTGTAGATGTCGTATGGCTTTTGATTAATGGATTGATTTCTTTTTGTTTCAAAAAAAAAAAAAAAGATGACAGAAAAAAAAACTAGGAGATGTATCTTGAGGGAGAAGGAGGTATGATTTACCCATCGAGGAAGAATGAAGTCCCCATTCCAATCATTAAATTATGACTTATTTCCAAAATACATCCCCTTGGTTCTGGAAAAATTCAATTTGGTCTCAGTACTTGCAACAATTGCAGAACGCATCTCATAACATGTTTTGGCGCGTCAGTTTGCACCCTTTCCGTCAAAATTAACGGTTATCATCCAAATTGGCAAGGGTAAAGTCGGAATATTAATACTTAATCCTAACATACCCGAATCATTTAAGAAACTGGGTCCTCCCAAACCCAACAAAATTGATCATCTTGATTCTTATATCAGGGGCGTTAAAGATTCCATTTTTATTAACCAATTAGTGCTTGGAACAAGATTGATACACACAAAAAAGTTGTATGTATAATTGGTAAAGCTGGGAATGTACGGGGATCAGTTGTTGGAAGGATTGTTTGATTGTATCAATGAAATTACATTTGTATTAGCCCTTATTAGGATGACTGATTCTTTTGCTTACCATGTTGAGACCACCTCTCGTCTCGCCCAATGGGTTTATGTTTGAGATATGCTAATAGGTGGTTGATGGATTGAGCCTTTTGTATCTTTATTTATTTAAGCTTTTATATGTTGTCCAAGGATTCATTTCTATTGTTAAGCGACATGTCCAGTGGCAAGCATTTCAATTGAGCTGATTTTGTCTAAATCAAAAATGGTACTGTGAATTTGACACTTCTTTATCATTTTTCTGGACGATCGTGGAAGGCAAAGTGCAGGAACCACCAAGTAAGCGGTGCAAATCATGACAATGCATAAGGATAGATACCGTGATTTCGAGGTTGCAAATTAAGACTGTCAGAGAACATGACAGGCAGTTGAGAATCTGAATTAATTCGAATTGACTGTTAATAACATGAGTAGAAAAGAAAATTGGAGTTTATATCTTTATCCCAAAAGGTTTTGATTATTTCCAGTAGTTTATGTTTGATATATAATTTCTATGATATTCCGATTTTACCCTTGCCAATTTGGATGATAACCGTTAATTTTGACGGAAAGGATGCAACTTGACGCGCCAAAACATGTTATGGGATGCGTTCTGTAATTGCTGCAAGTACTGAGACCAAATTGAATTTTTCCAGAACCAAGGGGATGCATTTTGGAAATAAGTCTTAAATTATTAATCCAAACACGGATACATGAGTTGAGTTTGAGATTCTGTTAACAGAACTAATAAAAAGAGTGGGAATAGGAATAATTTAATTAAATAAATTTATATTACAAACATGTATAAATAAGAATTTTTTTCACATTTTAACTTATAAATGTATAATTCCAAATTAAATAAATATATAATTAATTTACATAAAAAGTTATATTCATCTTAACCACAGATAACTTTACAAAGGTAGATTATTTTGACCATCCAATATTCCAATCTTTAAGTTTGTGTAAAGAAAAAAAGGCAAAAGAATTTCGTTTTTTTTTAAAAAAAAGTTTGGGGTAGGTCTTGTATGAAGCAAGCTTGGGGAGCAAGTAGCAACAGCCAGCTTTATCCCATTCCATTCTTTGTTACCATTCAGAAACAGGAGATTAAATCATACTTTAATAATTTAAAATATGCAAAATTTTATTTAATAAATTTAATATGAGAAAACTGTGTCTAAGCACCACCTGAGGAATGTTTCCTAATATTATTATAACTCATTTGTACTTATAAAGTAAGGGATCCTACATAGCATTTTTGTAAATATAAACTTTTTTTAATGATTTTACATAAATATCCTTAAATTTATATTAAAAATGTTTTAATGCACATGAAACCCATTTAATATTACTTGTATTTCCAAAAATAAAATAGATTACAATAACAAGAATTTATAATAAATTAGTTTACACAACTAAAATATACTTTATAGTCAATATGTCACACTCTGACACTCATAAACATCAAATCACTAATAAATACTTGTTTAAATGTGTTGAGTGTAGAGAAACTATCAATATTTATGGGCGAAACAAGCCAATGTGTTAACTGGAGAGAAACCATCAATATTTATATGCCAAACAAGTTATAAAACACTTTTTCAATGGAATTTTGAAAAAGAGGAGAAAGGTAGGAAAAAGGTTCCATAAAATTTTAGATTAATAAAAATAATTATTTATTAATAAATTTGAATGTCATTTATTTTTGTCATTTTCAAGACTCAAGATGAAAAGTTGTTACAATATAAATGTACAAATTTAATTTTTAATGAAAATATAAAATTGTTTATATACATTTAGGGTGACAAGATTCATAACACTATCTTTTACCTTTATTTGCATTTTAGAAAAAAATACAGCCTCGGAAATTTCTTTACAATTTATATACTCCATGTACTAACACTAGGCTTTTTCTTTGTCATAACTTGCATAAAACAAAACTTAGTTCTCTCTCTCTCTCTCCCCCTCCCTCCCTCCCTCTCTCCCTCTCTCTCTCTCTCTTTTGATGTTGTTGCTGCTTCCTCTTAATAGAGAGGAAAAAAAAAAAGAGGTCTGGGTTTTTTTTACTCCCTACACACATATACATACAATGTATTGTATGTAATCTTTCTTTGCTTCCATCATCATCTGGGTTTAACTCATCTGCTTGTTCCTTGGCTCTAGATTTATTTCCTTTTTATTTTGTAGAAAATGTTTGCTCTTGAGAGAGCTTCTTGCACTAGCTGATTGAAGAACTCATTTTGATCGGCCTAAAAATTTTGTATTTTAGTTAAAAGAGGTGGATTTTTTGGTTTTCTTCATGTATGGATGAATGGTTAAACTGGGTTTAGATTGTTTATTTGTCCGATGAGTTAAACATGTAGTATTAATGTAGTATATCATATGGTGATTGAAAAGTCACATGACTTATTAGTTCATCTGTTTTTGAGTTCAGATGAGTCATCTTGTTTGAGAAGTTCTCCTGGGTTTTAAGATTATCCATGTCAAGATTTCTTATTTCCTTTTTGGAAGTTCACATTATCACCCATTATGAGCCCCCTTCCAGAAAGTTTCCCTTTTGGGTGTTCTGTTTTGGACTTGTTATGGGACTTATGGTGCGTTACTAGCACTATTAAAATGAAAGAGGGTCCCCCAGATGCCTCAGAATAAAGAGACATGAAAACATGAAATTTTGGTCTTATTCTTCTAGTACCAACTTTAGTTAACTGTTATAGAATGGACTTTCAAGTGTATTTTTCTTGTTCCCCCCAAGTGTATTCTTTTACCGCTGTGTTGTTACATGTTTTAAGTATATCACATATTCTATGTTCAACTTGTTCCATTATTTTTTGCAGCCCTTTTCTTGTCTAAGGCTAAGGCTGGGAATGGAAACAAAAACTGAAGCTGTTCTATCTTCTGATCAGCATATGATTGATTCTGGGGAAGGCCTTCTATGCTCCAATTGCGGTGGTAACAAAGAAGTAAGATGTGCTCTATAGTTGATTATGTATGCCAGTAGTAGAACCACTATTCAAATTTAATAACCCCTCTATCGTAATAATTTATATGTTCTACAAAATAATAGTGTCATATCCGGTCTCAATTTTTGCATAAACTGATATTTTTGAGTAGAGAGAATGATGTATCTGAGATTACCTCACATATTTTTCCTGAGATACTTCCATAAAATCAAAAGAAATTTGATGGGTAATCTAATTTTCACAAAAATACACTTGCCGGGGCACTTATTTTATAAGAATTTAAGGAAAGTATCTCAGGTCACTGAGGTAATCTCAGGAACATTATTCTCTTGAGTAAAGAGAATGATGTAGATTACCAATGATGTATCTGAGATTACCTCACATATTTTTCCTGACATACTTCCATAAAATCAAAAGAAATTTGATGGGTAATCTAATTTTCACAAAAATACCCCTACCGGGGCACTTATTTTATAAAAATTTAAGGAAAGTATCTCAGGTAGGTCACTGAGGTAATCTCAGGAACATTATTCTCTTGAGTAAAGAGAATGATGTATCTGAGATTACCTCACATATTTTTCCTGTGATACTTCCATAAAATCAAATGAAATTTGACGGGTAATCTAATTTTCACAAAAATACCCCTATCAGGGCACTTATTTTATAAATATATTTATATACTTTATGAATATGAAAAGATTTAATGACCTTTCAGTCCTTAAAGTTTACTACCGGGTATCCATCAATTCGTGATGTTTAAACTTGTGCCTTTTAACCACCAAGGTACCAAAAATATACCTTTTAACCCTTTTTCCTATTTTTCTTCTGATAATACCCTTGAATAATATATATCTTTTAGCCCTTGAAGTATTAAGTTTGATCTTTTAACCAGTTATGCACCACTATAGGCACTACAGTCTACGGGGGTATACGAGAGAGACAGGGGAAGGGGGACGGGACAATAACATCTAATCAATCATGTCAACATCAATGTCCTTGACTATATCATGTTCCCAGCTCACAAAATTCATCGATCACCTCTTCAGAAGTTTGACAACTCACTCATAATTATTGCCTCCTCGCTCCCCCTCTTCCATGTCCTTGTCGTTGTACTTGTCCATGTCCCTCCCGTATACCTCTACAATGGTGTTTAACTTATTAAATGATCAAACGTAATAATTCAAGGGCTAAAAGGTATATATTGTGTAAGGCTATTATTGAAATAAAAATAGGAAAAAGGGTTAAAAGGTACACAGGGACATATTATGAGCTAAAAAGTACAAGTTAAAACGTCAGGAATTGATGGATACACGGTAGTAAACTTTAAAAGTTGAAATGTCATTAAGTCATATGAAAAGTATATTATTATACAAATTTGTGCTATAATATCTTGTCAGATAACTTTTACATCATCCGTTGTCGTTTGAATAATTGAATTGTCTTTAGTTGTTCGTTATGATCTTTGTCATGTTGCATTTAAGGGCAAAATGTTCATAAACTTGAAGAATATAATCGAAATTATAGGTAATTTTCTGATGTGAGAGTGTTGATGTACATATTGTATCTAATTTATAGCTAATGCTCATAAAATCCAAGAAACTATGTATATCGTATGTGTTAGTGACTTAAAATTTAATTTTAATTATTTCCGGGGAAGAAAAAAATAAACCTCTCTTATATGTTAAGTTATGTGAAGTGATGATTTTTCATGATCCCAAAATATCACTTTAGAGAGGTTCTACTTGTAGCAATGCTCTTGAACATCATGTGCCCTGTTTTCTGTTTTGCTTTTCTGCAGGTGCTTTGGGAATTGACTAATTTGCCGGCTGGTTTCAAGTTTGACCCAACGGATGTTGAGCTGCTGGATCATCTGGCAGCTAAATGTGGAAAAGGGAATCGACGGTCGACTATGTTTGTTGATAAGTTCATCATCACACTTAATCAGGAAGGTGGAATCTGTTACACCCATCCTGAAAAGCTCGAAGGTGAGAGCAAGCACTGCTGGATTTGTTGGGTTATCTAATAGTAGTTTAAATGTTGTAACACAAGCTGAAATTGACATGTAACAGTTCATATCAACCAGGGGCAAGTCCAAATCCAAATCAAGGCTCAAAAACTGTCCTATCTCCTAAGTATCAGGAGTGAAAATCTGGTCTTTTAGCCCACAACATGCCCAACTGAAAGTTGTGATACATTGGGTACAGGGTACAATAATTGAAACTAATTTACGAATGATTGTGTGTCCTAATAGCTAATACAATGAATGTGTGTCCTTGTATTGTATTGAAACTAATTTACTAATTTAGTAATTTGTCCTTGTATAGCAATCCTTCATATTCAACCTAATAGCTAATACAATGAATGTGTGTCCTTGTATTGTTGAATAATGTTAGAAATCAAATACACAAAGCAAGTTAAAGGTAAGACTTCGGAGAAGAAATGTTGACCGACATAATTAGGCATTTCCTATGTTAGTCGAAATCATTGGCTTGTCCAGAGAAGATTGGCTAAGAGAAAAGTATAGGCTAGAAAAAAAAAACAGGACAATATGCATGCAGTAAAACTATAACAGAGGGCTGCCAATACTGAAGCAAATCCATTGCACTATTCACCTATCCAAAGCCGGCCAAGTAAATTTTCTACCTTCTTACTCTTGCCCTCTTCCTTTCTTCTTGGTTTGTAACTCTAAATCTCTCGGTTCTCGGCTTCTTGAGTTACGATTGTTTTTAATCTTCTGCAACTTATCTTTGATATTAGCATTACGTGAACTGAACTACATAATTTTTAAAGTTTGTAATTCTTTTAAATCTTCATCATGCATGCTTTAGGTATCAAGAAAGACGGAAGCAATGCACATTACTTCTATAAAACTATGAATGCATACACCTGTGGCAAAAGGAAACTTCGCAAAATTCAAAGTAAGGATTCTGTTCGATGGCACAAAACAGGTAAGACCAAACCTGTGTTGGAGAATGGTGTAACAAAGGGCTATAAGAAGATCTTGGTTCTTTATACTACTGTAAGTAAAGGTTGCAATCCTGTCAAATTTAAGTGGGTCATGCATGAATATCATCTTGGAACTGAGGATGATGAAAATGAAGGTGAATATGTGGTTTCCAAAGTGTTTTATCAACAGAGGCATGTCAAGAAGGTTAGAAATACTATAGCCAAAGAGGATTCAGTTCATTCAGTGGAAGATGCTTTGATTCCAGTGCAAGAAGACTCAAATACTGAAAATGATATTAAGATTGATATTGTACAGACGCCTGCACAGGTCTGTTAAAACACTTGAAATTCTACATTAGTTTGTTTGAACAACCAAGTGCTTTTGTGGCAATCTTTTCTGAATTCCATTCCAATGAAATTTTGGTTATTCAGGCTGTGAGGCTATGGTAGTATTAATTAATGCTTGCTTCATGTTGATCAGGAAAGGGGGATCATCAAGAATATAAATCATGTTTCTCCATCTGGATCTCAATCCGTAATTGAGACAGAGTTCCCCTCTTTGTTTGCAGGTGAATTTCATAACGTAATTTGAACATGAATGAGAAAGTTAATATACTTTACCAGGCATCAATCTGGGAGGTGCATCAGTGATCAGGACCCTGACCACTACAGCTTTTCCTTTTAAATCATATCTACTTTCATCTCTTACATGCAGCTACTTAATCCGTGTATACTTAATATGCAAAACGTACATTATACGGAAAGGTTCTACATTTCAATTAGAAAAGGATTTACAAAACAAATTTGTACAAAACCTTGACTTCGAAAGGAAGTTGATTAATAATCCATTCTGACTTTCTGAGTAAATATATAGGTATATCTTAGCAGAATAAACTTGAAAGAGGGTTTCCTACTGCATAGGAACTGAAATGTCCTTCATATTCCATTATATTTTTAGAACACTGTGTATATGACTCATTGTTGTCCAATAACTGATTTTAATTCTTATGCAACTTTTGATGATGATTCAGAAGAAATTTGCGAACCTTCTTCAACTTTCAAGGAAGATATAAGTGAAACAGCCGGAATGACTGAACTTGAGAATATTGGGATGGACACTCAAGTGCATTCAAATCTGTTTGAGGTAAGCTTAACCATTGTTCCATAAGGAACACTCTTATACAGAGAACTAGAGAGAACGCGCACAGAATCCAGCATGAAATCTCATTTAGATTTTTAAATGGACACCTAAGTTTTTATATAACAACAATTATACCCAAAAATAGAATTTAGCATAGAATTAACAGAAATTAGGCCTAAATATAACATTTTTACATGTCCAAAAAAGATTAAAATAGAAGCTCATTATGACAAATGTGCAGATCTGATTCTATGCTAAACCGTCACATTTTAAGTTTAACAATCCTTTTTTTACAAAAGAACGAAGTGTGATGATAGTGTTTTTTCTAGCTTTTTCATATAAGGTGTTCTCTTTAGACATATACTTGGTATTATAACTTGCAAGTATATGTGTGCTGGCAGGATGTGGAGTTTTTTTTAGTTGGTCAATATGATTGGGATGATGTAGTGCAAACTTAGCACAATGTTGTGACTTAACAAAGGCTCAAGTGACTTGCAATATGTTGTAGCTGCACTCAAAGCAATATGTTCTTCAATAATTTCGCAAGGCTTTGCTTCTCCAGTACTATGAAGTCCCCCCACAGTATGCAGGATTAGTTTCCGACTTTGTTTAGGACAAAGATTCTGGATCGCTTCTACTTATTAACATGTATAATGTTAACATAATCGTTGTTTCATGTGTGAGGATTAAAAGTAGTTTGTCATGCACTTGTATCTGTTGTTCTAGGTAGATGCTGTTCGACGTTGTTGTTTGGTGTATAACTTTGTATCCTGAGACACTGAGACTGTAGAGTCATTTGCTGTGAGTCCATGTGTATTTTAACTACTGGTGTAAACTTTTGGATGATTAGAAACTTTTGGAGTATGTTTTATTTTTTTTTTGGAATTCCACAAATACTAATGAGTATTCTAAGATTTAATAAAAAAAAATGCATATGCCTTAATATTTCAGATTTGGGTGTTGTTTCGTTACTTCCTTTTGTAAGAAAGCAGAGACTCGTACTATAATAAGAGGCTCATATTATTCGTTGTTGCTAGTTACCCCTCACATTTTTATATTTGTTCAAAAAAGATTTGCAGGAATATCTGAACAGTGCACTTCATCAAATTCATAACATCTAGAAAGAAAAAAGGTGTTCCTTTAACGGAAAGAAGGAAAAAAGTGACGCATTCGTAAACATTAGTACTAGACCAGAGGTGGAGGAATGATGTAACAAATATTGTGTTTGTGTTTCTCCGGCTTTAAGGAGGATATTTTCCTTCTTCGGATTTTTATTGTTCATTTTTAGAGCTGGAAATTGAGTCGGGTGCTCACGAGGTCGAGCTCGAACACTTTTATAAGGGTTCGGTTCTATTGGAGCTCATAAATGAATCGAAATCGAACATAAATTTGAGTTCATTTAGTTAAATGAATTGAGCCGAGTATGTGTCGAATCCGATTAAACCCGGTTCGAAACTCGAAAAATTAGTTCGACTCAAGCTCGAAACCGAATTCGTTTATAATTCCTAATAAAAAATTGTGAAAATTAATTTTTATTATTTAAATAATGAAAAAGAGTACAATAGTTTATATTTTTAATGTTTTTGATTGTTGAGCTCGCAAGTAAACCCAGATCGATTCGTTTAAACTAGGCTGATCGGTTCGTTTGGCTCGCGAGTAAATTTGACTCGACTCGATTCGTTCATTAAACAAGTCAGGTTCGGTCAGAGGTGTTAAGTATGGAATACACACAAGGAAAATACAGAGGGGGATGAATGTATTTTCAAACTTTTCTTTGATTTAGGTTTAGAGTTATTTGCAATTTGCACCCTCAAACTATTGTTCAAAATCAATTCTGTACCAAGTTTTTGAGATAAACAATCTGCACCCCTTAACTTTCAATCTTGATTGCAATGTGCACCCCTTTAATAATTTTTTATTATTATTAACCTTTATTGTTAAATTAATGAGGGGTAAAATCGGAACTTTCGTATCAACTTTCAATGACATTTATATTTAGAATTTCAAATAAGTTAAAAAAATTATACTAATAAATTCTTTTATAATAAATATTTGTATTAAATTATAATTTTCGTGCTACATTGATAACAACTTCAAATAAAAATTTGTAAAGCAAATTTTGTATTTAAATTTAATGTATAATTCAAGTTAATGTTAAATTTATTTAAAATTTAATATTAGTAAAACATAAATTTTGGAATTAATATTTTGTCATAAGAAATGTAATTCTAATTATTAGTATGATTTGGATATTAAAAATTATTATTTTATAATTTTAAAAAAAGATTTCGATTTTAAAAATAATTTTGAAAATTTGAAATTTATATTACTTAAATTTTATACTGAAATATCTATTTTACCCTTCATAAAATCAAAGAAAATGGTCCAGGGGTGTACATTGCAATCAAGATTGAAAGTTAAGGGGTGCAGATTGTTTATCTCAAAATCCTGGTACAGAATTGATTTTGAACAATAGTTTTGGGGTGCAAATTGCAAATAACTCTTAGGTTTAAGAACAGTTTGTTTGAGTGTGTGAATCTTTGTTTGATGTATAGCTGAGTGTGTGTTTTGTGTTTAATAGATTAATGTGCGGAAATAAAATATAAGAACACAAGTACTCATTTTAATCTAATATTGTATTAGATCGAAGATTTTGTTACAATCTGGGAATACAAATGTAGTATTCTCAATTTCGTTTTTCAGAAAAATATTATCTATGAAATTGCAATGAGAAACTTATTACTGTTAAAGAAGTGAGGTTGTACACTTATAGAACATGTGTACAGCTCATTTACTATAAATGTAGTGACAGACAAATACACTTTCTAACTTGTCTATCCCTTTTTGGTACACGTCTGCACAGTTTGTAATTTGACAATCTCTTTAACCTGCTCAGATCCATTACTTTAGCTGTTTGTCTCCTTTAACATCTCTCTAAGCTTCTTTGTAAATTTTCCATGTACACCTTACAATATTGTGGTCCTGTAAGTGTCTTGACTTGTTGTAGATTTCTGACTTGTACATGTTTAGTAGTTTGTCATCAAGAATTCATTCGAGAAATAACTAAATACTTGATTTGAGAACTAGGATTGAATAGTTCGATAACTCTCTAAGTTCACGAATAAGGTCTTCTTGATATAGCGAATCACTTCTCGAATGGGTCTTTTCTTTAGTAATCCTTGACTTATCGAATAGAGGCTTAACTTATGGAATCCTTGAGATGTTGAATTAGCTTCCTGAGTCATTGAGATATCGAATGTAGCTTTGACTTGTTGATCCTTTTGAGAACTCGAATAATTTTTTGAGTTCTCAACCAGGACATTAGACATGTCGAATTTCTAAGTTATCGAATGAGGCTTCGACGGCAAATGGTCAGAAAATTAATGTGAAAAAATCTAGTGCTTTCTTTAGTCAAAATGTTGATGTATATTCAAAGCAAGAGATTTGCCAAGTGTTGCATTTTGTTGAGGCGGATGAGAACAGCCAATACTTGGGGCTCCCGAATTTTATTGACAGGAATAAATAAATCTGTGATGTTGGGCTATATTAAAGCGAAGGTCAAAAATAGAGTACAAAGTAATTGGGATGGGAACATGTTAACGAAGGGAGGTAAGGAAATATTTATGAAAATAGTTGCTCAGACGATCCTGAATTATGCGATGAGTGTGTTTCTCCTCCCATTAAAAATGTGAATTCTGGGAATTCAGTAAAAATTAGGAAAGATCCTTGGCTTCCTGATGCGGACAACCCATACATTATTACGGTGAACGAAGCTGTTCAAGGCAAAACAGTCAACTCGTTGCTAGTTACAAGTGAAAGTCGATGGGATGTTGACTTGTTGGAAGATATTTTTGAAGAGCGAGATGTAAATTTAATTCTTTTTATACCTATCCAAGCAAATTAAATGGTGTAGATACGTGGTATTGGAAGAAAGAGAAACTTGGTACTCCCTCCGTCCCTAATTAGTTGTCCAGTTTCTATTTTTGTTGGTCAAATTGACTCAAATTTGACTGAAATTTATACATATTATATAATGAAAATTATTTAAAAAAATTATACCATTGTAAACTACTTCTAATCTATTTTAATATGTGATTTTCAGTTTTTTAAACTAATAAACGGATTAATTTTAATCTTCGGTCAAAAGTTAATTAATTTGACCACTGAAAAGTCAAACTGGACAACTAATTAGTGACGGAGGAAGTAACTATTTAGTGAAATCAGCATATGTGCTGCCATAAGAGAGCAAGGGAACAGTTGATGCAAGTGTTAGTTTGAGATGCTGGAATAGAATGTGGAACCTGAAGGTTCCACAGAAAGTTAAACACCTCATCTGGCGCACAACAATAGGTTGTTTACCTACAAAGACCTCGCTACACTCAAAATATGTGGACATTAATACTTTGTGTCCAATGTGTAATCTCACATGTACTGTTATCATGTTCTTTTTAATTCTCAACAGTGCTGGAATCAAATATGGGGAAGCAACGCAGAAAATTCTCAGAATTTTTTGAACAGCTGACAAACTCTTTTGACAGATGGGAGAATGATAGAAGACAAATGAGTGTTATGTTGTGTTGGTCAATCTGGAGATGTCGAAATGATCTGGTATGAAATCAAAGAGGAAAGGAGGTTACACACGTTGTAGAATCAACAAGAGTGGCTTGGCTCTTAATCAGTGGAAGTGTGCTCAGGATAGGACATTCGATAATTTCTTGGGTTATATGACTCAGGTGGATGGCGACGAGCAATGGAGGCGACCATGAAAAATAGGATTAAGATTAATGTTGTCGCTGCGATTTTTGGACCTTCTAACTATTGTAGCTTTTCATACGTGGCAAGGGATTATATGGGGAAAGTATAGCAACAAGATCAGTGTGTAAACATGTAGCATATCCCAGGAAAGTGCTAAAGCAATGGGGGTTCGCGAGGCGTTTAGTTGGCTAAAGGACCAACAACATAATAATGTAAGTGTGGAGACCGATTGTCTTGTTCTAGATTTCTAGTGCAGGCATTGCGAAACTCAGGAGCTTTGTTATCGTATTTTGGCAGGTTAGTAGAGGAGTGTAAAGTGATTATGTTCGAACTTAGAGAGAGAAATGTTTTTGTTAAGTTTGTAAAACGCTCTATGTATATGGTAACCCACTTCTCAGCTAATTCTACATGTTCTATAGCTGATTATAATTGGCGGATGTGTGATGCTCACCCAGAAAAAAATCGTTATCAAAAGTTTATACTGTGGTAGTACTTTAAATATTTTAATATAAGATAGAGATTTTGTAAAAAAAAATAGTTTTTATTATACAAAAAATTATTATTTTTATTAACTTTTTGTAAATTTATAATTTTTTATAAAATTTTATAAAAAAAACAAATTTACAACCAAATATAATTAATACAACTGAAATCAAACTTAAATGCAATTAAAAATAACCAGAATATTTTTCTGAGAAAAAACTTTTAAAATAGTTACACTTGATTGCTTCGGTAGCACATTGCAAAAAGGAAAAATTGAATTTATTTATCTTTGATTGCCAACCATATTTTTGTAAATATTTTCAAGTTTTAACTGAATCGCATATAAATTTAGAAAATATAGCATATTTTTCTATGAATGAAATATT
The DNA here is from genome assembly GCA_037693485.1 of Kitagawia praeruptora. Taxonomy (NCBI): domain Eukaryota; kingdom Viridiplantae; phylum Streptophyta; class Magnoliopsida; order Apiales; family Apiaceae; genus Kitagawia; species Kitagawia praeruptora. The sequence goes on from CM075350.1 coordinate 59,775,899, forward strand.
GTTTAGTATTAAATTTCATGATTTATATTTATTTATATTTAATTTAAAATTTTAACGATCCTTATTCTTTAGTTAACCAAACAATTAATTATAGAATATTATCTTCTTACCAAAATAGTAGTCATATTAAAAATTACGCAAGAAAATTTGATATCACAAACTACAAATTTATTATATTTATTGATTTACTAATGTACAAAAAAGTGTAACTACATCAGCTTCCCCTTCAAATAATGTTTGCATGATATTCAAGCATGTCCCATGCCGTCACCTTCTCTTCTCTGTATCCTGCAGCATGCTCTGCAGTCTGCACCTACATTTCTACAAATAGAAGAAGAAAAGTATCTCCAAATCATAAGCCCACACCAATTTCAATGAAGACTCCAACCTCCAAATCTCTCATCCCCCTCTATCCCAGTTCCAGTGATCCTAACATTCAGGACTTGAACTCACTTTTTACCCACCTAAACTCAACATTTTTTAACCAACCTTGTTCAAAGTCCAGCAGAATCTTCAAACCTCGCCTTGGATTCTCCTCAACTTCCATTTCTTTCGGGACCGAAAACACAAATCTTGAAAAACCCATTAATCTGAACTGGTTGAAATCAGGTCATGAGGATGCTACAATTAAGGCTGTAATTCGAGTCGGGTGGCTCGCGAGCCTACCCGGCTCGAACTCGTTTAACTGAACTCGGCTCGACTCGAGCTCGTAAACGAGTCGAGCTCGGCAGCGATTTTAGGCTCGTTTATATAAACGAGCCGGTCCGGGTATGTGCCGAGCTCGAATGAAACCCGGCTCGAAAACTCGAACTCGACCCGGCTCGGCTCGATTTAAAGCTCGGCTCGAACTCGCCCGGCTCGACTCGAATTACAGCCCTAGCTACAATTGTCGATTCCTTGTTAAAAAACCTCTCTGTTTTTGAAAAAGCTTTGCTAGGTGCTGGTGGAGGAGGATTAGCTGGTGTATTCACTCATGTATGTCTTCATCCACTCGATACTATTAAAACTAAATTACAAACTAAAGGGGCTAAACAAATGTACAATGGCCCCTTTGATGCAATTGCCAAGACTTTCCAAAGTAATGGGATTTTTGGCCTTTTTAGCGGAATTTCTGCGGTAATTGTCGGTTCTGCATTTTCTTCTGCTATGTATTTTGGTAGTTGTGAATTTGGGAAGTCCATTTTATCGAAACTTGAATATCCGTCTGTGCTTATTCCTCCAACTGCTGGAGCATTTGGGAATATAATATCATCAGCTATTATGGTGCCTAAAGAATTAATTACACAACGAATGCAAACTGGGGCTAAGGGAGGATCTTTGGAGGTGTTGCTGAGAATTGTTGAGAAAGACGGGATTTTGGGCTTGTATGCTGGTTATTCTGCTACGTTACTCAGGAATTTGCCTGCTGGTGTACTAAGTTATTCATCGTTCGAGTACTTAAAGGCTGCGGTCTTGAGTAGAACAAAGCAGACAGATATGAGTCCTTTTCAGAGTGTAATATGTGGAGCTTTAGCTGGTGCTGTAGCAGCCACCTTGACAACACCATTAGACGTTGTCAAGACTAGATTGATGACTCAAGTTCAAATGGATGCTGCTGCTGGAGTTTCAGCAACTTTGAAACAGATTTTGATGGAAGAAGGTTGGGTTGGATTCACTCATGGCATGGCGCCTAGGATAGTCCACAGTGCTTGCTTTTCAGCTTTAGGCTTCTTTGCATTTGAGACGGCCAGGCTTACACTTTTGCACCAGTATCTTAAACGGGAGCAGCTTTTAGAGGATAATCTTTCCTTGGTTGTTCCACTCAAGTGAAGTGACAGTGATTTCAAGTGATGTGCCATGTCTGAGTTGCGACAATTGTCACTGAATCCCCTTCCGCTTCCTGTTCAATAACATGATCATTGCCTTTGTTTCATTTCCAAGAGTGTAATAACATTTCAGTTCAACACACTAGCGCCTCTCTGATAGCAGTTTTTTCTTTTTTTGGTTTTCCTTTAATGGTTTTTTAAAATAATAATGGTTGCATATATTTTGTTGAACAGGCACTGCTTATATCTACTGAATCTTATGAAAATAGCTACTAGTACAAGCCATGTGTTGGTAGTTGTGTAGTATCAGCAGTACTACTGTCTTGCGGCTTTCCTCTCCTTGGAGTTTGTAAAGTTTGTACATAGATGTTGAACCTCAGTTTGCTTGTTTCACTTTCACACAGTAGATTGGAATGGCATCAAATGAGTTCTTTTTTTTATACGTTTTCACTCGCTGTTGGAGCATGTTTATCTTACTGCTTTCTTTAGTCAATTTTTCTGTTAATTGTTATTATACTAAAGACACAGGACGAATGAAAATGTCGTCTTATGTTCATCTCATAGAAATTTGATATTCACTAGTTTGTAGGAGAGTTGCAAAAACTTTAGACTGTAGTTTTAGAGCTTACTGCTGACTGGAAAATCATACTCCTTGTAACTTTACACAGATAACCATACTTATCTGCATTAAGACAAGTATCATGAATGCGACGATTAGCGACAAACAATTTGTAATTGTTGTCTAACTACAGAACATGGTGGCACGGGTATATAGCGGTCTTGCGTATATGACACAGTGGTAGACCTTTTAACGATCATACATTCTTATGTAAATCATGAACTCTTGGTACTCCGATCCAACAAATTTATAAATGAGTTGGGGCAAGGGTGTATACAACCGCGAATAGTGGTCTTCTTCCCTTCGTCTCATGTATGCTCAAAATTAAGTGTTCAAGGTAAAGTTGGCCCTTAGCATTTAGAATCACTATGACACTCCTTTATGAGTACCATCCAAATGTTCAGTGTACCTTGTTACACCACATTCAACCAAGCTCATCATATTTCTGGTATTTTACAACAGGTGCAGACGTGCAGTGCCAAGATATGCAAACCCTCGTCCACACAGGATCAGAGTCACTAAGACTAGGTTAAGAGAATTAAGGTACTAGCATTGACTAGAGGAGGTGAACATTCCAAACAAAACACATATTTCTAGGGAATATAAAGTGGAATCAGTAACTGTTATGTCTTGTTTTCCCTGTCCATGTGAATATGGCATAGCTCAAACCATACCGTCATTAGGAATTATAGCAGACTAGCAAAGGTCCCTCAAGGTGTTGGCGGAAATAACAAGTACTAAGAGGTTGTTTGAGCCATGAGATCTCAGGGAATTAAGTGTAAAATGCTGACAGCCTGACACAGGAAATAAACTAGGGAATCCTAAACAAGATAAATCATGCAGGTGCCAAGCACAATTCAAATTTTACACTATCCCTTGCATTATCAGCAACAATGTATAAACCTCTCTCCCCACTGCCCAGCAACAGCAATGACCGTCACCACTACCATCACACATTACCACCCCCTTGTAGTCAGGATAGCCATTTGTGGACATTACGGAACTTTTTAAAATTATTATCACTGCTTCTATTGATTTTTTTTTCTTAAACCTATTTTATTGCAACCCAGAAAATCAACTTTGTACCAGTTGTAAAAGACAAGTAATCAGGTATCCATCCTTGCATAGACACCACCTAGTACATTTACCCGGGTGGGCCGATAGTTGGTAAATAACTACCAATTTAACAGGAGAATGACCATAGAAGTCTACCTTTCCATAGATGAGCTTACAAGTACTTTTAAGTCATTAAATATGTACAACTGAACAAAGTTTATGGTTCATTCTTACTACACATTTCACAAGATTCTAAATGGAAAACGAATGAGAGCTACCAAACATCCCTTCTATTCTCTGCTTCACCTGGTTTGGTTTATACAATACCACTACTCTGCCTGAAATTCTCTCACACTATTAACAAGAATGTATGAACCTCTGTCCCACTGCCCTTAGCAACAGCAATGACTCACCAATACCATCACCACCCTTTGTAGTTAAGATCACCATTCCTGTACATCATAGCACTTGTTTAACCTTTTGCTTTTGTTTTTTTAAGAACCTATTTAGTTTGCAACCCTGAATAGTGTCTTCGAGCCAATTGTAAAAGACGAGTAACCAGGAATATATACATCCTTGCATAGACACCACCCATTCCATTTACCTGGGTGGGTCAAAGATTGGTAATTAAATACCAATTGAACAGGACGGTGACCATAAACAGCTACCTTTTTATAGATGAGTTTACGACTAGTCGAGTACTCTCATGCTATGAACATAGTTTGGAGTTCATAACTAACTGCACTCCTAAACAATAATTGCATAAGCAACCAACATCCCTTCAATCATCTAAACGACAAGTAATTTAAATTTCCAAATCTACCAAGATCCTATTTATTACATTTTTTTAATTTTTTCTGCTAAATATTTATTACAAAATTTTGATATGGAAACAATCATATATGGGTTTAAAGTTTAAACAAACTATGTTACTTGAATACAAGATCAAGACAAGCTTCTAGCTCTTATCGGATTGGACTATACAAATCTAAAAAGCTTCCATCGCTACCTGGATATACTTTTGTCTAAAGGTCACAAGACTCACAGCCCCTGAACACACAAATATTTAGATATTCCACCAACTCAAGTCTACAATTTCTTTTCTTCCAAAGTACTAAAGTTGAGAATAATACAACTATCAGTTTAAATAGAAAACAACTACTCTATCATAATTGCCTGCGATCACTATCTATGCCTACATTGTACATACACAAAATATATAGCAAGATTCTCTTTTCCCAAACTTGACAATGATGTGATTAACTTGCAAAGCTTTCCTTCAGGAACTAACCTGATCATTCATCACACAGAGAGTTCATGAGCTCACGTGGCGACAAAGACCAAACTGGAAGGTCCAAGATGACCTGCTTTGACCGTTCTTCCTGAGCATCGCATAATGCGTCAGCAGCCTCACATAATTTGGAAACATTACTAATCATAGCTTCTTGAGCTTCTACCTGCAGTACACACACACACACATAAATAACCCCAAATAGAGTAGTACTTCACAATTATAAATGCAATAACTCAATTACCAAGTAAATCAATAATTAAAACACAAGATACCAACTACACAATAAGATTATATCATATTCTCAACAAAAAGGCCAATTTCACAAAAAGACCCAAAATTGAACTCGCCCAGTTAACCAAATGACTCGAGAAATAAAACCAAGATCCCCGACACACTACACAATGAAACTCCAAAACATATTCAAGAAAATCCAAATACTAAAATTATCAAGAATTAATACCCCAGATGTGTGGACCCCTGTACAAAATGAATGTCAACATATTCTTAAGAAAAGCTCAGATCTTGAAACTACCTGAGCAAAAAGATCATCAAGAAGACCACACCGGCTAAAACCCGAAAACTCAACCGGCAATTCATCACCCCTTTGGCCCAAATCAATCTTCTCAAACCCCTTTTCAACATTCTGGGTTTGCACATTCAAGTCCCTCAAGGTGTTTGACAAAAGTTCCCAACGAAAAATCTCAGCTTGGTACTTTTCTTTGAGATTCAACAGAGCTTTCTTCCTCCGAATCTTTCTGTTGTTCTCTTCAACAAGTGGATCTGGTGGGGGAGCAGAAGTGGTGGGGGTGATATCGAGGCGAAGGCGCTTCTTGCACTTGTAGACGAAGCCGTCGTCGTTGATGAGCTCCCACTCGTCTTCTTGTGGTAAAGACATTGCGCGTTGTGTGCTAAGCGGGAAATTAAATTTTAAATTCTGAGTAAAGCAAATCTGATGGTCATAAAGATCAGATCATTATGTATCTGTGTGTCCTTCGTTTGTAATTGAATTATTGAACCCGCGCGCCCCTCAAATCAAATTTTGGCTTCAATATATTGAAATGCATGCAGTAAAATTTCTTAAAGAGAAAAAGGATACTATCGGAGGGAACTTTTAGTGAGATACAAACAAAATAATTTAATTTTTATTGGGCTTGTAGGGCTAATTAAAAAAAGTCTGAATTTACTAAAAAATTCATATCATTTTTACATATAAAATATAAGAATCTCAGGGAACTTACCTGAGATATATCTCAGACTCCCTAATCTCTTTCTTAAAATTCATAGATTATTGACTTAAATGCATATTGCATGCAGTTTGGGATTGCTTAAATAAGTAAAATCTTTATAAATTAATATAGTCGGCATTGAAAAATTCTATTAATTTAGAGAAGTATTAATTAATCGATAAATTAATAATTATTAATTTATAGAAAATTTTTTACATCAAAAAATTTAGTTTCCAATTATATACATTTAAATAGAATGAATTGTACAATTTATGTTTTATACTTAATTCAATTAATTCAATATATATTGTTTACAAATTTAATGAGTATTTGCAAGATTCAAAGTAAATATTCATGTATATTTAGATGATATCAAGGATAAAACAACATTTTTTGAACATTTTTCACGTAAAGAAGCACCCAAGACATCAAAAACATTGATTAATAACTTTTTAATGCTTTATAAAAATACCAAATTCGAGCTTTTGGATGCAACAAAGATAGTTAAAGATTAATTTCATATAGATTCAAATTTTAAAAATCCTAGAATTATATTTTATAAAAGGGTAATACATATATCTTTATGATTACAAAGGAATTATTAATTTATAATATTATTGGGACCATATATTTATATAGGGTTTTGAAAAAATTATTATCTTATTATCTTATCGAAATTGATCATTTTTTGAACTGGTCCAAGTTGGTACCGGGAGAAATTATTAACTTAGAGAGATTATGAATTTATCAAGTATTAATTTAACGAGATTTTACTGTAAGTTACTTTTGACTTAATGGAGGTGTTTTTAACTTAAAAGAGAAAGTAAAGTTGTTTACTTTAAGACTTTAAGTTAGAATGAATGTGTTTGGGTAATTTTAGTTAAAGTTAAATGGGGGTTTAATAATTTTGACTTAAAGTGAAATTTTACTAAAAAAAATTTTAAATTCATAATAATTAAACTTTACAAGAATCGTGGAAAAAAAACTCGATAAGTCATAAGTCATAAATCAAAAGTACCTAAATGGAACTTATGACTTAAAACAGTTTTTTAACTTAAAGCCGACTTAAAACCCCCATTGCCAAACAGAACAAAAACGACTTAAAGCTATTTTTAGCTTTAAGCCCCGTTACCAAACACCCTTTTTGACTTAATACATTTTGGATTAAATTTTTTTATATATAAATTAGTTTTTATCCTATAATGTTGAATTCATTCACAGACTCACAATTAAATTAAAAGGATGCAAAAGGTACTTTTAAATTAATACAATTATTAATTGATAATTATTAATATATAAAAAGTTATTGTATCAAACAAAATTAATCTCTTATTATATAAATTGAAATAAAATGAATTAGAAATTATAATATATATAGATTGAAATAAAATGAATTAGATTAATTTATGTAAAATATTTTATTTAAAGTACATTAGCTACAAAATAGAAATTGCATCTTCAAGATTACATGTTAGTCAAAACAGCACAATGTTATTGGACCGTAAAAAAACACTCAATGAACATTTTTGTATGCAATAATAAATATTTGGGATGAATTTTAAGTAAATTTAAATTTTAAGAAACTATATTTAAAAGATATATTTTAATGGTTATAAGAAATTATTAATCTATAATATTATTGAGATCATATATGCGTACATGCTTTTTTGTAAAAATAACAATTTTATTATCTTATCGAACGATCCAAATCGAAATTGAAATAAAATTATTTAAAAAAAATTTATTAACTTAAATCCACATGTAGCCGAAAGGTTGTCCTTGTGAACAGACATGTCCCCTGCACCTTTCTTGTATTCACTATGGAAATGGAATGCTTCTTTCTTCTGCGTTTCCAAAGTATGGCTGCCATACTGCTTTTTATACCTACTATCAACCCATGTGATCTGTCAGTCAAACTTGTCCTTATCAACTGCTAATTCCCAGCTAGCATAGAAGAAAGTGTTAATGATTATCCGTTGATGTTGTACACTGTCATCCGTTGATGGTAGTTTGAGCTGTAACCGTTGATATTGTAGATTTGAGTTGTATCCGTTGATAGAGTCCTGTTCTCATCTGTTAATACACTTTCACTTAGACAGAATTACATAGCATAGCTTATTTACAATTGTCTACCCTATTCTGCCTATCCGTTGATGGTCAACATGACTCTGAATAAAAACACTATCAACTGATAAATAGAAATACTGCAGTATGCTACAAAACCTCATCCGTTGATGAGCTACCTGTCAACGGATAGAGTTATAATGTCTCATCCGTTGACAGTTACAAAACATGACTTATACAATTTGTGCATAGAATGTGAAGTTATCATCAAGTACAACATATTCCTAACAATCTCCCCCAATTTATGCTTGATGAACATAAAGCCATAAATTTAGGACCTTGATGATAACAAAACATTTCCCTAGGGTGCCGTTTGGAAACTTACATTTCATTTCAAATTAAGAATTTCAATTCTTGAATTTGAAATCCCATATTTGAAATCCAAATGCACTGTTTGGCAACATGATAATTTGAAATCCTGAACTGAAAAAAATTTCCCGGAAAAAAATTTCTCGACAAAATTTTCCCGGGAAAAAATTTCTTGAGAAAAATTTCCCGGAAAAAATTTCTCGAGAAAATTTTCCCGGAAAAAAAATTTCTCGAGAAAAATTTCCCGGAAAATCCCGGAAAAAAAATTTCTCGCCAAAATTTTCCCGGAAAAAAATTTCTCGAGAAAAATTTCCCGGAAAAAATTTCTCGAGAAAATTTTCCCGAAAAAAATTTCTCGAGAAAATTTCCCAGAAAAAAAATTTCTCGAAAATATTTCCCGGGAAAAATTTCCCAAAATAAAAGTTCTCGAAAAAAAAATTCCAAAAAAAATTCCTCGGGAAAAATTTCTAAATTTCCCAAAAAAATTCCTCGAGAAAATTTTCCCGGGAAAAGAAAAAATTCTCTAAAAATGTTTCCCGGAAAATAATTTCTAAAAATTTCTCGAGAAAATTTTCCTCGAAAATAATTTTTCAAAGAAAAAATTTCCCAAGAAAAACTATTTCTCTAAAAAAATTCCAAAAAAAAAAAGTAATGCTCATGTATTTTGGTGGAGAAGAATTTCAAATGACTATCTTTCACTTGTAATTTCAAATTACAAAAAAATAGTTAATATTGAATTGGTATGGAATTCATCAATTCCAATTCCAAATTTTTTTAATCTTACCAAACACTAAATTTGGTCAATTCCAGGAATTCAAATGAATTCCAAGTTACCAAACAAGCCATAGAGGTATTTACTGATAGATGCATAATTGTATTAAGCTTCAAAATTTAAACACAGAAAGTTTGAGAAATTTACAGAGAAAGATTGCTCCTCTAGTCTGAGCAGATCATTAATGTTTTCTTTCTCTTGTTGGCACTTCTCTTGATTTTCCTTCCTTAGCAGAATTTGATTCAATCTGGATTTGGAGTTGCCTGTAGAAGGCTTCTTCTTCAGCAATTTTTGAATTCAGCTTTGATTGCAACCACTTAAGGTACTGGGTGCTAGCCTTAGATAATTGATCCTCCAACCTGAAGAATCTCTTTGTTGTTGGAGGAATTTCGTAACAACACGAAATCGGAGGTTTGCTGGAATAATAGAGCGAATTGAATGTTTATGTGACTATTTTAGGGGATTAGGGTTTATGAAAAAAAAAGAGGCTGGACTCGGCAGGTGTCTCGATTTGTCTCGTGTATCGGATTCCCATCTACCAAGATGCCTACGTACCTATGTTTATATAGGATCAAGCCCACGTAGTTCTGTGAAATTGATTGGTCTTATCCCGAGAGACTTAAGGGATAAGTTACGTTAATGTGGATAATAATTGATTTTATCTGATTTAATCTTATCGTTGTGATATCTTCCTGATTTGAAGAATATCGTTTGGAGATAATTTCCGTTACTGATTGATTGAGATTGATTCTTTCCTCATTTCAGAGAGAGGATAAAACTTAGGCGTTAAGTTATAATTATTAATCTAAATTAATAATTAATAGACATTAGAAATTTGGGAGATTATTAGACATGCCAAAATTATGGCATAACAACTAGCCCCCAGTTCTTCAGTGTAGCTTGCTGCAGTGGAGAACTGAAAATTCTTCAAGCTTCCAAATTTCTTGAGTCGCTGAAAAAACTGAAAATAGATGATTAGAAAAACACTTAGAGCACCAATGTGCTCGTTAGGCGTATGCGGATGCAAGTGTGATAGCATGCGATGTCCACTATAAGATATATATATATTTGCCAAGGTTTTCAAATGTGCGAGCATAAATAATATTTTTGAAATCCTTTGCGATCCTTGTTGTCTAGTTAGGACCTTGGCGCTTGTATATATCCCGAATTGGCATACACGTTTTTCAAGTGTCTGATGCAACCACATAAGGATGTGTCTTCGTTTGTGACGAGACTGTGAATAAAAGATGTAGATGTAGATGTAGTTCTGGCGAACTAGTTTGCATAGGGATGCCTCCACCCATTCGATATAGAGAGATCTCATGGGCATTCAATAAAAATAGTTTGCATAGGGATGCCTCCACCCATTCGATATAGCGATATCTCATGGGCCTTCAATAAAGATAGTTTGCATAGGGATGCCTCCACCCATTCGATATAGCGATATCTCAAGGGCCTTCAATAATCCAGAGGGTGCTGCACTTTACTAAGCATGTTGCATTGCGAGATTTATAGCTTGTCCAGGCTACCCTACTTGACAATTTAGTTCGCAAGTTTGAAAATATTTTTGACATATATGTACTATCGCGACGATATATGAAAAATCTTTTGCAAATCCAAACGCAATAATAAATATGCTCTTTTAAGAATGTTGCGATATTTATTTTCTTAGAAAAAAATGCTCCTTTTTGTAGAAAATCTTTTACAAAATTATGCGTCTCGTATATGTATTTTTTTTTCTTTCTTGAGAATAATGCAGCTCGTACAGGATTGTAAAATAAATCCACAAATCATCAAATCATAAATGTCTCTAATTCAGCAACATAAATATCTCGTACGATATTTTCTAAATCACAATAATTTTACAAGCATAAAAATATTTATTGCTCGCACGAATTTTTGAATAATAAATATTTTTTCTAAAAAATATTTAAAAACATGATATATGCATGCATGGCAAGATATAATATTATCGCAGAAAATTAAAAAAAGGAGTGAAACTTATCTTTTTTACAAGCCGGATCGGACTGATTCAGATTTCGGAGTATCCATGCGTGATTTTGTGTAGCTGTTTCTTTGCGATTGTTGTGTCCATGTATTTTTTTTTGTCTTTATTGTAAAAAACGTAGCCCCATGCTTCACCTCTTTTTTTCCCTTTTTTTTTCTTAATTCTTGTTGATGCGCGTATGTTGCTTCAACTTAAATTTTCTGCAGTGTGTTGAGTATTGAATACGATAAGAGAATACAGAGGGGGGGTGAATGGATTCTTGAACTTTTCTTTTCCGAGTCTATGTAGCAAGAGTGTTTGTGTGTGCAGGATTGAAGGTGCGGATAAAGAATAACACAAAACACAATATCACTTTAATCTAATGTATTATTAGATAAAGGTTGCTACAATCTGTGAATACAAATGATAGTATTCTCAGCTTCGTTTTTCTCAGAGAGATACAGCTTAGTGTATGAAAAACTTGACTCACAAAGTTACTAAGTTATGAAGTGAGGCTGTGTCCTTATAGAACATGGATACAGCCTACTTACTGCAAGTAAGGTAGCTAAACAAATTACTTTCTAGTCTGTCTATCCTTTTTGAGTAAGTGTCCAAACGGTTACAGATTTGACTTTGCAAAGCCTGTTTAGATCCACTTCTTTAGCTCCTTGTCTCTTCTATATCTCTCCAAGCTTCCTTGTAGGCTTTCTAGAGCACGTTACAGATTGTGGTCCATAAAGTACATTGGCTTGTTGCAGGTTTCTGACTTGTACAATTTCTTCAGTATTTTGTCTCCAAGAATGTATTCGAGAAGTGACTAAGTAAGTGATTCGAGAACTGGAATTGACTTGATCGATAACTCTGAGTTCTCGAACACTGTTATATTGACATATCGAACCACTTCTCGAATAGCCCTTTTCCATCAGGATTCCTTGACTTATCGAATAGAACATTTGACTTATCGAATCCTCGAGATATCGAATAGCTTTCTGAGTCCTTGAGATATCGAATGGAACTTTGACTTGTTGACTCCTTGAGAACTCGAATACTACTTTGACTTGTTGACTTCCTGAGTTCTCGAATAGAGTACATAGACATATCGAATCTCTGAGATATCGAATGAGATATCGAACAGTATATACAGAGATATCGAATAGTGTCTTGAGATATCGAATCCCTGACTTCTCGAATGCTGGACTTCTCAAATAGACAAATATACTTCTCGAATTGGTACTTAGGCAAATTCTTCTTTTCTTCAAATCCCAACTGTGATTATTTGACAGTCTTTAACTCCTTGCTTGAGGCATGAACCTTGGAACTTCTTTCAAGCATTATTCTAGACTCTATAAGTACAGTTACACAACTAGGATTTGATGCCTACTACAAGTACAATACAAATAGAAACTCTACAACTAGAGGTTCCCTCAGTTAAGAGGTCATGTAAGTAATGCAAAGCATTACAAACAATTAGGCTTGTTATTAGATGTATACAGGCATGCCTCTGTGACTAACAATCTCCCCCAAATTGTGAGTGAGACCCTTAGTCACAATTTCATGTCTGATAACAAGCCTAACATACATAAAGATAAAACTTTAAAAGTACAGGTATGTAGATTGATTGAGCACATGAATGAAGTTACAAGATGAATAATCTTACAGTATGATGAATACTAGCCATTCTCATTTGATTCCATCTCCATTGCTTTGGCTTGTAGATCATCATATGCTTTCTATTTTCTTTCTTTCTCCTTTCTTGCATTATCATCCATGGCCTTTATGATCTCTGCCAGAGCATCCAATTCTTCAAGCATGATGGAGTCTTTGAAATCTTCAAGTACTGGTTTCAGAATGTTGGCAGGATAGTGACTGAGTAGATTCATTCTGATATTGACATTGTCTTCATTTCTCCTCCTGTACTTCACCATATAGGGATCAAACTGAACTCTACACAATCCCTTGGCCCTTATCTTATCTGCTTCAACTTCCAGCCTATCAATCTCCTTCTCCCTTTCTAGCCATTTCTCAAAGCACCCCTTCTTATCTTCTCAGCATAATCTCTTTTCATTTTTACAAAATCAATCAACTCCAACTTCCATATTTTCTCCACTTTGTCTTCAGAATCCAATAATGCAATGATTCTTTCTATTTCATATAGCTTGCCCCAATTTTGACACTGTCCTTGTTTGAATTTCTTCTCCCTTCCATCAGTATATTTAATCTCAATGCAGTTATCCATAATGGCAGCATAGTAGATTCTTTGAGCTCTTAGATATTGCAATTGGTCTTCATCAAAGTCTTCATCTAATGGTTGGAGTTTTAAGCCTGGATATATTGTTAGGGCCCTTGACCTGGATGGCTTTACTCTCCTAGCAGCATGCTTGAGTTTAAACTTTTTCACTTGATTGTTTGGCAGAAGCTTCTAACCTTTGTTGGCTGACCATAGTAGTGTTCCATTAGCAGTTTGCTTTTTGAAACATACATATGGTTTCTTGACTTGAATCCCTTTCTCTTCTTGAGGTAGTAAAACACTTGCAGAGGCCAGAGATGTAGATTTTGATGAATCATTACTAGTGACATCCACCCTAGACATTGAGCCTTGTGTTGTGGTAGGAGTATCATTAGTAATGTTCATGGCTTGCTGTTTTCCAATTTTCCTCTCATAGACTCTTCCTTGGTCATCACCATCTTTCTTATTCTTGTCATCCTTCTTCTTCTTTTCATCTTCATCACCCTTATCTCTCCTGTGATGTCTCTTCCTCCCATCACTTTTGTCTTCAGAATCATCATCCTTATTTCTCCTAGGTTGAGCCCTCTCTGGAGTTTCACCAGTTGCTATAAAAGATCTGAGAATGTGCAGTGCTTCAATTTCTTCAGCATTTCTGGTTCCAACCTTTTTCTGTAGTTGATCAATGATAGCAATGACCAATCTGTGATTTCGAGAAGTGAGATCATGGGGAATGACCAATTGCTTGATGTCTTCAATTTTGGTGCCAGACTGATAGATGATTGTCCATGGCTTCTTGATCACTTCTGGCAGCCTTGAAGGTTGGCCATTCCTCAAATCATCAAACAGACTTTTGTTGTTCTCATTTCTCTTCTCAATAAGCTCAAGTATGGCATCTATCTCTGAGTGTTTAAGGGCTTGTAGAGTCTTGTATGTTAGATGCCATATCTTTGATTTTGATATCATCACTATCTCCTTGAACCATAGATTATTGAATTTCTTGGGGATGACAGTGATGTAGTCAATCTGCTCCTTCAACTCCCTCAGATAGAACTGAGTGTCACCAGCCCCTTGTGGCTTTCAGAAACTCCAAGAAGGCTTTATCATGATAAACATTTGAGTTAGCCACTTCTTGTAGCTTGGCCTCAGTAATTACTTTGACTTCTATAGGCTTGGCACTTTCAGATATGGAGGATGGAGGTTTGTCAGTTGGCATACTCCCTGCAACCACTGTGGTTGTGATAGACTGCTTCTGGCCACCAGGAGTAATGACATGCACAGTTGGTAGAGTAACAACTGGCAGTGAGGTAGGAGGTTCATCAACCTTTGTTTTTCCTTTGCCTGGCACATGAGTTGGAGATTTATTTGCCCTTTGGTGATCACCCTCTCTGAACTTTATCCCTTTTTCCTTGGGTTTCTGATAAGATATATTTTTATATACATTTTAGATAATTTTATTCCCATATTTAATTGCATTTTGTATTGATTTGGATATTTATTTAATTAATTTTAATGTTTTATTTCAGGAGACAAGAATTTCTAAATTTGGAAGAATTTGGGCTTAAAGACTATTTTGGAGCTAAAATCGGAAGAAATTTGGAAAAATAAAGAAATAACAAAATGAAGAAAAAGTGCAAAAATAAAAGAAGAAGGAAAAAAGAATTAGAAGCTTGGAGCAAATTGGAACATTTCAAACACACCCCAAAAACCTTTGACTTTATATGTCAAAGGTCTCCTGTGGGAATCTTGAAAAAGAAAAAAAAATTCTCAGCAAGCCTGCATTCTTTGAAAACAAAAGCAGCTAACTTTGAAAAAAAACAAGCCAGCATCTTGGAAAAATGAAAGCCATCATGATATAAAAGTCCTATAAAAGGACTTGGCATTGGTTCATTCAGGGGGGGAATAGACATTAGATTAAGACAAAAACACACTGCATACACTTTACATCTTTCAAAACATCACATTTATGTATTCATTCCATTCGGCAAGTGTAGTTTGAGAAGAGCTAGGGGCTTGGTTTTCTTCCCTTTTATGTACGCTTTCTTCAGCTTAATTCTTCGTTAATGTAAGGTATTTTCTATTTTCTCTTGTTTATTAAATATATATTTTAGATGGATTGTTATATAATTTTAGTTGTTCTTAATTTTTATATTAGTGAGTAGTTTGTTTTAGGGCATAAAGGGAAGCCATGTTTGCATGATAATTCTAGCATGATTTTCATAATGGTTTGATTGATTATGGTAAATTCTAATCGATTATGTTTTGATATTTAATTTGTGTTAGTGGCCAATATCACAGATTAATTATATGCGAATATGAGTAATAGATCGAGAGATTTTACTCACTAGAGGCACACATACGGTTAGCGGAATTGAATTTTATTGCGAGAACATAATTGGATTTCCGAGAGCGTTAATTCTTGAGAGAGATTAACACATGTTCTAATTACCCGATTAATTAAATTACTAATAGTGATTATATGTGTAAGCACGTTTCGGGAGTGTTGATACTTGAGAGAGATTAACAAACCGTAATTACACGACCATTTTAATTGCTTTAGCTTAAAAGCCGGATATTATGTAAACATGGTGGACCTAATTGCCCTAGATTTTAAATTCATTGTTGATCCTTTAATTAATTAGTTAAATTAATATAAATAATTAGTTAGTAAATATTTTCATAATTATCGTTTTTACTCCAAAAACAATTGAATTAAAATTGATAAAATCTGCCTCCCTGAGAACGAACTTAAAAATATACCGCATCAAATTTGGCGCCGCTGCCGGGGAGGCAAAAATTATTAATTTTAAATTAATTGTTTCTTACAATTTAGATTTTATTTTGTTCAGTAAAAAGAAAAATTAGAATAAACGAAAATATTAGTTTTAATTTCCAGTTCGTATTTTCAGTGTTAATTCGAAGCAATTACTCTGTTTTCTCCCCTGTTTTCTTCAAACAAACCCAGTTCGTTTACATCAACACCACCTCTCTCTCCCACCATTCACCATTTCTCTTCTTCGATTCACCCCCTTTTCACCGTTCCTCTCCTCCACCGCGTTTCCTCCTTCACACCGCCGTCCGTTCACAGCCACCATCGCACCTCCTTCAACTCACTCCACCCTCTACCGCCTCCACTGCAGCACGCCTCCACTAACCTCCATCACTCCACCCTCTACCGCCTCCACCCCAGCACCCCTTATCCTCCATTCCCACCATTCTCCGCCATTCAAAATACACCACCATTACCAGTCTTCTCCACGCACACACAAACACAACCCCCTCCCCTGTTTCGATTTCAACAGCCCCATCCTTCTCCTTATTTTTCTCCGATTCATTGTGAACACCCAGCCTCTCCTCTCCTTCTTTTCCCCACGATACTTCCACAATCTCCTTCTATTTTCGTCAAATCTGAGTTTCACGATTACAGAATTTCGTTTGAGCTGCTTCGTTATTGTTCGATGTCGCTGTTTGTTGTCTGTGTGTTAGTTCGTGTTTTGCGAGTCCTGTTTTTGCCGAGTCTTTAAGTCGAGTTATTGTTGCTGCGAGTTCGTGTATATCGTTGCTGTTTCTTTTTCATTACTGTCGAAATATGGTCTCCGAGTTTGATGTGCAGCTGAGTTCTTCCTCTGTTCGCTGAGTTCGAATCGAGTTGGGTGTTTAGCGTTTGAGTTCTTGCTGTGTTTTACCAAGTTGGCTCGAGTTGCTGCTGAGTCGCCTCCTCGTTTTGTTATAGTTCTGATTTCTGAGTTTCGTTGCTGTGTTTGCGAAATGGGTTCGAATGCTGAAATTGTGTAGAGTCTGCGAGTTCGTGTGTCCATCATGTGTTTTTGCTAAGTTTGTAATATCGATTTGCTAGTTTCACTTTGCCGATTTCTGCGAGTAAATGTTCATTGTAATTTAGTTGTACGGTCTTCGTTGGTTTCGTGTTTTGACTTTTGTGATGTATTTTATTCGATTCTGTTGTTTCGAGTTTCGTTGAGTTGCGTGGATTCTTGTAAAATGAATTGTTAGTGTAATTTTTGCTGTTTAAAAAAAAATAAAAAATAAAAAAATAAAAAATAAAAAATAAAAAATAAAAAAATATTTTAAAAAAATAAATAAAAATACATATTTTTTTATTTTGTTTAATTTGTTAAATTTTTAGTTCGTCTATATTTTCTTTGTCTCATTGGAACTTTAGTTCCAATTGAGACCGGTTTTATTGCATTTCTTGGTTTTGTAGTGTGTTTACAGGGATACAATGGATGAGTTTGCATATCTTTCTTTCCGAGTAGAGGCATATACTCGAGAAATTGCCTCGTGGAAGACTGCAAAGCCCGCTGCATGTCCGATAAGTACAAATGAGATGTCACAAGTGGCCCCTGAAACTTACACTCGCTGTGAAGTTTGTGGAATGTATGGTCACTTTGGTTTTGAATGCTCTTACAATGTCTATAATTCTCAGAGTGCTCAGTTCGGACAAATGAATTCTTTTGAAGAAGGATATGGGTACAACCAATACTCAAACACTTTTGATCAAGAATGCGTGAATCAACCAGATTTTTATTACCAGGACAATGGTGCTCAAAAATTTTCATATCATAATCAACAACAGTTTGAGCAACAATTTTATCAGTCATATGAGCAGCCGCCACAGCAAGAATATCAATATCCTCATCTACAAGAAGATCTACATGTTTCTCAACCCAGCGTAGATATGCAAGCTGATCAGACAAAGGAGATGTCGGATATCTTGAATAAAATGCTAAAGACGATGGAAAAATTAGAAACTCAAAGTTTGGCAATTGAATCTCAAATTGCACAGTTGGCTAACTCTTCTACTACAGGGCAGCTCGACTATTTACCATCATCATCTACCCGATCCGAAGAGGACCTGACTGCTATCAATCTCATAAGCGATCAGGAATATGATAGTTTCTCCATGTATGTTGATGATGAGGCCATTGATAAAGAGAAGGAGCATGCCACCGATGACGAGATCAATGATGTTGCTGCTACCGAGAACAATGTGACTGATGATGAGGCTACAAAGGAAAGCAATACAGAGATGGTTGTTGTTTCTCTTCCGCAACCTGTGCCTAAACTACCATGTATTGATAAATTTGCTCTCGATCTAGCCTCTACTTACAAGGCTTCTCTGCTCAAGAACACTTATTTCAAGGTTGATATGATAACAAATATTGTCCAAGATGATATTTCTCAAATTCTGGTTGAGGATCCATACAAAGTGGCTCTTACGTGTCAAGCCCAAGAAGCGGGAGAAAATGGAAGTGTCTACTTAATAAAAGATGCGATAAGCCAAGATGTTCGAATGGCTCATGTGGAAGTGATGAGTGAAGAAAAGCCACCACCAGAGCCTCCACCTTATGTCAAGGGAGTTCGATACTTTCGTGGTGTCGAATTCTATCGTTGTTTCATCACAAAGTTTTCCAAAACTGCAGAAGCACTTAATCAATTATTGCTTATTGATGTCATATTTTATATTATTAATGCTTCTTTGGAAATTTTGTGCAGGATTGCAACAACTGTTGATGCTCGTGGTGGTCCCGTGCAGCAGGTTTTTGGTCTTTTCGGAGCGGCACTCCATGCTTCGCCATTCAGTGCCTCGACACTTCATGCTTATGCATTAGGGGAGTTTTTCCAATTTTTATTTTTAGTTATTTATTCCGTAATTTTTAGGATTTCTTGTTTTTAAGTTTCCTCTTTTATATAATTGTTCATTGAGGACAATGAACCACTTAAGTGTGGGGATGAGTTCTCGATGACTAAAAAAATTCAAAAAAAATCAGAAAATTAGAAAATTAATTGCCTCGTCTCATAGTGTGTTAACAAGGATGGGTACACATCTTGTGAGCTTATTTTGCATGATTATTTGACATGTCATATCTCTAGAAAATCATTTGCTACTTGATGATTCCTTGTTTGTACTTGCGAAAATTTCAAAACTTGAGATACATCATTGCCAATTTTAGTGAGTACTGAAGCATGCTTTCACCTTGTGAGATCTTGAGCCTAAATTGTGATTGATACATTTTATATCAATCGAATTCTTATTGTTGTGTGTTGTTCATCATTTGGCATGTTGCTCTAGAACTTGTTTTAAACCATTTTGAGATTACATGATATCTGTATGCATGAAAATGATAAAGGCACTAGGATTAACCATATTTATCCAAACAGTACCCTTGAATCATATATCCTTAGTGAACCCCTTTGAGCTTTTATCCGTTCTTTTCGTAGCACCAATCTAAATTCTTGAGCCTACTTGTTTATTCTTCTCATGATTTACTAGTAGAGCATTTTGATTCATTTGGAGGTTGGTGAATGCATAGTGTGGGGATTTCTTTGTTGAAGTGTGAAAATTTGGTGGGAATTTCTAAAAAAAAAAAAAGAAAGAAAAAGGATCAAGTAGAGTTGTGTTCATTGGTTTGTGCAATATGAAAGTGAAAAAGTACATGGTAATATGTGCTTGGAGTTTAATGCTTGTGAGAGTCTGATCAGCTTTAACATGATCGAAATTTCATGTTGAGTGCTTTAATTAGAAATGAACATTGTGCTCTATTAGTTTGTCGAGTTAGCCACTTGTTAGCCTTTTTCTTGATTCCCTACCCTTCACCTTAGCCACGTTACAACCTTTAACAAAGACCTTTTGATTTGTGCATGCATGTATACAAAGTAGTGGAGATTTGGTTGACAACCAAGCCTATGGTAGCACATGACTTAATTGATTGAACTTGAGCGAATACACTTCACCTATACACATGTGTGATTTGAGAGTTTTGTGAGCTTCATTTATATCCATAGCATGTTACTCACTGAATGCGGCATTGATATATATTTCATGATCTTTTTGTCTATCTAGACTGTGTGCTTACTTGGATAGTCTTGCACAAATGATGCGTAAATTGAAAGACTTGTCTTTTCTGTATTGTGTAATTAAGTTTTGCATGTGTGGAGTACTATGATAGGTTGCATACTTGAGACTTGGCAGAGAAAAAAATGGATTTTGTGGGTAAATTCACTATAAACCCTCACGAGACAACACTCGTCCTACTAGGGCTGCCTAGGGGTTTAACGGCTTGTTGCATGTGCTCAATGCAATCGTGTCATCTACGAAAGTGATATTAGGATTTAGTTTTTATTTCGCTTATTTGCCCGAGGACGTGCAAATGCTTAGTGTGGGGATGTTTGATAAGATATATTTTTATATACATTTTAGATAATTTTATTCCCATATTTAATTGCATTTTGTATTGATTTGGATATTTATTTAATTAATTTTAATGTTTTATTTCAGGAGACAAGAATTTCTAAATTTGGAAGAATTTGGGCTTAAAGACTATTTTGGAGCTAAAATCGGAAGAAATTTGGAAAAATAAAGAAATAACAAAATGAAGAAAAAGTGCAAAAATAAAAGAAGAAGGAAAAAAGAATTAGAAGCTTGGAGCAAATTGGAACATTTCAAACACACCCCAAAAACCTTTGACTTTATATGTCAAAGGTCTCCTGTGGGAATCTTGAAAAAGAAAAAAAAATTCTCAGCAAGCCTGCATTCTTTGAAAACAAAAGCAGCTAACTTTGAAAAAAAACAAGCCAGCATCTTGGAAAAATGAAAGCCATCATGATATAAAAGTCCTATAAAAGGACTTGGCATTGGTTCATTCAGGGGGGGGAATAGACATTAGATTAAGACAAAAACACACTGCATACACTTTACATCTTTCAAAACATCACATTTATGTATTCATTCCATTCGGCAAGTGTAGTTTGAGAAGAGCTAGGGGCTTGGTTTTCTTCCCTTTTATGTACGCTTTCTTCAGCTTAATTCTTCGTTAATGTAAGGTATTTTCTATTTTCTCTTGTTTATTAAATATATATTTTAGATGGATTGTTATATAATTTTAGTTGTTCTTAATTTTTATATTAGTGAGTAGTTTGTTTTAGGGCATAAAGGGAAGCCATGTTTGCATGATAATTCTAGCATGATTTTCATAATGGTTTGATTGATTATGGTAAATTCTAATCGATTATGTTTTGATATTTAATTTGTGTTAGTGGCCAATATCACAGATTAATTATATGCGAATATGAGTAATAGATCGAGAGATTTTACTCACTAGAGGCACACATACGGTTAGCGGAATTGAATTTTATTGCGAGAACATAATTGGATTTCCGAGAGCGTTAATTCTTGAGAGAGATTAACACATGTTCTAATTACCCGATTAATTAAATTACTAATAGTGATTATATGTGTAAGCACGTTTCGGGAGTGTTGATACTTGAGAGAGATTAACAAACCGTAATTACACGACCATTTTAATTGCTTTAGCTTAAAAGCCGGATATTATGTAAACATGGTGGACCTAATTGCCCTAGATTTTAAATTCATTGTTGATCCTTTAATTAATTAGTTAAATTAATATAAATAATTAGTTAGTAAATATTTTCATAATTATCGTTTTTACTCCAAAAACAATTGAATTAAAATTGATAAAATCTGCCTCCCTGAGAACGAACTTAAAAATATACCGCATCAGTTTCTCCCCCTTAGTATTTGAATTCCTTGTCCTCTTCTCCCCCTTAGGCTTGTTGTCAGGCACAGAGGCTTTAGAAGTGACCTTTGGGGTGGAAGATTCTTCAGGGAGGGGAAGACCCATATGCTTCATCATAGCAGCCAACATAGATTATTGATGCAGAAGAACATCAGCTGTGGTGGTTGCCTGAGTGTCCAACTGATCATTGAGAAGTGCAACCTTGTCTGTAAGATGAGCATTGGACTTAGTGAGAGTAGCCACCTCCTTTTCAAGAGTATCCACTTTAGTGAATAGCTCATGTGCCCTGAAACCAGAGAGTGATCGATCCTTTAATCTCTGGACTTCATACTTGGTCATGTCATGAACAGGGACCTCAGTTACCAGCTTATCCCCATATTGATTCTTGAACAGTGTTCTCAGAATGGCATTTGAGTCTGTGGTTTGATCAGACAGAGATTGAAACTTATGCCCCAGCCCTGTGACATCATCCTTGAGAAGGGCCAAGCCATTGTCCATTTTGATACAGCTAGACTTGCAGGCTAGAATTTCCTTGACCACAGTTTCCAGTTGAGGGAATTTGGAATCAAAAGCCCTTTTTAGCTCATGCACCTCCTTGGTTGTGGCTGTACACACTTCTGTGACTTCTGTCTTTAGACCCTTTCCAAGGTAGTGTGCAGCCTTGAGAATTCCCTTGTAACTGTCATTGACTGCTTCATACACAGCACTAGGGGTGAGAGAATTGGCATTGGACCCTAGTGAAGTGATGTACTCTTCTCTGAGGTACTGTAGGCCTTCTGAGAGAGGAATGTCATACTTTCCTTGAAGCCAGGCATCTATATTTCCTTCTCTCTCAGACTCATCCACAATTTTGGTCTGTTATTGCTCCACATCCTCTTTATGGCACAGGAGAATAGCTTCATAGTCAGGATTTGGCAGGTTGGCAGTGAGGAGGTGCTGGGCAATCTTTGTGAACTCAGGAATCTGATCCACAATTAAGCTTTGAAGTGCTTCAACCGTCAATTGTTGTGGAACCGACCCTGATCCTGAAGCACTGTCATGGTGCACAGGCTTCAGCCATTGTGACATAAAGTCAGAGCTAGAGCTAGGTAAACTAGACTCCTCAGTTACAGATGCAACTTCTGTAACCGGATGGATTGACTCTACTACTGGTGTCTCCACAGAAGTGGGATGAGTTACACCAGCAGTTGACACAGGCACAGAGTCTCTAGTGAAAACTAGTGGAACCTCTGTGTTTGTGATGGTGTCATTAGGATATGCCCCAGCATGCATTCCCTCACCATCTAAATGTGGGTCCTGGGTGGTGAGCAAAGTGTCATGCACTAAGTCACTTGAGTCCATTGGCTCATCAAGAGAAAAGAATTCTTGATGATCAATGCCTTGCTCCTCAATTGCTTGAGTTGCAGGCTGCAAAGAAATTTGAGATGAAGATTCTGGAAGAGAAGTGTGTTGTAGAGTAGATTTTGGCAACTCCCCCTGAGAGATAGAGGGAGTTTCAAGTGTGATGTGCTCTCCACTCAGTGTAGTGCCATCCTTATCACTCCCATGTGCTGACTCAATACAAGAAGGTGCATTAGGAAGGATGCTTGATTCTATAGATGCACCCTGTTGAGAGGATACATCTAGTGAGCTGTGTGCCCCTGGTTTTACAACTTCAGCCATTTGTGTGACTGAAGAGGTGGTCTTAGTTTTCTTCTTCTTCTTTGGCCTTAGTAAGGGTGACTCTGGTTCCTCACTTTCTAGACCTAGTTCAACAGCTAATGCTGCTTCAGATAAGATATTCAAGGGTGCAGACATTACTTCCTTTCTCTTCTTTTTACTAACATCACCCTTTTGAGAGGATGATCCAGTTGGTTCAGTAATTGGTAGAGTGTTTGGTTGAGAGGGTTGGTTAGCTAGCCCTGGGTTAGCATTTTGTTCTACTTGCTTGGGCTTAGCTAACTGAGATTTTGCATCAAATGTTGGCATGTTGTGGGGGTAAGTTCTAAACAAACTCTCCATATGGGGAGTTATGTTAAGTCTTACATCCACATCATTCCTAGTCTCCAAATTACCAAAAATGAGTTTGGTCATGGATTTAGGATAGCCTATTTTATTTTTATCTATCCCAGGCAATTCAATCAATTGAGCATTTTTAAAGTTAAGTACAGATTGAATAAAGCGAGGGAAGAAAATATCAGTACCTCTCTTGGTTGTGTTCTTACCAAGTCTCCCATATAGTTCTTGTAGGATGATTTGGCCAACATCTATCTTCTTTCCATAGGCCAATGCATAGCCAATTTGCTGCACAGGTGCACTGATTTGATCAAAGCTTGATTTCCTGGCAGTGAAGACTTGAAGAAGAGTTGCAAACACATAGCTCCACTCCTTTCTCAGATTCTTTCTGTTCAGCTTGCCAAGATTGATCCCATCTGAGTAGTTGATGAACTCAAAGAATTCCTCTAACTCTGCATTCGTGGCCAGTCTCTCAAATGACTCTTGTTGTAGGCCCAGTGCTTGATTCATGTCTGCAGTAGTGATAGTGATTTCCTGATTCTGAATCTTGCAGTAGATGATATATGAAGTGATTGCGTTTTCCAGGGCTACAACCTCCACAATAGCAGTGCCCCAAAACTGTTCCAGGATATCCAGATATAGAGTTGGGTTGGCAGAGAGTGCATCTTGATGTATGACTCAGCCATCCATTTCACAAAGCACTTGAAATTGGCGTTGGGTGCTTCCACATCACTAGTTAGAGCAATGAAATTGGTGTTGAACTTTACTGTTGCCATTTGTATGGAGAAGAAGAAAGGAATTGAAGGTTGAAGAAGAAATTTGGCTTTTGGTAGTTAGGGTTCCAGAGGTTTAGAAAGTGTAGATGCTTGAGAAATCGAATGAAATGAATCGAATAGGTGTAGAATTGTATAAGTATGAAGTACTTGAATTGTCGATTAGAAGTATGTTTTGTATCGACAAGTCAAGCATTCGAGAAGTAGAAAACAATTATTCGAGAAGTCAAGAAAGGCTTAATCGATAACTCAAGCAGATAGTAACTCACAGCTGGCAGTTATCTAACTCAGAAATATTTCTAAATTAAATAAAATGTGTTTTTATGAGTGAATTAAACTTTTAGACAAAAGTCCAAAATCGGTTAAAATTCAGCGAGAATTCAGCCTTTTCAAATGATTCGAGAACTCAAATATAGTATTCGAGAACTCAGTCAATCGAGAATTGAAACACTATATTCGAGAAGTCAAGGAAATCTCTATTCGAGAACTCTAAAAGACTCTATTCGAGAACTCAAGAGTACTCTAATGAGACTTGTTAGAGATGTCGAATAGTGAATCATTCGAGAAGTTTGACTTATCGAACTATACCCATCAGTCAAAAAAAAAATGATTTTCACTATCTTTTAAAATTAACCAGCCATATTCATTGAAGAATATTCTAGCAAATTAAATAGTGATTTTCTCAAAATTTCATAGAAATTTCAAGTTAGCAAAAATATGATTTTCCAACATATGCAACAGATTTGAAATATTTATAAATCATATTTCAGCCAACACTTACTCCAAAAATATTGAAAATTTAGATAAAGTAAGTGTTTACTGCTGCAACAATCTAGATGACATATTCACTTAGCCAGAATCTGAAGAATTCAGCATTCCAATCTCACTAACCAACCTTGTGAAGGTGGCTTCATCTAGTGGCTTAGTGAATATGTCAGCTAGTTGTTTATCTGTAGAGACATAGTGCAACTCAATGGTTCCATTAGTTGCATGTTCTCTAATGAAATGATATCTGATGTCAATGTGCTTTGTTCTAGAATGATTGACAGGATTGGCAACTACAGTAAAACCTCTATAAATTAATACTCGATAAATTAATAATCTCGATAAAATTAATAATTTGTCGAGTCCCAACTTGGGACCAGTACAAAATTGGACCCTAATCGATAAAATAATAAGATAATAACTTTTTTGAAATCCCAGTGTATATATATTGGTCCCACCGAAACTATAAATTAATAATTACTAAAAAGATTCCAACTTCTAAGATTGTCCGGTAAAAAATGAATCTATAGTCACTTATTTGTTGTTGAACTTCAAATCTATTTTGAGTTCATCTTTATATCTTCTCATTGCACTTAAGAGTTGGGGGATTGTCTTCTCGTATTTCAACAACAAGTTGTGAAGAGTTGTTTCCGCTTGCAATGCTTCTTTCCGAGTGGCCAGTTCCAAAGCTAGTGAATCATCCTCAAATTCAATTAATTTGTGAATGTACATTAATAGAATGTGTCTTGGAACTTGTTTTTGTAATTTATTTTTCATTTCTAACTAATATACATTGTAAATAGTACATTGGAGATTGCATTTATTTTTGTAATTTAAAGATCATACGTAAAACCTCTTTAAATTAATAAATTATTAATTTATCGATATAATAATATCTCGCTAAATTAATAAAATATCCCGGTCCCAACATTATTAATTTATAGAGGTTTTACTGTATAGAGATTGCACTTGTGTTGTCACACATGATTGGAATTCTTTCCAACACAAGTCCATAATCTCTAAGTTGATTTCTAATCCAAAGCACTTGAGCACAGCAACTTCCAGCAGCTATGTATTCAGCCTCAGCTGTAGAAGTTGACACAGATTGTTGTTTCTTGCTATACCAAGAGACTAACATTTGTCCAAGAAACTGGCAGCTGCCTGAGGTGCTTTTCCTATCCACTCTGCATCCAGCATAATCAGCATCAGAATAACCAACCAGATTGAACCCTGTGTCCTTAGGATACCATAGTCCCAAGTTTGGAGTGCCCTTCAGATATCTAAAGATCCTTTTTATAGCAATCAAATGTGATTCTTTTGGATTTGATTGAAACCTTGCACACAAGCATGTAGCAAACATGATGTCTGGCCTACTTGTAGTGAGATAGAGCAGAGAACCAACCATGCCTCTGTAGACTGAGATGTCTACCTTCTTGCCTTTAGCATCTTCATCCAATTTAGTGGCAGTGGCCATGGGTGTCTTTGCAGGTGAGCAATCTTCCAAGTCAAACTTCTTCAATAAATCCTTGATATACTTGGTCTGACTGATAAAGATACCATCCTTCCTTTGACTGACTTGCAACCCAAGAAAGAATGTCAACTCTCCCATCATACTCATCTCATATCTGCTCTGCATGAGTTTAGAAAATTTCTCACACAGCTTCTCATTTGTAGAACCAAAAATGATATCATCCACATAGATCTGAACTAAGATTAGATCATCACCATGCTTCTTGTAAAACAATGTCTTGTCCAGTGTGCCTCTAGTGAATTAATTCTCAAGAAGAAATTGTGATAAAGTATCATACCATGCTCTTGGAGCCTGCTTAAGTCCATACAATGCCTTAAGCAATCAGTAGACAAATTCTGGGAAGTGTGGATCCTCAAAACCAGGTGGTTGTTGCACATAAACTTCTTCTTCCAACTCTCCATTCAGAAATGCACTCTTGACATCCATTTGATATACTTTAAAGTTTGAATGAGCAGCAAATGCCAAGAATATTCTGATGGCTTCCAATCTAGCAACAGGAGCAAATGTCTCATCATAATCAATGCCTTCCTGTTGAGAGTATCCTTTTGCAACCAACCTTGCTTTGTTCCTTATAATTACACCATCTTCATCCATCTTATTCTTTAGAACCCATTTTGTTCCAACAATAGTTCTGTTCTTTGGTGCAGGCACAAGTTCCCATACTTTGTTCCTTTCAAATTGATTCAGCTCCTCTTGCATGGCAATAATCCAATCTGGATCCAACAGAGCATCATCAAGTTTCTTAGGCTCAACTTGTGATAGAAAACAGCCATAGAGGCACTCATTCTGAGTTGCTCTCCTAGTCCTTACTCCTGCATTAGGATCTCCAATGATTTGCTCTGCAGTGTGTGATCTATCCCATTTCCTTGAGTGCTCAGCCTGATTTCTCATTCTTGATGTTGCTTCATCATCCACATCATGGTCATTCTCATTTCCTCCCCCTGTGAAGTTGCCACTACTCACAGGTGTGTCTTGGATGCTTGTTCCTTCACTATTGATTGGTACAAATTCTTCTCTTGTACCATCATTCACTTGAGTTTGTTGAACTCGAGTTTCAACTTCAGTTTCAGTCTCTTCATCAGAGTCATCTAAATTATCAAACTTCAATGGATCTTTATCTTCATCATTGGCTTCTTCTAGTCCAGGTAGTTTGCTGTCATCAAATGTCACATCTGTGCTTTCCATAACTTTCTTTTGACTGATGACATAAACCTTGTATGCAATTCTTTCCATAGAGTAGCCAAGAAAAATTCCTTCAAATGCTTTTGCATCAAATTTTCCAACATATTCAGAATTATCCTTCAATACAAAGCATTTGCTTCCAAAAGTATGAACATACTTTAGAGTAGGCTTCTTTCCAGTCATCAAGTTATAAGGTGTCTTTCCAGTGTTTTTGTTGATGAGGGTTCTGTTCTGGATATAGTATGCAGTGCTCACAGCCTCAGCCCAAAAACATGTAGGCATTTTTGCATCAAGTAACATTGTTCTAGCAGCCTCGATTAGAGTTCTATTCTTCCTCTCAACAACTCCATTTTGTTGTGGAGTTCTTGGAGCTGAGAATTGCTGAGAAATGCCATTCTCTTTACAGAATGCTTCAAGTTTGACATTTCTGAACTCTGTTCCATTATCACTTCTCAGTGCAATCACACTTGCATTGTTGGCCTTTGCTTCCTTGTCAACTTTTTTATATGCTCAATGATTACTTGTGGAGCCTCATCTTTTGATGCCAGAAATTCCACCCATGTATACCTTGAAAAATCATCAACCATCACCAAGGCATACTTCTTTCTTCCTAGTGACATAATATTGACAGGCCCAAACAAATCCATATGAATGAGTTGTAGGGGCTTGGTTATAGATGTCACTGTCTTTGTCTTGTGGCTTGATCTTTTCATCTTTCCTTTTTGACAAGCCTCACACACTCCTTCTTGACAGAATTCAAGTGTGGGCATGCCTCTCACTAACTCTCTTTTGACTAGAGAGTTAATGGCTTTGAAGTTCAGGTGTGATAGTTTCTTGTGCCACAGCCAACAATCTTCATTTGATGCTTTTGAGTAAAAGCAACAAATTTTGTCCTTGTTTGCAGAATCCATATTGTCTACAAACAGGCTTCCCTTCCTTACTCCAGATAGAGCAAAATCACCAGTCTTCTTGTGGGTGATCAAACATTCATCTTTGTCAAAATCCACCGTGAATCCCCTATCAGTAAACTGACCAACACTTAGCAGATTATGTTTGAGCCCCTTGACTAGTGCTACATCTTCAATGATGACATTACCAACTTTCAACTTGCCATATCCCAATGTGTTACCCATGCTGTCATCTCCAAAAGCAACCATTGGGCCAGCCTTTTCCTCATACTGTGATAGCAGGGCCATATCACCAGTCATATGATTTGAGCATCCACTGTCCAAAATCCACATGACCTTCTTTTCACTTTCTTTGCCCTGCAAACACAAAGGTATTACTTTTCCTTTGGTACCCAAACAAGTTTGGGTCCATGTGACTTAGAAACAGTTTTATCATAAACAACATGCTTGTCAACTTTCTTGGCATTAGTCTTCTTGTCACTGTTAGAAGTCTTGGAACCTGAGGTTTCAGACTTAGGTGACAGAGGTACCTTCCTAGCTTTAGGAGGACTTGAAGACTTTGACCTGGTGTAGTGTGTGTGAGAATTGTGACTGATACAACCATCAATGAATTGCCTTCTCAAATTGAAACAACTAGTCATGACATTCATATTGCATGGTATACAGTCAAATTTATCACAAAATGGTGCATCTCTATGTCTTAGAGGCACAGAACAATCATAAAAAGGTTTGGACACACTACCAACAGGTTTCTTGCATGCATGAGTTAAATGATTGGTACTGAAACAGTTCTGACAAGTTTTCCTAGGGGCATTAGGCATATAAGCATAGTTGTTATCCTTGTTAATCCCTAACTTGCCATTTCTGTTCTGTTTCTTCTTAGTCACTTTCTTTTCTGATTCACTCTTCCCAGCTGAAACAAACTTAACAAACTTCTTAGGTCTTGGCCTATCAACTACTGGCTCCTTGTCTTTTGACCTGACACTCTCACTCTTGGATGATGCTTGTTGTTCATTTGATTGTGCCTCATCCTCATCATTCAACATTTGTTTGATGAGTAAGGCATCCTCATCAATTTCAAATGTTGGTTCCTTAAAAATTGGATTTTCAGTCTTTTTTAAAATGTGAGGCACTCCCTCATGAACAACTGTGTCATCTTCAATGACATCATAGCCTTTTCTCTGTTTAAGAGTGTCATAATCAAGTCCAATAGCAGCCTTGGGTTTTGCTTCAATTTTCTCACAGTAGGATTTCACTAGACCAGATGATTTCTTGAAAGTTTTTAGTTTGAATTCATTTTCAGCTAATTCATCCCTAAGAGCCTTTTCAACCTGACTAGCACACAAAACCTTATTCTGCAGATATTCAACTTCTTTCTTAAGGTTCTCTATTTGCATAGCAGTTAGCTCAAGTTCCTCATTCTTTTTGGTTAACATTTCATTTCTAGTAAACAATTTAGCAATCTCTTCATTAGCAGCAGTCATACTAGTATGAATGTTAAACATTTCAACAGATAGTTGTTCAATCATGCATTTATACTCTGAAACAGACATATCTATAGTAGTGAGAGATGGTACCTGAGAATCAGATGGAGATGGGTCATCCTTGGAATTGGCCATCAAGGCATAATTGCAGAATTCTTGCTCCTCTCCATCACTGTCAGAATCATCCCAGCACTTCCCTTCAGCTATGTAGGCCTTACCTTGTGTCTGCTTTTTCAGAAGGGCCTCATACTTAGCTTCAAGCTCAAGATAGTCTCTATCCTTCTTTTTAGGCTTTTTGCATTCACTGGCAAAATGCCCTAGGTCATTGCATCTATAGCACCTTATAGATGACCTATCCACATGGCTGGTTTTAAACTTATTCTTGTTTGGTTTCACAATTGCCTTGCTTTTGTTGAATGAATGGTTTTGGGTTTTGGGTTTGAAGGGTTGATTCCTTTTGAATCTGATGTTTGGAAATTTTCTGGCCATGAAAGCATATGAAGTGTTTTCCATCCCATCTAGTTCTTCAAGAGTGTAAAACTCTTCTTCCTCCTTCTCCTCAACAGGTTCACTTACCTCAGGTTCAGTTTCTTCCTCTTCTACTACCTCCTCTATCCTTAACTGACTTGTAGATGCTTCTAGGTCTTGAATAGATTTGTTGACAATCAAGGCACATGATGTGTTTACCATTCTGCCTTGATTGGCTTGGATAGCCCTTTTCTGAAGCAACTCAAGCTCATGAGTTTTTAAAACTCCATAGAGCACATCATATGTAACTTTGTTCAAATCTCTT
Organism: Kitagawia praeruptora; assembly: GCA_037693485.1. NCBI lineage: Eukaryota > Viridiplantae > Streptophyta > Magnoliopsida > Apiales > Apiaceae > Kitagawia > Kitagawia praeruptora. The sequence continues at coordinate 59,807,301 of CM075350.1, forward strand.
TCCCTTAGAGAAATGACCCTTTGCTCTAGATGGTTTGGTGAGGATAGCAGAAACTTCATGTTTAACTCCTTGGTACTGTAAACCTTGCCATTCATCTGCAACTCTGTAACTAGCTTGTGAAATCTCTCAAACATCTCAGTAATGCTTTCCTTGGGCTGTGCCATGAAAGCTTCATACTGTGTGACCAGTATCTGTTTCTTGTTTTCCTTAACCTCATCAGTTCCTTCACACAACACCTCAATGTGATCCCACATTTCTTTGGGAGATGTACATGATGCAATGTTTGCAAATATTGACATGTCCATGGAATCAATGATAAGCAACATGAGGTGGCTGTCAAGAGCAACCTTCTCCATTTCTGATTCTGTCCATTTTGATGGATCCTTGGCCTCATAAAATCTTGGGATAGTTGTGGTTCCAACAGTCTTCTCTGGTATCTCTTGTTGTGGAACAAAAGGACCATTCTTGAGAATCTCAGGATACAAAGGATGAGAGGCTTTGATGAACAACATCATCTTTATCTTCCAGAGGTTGAAATTCTCTTTGTCAAACTTAGGGACCTTCACCGTTCCTGTAGTCTTTGGTGTATTCGAACTCATGATCGTTTTTCTGTTTTTGAATAAACAGCCCTCTCTGATACCACTTGTTGAGTATTGAATACGATAAGAGAATACAGAGGGGGGTGAATGGATTCTTGAACTTTTCTTTTCTGAGTCTATGTAGCAAGAGTGTTTATGTGTGCAGGATTGAAGGTGCGGATAAAGAATAACACAAAACACAATATCACTTTAATCTAATGTATTATTAGATAAAGGTTGCTACAATCTGTGAATACAAATGATAGTATTCTCAGCTTCATTTTTCTCAGATAGATACAGCTTAGTGTATGAAAAACTTGACTCACAAAGTTACTAAGTTATGAAGTGAGGCTGTGTCCTTATAGAACATGGATACAGCCTACTTACTGCAAATAAGGTAGCTAAACAAATTACTTTCTAGTCTGTCTATCCTTTTTGAGTAAGTGTCCAAACGGTTACAGATTTGACTTTGCAAAGCCTGTTTAGATCCACTTCTTTAGCTCCTTGTCTCTTCTATATCTCTCCAAGCTTCCTTGTAGGCTTTCTAGAGCACGTTACAGATTGTGGTCCATAAAGTGCATTGGGTTGTTGCAGGTTTCTGACTTGTACAATTTCTTCAGTATTTTGTCTCCAAGAATGTATTCGAGAAGTGACTAAGTAAGTGATTCGAGAACTGGAATTGACTTGATCGATAACTCTGAGTTCTCGAACACTGTTATATTGACATATCGAACCACTTCTCGAATAGCCCTTTTCCATCAGGATTCCTTGAGTTATCGAATAGAACATTTGACTTATCGAATCCTCGAGATATCGAATAGCTTTCTGAGTCCTTGAGATATCGAATGGAACTTTGACTTGTTGACTCCTTGAGAACTCGAATACTACTTTGACTTGTTGACTTCCTGAGTTCTCGAATAGAGTACATAGACATATCGAATCTCTGAGATATCGAATGAGATATCGAACAGTATATACAGAGATATCGAATAGTGTCTTGAGATATCGAATCCCTGACTTCTCGAATGCTGGACTTCTCAAATAGACAAATATACTTCTCGAATTGGTACTTAGGCAAATTCTTCTTTTCTTCAAATCCCAACAGTGATTATTTGACAGTCTTTAACTCCTTGCTTGAGGCATGAACCTTGGAACTTCTTTCAAGCATTATTCTAGACTCTATAAGTACAGTTACACAACTAGGATTTGATGCCTACTACAAGTACAATACAAATAGAAACTCTACAAATAGAGGTTCCCTCAGTTAAGAGGTCATGTAAGTAATGCAAAGCATTACAAACAATTAGGCTTGTTATTAGATGTATGCAGGCATGCCTCTGTGACTAACACAGTGCTTGGTTTGTTTGTGTTACTTCTCTTCCTTGCAGGTCCCACGAACCATTACTTCTCTTTCTTTGCTCTTGTCTTCATTTTATTTTTAATGCTGATCCCATGTACAAACAATTTAACGCACCTCCTTTTCTTTTTCTCACCTGTAGATTCACCTACGGGCCATCATTTTACAGTGGTTGTCGCTAGCCACGTTTTCTGTTCCAAAATTGCAATTGCCCCTTTTTTCCCGAAACCCCTGCCGTGTATTGATAAAGCCCGAGACCCCACTGTGTGTATCAAAAAATCCCCTATATATTTCGAATAAATTATCTGTCCTCCACAGATAATAATAATAATAATAATGCCCCTCCTTCTAGCGCCAAATGGCAAAATATAATAAATTATTAAGTTTCCACCTTCATCCCTGAATTCCATCATCCAATAAGGTTGAATGTGGATTTTCTGTCCATTGTATGGGATCTTCAATTTCTTGGGCAAACTTGATGGAGAATTCCATTCTGCTCTAATCTGTTCAATCCTCTTGATTATCTCATGCCTGGCTACCATGGAGAACCCTGTATGTCTCTTAATGGTAGAGAATACTTTGGTTAAGATTTGATAATTTTCTCCAAGTACCTTCTGTAAAGGCCATGTCCTCTCTTTTCCTCCTTTATAGACAAACACTAATCTCTCAGGCAGTTGTTTGTATTTGTCAATTCCTCTCACTTCTGACACTTCATCCATATATAGATTGATGCCAGAATATTTTTCTATAACTGCCTGATAGATGTAGTCTTCCTTGTTCTCAGCAGGTGACTGTTTAACAATAGAGGGCACCTTAGATATTTGGATAGACAACTTTGGAGTTTGCTTTCTTGAGGCCCTTTTCTTCTGTGTTGATACAAACAGAAATTTAGGAACCTCAATTTTATCAAACTCCACTGGTTCCTCCTTTGGCTCTATTTGCTGTTCATGGAAGTTTACAGATGGGTTTATTACCTCTTGAGGCATTTGAACTGGTAATTGTGTGCCACTTGTTTCTCTGGATCCTTTCTGTGGAGAAATAGGTCTGTTGGGTCTTTGCTTTTTCTGTCTTTTCTGTACCCTGACCTTAGTGCCACCTTTTCTCTTAACTGGCTTAGGAGGTTCCTCAGACTCCTTTTCTTCACTTTGTAACTCATCCTCTAACTCTTGAGCTAGCTTGGCTAGCCTCTCTTCTGAGTTTTCATGTTAACTCGAATAACTTGTAGAAGGGGGGGGGTTGAATACAAGTTATATAATCGTGTCTGATTTTTGCTTGGTTATATGAACAAGAATAAACGAATGAATCAAACTCTGTTTGTATTAATAATATCAAATACAAACTCTACCAAAGGTGTACAATACCTTTAGCAGCTGCTGACAAAATAAATTTCTCTCTATTTGCACTCTCGTATACTTACGATTACAAACCTCACGAACTAAAACTTTTTTTACAATGACATAGAGAGAGTATTTATAATGCTTCCTATCAACTAATTACAGAAAGATAATCTATACATGACAATGTTCTGCCGTCCAGTTGATAGTTTCCATCAATAGAAAATTCTTCCCTTCATAATATCTTCTTGCTTGTTCTTCAAACAACGATCCTGTTTTATAGCACTTGCCAGTTTCTGTGGCATCCATAATGACATCATCAGTAACAAGACTGATATCAGGATTTGATCTTACATCAGGATCGGATCATCATCAGTATTAGACTCGTCTATCAGGATTTGTTCTCTATTCCTGACATGTAGTCCCTGATACACTGCTCATTCCTGACTAAACCTTACAGATAACTGTCTAACACATATTTCCTATACAAGGTGCTAAATCCTTTATAAAATTAAGATATACAAGAAGTATAATGTGTAAATTCTATTCATAACATCACAACTCATGAATTATTCCTAACAATCTCCCCCTATTTATGCTTTAAAATCTGAAGCATAAATCTGAGTTGTTGATGTCAAAACATATAACAATACAATCAGAATAGAATTTATGAATTCAAAAATCATGAAGTTAAGTACCTCCTCTTTCAGATATAGACATAGTATCCAGTACTTAGACGAAAGAATTCAACTATTTGATGCTTCGTTTCCTTTATCACTTCCATGATGAGATTCACCTCTGTCACTGTCTTTATCTCCCCTACCAGTTCTTCTTTTATCCCCAGTCTGTTGTTGTTGTTGTCTTTGAATTGTCTTTATCTCCCCCTTTTTGACATCAGCAACATTAATGCCAAGAGATTCAGTAACAGAACAAGTGAGATTCATCAGAACTGCTTGATTTTCCATAATAGTGACTTGGTTATCTTCAAGTGTTTGAAGTCTTGATTGAATTTCAACTTGAGATTTCTGAATGTCTTGTAGAACTTCAGAATTAACTTCAATATTGGAAGTGTTTGGAATATCTTCAGATTCAAGTCTTATAGAAGAAGTTGCCTGTGTAGAATGATATTCAAGTAATAAAACTCGATTAGAGTTACAAACATCTTCATCTTTCTGATCTGAAGCTGCAATATGATCATCTTGTCCTTCACCAGTATTCTGTGTACTAACATCTACAAATTCTGACTCCTCCTTAGATTGATCAGATACTGTTGATGTCTCAATTCTTGCTGATATTGGAAGTACAAACAAAGGAATACTTGGATCATTAGAAATATCTTCTGGTACTGATAATGTAGAAGTTTGTTGCCTTTCACCTCTTCTGTTGATAATTCCGACAAGCCTTTCTTTTTGCTTCTGAGCTTTAACTTCTGGCTTTGAATTGTGCTTTGCTAAGTCATTCTTCTCATACATCTTGATAAAAGAATAAGTACCAGCATCCATACCAAGATTATTAGACCAAGATTCAGGAAAAACCTGATCCCAGAAATCAAACGATGGTAGTTTCCTAATTTTCTCTCCCTCACTATGGAGTTGATCATCAATATCCTCATTCTCACTTTGACTATCTAAAGTCAACACTCTTTCTACCTCTCCTTTTGCCTGGTCAGGAGCCAGCCGCTCAAATTGTGGATCAATATCCATCTTTTCAAGTGTATCACTCAAATTTGGATAAGTGCTCTCATGACCTACAGAAAAATAGAGTTTAGAAGAAGTTTTTATACCTGAACTCACATGGAGAGAGGGTTCCTCATTTGGCATGGGGCTTGAGGTTTTCTCTAAGGAGTGAGCTGCTATAATCTCTGAACCCTTACAATCATCTTCTTTCCTTCCAGAGACTACAGGCTCCAGTATACCACTTTCAGGTTCTTTACTAGACTCTGATGTCTTCAGTAATACTTCATTAGACACCCTAGTTAGTATGTCACCGTCTTTAAGTGTTGTTTGCTGAGACTCACCCTCAAGGTGGATAGACTCTGACTGAACAATGTTTGTTTGATCTTCAAGAAAATCAGTCAAAGTTATTCCTCCCATATCATAGGGTTTCTCACTTGCAATTTCAGTCATCATAGAAGACCTTTCAACATCAGCTATCACAGCTCCTAAGTCATCCAACCTCTGACTAGATGGTTCTTGTGTTGCAGTGACTGTGATCTGATTCTTCCTACTATCCACCACTGGTGCAATAGTATCTTCTGTTGACTGCATTCCTCTATCTACTTCCTTCTGTTGTTCACCTTGAGCTGAAGCATCTTCAATAATGACATCCTTGTCAAATAAATATGTATGAAGTGATTGAAGTGCAACATGCTTTGAGAGTCCAAATTTCTTGACTAATTATCTTCTGACAGATACATAGAAATACATCTTCATTAAGTCAAGTCTTTGATGTAGAAGTCCATACTCTTCTGGAAATAAAAGTTTTGGTACTCTTTCAACCAGAAAATCTAGAACAGGCCTTGACAACTTCACTTTGAGAGAAATTAGTCCCATAGCCAGTCTGTATGATAATGTAGTGTCCCATGAAGAATCAATATCCAGATCTCTATTGTCATTTGCTGACTTGATTGTTGCTTTATTTGTAGAGACCTGCATGATATTAGTTGGACTAGACTCTGTGTGTGTAGGTGACAATTAAATCTTTCTCCTTGTTCTCCTGGTATAGTGAGCAAAAGATTTATCCTGAGAAGACTCAAGAGGTGTAGATACAGAAGTGATCTTGGGATGGGATCCTTTTTCAATAGACAAGGTCTTTTGAGAGACAGTATCCAGTAACTGTTTTCCCTTTTTAAGTACTACAGTCTTTTGAGAAACTGCAGCCTGGCTGTGACTAGGTGCTTCATCTCTTTGTCCTAGCTTAGAAAGTCGAATTGCAGCCTTCAATTCTTTTCTCTCAGCAAGAGATATATTATCATCATCTTCACTAGAACTACTACTACTTGACACAACAAATCTTCTCTTCCTTACAACTGATGTCTTTTGAGAAACACCAGAGGTTGGTTTCTTTGAAACAATAGGCTGTGGATTAAAACTTTGTTCTTGAATTGTTTCAGAGACTATAATGTTTTGGGCTACTTGGGTAGACACAGGTGGGTTCTCCTCCAAATGAGATTCCTGAGCCATTTCACCACAAAAGAAAGAAGAATTGTAGAGAGTAGGAAGATGAGTTTTAAGAATTACCTGAACATGATGTGGATAATAAATTGCAGGTATTTCATCTAGATTCTTTTCATTATCCTTCTTTGTAATGTCAGAGAAAATTCTCTTTTGCTGTACATAAGAAGAAACATAATGTTCTCTACCAAATCTAGTTTCAATATCAGGAATAAAATGGTTAATAAACATTTGCATAAATCTATGATAATAAACCATTTTCCTGTTTTGATCTCTTAACCCAAGTTTAATACACATCTGATTTAAGATAATGTGTCAAATGTTAATTACTCTGTCATAAAGCAAACTGTAAGCAATATGTGAAGTAACAGAAGTAATTTGATCAAAAGAACTACATTTACCAGTAAAGCATTTAGCTAATTGATCAAAGAAGAAAGACCACTCTTTCCTAAGATAAGATCTTCTTAACTGGCTCATGTTATCTAAAGGTCTATTATAACCTAATGCAGATAACATAGTTCTAACATCATCATTAGATGGTATATTCTCATAATTCAAACTGACAGGTAAGTGAAGTACTGAATTAACAACAGATTCAGTAATATCAAAAGAATCTTGTCCTAAATGTAGAACAATCTTACCTGATTGACTCTGAGTAGAATCAATTACCTCAGCATTCTCCCAAGCTTGTGTAACAGCTGCTTGATTAATCTGTGGAGATGCCGTCAATGCATAACTTAATGGTCCATATGCCAGAAAGTCCATGATTGGATGAAAATCATGTGACACTCCTTCCTTGTTGGTGATAGCTGCTACATGATTGTTTGTCATAAAATCGAAGTCACCAAACTTGAAAGCCACTGATTTAGGTAATCTTCTCTGAGCTGCCATTTTTGATCTGAAAAGAAATGATTAGAGTTTCAAAATAAATATTTTTCACAAATCTTTCAGACCACTATCTCATGACGACACGTAGGTTGACAGGTGTCAGTCCCTGAAAAGTGCGGTTACCCACGATTTTTGGAAGATAATCCAAAATTGATTTTCATGAAATAAATCAGGGTATTATCAAGATAAAACTCAATACTGATCAGCTTCCTTTTCCTGTTGTGATATCCCATCAAAATAATCATACAATGCAATGTGATTTAAAAATAATAATAATAATAAATCTCAAATCCTGATGGTCACATTTGAAATCCTGATCAACATCATCCTGATTCCAGAGACTTAATATGGAGTTTCCACATGGCATTTTCCTTTTATCTGAAAAAGAAATAAACAATTAATCTGAACAAAATCAATTGGTTAGATATATTCGACATTTCTTGAAAACAAGAAATAAAGTCACACACGATAATTAGTATCTGACTTCATTAAAACTTCCAAGTGACTGTTCAGCTTCTCATGTCTTTCTATAAAAGAAACAGACACCTTATGCCATTCTCCATAAACCTTTCAATTTCTTTTCTTCTCAACAATGCTTCTCAAACCAAAATTCCATTCAAACCCATTCTTTAGGTTTTTCACAGTCGATGAACATCCTGTTCTTGATCATCTCTTTGAAAAGACGACTCTTCTCATCGAACTAATCATGGATGAATTAGTTTCAGATAATATCCAGAGGTTTCTCCTAGAACATCCATCTATTGGATACAATCTTCCCCTAACCTCCTCAAAACTTGAGGATGAAGAATTTGGCCGAGAGTCTGAGGTTGATCTTGATGGGGATGCTATACATTTAAGTTAGCTACTCTCATTCAAGTCGCCCAGACAAGGAATCCAAGAGCAGACGAGGCTGTTTAATCCCCTGATGGATTTCTTGAGATGCTCCTTGTCCTGTACCTCAAAATTCATTTCATCAGACAAGTATAGAATTATCAGTAGAAGTTAGACAAAAAGATGTTGTATTTCATTTCCATGTATATAATGCTTTCAATTAATGAAAATACAATTTCTTGTTATCTACTTGTCTTTTGATTATTGAATGATGTATAAATTATCAGTATGCAAATATTAAAACTTGCTGGCATAGACTTAACACATCACAGAATTAGATTACTACACAAAGTAAACGTCAGGATTTGAAACAATTTTCACAATCCTGATACTGACACAATACTGATGACGTCAGCATCCTGATAACAAATCTAATCCTGATGATTATTAACAAGTCTATCATACTGAAATTTATCAAGGCAAAGTGTTATAGCTAAAGAATTTAACAGTCAAATATAGATCCTGACAAGAATATCAAGTCTATAAGCTAAAAACAACATACCTTGCTACTATTGCAGATGTTAAAGATCTAGAAATTTAACATTCCTAACTCACTTACTAATCTACTGAATGTAGTTTCATCAAGTGGTTTAGTTAGAATATCTGCAAGCTGTTTGTCAGTAGGAACAAAATGAAGTTCCACAGTACCATTCTCAATGTGTTCTCTAATAAAATGATACCTGACATCAATGTGCTTAGTCCTTGCACTACGCCATAGATTGCTTATAGCAACCCCAAAACTGTGTTACCATAGGCCCTGTTTAAAGTTACCATAGGCCAAAATCGGGCTATAGTAACACTTCAGCCGTGTTAGGTTCTCAGCAGTAACTACAGGTATCTAAGCTAACATCAAAACACACCCTATGGTAACATAGCAAATGTGGTTACAAAAAACCTCTATAGCAACATCTTAAATATTCTATAGCAACATAGCTTGTGTGTTACAAAAGATGATACAAATTTGCACATGAGCATATGTGGGGCCCACACGTGGGGTCCACACGTAGGGTCCACAAAAGATAAAATTCAAAAAATGAATTTTTATGAAATTTGCATTTACTAGAAAAATTAGAAATATTAAAGATATAAATTCTTCATAATTATAAACACCAAAAATTCCATATACATCTTGTCCAAATTTGCAAACACCAAAATTCCAAATACATCTAAGAAAATTTACAAACACCAAATTTCCAAATACATCTTGGCAAATAAATATCCAACGGAGCCTTATCTATATCAAGAGGTACTACATTTCCTTTTTTCCTCATCTGTTCCTTTTTCTTTAGCACCCAATTTCTTCCCTTCCCTTTCTTGTTAACCTTTTGCTTCTTTGTTGGTCTATGCATGTCCAATATGCAAACCTACAAGAGAAAAGTTGGCTGCAAGTCAACATTAAATGTAAAATCAAAGGTCAAAGGCAAATGATACCAAAAGGTTTCTGTTTACAAAATAACTAGTTTATATGCCGGGATTATGGACACCATAGACCTCTCACCTTCCTATTTATTATAGCTAACAGATACAAAAACAACCTATAACAAACTGATAACGAAAGAACCATGCATCACATTCTATCCAAGGATTGTTTCACAGGTACGTAGAGAAACAACCATATGGTCAGCTTTTAATCTTCTTTATTAATGTTTAATAAGATATGAAATAAAAAAAACTTTCTTACAACAAGAGGTATTAAGGATGCCCAGAACAGTGCCTTAAATCCTGCCATGAAGCACAATAAAAATTGAATCATACGTCAAAGTGAAAATGGAAACTTTTCTAGTAAAAAGCCCGTGGAAAAGATTTATACCATTAACATTTATAAGCAAAAAAACCCACAAATGATGCCCACAACACCGGGCTGCAAATGTCACAAAGAACCAAGTGAGGAGAGAACATATATAATGAGGAAAAATTCTTTTGTAAAAATCAAGCAGCAATACAACATTTCACATTACCTGACACCCACTACTACCTGGAAGTCATCCTCTAGTGATCTTTTAATATATTTTTGGAAGTTAAATTTACTTCCGGGGGCTAAATGAACCTATAAATACAGTAGAACTGTCAAGAATAAAGCACACATGTATGTGTAAAGAAGTAACCAGGCAACTTAAAACTCACACTGATGATTCCATTTCGCAATGTCAAGTAGTCTGACTTACTAACAGACCTAAAAAATTGATGCAAAAAGCATCCCTGCAAGAGAAAAAAATTGTTAGTGGATATATTGTTCTGTGTATAAGTTACATGTACGTTACATAAATAGGGATGCAGATTCAATTTCAAGATCGATCAAGAAATGTATCTTACAATAACAAAAAAGAATGGAATTTTTGTCCAGAAACTAGTGTGTGCTTTGACGAAAGATGTCTCGTGGGTAAGTCAGAATCTTGAAGGATCTGCAGGTTCCATTGTAGGCAACGTGACTCAAAAATAGTTGCATCACACGATTATATTTAAAAAGAAGTTAGCCCTTTCTAAGCTATTCAACAACATACCATTGGAGAACTCATAGTCATGGGATGCCGTCTCTTGCTCCCAAACCTTCCAACCACGAATCTATGCAAGTCAGAATATAGGCAACATTGAAGATTTTATAACATATACTAATATATTTAAAAAAACTCACTGCTGCTTGAACAGGTCTTTTCCCACTGAGCATGCTAGCTGCAGACCTTCGAACATATGATGCATCAGAAGACTGCAAGAGCAACAATCAAATGCAGCCTCTTATCGTCAGAGCTAGAGACACTATACCTTATACTCTATATAAGCGACAAGCGGCTATGGCATCAAATAGCCGAAGTAGCTATGGTTGCAGTAGATAACACAAGTGTCTCTCCTCTGTTTTCTTCCGTAATCACTCTTTTGTGTTAGCAATGACTTAATTAGCTACAAGTGCAGGCTAGCAATGCAATTGTGTTACTTATTGCTCAACCTAGAGAGGTACTTTGTAACTTAGAAGATAACAAGTACTTTGAGACATGACTTGGATTAAACATATACAGAGACTATCTTCACTTGTTTTGATTCAAACATTCTGATAGGAGGAAAATAATGAATGACTGAAGACATAACATTGAGAGCTAACAACAAATTAACAAAAGCAAACATTCAAGTTCATCAATAATCATCCCCAAGTACACATCCGTAATTATAGATACATAATACTTAGATCGAATAACATACTAAGTTAATAATTACTCTAATTGGTGATTACTCCCTGCTAAGATACACGAATTGGTAGGCGACTCCTACAGACATCCCAATCTTGCCCACCAAATTGACTGTCCCTCTCCAATCTTCAAGCTAAAATCAACAAACACTATTGATTACATACTTATATATACACTACACATAAATACCCACAAAAACTAAAATTAAATTGATTACCTTCTTAGTAACCACTGGACCATACCCTGCCAATCTCTTATCACACAATACCACAAACCGCTGCTGGGCTGCTGCCCATCTATCTATTTCTAACTGAAATTGGGATAGAAGTGTATTTACCCCCAATTTTCCTCCCCACTTGTATTGGACCCTAATTCTAATTTTTGTTTTGTCGCTCTGTGTTTTTGGTTTGCCGCTCCGTGTTTTTGTTTGCCGCTCAACCCATTTCAATAATTTAATTGTATTTATGTATTGTACTTTTAATTTATTTTCCTTTAAAAAAATATTAGAAATTTATTTTAATTTGTTGATATTAAATTATAACTAATAACTTTATTATTTTATTTATATTGTAATAATTCTCAGTCTTTACAATTTAATAATTTTTGGATATTACTTTATTTTAAAAGTTTTTTATTCTAAATTTATAAACAAAATTTAATATTTATGAAAAATCAATAATTTAATTATTTGATGGAATTTTACGTTTTACAATGATAAATTCAACGATTTTGTCAAAATTAATTATTTTCTAAAGTCAAATAATTATTAAATCATTAATTTTAAATAAAATAAAAATTTTGTTTATGAATACTCTATGGTAACACATCACATGGTGTTACCCACTGTTAACACCTTTATAGCTATAGTAACATACTTTTGAGGATTTGGTAACACCACAATCACAAGGTTGCGATAGCTCAAAAATTTCATACCTATGGTAACATCCTTAGTGGTAACACCCATGCCCAAAAGTTGCAATAGGCCATCTATGGCGTAGTGTTGAATGTTGAACTGGATTTTCTGCAATTTTGATAGCACTAGTATTATCACAAAACATAGGAATATTACTGAGTGTCATACCATAATCCATCAACTGATTTCTTATCCAAAGGAGCTGTGCACAACAACTGCCTGATGCAATGTACTCAGCTTCTGCAGTTGAGGTTGAAACTGATTGTTGCTTCTTGCTTGCCCAAGAAATCAATCTGTTTCCCAAGAATTGACATGTACCTGTAGTGCTTTCCTGTCTATTTTACACCCTGCATAATCAGAGTCTGAATAGCCAATTAGTAAGAAATCAGATTCTCTAGGGTACCACAAACCAAGATTTGGAGTTCCTTTGAGATATCTAAAAATTCTCTTCACAGCAATTAAATGAGATTCCTTAGGATCACTTTGGAATCTAGCACATAAACAGGTAGAAAACATTATATCTGGCCTACTTGCAGTTAGATATAACAATGAGCCTATCATGCCTCTATAGCTAGTGTTGTCAACACTCTTTCCTTTAGGATCAGAGTCTAGCTTAGTGGCTGTTGCCATGGGTGTTTTTGCAACTGCACAGTCTTGAAAGTCAAACCTTCTTAAAAGATCTTTGATATACTTTGACTGATTAATGAAAATACCAGTCTCAGTCTGTTTGACCTGCAAGCCTAAGAAATAATTTAATTCACCCATCATGCTCATCTGATACTTAGACTGCATAAGCTTGCTAAACTTAGCACACAATTTTTCATTAGTAGAACCAAAAATAATATCATCAACATAAACTTGAACTAAAAGCAATTCACCTTTTATCTTTCTAAAGAATAGAGTTTTGTCAATTGTACCTCTTATGAAGCCATTTTCAAGAAGAAATTTAGACAAAGTCTCATACCATGCTCTTGGTGCCTGCTTTAGTCCATAGAGTGCCTTGTCAAGTTTGTAGACATGATTTAGAAATTTTGGATCAACAAATCCAGGTGGTTGTTCCACATACACTTCCTCATCAAGTTTGCCATTTAGAAAAGCACTCTTTACATCCATCTGGTATACCTTGAATTTTGAATGAGCTGCAAATGCAAGAAACATTCTGATTGCTTCCAATCTTGCTACAGGTGCAAAGGTCTCATCATAATCAATGCCTTCTTCCTGAGAATAACCCTTGGCCACCAGTCTTGCTTTGTTTCTTACAATCATACCTGATTCATCTAGCTTGTTTCTGAAAACCCATCTTTCACCAACAATAGATCTATCTTTAGGTCTTGGTACCAGTTTCCAGACTTTGTTTCTCTCAAACTTATTTAACTCTTCCTGCATTGTAATTACCCAATCAGGATCCTGTAAGGCTTCTTCAACCTTCTTAGGTTCATTCTTTGAGAGAAAGCAACTATACAAGCATTCATTTTGAATTGATCTTCTAGTTCGAACACCACTATTTGGATCACCAATAATCAAATCTTCAGTATGATCCTTTGTCCATTTTCTAACAGGTGGTAGATTGCCTCTGCTAGATTCTCCCCCTAAGTTAGTGGTATCTCTTGTAGAAGAAATCTCTCTGCCTTCAGAAGCTCCCCTTTGATCAATAGAATCAGTAGATTCCATATTGCTGCTAGTTACTGATCTTTCCTCAGTAGACTCTGAAAAATCAGTTCCTGATGGAGTAGACTCTGAATAACTAGTCTGCTCCTGATGATCACTGTGTTCTCCTTGATTTATTTGCTCCCCCTCAACAGTAGCATTCCTTTGAGAAGCAATAGAAATTCCTTCTGGAGAACCTTCATCATCACTGGAGAGTATCTCAAAATTCTTTAGATTTTCAAATTCCAATTTGTCATGGCTTTCATCAGTTTGCAGAATTCCAAATTTCTTATCATCAAATGCAACATGAATTGATTCCATAACAATGTGAGTTCTGAGATTATAAACTTTGAAGGCCTTTGATGCTGAATATCCTAGAAAGATTGCTTCATCCGATTTGGCTTCAAATTTTCCAAGTTGTTCTGGATGAACTTTTAGAACATAGCATTTGCATCCAAAGATGTGAAAGTATTTCACACTTGGTTTCTTTCCTTTGATCATCTCATAGGGAGTTTTTCCATGACTATTTACCAAGGTACAGTTTTGAGTGAAACATGTAGTGTTAATAGCTTCTGCCCAAAAATAGGTTGGAAGTTTTGCATCTGCAAGCATGGTTCTTGCTGCCTCTATGAGAGTCCTGTTCTTTCTTTCCACTACACCATTCTGCTGAGGTGTACCAGGTGCAGAAAACTATTGAGTGATTCCATTGTCTGCACAATACTCCTCCATTGTAGAATTCTTGAATTCTGTACCATTGTCACTCCTAAGTACTTTGACTTTGTACTCAGAGTTATTCTGAATATTCTTGACAAGTTCAATGATTTGCTGAGGAGCTTCATCCTTCTTGTGTAGAAAGAACACCCATGTGAACCTTGTGAAATCATCCACTATCACTAGAGCAAATCTTTTCTTACTGATAGACATAATGTTTACTGGACCAAACAGATCAAGATGTAGCATGTGAAATGGTTCAGTAATTGAATTCTCAGTCTTGCTCTTGAAAGTGGTTCTTCTTTGCTTTCCAAGCTGACATGCATCACAAAGTCCATCTTGCACATAATTTGCCTGAGGTAGGCCTCTCACCAGATTATGCTTAACAAGTTGATTAAGCTTCTTGAAATTAAGATGTGAGAGCTTCTTGTGCCAATTCCAGCTTTCATCACTTGTTGATTTGCTGTAGAGACATCTAACAATTCCTTTAGATGTATCACTTAAGCTGGCTTCATATATGTTACCATGTCTTTGACCAGTTAGAACAATGTCTCCATTCTGCATATTCAAGATTTTGCATCCTTCTCTGTCAAAGATTGATTTGTAACCTTTATCACCCAGTTGACTTATGCTTAAAAGAGTATGTTTCAGCCTTCAACCAGTGCTACATTTTCTATGATGACATTCCCCAAAACAATTGAGACATATCCCAGAGTTTCTCCTTTGTTGCCATCTCCAAAAGATATTACTGGGCCAGCTTTCCTCTCAAACTTTGTAAGCAGGGACTTCTTTCCAGTCATATGTCCAGAGCATCCACTGTCCAAGATAATTGAATGCTTCTTTCCTGTGCCCTGCAAACAAAAAGTAACTAGTTAGAATTTTTTAGGACCCAACTTTGATTGGATCCTTTCTTACTAGATTTAGAAACAACAGGCTTTGAGAATTTTGTCTTTACTTTACCTGTTGTAGAGTCAACTTTAGACTCTAATTTCATAAACTGTTTGTGACTAGGAGTTTCAGATTTCAAGGTATAATAGTCATAATACAGTTCATGATATTCTCTACACATGTAAATGGAATGAAGTAAACTACCACAATGATAACAAGCTTTTTGTGGTTGGTATTGAATTTTCTGAGTCTTGGGGAATCTGGACTCAGTTTTCCAAGAAGGTTTTTGATTGCAGTCTAGGGCCAAATGATTATGATTTCCACACTTATAGCATTTTTTCCTAGGTGCATCAGGCACATTCTTGTAATTATTCTCTTTGTTAATACCTTCTTTTCCATTCCTATTTCTCTTGATCTTGCTAGACTCTGAAAGACCATCTAATCTCTGTTTCAACTGAGACTTAGACAGAAACCCTATGTTTACGTTCTTAGGTTTCTCTAACACTTTCTCATCTGAATTACTATTGTTAATCCTTTTGTGTACAACAGGGGTACCTTTTGAATCAACAAATTTAACATGATTAGGTTCAGAAACAATTTTCTTACCTTCAGATTTAGATGTGCTAGCTTCTACTTTACTATCATCATTGACAATAGCTACTTTTTCTTCTTGTCTAGCCTTATCAAAACCTAAACCATTAACTTTACCACGAATTCCATTTTCAAAGATTTCTTGTGTCTTTTTACCAGAATTGTTAATGGTTTTAATCACCTCTCTCTCTTCCTCTAGTTCTTTTCTGACATAGTCATAAGCCTCAAGAATAACACTATAATCATGCTTAGCTTTATCAGAACTTATCTTGTATTCTTCCATTTGAATTAACTCAGATTCAAGAAAATTATTTCTATCAACTAACTTATCATTCTTACCCTTAAGTTCATCTCTTTCACTAGTAAGAATTCTAAAATTAGTCATAAGATTCTTAAACTCAGCATGGATAGATCTAATTTCATCAGAATTTAAGCTATCAAATGAATCAAGAGAGTGAAGTGATACCTTAACAGAAGATGGAGAAGTTTTCTTTGGAGATCCAGGTTTGTCTAAAACATTTGCCATCAGTGCAATGTTGTCATAATCCAATTCATCTTCAGAATCACTGGAATCAGCCCAATCCTTTTGTGTGACCATAAGTGCATTGCCCTTTCCTGTATTCCTTGGCTTCTTACACTCACTAGCAAAGTGTCCAAGCTCACTGCAATTAAAGCATTTGATCTTGGCCTTATCAAGCTTGACAATTGTACTTTTGCTTTTGTCACTCTTCTTCTCCTCTTTCTTTTGAAAAGGTCCTTTGCTAAATCTTCTCCTGTTGAATCTTCCTTTCTTGAAAGCTTTAGCAAACATAGCAAAGAGTTCCTGTATCTCTGATTCAGAATCACCGTTGTAAGAGTCCATATCAGTAGTCTCTGACTCAGAACTTTCTTTGCTTTTCTTCTTCCTTGAGTTTTTTACAACAATTTCTTCATGCTGTTCTTCCGGAAGCTTCTTTACTTCAGATTGAGCAGAAAGTGCAACAGTCTTCATCTTTCCTTCACTCCTGCTCTTCTTCTACTGCTTGTCAAGTTCATAAGCTCTCAGTTTTCCATATACTGCCTCTAATGATATCTCATCCAGATCATTAGCTTCCTCAATCGTAGATATCTTCTCATTGTAGAAATCAGGCAAAGCTTTCATGAACTTTGTATTCATATCCTCCAAGTCATAATATTTACCATGCATGGCCATCTCATTGATGAGTTTTGTAAACCTATCAAAGGTATCAGTAAGTGACTCACCAGACTTGGATTCAAAGTACTCATACTGTTGTATAAGTAGTGTCCTCATATTCTTCCTGACAGGCTTAGTTCCTTCACAGTGAACCTTAAGATTGTCCCATATATCCTTAGCAATTTTACAAGAGAGAACATAGTTAGTAAGAACAGAATCAAGACTGTTGAATAATATGTTTCTCACTTTAGCATCTTTAAGAACATTCTCCTTGTCCTTATCTGACCACTCAGATTTAGGCTTCTCTGCTGTATGTTCTGGAACAACCACACCATCAACAGTTGCTTGTCCAACGACCTTTGTTGGAACAAAAGGTCCATCTCTGATTCTGTCAAGAAAATCAGGATCTGTTGCTTCCAGATGATGCAACATCTTTACTTCCCATAGAGTATATTCGTTTCTCTTGAGCATAGGAATCTTAGTATTCCCATCCTTATAACCAGACATGATTGCAGATATTTATGATTATTCGAAATCAACCTGCTCTGATACCAATTGTTAACTCGAATAACTTGTAGAAGGGGGGTTGAATACAAGTTATATAATCGTGTCTGATTTTTGCTTGGTTATATGAACAAGAATAAACGAATGAATCAAACTCTGTTTGTATTAATAAGATCAAATACAAACTCTACCAAAGGTGTACAATACCTTTAGCAGCTGCTGACAAAATAAATTTCTCTCTGTTTGCACTCTCGTATACTTACGATTACAAACCTCACGAACTAAAACTTTTTTTATAATGACATAGAGAGAGTATTTATAATGCTTCCTATCAACTAATTACAGAAAGATAATCTATACATGACAATGTTCTGCCATCCAGTTGATAGTTTCCATCAATAGAAAATTCTTCCCTTCATAATATCTTCTTGCTTGTTCTTCAAACAACGATCCTATTTTATAGCACTTGTCAGTTTCTGTAGCATCCATAATGACATCATCAGTAACAAGACTGATATCAGGATTTGATCTTACATCAGGATCTGATCATCATCAGTATTAGACTCGTCTATCAGGATTTGTTCTCTGTTCCTGACATGTAGTCCCTGATACACTGTTCTTTCCTGACTAAACCTTACAGATAACTGTCTAACACATATTTCCTATACAAAGTGCTAAATCCTTTATAAAATCAGGATATACAAGAAGTATAATGTGTAAATTCTATTCTTAACATCACAACTCATGAATTATTCCTAACATTTCATTTGGAAATTCAGTATTTGGATGAGCTTCTCTTAGCAGCCTTGAAGTCTCTTCCCTCTTGGCTTCAACAAATCTAGGATGGCAGTTGGAGATGTTCAGAATTTTTCCATTCCTTGTGATTACATCCATCCAATCTCTTACTCTTTTATTAGTCTTTTGCTTGAACTCCATGATGGCTTCTCCCATTAGCTTCTCTTCATCATCCTTGGGAATGGATAGTCCAGTTGTAACTTGTTCTTCCCATTTACTTTTGGTGGAGAGTAAACTCTGGTTTTTATGATGGGTTCAAATTCTTTGACATAAGAAGGTTCAGCATCATAATATGTAGGAGCCACAATTGCTGGAGTGAGCACCTTCAGAATTGTAGTAGATATTGTTGGAGCTGAGGTTTGGCTAGAGAACAGAGTTGATGCAATAGATTCATTGATCAACCTTTCTGACCTCATTATATTATCCTTTCATTTTGTTCCTCTCTTATCTTTTGTAGAGCTTCAATCTTGGCTAGCTTTTCCTCTTCTGTCATGTTTGAGAGATCAAACTCTTCAGATAGAGCTATTGGTAGGGGTTTGGATTTGCTGGGGGAAGCTTTGACAATAAAGTCCTGTGGATTGACCACTATGGTAGGCTGCTGCTCCCCCTCACTTGCTATTTCTCTCCTTTCAGAAATAGTGATTTGTCTTGTAGTTGCCACAACCTCTTCCACTTTTTCCCCCTTTTTGTTAGCATCAAGGGTTTGAATAGAAGCAGGGGCTGCAACCAACTTTTCTAAAAGTTGAGTTTGCAGTTTCTGATGTTGAAGAAATTGCTCCATCTAGGATTCCATATTTTCCACTCTAGTGGTGAGTTGTTGCACAGACTTAGCCAAGCTGTCTTCTTTGATGAATCTTTGTTGCAACACCCTCTGAGTGGCTGTAGGAGCCAACTGCTCCAACTTGGAATCCACAGAAATCTTCACATCTTTGATATCTTGCTTGACCTCCTCTAAGTTTGATCTTTGAATCACCATTTGCATCTTTTGCAACTTGAGAGAGTCAATTGCTTGTTGAAGAACAACCTGTCTTTGTGGATCTGCACTTTGGTGCTCAGCCATGGCAGATTTATATTTCCTTATGATCTCCAAATCAATGTCAAGATAGGTGTAGTTGGTAGTAAATTTCCAATCATGAATACTGCTAGCACCTTCATCCTTAGTGCTCTGGCTGGCTTCACTGTCAAATTCTTCAATGTCTTCATCTTCAGCAATGGATGGAAGAGCTTCTAAAGATTCCTTAGCTCTTTGTAGTGACTGTGAGGTGTGCACTAGGTGCATTGCCTCCTCTGCTTCCACATTGCTTTGGCGAGCCAGAACTTGATAGGCAGGTAGAGGAATAAAGATTTCAGCATCCAAAGAGATGGAGTCAATCATTGACTGATATTCTTTTTGATATTCCATGTCCTTGCTTGCATTATCAACCTCCATTGTCTCACTTGCAATGGCTTCTCCTTCCAACCTTATGCCTCCTGTAGTCCCTTCTCTCCTCTCATCTCTCTTTTCTTGCATCAAGGGCTCCCCTTGGCTCACACCCTCACCTTCACCTACTAAGGTGGAACTCTCAATCTCTCTTTTTTCATAACCAGAAGAAATGGTCAGCCTCTCATTATTTGCCTCTCCTTTTGCCTGCTCACAAGGCAGCCTCTCACTCCCTTCCCTCAATCCTAAAAGTGTTTCAACTACTGAGAACTCCTCCACACTTGACACAGGAATGTCAGATATAGCAGTGGTAGAGTGAGTTATTAACGGATAAGGAATATCCGTTGATGGAGCAGTTATAGCTGTCAACGGATGGCTAGTCATAGGCGCATCCGTTGATGGAGAAACACTTGTCAACGGATGAAGGATATCCGTTGATGAAGGAAAGATAGTATCCGTTGAAGTGAAAACCAACACTGAATCTGTGGAGATTGATTTTAAAGATGAGGCCACAGATGTTGTTAATTCAGGAATGGAAGATTGATGGCCCAACAAATCATCTAGAAGATGATGACCACCAATTGCAGAGTGGGGCTTCTCCAAGAATCTTAAAAATGGAGAATCAGGAATTGATGTAGATATCATATCCACATCCAGAGATGGAGTTGGTGATGGTGGATTGTCAAGTGTTTCGATTTGAATGTTAAGATCAAGGGGCTGTGACTCCACATTTATTGGAGCCACATCAACCTGAGTTTGAGAAGGTACAGTTTCCTGTACTATGTGTGCACCCTGTGATTCCCCTATGGATTTAGATTTTACTCTTCTTTCATAGGTTTTTGAGAGAGGGCTAGTGTCCCTTACCCTTTTGTGCAGTGTTCCTTGTGGGGAACTTGATTCAGTAGTCACACCCTGTTGAGAGGATGTAACTAGAATTTGGCTTGTAGGTTCATTAACAGTCTTTTGAGAGACTGAAATGTTGGTTGCACCTACCTCACCTTCCTTATTCTTAGGGCTTCTTTGATGTTCACCCTGTCCCTCACCACTCACTACCACTTTCACACTCCCCTCAAGAGTTTTGGTAGGTTTTACAACAGGTGTCTTTTGAGAGACACTTGAGGTTTGCTTTTTAGATTGTGGTTTTGAAACTTTGGATTTGGTCACTTTGGTAGGAGCCTGTTTGGTCACAACTACAGGCTCCATTGTGACACTAGAAGGCAAAGAAATTTGGGGGTTAGAGATAGGAGTTTCAGGGTTAGATACAGTTACCTGAACAATTGGTAGATATACCAATTGTACTTCTGCATTTAAGCTCATTCGAATCAAATCACTTAAGACTCTTTTCTCCTGAACAAAACAATTGAACTTGCTATCCGGGTTAGTAATGGATAGCTCATTATCAGATACATGCAGTGCTAAGAGCATAAAAAATCTAGCAAAATAAATATTCTTGCCCCTAGTTTCCTTTTTACCTAATTTTGCTGCTATCTCATACATGACTAGTGTGCCAAAGTTATATAATTTATCAGTCAGAAGCATACACAACATAACTAGCATGGAATGGGTAACAACATCAAAATTACTAATTTTGCCTGAAAAAGTTTTAATGAAGGCATCACAAAAATAACTCCATTCTTTAACCATACTTTTCCTAACAATTTTCCCTAAGTTCTCAGTACTAAGAGCATAATTTATGGAATTAAGCATGGCAACAATTTCAGCATTACTGGGTACTTCCAGACAATTATTCTCAGGCAATTTTAAACAAGCAGTTATCACATCAGAATTAACTACATAGTTTTTACCCTTTAAAGAAAAAGCAAGTGTACCGTTTGTGCCAATGTACTCAGCAGATGCCCACACATCTTCAATTACCTCGTGGATTAGAGGAGTGGTGGCAGTCATAGCATATGACAGTTTGCATTTCTTCACGAAATTCATCAAGGTGTGATAAGCTTCTGGAGCATTCACTGTATCAACAAAGGCCGCGAAATTGTTCTTCTCATAGGTAAACCCAGTGGAAGACATCATCTTAACAATAGGCGCCATTGAAGTGTTTGAACTTTTATTGCGGAGAGTTTTAGTGAAGAAGATGCAGATAACTTATGAGATTCTTGAAAATGAATAAAAGTGAGATGTGAGAGCATAAGACAGCCTTTTATATTTTTCAAGAGTTAAAAATGAAATAATTAAAAGTAATTACTCCATTGGACAAAAGTAACTGTCAGATAATAAATGAAAAGAAAAGAAGTACAGCCATGACTAAATATACACGTTCACCAACGGCTATAATTAAAAAAAAATGTATATCAACGGATATAGAATGGACGGTTGAGAAACAGTTTATCCATCGATGATGTGGACAACCTGTTATCCGTTGATATACGAAAATCTAGTAATGTGTTTATACTACCAACGGCTAAAAGGATATCCGTTGATAAGCAAATTTTGCCTTAGACAAAATTTCTGCAGAAAATTTTTCTGAGAGTTTTTAATTCTCAAGTAAATCAAAACACATTTCTAGCTGCAATTTAGTATGATTAGATATCACTAGGAATTATGAAAAATTAAGCATACCTAGTTCACCTACCAATCTTGTGAATGAAGATTCATCAAGAGGTTTGTGAAGATATCTACAAGCTGCATTTTACTTGGCACAAAGTGCATTTCTACTGTACTATTCATCACATATTCTCTAATGAAGTGGTATTTGATGTCAATATGCTTGGTTCTCGAATGTTGTACTGGATTCTCTGTGATGGCAATAGTACTTGTGTTGTCACAGAAAATTGGAATCTTCTCAACTTTTAGACCATAGTCAATAAGTTGATTTTTCATCCAAAGAATCTGTGCACAATAACTTCCAGCAGCAATGTACTCAGCTTCAGCTGTAGAAGTGGAGACTGAGTTCTGTTTCTTACTGAACCATGACACAAGCCTGTTTCCTAAAAATTGACAGGAACCTGTAGTACTTTTCCTATCAATTCTGCAACCTGCATAATCTGCATCTGAATAGCCAATTAGATCAAAGCCAGAATCTCTTGGGTACCAAATGCCAAGGTTTGGTGTTCCCTTGAGATACCTGAAAATTCTCTTAATAGCAATCAAGTGAGACTCTCTAGGGTCAGCTTGAAATCTAGCACAAAGACAAGAGGAAAACATTATATCAGGTCTACTAGCTGTTAGATATAGAAGTGAGCCTACCATGCCTCTATAGCTTGAGATGTCCACAGACTTTTCCCTAGTATTCAACTCAAGCTTAGTTGCAGTGGCCATAGGTGTTTTTGCAGAGGCACAATCCATTAAGTCAAATTTGTTTAAAAGATCATAAATATATTTTGTTTGACTTATGAAAATGCCCTCATTAACTTGCTTCACTTGTAAACCAAGAAAGTAAGTTAATTCACCCATCATGCTCATTTCATACCTATTTTGCATAAGTTTGGCAAACCTTTTACAAAGCTTCTCATCTGTAGACCCAAAAATAATATCATCTACATAGATTTGAACAAGTATTGAAGAACCATTGACATTTCTATGAAATAAGGTTTTATCTACTGTACCTCTAGTGAAGTGATTCTCCAAAAGAAATTGAGATAAAGTGTCATACCAGGCTCTTGGTGCTTGCTTCAAACCATAAAGTGCTTTCATGAGTAGATATACATATTCTGGAAATTCTGGATCTTCAAATCCAGGAGGTTGATGGACATAAACCTCTTCTTCCAGTTCCCCATTTAGAAAGGCACTTTTGACATCCATCTGATAGACTTTGAAATTGGCATGTGTTGCATAGGCTAGGAAGATTCTAATTGCCTCAAGTCTTGCCACTGGAGCAAAAGTTTCATCAAAATCTATCCCTTCTTCTTGAGAATAGCCCTTTGCCACTAATCCAGCTTTATTCCTCACAATTATGCCATTTTCATCAGTCTTATTCTTGAGAACCCATTTGGTACCTATGACACTTCTATCATTAGGTTTGGGCACAAGCTTCCACACTTTATTTCTTTCAAATTGGTTTAGCTCTTCTTGCATTGCTAAGACCCAATCTGGATCTAGAAGGGCATCTTCCACTTTCTTAGGTTCCTCTTGAGACAGGAAACTACTGTATAGACATTCTGCTTGTGTGGCCCTCCTAGTTTGGACTCTTGAGTTTGAGTCACCAATGATTAACTCGAAAGGATGATCTCTGGTCCATTTTCTTGAAGGTGGAAGGTTTGATCTAGATGAGGTTGCTTCATCTAAATGAGCATGATCTTGTTGATTGGTCATTGAGTTTTGACTTTGAGAAACTCCCCCTTGAGTTTGTTGTCCTTGCGGAATTATGAAGTTGATTGTCAACGGATGCATCATTTTGTCTATCAACGGATGCTCCATTTTGCCTGTCGACGGATGCATGAGAATGCCTGTCAACGGATGCATCTGATGCTCCAATATGACTGTCAACGGATGCTTCATTTCTAGTGTTAGCATCACTTCTAGTTGGACCAACAACTCTAGGTGAATTTTCATGGTCATGATCTTCATTTTCCTCATCATCATCAGTGTACATTCTTCCTTCTACCTCATTTTCAAATTTCAACTTTTCATGGAAGCCTTCATTATTTAGACCTAGAATCTTTTGATCATCAAACACAACATGTACAGATTCCATAACAATGTTAGTTCTTAGATTGTAGACTCTATAGGCTTTCCCTGCTGCATACCCAACAAAGATAGCTTCATCTGCCTTTGCTTCAAATTTGCCCAAGTTATCTCCATGATTCCTTAGCACAAAACACTTACATCCAAAGACATGAAGGAAAGCTACAGTTGGTTTCTTGTTGGTAAATAACTGATAAGGAGTCATTCCTCTAGCTTGATTGACCAAGGAAATATTTTGAGTGAAACAGGCAGTGTTGACAGCTTCAGCCCAGAAATATGTTGGCAATCTTGATTCACTTAGCATTGTTCTTGCTGCTTCAATGAGAGTTCTGTTTTTCCTTTTAACAACCCCATTTTGTTGAGGTGTTCTAGCAGCAGAAAACTCATGGATAATTCCATTCTCTTCACAGAAAATCTTCATTGTGGAATTTTTGAATTCAGTGCCATTGTCACTCCTGATTCTTTGTACTTTGACTTCAGAACTATTGTTTACTAGTCTGAGATGATTGATGATGATTTCACTTGCACAATCTTTGGAGTGTAGAAAGAAGGTCCATGTAAACTTAGAAAAATCATCTAAAATCACCAGACAGTATTTCTTCTTTGAAATGGACATGACATTTACTGGACCAAATAAGTCTATATGCAGCAATTGAAGTGGCTTAACAATGGATGACTCTGTCTTGCTCTTGAAGGATGATTTCTTTTGTTTCCCTAATTGACAAGCATTACACAATCCATCCTTGATGAACTCCAATTGAGGGATTCCTCTAGCCAGATCCTTTCTTACCAAATCATTCATAACTTTAAAATTCAAATGTGACAGCTTTTTATGCCATAGCCAACTCTCATCCTTGCTTGCTTTGCTGAAGAGACAAGTGATGGATTCTGAGCATACTGAATTGAAGTCATCTATGTAAACATTTCCTTTTCTAAAGCCTGTCAATATACCACATTGTTGTCTTCCTTGGCAGAAACAACACAGGCTTCTTTTGTGAACTTTACTTCATAGTCTTTGTCACAAATCTTACTGACACTCAGCAAATTGTGCTTCAAACCTTCAACTAAATCCACTTTTTCAATGATGGCATTGTCCTTTGAAATCAAGCCATATCCCTTAGTATATCCTTTGCTGTCATCTCCAAAGGTAATTCTAGGGCCAGCTGCCTCCTTGAACTCTGTGAGCAGGGTTGAATCTCCTATCATGTGCCTAGAGCATCCACTGTCTAGGTACCATAGATTCCTTCTGTTTCCCTGTACACATTCCAAAAACAAATCAAGTTGATTTTGGTACCCAAGCTTCCTTGGGTCCTTTCTTGTTAGCCTTTGACTTTGCACTCTTAGCATTCTTCAACTTAGGTGTAGATGCTTGAGTGATGAGGTTTGACAAATGCTCATTTACATGAATATTTGATGCATGCATTTGTGGAAAATTGGCATACATATTATTCATGCTAGGAATGCTCCATGACATTTGTGGCATATTCACAGATTGAAAATAAGGATTAAACACATATGGCATGTTCACATATGGATTTGAAAAACTAGCATTTTGATACAAACCAGGCATTGCAGGCATATATGGTATTGTTTAAGGTACATGAACAGGAGCCTTGTTAACAATCTTGCAATTAGAAGATAGGTGATTGACACTATTACAATTACTACAAGTTTTCCTAGGGGCAAACTTGTTAGGAGAATAATTGTTTTTCTTGTTGATGCCTATCTTACCATTTCTGTTCTTTTTCTTTTTACCCTCAGTTTCTACCTTTTCATTATCTGATTTACCAACAGCCTTTTTGTTATGTAAATCACATGTCTTAGCCTTCCCACTAGATTTGGTTTGGCTACTCTCACCACTAACAAAGTTCTTGTTGACTGGACCATACTTAATATCCAGTTTTTTGAGTTCCTTCTTACTAACAAACTTTTTGTTAGTCGACGGATACCTCTCATCCGTTGATGGTTCATCTATCAACGGATGATCACTATCCGTTGATTCACAAATAGTCTCTAGATCCTCAAGGCCAGGTTCTAGCTCCTTTTTCTTTTGAGTCCAGGTATCCTTCACAAACGATTCTATTCCCTGGACTTCTATTATGTTTTGTGAAATATTCCTACAGCTTTAAAATTTAGCAATTATCCCTTGTTCTTTTTCAAGCTGCTCTCTTAAAATTAGTTCTCTTTTTAACACAGCTTCAAGTTCACTTTTAGCATCATTGCAATCAACTCTCATTTTCTCAAATTCTAGAAATTGAATTTCTAGAGCAGCATTTCTATCACTTAAAAACAGATTAGTCTCTTTAATCCTATTGTTCTCTTTAGTAAGTGATTTAAGAGTAACAATCAAGTGATATAGTTCAGTAGACATTTCATCTATAACACTATTGTATTCCTCTTTGGTGAGCTTAGAAAGATTAGTAGAAAATATCTGATTGCTAGCTGAACTTGCTTCCTGCTCAGAATCAGCCATCAATGCAAGGTTGACAAACTCACCATCATCATCAGAATGATTTCCATCAGCAGCCTAGTCATACTCTTGGGTCATGAATGCCTTTCCTTTTTGTCTGAGAAGATCAAAATGTTTCTTCTTGTAGTCAACAGTTTCAGTTGGCTTTCCCTTGTTCTCAGATCTAGGCTTCCTGCATTCACTTATCATGTGACCAGCAATTCCACAATTGTAGCATTTAATTTTGGATTTATCCACATAGTTGCTTGTGGAAAAATCCTTGTTAAATGGCTTGGCCACCCTAGAGTTTCTCTTGAATTTCAGCTTAGAGAATCTCCTAGACAGAAAAGCTAAGTGCTCATCTATCTCATCCAATTCATCCTGCTGAAGGACATTCAATTCTTCAGACACTTTTTCCTTGCTTTTGCTTGATTCTGCTCTACCTTCACAAACCTCCCTGTTTGGTGTAGATTTAGCAGCTTCAGTCCTTTTCTCCTCCTTCTACTCCAAGTTGGCAACAAGTGCAACTAACCCACTTTTCTTTTGGGCCTTCTCAATCTCTTCATCCTGCTCCATTTCTAGTTCATATGTCTTTAAAGTTCCATAGAGCCTTTCAAGAGTAAATGTCTTGTACTCTTGAGTGTTTCTTAGAGAAACAGTCATTGGCTTCCACTCTTTGGGCAGTGATCTCAGAAATTTGAGATTAGAATCTTTCACTTGGTAGATTCTTCCATACAGTTTCAAGCCATTCAGTAGCTTTTGAAATCTACTAAATGTGTCATTCAATGTCTCTCTATTCTTGAAATGGAAGTGCTCATACTGTTGGATCAGTAGTTGCATCTTATTCTCCCTTACCTGTTCTGTACCTTCACAAAGGGTTTGAACAATGTCCCATACTTCCTTGGAGGTAGTACAGTTGATAACATTATCAACCATGTCTGTTTCTAAGCCATTAAATAGAATATTCATGGTCTTTTTATCTTTGTGGACTTCTGCGATGTCTTCAGTACTCCACTCAGAAACAGGTTTGGGAATGTAAATGTCTGGTGCATCTGCAGCAAGGCCAACTCTTGACGCAGTCTTCATTGGAACATGAGGACCCTTCTCAATGCAATCTACAAAACCTTCATCAATAGACATGAGATGTAGACGCATTTTTACTTTCCAGTGAAAGTAATTTTCTCTATCAAGAACTGGTATCTTTACTCCATAATCCTTCTTAGACATGTTGGAAGTGTGTTGATCTTTAAACTTCAAATATGTTAGAAGCTTGCTCTGATACCAATTGTTATTCCCAGATTACACACTTGTATAATTGTAGAAGGGGGGGTTGAATACAATTCTTGATATTTATAAATTTCTGATAAGAATCACATAAATCTATAAGGAGATAATTGCTGAATGAGAAATGATTCACAAACACATAAAAAAATCAGGTGGTTAAATGTACCACCTGAGACTTTTATTCGAAGAAAACTCTGTGATACAGAAGTACACAGCTGCTGTTTTACAACTCTTTGCTTCTAAAGATATTCAAGAAATCCTAAGCAAATATGTTTGTTTTCTTAGTTTCTAAAGAGTTGCTACACTTGGTTATATATCCCAAGTTTACAAGTACTACAGGAATAAGATAATATTAATCTAATTCAAGTTGACTTGCTACTCCACTCCAAATCCACATGTAGCCGAAAGGTTGTCCTTGTGAACAGACATGTCCCCTGCACCTTTCTTGTATTCACTATGGAAATGGAATGCTTCTTTCTTTTGCGTTTCCAAAGTATGGATGTCATACTGCTTTTTATACCTACTATCAACCCATGTGATCTATCAGTGAAACCTGTCCTTATCAACTGCTAATTCCCAGCTAGCATAGAAGAAAGTGTTAATGATTATCCATTGATGTTGTACACTGTCATCCGTTGATGGTAGTTTGAGCTGTAACCGTTGATATTGTAGATTTGAGTTGTATCCATTGATAGAGTCATGTTCTCATCTGTTGATACACTTTCACTTAGACAGAATTACATAGCATAACTTATTTACAATTGGCTACCCTATTCTGCCTATCCGTTGATGGTCAACATGACTCTGAATAAAAACACTATCAACTGATAAATAGAGATACTGCAGTATGCTACAAAACCTCATCCGTTGATGAGCTACCTGTCAATGGATAGAGTTATAATGTCTCATCCGTTGACAGTTACAAAACATGACTTATACAATTTGTGCATAGAATGTGAAGTTATCATCAAGTACAACATATTCCTAACATTGGTCCATATGATTGGGACAAGTATCGAGGTCCATTGTTCGTACTCGAAGGGAGATAAATGTTTTGGAAAACTATCTTGTTAATTATTAGAGGTGATGAGATATTTGATCTGGATCATTTTATTCGAATCCATGATCAAAGCAGTCATTCATATTTCTCCTCTTATATTTCGAGAGGAGAGTGATTTATTAGAAGTAGTAATCGTTCGTTGTTCCGAGCGATGATAATTATTATAAGTTGAGGTGCACGTGGAATTATACGTGTCATTTAAGATAAAGAGTATATTGAGGTGCACGTGGAATTATACGTGTCATTTAAGATAAGGAGTATATTGAGGTGCATGTGGAATTATACGTGACATCCAAGGTGATAAGTGTTAAAGGTGCCCAGGGATACTCTGGTACCCCAGGTTCTGGACTGGAGATAGTGTAAGAGACTGGTACGGTGACCAGCCGAACAAAGGTGTATAAAAGCCCGGATGCGGCTTAGGGTGTGATAGGCGGATCATCCTTCTACCGGTAGTAAATTGAAAGATGTATGGACTGATCATCCATTACAGCCCAGCAGATAAGAATCTCCTGAATATAGTCCATCAGCAGTGTAATTAATACCACAGGCGGGTATTAATTGCAGTATGAATATTATATTCTTACTCAATTTTTGCTGGTAAATTTCAGTATGATGAGGAAATTATGGGGAGTCTTTTCTCGAAGAAGTTTGTAGTATATATATATATATATAGGGCTACTCCAATACAAACCTCCTTAAAATACAAACCTACAAACCAAGCATAATCTAATATTTCAAGCTAATCTAATGACCAAACTAGGGGTACCCCAATACAAAAAATGCTTAAAATAATTGGCTCTATCCAACAATAAAAAAAAAAAATCAATCACTGTTCACGTGATGACGTGGCAGTGGATTTCACTGGTTAACGGTGCTTCGCACCTTCTTGTACGGCGCTTCGCGCCTTTATCATTCTAAAGTTGTAAGGAATGGCAATCAATGGTAAAGGCAATAGACGATTGACGGGTGTGTCGAGAGCCTTCGGCCCTCATGACTACCTAACTCATCCGTTTACTGTCTTAAATGCTTCGCATTTCCACGGCAAGATTTTTTTTTTTTTTAGAATTTTTTTTTGTTGGATAGAGCCAATTATTTTAAGCATTTTTTGTGAAGGTACCCTTGGTGGAAACCTTAGAATAGATGAAATATAATTAATTTAGTGTTGGTTTGTAGGTTTGTATTTTAAGAGTGGTTTGTATTTGAGCACTTGCCTATATATATATATATGAGTAATATCTAAAGTGGGAGAGTTTAAGGGTTCAATTGTTTATTGTTAATCAAAAGAGGAATATATTTTCGAAATGATATTGATAGTACATTGTTGAATTACAATTCATATCTTTGAGTATAAATATATATATGATTCTGGTGTATAAAACTTGCTGGGCATTCTTTGGCTCATTCTTGCTATTTAAATATTATTAAACAACGGCGATCAGAGCTGGCACTAGTACGGCGAACCGTGATAAGAGGAAAGGTCCTGCAACGGACGTAGCATGCTAGGAGAAAGGTTCCGGATATGAGAATAAGGTGGAAGAAGTATTGTGAATTATATTGTGATATATGGGATTAACTGTTAAGTATTGTAATAGCTCTAGTGCTTTGAAGCTGTAATAAGATTATGGAGGATACTCTGATGTGTAAACACTTTTAGATTAGTAAGTTCTTGTTCTAAGACTATAACCCGTGAAGTAGATTATGGAGTGTATTATGAATATTGTTGTAGATTATATTGTAAGCAGGTGGTAGAATATTCCGCAAAGGTATGTATCAGTATGGTTAAGGTTGTGACGATCCAGATTTCTAGTAAGGGATTAGGGGGTGTTATAGAAATGGTATCAGAGCAGTAGGTTATAAATCTTAGAACGAGTGTAGAAGGAGTTATGACTATATATGAGAGGGTTTAGAAGCCAAGGAACCAATAGGCATATATATAGTAGGATTTCAAGGAGTAGTGGGGTGGAGGCATGATGGCCATTAGCAGTAGTAGAATCAATTAGGATGAGAGAAATGTGTATCCATGATTTATTTATTGGGTTTAAATTTTTTTTTATAAATGAGTATATAGAGGTATGTATACATAAATATACATATATCTATAACTGCAGATATATATGTGTATATATATGTATATGTACAGATATGTACTGTTTTGTTTTCATAATAAATATTTCATGGGTATACAGTTTCATTAGACAAAACCACATTGGGATAAGTTGAATCGAGTGAGGCTGTGACTTTTGGAGAAATGTGGAAGAGATAAATAGAGTGGGTTTTGTATATGGAAACAAAACAAGAAGAGTATTATGCTATTATATATGGATTTGGAGGAGGAAGGAGCTAGAAGATTTCAACAGGGATTGAAGCAATAGATTGAATATAATGATGCAGTGTTCTAGATAAGGGACTATGTGATATGGGTATAAGAAGCAGCCATGGTAAAGGCTGAGAGTGAATTGATCCAGGAGGATAAAGATGAGAAGAAAGGGGTATATTTGATGATTAGTAAGAGAAAAGAATATGAGGAATTTTAAGGCATAACTCAAATTTGCTATTGAGGGTAAGGTGTATTTTGAGGATAGAGTCAGGATAAGGATAAACGAAGGAAGTGGGTATAAATGATGAGCCGGTATGAAAATAGACGGAATAGCATAAGAGTTTATAATTGAGATATGAGGAGCATAAAGCCGGTAAAAGTGATGAGAAAATATTGGAAAGTATAGTACGAGATAAGCAACCTTAGTTATTGCCTACGTTGATTCCGAAGACGGAATCCTTTTAAGGAGGGAAGACTGTAATAACCCAAATTTCTGTACTTGAGAAAAAAATTCATTTTAGGGATAAATAGTGATTTTCATGGATGAATAGTAAAATTGTGGATGAATAGTGATTTTGAGGACTAGGAAAGTTTTTCATGTTACCCTATGTATGGGATAGGAAATGGATATTTCGAATTTATATTAGTAATTTACGAGGTAAATAAGTGTATGTAAACGCGGTCGGATTTCAGAAAATCCAAAGTTTATTTTTATGGAATATTTGACCGGGCAGTGAAGAGTATATCAACTCGATCAGGGAATTGAGCTATTTAATTTGAGGATTTAAGGATTTTATATTTTACTATTTTATTATATGTGATTTAAGGAATTAGAACGAAAACCCCTGAGTTAGTATAACGAACGTTCTAGGAATCGATAGAACTTTATAACGAGATTAAACGAACGAATTATGGATTTTGGGTTGAGTTCATAATAAGATTAAACCCCATACATGATCATCAAGAGAATTATATCAAGTGGATTAAAAGATTTAATTCAAGGAATAAAACAAAACAATTTAGGATTTAAGTGATTTAAATCACTTTAAATCAACCAAAAATCAAACAAATATCAACCAAGCTTCTTGCATACTCTTTACACAAGGATCTAGGATCATAAAGTAGCTTTAAACATCTGATCTTTATCTTCAAAGCATCATCCAACCATAGTTGACAAGTCAAAGTAGATCAAAAGCAAAAGAAAGCCAAGAACACCATTTCTTTAACAAAATTCTGCTCCTTTTTAGCAAACCCATCGGGCCACTTCCAGTCACTCAAATTTGATGATATATAGCTCAAAAGAAAGAAATTGAAGAGTAGAAGGTATGGTAAAAATTTGAGAACTAAACTCCTATTTTTCGATTTTATATGAATTTTACAAGATGATGATGAATAGTAATGAATAGTGTTTTAAGTTTGTTTTCATGTTTTGTTCATGGCTTTTAGGCTTTGTTAAGACTACCCAAGGCTATTATAAGGTGTACAAAGCTTTGTTAGTGTTGTGAAAGTATCAAGGAAGGTATAAACCTCAACTTCACCTTTTATTTATATGAGTTTTGGTGGAATTTTGATGTTAGTGTAAAGATGAGTTCATGTTAAGAGTTTATATGGTTGTTTAGCTTTGTTTTGAGGTGTTTATGTTGAGTGGTGGTCAAAGGACCTTACCAATGGCCCTATAGGCTTAGTATGATGGTTGGGTTGTAATATTAAAGTATGGGTTGCTTTTTGTGACTTATTAGAGGAGTTACAAAATGGAAATGCTCGATTTAGAGCCGTCGTAATGCCCAAATTTCTCGTACCATGTTGACAGTAGCCATCCGAGACCTTAATCATGTTTAAATGGTAACCACTGACCATATTGTGTAGATATTGTTGTCTAGTTTATGTGGCCGCAAGAATCGTGTCAAAAGAGTTTACGGTTTAGGAGATATGACCATTTTATTGAAAGTTGTTCGAAGAATGATGTCGCAGAAATGTACCAACTTTGTGGTTATGTTTGAGACCCTTAAAAATGGAATTAGAGTATGATATTTTGAGGATAAATAATAAGGTCAGTTATAAAAGTATGAGCGAAGGTTTCGAGTCCAAAAGATTATTTTTCAATTTTATAAAAATACGTCAGCCGAGGTTGCACGAGTGAAAAGCCCTTAAAGGAACGACACTATTCACCAAAACAACCACTGCCCTGTTTTGGTAATTCCGAAAAATGAGTCCTCTGACCAGAGCCAAATATTGAGTTATCTTCTAGACATTCTCTAGATCGTGCACGCGAAAACGGTGCATCATTTGAGTTAACGGTTATCGAGTTATGAAGGTTTTAGTAAAAGTAGTGCAAATAGTAAAAATCAGCAGTTGACCCAACTTCAAAAATACATTTCACCTATCTAGCCCCGTGTTTTCGAATCAAGATTTTTTTGATAAATATTACAAATACCAAATATGATTTTAGAAGTGGTTTCGTAATTAAATATGTCTCCAGTGATTTATTAAAAGTGTTGGAGTGCGAGTCGCGGAATAGTAATTCTCAGGAAGGTCAACTCTAGAGGTGCTACTTTGACCATCCATTTTGGCTAAGTTAAAAGAGGAATTTCGAGTCGACTAAAACATGAAACTTGTTAAGGATTATCAAGGCAACATATTGGTGTAAAGATCGAGGTTATAAATGCTTAACATGGATTCGAGGATCGATTTTGGATTAAACTATGACTAAGGTGTTTGTCGATTAACGTGGACTTAGTATGAGTCTAGAGGGACCCCTTAGTGGCTTGTTTGTGGTTGGATTAAGTGTCTGAGCATTGAGGTATAACTAGATCGTATAGGGTATTAATCGCACATTTTCTTGACTTTGTTTAGATTGTTGGATCCCGCTACGAGCCCCTACTACATTCGGAGTACGAGGCAAGTATACTTAACCCTACTCTATTGTTCAGAGTATATATGTTTCAACGTATGGAGTTTGTCATTTCAAATGTTTTATTTACAAGTTGTAAGTATTTTACCTCGTTACTCAAATACCGGATATTGATGCAATTGAATGCATATTGATATGGGCTAAAAATAAGCCCTAAAGATACAATTAATGTTGCATTAATTGTACTTAGGCTGGTCCAAAGATGAAGCCTATTTATGAGGCCCGAAACCCCAATTAAATATTAATTTCGTAATTAATATTAAGGGCTAATTAACAGCTTGCAAATAAGAGCCAAATAAGGATATTATCACTACAAGGAGTAGCCTCCAAGGCACGCTGTCATACAAGGAAACAGACTCCTACAAGGAAGGAGTCTAGAACCTTCCTCAAGGCGGTGACTTGCCCACCAAGTCACCTAATCCAACTACGATTCTAGGGCTTCTTAGCCTATATAAAGGGTCTGACCCCTCATTCTAAGAACAACGTTTTTTGGGCAGAACTCAATACGTCACTTACGTTGGCTTAATCCTCGATTAAGGACATACAAGCCACTACGTCCTAGGTGAGCCCTCGCCGCCATAGCCCCGAGGGCACCATCACCTAGAACTACGTTTTGGCTTGATTCTTGATATTCATCAAGGTACGTAGGCATCTTGTTAGGATCGAGTTAGTCCCCGACAACAAGAGCAGCCACCATTAAAGCACGAAGCTCACATACCCTGGCATTAAACACAAGCAAACCCTAGTCGCAATCTAATAACCTAATTTTTATTCCACAACACATATATATATATTATTGTTGTGAATGTTATCCGGATAGTATATAAGTATAGTAGTATGTATAAGAGTTATTGGTCCATATGATTGGGACAAGTATCGAGGTCCATTGTTCGTACTCGAAGGGAGATAAATGTTTTGGAAGACTATCCACAATGGACCCTCAACCACTACCCTGGAAAGAATCCAAACCTTTGAGGCTGAGATTCAAAGGCTGAAAGAAGACATCACAAGAGAGCAGCATAGGCAAGGGTGCCCACAAACAAGGGAGAGTATCCTTGTGGTGAATTTGGATGAAACCCCGAGGAGGGATAGAAGGACAGAGGTCCCTCTAACTGAGGCACCATGGATGGCTGCCCCTAGGCCAAGAAGGGCTGCAGACTTGGTGTTACCCGAAAAATCTAACAATCCTATACCCCCGTCTACTGAGGAGGTGATCATGAGAACTTACATCTCAAGAAAGGTTAAGATGCCTACTATAAAGGCTTATGATGGAACGGGTGATCCCACAAACTATGTGAGAACATTCTCGAACGCACTGCTATTGCATCCTGCTAGTGACGCTCTCAAGTGTAGGGCGTTCCCTCAAACCCTGTCGGGCATGGTTCAAAGGTGGTATAGCCGTTTGCCTGCAAACTCTATATGCTCTTTTGAGGGGCTAAGCGATGCTTTCACCAGTTAGTTCATTAGTGGGGGAATCCACAAGAAAAGCTCTATCTCTCTTATGAACGTAGTGCAGTGGAAGAGTGAAAACTGAGGGATTACATCAAGAAATTCACCAAGGAGACATTGGGTATTTCTGATCTAAAGAACAAGATAGCCATGGTGGCCTTATAGCATAGAACGACCTACGTTTATTTTAAGAAGTCGTTAGCCAATCATCCCCCAAAGGACATGGCTGAGCTCCAGCCGAGAGCAAGCAAATATATTAAGGGTGAAGACAGCATGAGGAAAGATACATCTGATATTAGCAATTGGAACAACGACAACTCCAAGAAGAGAAGGGCGAAGCAAAAGTATGATGCTAGGGATAAGTATCCCCGAACTAGCAAAGACTCTGACTCCCCCCTACGAACAACCAAGGACCAAGGTTCACTGAGTATGCAAGGTTGAATACTCCTAGGAGTCGAATCTTGTTGGACATTAAAAAGGATAATAATTTTCGATGGCCGAAGCCACTCAGGGGTGATCCCGCAAAGAGAAACAAGAATCAATATTACATATTCCTCAGAGATGTAGGGCATGACACTGATGATTGCAAGCAACTCAAAGAGGAGATCGAGTTTTTGATCCGTAGAGGGAAACTGAGCCACTTCACTAAGGGTGAAGATCGTGGTAATCAAACTAGAGATTATAAAAGGGATGATGATCAAGATCACAACCCACAGCCCCGAGGGCCAGTATCCATATGATTTCGGGAGGTCCGACAGCGGCTGGGACAACCAAGAGCTCTCAAAAAAGCTTATGCCAGAGAGGTAATGCACATTGTTGGAGAAACACCAAAGCTTGAAAGAACTGAGGTAGCAATCAGATTCGATGATTCAAACTTGGAAGGGGTGAAGTTCCTCCATGATGACCCGTTGGTCATAACTCCTGTGATTGAAAACTCAGAGGTGAAGCTAGTCTTGATAGACAATGGAGCTTCCGTTGACATTCTGTTTCATGATGCGTTTGTGAAGATGGGATAGACTGATTCTCAGTTGACCCCCAATAACATGCCTATACATGGATTTAATGGAGTAGAATCCAAAGTTGAAGGGACTATTCAGTTGCTTGTAACTATTAGACAGGAGCCCAAGGAGGCCACTCAGATGTTGAACTTCTTGGTAATCAAGGCGGCTTCAACGTACAACGCTATCCTCGGAAGGACTGGACTTCATGCATTCAAGGCTGTTGCCTCAACTTATCATACGAAGATCAAGTTCCCAACCAGGAACGGTGTTGGAGAACATAAAGGTGATCAAAAGATGGCATGAAGCTATTATGTAGCCTCGTTAAGGCCTGATGGAGTCGGGGGGCAGGTCCTTCCGATTGAAGACATGGATGTCTGCAGAGGTAAGGAACACCAAGAAGGGCTAGCAGAGGACATCACACAGAAGCCTCGGACAGCCATTAAGGTTAAGGCGTCAACTGACTTCGTGGTTGAATGTACCATTGGCAACCAAGAAGTCGGGGGGCAGGAGGTAGTACCCCAAGCAGGAAGTGAACCTCATAATAAGAATGAGGAGACCAGAAGGATTGATAGGCGCTCTATTCTGATGGAGCATCAAAAAAATACAAATGCATACCCCTAGGGGTAGAGTTAGGTTACAACAAATAAAAATTTAAGTCCTTGTAGGACCCTGGATGAAAGACAAACGTTGAAGTTCTGATGGAACACCAGCTGAAGAAACATATTGCATAGCACGAAAGCCAATGGAAGGCTCATCAAGTGGTCAATCTAACTAGGAGAATTCGATGTTAAGTACAAGCCTAGGATGGCCATCAAAGCCCAGGCTCTAGCTGACTTCGTGGTTGAAAATACCATTGACAACTAAGAAGTCGGGGGGCAGGAGGTAATAGACCAGGAAGGTCAGCAAGGTGAGAAACCCCTGAAAGAGAAGAAGGAATATTGGATGCTCTATTTTGATTGGGCATCAAAAACAAAAAGCTCTATTTTCATCGGGCATCAAAAACAAAAACTAGTGGTGCAGGTTTAGTTGTGCAAAGCCCCGGTAGGTTCGCACTTGAGTATGCCTTGAAGTTGGACTTCCAAACAACCTACAGTGAGGCAGAGTATGAAGTTTTGATAGCCGGCCTTGGATTGACAAGAGCCCTGAGGGTCAAGAACCTGAAAGCCTATGGAGACTCAAAGCTGGTAGTCTCACAAGTAAATGGAGAGTTTGAGGCTAGAAAAGAATATGTTCAAATATTCAAGGATACTTCCAGGTCCTGAAGACCCCACCATCAATTCGAAATTGGTAGCACCAGTTGATGTAAGCTGAAGGATAGACCCTCCTAAAGTTCATCTTGAGACTAGGTTGGCCCCCTGGTAATGCTTTGAAGGCACATAAACTATTAATGAGAATGTTAAGATAAGAGGTCCTTTACAATTCCATACTTGAGGTCTTGAGCTTCAAATCTCAAAATTTAAGCCACAAGGTTATCTGCCTCCAAACGAACTTGGAAAGAGGCGTCTAGAAATTTAAAACCTATTCAAGGTTCTACAAGCATATGAAGAAGGTTGGAAACCTAGAAGTAAGATAGAGGGTTGACAACCAGCCAACGCACACCAGACTTGAAGTTGAGTGCTTAGTGTCAAGTGAACTTCTTGAACGATCAACCGAGAAGCAAGACCTCCACCATATGAAGCAAGGGGGCAAGAACAAAGGGACTCCATTGTTTCTACATCTTAGAACGAGAG
Source organism: Kitagawia praeruptora (assembly GCA_037693485.1). Lineage (NCBI taxonomy): Eukaryota > Viridiplantae > Streptophyta > Magnoliopsida > Apiales > Apiaceae > Kitagawia > Kitagawia praeruptora. Next base: position 59,846,186 of record CM075350.1, read on the forward strand.
TTAAAGGTTGAATGTTTGATAACCAACAACGAACGAGTTCTCCTTTTTAAATCAAGAACAACAAGTAACAAAAGCTATGAAAGCCACGATGCCAAACAGGGTTTCCAAGAACTCTAGCTTGATTCCAATGCAAAGAATTTGGACTCAAAAACAAGGAACTCAGGAACTTAAGAAATATCATTCAATCTAATCGAGGCCACAAGGCCGAGGCACCTCAAGGAAGCCTCAAGGCCAAGTAGCCCTAACCGAAGTCCCTCGCGAAGGGCAACAGCTGAGCTCGCCTGGCCGAGCACCTCCCGAAAGGCCATAGGTCGAAGTCACATAGTCGAAGACACCTAAAAGCCGAAAGTTGGCCATTATTTTGACCAAGATCCTGGTCGAAATGATCAAGAATCCTGATCGAAAATCCTTTCGACCAAGAAGCTGGGAAGGCCCTTATTTCGATCAGAATCCTGATCAAGGGTCAGGGTCAGATCCCTGATCAAAAATCCCTTCGACCAAGAGGCTAGGAAGGCCCTTATTTCGATCAGAATCCTGATCAAGAGTCAGGGTCAGGGTCAGATCCCTGATCGAAAATCCCTTCGACAAAGAGGCTAGGAAGGCCCTTATTTCGATCAGAATCCTGATCAAGGGTCAGGGTCAGATCCCTGATCGAAAATCCCTTCGACCAAGAGGCTAGGAAGGCCCTTATTTCGATCAGAATCCTGATCAAGGGTCAGGGTCAGATCACTGATCGAAAATCCCTTCGACCAAGAGGCTAGGAAGGCCCTTATTTCGATCAGAATCCTGATCCAAGGGTCAGGGTCAGATCCCTGATCGAAAATCCCTTCGACCAAGAGGCTAGGAAGGTCCTTATTTCAATCAGAATCCTGATCTAAATTCTGGTCTAAATCTTGATCTAAATCCTGGTACAAAAAAAAAAGAGGCTCGATTAAGGCCCCATTTAAAAAAAAAAAAACAAAAACAAAAATAAAATCGATCAAAGCTGATCGAAAAACACTTCGACCAGCTGAAATTTGGGTCCTTATTTCGACCAGCGCTGCTCGAGAAGTGCTTCGACCAGGAGAAAGCTGGAACACGTGAAAATTGGCAAAAATGCAATCTAGTACCCCAAGTTCTGCAAACTTTACAAAAGGAGCTGGAGTCCAAAAATACGATCCTAAATTACGAAACTATTAGGGCTGAGGACCCCTCCAAAATTACAAAAATTATTATTATTATTATTAACAATAATAATAATAAAATCCGAGTCGGATTTTATTCGAATGAAAATTTATCCAAGTGGGACACCTCTATTTTGGGGATCGAAATTATCCGAGATTCGGACAAAAGAATTATTATTATTGAATTATAATATTCAAAAAAAAAAAGGAGTGCAAAAAAAAAAAGAGTTGAATAGCAAAAAAAAAAAGTTTATCTTCGATCTCGATCCTGCTCGAATCGAGCAGGATTTCTGCTCGCCAATCTGTTCGACCAGCACAAATGTTGATCCTTATTTCGACCAGGTTAATATTCTTTTGCAAAAATTGCAGTTTGGTACCCCAAGTTGTGCTAAGTTAACAAGGTGGTCCCTATAGTTTACATATTCACAAAAAGGCCACTGTAATTTATAAAATTACAAAAAATACATGTGGGTAGATAAAAATTCCTAAATTATTAGGAATAATCAAGGAAAATACTTGTGGGTACATAAAAATTCCTAAATTATTAGTAAAAATTTAGAAAAATACCTGTGGGTACATAACAATTCCTAAATTGATAGGAAAAAATTAGAAAAATACCTGTGGGTACATAACAATTCCTAAATTGATAGGAAAAAATTGGAAAAATACCTGTGGGTACATAAAAATTTCTAAATTGATAGGAAAAATTTGGAAAATACCTGTGGGTACATAAAAATTCCTAAATTATTAGGAATAATTAAGGAAAGTGCCTGTTGGTACATTAAAATTCCTAAATTATTAGGAATAATTAAGGAAAATACCAGTGGGTACATAAAAATTCCTAGATTATTAGGAAAATTTAAGGAAAATACCTGTGGGTGCTTAAAAATTTCTAAAATTATTAGGATTAATTAAGGAAAATACCAGTGGGTACATAAAAATTCTTAGATTATTAGGAAAATTTAAGGAAAATACCTGTGGGTACTTAAAAATTTCTAAAATTATTAGGAATAATTAAGGAAAATACCTGTGGGTACATAAAAATTCCTAAATTATTAGGAAAAATCAAGAAAAATACCTGTGGGTACATAAAAATTCCTAAATTATTAGGAAAAATTACGGAAAATACCTGTGGGTACATAAAAATTCCTAAATTATTGGGAAAAATTAAACGAAAATACCTGTGGGTACGAAAGAATTCCTAAATATTTAGGAAAAGTACAGAAAAATACAAGAAATATTATAAAAATATTTTCTTGACAAATTAAGCAATTATTTATGCTAATAATGCATAAAAGCTCTATAAAAGTGCCAAAATTGCTATAAGCAAGCACAAGTTAAAGCATCGAATAAGGCAAATCGTCGTAAACATGTAGGTCGCTCCACACTTTGCAATAAAGACGATACTCGTGAAACACTAGTGTATTGAATCCCCGGTATGGGAACGAAAATAAACCCCAAGTCTCGAAAAAGGCAAATTAAACTTCTACAAAAACTTGAACGTTTTTCCAAAAGTTGGGGGGCAAATGATATGGGCTAAAAATAAGCCCTAAAGACACAATTAATGTTGCATTAATTGTACTTAGGCTGGTCCAAAGATGAAGCCTATTTATGAGGCCCGAAACCCCAATTAAATATTAATTTCGTAATTAATATTAAGGGCTAATTAATAGCTTGCAAATAAGAGCCAAATAAGGATATTATCACTACAAGGAGTAGCCTCCAAGGCACGCTGTCATACAAGGAAACAGACTCTTACAAGGAAGGAGTCTAGAACCTTCCTCAAGGCGGTGACTTGCCCACCAAGTCACCTAATCCAACTACGATTCTAGGGCTTCTCAGCCTATATAAAGGGTCTGACCCCTCATTCTAAGAATAACGTTTTTTGGGGCAGAACTCAATACGTCACTTACGTTGGCTTAATCCTCGATTAAGGACATACAAGCCACTACGTCCTAGGTGAGCCCTCGCCGCCATAGCCCCGAGGGCACCATCACCTAGAACTACATTTTGGCTTGATTCTTGATATTCATCAAGGTACGTAGGCATCTTGTTAGGACCGAGTTAGTCCCCGACAACAAGAACAGCCACCATTAAAGCACGAAGCTCACATACCCTGGCATTAAACACAAGCAAACCCTAGTCGCAATCTAATAACCTAATTTTTATTCCACAACATATATATATATATATATATATATATTATTGTTGTGAATGTTATCCGGATAATATATAAGTATAGTAGTATGTATAAGAGTTATTGGTCCATATGATTGGGACAAGTATCGAGGTCCATTGTTCGTACTCGAAGGGAGATAAATGTTTTGGAAGACTATCTTGTTAATTATTGGAGGTGATGAGATATTTGATCTGGATCATTTTATTCGAATCCATGATCAAAGCAGTCATTCATATTTCTCCTCTTATATTTTGAGAGGAGAGTGATTTATTGGAAGTAGTAATCGTTCATTGTTCCGAACGATAATAATTATTATAAGTTGAGGTGCACGTGGAATTATACGTGTCATCTAAGATAAAGAGTATATTGAGGTGCACGTGGAATTATACGTGCCATCTAAGATAAGGAGTATATTGAGGTGCACGTGGAATTATACGTGACATCCAAGGTGATAAGTGTTAAAGGTGCCCAGGGATACTCTGGTACCCCAGGTTCTGGACTGGAGATAGTGTAAGAGACTGGTACGGTGACCAGCCGAACAAAGGTGTATAAAAGCCCGGATGCGGCTTAGGGTGTGATAGGCGGATCATCCTTCTACCGGTAGTAAATTGCAAGATGTATGGACTGATCATCCATTACAGCCCAGCGGATAAGAATCTCATGAATATAGTCCATCAGCCGTGTAATTAATACCACAGGCAGGTATTAATTGAAGTATGAATATTATATTCTTACTCAGTTTTTGCGGGTAAATTTCAGTATGATGAGGAAATTATGGGGAGTCTTTTCTCGAAGAAGTTTGTAGTATATATATATATATATATATATATATATATATATATATATATATATATATATAAGTAATATCCAAAGTGGGAGAGTTTAAGGATTCAATTGTTTATTGTTAATCAAAAGAGGAATATATTTTCGAAATGATTTTGATAGTACATTGTTGAAGTACAATTCATATCTTTGAGTATAAATATATATATGATTCTGGTGTATAAAAGTTGTTGGCCATTCTTTGGCTCATTCTTTCTATTTAAATATTATTAAACAGCGGCGATCAGAGCTGGCACTAGTACGACGAACCGTGATAAGAGGAAAGGTCCTGCAACGGACGTAGCATGCTAGGAGAAAGGTTTCGGATATGAGAATAAGGTGGAAGAAGTATTATGAATTATATTGTGATATATGGGATTAACTGTTAAGTATTGTAATAGCTCTAGTGCTTTGAAGCTGTAATAAGATTATGGAGGATACTCTGATGTGTAAACACTTTTTGATTAGTAAGTTCTTGTTCTAAGACTATAACCTGTGAAGTAGATTATGGAGTGTATTATGAATATTGTTGTAGATTATATTGTAAGCAGGTGGTAGAATATTCCGCAAAGGTATGTATCGGTATGGTTAAGGTTGTGATGATCCAGATTCCTAGTAAGGGATTAGGAGGTGTTACATCGAAGCTCACTGATTTACCCTTCTTTGTCTTGATGAGTTTTGGTGGCAAACTTAGAGCTGGATTTGGTACTCTTGGTCTTCGCCCTACTCCACCAGTTTGTTCTTTCCCACAACATTTATAGTCTCTTTTTAATACTTTTTCGACAACATTCTCATGTCTGATGTCACTAATTTTGACAAAAGTGACAGGGTTGAGAGGAATCAGTTGAAGAATTTGTGCGTCATAATTTAGGTGTTGAAGTCTTTGAACGCCTTATAGAGCCTTTTTGCTCAAGTAATTATAATTAGTATCAGTAATGTAATGACTCTTTACTACAGCTATAGAATAAGTTGTCATCTTCGTTTTATAGTTATGTCGTAACCATCTTTAGCGGTGGAATTAAAAAACCTCAAAGATATATATTTAGCTTTATATGAAGAATAATACAGATAAAATGAATAACTTAACTGACAAAAATGATTTTTAGACATGCAGGTGTTTATGTTAGAGATCCTTCAAAATTGAGTATGAAAGTTGCATTTGGTAAAGTTTGGAAGCTTGAGCAAAATGGTGGTAGCATTATCGGTGGAGCCTTTAAACCTATCTAGGTGAGGAAAGAATGACCAAGACAAAGAATTTCTTTTTCGTGTTACCGAAGATCATCACAATGGACATGAGAAGAATCCGCTTCATCATTTCTCGAAAAGGATGCTATTGTCAAGGAGAAGAGAGGTGTAACTGATAGGCTGATTACTGTTAAAAAAGGAAAATTGTTATTTGTAACACGATTGATTATGACAAAGCAAATGTATTACGAATATGCCACATTGTTGAAGAAAAATATTGTTTTTTTCTTTTAAATGCCTAGTCTGTGATGTTACAGTAGGACTGAAGTCTTTGCCATTAGAAGGTTCGGGCAAATTTTACCTCCGATCATTTGAATAATACTTTAGCTGCTTGCTTTGACAGAAAATTGAGAGAGGATGGGGATGGCTAAAAAATTAAGAGAGGTAGGTTTTATTAGAATATTGATGGCAGAGATTTTTTGTTTTGGAAGATGCAAATTGAAGATTATTTGTATCAGAAAAAACTACACGAACCACTGGAGGAGAAAAAGCTAGATTCAATGGATCAGAAAGAATGGAAGTTATTGGATAGGCAAGCTCTCGATGTTGTCAGATTGACTTTGGCGAAGAACGTTGCATACAATATCGTCAAGGAAACGATAACTTATGGATTGATCAAGGCGTTATCAAATATGTATGATAAGATGTATGCTTCAAATAAGGTATATTTGTGTCGCTTGTTGTTTGCCACGAGATTGAATGAAGGTGATTGTGTTGCTGATCATGTTAACGAATTTAACTCTATCCTATCAAGATTGACATTAGTGGATATTAAATTCGATGATGGAGTACAAGCCTTGTGGTTGGTATCCTCGTTACCTGACAGTTGGTCAGGATTTGTCACTGCTATTTGTAATTCATCTGGGAGTAGTAAGATGACTTTTGATGGAGTTCGAGATGCGATTCTTGGAGAAGATATTCGTAGGAGAAACTCAGGAGAGTCGTCAGGTTCCTTGTTGAGTACTGAGAGTAGAGGCAGAAATTCCGATAGGGGATAGAATCAGGGGCGTAGCAGATCGAAGTCACAGAAGAGAGGACAGTCCAAAGATCGCAAGGAGATTGTTTGTTGGAATTTTCAGAAGAAAGGTCACTTCAGAAATCAGTGTACGGCTCCCGCAGCTCCTAAAGGAAAGAAGAAAGAGGATAATTCAGCTAATGTAGTTGAAGAAGTGGCGGATGACGATGCTTTGATTTGTTGTGTTGAATGTTCGGTTGAATCATGGGTTATGGATTCTGGTGCATCTTTCCATGCTACCCCTTACAAGGATTTGATGTTAAATTTTAGACTTGGAAATTTTGGTAAAGTTCGTCTTGCTGATGATGAGACTTTGGATATTACTGGCATGGGAGATATTAATCTCAAGACCTCTTTGGGGACTATCTAGACGTTGAAAGATGTAAGGTACATTCATGGACTGAAGAAGATGTTGATATCTGTGGGTCAGTTAGATAAGGAAGGGTATCGAGTTACTTTCAGAGACGGACATTGGAAGGTTATAAAGGGGAATCTAGTTGTTGCTCGTGGAGAGAAAAAGGGGATGTTGTACATAGTTGAACAATCTAACTATGAAGCAAATGCAGTTGCTGATGAGATTGAATCTTCAACTTTGTGGCACCAAAGACTTGGTCATATGAGTGAAAAGGGTATGAAGCTATTAACTTCGAAGGGGAAGATTCCAGAGCTGAAGAATGTGGAAGTTGGGTTCTGTGAGCCATGTGTTCTTGGAAAGCAGAAATGAGTTACTTTTGTAAAATCAGGGAGGACACCCAAGGCTGAGAGGTTAGAGCTAGTTCATACAGATGTATATGGTCCAACAACAGTAATTGCGTCGTTGGGAGGGTCACGCTACTACGTCACTTTCATTGACGATTCCACTAGAAAGGTATGGGTTTATTTTTTGAAGAATAAATCAGATGTGTTTGCTACTTTCAAGAAGTGGAAGACTGAAGTTAAAAATCAGACCGGTTTGAAGATTAAGAGTTTGATGTCAGATAATGGTGGTGAGTACAGTAGTGATGAGTTTAAAAGCTATTGCGCAGAATATGGGATTAGAATGATCAAAACAATTCCAGAGACATCGCAGCAGAATGGTGTTGCAGAGCGCATGAATAGAACCTTGAATGAGAGGGCCACGAGTATGAGGTTGCATGCAGGGTTGCCAAAGACTTTTTGGGTAGATGCAGTTAGCACGGCAGCGTATCTCATAAATAGAGGACCTTCAGTTCCTATGGGGTTCAAGATTCCTGAAGAAGAGTGGCAGAAAAAGGAGGTAAATCTTTCGCATTTGCAAGTTTTTGGTTGTGTTTCTTATGTGCGTGTTAAAAATTCTGACAGGGATAAGCTTGATCCAAAAGCAAAGAAGTGTAGCTTCATTGGTTATGGCTCAGATGATATGGGTTACCTTTTCTGGGATGAACTGACGAAAAAGGTTGTTAGAAGTAGAGATGTTACTTTTAACGAAAGTGCAGTGTACAAGGATAAGCTTGCAGTCGATTCTGAGTTTGCAAAAGAACAACCCGAGAAAGAGAAAATAGTGCTTGAAGATATTGCAGAAGAAGATCTTTCAGGAAATAGTGGGAGTTTGGGGAATGGTGATGACACAGTTCCAGTTACTCCACAGGCTGAGGTAAGAAGATCTAGCAGAATTGTGAGGCCACCACAAAGATTTTCTCCTTCAACATATTATATGTTATTGACCGAAGATGGAGAGCCTCAGTGTTATTCAGAGGCAGTTCAGGTGGATGATTCAGTTCAGTGGAAATCAGCCATGAAAAAAGAGATGAGTTCTCTTGAGAAGAATGAAACTTGGTCTTTAACAGAATTACCAGCATGAAAGAAGGCTCTACAGAATAATTGGGTGTTCCGGATCAAAGAAGAACATGATGGTAGCAAGAGATACAAGGAGAGGTTAATAGTCAAGGGTTATCAACAGAAAAAGGGTATTGACTATACTAATATATTTTCTCCGATTGTTAAGATGACTATTGTTAGAATTGTGCTAAGTATTGTGGCTGCAGAGGAGTTACATCTAGAGCAACTAGATGTTAAGGCCACGTTCTTACATGGTGATCTTGAGGAAGACATCTACATGGTACAACCAGAGGGATTTCAGGTAGCTGGGGAAAAAACCATGTTTACAAACTTATAAAAAGCTTGTATGGTTTGAAGCAAGCGCCAAGACAATAATACTTGAAGTTTGATAGCTTTATGATGAATAGTGGGTACACTAGGAGTGCTATGGATCATTGTTGTTATTTTAAACAATTTGATTCATCTTATATCATATTATTGTATGTTGATGACATGTTGATAGCAGGATCAAACATGAAGGAAATCAATAGGTTAAAGAGCCATATGTCTGAGGAGTTTGAGATGAAGGATATGGGTGCAGCAAAATAGATACTTGGTATGAGCATCATAAGGGATAGATCTGAAGGTACTTTAAAATTATATCAAGAGAAGTATATTGAGAAATTGTTGTAGAAATTCAGTGTCCAAGATGCGAAGATCAGAAGTACACCGTTGGCGACTCACTTTAATCTCACGAAGAAGCAGTCACCTAAAATGGATGAAGGCAAGAAAGATATGGCTAAAGTTCCGTATGTATCTGCAGTTGGCAGTTTGATGTATTCTATGGTGTGTACAAGGCCAGATATTGCTCATGCGGTTGGAGTTGTTAGCAGGTTCACGTCTAATCCAGGATGAGAGCATTGGGAAGCAGTCAAGTGGTTGTTGCGCTACTTGAAAGGCACGTCCAAGGTTGCGTTATGTTTCAGTAAGAAAGATGTTATCTTGGAAGGGTTCTCTGATGCAGATTTGGGTGGATGTTTGATACAAGAAAAAGTACTACGAGATATATTTTCATGTTGGGTGGCACATCAGTTAGTTGGATGTCTCGATTTCAAAAGAGTGTTGCTCTTTCAACCACAGAAGCAGAATATATGGCTATCTCTGAAGCTAGCAATGAGATGATTTGGTTGAAGAATTTTCTTAAGGAGTTGGGCAAAAAACAGGCGGACAGTGCTTTGTATAGCGATAGTCATAGTGCTATTCATCTTGCGAAGAATCCTGTGTTTCATTCTAGGACGAAGCATATTCAGCTAAGGTATCACTTTATAAGAGAGTTGATTAGCAATGATACTTTGTCCTTAAAGAAAATCCTTGGTTCAAAGAATCCTGTAGATATGTTGACTAAGGTGGTTACTAATGAAAAGTTGAAGTTTTGCCTAGCTTCAACTAGCCTTCAGAACTGATTGATGAGAAGGCGCTGCACTAGTTTGAGTTATTGATCGAGGGATTATTTGTTACTAGATTTACAAGAGTGAAGTGAAGATGTGGTCCGACTCCAAGTGGGAGATTGTTGGGTTTGTGGAGTCTATCAGGTTTCAGAATTGGATTCTGACTTGAGTTAGGAATTCCTGAATTGGACTCTAATTAAAGTTAGGATTAGAGTTAGGAATTTCAGAATTAAACTCTGATTTGTTTAGACCCAGTTTCTTCTCTTATAAATACTCATGTAATTGTAACATAACATAACAACACAACACAACACAATTGTGAGAGATCAATACAAAATTAGTGCGGCTCGTGGAGTAGGAATTTCCAAACCACGTAAATCTTTGTCTTGTGTGATTGTCATTTATTTTCTTGTTCTTGTTTATTCGCTTTGGGTTTTGCTTTCGTTGTTGTATACTCAACAGACTGTACACTTGAATTTCGACAAATGATTTTTTTACTCAACGATCGTTGGAAAGCAAAATTAGCAATGAAGTATACTTATATGGATCGAATATTACTTTTGATAGCAACCTCGACAAGAAAATATGCGGTCGAACAAAAAAACATTTGACAACAATCTAAGAAGTGATGACTAAGAAGCGTGTTCAAGGTAGCAGGGCAACATTTAATAATCAATCTAATCATCATCGTTATTGTCATTGTAATTCAAGTACTAAATTTAGATGAAGCAGAGATAAAAACCTTTTTGAGAGAAATAAAAAAAGTTGGGAAAAAAAGACAAAAAATAAAACTTTTGAATTGTTATTGAAGATTGGATAACTAACTGAAAATAATTTGTTGTAACAGATAATTTTGTTGTAACAGATAATAAAACGATGATCGCTGACTATGATTCGAGATTTGAGACTTTAAGATAAAAGTTACACAAAAAATAAGAGCAATTTAGAGAGACTAAAAGTAATAAAATTAGGTTTAAGTCATTGATTACTAGTACATAAGAAGTCAAGATGCAATGTAAATCTAAATAAAAGCTAAGTTTTAGGTAAGTATTGATTATCGTGAACTTATTAAAGCAACAAGAAATTTCTATCAATTATAACACTTGGTTTATGTAAAAATGTAATTTTGAGATTCATTAGTTGCTTGCATTCATGGTGGGTTAGAATACTTTTTGATGAATGATTATTCTTCCGGATACATGAAATTTACATATTTAACAAATTTAAATATATTATAGACATTATTAGATACTTCCTCCGTCTCAATCATTTCTATACGCTTTTTTTAAAGTGTCTGACACGCATTCTAAGGTGCATAACTAGTATAGTTCAATACCTTATTTTTTAAATTTTCTTTTTTTGTATAAAAGTAGGATGTTCTATTTTTATAAAAATGTTGTGGAATAAAAACTAGGTTATTAGATTGCGACTAGGGTTTGCTGTATTTAATGCTAGGGTGCGTGAGCTTCGTGCTTTAATGGTTGCTCTCGTGCTCGTGGCTGAATCTGCCTTCACAAGATGCCTACGTACTTTGATGCGTATCAAAGATCAAGCCAAAAACGTAGTTCTGAGAATGAGGGGTCAGGCCCTTTATATAGGCTTAGAAGCCCTATAATCGTGGTAGAATTAGGTGACGTGGTGGGCAAGTCACCGCCTTGAGGAAGGTTCTAGACTCCTTCCTTGTAGGAATCAGTTTCCTTGTTGAAGTAGGTGCCTTGGAGGCTAAGTCAGGCATGAGTAATATCCTTATTTGACTCTTATTGCTCAGCTGGTTATTACCCTTAGTATTAATTACGAAATTAATATTATAAATAGGGTTTGGGCCCATTTAATGGGCCCCACGTTTTGACCATATTGGGCCTAATTAATGCCACATTAAATATGTCTTCAGGGTTTATTTTTAACCCATATCATTTGCCCCCCAACTTCTAGGAAAACTGATCAGGTTTTCCTTGAAGTTTTAACGGCCTTTTTCGAGACTCGGGTCAGGGCTCATCTTTATACACTAGTGTTTCATGAGTATTGTCTTGATGTAAAGCGTGGAACGACCGACGCGTTTACGACAATGTTAATTTGATGCTAATCGGCACTAATCAGCTTTAAACGATGTTAAACGATGCTAAAAGGCGTTAAACGGTGCTAAACGGCACTAATCGACACTAAACGATGCTAAACGCGCTAATCGGCACTAAACGGTGCTAATCGGCACTAAACGGTGCTAAACGCGCTAATCGGTACTAAACGGTGCTAATCGGCACTAAACGGTGCTAAACGCGCTAATTGACACTAAACGGTGCTAAACGCGCTAATCGACACTAAACGGTGTTAAACTTCAAACTCAGTTTTCACTTTCCTTGATTATCAAATCGGAAAAATAAAAACAAAAATTCGCAACCCCGACTCGAGCATCGTTACCAGTCTGCCGAGTCAAAAACCCGTACCGATAGTCGACGTCGGTCGGCCAACGCACGCGCGGGAAGCCAGTCGGCCAGGAGGTTAGTCTGCCAAAATATTTTTTTTTTTTTGGAACGGAGCCAAAAAACCCATATTGACGATCAACGTCGGTCGGCTGAAGGACCTTCGGGTAGCCAGTCGGCCAGGAGGGCGGCCGGCCGGATCAAGAAACTGCATCGATGGTCGGCGTCAGTCGGCTGATGCTCCAAAAAGAGGCCAGTCGGCTGGGAGAGGGGTCGGCCAAAATTTTTTCGATTTTTTTTTTTACCCATACCGACGATCAACGTCGGTCGGCCGAAGGACCCTGGGGAAGCCAGTCGGCCGGTTCAAGTCCTTGCACTGAAGGTCGACGTCGGTCGGCTGGTGCTCAAAAAAAGAGGCCAGTCGGCCGGTTCGTTGGTCTGCCAAATTTTTTTTTTTGAACCCGTATCGACGGTCGATGTCGGTTGGCCGAGGCGTACACGGGAGGCTAGTCGGCCGGGAAGGCGGTCGGCCGGTGAGTCAGTCGGCTGGAACAAGATCTCGCACCGATAGTCGGTGTTAGTCGGCCAAAGCTCTCCCGGAGAGCCGGTCGGCCAATGACCCGGTCGGCCGAATTTTTTCAGTCGATCGAAGCAAAATCTCGACGCGATGATCGATGTCGGTCGGCCGGAGCCTTCCATTGGAGCCCGGTCGGCCGGTTCTTGGTCGGCTGGGCGAAACCTCGTGCTGACTATCAATGTCAGTCGGCCGGAGCCTTCCGTTGGAGCCCGGTCGGCCGGTTCTCGGTTGGCTGGGCGAAACCTCGTGCTGACTATCAATGTCAGTCGGCCGTAGCCTTCTGTTGGAGCCCGGTCGGACGGTTCTCGGTCGGCTGGGCGAAATCTCGTGCTGACTATCAATGTCAGTCGGTCGGAGTGCCCCCGGTGCCTCAATCGGCCGTGTTTCGGTCGGCCGTCTTCGACATCAAATCTTGAAATCTCGTACCGATGATCGCCATCAGTCGGCCGAAGCTCCCCCGGGAGGTCATTCGGCCAGTGGTCGGTCGGCCGGAGGCCTTCTCGGGAGTTCGATCGGCCGGCCCTCGGAGCTTGGTCGGCCTTTTGCTCGGTCCTTGAACTTTAATGTCAATATTCGAACGTCGATATTTGGACCTTAATGTCAGTATTCGATCGTCGGATGTCATTATTTAAAGTCGATGACCAAACAGACATTCTTGACTTCAAATTGGCTTTCACAACTTTCGTGACCTTCTGGGCCTTAACTCACTTGTTGAATTCTTGGTTTTAAACCTTGAATCCATTTATGGTTGTCGGTTATAACTAACCCTTCATTCTCATTCTAAGATGTGGATCTTGTAGTGAAGCTTTTTAGTTCTTGCCCCCTTACTTCGTGTGGTGGAGGTCTTGCTTCTCGGTTGATCGTTCAAGAAGTTCATTTACCACTCAGCACTTGACTTCAAGTCTGGTGTGCCTTGGCTAGTTGTCACTCCTCTATCTTGACTCTAGGATTCCAACCTTATTCTTATACTCATATAACTTTGCTTAGGTTTCAACTTAGCTAATGACTCTTGATTCGAGCCCTTAAACTCAAACGACAAACTCGATTGGAGGCAGACAGCCTTGTTGGCCATCAAGGCTTAATTTTTGTGTTGAGATTTGAGATTCAAGATTTTAAGTATGGAATGACAAAGGATCTCTTATCTCAACACTTTCTCACTAAAAGTTTCTGTGCCTTCAAGGCATTATCAGGGAGCCAACCAGTCTCAAGATGAGCTTTGATAGGATATATCCTTCAACTTCCTTCATCAATCGGTGCTACCAACTTAGAGTTGATGGTCGGGGCCTTCAAGACCTAGAAGGAACCACTCCCTGCATAATTCTCTATCTCAGAAGAAGCGAATTTAGACAGGGCATCGGCCATAACGTTCTCATTTCTTGGAATATGCTCCACATAGCACTCATCAAACTGAGTCGTAACAACTTTTAGAACTCGCAAATACTGCTTCCTCGAGGTTGTTATCAATGCCAAAGCAAACTTCTTGATGGTTGAGTAATTCAACTCAGCTCCATGCAACACCTTGCTAACATAGTAAATGGGTTTCTGAACCTTTTTCTCTTCTCGAATGAGGACGGCGCTCAGCGCTTGTTTGGATACCACCAGGTATAGATAAAGAGTCTCCCCGGGACTAAGTTTGGCCAACAACGGGGCTTCTGCCATGTACCTCCTCAATTGCTCAAAGGTCTCTTAGCTCTCAGTAGTCCACTCACAATTTTTCACTTTTTTCAATGCTTGAAAGAATGGCAAGCATTTGTCACCAGACTTGGAGATAAATCTCCCCAGGGCTGCAACTCGGCCGGTTAACTTCTGTACATCTCGTATAGAACGGGGTGGTTCCATGTCCAAGATCGCTTTGATCTTATCAGGGTTGGCCTCTATGCCTCTCTTCGAAACCATTAATCCCAAAGATTTTCCTGATCCAACGCAAAAAACACAATTGGCTGGGTTCAACATCATCTTGTGGTGCCTCAGCACTTCGAATGCCTCTTTGAGGTGCTTGATACGGTATGCCTTTAATAGGCTCTTGACTAACATGTCATCAACATAGACCTCCATGGTTTTCCAAATCATAAGGGCCTGCATTCTTTGGGATGTCATTCTTGTGCATCTTAATCTGATTGTAGCTGCTGAACCCATCCGTGAAGCTCAACATCTCATGTCCAGCTATGGAAATTATCAACATGTCTATCCTTGGCCGGGGGAAACAGTCCTTCGGGCATGCATCATTCAAATTAGTGAAGTCTATGCACATCCTTCACTTCCCATTTGCCTTCTCGACCATCACAGACTCAGCCAACCATTCGGGGAACTGAATTTCTTCAATAAACCCAGCCTCTAAGAGCTTGTCAACTTCTTGCTTAATGACATCTTGCCTTTGAGGAGCAAAATTCCTCTTCTTCTATTTTATTGTCTTTCGTTCAGGATCGATATTCAACCGAAGGGTTATAAATTGGGGATCAATCCCTGGCATATCAGCCGTTGTCCAAGCAAATACATCATTGTTCTCTATTGGTCTTCATCCTTGGATCCTCAATCAAGGTACTTAAGACATATTGAAGAGTAGCTAGTCCTTTACATCTTCGGCCTTGCATGGCTTTGATTGTTGCGTGTGGCTTTTATCTGCTCGTCTTTTAACCTGGGTCCTTCACGGACTTAAACTCTTATTTGGTCGTGATGTAACCTAACTCTTGACCCTTCGGGGTCTTTATTTTAGCATTTGCTTGTTCTCCATTCGTGTATTCTTTTATTTTCGGTACTTGGTCATCCTTAACTTGCACTCATCAGGTGCTTGGCACATAAATAAAATCACACAATAAATGAATGGAAAACAAACTTGCATTAATAACTTGAAATGGGTTCAACCCTTACATAAGGTACTACCGTCCTACTCGGAGCAACATGCTCTTCAATAGTTTCAATGAACCTTATTTCTGCTTCTATTAGACAAATAAGAAGCTAAGTTCTACTAGGATAACTTGAGCCCATCGGGGCTTTACAAGACTAGGCCTGCACCAGATTTTGTTTTTGATGCTCCATCAAAATAGAGCACCCACCACTCCTTCTGGTCTCCTCCTTATTATTCTGAGGTTCACTTCCTGCTTGGGGTATTACCTCCTGCCCCCCGACTTCTTGGTTTCCAATGGTACATTCAACCACGAAGTCAGTTAACGCCTTAGCCTCAATGGCTGTCCGAGGCTTCTGTGCGATGTCCTCTGACGGCCTTTCTTGACGTTTCTTACTACTGCGGACATCCATGTCTTCAATCGGAAGGACCTACCCCCGACTCCATCAGGCCTTAACGAGGCTACATAATAGCTTCGTGCCATCTTTTGATCACCTTTATGTTCTCCAACACCATTCCTGGTCGGGAACTTGATCTTCATATGATAAGTTGAGGCGACAGCCTTGAATGCATGAAGTCCAGTCCTTCCGAGGATAGCGTTGTACGTTGAAACCGCCTTGATTACCAGGAAGTTCAACATCTTAGTGGCCTCCTTGGGCTCCTGTCCAATAGTTACAGGCAACTGAATAGTCCCTTCAACTTTGGATTCTACTCCATTAAATCCATATATAGGCATGTTATTGGGGGTCAACTGAGAATCACTGTACCCCATCTTCATAAATGCATCATGAAATAGAATGTCAACAGAAGCTCCATTGTCTATCAAGACTCGCTTCACCTCTGAGTTACCAATCACAGAAGTTATGACCAACAGGTCATCATGGGGGAACTTCACCCCTTCCAAGTCTGAGTCATCAAAATGAAAGGCAGAGTGTATTAACTTGTAACACTGTAACTAATGTAACTCAATTAAAAGAAAAGATACTTAACCAGAAGACAATCAAGAACAAGAAGTCACAAGGAATCAACACTAAATGAAGACAAGGTAATTGATACAATTGAACATGTTAACTATGATCAAGCCAAGAAGAAATCATTGAGAGAAGTTCAAGCCAAAGTTGTTCAGGCCTCAGTGATTTGAGAATTCGAGATTCAAGATCATAACTATCAGTATCAACAAGACCAATTGATTTCAAGTGAACAAGAAGGAAAGCAAATATTGGAAAGCCAAGTTACTAAGTGAATATGGTAATTTATTCAAGAAGCAGAAACACTATCAAGACTAGTCACTTATGAACCAGACCAGTGCATCAAGTGTCAGGACATTGATAGCAAGTTTATGTCAGTAATAAAGATCCATGTTCAAGAGCTTGTAGAAGAACAAAGAAGATATGAAGATATCACAAGCTCAAGATGTGCATTGAAGTTTCAAGTTGAAGACCAGAATATTTTCTAAGTACTAAATGTTCTAGATGGCTAAGTCGAAATTCTCAAGTAGAAGTTCTACTTAGAATTTCGAGATGGCTAAGTAGAAATTCTCAAGTAGAAGTTCTACTTAGAGTGCAGCTTCAACATGACACATGGCATCTTCTGATTGGCAGATTTCCAAGCTTTCAAGATAAGACAAGATTTATGTGGACATCATTGGGCCACGTACATCTTAGTCTTTGAAGACTACAGGTCATAGATTACATGTAGTATAAATAGAAGCACTTGTGTAATGTTTTAGTTAGTGAGCAATATTGAGAAAAACACAAGAAAGAGAGAGAGAGTATTCACAGAGCTTAGAATCATTCACTTCTCTCTGAACTTCTGTTATACTTTGTAATGAATGTTGTAGCAACCTTTTCAAGTTATATATAAAGAAATATATTCCTTGAATCTGTGTGTTCATTTATTGCATCGTATTTATTGCTTCTCATAATCGAAAAGTTGTATTCACCCCCCCTCTACAACACATTTGGACCTAACAATTGGTATCAGAGCGGATGTTTAACATACAAAACATAGATCCTTGTGTTTGGTAGAAGAATCGTGAGTTTTCATTTTCTAGATCTACTTTTCATTTTTTTCGAAAAGTAAGCTTTAATTCGTTTCCAGTGAAAACTCATCCGGGAAAAATTATTTAAATACTCCAGGTGTGATTATTTGGCTTGGGTGTATTTTAATTAATTTTTGTGAATTAATCTGGGTTCATTAATATTTGGTGTTCTTGAGTGTTCATCATCTGTTCTTATCAAAGAATATAACCCAACAACTTTTCAATTTCCTTTTCAAAGAAATTATAGTCAAAAAGGTGTTTTTGGTACTTTTGATTTGATTATTATTCCTTGGCCGAAAGCAAAAGAAAGTGTACTCAGTGCTTAGCAAGTGGGTTAGTCACTTTCGGTGTGTAAAGTAATCAAAAGTCAAAAAGGTGATATTGTTTATTCAATATTAAAGTAATCTGCATAAAATTATTCTAAGGACAAAAAGTTCTACATAGAATTTCGACTTGAGATTTTCTACATAGAATTTCGACTTGGACAATTTCTACTTGGTGAATTTCGACTTGGACAATTTCTACTTAGAGAAATTTCGACTTGAGCAAAATTTCTACTTAGAGAAATTTCGACTTGGCAGAAGTTCTACATAGATATTCTACATAGCCTAGTCTTGGGTACTTAGAAACTTTTAGTGACCAGATTTGAAATGGCTCCTAAAAATTCTTTCAAGATCCCAATGTTCAACCGAGATCACTATGAAGAATGGGTTTTCAGAATGAGACTCTACTTGGAGACTATTAATCCTGAGTATCTGGAAGTCCTTGAAAAAGGTAAATTCGTTCCAATGAAAGCTATTCCTGAGCGTACGGAAGGAGAGGAGGTTATACCTGCTCGGTCTGAGCCTAAAAAGGCAGCGGACTTTACGGATGCTGACAAGGAGCAAATAGCTTATGATACTTCTGTAAGACAAACCTTGATGGAATCTCTTGATCATGAAATGTTCAACATAGTCAAAGGTTTGAATACAGCAAAGAAGATTTGGGACAAGATAGAAGTTGTCATGGAAGGATCTGCAGAGGTTAGAAGCAATAAGACACTTATACTCAAGATAGAGTATGACACCTTTAGAATACGAAAAGGAGAAAGCATAACAGATGTCTATCTACGATTCAGTCAGTTGGTATTGGATTTGAATCTGAGAGGTGTTACTCTCCCCATGGTTGAGACCAATACGAGATATCTGAGGAACCAGCCAAAGAGCATTGAACATAGGGTCTACGCAATCAGAGAAACCAGAGATTTGCATACAACTTCTCTGGAAGAATATTATGGAATTCTGAAGACCTATGAGCTGGAGACACTTCAAGATCAAGCATGGGACAATGATTCAAAAGGAAAAGAAACTGCATCAGGATTAGTTGCTGATGAGGAGGAGTCTAAAAAGGCAATGGTTGCAGCAAAGCCTAAATCATCACCTGCACCACATCAAGTTGATAATGATGACGAGTGCGCATCTAACAGTGATGATGACTACTTCACCCAAGAAGAGCTGGACAACATGGACGATAGTGTCGTGGCATACATGGCAAGGAAGTTCAGCAACATGAGATTCAGAAAGAGCAACCGACCACAGAGAAATTCTTCATCTTATTATCGGGCTGCTAAGGGTGGTGGTAGTTCGTCAGGCTACCAAGGTAAAGGCAAGAGTACCAGCTACAAATCTCCTTTGGATTTCAAAATGAAGTTCAAATGCTATAACTGTGGAGAACCTGGACACTTTGCCTCGGACTGCAAAAAGCCTAAACAGACTTATCCAAAAGAGACATTTGAAGCCCTCAAAAGCAAGTATGAATCACTGGTGAAAGAAAAACATGGTAAAAGAGCTTTAGTAGTAACAGAAGGAAGAGCTTGGGATGATTCAGATGAGGAAGATGTTACTCATGTAGCAAACTTTGCGCTCATGGCTGAGACATCAGAGGAACCAGAGGTACCAGTTCTAACCCTTAAAGTAGAAATGTCTATTGATGATTATAAGGAACAGAACGGGGCTCTTAGCGAAGAGATCTACATGTTGTGCAAAAGCCTAGACACTTCTCAAAAGGAACAGAAAACACTTGTCGCCAAAAGCAGAATGCTTGAGGCAAAAGTGGAAGAGTTAGAGGCCGCTTGCACTGTAGATACTTCTCTAAGAGATTTTATTAAATCTTTGGAACACAAGCTCGTCCTTAAGGAAGAAATAGAATCATGTTTAAGGAACAAACTAGCTGAGTTAGAAACTAAATGTGAAGCTTACAAACTAGCTGCTAGTAAAGTGAATGTAGATAATGACGTATTTAAGAAGATAACTGGAGTAGGTGTAGGACTTGATTATTCTGACCTATCTAAGAAAGAAGGCAAGAGACATATCGATCCTAGCTCCAGTGACCTTAAAAAGGAAACACCTAGTATTCTTAAATCTTCTGTCAAACCCATCTACAAACACCTTGTTCCTAGAATAGAAGAAGAAGAGACTGAATTGATAGCTAGATATGAGATTGAGATGGAAGATCGTCAGAAAGCACAACCTATAACTCCTATTAAACAAGTTAAAATCAATTTCCCTAGTGATGAATCTAGACTAGGAATAGGAGCTAAGGCTGTTAAACAACAAGGGAAGAAAGGCATAAAAGAGGTTAAGGCTGAACGAATAAAGAAAGCATGTTATCACTGCAAATCTACTGAACATCTTTCTTATGCATGTAAAGCTAACATAAATGTTCCTACTGCACATGCCATGCCTGTCACACATACAATGAATAATCTGCATCAGAATCATGCACAGTGTGGTCAACCTAATTGTATGCCATGCACTTTTAACGTCATGCAAACTTTTGTGAATTTAATGAATGCATCTAGCCAGTCATGCTCAAATACTGCTGCTAGTTCAAACAACAAAAAGAAGTTTGGGAGAGCCAAGACTGTCAGTCCTCCTAAAGTTAGGAGTGACAAACCTTCTCCTAGGACTGATAAATATGTCAAGTCTGAGAAAGGAAAGGAGGAAGTCGAAAGCTCTAGTTATGTTAAGAAAAGTGCATCTCCTGTTGTTAAATCTGTTGATTCTAAATCTTATCGAAAAGCCGGGCCCAATCAAAGTTGGGTTCCGAAGAAAGTCTAATCAATCTGTTATTGCAGGGCATTAAGCAAAAGAGAAATAAAGTTATATGGGTGCTAGACAGTGGAGCATCGAGGCATATGACTGGAGACAAGTC
Source organism: Kitagawia praeruptora (assembly GCA_037693485.1). Taxonomy (NCBI): domain Eukaryota; kingdom Viridiplantae; phylum Streptophyta; class Magnoliopsida; order Apiales; family Apiaceae; genus Kitagawia; species Kitagawia praeruptora. Next base: position 59,866,903 of record CM075350.1, read on the forward strand.
CCTGCTTACAGAGTTGGTTATGAAAGCTGGCCCTTATGTTACCTTTGGAGATGACAGCATAGGTGTGACAAAGGGATATGGCAAACTAAAAACTGGCAATGTCATCATTGAAGATATTTCCTATGTTGAGGGATTAAAGCATAATTTGTTGAGTATCAGTCAATTCTGTGACAAAGGTTACGAAATTGTCTTCAACAAGAAAGGTGTATCAATCACTCACATCAAGGAAGGTTCATTGGCTTTGAGAGGAGTTCGAAAGGCAGATCTTTTTGTTGCAGACATGGATTCAGCAAATCAGAATGAAGTCACCTGTTTCTACAGCAAAGCTTCGGATGATGAAAGCTGGTTATGGCACAAAAAATTATCTCACTTAAACTTCAAAACGATGAATGCTCTCGCGAGGCGAGAATTGGTGAGAGATCTACCTCAAATGGAGTTCGCTCCGAAAGGACTCTGTGAAGCCTGTGAAATGGGAAAGTCGAAACGAGCATCGCATAAAAGCAAAGAAATTTCTAGTATCACTGAGCCTCTGCAACTTCTTCATATGGATTTGTTTGGCCCAGTGAATGTCCTATCTTTGTCTAGGAAAAGATATGCATTGGTAATCGTGGATGACTTCTCCAAGTATACATGGGTATTGTTCGCAATGACGAAAGACGAAGTACCTTTCCTAATCATTGATCACATCACTTGTTAGGTCCGGAATAACGTAGAAGGGGGGTTGAATACGTTATTTAAAAATATTTCGATTTTCGAGATGTGAAAAATGAGGTCAACAACTGAATCGAAATAAAACAATTGGTTCGGGAAAATATCTTTGAACTGATAAAAACCCAAGGGGTGTTACAACTTCTAATCCAACGGATTAGCTTCAAAAACTCGAACACTCCTAAGGATAGTTTAGGCACGAGGACCTTCTATCCGACACTTCCTGAAAGCGGGCTAAGCCGGCTTTCCTACTAGATGGACTGTCTAGCAGCTTACACAGAGATGATATAAGAGAGAGAAGAGAGAGTTGTGTGTTGAGGTGTGTTTTAAAATGAAATACAACAGGCCTATTTATAGATTTTCTAGAAAATCACTATGCTGCATAGTACCCCATTTAATAACGTAAGGGGTGACGTTTTCAGCCTGTTGAATTCAAACTTTCAAAAATCTGCCGAACTTTGATTTTTCAAAGTTTCCAAAATCAAACATGTGGGCCCCACATGTTTCTTACTTTATGAATAGTACTTTTGGGTACTATTCATGAATAGTAATTTTGGTTACTATTCATATGAATAGTACTATTCATGTGAATAGTGATTTCGGTTACTATTCATATGAATAGTGATTTTGGATACTATTCATTTTCTCTCTTCTGTTTATTCTGCTGTTTTAATTCACCTCAGAAAATAATTCAAGTACCAGATTAATTTAATTATTTTGTCATAAATAATTAATTAATCTGTTACTTATTTAATTTTCAGAGTAAATTAACTTTTGACAATACCTTGAGATATTATGTCTATCCTTGATCGTCAATAGGCTTTGGCAATTCTTTCTATGAATTAATGTGTTGATCCTTCCCGTATGTGTTGACACTTGGTGCACTGGTCTGGTTCACAAGTGACTATCACTGATCTTGATCTTCACACCTTCGTTACATTCCAATTTATTAGCCTGCAACAATATCTTCAAATACATGAAATCTTTTGGCCCTTCAACTGAATCATCTGTACATCTTATTATGTCACTGAGGCTTGATCATGTTAATGAACTTCTTTCAGCGACTTGATCCTTGTTGGTGCCTGTTCTTCAAATTTCACGATCCCTGTATAGAGTTAATATTATTTATCTTTTATCCTAGTTGAGTTATATATGTCCTCCATTACATATTACATTTCATTATACTTTACAATCTCCCCCTATTTGATTGTTAGGGTTTGACAAGCAAATACCTAGAGGATAACTCAACTGATACAAATAAAATACAAAGATAAATAATATTAAAGTGCATTCTGGATCATATATATACATTTTCCAGATTTCTAAAAATTAACCAAGTGCAAGACAATTGTTCCTGTAGACTGAACATATCTTCAAGTTTGCCTTTGCTTTCTTTCCACATTGCACTAATACTCCCATTAGTTTTTCCTTTCCCAAAATAAAGTTAATTCCGTGTCAACAACCTTTTCCTTGCCCTTACGCCTAGTAGATTTTTCTTGATCATCCACCTTCTCCCCCTCAGTTGGGTTATCCTCCAGATTAGTAGGATGTGGAGTTGGTAAATTAGACGAAGATGGCTTTACCAAGGAGTTGATTGCATGACTAAATTGGGCTGCCATTGAACTTAATTGAACCTGGAATGCATCATGTTGAATAAGTTGCAAATTTTTGATTTCTCCAATGGACTTACAAATATTTGACAACTCTTTCTCCATTGTTTGGACCCGTGTAAGGAGTCTGCTATATTCCTTTCTGGTTACAGGTGCATGTGGTTGAGTAGGTTGCTCACTCGTATGTTCTGCAGGTGTTTCACTCAACACTATATATTCACTCGGTTTAATGGTTTGGGTTACACTTACATGTTCTGTTGGTGTTTCCCTCAACTTTCCTCTAGAGCTTCCACCGATATGTGTACCTGCAAATGAAATCATCCTAGCCCCTTTTTCAGAGGTCACGGATGGTGCAATGAAAGTTCGTGAGCTTCCGTCCTCGCGTGAAACGAGTTGCCGACCACTGGTAAAGAGTGGTAAATCTCGAAAGAGATCCAGAGATTTTCCCTCTGGGAGGTTAAACTTGAATCGATTAAATGGCACAAAACCCAAGTTTCCCTCGTATGTCTGTGAAGACACTTGGTTCATAAAAGAACCTCCTACCGATGGATCTTTCCGTAAAATGGAAGATTCACCAGTTGCTCCCGTCAATTCAACCTTATTTACATTTGCACTCATTGGATAAGAAAGAATTGTTTCACTAACAGTTGCAGTTACCTCAGGTTCATTTGGTTTACTTCTTTTAGAATGAGGTAGAGCTGCTGATGTTACTAACTCCTTATGTGGTGCTGCTGAGGCACTATCTCCCTCAATAATGTGGATGACTGGTCGTTTAAGTGACAATTGAGGTGTAGAAGTTTGTTGTGTTTGTGTTTGCATTTGTAGAATGGGCTCTTCGACCTGTGTTAGAGTCGGTGGGATTTCCTGCTCTTGGTCGGGTAAGATGGCCACTGGGGGCTGTAGAAACTGTATTTCCTGTGACACAATAGGGAATACAGAGGTTGGAATAGCAGGGATTGAAATATTACCTTGTCGTATACCTGCTCTCACTGGTCGTGGTAACAACGGAAGTGGGACAGTCTTTAGATATTCAGTTAGGACTGTAGGCACATCCGTATATTTCTTTTTGCTTATGTAATTAATTACATTCGTCTTCATGGAAGAACATTCCACCTTTTGACCATTTTCCAAGCGTACCCTGTCTTCATCATTCAAAAAATCATTCAATATTAACTGTAGAAACCTTAGATATAGACATTTGACATTTTGAGTCTGAACATCTCTTGTTCCCAAGCGTTTCATTTTTAAAATGATTTGACCAAGCACTATTTTTCCAAAATTAATCCTCAAATTATTGGCGACCGCATACCCTATTATTTGAATAAATTCAGGTATTCGATCTTGATTTGTTCTATCTGAGGAAAAAACATGGTTAAGAGTGTGAAAGAAGAAATTCCAATACTGGGTTAGAAACGTTCTAGATAGATTACCAGTGTTGAAATTGCCATCTTGGTACCTCATAAAGCGAAAGAACATTTCAATCTGTTCGGGTGTAGGATCAGAAACGAGATTTTCCATAGGAAAATGAAGAATTCGATTAACATCTCGTTCAGTGACCCTAATCGACCTACCAAATAGTCGATATGTGAATGCACACCCGTCCTGTCCAGAAGTGTTAACCGCACTGCAATATAGTTCACACAATGCATCATGGTTAAGTTGCACCTGTGTAACTAAAGCATAGCGGATTAATGAATGTTCATTCAGAAATTGTGTCCAAGCCCGGAATTGCTCATCCTGAATGGTTTCGATTTGCTGAATGGAAACAGGATTAACTTTAGCAATTAAAAAGCTTCCCTGCAATGCCATTTTCAAAACTTTGAGGAAACTCAAAAACAAGGGTTAGTACGTATAACAAGAATATGAAATCCGCCCTAAAACCACCAGCTAGATTGTGAGATCTTTCCGGTCAAAGCTTGAAATATTCAGCAATTGTGTGTGTATGCTATGTATATCTGAAAATTGATGATGTTAAACACAAACAAAAACTCATCATTTATAAGGTTTCAAGTATTAGTGGGTTAGGTGTAATAGTGACAGGTTATGTTTGAAAAATAACACTGCTCCATAATTTCTCACCTAACTACCCAATTAGCCGAAAAAACATCTTATCACCGAAACCTGTCGGCCGAAAAAACATCTTATCGCCGAAACCTATCAGTCTATACACATACACATATAATACTTCTAATTATTATGGATTTAAAAATAATCACACATTAAATCAAGAATTAATCCACAATAATCAGATAAACTCACAATTAAATAGACATAAAATTAACAAAATATCATTAATTGATATATGTCAATAAAATATTTATTTAATTATGCTACAAATAACTCAATTATTTACTAACTAATTACCATAAAATATAGCATTTATAAGCGTGGTAATTAATATAGAGATACCTATAAAAAAATGATGACTGGATGCAAAGTAAATTCACAAGTCCTAAAAATATGGACATTTAAAATACCTGTGAATTTATAACAAATTGCAGTTATTGATTATCCAAAATTAATTAGACAGATTTAACATCCCAAGTTCACCAACTAACCTGGAGAAAGTGGATTCATCCAGTGGTTTAGTAAAGATGTCTGCAATTTGTTGATCTGTAGGAACAAAATATAATACCACAGTTCCATTCATGACATGCTCTCGTAAGAAATGATACCTGATATCAATATGCTTAGTCCTGGTGTGTTGAACTGGATTGTTGGCAATGGCAATGGCACTCGTGTTGTCGCATAGAATTGGAATTTTGTCCAACATGAGTCCATAGTCCTGAAGTTGATTCCTCATCCACAGGATCTGAGCACAACAACTACCTGCCGCAATGTATTCTGCTTCGGCTGTCGAGGTAGATACTGAGTGTTGCTTCTTGCTGTACCAAGATACCAACCTTCTTCCTAGAAACTGACAGCTTCCAGAAGTACTTTTCCGATCAATCTTACAACCTGCGAAGTCAGAATCTGTATAGCCAACTAGGTCAAAACCTGTTCCTTTAGGGTACCAAATCCCAAGATTGGGGGTTCCCTTAAGGTATCTGAAAATACGTTTAACAGCTATAAGATGTGACTCTTTAGGGTTAGCCTGGAATCTAGCACATAGACAAGTTGCGAACATAATATCTGGTCTACTAGCAGTTAAATACAAGAGAGAGCCGATCATACCTCGATACTTCGTGATGTCAACTGACTTACCAGATTTGTCTTCATCAAGCTTGACTGCAGTTGGCATCGGGGTCTTGGCAGTAGCTGCTTCTTCCATCCCATACTTCTTCAGAAGATCCTTTATGTATTTTGATTGGCAGATGAAAATACCATCAGGCTTCTGAATAACTTGAAGTCCAAGGAAGAAGGACAACTCACCCATCATGCTCATCTCGTACCTACTCTGCATTAGCTTAGCAAATCTCTTGCATAGCAAATCATTAGTAGAACCAAATATTATATCATCCACATATACTTGCACCAGAATTATATCATTTTTATGCTTTTTATGAAAGAGAGTTTTGTCGATGATACCTCTTGTAAAACCATTTTCAAGTAAGAACTTGGAGAGAGTATCATACCATGTTCGAGGGGCTTGCTTGAGACCATAGACAGCTTTGAAGAGAAAGTACACAAAACCTTCAAATTCCTTGTCTTCGAACCCAGGGGGTTGTTCAACATAGACTTCTTCCTCTAGATCTCCGTTCAAAAATGCACTCTTCACATCCATCTGAAAAACCTTAAAGTTGGAGTGTGCAGCAAATGCTAAGAACATCCTGATTGCTTCAAGCCTTGCAACTGGAGCATAGGTTTCATCATAATCAATTCCTTCTTCTTGAGAGTAACCCTTTGCTACCAATCGAGCCTTGTTCCTCGTAACAATACCATTTTCATCCAGTTTATTCCTAAACACCCATCTAGTGCCAATTACAGATTTATCTTTTGGTCTTGGCACCAGCTTCCATACTTTCTGCCTTTCGAACTGATTGAGTTCTTCCTGCATTGCAGTTACCCAATCTGGATCATCAAGAGCTTCATCAACCTTTTTAGGTTCAATTTGAGATAAAAATCCTGCGAAATTGCATTCATTCTGTGTTGCTCTTCTAGTCTGTACACCCGTGTCCGGTTCACCAATGATCTGTTCAAAGGGATGCGCTCTACTCCATACCCTTTGTCTCGGCAGATTTGATCTTGATGATTCCCCAAGTTCATAATTGTGTTGAGTGTGATGACTAGTAGATCCAAAATCATTGTTTGCTCCTCCTGAGCTGTTGCTTTCAGAGTTTGAAGAATCATTAGCAGCAGATGTTTCTTCACTTGATTGGGGGTCATCATTCACTTGCTCCCCCTCAACATGTGCTGCTGTCTGATCTACTGGTATAGATTGAACAATAGAGTCTGAAAGAGTATCAGAATTTTGTAGATCAGCATTTATTTCTTCATTCTCAAATCTCAGCTGGTCATGTTCATCAAAGTCTTCAAGTCCTGTTATCTTCTTATCATCAAAAGACACATGGATAGATTCCATGACCACTTTTGTTCTCAGATTGTAGACTCTGAATGCTTTTGTGGATAGTGGGTATCCAACAAAGATTCCTTCATCAGCTTTTAAATCAAATTTGGAAAGCTGTTCTGGATGAGTCTTAAGAACAAAACATTTACATCCAAACACATGAAAGTACTTCAGGTTCGGCTTCTTCTTTTTCACCATCTCATATGGTGTTTTACCATGCTTGTTTATGAGTGTAGCATTCTGTGTGAAACAAGCAGCTTGCACAGCTTCAGCCCAGAAGTAAGTTGGCAGCTTTGCTTCATCAAGCATGGTCCTTGCAGCTTCTATGAGAGTCCTGTTCTTTCTCTCTACTACTCCATTTTGTTGTGGAGTTCCAGGTGCAGAGAATTCTTGCTTTATTCCATTTTCTTTACAAAACTCTTCCATGACTACATTCTTGAACTCAGTGCCATTATCACTCCTTATGATTTTCACTGTATGCTTAGATCCTTTGTCCAGTTGTCTGACATGCTCTGTTAAGATTGATGCAGTTTCTTCTTTCTTGTGCATGAAATATACCCATGTATATCTGGTGTATTCATCAACAATAACCAAAGCATATCTTTTCTTTCCAATAGACATTATATTTACTGGACCAAATAAATCAACATGCAATAAGTGATATGGCTCAAGAATTGAGGATTCAGTCTTACTTTTGAATGAAGTTTTCCTTTGTTTTGCCTTTTGACATGAGTCACATAGGCCATCTGGAGCAAAAACTGATTTGGGCAATCCTCTCACAAGATCTTTCTTCACTAGCTCATTAATGCTGTTGAAATTCAGATGAGAAAGTCTCTTGTGCCAATCCCAGCTTTCTTCAATTGATGCTCTACTCAGTAGACAGATTGCAGAGCCATCAGAGTTTGTTGAAAGCTTGGCTTCATAAATGTTACCATGCCTGTATCCCTTCAGAACAACTTTTCCTGTAGATTTGCTTACAACTTCACCGTGTTCTTCAAAGAAACCCACATGATAACCTCTGTCACAGATTTGACTCACACTTAGCAGATTATGTTTGAGTCCTGAGACTAGAGCTACAGATTCAATGATGACATTCCCAAGTTTGATATTGCCATATCCCAGAGTCCTTCCTATGTTGCCATCTCCATAAAAAACACTTGGGCCAGCCTTCTCCACAAATTCTGATAGCAGGGCTTTATTTCCAGTCATGTGCCCTGAGCATCCACTGTCCAGAACAAGGATATTTTTCCTGTTACCCTGCAATCACAAAAACCACTAATGATTAGTTTTAAGGACCCAGACTTGCTTGGATCCTTTGGTCTTATTAAGTTTGTTAGCTTTTGCAGCAGAAGTCTTATCAGAGTTTGTGCTAACATTCTTTTTATCAGAATTTATACATGTAGAATCAATCTTGAATTTATTCAAAGAGGGTTTAAGTTCATAATAATCATAATACAACTTATGATACTCTTTGCATGTATAAATAGAATGCCAAATACTGCCACAGTGAAAACAAGGATTCTGTGGCTTAAACCTAACTGAACCGCTCTTAACTCCTGACTTAGGAGGTATAGAGTTTATATTTTTATTCTTTCTGCAAAAAGCAGCAAGATGGTTAGGACTTCCACAGTTATAACATTTCTTCCTAGGAGCATTGGGAATAGGCATATAGTTATTGCTTTTACTGATGCCTACCTTTCCATTTCTGTTTTTCCTAGGTTCTTTTACCTTGTTTTTTCTTTTTAACTCCTTCAGCTTGTGTTTAAGCTGTTTCTGAGACATTGAACTAATATCTACTGATTTGGCTTTATCCTGTTTTGGTTTGTCAGATTTTGGTACAAACCTCACATGATTAATTTTGGGTTTTGCAGCCTTTTCAGTAAATACAGGTTTAGAGTTCTCAGCTTCTAGGTTGACAGTTTTCTTTTTATCAGTGTAACCTAGACCTTCTTTCCAACAATCATTGTCTATGATATCCTGAGTTTTCTTACCAGAGTTAGTCCAAATTTTAAGAATGTTTCTTTCTTTAGCAAGTTCAGATTCAAGATAAGCATGCTTTTTCAATAATTCATTTTTAACAAAAATAGCATCATCTCTCTCTTTCTGAATTTCTAACATCTGGACTAATTCTGATTCTAGATAATCATTTCTCTTTCTAAGGTCTAGACTTTCAGATTTTATTCTTTCATTTTCTAAAGTCTGATCTCTATAGCTAACATGCAAGTTTTTAAGAAAGAGTCTTAACTCAGATATATCAGTAGTATCAAAAGCTAGAATAGAGTGAGGTACCTTGGTCTCAGTAGCTTCAGAGATACTATCAACATTTGCCATCAAGGCGTAGTTCACCTCATCTTCAGAGTCTGAAGTGTCAGCCCAGTCCTTCTTCTTTGTGATGTAAGCTTGACTTTTATCAGCTTTGGCTCTCTTGCACTCAGGTGCAAAATGTCCTTTCTCACCACAATTATAGCATGTGATCTTGGACTTGTCGACTTTCCCAGACCTGCTTTCCTTTCCCTCAGCTTTTCTGAAATTCTTCTTGTCAAAATTTGAATCTCTTCGTGTGAACTTCTTTCCCTTCCTGAAGTTCTTGTAAGCCATCTTCTTGAAGCCTTTCACCATTAGGGCTGCAAGTTGTATCATCTCAGCATCACTACCATCATCATCAGAGTCTGTGAGATTGTCAGAGTTTGAGTCATCATCAGAATTTGATGACTCAGTATCAGACTTTGTAATAAGAGCCTTTCCTTTGGATTGACTCTTTTTCACAGCAATTTCTTTAGAAGCTTTCTCCTCAGCTTTAAGAGCAATTGAATTGGTCTTGCTTCCATGCCTCTTGCTTCTTTGTTCTATCTCAAGCTCATGAGTCTTAAGCATTCCATAGATTTCATCAAGGGACATGTCTTCTAGATCATGATTGTCTCTGATGGTAGTGGCCTTTAAGTCCCATTTCTCAGGAAGAGCCAACAAGAATTTCAGATTGGAGTCTTCAAGATTATACTCCTTATCTACCAGTGATAGATCATTCAACAATTTCAGGAATCTGTCATATATGTCTGTTAATGACTCATCAGCATTTGAGTCAAAGTGCTCGTACTCCTGTGTGAGTATTGTTTTCCTGTTCTTTTTGATGGCTTTGGTTCCTTGACATCTGACTTCCAAAGCATCCCAAATCTCCTTAGCAGTTTTGCATCCAATGACCCTGTTAGACATAACATTGTCAAGGGCGTTATGTAATAAATGCCTTACCTTGGCATCTTTGCTAATAGAGGAGGTATCTTCAGGGGTGTAGTCTTTCTTCTCTTTTGGAATCATTTTCTGTTCTTCTCCAGCAACTGCAACAGACAATTTTGTAGGCTTATGTGGACCATCATGGATTCTGTCTAAGTACTCTGGATCTGTAGCTTCCAGAAACATTTCCATCTTCACCTTCCATATGGGATATTCTGATGCCCTGAGTATTGGAACTCTAATTGATTCATATCTGCTTGTTGTTGGAGTTTGTGTTTTCTCCGTCATGATTGTATGGCTTTTTGTATAGTAACAGAGTGGCTCAAAATGAACAGTACGGTATTTATGAACAGTACTGTATCTGTGAATAGTACCGTATTTGTGAACAGTACCGTATCTGTGAATAGTACCGTATTTGTGAATAGTTCCGTATATGTGAATAGTACTGTATCTGTGAACAGTACCGTATCTGTGAACAGTGACGTATAGCACTGGATCTGATCTGTATATCGATCAACTTGCTCTGATGCCAATTGTTAGGTCCGGAATAACGTAGAAGGGGGGTTGAATACGTTATTTAAAAATATTTCAATTTTCGAGATGTGAAAAATGAGGTCAACAACTGAATCGAAATAAAACAATTGGTTCGGGAAAATATCTTTGAACTGATAAAAACCCAAGGGGTGTTACAACTTCTAATCCAACGGATTAGCTTCAAAAACTCGAACACTCCTAAGGATAGTTTAGGCACGAGGACCTTCTATCCGACACTTCCTGAAAGCGGGCTAAGCCGGCTTTCCTACTAGATGGACTGTCTAGCAGCTTACACAGAGATGATATAAGAGAGAGAAGAGAGAGTTGTGTGTTGAGGTGTGTTTTAAAATGAAATACAACAGGCCTATTTATAGATTTTCTAGAAAATCACTATGCTGCATAGTACCCCATTTAATAACGTAAGGGGTGACGTTTTCAGCCTGTTGAATTCAAACTTTCAAAAATCTGCCGAACTTTGATTTTTCAAAGTTTCCAAAATCAAACATGTGGGCCCCACATGTTTCTTACTTTATGAATAGTACTTTTGGGTACTATTCATGAATAGTAATTTCGGTTACTATTCATATGAATAGTACTATTCATGTGAATAGTGATTTCGGTTACTATTCATATGAATAGTGATTTTGGATACTATTCATTTTCTCTCTCCTGTTTATTCTGCTGTTTTAATTCACCTCAGAAAATAATTCAAGTACCAGATTAATTTAATTATTTTGTCATAAATAATTAATTAATCTGTTACTTATTTAATTTTCAGAGTAAATTAACTTTTGACAATACCTTGAGATATTATGTCTATCCTTGATCGTCAATAGGCTTTGGCAATTCTTTCTATGAATTAATGTGTTGATCCTTCCCGTATGTGTTGACACTTGGTGCACTGGTCTGGTTCACAAGTGACTATCACTGATCTTGATCTTCACACCTTCGTTACATTCCAATTTATTAGCCTGCAACAATATCTTCAAATACATGAAATCTTTTGGCCCTTCAACTGAATCATCTGTACATCTTATTATGTCACTGAGGCTTGATCATGTTAATGAACTTCTTTCAGCGACTTGATCCTTGTTGGTGCCTGTTCTTCAAATTTCACGATCCCTGTATAGAGTTAATATTATTTATCTTTTATCCTAGTTGAGTTATATATGTCCTCCATTACATATTACATTTCATTATACTTTACATCACTCAAATTGAGAATGTTTCAACACTTACTGTGAAGACGATTAGATCAGACAATGGCACTGAATTTAAAAACGCAGTGCTAAATGACTTCTGTGTATCTAAGGGAATACGTCGTCAGTACTCAGCCCCGAGAACTCCACAACAAAATGGAGTAGTTGAAAGGAAGAATAGAACATTGGTTGAAGCAGCAAGAACTTTGTTGTGTGATTCGAAACTTCCTCTGTATTTCTGGGCAGAAGCAGTGAGTACCGTGTGTTACACTCAAAATCGATCCTTGATCATAAAAGATAAAGAAAAGACACCATGTGAGCTAATGAACGGAAGAAGACCAACAATCAAATACTTTCATGTCTTCGGAGCAAAATGCTATGTACTAATAGATGATGAAAATCTAGGCAAGTTTGCAGCAAAAGCTCGTGAAGGAATCTTTGTTGGTTACTCCACAGATGTGGTAGCAGCTTATAGGGTGTTCTTAGTAAATGATCGAAAAGTGACTGAAAGCTACAACGTCATATTCGACGATACCAAACTCTCATCAATTTCAAGAGATTCTAATGAACCTGAGTCCCTAAAATTTCAGAATCTGGACTTAGAAGAACTTGAAGATGAACCTGAGTTGGTTGTCCCATTAAATGTTCCAAGTGTACATGAAGAACCTGAGTCTAGTGAACAAGCTAATTCTACAAGATCAGGAGAGACTTCTTCAGTACGAACCGGCAACAACTCAGGGGGAGTAAATAGCAGCTCAAGGACTACTGTTCAAGGCTCGAGTCGAGTTGACTCTAGTTCTGTAGGAGCTGGCACTAACTCAGGGGGAGTTAGTGAAAGTATTCAAAGTAGTCAGCACCACAATTCAGAAAGTCATGCTGAATCATCGAGACAATTTCCAAGAGAACGAGTATGGAATAGAGACCATCCGTTTGAATTGATTATTGGTGATCCAGATGCTGGTGTGTCTACTAGAAGAAATACAAGAGCTGACCTGGCTAATATTTGCTTATATTCTGGGTTCTTATCCAAGCTTGAACCTAAAGAAATAGAAGAAGCTCTTGGTGATGCTGATTGGGTGATTGCAATGCAAGAGGAACTCAATCAGTTTGAAAGGCAGAAAGTTTGGAAACTGGTACCCCGACCAAAGAACAAATCAGTAATTGGAGCAAGGTGGGTATTCAGAAATAAAATGGATGAAAACGGACTTGTAACACGAAACAAGGCTCGTTTGGTTGCAAAAGGTTATTCTCAGCGAGAAGGAATTGATTATGATGAGACCTATGCACCAGTTGCAAGACTTGAGGCAGTCAGGATGTTTTTGGCATTTGCAGCACATAAGAACTTCAAGGTTTTCCAGATGGATGTGAAAAGTGCCTTCCTGAACGGAGAGTTAGAAGAAGAAGTGTATCTGGAACAGCCGCCTGGCTTCATTGATCCAGAACTGGTAGATTTTGTGTATCTTCTCTTCAAATCTGTCTATGGCCTCAGGCAATCCCCAAGATGTTGGTATGAAACCCTATCTGTATTCTTAATTGAAAGTGGTTTTACTAGGGGAGTAATTGACAAAACATTGTTCTATAAGAATGTGAAGAATGATCTAATACTTGTTCAAGTCTATGTGGACGATATTATCTTCGGGTCATCGAATGAGCGCTTGTGCGAGAAATTTGCTAAGCTAATGCAAGACAAATACGAGATGAGCATGATGGGAGAGCTGTCCTTCTTCCTTGGGTTACAGATCAGTCAGAGAAAAGATGGTATCTTTATCTGTCAATCCAAGTACGTCAGAGATTTACTCAAGAAGTACAATCTAGAAGATGCATCAGCAGCCAAGACTCCCATGGCAACAGCCACGAAGCTTGATGAAGACAAAACAGGTAAACCAGTTGACATCACAAGCTATCGAGGTATGATTGGCTCACTTCTCTATTTAACTGCAAGTAGACCCGATATAATGTTCGCGACTTGTTTATGTGCAAGGTTCCAAGCGGATCCTAGAGAATCACATCTCATAGCCGTCAAAAGAATTTTTAGGTATCTCAAGGGCACACCAAATCTAGGAATTTGGTACCCAAGAGATACAGGTTTTAATCTAATTGGCTATACGGATTCAGACTATGCAGGTTGCAGGATTGATAGGAAAAGCACATCTGGTGCTTGTCAATTTCTTGGCAGAAGATTGGTGTCCTGGCAAAGTAAAAAGCAACATACAGTATCTACTTCTACTGCTGAAGCTGAGTACATTGCTGCTGGAAGCTGTGTAGCTCAAATACTGTGGATGAGGAACCAATTGAAGGATTATGGCATGGAGCACAAGAAAATTCCAATTATGTGTGACAACACAAGTGCCATTGCCATAACCAACAATCCTGTAGATCACTCAAGAACAAAGCACATCGACATCAGGTATCACTTCATAAGAGAACATGTCGAGGAGGGGACTGTGGAGCTACATTTCGTGCCCACAATGCAACAAATTGCAGATATATTCACCAAACCTCTTGATGAAGTAACATTCAATAGGTTGGTTGGTGAATTGGGAATGCTTAACACAAGTTAGTAAAGCTTTCTATCTGTAAAATCCATGGTTATGTTGGTATATGCAAGCTATTTAATCATTATGTGTTTAGACTTTAAAATGCCTAATTAATGATTATTATAGGATGCATATAGTGTGATTTTGCATGAATTCAGTGTGTTTTAAGTGTCTTTTATAGCACAAATCTCTGAATTTATGCTTGTTAGATTGCATGAACATAGGGGGAGTTAAATTCATACTATTCTAAATTTTTGCATGATTTTTAGATGAATTTACCTGTGTTTTTTCATGTAATTAGAGGCCTTAGAATTATCAAGGAATGTTTTAATTATGTCATATATTAAAAATCCTTGAATTGATATTTATATTAATTTGGCAAAATTAATTGTTGAGTTTTTCAAAGAAAAATTGTCAAATTAATCTAAGTATCTTCAAAATTTCGAGTTAGTATCTATCTCGAAACTCATCTAGAAATTCGACTTGAATTTCGATTTGAGCTTCCAGAGTGAAGTTTTGAAAATTCTAAGTCTGGGAAGAATTTCGAGTTAGACTCTATCTCGAAATTCAACTCGAAATTCGACTTAGAGTTCGACTTAGAGTTACCAGTGTGCCTATTTATTTTCTTCAAAATATTCGAGATAATTTCTATCTCGAACTTTATCTCGAAGGTTGAGATAAGGTTCCATTTTTTGAAATATTTTTGAAAAGAACTGAGAATACTTCGAGTTAGTTTACAACTTCGAGTTTGACTCTATCTCGAAACTCAACTCGAATTTCGACTTGATGTTCGAGATAGAGCTATCAGTTAAGGGAATTTTTTTTCGAGTTAACTCCTAACTCGAAATCTATCTCGAATTTCTACTTGAATTTCGAGATAGGTTTCCCTAGTAAGATTGTTGGTGTGTGCTGTTTACTTGGTCATTTATAAGTTAAATGGTAAAGTTTTTCGAGTTAGCAGCTATCTCGAACTCTATCTCGAAGTTCGACTTAAAAAGTTCGAGATAGACTTCGAGATAGGATTTCGACTTGAGTTCTCCCTGTATGTACTTAAAGTTTTCATGATTTTTAACAGGGACACTTTGGTCATTTCACAGTAATGTCTATATATACATCTTTAACTCGATATTTTCTTTCACTTTTACCTAGTTCAGTTTTACAGCCGCACATATACATACAGGCGATTTCATATTCTCAACCATTGATTCGTGATTTTTGTGACAAATCTCATACGGACAACGAATTGATGCCCATTTTTAGACTGCTATAACCTGTGTGTCATCATTAATCACTGTTTTTGTGTGTTTGTGTAACGATTCATCTTTCTTGATATATATACACACGTATATACACACAAAAGTTACCAGATCTGTTCAAAAACGATTTTACACACAAACACTTCACTGTTAAAGCAGATTTAATCATTGGTTTGAAACTTGCCTTCCATTAACTGTTAATTTGCTCCCGTAGTTTAATTTTTCAAAAAGAGGCTTTTGTGTTCTTGAAAAATTAAAAGGGACATTACGGTTAATTCAACAATTAATTGTTTTTCATAAATTAAAATTAAAATTCATATTTTTCTAAAGGAAAAACTTTTAATTAAAATGGCTCACCAATTTTCACTTGCCAAAAACAATTTTTATAATATTTCTACGGAAATTGGTGATCAACTCCCGCGCTTTAAGTCTTGGATATGATTTCTCAATTTGTATTCCAAAGCTAGCGATGCTTTTACTGCTAAACCTAAACTAGTACATGATGCTTTACAGCAATTATGGACTAGTGCGGTTTCTTTTGGGAGCAAATCAACCCCCTTTGGTTTCAGGTTTACCTTAGCGGGTCAGGAATATGTGGTGACTGAACAAATTGTCAACAAGGTTCTGGGATTCCCTATTAAAGATGCTTATGATCCAGAACCTACAGCTGCAGATCGCCTCAAATTCTTTGAAGAAATAGGGTGTTATCCTCCGACTGGCCGGATCACTGGAAACATCCAAAAACAATTTCTTCATGTGGAATGGAATTACTTTTTCGAGGCCATCACAAGATATTTTCGGGCACGAGAAAGCGATTATCATCAAATTTCCATTCCCATGCAAAACCTTGGAATTGCCCTAGCAAGAGAGCTTGATATAAATTATGGACGAATAGTTCTCTCTGAGATAGTGGCTGTGATGGGATCTCCTGCAAGCAGAGACCTAAACACCACAGATGTTGTCTGCTGGTTTCCTCGGTTCCTACAGATGCTGATCAATGGTTTAGTACCGAAGGATGCTCTTGCAATTAGACGGAGTTTTGCCAGTGGTCCATCATCTGCACCGCTAGGGATGGGCACTAAGTCACTTTCAACAGTTGAAAATCAGGATAAACATCATGGAAAACCGATGTCTATTCCTGAAACCTTACAAAAGTGGCTTACATATGATGAGGGAGTTACCACTTTGATGGAATTCTCGCAAGCTTCATCACATGCTCAGAATCGGTCTGCTCATGCTGAGGCATTTGAAGAGATTCCTGATGAGCAAAGCGGTGATGAACAAGGTAATGAATCAGGTAATCTCTCTCGACATTCTACTCATTCCTCTTCCTATGTTTCTGATTCCCAGACCCAAGAGACTGCTAGCCCGCAGAATCTATCCCAGGGTGAGAGCTATATTTCTAATTCCTTGTCATCCAAGTCACTGGAATCCAAACAGCCAGCACATATAGATGTAGGAAATGATGAGGAGAGTGACCCTGAAGAGCAGCCTCTTACTCGAAAGAAAGCCAAAATTTCTCATGCTGCTACTTCTAAACCTCAGTCAAACCCTAGAGTGTCACACGCAACCACTCCACCTCACGAGAGTGGTTCACCCCTTGAACAATCTGCACATAGGGATTTTGATTTTGGTGATGAGTTTGTACCTCTTGAAGATGCTGTTACTTCAAAAGGACATGAAGCTTTAAAAACTTCAGCCGTACCTTCACCGGTACGTACTGATGCTACAAAGAGGATCGGTTCTGATGTTGTACAAGAACACTTTGTAGCCTCTCAGCCTGAGATTCCAACTCAGGAACAAACAGCAATTGATCCCATAACTGCAAATTATATTTCTTATCAAGTTTCTGCAGGTACTTCTTCATATTTTGGATCAATTATTGAAGACATACACGAGCGTGAGACAGGGAGTGTGTGTGAGAGGTTAGGGAGAGAGGGACCTTCATTTTTAAGGCCCGAAACCGAGCGCCAAATACCAACAGAACGAGAATTAGAGCGAGGTCACCTAAACCAAACACCGTCCCTTAATTCTGAAAATCTTGAATCTCGTATGTCTTCTATGGAAAATCAAATGAAGCAGTTTGGGCAGTCAATGGGGCAGTTAGGGATGAATGTTGGAAATAATCAAAGGGCACTTGGCGACTACGCAGCACGAATGGCACTTCAAGCTTCAGCTTTTACTGTTTTGAAAAATCAGGTAAATGACATGGGCCATGCTGCTGGTGTCTTGGGAAACACCCTGAATGACAGGATGGGAGCAATGGAGCTTACAATGGATACTCTGGCTGTGGAGATAAGCAGAGTTATGTTCGCAATCAGAAGTTTTGTGCCCCAGGAGTGTTTCGCGCCGCAACAACCTCCCCCCGATGCTGGTACAGGTGGTGCTAGTGGAGCAGGAGCCTATGGTTCCGGGTTTGAAGATTTTGATACAGCTGGTGGATCTGGAGACCAGGGTGGAGTTCAGGATAACTCACCTAAGGGGGAGAGTATAAAGGAGACGAGACAGCAGGGAGTTCAAATCGAAGAAATTCAAGCACATGCTGATCTTGTAAAAGAAATGGAAATTGAGCCGTCTATTGATGAAGAGGCTCTAAGAAAGAAAAAGGGTAAGGCAATAGCGATTGAGCAAGATGAGCCATTCGTTGATCTGAGTCATCAAGAAAAAGTACAGGAGGTACTTGACTCAGATTCCGATATGGAAGACGCACCGTTGAAACATGCTATAAAGAGATCATTGAAGGATCAAGGTGGAGGTGCTGGAATGTCTTTCGGATTGCCTGAAGAAATTACTGTTGATGAGGAAACCCTTGAAGCTCAACAGTTAGCCTTGGATCAAGCTGAGTTCTTTAAAATGAAGGCAATGCAAGAACGTGCTGCGTTTCAGGAAAAGAAAGCGGAGCTACAAGGGAAGCAGTACGATTATGAGCTTGCAAGGCTAGCTGATCCTCAAATTGATCTGGACAATAGAAGGATAGGGAAGAAGTGGGATGACGCAAGAAAGATATTGATGGGACCATGTACAAAAGGAGATCATAACAAGGAAGCAGATGATCTGTTCTACAACCTAAATTTGCAGAATCCAATGGCTGCTGACTACATAAATGCTTTAAAGAGATTAATTTCTAAAGTCAGGGTTGGATACAATTCAACGCAAAAGGAGTGGCAGGTTATTTTGTCTTTCACAGAAGGAGTCCCAATGTCTTTCATGTATGTGGATGACCAATTCATGACGAGAAGATCTGCATCAGAGTTGTTCTTGCTAGCAACAAAAATTCAATACTCTCATTCTGAGAATCTAAGCATTCTGTATAGGGATCAGTTAATGCGGCTAGCAGAGGACAAGGGTCCAGAATTCTCAGCATATCCAAATGTTGTCCGGATGGTGGTTGACAGTAAATTGAAGAGGGTGAGCCTGGAGGAAAAGGACTTAATGGAACTTTCAGTGGAATCTCTTAAGGCCGTCTGTAGGCAAATGATGAGTAAGGGATTCGCTTCTGAGCTTAAAGATAAATCAGTGAAGACCATTGAAAGTGTCATACTAAAGAAGAGCAATGAGGTGTGGAAGTGTGATGTCATTGCTCCAAACCCTCTTGATAATGTGAAGATTGAACCAGAGCTGATAGAGAGGAATTGGAATATTCTTCAAGCAATGAAGAACGTTGATGAAGCTCTGAATCTTCCTACTGGAGAACTGGAACAAGGAGAGATAAGGGAGGTAGTTGGTGTTCCAGGAAGAGACAGCGTATACTGGATACATTCTTTTGTTGATAATACAGCTGATGCCTTAGTATTCATAGATGCAGACCAGAATCAAACATTCTTGCATATGAGTAAACAATGGCTGCTGCAGACTCAAGATGCTGCATTTCTGGAGAAAGTGTTATATTTGTTCAAATGGGAAGATGTGGAAGTTAAGTATGTGACAGAAAAGCAGAGACTCGTGAGTTACCTATCTGATGTAGTAGTGGAAAAGAAGCGATTGGAGCGAGAGGCGGCTAGTGTCCACAATACTAACCGTGTCATAGGCTATCCCAAAATGATCTACTGTCAGTTTAAAGCTGATAAAACTCATAGGAAACCTCGGCTTATAATGAAGAAATTTGAGGACATTCCAGAGATCAGAACTACTCAGGAGGTGGACAAACTCAGAAGGCTTTTCAAACATCCTTACCCAGAACCCAGGAACCCTCTAGAGATGGAAGCAGTAAGTTTGTTGAATACTAGGTGGACGCAACTTCATAATCCAGTATATAAGAAACAAAAGCAGCAGGAGGAGAAGCGCAGAAGGCAGAAAGAAGAAAAGGACCAAGCTGCTGAAGCTAGGAAGAGGAAACGGAATTAGGGTTAAAGGTCAGAGTGGTGTGAACTTGAAGTTGGAAAAACTTCATGTCTTTCGGTTGCTTTAACTCACTTGAGGAAAATTCATCTTAGAATGAATCCAATAAGGTGATATAAGTTTGACTAAAAGATATGAAATAATCCAGGTGATAGGAATCATTCAAATGATCTTTAATTCGAGGTTCGAATTCTGTTTCTAGTTTAAGTTCTTTGTATTGTTTTCATGTACTTGTAATTGTATATTTTTCAAGACTGTAATGTTAATTATCTTTTCTCGTCTCATTGTTTAGTTGAGTTATCCTTCATTAATTTGAATGTCATTGTTAGACAATCAAATTGGGGGAGATTGAAAGGCAGAGTGTATTAACTTGTAACACTGTAACTAATGTAACTCAATTAAAAGAAAAGATACTTAACCAGAAGACAATCAAGAACAAGAAGTCACAAGGAATCAACACTAAATGAAGACAAGGTAATTGATACAATTGAACATGTTAACTATGATCAAGCCAAGAAGAAATCATTGAGAGAAGTTCAAGCCAAAGTTGTTCAGGCCTCAGTGATTTGAGAATTCGAGATTCAAGATCATAACTATCAGTATCAACAAGACCAATTGATTTCAAGTGAACAAGAAGGAAAGCAAATATTGGAAAGCCAAGTTACTAAGTGAATATGGTAATTTATTCAAGAAGCAGAAACACTATCAAGACTAGACACTTATGAACCAGACCAGTGCATCAAGTGTCAGGACATTGATAGCAAGTTTATGTCAGTAATAAAGATCCATGTTCAAGAGCTTGTAGAAGAACAAAGAAGATATGAAGATATCACAAGCTCAAGATGTGCATTGAAGTTTCAAGTTGAAGACCAGAATATTTTCTAAGTACTAAATGTTCTAGATGGCTAAGTCGAAATTCTCAAGTAGAAGTTCTACTTAGAATTTCGAGATGGCTAAGTAGAAATTCTCAAGTAGAAGTTCTACTTAGAGTGCAGCTTCAACATGACACATGGCATCTTCTGATTGGCAGATTTCCAAGCTTTCAAGATAAGACAAGATTTATGTGGACATCATTGGGCCACGTACATCTTAGTCTTTGAAGACTACAGGTCATAGATTACATGTAGTATAAATAGAAGCACTTGTGTAATGTTTTAGTTAGTGAGCAATATTGAGAAAAACACAAGAAAGAGAGAGAGAGTATTCACAGAGCTTAGAATCATTCACTTCTCTCTGAACTTCTGTTATACTTTGTAATGAATGTTGTAGCAACCTTTTCAAATTATATATAAAGAAATATATTCCTTGAATCTGTGTGTTCATTTATTGCATCGTATTTATTGCTTCTCATAATCGAAAAGTTGTATTCACCCCCCCTCTACAACACATTTGGACCTAACACAAAACCAACCACTACTTCAGTTTTTGCACGCTTCGGGGCCTCTCCCACGATGTGCATCACTTCTCTAGTATAAGCCTTCCGAGAATTCCTTGTTGTGCCGGCCGCAGTCGGGCCTCCCGAGATCATGTTGATTACTGGCCCTCGGGGCTGTGGGTTGCGATCTTGATCGTCATCCCTCCTATCATACTTTCTTTTCTGATTACCACGGTCGTCACCCTTAGTGAAGTGGCTCAGTTTCCCTCTACGAATCAAAAACTCGATCTCATCTTTGAGTTGCTTGTAATCATCAGTGTCATGCCCCACATCTCTGTGGAATCTGCAATATTGATTCTTATTTCTCTTTGCGGGATCACCCCTTAGTGGCTTCGGCCATCGGAAATCCTTATCCTTCTCAATGTCCAACAAGATTCAACTCCTAGGAGTATTCAACCTTGCATACTCAGTGAACCTCGGTCCTTCTTAGGGGCATAGTCGGAGTCCTTGCTAGTTCGGGGATACTTGTCCCTAGCATCACACTCCTGGTCATCATACTCATGGTCTTGCTTTCGCTTCTTGGAGTCGTTGTTACCCTTGCCATTACCTCCGACGGCTTCTTTCTTCATGCTATCCTCAGCTTTGATATACTTGTCAGCTCTTCGTTGAAGCTCGGCCATGTTTTCAGGAGGATGCTTTGCCAATGACCTTTTAAAGAATTCATCAGTAGTTCCATGTTCCAAGGCTACCATGGCCACCTTATTTTCCAAGTCAGTGATGTTCAATGTCTCCTTAGTGAACCTCTTGAGGTAGTCTCTCAAGTTTTCATTCTTCCCTTGCACCACGTACATGAGAGATGCGGAACTTTTTCATGAACTCTCCCGCTGATGAACTGGCTAACAAAAGCGGCGCTCAGCTCCTTAAAAGAGCCAATTGAATTCGCAGGTAGGCGGCTATACCATCTTTGAGCCCCGACAGAGTTTGAGGGAATGCTCTACACTTCAAGGCATCACTTGCAGGCTGCAACAGCAGTGCATTTGAGAACGTCCTGACATGATTTGCGGGATCACCTGTTCCATCATAAGCCTTGATTGTCGGCATCTTGAACTTCCTAGAGATGTGAGCATTCATTACCTCCTCGGTAAACGGGGGTGTGGGATCATCAGGATCCCCAAGCGGCATCAGATCCTTGGGGTTGCTCTTGGGGGTTTCCACCCTTGTTGTTCTTCCTGTTGGGGCGTTAGCCCTTCTTTGCCTTCTCGAAGACCTTTCTAAGTCTATAATGGGAATCGGTCCCGAGGTTGGAGGAGGTTGAGTTTGATTCGATCTAGCTTGTTCACTTGTAATATCTTAATTTATCCTTAAAATCTCGGCTTCATGAGCCTTGATTCTCTCAGCAGTTGTCAAAGGAGGTCCATCACGGATGGTTTGAGTTCTCCTTCGAGGTTCTCTACTAACACGTCGCCTCCTCGGGGCTTCATCTCGATCATCGTCATCAGATGACGAGTCATCGGTATAGGGACCAGAGTAGTCGTCATACTCTCGATCTCGGATCTGCAAGGCATGGCCACTGGATCCAGGACCTTGAGTAGTTGGGGGATAATTAGGCAGACCATACATCGGGTTGGTATTCATGGGGAGATCCGTAGTATGAATCTGTACCCCTGGTGGTAACGGGCGATTGGGATCAATTAGAGGGGAAACCAGCATCTGGAGAGAGCTAGTTTCTTGACTTGGGTAGACGACCATGGGTACCATTCTCTCGACATGGGGATTCGTCCTTGGAGGGTGAGAAACCTGAGTTTGAGAAGCTTGAGTTTGAGTGATCGCCCCTGTTGTTGGGGGTACCTGCTCGGTGACAGGCGGAGCAGAGCTGGAGGGTAAAGCCTCAGTAGTAGTTGGTGGTGTTCTTCGCGTGGTCACCATGGTTGATGTTGGTTTCCCACAGATGGCGCCAAATGTTGTGGAATAAAAACTAGGTTATTAGATTGCGGCTAGGGTTTGCTGTATTTAATGCTAGGGTGCATGAGCTTCGTGCTTTAATGGCTGCTCTCGTGCTCGTGGCTGAATCTGCCTTCACAAGATGCCTACGTACTTTGATGCGTATCAAAGATCAAGCCAAAAACGTAGTTCTGAGAATGAGGGGTCATGCCCTTTATATAGGCTGGGAAGCCCTATAATCGTGGTAGAATTAGGTGACTTGGTGGGCAAGTCACCGCCTTGAGGAAGGTTCTAGACTCCTTCCTTGTAGGAATCAGTTTCCTTGTTGAAGTAGGTGCCTTGGAGGCTAAGTCAGGCAGGAGTAATATCCTTATTTGACTCTTATTGCTGAGCTGGTTATTACCCTTAATATTAATTACGAAATTAATATTATAAATAGGGTTTGGGCCCATTTAATGGGCCCCACGTTTTGACCATATTGGGCCTAATTAATGCCACATTAAATATGTCTTCAGGGTTTATTTTTAACCCATATAAAAAAAATTGTAAAAATAAGTTATGTAACTATAGTAGTTAGAAGCCTTAAAATGCGTGTCACGCCCCCGTCCCCCAATGTATAGAAATCATTGGGACGAAGGGAGTAACTATTATCTAGTCGAAAATCATATTTTTACGGATTTTTCAGTAGTAAATTATGATTCAGGAACTAATCCGATGATTAGAATAAAACAAGTGTTTAATTACAAAAACAATATTACTAGTAATTTATTTAATCGAATTGAGGTTAGTAATTCGATTTGCACCATTAATTTTTTGCTCGAAAATTTTCATGTATTTTATCATGTATAAGTTATGCATAGATACTATGAGTCCCACTCTATGGAGAACCATCTTACATGGAGAACCGTGGAGAACCACTTAAAATGCATTAAAATTGCCTTTTATATAAGGCCCCTGGCTGGCCCCTTCACAAAAAAGTCTTATAATTCTACCCTCTATCCGTTCATAAAAAATTTTTAAAAAAAATTTAAAAAATTGTTGCCACGTCATCATTTTTTGCAAATTTTTAAAAAACTTTTTTTTTGTAATTTTTTTTATAAATAGATAGAGAATAGAATTATAAGACTTTTTTGTGAAGGTGCCCCTGTGGGGCCCTTATATATAAAGCAATTTTAATGCATTTTAAGTGATTCTCCACGATTCTTCACGTAAGATGGTTCTCCATAGAAAAATGGCCTAGATACTAATATGATTTCATACGGTTAAAATTCTTGTTATGCAGAAATCAGAGAAACCATCTTGTACAATTAAATGAAATCACTAGCATTGTAATTACATTCGTATAATTGATATTTTTAGAATGATAGTGATTTAGTGTAGGTCTACTCTTATGACAAAAAATTGCATTTGATAATTTATTAAATTGAATTAAGAATGAAATTATTTATTATATTTAAATTCATACTTCTTTTATGCATTAATTTAATTTTTTTTAGAATCGTGGTGATTATATATTATTTGAAGTATAATATTTCAATGATATAGGTTTTATCCTTTTTTATTCCATATTTGAAGTTTGATTCTTGTTAATCCAAAATTTATTAAAATGAATGGATATTATTTAATAGTTTACAGACAAGAGATAATGACCAAAATGCTTCAAAATGAGGTACCCATGGTCCAAAATGCCTATTTTCGGAATTGTTGGCCCTATTTACCCACGGGATACGCCACTGGCAACGGCGTATCCGACGTTACTGTAGCAACCAGAATTGACTTCGTCGGCGACAAAAACGAGTTTGGGGGATTCAAATCCGACGAATGAAATGGTATAAAATTGGTATAGGCGTGTAGAGGGTGAAGAGGTGATTGCAATGGTATGTATAAGATGGCTGAACAAACACGGGAGGGAAGTGAACGGAGGGAGAGAAAAACAAGTCACCGGAAATGCGATTTGAAAGAGAAGCGACGAGATCTCGAAATCGGATAAATGAAATTGTATGAAACTTATATAGGATTGTAGAGGAGATGAAGCCGATTCGATTAGTGTGTAGGTTGTGACTGGACGACCATAGGAGATGGACGAATGAAGAAAGAGAAAGAAGCCGCCGGCGAGACTTCTCTGGCTTCTCTCTGCAAATGAAGAAGATGAGGGATACACCACTACCAGTTGCGTATCCGTAGATGCGCTTCTGGTAGTTGCGTATCTTCGGGTAGGTGCGCTTATGTCAGAAGCGTATCTCTATAATTCGTCGTTTCCAGAAGTGTGTCTCAGACAACACTCTACCATCACTGGCGTGACACAAGAAATGGTACTGATAGTAACGTGTCTCGTGGGTATTTTGGGCCACGCAAGTTGGCGGTGGGTATTTTGGTTCCCCATCTTTGATTTGTGGGTAGATAGGGCCATCACCCTACAGACAGTACAAAAAAATATAATAATATTTGAAATGTGTTTTATACAACATAATTGAAAATAAATTAGAAAATATATGTTGAATGATAGAATCGAAAATGTAATATATAATTTACTCACATTTTAAAAATTGAAATAATAAGTAGTTCATGATTGGAGTTCCATAGAATTTTGTAGTATGTTTTTTTAAATTAGTAACAATTTCTTGTATAATTAATAAATAAATTTCACTTAATTATGTGCACTAACAAAATGTTATATATGTTATATTTTGACTAATGTAATTATGACAAAAAGTTATTGAAAATTAATGATTATATCTATGTAAAATATATATCAAAAGTTTTTATTCAGTGCCATTAAAAACATTTTCTTGATAAATATCACAAACAAATGTATATCCTCTATAAAAGTTTCAATTTAGTGTTAAAAAATGATTTCAAACTTATATTCAAAAAAAGAAAAAAAATAAACAAAGCTTAGTAAAAATTATCTTATTTTTATGGTGATTTTTGTTAAAATTCTTGTCTCATGCTTTTAACCAAATTTTTGGTTTACCTTGTTAATCAAAATGGACTAGAAAAATATATTATTTTATTACAATTATACTTTATTCATAATTTCATATATGGGGACTGGGATTTTAGAGAATTTACCAAAAATACTAGGTTTAAAATTTCTATTTGCAAAAATATCATCTTTTTTAATTAATTGCATATTTATTATCTTAATTGCAAAAATACTATCTTTCCACTTCTAACCCAATTTTAATTTTTTTTTTAAAAAAAAACTTTTTTTTAAAAAAATAATTCGGATGAACACACGTGGCAGGTTATTGTTCATCGTTTTTTTTTTGCTTGCTAATTGCATGTGGTTGCATTCAGTTGCATGTGGTTGCATAAGAAATTTCCATTTTTTTTGTCAACTTTCAATTGTATATAAGGGCTGTGCCAGTAGCATAAAAATTTTAATTTGAATTTTCAATTTTCAGTTGCATGTGGTTGCATACAATTGCATGTGGTTGCATTCAGTTGCATAAGAAATTTCCATTTTTCAGTTATCATTTTCGACTAGTTTTTTGATATATATATATAGGTCATTGCTCCATACAGAACACCCTTATATAAAGAACAATAAATAACACCCTTAAATCAATCTAAACCATTGATTCTATTATGATCTAATGGCCCCACCAGGGGCATCAAATACAAAAAGTTCTCTTTTTTTACCCTCTATCTATTCAGTAAAAAAAACCCATTGTTCATGATGACGTCACTGCTGACATCATCATGAACAATGATTTTTTTTTTTGCTGAATGGATAGAGGTTAAAAAAATAAGAATTTTTTGTATTAGATGCCATGACGAAACTCTTATATTAGATTAAATATGAGTGTTATAAAGGTGTTCTTTATTGTTCTTTATATAAGGTGTTTGTTATGCAGTGTCTTGTTCTAATATAAACTAACTTAGAATAAAAATTAGAAACTAAACCTAAATTAAATATTTCAAACTAATCTAATGACCAAATTAGGGGTACTCCAATACAAAAAACGTTTAAAAGTATTGGCTCTATTCAACAAAAAAATTAAAAAAAAGTTACTGTTCACTTGATGACGTGGCACGTGAACAATACTTTTTTTAATATATTTTTGTTGAATAGAGCCAAGAATTTTATAAGTTTTTTGTGAAGGTGTCCCTAGCGGGGCCATTAAAATAAATGAAATATAATTCATTTAGTGTAGGTTTCTAGTTTCTATTCTAAGTTTGGTTTCTATTTGAACGCTAGCCTATATATATATATATAGAGATTTCAAAAAACTGGTCGAAAATGGAAACTGAATTCTGAACGTTGCAACTTACAGTTTTCAGTTGCATGTGGTTGCATCCAGTTGCATATGCAATCCTATGTAACTAACCTTATACACAATTGAAATTTGAGTTTTTATATGCGGTTACGCCGCTCTTATATACAACTGTAAGTTGACAAAAAAAATGAAAATTACACATGTAACGCATCCAATTGCATATGCAATCAAATGCAACTAGCAGCAGCAATACAAAAAAGTAAAAAAAGTTACATATGCAACTGAATGCAAACTGCTGCGCAGCCATTACAACTAAGATAATATTGCAAATAAATAGTACTAGCTTATAACCCGTGCAATGCACTGGTTTCTTATATTATGTTATAAATTTTATTTAATATTATAATTATGTTTTTATATAATCTCTAATTTTAATAAATTTTTTAATTTTAGTTTGATATAATTTAATATACTCATGTTTACGGATTATATTAATGTCTCCTTATTATAAACAACGTATACGATTTTTAATATATTTTATTAATAATTGAAAAATATGGTGTAATATTTTTGGGTATATATTGTAAGATTTGTTGTAAATTAAAACGGTAACGTGTTTTAATTAGAAAGGAAATATTAATGATTGAAATATATGATACAATTGATCTTTTTAGATGTTTATAAAATTTAATATCTTCAACTAAAAGTAAATGTGAAAAAGGCAATCGACTAAATATCATTAATTATATAAGTTATGCTGTGATATTTTTGGGTATATATTAATAATTGTAAGATTTGTTTTAAATTAAAAATGTAACGTGTTTTAATTCGATGGGTAAGGATAAGGTAATGGAATTGATAGAGAAATTAATGATCGAAAATATGATAATGTTTTTAGGTGGTTATGAAAGGTAATATTTTCAACTAAAAGTATATGCGCAAAGGGCAGTTGGCTAATTACCATTAATTATATGATTTTATTATTTATTTTAATAATTAGGATAACCAAATATACAAACTTTCAATCTTTCGACTTTAATATAGTATTATAAAGGGCTCTTTTGAAAAATAAATAGGAAAAAGTAAATTTTTGCACATTTACTTTTGTTAAGAAAGACTATTTGCAATTTTACTAAACTAAGTTTCAAATTGCAAAAATACTAACCCTAACCCTAATTCTCCCCCTCCCCCTTTCCTCAATTTCTCTCTCCTCCCCCTATCAACACACGCTGCCGACTTCACTTGTGTCTATTTTTTATTTTTTTATTTTAGGTGGGGCTATTTTGGTGGATTTGGGTTTCATGGCCCCGCAGGGGCATATTCAACTAAATTTGCAACTAATTGCAACTGAATGCAACTAATTTTTTTTTTTTTTAAAATTTTAAGGTGGGGGCTATTTTGGTGGATTTGGGTTTCCTGGCCCCGTAGGGGCATATTCAACTAAATTTGCAACTGAATGCAACTAAATTTCTGATTTCAAGTTCCATTTGTCAGTTGTCATTTTCGACCTCATTTTTGAACTCTATTATATATATATATATATATATAGGCTAGCGTTCAAATAGAAACCAACCTTAGAATAGAAACTAGAAACCTACACTAAATAAATTATATTTCATTTATTTTAATGGCCCCGCTAGGGGCACCTTCACAAAAAACTTATAAAATTCTTGGCTCTATTCAACAAAAATTTTAAAAAAAATAATAAAATAAAAATAAAAAAGTTACTGTTCACTTGCCACGTCATCACGTGAACAGTAACTTTTTTAAATTTTTTTTTTATTTTTTTGTTGAATAGAGCCAATAATTTTAAACATTTTTTGTATTGGGGTACACCTAATTTGGTCATTAGATTAGCTTGAAATATTTAATTTAGGTTTAGTTTCTAGTTTCTATTCTAAGTTAGTTTCTATTAGAACAAGACCCTGTATATATATATATAAGAAGGGTGATATTTTGGTGGATTTAGGTTTCCTGGCCCCGCAGGGGCATATTTAACTAAATTTGCAACTAATTGTAACTGAATGCAACTAAATTTCTGATTTCAAGTTCCATTTGTCAGTTGTCATTTTCGACCTCATTTTTGAACTCTATTATATATATATATATAGAGAAAAATGGGCCTGAGGACAACCTCAGGGATCTCCCCTAAGGTCATAAGGAATATTGCCTATAAACTAAGGGAGTAAAAATTACCTCTCGGTATACTAGTACCAATCTACACATACATCCACAAAAGAGATAGAAGATGAATAGGCACCTATTATGTTTAGACCCTATGTCTCTATAGAATTTGAAAACATAAAGGTTGAAGCACAAGTTATTCATAAAGATCACACAGGGCAGTATAAGTATTTTCATCTCACACCACGAATCATATTGATAAACAATTATGAACCTATGCTAGCATGGCAAGTTCTAAATCTCAAGATCCACTCTCGCTTCACAAGAGATTAACAATTCAATTTAGATGTTAGCTACGCATCCAAAAGTATTAAGATTAACCATACGAGGATATCAAGAATTCACCACACATAAATCTTTAAGGCATGCAAACTACTAAGCTACATAGATAAATCCACTAGGATCCCATGACAACGATTAGTTCATAACTAAACCTTTCGTCACCATGGGATTTGATGAAAACATGGTAAATAACAAGATATGAATAAAAGAAGTAATTATATTAATAAACAAGAGTTTGAGAAAACAAATCTATAATCCAAAGTAACACAAAGGATGAAGTAGATCTAGATCCGTTGCTTGTCACGAGCGTTGAACCCTTCTCTCTTTTTCTCCCTTGCAGATCTAAGCTAGTTACAATAATAAAACTATGATAATGTGTATATCTATTACAATGGTAGGATGTGTTTAAATAGGCTCTAAAAGTCTTGCCCAGCAAGAAAATAACAAAACAGAATTATAATAGAATTTCTGCAAGATACGTTTCCTAAACTGATTCTGTTTTTAAGGAAAATTCGTGGCTGACTTTTCTTCAGTTTTTTTAGAACGTTCCAAACGTAATTGGACCTCTGGACCACCTTAGAATGATAGAGAATCTCGTTATCTTCGCGTGGACTGCTTACGGGCTGAAAACAGACTTATAGAACTCAAGATATGGCCCAAACAGTGAATCTCACGCGTGCAGCCCAATAAATCCGAATTTTAATAAATTAAATCTCCAAAAACGACAAAAACATCCACCATAATCAACATCCTTGTAAATCTGCACAACTAAACAAAACACATCAAAACTACAAGAAACTTGAGCCCAAGACAATCAATTTAAGCCGATTTAGAATGCTCCAAGTGGAGATAAAATCCACTTATCAGCCCCGCAGGGGCATTTTTGTAAATACAAAATTTTTATCAGCAATTTACACAAATACCCTTATATTTGTATTTATTTGTTTTAACCTCAGGATTGTAACCTGAGGTCATCCTCAGGAACATGAAACCCTATATATATATGGGTGCCCTTCCACAGCCACCGTTGGTTGAAAAAAGGCCCACAACCACCAACTCGTACACTGCCGCAATGAACAATTGTGGCAGGAAAACTTAAAAAAAAAAAAAAGAAGGTTGCTGCATTGAACACTTGCGGCAGGAAAACTGCCGCAATGAACACTTGCGGCAGGAAAACTTAAAAAAAAAAAAAGAAGGTTGCCGCATTGAACACTTGCGGCAGGAAAACTTAAAAAAAAATTATTTTATGTGGAGTCGATCTCAGGTCCTTCACCAGAGATAACACCAACATGACCACTACACCAAATAAATTCATTTGTAATTTACTACAAAACAAAACAGTATTAAATATTATTTTACGTTTTTATACTTTTATTTTTATTATTTATTAAAATTAAAAAAATTGGTAAATTAATACATTATAAAATATAAAAATGTTTATAAAATTTGAATTATTACATAAAATTTTAAATAAATTATTATAGTTTTATATTTAATAAAAGTAATAAAAATAATAAATTAATAAAAGCTGTTAATTTGAAATATGAAACAAGTAAAAATATGAAATTACGTTTTCACCCTCCAATATAAAATTTCCGCAATGATACAATGCAGATATATAAAAATATGGAATTACTTTTTTACTCTTAAATGATTACAGCAATGATACATAGCGGATGAATGAAAATCTGAAATTACTTGTTTATCCTTAAATCATTGCCGCAATGATACAATGCGGATACATAAAAATATGGAATTACTTTTTTACCCTTAAATCATTGCCGCAATGATATAATGCGGATAGGAGACCTATACAACCACCCATTGCGGTTGCCGCGACCCGATTAACACTAATTAAACACAGAGCTCAGGCGATTTCAGGCGATTTCAGGCGATTACGGGCGATTTACACACAGAGCTGCGAATGTCAGGTCATCTTTCTTCTCAAGGTATCTTCTAATTGACACTTACACACACACGCACGTAGTTATACATACACACACGCACTACTATATACATTGCTACTGACGATTATATGTACATGGTTTGATTCGTTTTTAACTGTGGGTGGTGTTTATTTGCTTCATTTTAGTTAAAATCATGAAATAAATCGAATTATTAGGGTTCATAGTTCGAATTTTACCCATTTTTGGTTTGCATTAGTTTGAAATTAGGGCTTTTACCCTCAATTGAGTTGAAATTAGGGTTTCTCATCTTTAATTAGGTTGAATTAGCTCGAAATGCCCAATTTAGAATTAGGTTTCGAATTATTATTCGAATTTTTATTAAAACTATGAATTAATTCGAATTATTAGGGTTTATAATTATGAAATTATAATTATAATTTTTTTTATGAGTTGTGGAAATTTTAATTCGAATTTTTGAATTATTAATTTGAATTTTTGAGTTTAAAATTCGAATTTATGAATTAATATGATTTATTAATTCGAATTTTGATTAATTAACATATTAGTACTGCATTTTATTTGATAAATTATATTCGGTGTTAATTTATTCTTGTTTTAAATATGTCTTAATGGAATGATAATTTTAGCCAATTTTGGTACATGTTTATGAAATGTGCCTTATTTCTTTGATCTTGCACATTGCAGATGCTATGGATATACAGTGCGGGCCTCTCGATAGGTCCCTCTTGACCATGCAGGATGATCATTTAGCAGTCACATATGGCAGGGGGGTGAGCGGGAGAAGTTGGATGTCCGCCAGTTGACAGCCAACCTCGACGATTGGGTATTTGATGACACCCAGGTTAGTTTGCTGTCAGACTGGGGTTTCCGAGCGTTTACTAACCCACGCTCGATTCCCCAGAACGACATCCGATTGATCACGGTGTTGGTGGAGAGGTTTAGGCCAGAGACCAACACCTTTCATTTCCCATTTGGTGAGATCACCATCACTCTAGAGGATGTTTACATGATATTGGGATTGCCTGTTCGTGGTCATGTTGTTACTCATACGAAGCTTTCCGCACCGCTTCCATATTGGCTAAGACGGTGGCATGATTTGAGGTTGACTGAGACCGAACGCAAAGATATGTATAAAAAAGGTTTGCTTTTTAGTCCATAAATTCTAATTTCTTGCATTTTAGTCCTTAATTTGTTTAATTCTTGCATGTTATACATTAAATTATCATTTCTTTGCAATTTAGGAAGATAATTATCTACTTATTGCATTTTAACCCATAAATTCTAATTTCTTGCATTTTAGTCCTTAATTTGTTTAATTCTTGCATGTTATACCTTAAATTTTCATTTCTTTGCAATTTAGGAAGATAATTATCTAGTTATTGCATTTTAGCCCATAAATTCTAATTTCTTGCATTTTAATCCTTTATTTGTTTAATTCTTGCATGTTATACATTAAATTATCATTTCTTTGCAATTTAGGAAGATAATTATCTACTTATTGCATTTTAGACCAAGAATTCTAATTTCTTACATTTTAGTCCTTAATTTGTTTAATTCTTGCATGTTATACCTTAAATTTTCATTTCTTTGCAATTTAGGAAGATAATTATCTAGTTATTGCATTTTAGCCCATAAATTCTAATTTCTTGCATTTTAATCCTTTATTTGTTTAATTCTTGCATGTTATACATTAAATTATCATTTCTTTGCAATTTAGGAAGATAATTATCTACTTATTGCATTTTAGCCCAAGAATTCTAATTTCTTGCATTTTAGTCCTTAATTTGTTTAATTCTTGCATGTTATACCTAAAATTTTCATTTCTTTGCAATTTAGGAAGATAATTATCTAGTTATTGCATTTTAGCCCATAAATTCTAATTTCTTGCATTTTAATCCTTTATTTGTTTAATTCTTGCATATTATACCTTAAATTTTTATTTCTTTGCAATTTAGGTGGGGTGAAGCTTCATAGGTTGAGGGAAATGTATAAAAAGAAACCGGAGAAGCCTTCTCCCGAGTTTATCGAGCATGATAACCTTGTG
Source organism: Kitagawia praeruptora (assembly GCA_037693485.1). Lineage (NCBI taxonomy): Eukaryota > Viridiplantae > Streptophyta > Magnoliopsida > Apiales > Apiaceae > Kitagawia > Kitagawia praeruptora. The sequence continues at coordinate 59,900,797 of CM075350.1, forward strand.
TACACCCGGGCTTATCTTTTTTACATCATTGGGGGTGTGTTGTTTCCTTCATCGAATAGAGACACTGTGCATCCTAGGTACTTCTTGACTTCATTTCTTTCTATAGTCCTTGCAATTTATGCTTAAATTTATCTTATTCTTGCATTTTATGCCTTAAATTTCACATTTCTTGCATGTTCATCCTTAATTTCTCCAATTATTGAATTCTTACCTTAATTTGCATTTCCTGAATTTTTGCAGGTATTTACAGTTAATCCAGAATGCGCATGAGATTAAGGAGTATGCCTGGGGAGCTGCAGTTTTGAGTTATTTGTTCAGGGGTTTGGCCAAGGCTGCTCAGAAGGGTGCCAAAGCTATTAGTGGGTGCACCATGCTTTTGCAGCTTTGGTCTTACGAGAGGTTGTTGCCTGGGGCACCTCTGTTAGCACCTCGTATGGATTTTGTTTGGCCGAGGGCATTGGCTTGGACTGAGCCGGTAGATGAGAGGAGGGTTAACCCCCACCACCATACAGGTCTTTATCGGGGGGACTTTGCCAGCTTTCAGCTTGGTTGGCTGACATGGCAGCCTTATCAGAGATTTTATGACATTCAGGATGTTTCTGTGGATTATAATATCGATTTGATGGATGCTCACTATATGGCTCTCGGTCGTGTCCCTCTCATTTCTTTTGATATCATTGAGTATGTCATGCCAGATAGAGTCTTGAGACAGTTTGGTATTCTACAGCATATCCCACAGGCCCCGGTTGCCATGACTTCACTGCGGACGGAGAGAGCATCTCGTTGGGTGCGGGACAATCATACAGTGACCTTGGCAGATTACATTGAGGAGTGGCATGCTTTTAATGATGGCATGATACCTATTGTCGAGGAGGGCAATTACGTGTCTATAGAGGAGTACATGTATTGGTACAGGCGCGTCAGTAAGCTAAGGATTGCTCCATTTGTGGCTGAGCATCGTTCTAAGATTGTGCCTCATGACTGGTATCCCCAGCAGGACATGGCTGATGCGGTATGCATTATATACCGTTATTTTTCTAATTCTTGCATTTTAGACCTTTATTTCTCCAATTCATGCATTTTAGACATTTATTTGTATAATTCTGCATTTTAGACCTTTATTTATATACTTTTGCACTTTAGACCTTTATTTATCTAATTCCTGCATCTAAATACTTCAATGCAGCTGGATTGTGGAATGAGGACATTACATGCCATTTACGAGCGTGATCCCCCCGAGTGGTTCTTTGATATCATCACTGAGTTTTTGGCTCATTATGATCGGATCAACACCGAGTGGAGGGGTGTTGGATTTATCAGACCTAGTTTTGATAGACCCTCTCGTGCACATGATATGGATATTGACCCCAGCGGTCCCTCATCTTCGCAGCATCCTCCACTAGCCGTTTCTCAAAAATGTTTGCGTGAGGTAGTAATCTTTTGATACTTGTTATCTTTGAATGTAGTGGATTGAATATATGTATGATTGTTGTATATTTTATTGTAGGTTGAGACTTTTGGTTCTCATGCTTCACTTACGCACGATGCCACACCTCATGTCTCTTATAAACATCCTCGTCAGGTAATAATCCTTAATGCTAGGTTTAATTCGAGTCACTTAGGAGGAATTATATATATAACTATGTGATCGGTTCGTTGACATATAATTGCAGGTTGAGACTACAGATGCTCTTGCTACACAGCCTACCCTGGTATCTGTCCCGCCTATAGTCCAAGTTGAGGTATCAATCCTTAACGCTTGGTTTAATGCAAGAATTATAGAAATTAATAAGGGTATAAAATGCATGATCGGTGTATCTTGTAGGTTGAGGCTACAGCAGCTGCTCCTCCTGTTACACAGACGACCCCAGTATCTAGCCCTCCTCCTTCACAGTCTACGCCGGTATCTATCCCCCTCATGCTCATATTAATCTCTCCTTACTGTAATTTCCTTCTTCTATACCAACTTTTTATATGTTCTTCGTGTTTTTATCTCATTGTGGTTGCAGGTTAGCACTATTCTTGCTGTGACAGAGCCTACCCCGGCATCTGTCCCCCATCATGCTCAGATTGAGGTACTAATCTCTCCTATTTGTGATTTTCTTCTTATATACCACTGAGGTACTAATCTCTCCTATTTGACTTTTGTTATCATAATTGTAGGCTCCAATACCATGTGAGTTGGCAGTGGATGGCAACAAGGTTGCCTATGGCATGGCTTACCCGGATGGAGGAGAAATGAGTAGGAAAATACATGGCAAGCCAATGCCTACTGGATGTCTGAGAGTGTCAGTGGATAGTGGGATCCAACTAGAAGCCTTGATTCCAGTTCCAGTACCTGGTGAGATGGAGACGGTCAAGGAAGCTGTTGGATCTCATGTTGCATGGCCCAAGGACTGGATCATACGTCGAAGTATTGAGGTTTGTACTTCTATAATAATACTATAAAGGTCTAAATGCAAAATTATAGAAATAAGGGTCTAAAATGCAAGAAATAGAGAAATAAGGGTCTAAATGCAAGAAATAGAGAAGTAAAGGTCTAAAATGCAAGAAATAGAGAAGTAAAGGTCTAAAATGCAAGAAATAGAGAAGTAAAGTTATAAAATGCAAGAAATAGAAAAATAAAGGTCTAAAATGCAAAATTATAGAAATAAGGTTATAAAATGCAAGAAATAGAGAAATAAGGGTCTAAAATGCAAGAAATAGAGAAATAAAGGTCTAAAATGCAAGAAATAGAGAAATAAAGGTCTAAAATGCGAAATTATAGAAATAAGGTTATAAAATGCAAGAAATAGAGAAATAAAGGTCTAAAATGCAAAATTATAGAAATAAGGTTATAACATGCAAGAAATAGAGAAATAAGGGTCTAAAATGCAAGAAATAGAGAAATAAAGGTCTAAAATGCGAAATTATAGAAATAATGTTATAAAATGCAAGAAATAGAGAAATAAGGGTCTAAAATGCAAGAAATAGAGAAATAAAGGTCTAAAATGCAAGAAATAGACTACAGGTTGAATATGTTCAACTTTGAATATGTTCTTCATGTTTTTATCACATTGCGGTTGCAGGTTTGCCCTCCTCCTTCACAGCTTATACAGGTTGAGACTACAGTTGAGACTACAGCAGCTGCTCCTCCTGTTACACAGCCGACCCTGGGATCTAGCCCTCCTCCTTCACAGTCTGTCCCCCCTGATGCTCATATTGAGGTACTAATCTCTCCTATTTGTGATTTCCTTTCTTATATACCAACAGCATGAATATGTTATTCATGTTTTTATCACATTGCGGTTGCAGGTTAGCCCTCCTCCTTCACAGCTTATACAGGTTCAGACTACAGTTGAGACTACAGCAGCTGCTCCTCCTATTACACAGCCGACCCTGGGATCTAGCCCTCCTCCTTCACAGTCTGTCCCCCCTGATGCTCATATTGAGGTACTAATCTCTCCTATTTGTGATTTCCTTTCTTATATACCAACAGCATGAATATGTTATTCATGTTTTTATCACATTGCGGTTGCAGGTTAGCCCTCCTCCTTCACAGCTTATACAGGTTCAGACTACAGCAGCTGCTCCTCCTGTTACACAGCCGACCCTGGGATCTAGCCCTCCTCCTTCACAGTCTGTCCCCCCTGATGCTCATATTGAGGTACTAATCTCTCCTATTTGTGATTTCCTTTCTTATATACCAACAGTATGAATATGTTATTCATGTTTTTATCACATTGCGGTTGCAGGTTAGCCCTCCTCCTTCACAGCTTATACAGGTTCAGAGTACAGTTGAGACTACAACAGCTGCTCCTCCTGTTACACAGCCGACCCTGGGATCTAGCCCTCCTCCTTCACAGTCTTTCCCCCCTGATGCTCATATTGAGGTACTAATCTCTCCTATTTGTGATTTCCTTTCTTATATACCAACAGCATGAATATGTTATTCATGTTTTTATCACATTGTGGTTGCAGGTTAGCCCTCCTCCTTCACAGCCGATACAGGTTCAGACTACAGTTGCTCCTTCTCCTTCTACACACATGGTAACACCTTTATCAGACCGCCCCATCCCTCCTGGTGTCAACCTTGATGTAATAATCTTTAACTTTGACTCAACTTTGTGACGTATTGTATTTGAAATGTTTATATGATTTTTGTATCTTCATCGAACGGCAGGATGAAACCACTACTCCTGGTTCAGAGTTTACCCCAGTGGCGGGTGGACTTGTGAAGTTTGGTAGTATCAGTGGTGTTATTCCTGATAACTTAAGAGAAATGCTTGGGGTATGTATCTTGAATCATACATTCGTTTTGGCTTGATATTTTTTCCATATGCCATGAATATCCATCATAATTAGGGGTATTGACATGTATTTGCAGTTGGACACTGAAGAGGATAAATACAAGGATGCGCAGAGGCGGCCTGCTTATGTATCAGGTGATATGAAGAGGCCACTGAAAAATCGGAAAATCAACTGGCTGTTTAAGCATTGGTGGGGTGAAAAGCATAATTTTATTAAGAGTGTTGGTGGGATGGTTGCGGAGCTTGCTTGGGAAAATGTCCAATGCCTAAAACGCGATCGTGAAATAGAGTCGTCAGTTCTGGATGCATATATTGACCTGCTGTAGCTTTTCTCTCTCCTCCCCTGTTTTCCCCTGTGACAGGAGTCTATCAACGGATGCTCCATTCTATCAACGGATGCTCCATTTTATCAACGGATGCTCCATTTTAAAAAGCTACTGGACTCCTCCCTGCCGCAATGAGGCCTTGCGGATAGCAATAATTTTTTATCAACGGATGCTCCATTTTATCAACGGATGCTCCATTTTAAAAAGCTACTGGACTCCTCCCTGCCGCAATGAGGCCTTGCGGATGGCAATAATTTTTTATTATTATTTATGTCCTGATATTAAAAATTGGAAAAATGATAAAATTACAATTTATTTCAATTGTTAAATATAAAATTCGAGAAAAATGAAAAAAATTATTTTTTCTTCGAATTTATTTTAAAACTTGACAAAATTTGCATTTAAAAATCGAAAAAAGACATAAATTATATTTTATTCCTAATAATTAATTTAAAATTCGAGAAAAATGGGAAAAAAAATTCCTAGTTTTTTAACTAAAATTCGAAAGAAAGGATTAATTTAAAATAAAATTTGATGTTTTCTTTCGAATTTTAAAGCAATAATTATAAATAAATAATTTAAAATATTATTACTTAAAAAAATATTGAAATATGAGCGGAATTCATTTCGCATTCATATATGAACGGTTGCTAAAATGAACAGATGTGGCATTCCTGGCCGAGCGGGTTGTTGAGAATCGAAACTCCGAGGTTAAGCGTGCTTGGGATAGAGCAATTCTGGGATGGGTGACCCCCTGTGAAGTTCCCTTTTTCCAATTTTTTCAAAAAATTTAATTTAAAAAAATTGGAATAAAATATAATTTATGTCTTTTTTCGATTTTTAAATGCAAATTTTGTCAAGTTTTAAAATAAATTCGAAGAAAAAATAATTTTTTTCATTTTTCTCGAATTTTACATTTAACAATTGAAATAAATTGTAATTTTATCATTTTTCCAATTTTTAATATCAGGTCATAAATAATAATAAAAAATTATTGCTATCCGCAAGGCCTCATTGCGGCAGGGAGGAGTCCAGTAGCTTTTCTCTCTCCTCCCCTGTTTTCCCCTGTGACAGGGGAAAACAGGGGAGGAGAGAGAAAAGCTACTGGACCCTGCCGCATTGAGGCCTTGCGGATAGACACATCCCTGCCGCAATGAGGCCTTGCGGATAGACACATTATTTTTTTTTTCTTGATATTAAAATTTGGAAAATGATAAAATTCCAATTTATTTCAATTGTTAAATATAAAATTCGAGATAAATTAAAGATTTCGTTAAGTGTTTTACTCATTTATGTGTTTTTCCTAAAATTCGAAAAATTGGAAAAAATTCTAATTTAAACTAGTACAAATGCATGGATTGCATATTAATACCTTACATTGAAAATTAAGATTATAATTAATAAAAAATAGTTTCAAATATTACAGAATACAATTGAAACTAATTGCCAGGACAATTTCTTCTATCATGGTTTGCTCCTACCAACCCACATTTTCCGCACTTTCGTTGCTTGGTTGTTGAAGTTGACGTTTCAATACCACTTTTATATCTTGCCGCTTTCTTTCGTCCCTTAGTTTGTGACATTGGAGGATCGAATATCGGATCATGATCCCAATCTTCTGGAGGAAACGACTCGTTCATTTGTTCGATCTTATCTTCTTGTGGAAAAGCAATTTCCACGTGACACCTCTCTCGCTCAATCAAGTTCATCACGTAGTTGAAACGTGGGACGGAACAACTACCAACAGCGCCTAAATTTTGAAATGATTTGCACAATGTACTATACCTTGATGCTTGTGATTCACCAACATTACCAAGAATGGGAGGGGTATAAGGTAGAGGTCCGGTAATTTTGTTGCCATTTTTTGTCCACCTAGACATGATGTAATCATTCGGTATACGTATTTTTTGTTTCATGTCTAGGTAACGGATCATGTGTTTACAAATCATCCCCGAATGTTCAAATTGCTTACAAACACATTCAATCTTTCCATCAATATGGGCCGTCAACCGATAGCTTCTTCTATGATTCTCCGGCACGGTAGACTTCTCAACCACGAACATTTTAAACAAATGACATCCACCTTTAGTTTTCGTCACGACATAAGATGTACTTTTTAGAAGCTCCTTTTGAAAACGCCTAAACATCTCTATCGTGTAAATTTCGGATGCATGAATTTCCAAGGATGATTGCAATACTAGTCTCCTTTCCCTTTCTTCGCTCTCGTAGTCACTTTTAACCTCCCTAAGATATTGTGCCTCCAAAGCCTTTTGGGAATTCTCAATAAATTCTTTCAAACCGGTAGATGCTTGCACATATTCATCAAAAAATGAATTCATTGATTCGCTTCTAGAGGTAGTGGTCATACCGGCGGCAAAATGTGACTTTGTGTAAGCACGAATCCATTGATGTCTAATGCGATGCATTTCATTTAACCAAACATGATCCTCAAGTTTGTACTTCTCGACCAATTCCTCCCATCTACCTTCAAATTCCGTGGGAGACAACGACTTGTACACACATGCATTAAAATCCGTTTTGAATTCCGGATATTTGGTGTACAAACTAGATAACTTCTCGGGAAATTTACTACTTATATGCCATGTACAATATAAGTGATTTGTTTCGGGCATAACCGTGGCAATAGCATTTCCCAAAGCAATGTCTTGATCGGTAATTATTGTAGTGGGAGGTTTGTTGTCAACGGCTTCCAACCAAGTTTCTAAAACCCATTGATAAGAAGTCTCGGTCTCATCTCTCATGAGTGCAACTATCGATTTGACCCGTACTCCTAAATTAGTTAATCTAATGTAAAAATCTCAAAAAATAGAAAATTAGTGAATCTAATGTACAATTAATCAAAGAATTAATGAGTATTAATATTTGAAATTTTATGAATTTAAATACGAATTTTATCTTATTTTTCTATTTTTAATTTAATTTTCAAAAGAATTCTGCCGCAATGAAGGGTTGCGGACCCTTCTGCCGCATTTAAAGGTTGCGGACCCTTCTGCCGCATGGAAAGGTTGCGGACCCTTCTGCCGCATTGAAAGGTTGCGGCTATCCTGGTGGCTGGTCCAACCCACGGTGGTTGTGGACCTGAACGTTATATATATATAAATATATATATATATATATTGTTAGATATTGATTCAAGTGATGATCAGGATCTGGGTATTACTGATCAGATACTGATGCTGACGTCATCAGGAATACAACGTCAGTATTGGATTATCATCAGGATTAGAAGCTGGTCAGTATTTCATGAAGATTCTTATCAGATCAGAGATCAAGGAAGATTGATATGTCGGTTCCTAATTTGTAGGAATGCAGCTATCATACAAGATATGCATTCAGAGATATATGTAATTGATTTAGAATATCTTGTAATTGATAGTGTAACTGTGTACTCTATATAAACACAGTTTAGGTTTTACATTATGTATTCGCTTACACGAGTTATCTTGTAACCTAGCAGCTCTTAAGAACATAAGAATTTCTTAAGAGAGTTTTGTAACAGTTTTATATTAGAATTAATAAAGCTGTTATTGATTCATACTTGTGTTATTTGTTTTAAGTCGAAAATCTTATACAATTGTATTCAACCCCCCCCCTTCTACAATTGTTATTTACTGGGCAACAATTGGTATCAGAGCATAACTGATTAATATAAATCAGAAACGATCTTAAGATGTCGACAAGCAAGTATGAAAGCATCAAAATTCCAATTCTCAAGAAGATTGAGTATCCAACCTGGAAAGTGAAAATGATGATGTATCTGGAAGCAACTGATCCTGACTATCTTGACAGGATCAATGATGGACCATTTCTTCCAACAAGACTAGTTGCAAGAACAGAGACTGTTGCTGAACACTATGTCATTAAGGCAAAGAATGAGTGGACGACAGAGGAAAAGGCTCAAGTACTCAAAGATGCAAAGGTAAAAAATATTTTGCATAACAGTCTTGATAATGTCATGTCTAACAGGGTAATAGCATGCAAGACTGCAAAGGAAATTTGGGATACCTTGGAAACTCAATGTCAAGGTACTGAATCTATCAAAAGAAACAGAAGGGCTCTGTTGATTCAGGAGTATGAGCAATTCGATGCTAAGTCTGATGAAAGCCTTACTGATATGTATGATAGATTCTTGACTTTACTGAACAATCTATCACTGGTTGGCAAAGAGTATGATCCAGAGGATTCAAATACCAAGTTTCTCAGAGCTTTAACTGAAGAGTGGGATACTCAAGCTTCAATCATAAGGCATCAATATGATTTGAAGATGCTGTCTCTTGATGAAGTCTATGGGATGCTAAGAACCCATGATCTTGAGGTTCAACAGAGGAAGAACAAGAAAAATGTCAAAGCAAAAGCTGTTGCTTTGAATGTTGAATCAAAATCAAAGGGAAAAGCTGAGGAGGTTTTTAACAGAAAGAGTAGAGTGGAAGAGTCAATTCCTGATGACTCATCATCAGATACTGATACTGAGTCTGATCCTGATACTGATGATGACTCTACTGATTCTGATATGATGGAAATGGTTGCTATGATAGTCAAGGGCTTCAAAAAGATGAAGTTCAGAAAGGCTAGGAAGCAAGGGAAATTCCAGAAGAAAACCTTCAATGCTGACAAAGACAGGTACAAGAAGAAAGAAGGCAAAAGCAGCAAGTTTGACAAGTCAAAAATCAGATGCTATAACTGTGATGGACTGGGTCATTTTGCAACTGAGTGCAAGAAGACCAAAACCAAAGCTCTCATTTCTTCAAGCAAGGATTGGATGGACTCATCATCTGACTCTGAAGAAGAAAAAGTGAATTATGCTTTGATGGCTAAAACTGATGAGACTTCTGCTGGTGAAAATAAGGTATCTGAAGTTTTATTTGATTTTGATACTAATAATATTTCTGAGCTAAGATCTTTCTTAAAATCTCTGCATATTAGTTTTAGGAGTCAATCTCTTGAAAATACAAGAATAAAATCTGAAATGGCAGAGGTTGTTAAGAGAAATGATCATTTAGAAGCTGAGTTAATTTTCTTGCATGAAGTTCAAGCAGAATGTGATAATGCTAAACACATGAAACTTGAAACAGAGTTTAAATGTAATGAACTTGAAATGCAACTTAAAGATGCTAATGAAAAACTCAGAACCTGGACACATTCTGGTACAAAAACTCATGAAATTATTACTGATAAAAACTGGAAAGAGTGTCTAGGGTATAAGCCAGAAAATGAGAAAAAGGACAAAGGAAAGGTTGTTTCATCTAACCCTGGAAGAGTTATAGTTGATGACTCAACAAATCCAAAAACCCACAGATATGTTACAGACAGTACTAAAACCAAATTAAAACCGGTTAATTATGTGTATCCAGAAATTCCCAAATCTACTTCTGAAAAGGGATCTACTTCTACACATCATTCTGAGTCTAGAACTGTCAAAAACAAAAATGTAGGACTTTTGTCCAAGAAGCAATTAAGGGATAGAATCTGTGATGTAACAGATAGGAAGAGAGTTCCAACTGTCAAAAGGAACAGGAATGGTAAAGTTGGAATAAACAAGGAGAATAATTATAAGTATATTCCAAATGCACCAAGAAAAGTATGCTTTAACTGTGGTAATTCTAATCATCTTGCTATTGATTGCAGGAGGAGTAAAAAGAAGCCAACTGTAGTTCCTAAGTCTGACATTAGAAATAAATCAGTATTCTATAAACCACAGAATCCTTGTTTCCATTGTGGCAGTAAATGGCATTCTATTTATACATGTGAAGAATACCATAATTTGTACTATAATTATTATGAGCCTTTGCCTAAGTTCAATAAAAGTGCAAATTTTGAAAAAACAAAGAACTTGAATACTAATCATGCATCTATTAAGAAAAAGACTAATTCTGATGGAGTTAATCCTGATGAAAGTGTCTTTACAAGAAAATCTTTTACTGATAAAAATGTTAAATTGCATGAAAAGAGAACCCAACAAGTGTGGGTTCTTAAAAATTCTAACTGAGTTCTTTGTGATTCTGATTGCAGGGTAAAAAGAAAAATGTGTTAGTCATGGATAGTGGATGCTCTGTGCACATGACTGGAGACAAAACCTTGCTATCAGAATTTGAGGAGAAGGCTGGCCCAACTGTGTCTTATGGAGATGGCAACATTGGACAAACTTTGGGATATGGCAGCATTGTAATTGGAAATGTCATCATTGAAAAAGTAGCTCTGGTGAAAGGACTAAAGCACAATCTGTTGAGTGTTAGTCAGATCACAGACAGAGGTTATCGTGTCAACTTTAATGATACTCATTTTGAAGTTATCAGCAAATCTTCAGGAAAGATTGCATTAACAGGTCAAAGACATGGTAACATTTATGAAGCCAACATTCACACTAATACTGAAAATCCAACTACATGCCTCATCAGTAAAGCGTCTGTAGATGAAAGTTGGAATTGGCATAAGAAGCTTTCTCATCTCAACTTCAACAATATAAATGAGTTGGTTAAGAAAGATTTGGTTAGAGGATTACCAAAGGCTCTATATACTCCTGATGGACTCTGTGATGCCTGTTAGAAGGCTAAACAGAGAAGGACATCATTCAAGAGTAAATCTGAATCCTCAAATGATGAACCATATCACATGCTACACCTTGACTTGTTTGGACCAGTGAATATTATGTCCATCAGTAAGAAAAGGTATACTCTAGTCATTGTTGATGAATATACTAGATTTACCTGGGTTTATTTTCTTCACAGAAAAGATGAAACTGCTGAAATACTGCTGGACCATGTAAGACTTATTGAAACTGGCACGGAATACAAAGTCAAGATTCTGAGAAGTGATAATGGGACTGAATTCAAGAATTCAGCAATGGAAGAGTTCTGCAAATACAAAGGAATAGTTCAACAATTCTCTGCTCCTGGCACACCTCAGCAAAATGGAGTAGTTGAAAGAAAGAACAGAACTCTTATTGAAGCTGGCAGAATTATGTTGGAAGAAGCTAAACTACCTACATATTTCTGGGTGGAAGCAGTCAACACAGCATGCTACACTCAAAATATTACACTAATCAACAGACATGGTGTAACTCCTTATCAGACGATTAAGGAAAAGAAGCCAAGCTTGAAGCATTTACATGTGTTTGGCTGCAAGTGCTTTGTTCTAAGACCTCATCCAGAACAGCTAGGAAAATTTGAAACAAAAGCTGATGAGGCCATCTTTATTGGCTATCCAACAACAAGAGCCTTTAAAGTCTACAATCTGAGAACAAAGACGGTCATGGAGTCTATTAATGTATCTTTTGATGATAGAAAGCTAACAGGAATAAAAGAAGACTCTCATGACAGTTTGACTTTTGCAAATGAAGCTACCAACAATTCTGATGAAGTCACGTCAGATACTGATATTCCGTCAGATCCTGACGATCGATCAATTCCTGATCAAACACCTGTTACTGATGATGACTCAAATAATGCAAATGTTGAGGGGGAGCAAGAGCGAGACATCACCAGTACTGATACAACTCAAACATCAAGTAGAGACTCATCAGAAACAGATTCAAGTGACATACATGACAGTATATCAGAATGAGATAGCTCTATCTCAGGGGGAGCTTCTAGCAATTCTAGTTCTTTTAAAGAAAACACCAATCCAGGGGGAGCATCTAGTTTAAAAAATGACTTACCATCAGCAAGGAAATGGACTAAAAGTCATACTCCTGATTTAATCATTGGGAATCCTGAAGCAGGTGTTAAGACAAGAAATGCAACTCAAAATGAATGTTTATATAATAACTTTCTGTCAAAGGAGGAGCCTAAGAAAGTTGAAGATGCACTTAAGGATGCTGATTGGGTTACAGCTATGCAAGAAGAACTTAATGAGTTTGAAAGAAATGAAGTCTGGAAACTTGTACCAAGGCCCAAAGGAAGGTCTATTGTGGGTACAAAGTGGGTATTCAGAAACAAGACTGACTCAGATGGCACAATTGTGAGGAATAAAGCAAGACTAGTAGCAAAGGGGTATTCTCAACAGGAAGGAATAGATTATGATGAGACTTTTGCTCCTGTTGCAAGACTGGAGGCCATCAGAATTTTTCTGGCATATGCAGCCCACAAGAAATTCAAAGTATTCCAGATGGACGTAAAAAGTGCATTTCTCAATGGAGAACTGGAAGAGGAGGTATATGTTGAGCAACCTCCTGGCTTCATTGATCCCAAACATCCAGATCATGTCTATAGACTGGATAAAGCACTTTATGGACTAAAGCAAGCTCCAAGAGCCTGGTATGAAACCCTAGCTCAATTCTTACTGGAAAGTGGATTCAATAGAGGTACAATTGATAAAACCTTGTTTTATTTGAATCATGGTAAGGATTTGCTGTTAGTTCAAATATATGTTGATGATATCATTTTTGGGTCAACTAATACTAAGCTGTGTGAGAAGTTTTCAAAGCTAATGCAGTCTAGATATCAAATGAGTATGATGGGAGAAATGAGCTATTTCTTAGGTCTACAAGTTAAACAGACTGATGATGGGATTTTTATCAATCAGTCAAAGTACACAAAGAATTTACTAAAAAGGTTTAACATGCAAGACAGCTCTACAGCTTCAACTCCTATAGCTACAGCTACAAAGCTTGATCCTGATCAAGGAGCTGAGGTAGATGTAACCAATTACAGAGGAATGATTGGTTCACTCTTATATCTAACTGCTAGCAGACCAGATATCATGTATGCAACCTGTCTATGTGCAAGATTTCAAGCAAATCCTAAGGAACCACATCTCATTGCAGTGAAAAGGATTTTCAGATATCTAAAGGGCACTTCTACTCTTGGCCTTTGGTATGCTAGAGAATCAGACTTTAGTTTATGTGGTTATTCAGATGCTGATTTTGCTGGATGCAAAATAGACAGGAAAAGTACTTCAGGCAGTTGTCAGTTTCTTGGAGGAAGACTAGTTTCTTGGTTCAGTAAAAAGCAAAAGTCTATCTCTACATCAACTGCAGAAGCTGAGTACATTGCTGCTGGAAGCTGTTGTGCTCAGATCATGTGGATGAGAAATCAGCTAATGGACTATGGTTTGTCATTTTCAAAAATACCTATTTATTGTGATAACCAAAGTGCTATTGCTATGACAGGAAATCCAGTTCAACATTCTCTTACAAAGCACATCAGCATCAGGTATCACTTCATAAGAGAACAAGTACTGGAAGGAACAATTGAACTTCATTTTGTTCCTACTGATCAACAGTTAGCTGATATATTCACCAAGCCACTACCTGAGGCTACTTTTACAAAGTTGGTGAATGAACTTGGAATGGTAAACTATGGCAGTTCCTGAGAGAAAGAAGTCATCAGATACTGACTACTTGCAAATACTGATGGAAAGTCAATCCTGACAGTGGTCAACGTCGAATCCTGATGCAACGATTCGATCATCAGTATTTTGTTCAGAATCTAACTGTCTTCATTTTATCTCAATTTCCTGATTTAAGCTATAATTAATGTTACTGAATTCCTGATAATGTGATCACTTTATTTAGTCCTCATGTTTATTTTCAGTTAACATGTTAAATCAGGAAAAACATTGAATAGAATAGAATAACTAGATTTTTCATTGATAATAAGAAAGAGGTTACATTCAAAGATTACATCTTTTATGTTCTCTATCTACTAATCTATTCAACAGGAAATAAAAGACCAATCCACTCCATTGTTAATAGCCATCCCAGATCCCATCTTTGCCACTTTGTTTGGGTGGAAGTTGACAGGGATAAGGTTATTTTTGCTGACATATTCATTAACAATGGTTGATGGAGTTGGATGAAGATGCCTTAGATGAAAGCCATGCAAATGCTGTTTGGAGGGCAGCATCAATGTCGATCACTTTTGCAGGTTTTTCCTTCTCGATTTCTTCGAGACCTGCATCCATCTGCAACCAGAGAGTCTCCAGTTGTCTTTCCCAGTCGAAAGCATCAAACTCTTCACGAGTATAACTGAATATATCTCTTTTCTCTAAGAGATGGAGGTTTTTCTCAATGATGGTAAGGTTCGACATTGTTAAAATTTTTGATGTGAAGGTTTTTCTTATTTTTCTTTCAGGAGAGAATGAAGCGTTATAGAAGTAAGTGGACAAGTATCTGAGATTAAATAGAGAAGGGTGGAACAAGAATATGAAACGATTCATATTACTGGTGCAAGTACCAGGTATTATTCGACTGTGATGTTTTAAATTTCTTTATTTAAAACAAAATTACCATGTTTTATTTTGGTCACAATTTTATTTCTCGAATAAATCGAAGCGCGTGTGTTTCACTCAATTATTACTTACAGTTACAGATGTAAGTCATGACGCGTGTAATCCTCACCACTCTCTCACGTAATTTGGTCCATTACTTTAGCATAAACGAATGATTTACTGACACCTGTTTCTGAGAAGTTACAAGCATTGTCTAATATCAATTTAGTTTACTAATTGATTTATTATTCTCAAACTATCAGTAAAGCATTGTCTCTCTCTGTCTTTGCACTCTCAAACCCTAATTTCAAAATTAACACATCTTTTGTGTTTGAAATTCCAATGGAGAATTTATTCATGAACAGCAAGGTGGTAATCAATGGAGTTACTTTTAATACTAATAACTTCACTGCAGTTCTAGATCATCAGGACTTGCCCAATGATTTCCACATTATTCAGGACTTTTTGGCCTCAAGCCCAATCAATTATGCTCTAACCCAACCTGCCAAGATATCTTTTAAGTCTGTTATGCAGGTTTGGAACACAAGTGTTTTTGGGAAAGGTCTTCCATCAGAAAATCCTCAGATGAGCTTTGAATATGACAATGTTACATACTATGTGACTCCTGAGATTGTCACTGAAGCCCTACACTTACCATCAATCATTGGTAAGCCTGTATTCAAAGTTCCTGATTCAAAACTTCTTGAGTATGTTGTAAGCTTGGGTTACAATGGAATGCCAAAGAAGTTTGGAGAGCTCTACAGGACAAAGCTTAAGAGGGAATGGAATTTCTTCTTTGACACTATCAGCAGATGTTTCTTGAATAAAGTGTCAAACTTTGATGCCTTACCCACAGGTTCAGCCAAAATTGGGTACTCTCTAATTCATGATCTCTCATTTGATTATGGTTCTTTTATACTAAAGGCATTAAGTGAAAGAAAAGCAGATAAATGTGGTTATGTTTGCTTTCTTAGATTTTTCCAATTAATATTCTCTCACTTATGTCCTCATGCTGTTTTTGAGAATGATACAATTTTACCTATATGTAAAATCTCAGAAAACAATATAAAGAGTCTAATCAATTCTGATAAGGCAAATAAGTTTGATGGAACTCCATACATTCCTGATGAAGTATGGTCTCTTTTAAGAGAGAGAATGCCTATTCAATATGGCCCAGCAACTGGTGCTATGGAACAGGACCTTACACATCCTATTCCTGACACAAGCACACAACCTAAACACTTATCTAAACAGTCAACCACCTCTGGTGTCTCACAAAAGGCATCAGTTGTAAAATCAAAGAAATCAGCTAGATCTGATGTGTCTAAGAGGCAATCAGGATCAAAGGATTTTACCACTCCAACTCACTCTCAAATGAAGTCACAAGGAGGTGAACAAAGGGTTCTTGAAACAGGAGTGAAGAGGAAGGTTGATCAAAGGGTTATTTCTGATTCTGATTCTGATGATGACACAATGCCTATATCAGTCTTGCTGAAAAAGAAGGAGATTGATGTTGTTGATACAAGAGAAGTGGCTGTCTCTAAAAAGCCAAAGAAAAGAAGAAGATTAATCAGCAAAGGCAAATTTGTTGATCACACAGAATTTTTGAATCTTACTGATGCTATGGAAGACAATCCTGATGTTGTTAATCAGGATGGATCATCAGTTCCTGACGCTACTGCTAATCCTGACATCTCTACTCCTGATAATTCACCTATGAAGACTGTTGAGATTTCTGATTTTCCAGCATCTGCATCTCCAAAGAGAAGAATTATTGAGATGTCTGTTGATCAAGTAAATGCTATTGCTGCTCAGCTGGGTGTTAAACCCTCACCACTTGAAGTAAAAGCTGCTGAAGCTAATGTCTTTCACAGACAGAAGAAACAGAGGACTACTATGTCATCTCTGAGAGGATCTAGCCCACAAGAACCTGAACTTCAAAGGAGTTCAGAAGCTATTGCAGATCCCGTTACACAAGAACCACCTACTCAAAGTGTAGGTGCAGACATTACTGAAGGAATAGTCACACAAGAACCATCTTCTCAAAGGGAAGGTGAAGACAAAAATATTCCTGCCCCACAAGAACCATCTTCTCAAAGTGAAGATGCTGGCAAACTCACATCAGCAGGGGAGTTTCCTGACAATGCTCAAGGGGCTTCTGAAATTGAAATTGAACTTGCTAGAAGTCTGGCAGAAAAAGCTGCTCATGATTTGCACATTGCTGAATGTGATAAAGTGATTGCTGACACTGCATTTAAGGGAAGCACACAAGAACCTTTGACTCAAAGTGTTGAAGAAGCTTCAAAACCTCAGGCTACACAAGAACCATCAGTAGCAAATACTGATGCAAGTCATGCTATAGTTGCAGTGGTCAATCCTGATGAAAGTACTACTGATCCGCATATTCCATTGCTTATTGAGCCAATTTCAGCAAGGCCAATGGATTCTTTAACTACTTCATCAGGTAACATCTCTTTCTCTACTTCATTTACTACTGATAGTATGATTACAGATAGACCTGATAAAAGGGATACCTCTATTTGTATGACTTCAGATCACTCATCTCAGCCATCTCTTATTTCTTCACATTTAATGAGCCAGAACCTTTCTTGTGAGATTGAGAGTGAACATTTAGAGAAAAAGAAGAGTGATGAGAGGCAGTCTCCTGAACTGGCAAAAGGAGAGGTAGAAAAGAGTGAGAAGTTATTAACTTCTAGTGAGGTAGAAGTTGCTATTGAAAGTAACTTGGGTAACATTGTGAGAAGTGATGAGATCACTTTAAAAGAAATGAGAGATTTATGAAATGTTACTAATTTGTCTGCAGGGCATCAGGATTCACCAGCTGTATCTACTGGTGTTTTGAAAATGAAAGGTGTTATGCTTCCTAATGACAATGTTGAAAATAAACTTCCTGAGGCTGGTGGTGGCTCAGATGATGATGATGATGATCATGCTGATCTTGAAACAAAGCAAATGCAGGCAGCTATAAAAGCAAGTCTCCAATCTACTTATGGGTCTTCAAGTAGATACATGCAGTCAATGACTCAAGAAGAATTCAGAGGGGAGTATAGTTCAATTCTTCCTCCTGATACTCGAGCTGCAAGGGGACATGAATGGGATACAGAATGGAATGTACCGACTGCTGAGATGAATTTTCAAAATGCTCTTTTTCATTCTGGTCATATTGCTACGAGGATGCCAACTCCTGAACTCAAGGCTCTTCTCAAAACCAATGCTCTTCTAGCGAAGGGATTGAAGAGTGAGATTGACTCTATGAAGGCTGTAACTGATAAATTTCAAGCGGGTATTCAGACATCTGTTTCTATATCTGCTACTGCTTCTCAAGCACGCCTTCTTGCAGATGATATTAAAGCTCTTGACAAGAGAATGGATTCTAGAATGACTGTTTTGGAATCAAAAGTTGATACTATTGATGAAACCCTCAAGCTTATTTTGTCTTTCTTCATTGCGGAAGATACTGATGTCAAAAAGGGGGAGAAGGTAGTCAAAACAAAATGCTCACCTAATCCAGTTGTACAAAAGAATAATGATAACTCTGGAAATGATGGTGGTGCTAAGTCACATCATAAAGTTGAAACCTCTGATGCTGCTTTAGTAACAAAGAGAACTAATACTCAAACTAAGCAGTCAACTCATGTTTCTAGATCTGGAAAGAAGACAGTGACAACAATGATGCAATCTCAGAATCCAAAAGAAGAACAGTTTGTGACACCTGGTCAAACTCTGTCAACCATTCCTGAGGATGATGTGTATGTGGAACAGGATGAAGATGTTGCTAATCTGTTTCATGAACTTGACACTGGGGATGGTCGTGTTCTTAAGCTATTTCATAAAGATAAAAGAGTTCAACAGTATCATGCTGAGAAAGCACTTGTCTTATCTACTGAAGAAAATCCAAACATGACTACTGATGAGTTCTTAGAAGAACAGAACAGGATCTTTGAAGAGTTTGCAAAACAGAATGAAGTTCCTGCTGCAAGAAGAGGAAGAGGCAGAGGAGGGAGATACAGAAGTAGAGGAAGATTATCTGCTCAAACAAGTACAAGGCAAACAAGATCTAGTGGAATCAAATTGAAAGATGTTTCTGGAAATGAAAAGAAGAAAACTCCACTATTTCTTGCATCAACTCCAGACAACAGATTCAATGCTCCTGAAGAAATTGAAGAGGAGATATTGCCTTTGAAAAGAAAGAGTAAGGTAGCTGTTCAATCTACTGCATCTAATAAGAAGTCAGTCGTTGGATCAATTCCTGATGTTGTTTCTGATTCTGAAGAGGCTGAAATTTTAAAAGAACTTAAAATTATGATTCTTAAGGTTGTGGTTGAATTTCATAATATAGAAGTTTTTGAAGATACACTGGAGTATGAACAAGAAAACTTCAGAAGATTTGAGAAAGAAAGTGAAATCAGAACTAAAGCCAGAGAAGCAGAAAGGATAACAACCAGAGATTACTTAAGAAATGTTCATAGATCAAACAGGAAGTTATGGTATGATAAATATAGATCTGTTCCTGAACATCAGCAGGATTATCCGACAAATGAGAAGAAGAAGAGTAAGAAAAAGGAGGAGAATAAGGTTGATTATAGGAAACCAGTTGTGTTCAAATCAGCTGGACTGATAACAGAGTCTTCTTTGATCAATGAATTACTGATTGTCAAATCAGAGTCTACTACATTTATTGCTGAAAGTCCACCAAAATGGGTGAGTATGCAATCTGGTTTGAGAGGATGGGAACCTGGCACAAGAGGAGGAATTGGATATAGTCATGCACTGGTTATTTTCATTGCGCAAACTGATCAACATGCTCTAGTTGACAAGATTGGGGATGAGTTAACTGTAGATCATCTCTGGAAACTTGAAGCTGTTGCTATCATTGCTGATTGTCATGCTGATGCAAAGAAAATAGAAAAGCTGGTGTACTTCATGAAAGATGGAAGTGTGAAGAAGATTCCTATTTATGAATTGTTGTGTAAATCTGCAAAAGAGCTGAAATATGTTCTGTATCTTCTCAGAAGTAAAAGAATAAATGTTAGTGAAAGAGAAGTTTACCACAATTGGTGTGTCATGATTTACAGAAAGATTAGACAGAGATTCATGGATGGAGGAACGAGGTATGATGGCAATTATATTCCCATGTACTTAAATTTAAGAGATATAGAGGTTGAAATGATGAAAGGTACAGCTGTTAGAGAAGTGTATCTAGGCATGGAACAACTGTCTTTAAATCCAGATGGGAAGGAAATTGCTTATGTGTTGCTAGGTGACTTAGATCTTCCAAGAAGCTCAATTCAGAATCTCAGGGCAGCTATCTATCAGATTAATGAGGAAGATGAAGAACTAAAAAATCTGAAGAAGAAACTGATTCAAGTTCTTGAAAGCAAGGAAGAAGAATTGTTATCTGAATTCTTGAGACTGAATTTATTTTATCAAAGAATTTCTGAAACTGTTCCTGATGATTTTTAGAAGGTATTTTGTTTTGAGTTTTTGACATCTTGAATCAAGGAATTTGTGCTTTGTTTTATAAAGAACAAATTGGGGGAGATTGTTAGATATTGATTCAAGTGATGATCAGGATCTGGGTATTACTGATCAGATACTGATGCTGACGTCATCAGGAATACAACGTCAGTATTGGATTATCATCAGGATTAGAAGCTGGTCAGTATTTCATGAAGATTCTTATCAGATCAGAGATCAAGGAAGATTGATATGTCGGTTCCTAATTTGTAGGAATGCAGCTATCATACAAGATATGCATTCAGAGATATATGTAATTGATTTAGAATATCTTGTAATTGATAGTGTAACTGTGTACTCTATATAAACACAGTTTAGGTTTTACATTATGTATTCGCTTACACGAGTTATCTTGTAACCTAGCAGCTCTTAAGAACATAAGAATTTCTTAAGAGAGTTTTGTAACAGTTTTATATCAGAATTAATAAAGCTGTTAT
This sequence comes from Kitagawia praeruptora, assembly GCA_037693485.1. Taxonomy (NCBI): domain Eukaryota; kingdom Viridiplantae; phylum Streptophyta; class Magnoliopsida; order Apiales; family Apiaceae; genus Kitagawia; species Kitagawia praeruptora. The sequence continues at coordinate 59,921,614 of CM075350.1, forward strand.
TGATTCATACTTGTGTTATTTGTTTTAAGTCAAAAATCTTATACAATTGTATTCAACCCCCCCTTCTACAATTGTTATTTACTGGGCAACATATATATATATATATATATAAAAGAAGGGTGATATTTTGGTGGATTTAGGTTTCCTGGCCCCGCAGGGGCATATTTAACTAAATTTGCAACTAATTGCAACTGAATGCAACTAAATTTCTGATTTCAAGTTCCATTTGTCAGTTGTCATTTTCGACCTCATTTTTGAACTCTATTATATATATTTATATATATATATATATATATATATATATATATATATATATATATATAGGGTTGGACTCCATAGCAAACACCTTATATAACAAACAACAAAGAACACTTCATATCTAATAGATCCATTGCCCCTGGCGGGGCCACCCAATACAAAAAGTTCTTATTTTTTTAGGCTCTATCCATCCATCAAAAAAAAATTGAAAATTTACTGTTCATCGATGACGTCACTGATGACGTCATCATGAACAGTAAAATTTTCAATTTTTTTTTTGCTGGATGGATAGAGCCTAAAAAAATAAGAACTTTTTGTATTGGGTGCCCCTGGCGGGGCCAATGGATCTATTGGAATAAATGATTTTATAGTGTTCTTTATTGTTTGTTATATAAGAGTGTTCTTTATGGAGCAAAGACCTATATATATATATATATATATATATATATATATATATATATATATATAATAGAGTTCAAAAATGAGATCGAAAATGACAAATGAAAAATGGAACTTGAAATCAGCAACTTAATTTCTGATTTTAGTTGCATTTAGTTGAATATGCCCCTGCGGGGCCTTGCAACCCAAATCCACCAAAATCACCCAAACCAATAATATGTAGTTGCAACTAGTTGTAACTAGTTGAAAGTAGTTGAAAATAGTTGCAACTAGTTGAAAACAGTTGAAAATAGTTGAAAATAGTTGCAACTAGTTGAAAACAGTTGAAAATAGTTGATTTGGTTGAATATTGCCCCTGGCGGGGCCTTGGAACCCAAAATAACTCAAACCAATAATATGTAGTTGCAACTAGTTGTAACTAGTTGAATGTAGTTGAAAATAGTTGCAACTAGTTGAAAACAGTTGAAAATAGTTGATTTGGTTGAATATTGCCCTTGGCGGGGCCTTGGAACCCAAAATAACTCAAACCAATAATATGTAGTTGCAACTAGTTGTAACTAGTTGAAAGTAGTTGAAAATATTTGCAACTAGTTGAAAATAATTGATTTGGTTGAATATTGCCCCTGGCGGGGCCTTGCAACCCAAAGCCACCAAAATCACCCTACTTTTTAAAAAAAAAAAAAAAGAAGTTGAATGTGGTTGCATTTAGTTGAATATTGCCCATGGCGGGGCCTTGCAACCCAAATCCACCAAAATCACCCCACCTTTTTAAAAAAAGTTGCATTTGGTTGCATACAAAAATCCACCAAAATAGCCCCCATTAAAAAAAAAAAAAGTACAGAAGTCGGCAGTGGGCTGGGAGAAAGGAGGGAGGGAGGGAGTTGGGCTAGGAAGGAGGGAGGAGGAATGTGCCTAGTATTTTTGCAATTTGAAACTTTGTTTGGTAAAATTGCAATTTATTAAGGAAGGTGGTATTTTTGCAAAAAAAAAACTTTAAATCTAGTATTCTTGGTAAATATCCTATTATAAATACGTATTTTAATTAAAAAAGGCAATCTGCTTAACATTAATTGTATTATTTTTTTATTTATTAATTAAGATAACTGTACCTAAACCAAACCGATAAAATTTTCAATGTTTCAACTTTAAATTATAACTATCTTATAACCCGTGCAATGCACGAGTTTCTTATAATATGTTATAAATTTTATTTAATATTAAAATTACATTTTTATATAATCACTATTTTTAATAATTTTTTTAATTTGATATAATTTAATATACTCATGTTTACGGATTATACTAATGTTTCCTTATTATAAACAATATATGTGATTTTTAATGTATTTTATTAATAATTGAAAAATATGGTGCGATATTTTCGGGCTATATTTTTCTTGAAAATTATGATGTGATATTTTTTGGTATATATTAATGATTATAAGAATTGTTTTAAATTAAAAAGGTAACATGTTTTAAGTCGAAAAAAGGTAAGGTATTTATAAAAGGTAATATCTTCAACTAAAATTAAATGTGGAAAAAGCAATCGACTAATTACCTTTAATTTTATTGTGTTAATGTGAAAAAAACAATCGACTAATTACCATTAATTATATTATGTTATTATTTATTTAAGGTGTTATACTTTTCTTGAAAATTATGGTTTGATATTTTCGGGTATATAATAATGATTATAAGATTCGTTTTAAATTAAAATGGTAACGTGTTTTAATTCGAAAGGAAATATTAATGATTGATTGATGTTTTTAGGTATTTATAAAAGGTAATATCTTCGACTAAAAGTAAATGTGAAAAAGACAATCGACTAATTTTATTATGTTAATGTGAAAACGGCAATCGACTAATTACCATTAATTTTATCATGTTAATCAGCTAATTACCATTAATTATATTATGTTATTATTTAATTTAGGTGTTATATTTTTCTTGAAAATTATGGTTGGTATATATTTTAAGGTGTTTATAAATGGTAATATCTTCAACTAAAAGTAAATATGAAAAAGGCAATCGACTAATTACCATTAATTATATTATGTTATTATTTATTTTAGGTGTATTTATTTATTTTTATAATGAAGGATAAATAAGTAAATTTACGAAGTACCAAAAAACTGGTAACAAAAAATAGGTACCAAAACTTTTACTGTTTCGGTTTTTATATAATGTATAGATTATAATATTATTGGTTTATTTTATTAAATAGAACCGTCCGTGATATAATTGAAAAAAAAAGATTTTAGTTAGAGAAAATAGAAAAGTACCGTGCATGATTTAAGTGAAAAAGTAATTGATTAGTTTATAGTAATTATAATTTTTTACGAAATAAAATTGTTCATAGTTTTTAGAAAATGAAAAATTAACGCTACCCGTTATATTTCTAAAAAAAAGGGAATGTAATTAGAAATAATAGAAAAGATGATATATTTTAGCTGAAAAGGTAATCAGTTAATTATTAGTATTATAATATTATTATTTTACTTGTATTAAATAGAAACACCTTTAATATAATTAGAAAAATGGAGGTTTTAGTAAGAAGAAAGAAAAAAGGTAACGTGTTTTGCTGAAAAAAGGCAACCGTCCATGATATAATTGGTAAAGGAGATATTTTAGTTAGAAAAAAGAGAAAAGGTAACGTGTTTTGACTGAGAAAGGTAATTGATTAATTAATAATAATTATATATATTTATGTTATTTTTAGATGAAAAAGTAATTGGTTAATTATTAGTATTATAATATTATTTTTTTATTAAATGGAAACGTCTGTAATATAATTAGAAAAATGGAGGTTTTAGTAAGATGAAAGAAAAAAGGTCACGTGTTTCGCTGAAAAAGGTAATCGTTCATGATATAATCGGAAAAGAGAAATTTTAGTTAGAGAAAGGAGAAAAGGTAATGTGTTTTGACCGAAAAATGTAATTGATTAGTTAATATTAATTATATATAATTATGTTATTTTATTAAACCCGTAAATAATATTTATTATTATAAATATAAAATAAAATAATATTTTATTTTAAATAATATTGTGTTTTAGTAAATAATATTTTGTAATTAATAGTAATTTTGTTTTAATTTTAGTTAGATAAAATGTAAAAGATATTCTATTTTAAATGAAAAAGGAAATTATTTAGTTATTGAAAAATAGAAAAGGTTATATGTTTAAACTGAAAAAGGAAATTGATTAATAAATGAGAAATTTTAGTTAGATAAAATATAAAAAATATTGTATTTTACCTTGAAAAGGAAATTATTTATTTCTTGAAAATAGAAAAGATAATATGTGTAGCCTGAAAAAGGAAATTGATTAGTTAGTAGATCTGTAATTGAGTAAGGGTAATTAGGTAAATTCAATAGGTACCGTTGAAAAAGGAAATTATTTAGTTATTGAAAAATAGGAAAGGTCATATGTTTTTTTTTTTTGACGAAAAAAGGTCATATGTTTAAATTGAAAAAGGAAATTGATTAATAAATGAGAAATTTTAGTTAGATAAAATATAAAAAATATTGTATTTTACCTAAAAAAGAAATTATTTAGTTTTTGAAAATAGAAAAGATAATATGTGTAACCTGAAAAAGGAAATTGATTAGTTAGTAGATCTGTAATTGAGTAAGGGTAATTAGGTAAATTCAATAGGTACCGTTGAACCAAACTTTTAATGTTTCGGCTTTTATATAATAGTACTAGCTTAAAACCCGTGCAATGCACGGATTTTTTTTAATATTATATTAATTTTTCATTAATTGGATTAATTTTTTTAAAATATAAATTTTGGTGGACTAAATTTTTATATGAGATGAAGATCATAATTACATAAATATTATCCGTGATATTTCTAGAAAATGAGTGATTTTAGTTAGAAAATATAGAAAATGTGATAAATTTTAGTTGAAAAAATAATAAGTTAATTATTAGTAATTCTAAAATTATTATTTTACTTTATTATATTGAATGTCGGTGATATAATTCGAAAAATAGAGGATTTAGTTAGATAAAATTAAAAATATAACATGTTTTAGGGGAAAAAGATCATCGATTAGTTTATAGTAATTATAATTTAATTATTTATTTTACAAAATAAAATTGCTCGTAGTGTTTTTAGAAAAGATGAAATTAATGTTGCACGTAATATTTTGAGAGAGGGATCTTTTACAAAAGTCTAAACATAGAAAAGATAGTACGATTTAGCTGAAAAAGGTAATCGATTAATTATTAGTATTATAATATTATTATTTATTTTATTAAATAGAACCGTCCATAGAAAAGATAACGTGAAAATTAAAAAGCTGACATACTTTGGGTGAAAAAGGTAATTGATTAGTTTATAGTAATTATAATTTATTGTTATTTTATTAAATTAAACTGCTCGTAGTGTTTTTTGAAAATAAGAAATTAATGTTACCCGTGATATTTCTAGAAAAAAAAGAATTTAATTAAAAAAAATAAAAAATATGATATGTTTTTAGCTTAAAAGATAATTGGTTAATTATTAGCATTATAATATTATTATTTTATTTTTATTAAATAGAATCGCCCGTGATATAATTAGAAAAATGGAGGTTTTAGTAAGAAGAAAGAAAAAAGGTAACGTGTTTTGCTGAAAAAAGGTAACCGTCCATGATATAATTGGAAAAAAAGAGATTTTAGTTAGAGAAAAGAGAAAAGGTAACGTGTTTTGATTGAAAAAGGTAATTGATTAGTTAATAATAATTATATATAATTATGTTATTTTTTAGCTGAAATGGTAATTGGTTAATTATTAGTATTATAATATTTTTTTATTAAATAGAAACGCCTGTAATATAATTAGAAAAATGAAGGTTTTAGTAAAAAGAAAGAAAAAAGGTAATGTGTTTTGCTGAAAAAGGTAACCATCCATAATATAATTGGAAAAAGAGAGATTTTAGTTAGAGAAAATAGAAAAAGTAACGTGTTTTGACTGAAAAGGTAATTGATTAGTTAATAGCGATTATATATAATTAAGTTATTTTTTTTAAGCAAAATTGCTCGTAGTGTTTTTAAAAAGGAGAAATTTTAGTTAGATAAAATGTAAAAGATATTTTATTTTAAATGAAAAAGGAAATTATTTATTTATTGAAAAATATGTTTAAACTTAAAAAGAAAATTGATTAATAAATGAGAAATTTTAGTTAGATGAGAAATTTTAGTTAGATAAAATATAAAAGATATTGTATTTTACTTGGAAAAGGAAATTATTTAGTTCTTGAAAATAGAAAAGATAATATGCGTAACCTAAAAAAGGAAATTGATTAGTTAACTGTAATTGGATTTAATGTTTCGGCTTTAATATAATAGAATAGATAGTATAGATTTTTGCAAATAGCTTTTCTTAGCAAAAGTAAAATTACAAAAATTATTTTTTTATATATATTTATAAAAAAGCCAATTTTATGGAGGTTTATTTAAAGGATAAAACAAAACTCTAAACAAGTTTACACTTAAACCTCTTTCACTCTGTAATGGCGAAACCACTACATCTCAGTCGCCGGTTCTCTTTCACCGCCCTCCTCCGCCCCATATCCGCCGCATCACCACCACACTTCCCCACCACTTCTCATTACAAACCATCTCTCAAACTCATCTCTTTTTCCCGCCAATTTTCCACAACAGCAACTCCATACCCACTTCAATACGACATGATCATTTCCCGGCCAGTCAACTCTCCACCTCGAACACCCCGCCGTAAATTGCCTACCCATTTGGCCAAAACCCGACCCGAAAACCCAGAATCCGATTCTGAGCTAGGGTTTAATGATTGGGTAGACAAAAAGTTAGCTTCCAATCAAGAATCCGGGTTGGGTCAAAATGATGAAATGGATAAGTCTAAGAGGAAGTATTATAATAAGAAGATGAAAAGATTGTATGGGTCTGATTCAGAAGATGAGAAGAGTAGGGAAAAGGGTAATGATTTTGTCGAATTGAAACCGGAAGTTGTGGAGTTTCATAGGTTGCATAAGAGGGAAGAGGAGTTGTATTTTTACGATGCGTTTGCGTATCCGTGGGAGAAGGAGAAGCATTATAAGATGGTGTATCAGTTGGAGAAGAAGTATTTTCCTGATCAGTGTTTCGATAAGGCGTTTCTTGATCCCGGGGAGATGAATAGTAAGGTGAAGAGTAAGAAAGGGAAGGAGGGTGTGGAGAAGGAGAAGAAGGAGAAGGCGTTGGTGTTTTTTGATGAGGAGAGTACAAATGTGGGTGAGAATGTGGGTGAGAATGTGAGTGAGAAGGAAGCGGAAAAAAATGTGGATGTCACTGAAAAGAAGGTTGAGGAGTTTTTCAATGTTTTGAAGAAAGTTCCGAAAAGGGATAGCGAGGTTGCGAGCGTGGAGCCTTTTATTGCTTCGAGAAGTAGCGGACTTCCTCCTAAATGGGATAGTCCCACTGGCACTGTGGTTTTGGTGAATAAACCAAAAGGTACAATCTTTTATGTAAATTAAAAACTAAGCCTTTTGAATTAGTTCAGTTCTACATTTAAGTTGATAATGTAGTTGAGACTCCTGCTTTTGGCATTTCATTGTTTGTAGATGGTGTAGAAACTATTAAGTATTGCTTGTCACAAAAGCGTAGACGATGATGAAGATGAATTAGGTTTTAGAACAAAAGTACCCTTGTCCATTGTACTAATAGGTGGTTTTGGAAACTTCGTAATATCACACATATTTAATTTGTTTTTATGTCAGAAGGCTTGCAATATATTAACAGTTTAATTCTCGAAAATATCAGCGAACAATTTGAACCAAATATGTTGCATAGTTTGTCTTGCTAAATCTACACCAGGTTAGGACGGAAGCTTGGCTTATATAATTTATTCAAAGAAAGAAAAAAAATGCAGATTCAACCACAAATAGTTATGATTTTATTCGTTTTCATGTTTATTTTTTTTTAAATGTGGCTTTATTAGGCCTACCCTTATCTATAATGTTAGTTGCCTTCTATACTGTTGGAGGAAATGACAAGGAAAAGGGATGTTTGTAGAGAATCAAATGGCCGGAAGTTGAAAAGGATTAACCCAGTTGAGTGAGGGAGATGGGGGATGGGGGGTATATAGACGCTTAATGCGAATTGTTGTTGTCCAGGATATAATTGATGTTAAAGTCTTAAAGATCGTATACCGGTTTGGCCTCATAGGTCTCACAACAGTTTCAGACCTATATTGAGCTTTAGTCTTCCGTTTAGATAATACATGTGCTGTAAAACTAAAACCTCTGTTGGGCTCTAATTATTTTGATCATATTACATGCAAACCTATGTTATTCATATTTAATGAAGTTGTTAAACTTATTTTCTCTTGAAATTCTGTGTTGTTGTATTAACTTGTTCATGATGCTCCACAGGATGGACTTCATTTACAGTTTGTGGAAAGCTACGCCGTCTGGTGAAAGTTAAAAAGGTATTTACTATTTTGGAGTAGCCTATTAATTAAACATGCTACGTCTGATATAATATTAATCTACCACCTGCAGGTTGGGCATGCTGGGACCCTTGATCCTATGGCAACTGGTTTACTAATTGTCTGTGTTGGTAAAGCTACGAAGGTTGTTGACAGGTATAGCTTGAACCGTTGGTATTAGTGAAGCACTGAAGCCCAGCTCCCCCATTCGCAAACACCACCACGGCATTAACCCACAATATTTTCGATAGCTGAACATTAAGTGTTTTTATTGCCTTATGTTTTTTTTTTTTTGCAGATATCAGGGTATGATTAAAGGTTATAGCGGAGTCTTTCGTTTAGGGGAAGCGACCTCAACACTGGATGCTGATTCACCGGTTTGTTCTTTTCTCAAATATGAAAGTTGTCAGCCAGAATTGTTAAGCATAGAAATTTGTCATGCAGTAACAGTTGAGCATGCCATGATGTTGTCTGGATCTTTTTTTTTTTTTTTTTAATATGGCTAAATAAAAATGTTATTAGGATCTCATATAGGCCTTTATGGCCTGACCTGTTATCGGACCTTGACGAGCTTCTAAAATATCTTATAGGCCATGACCAATGCCCTGTTTTGTAAGCACCTGTTATGCCCCTTATTCTCACACATTGTACCCTTGTTTTGTTCATATACTCACTAAGCAAGTTATTAGTATTTATGCCTCTAAATTTAGGAAGGCAGGCTTCTAGTATAATATTTTTTTGAAAAAGAGACTGATTGGATTATATCAATAATCATTTCACAAACCTTTTAAGTTTTAATACAACAAATTAACATAAATTGCATCAGGCCATCGTATCTGTGCGAGGTTAGAGCACCACTCTTCAATATTAATATGATGAAGGAGCTGTAATGGATATATCAAGGTAAATCTTTGAAACTGTATACAGAAACATTCACACATCAAACATAAGTAAATTAAAAAGATATCTTATGATGTTGAGGGCATGTTAAGGGTTTGCTAGGAAGTTGTCGGTCTAATTAACAAGTTCAAAATAACCTAAGTACCTTGTTTGTAACTTAAGGATTTGTAACATAAAAGTTACATGAGTATATAAAATGCAAATTTGAGAGCCTGGAAAGACCACATTTAAATTTAGTAAATAACCTATCTTGTTGATTCTTAACCTGATTGTATTATGATATGCCTTTTGTTCTTCCATACCTTTATACATTCTGATACAAGTTGCATTGCTATCAATGTCTTTTATAGTATTAAGGCTCCTCTTTGTAATGGGAACTACTCTCCATCAAGTATACATCATGTTTATGTAGGTTATCCAACGTGAACCATGGGAGCATGTCAAGGACGAGGACCTAAAGAAAACTGCAGCATCCTTCTGTGGAGAGATATGGCAAGTCCCTCCGATGTTTTCTGCAATAAAAGTAAGACATCCCTGATAACATGATCCAAATCAGTTGGTAGATTGCCATATGGTTTTAAAAAGAAATCGCACTTTAGAGTATTTATATAATGTAGTGATCAGTTCTGGAACTGTTACCAAGTGACTGCACGCATACTCCTGCTAATTTTGACCTTTTCGTCTGCACATGGAGTTCTGTATTGAATTATCATACTCCTGCTAATTTTGACCTTTTCGTCTGCACATGGAGTTCTGTATTGAATTATCCTTGTATTCTCCTTTTCCATCTAACTTTTATCTTAATTTCATTTCCTGTATTAGATGGGTGGAACAGTAGTGTGGTTTTAAATTATAGGAAGAAGAATCTGTTTGTCTCTGCATGTGAGAAGCACGGTTATATCTGAGTATCGGTTATACTTTGGATTCAGTTAATCAGTTTAGCACAATAGCTCATAACTTGTGATATGTGGGGATGTCAAGAAGAGGAGTTGCGGACATCATTAGCTAATATCGTGCTAGATTTTGTCTTTTGTCATAGGTTGGAGGGGAGAAGATGTATGATAAAGCACGAAGAGGTGAAAGGGTTGAACTTGCAGCACGAAGAATTTCAATCTTTCAGTTTGATGTGGAGCGAAGTTTAGATGACAGGTTGGCAAAAGTTTTTGTTGAAGCTATTATAAAATTTACCGGAATGCCTATGCCTATGCCTATGCTTCCTATGCTTAAAAACATCTAGATTGTCTGATTTTAACATAAAGATCCCAGAGAATAGTTTTACGACATATACAGGGGAGGTACGACGTGGTAACCGGGTGACCCTTGCATACCACATGCCCTCAAATTTAAAGATAAGCTGTTTATATACAGTTCAGTATAGTATATTTATATATCAAACAAATTCAAATAACCAATTTGGTCAAGGACTTGATGTGAAGTTTTGGAAGGGTGTGTGTTAAAACCCAATTGTAACAAATTTTTACCCATGGCGTACCCTAAAATTATTGTTTGTATCTGCTGTAGGTATATGAAATTTACAAAAATATAATTTTCGAGTTAGTAAAATGCATAAAGGTTTTGTGCATCACGATATGAAATTTACTTACTTTCATACTGCTTGCTTTCTCTTACCTTGATAGGGTAATTCTTTGTGTTGTGATTTTGGAATGTCAAAATGTTATGTAACTTAATCTTGTATATGTAGGCAGAATGTAATTTTTAAGGTGACATGCTCAAAAGGAACCTATGTGCGATCCCTTTGTGCGGATTTTGCAAAGACTCTTGGCAGGTTTGACTAATATACATTATACAGTAGTAAATCATTGGTAAATAACTAAATAAGACAAAATGATACATGATAACATTCACCACTATGTCTTGTTCAACTTTATACTGAAATAACAGTTCATCTCTCACATGCAGTTGTGCTCATCTAACTGCTCTGCGAAGGGATTCGATTGGTGAGGCCATTATGCCATTTTTAATGTATATTATGTTAATATTTTTGTAGTCCTTGGATTTGAACGGTAAGGTCATGTTATGTGTTCTGAAGAGGATCCTATCTTATTATTTTTATTAAAAAGAATAGCACATGCACATTTTAAACTTTGTAAACATGAAATAAAGAACATCCTTAAATTTTGCATTTGTTAACTGTGCTGAGAATCTGAGATGGTATTATACTGTTATGCTCCCTGTGTGATTAACTGTTATGAGTTATAGCTCAAGTACTATGTGATAATAGTGATTTACTGTAATTGTTTATCTGTTGTAGGACAATATTTAGCTAATGATGCCTGGGAATTTAAAGAATTGGAAGAAGCTATCACAAAGGAATATCTGTAGACTGTATTCTTTTCTGATGCTTCTGTAGAAGTTGTTTCAGCAACACTTCTGAAGACGACACTTCTCATGAGGTTTCAGTCAGGACCGTCCATAAACAGCACCTTCTAAGATTAAGAGACTTCGGATGGGGACTCTCCATGTTCAGGCGCTAGAAAAGAAACCGTTAATTTATTATGGGACTCCATGTTCAGGCGCTAGAAAAGAAATCGTTTGTTATTTTTTGTTCTTTTCCGTACAAAATTTTGTAAATGAAAATTATGATGTGAACAAAATGTCTCAGAGAGATGACTCTAGTTTAGACAGTGAAAATGCACAACAGTAAGTCAGTAAAGACCCAAGAGACTACCCAGAGAAATTGATGTTTGTAGATCTGATAATGTAAGGAGGCTACCCTGATAGTACTATACTATAACAATAAAAGACACTCCTATACAGTTTGTCACAAGTTTTTTTTTTTTCTTTTTCTTTACCTTTTAATGTATGTATAGTTTCAAGTGTAAACAAATACCAAGTCATGCAAGGACTTTGGCAATTGAGAAAACGGTCAAGTGTTTGGGTGCTATCCGTTAATAGAAGAGTTCAAAATCTAAAATACAATCTTTACAGAAAATGAGAAATAATAATTGAATAAGTCATGTCATCGAAGTAATTAAAAAAAATTTTATTTGCTAGGTGAAGAGTTAAAATAATTTTCGTTTTCACACACGATCAAGAATAGAAAGAGAAAATAAGAAAACCTCAAACTCCTTTTTAGTGTAACATGACCTCACTAAAAAGTTGGGTAACCCGGGTTCTTACAATTTACACAACTTTTTGAAGCTTAGATATCATGTGAAGAAACCAGTCACTCGGTTTATTAGCTTCTTTAAGTGCTCTTTAGCTTCTTTTATTAGAAGTTAAAATGATTTGAATGATTATTTTACAGAATGTTATAACATTTGTGTGATGTTATACTTCCTTGGATAAATAATTGCCTCATGAAAATGAAACCAAACATGAAAAATTTAACTTACAGACCCCTAAATTAGCTTACAGACTACTTGAGTCGAGAAAACTGCTTCCAACTGGAGTAATTCTATCCTTTTGGAGCCACTGGTGACATAACATTTTTACGGATTGTGATTGCCTTCCTGGTGATCGCCTTCCACATCGAATTTCCTGGAATGAATGTGACCTCCTCCTATTGAGCTTGAGTAATTAGACACATCAATTCCCTGAGACTCGTAATAGGATCTCTCTGCTTCGATGAAACGACTCTGAAACATTGCCCATTCGGCCCGACATCTCTCCCTCACCTGAGAAATAAACAGTCCGGGTTTACATGTAGAAGTGACTATTTTAAGTTTATACAGGCTTCATATAAATGCATGAAGTAATATAAACAACTTCTTGCATACCCCTTCCCATGGTGTCTTTCCGCCCTCTTTTATACCCTGACATACGGAAAAATTAGTAATAAGATAAATAATCACGACTTCTGAAAATGTGGGCGGAGAACAAGAATTACCTGATTTCCTAGAGTAGGAATGGAGGCATGGACAACCCACTGAGAATCTACCACACCTATTTTTTCATGTGCAGGCTGTTTTAACATGGCAACACGGATGAATAATTTGGTTACATCTTCTCCAAGCAGGAGAAGAAAACGACCAACCTTAGTCACACTGGTCATGAAATTAGGTAGAAAAATTAAGATCTCACCTCTACACATTTCCCAAGCGCAAAATCAAGTCCCCAACCATGCACCAAGTCATTCTACAGTATGGAACATCAACAGTTAAACTTCTCCATTAACATCAAAAACTTCTTTATAATAGCACTAGGCAATTTTTGATCAGGAGAGGGGGTATCCGACCTGAATTAAATGCCAAACACAACGCCATGCACTTCGAGAAAATACAGGTGCCATAATTTCAATAAATCTGCAGTGCAGTCAAGAGGGTTACATTTGCCATGCTGCTATTTCATACTAATTTCGCGTGCATTTACTTACACCAGTCAACTTTAGAGTAATTTGTACTTACGCTGCACACGGTGGCAAATGTGGATGTGGACACCAACCGGGTCTTTCTTCTGTTAATCTAACACATGAATAGAAGTATTATTTTAAAAGTTCATAATTATGATGTCTAATCAGTTAATCACTCATTACGCCAATTATGAAGAAGGAAATTTGAGAACATTGACAGTTCTGTTGTAATACTTGTGAACTTCACTATCATCTTTCTTCTGGGTCATCCGCCATGTACTCACACTGTCTTGAGATAAACCAGGTTGTGATATTTCCAATCCGTACTTCATCACCAGTCTAATGTATCTGTGGTAATAAATGAAGATAATTAATACTTCATATCATCTGCAGATAGGTGTAATTGTGTAAAATTTAGACAGTACACGCGGGTCTCGCACTTACTCCTTTGGATCAAACTTATCGATCCCAAGGTCCTCATCCCAGATAAATATGTAATCATATGGAGCGACAATGTCAGGGTGTAAAAAACGTTTTGCATACCACCTTGGGTCAATACACGGAAATTGCAATGTTGATTAATTTATTATCAATTGCAATCGATTGGTAAGAAGAAAAAAATCAGCACATTAACAGAGTGTTACCATTTTGTTTGCTTCGGAACACTAATGTGTATAGCCCGCTTTGACCACTCATATTGATCCCATTCAGATGTTCGGTTATCATAGTGAAACAGCATAACAGTGTAGTCCTCGGAGGAGAACTGTAGAAATTTAATACTCAGCACTTGCCAGCATCAATTAAATAAATATGCACATAAAAAGGATCGGAGATGACCTTTTTCACTGAAATATCTATATGGGTTCTCAGCTGGTAACCAACCGTAAAGGTTAGAAGGTACTTTGGTTTAACAACTAAGTCCTGCACAATACCTCTCATTAGTAAATTTCAATGTTGAACAAAGTGTAATCATGTAAAATCCATGCACTCTTCAGGAATATTATTTAGATTGTAGTTATAACAAATGCAACCTGTCCCATAGTTCGTTAATGCTAGACAAAGAAATTCACAAGAGAATGTTCTTTGTTAAATGTGATGCGAGTAGAAGAAAAACCTCGTTAGGTAGAGCAGAAGAGTTGTAGATGTATAGATCAGACTCAGGTCTGACGATACCAGCAGGTAGCCTTTCAGCACCTCGAGGATTTGTCGCAACCCAGACCTGCATTCAAAATGATAACTTAGGCAGTTCACCAACTTAATTAACTATAAACAATTCTTTAATATCAGGGACATGATCAAGAGATATCCAATTAAAAAATCGATGAAGAGGACTTGAGTAAGACAAACAGGAAATGTTGGTACAATGAAAAGACAGCCAAAAGTTGCATGGTTGCACCATATAAAGAGTGGATGTGCGTTATCCATTTCACAGTAAAGTACCAATTAAAGGGTATGTAGAACAATTATGAAATCATAATATTCAAATTTGATGCAAAGTTTTATTCTCATAAAGTAAAATGATTCTAAAAACATCTAAAATTATAATCTAACTTTTCAATATATGGATATTACATACTGAATACTAGGATCTGGCAAATAGAAAGAAGTTTGTATAAAGCCCTGTTTCAAGCTCTTAGTGGGAATACAGTTTTAAAACTTCTCTGCATGACCCGGGGGAGGCGGTTTAGAGGATTCATTTTCAAGACTACTTTGGAGTTGGTTGCTAGTCAATGATTATGGCATGCACAATTATATCAATGTAAATAAAATAACCTTCTGAGTGCTATCATCTTTTGAAGAGTCCTTATCGGTCAGAGTAGCCCAAACATTCAACAGTGCCTGAGTTGAGAGCCCTGAGTACTTCTCCTCAAAGTAAGAAATATCAAAGGATGGTATAAGATTGGTCCGTAGATTCAACTTAAATATTAGAAACTAAAGAGATAATCAGTACTAGGGCTGTCAAACGGATATTTCGGATACGGATCTGCCAATATCCGAATCCGAATCCGAAATTACTATCCGAATCCGTATCCGAATCCGACGGATATTAGAAAATTATATCCGAATTCGAATCCGACGGATATTATCCGGATACGGATAATATCCGAATCCGAATATCCGAATTTTGAGATTTTTTAAAAAATCCGAATATATCCGAAAATCCGAAAATCTGAATATCCGAATATCCGAATCATTTAAAAAAAATTAAAAAATAACAATTTCTTTCCATTTAAGCATAGTAAAATAGAATAAACACTTGGATTAAGCATTTCACAAGCAAATGATAACGTACGTATGTGTAATTTTCTTATTAATGTAAATATCTTTACTTATTAATGAATTAAATAATTAAATTTTAATACATAAATAATATATTATAAATATTAAATTATTAATTATATATTTTAAAAAGTATATATATATATATATATAAATTTTCGGATATCGGATATTTCGAATACGGATGTGCCTATATCCGTATCCGCTATTTTCGGATACGAATTCGGATACGAATAATATCCGTTTTCTTTCGAATACGGATATTATCCGTTTTTTTCGGATTCGGTATCGGATTTTTCGGTCGGATATCGAATTTTTCGGATTTTTTTGACAGCCCTAATCAGTACTCTTAGTCTTTTATTGACAGTAATGGCAGTTGAAGCTATATTACAATAGTAAACATTTAGGAATCAGCATACCTTGTCAAATGACATTGGTGGAAAAGATACTCCTAAAAATATGCCAAACACAACACTGGCGAAAGTTGTTACAACTAGCCTCATTGCCACAGGTCTTCTTATCCTTACACTGCAGCCAAAAACAATTTGATTCAATAGATTTTACTAATTTAACAACCAACATATGTATATGAGTAGCTATCAAGGCCACACCCACATGAAGCTAAGGATAAAGCAAATGACAAGACAATCCATATCTGATTAAATACTCTGATGTTCCTAATTAACCTGCGGTGAGTTGTCGCCATAATGGTTCCCAATTTCTATTTATAGACTATTTAAACTGCAACTTTGAAAGGATTAGCTGCTCCACCTAACCATTTATTTCTGCGTCTCCAGTCTCCACTGTCTCTTGAAACAATAAACAGTCTTCATCGCAGTTGAAGCAAATCTTCAAAACCAGACTGAAACATCTCCAAGAAAAAAATGTTTCAGTATTATGAATTTCCGCAGACATCTAGTGTGGATAGATAATCCAAACTACCATCACACTGATTGTAACATAGAGTACTGTTTGTATTTTCACCGACTACCAGAGAAGAGTTAAACAAATAAATCAACTATTCATCCCCTGTTTGTGCATTTAGTTTTAATTGAAAATGTTGACGACGATATAGTCTAACATCTCTACATCATATTTTTCACATGGAACTTCCTCTGAAATTAAAGATTGTTCTCATGGTGTAAATCTTTTCTAATAACTATACTTTTGTAGTTTTGTTTAGTGATAGGTTAATTTCTAGCATTGTATACTAGTACTAGATACTTCTCCTTATAATAAAAAGAGGCCTAAACTCAAGTCTCATGTACATACATCTCCTTTTAATTATAAAGAGGCCTAAAAACTCAAGTCTGAGACGGAGGCACGTGTGCGTGAGTATTTAAATTTTCCAACAGACCTTTTTCCGATTTCCTTAGTAGGATCGACCACACACCAGTACAACAGAAATCGGAATAAGTTGATTTCCCTTTTAGGTATTACTATCATGCACATTATGATATGATATGTCAAGATCTAGACATACTCCTGACATGCAATTAATTATTACTAAACACTAATCAAGAAAAATGGAAAAGGGAGAGATGTATGCATTCTCTAATCAAACAGAAGAAAATGACAGTGTGATGTAATGATCCAAACCTTGCGGGGAGTCATTTTGTCCGAGTCCGTACATTCAATTGTCCAAACAATCAAGATCAAGTATTAAAACATATTTACAGTGATGAATGTGTTATGGTACTATGGGAAACAGAAATTGTAATGTTCACTTGGCTGAATTTCGTTAAGCCATGCCTTTATAACCATAAATAAATTAATTATTACCAGATGATTTTCTTAACTATAAATTTTATTATTTAAAAGAAAATGCACATAGCATGTTACATATCTCTGATTAAATTATTAAATTGAATGTCAAAAAAGTTTGTTTTCTTTCAAATGCTAACTCTCTCTCTCTCTCTCTATATATATATATATATATATATATATATATATATATATATATGCCTTTGCTCCATAAAGAACACTCTTATATAACAAACAATAAAGAACACTATAAAATCATTTATTCCAATAGATCCATTGGCCCCGCCAGGGGCACCCAATACAAAAAGTTTTTTTTTTTTAGGCTCTATCCATCCAGCAAAAAAAAAAAAAAAAAAAAATTGAAAATTTTACTGTTCATGATGCCGTCACTGATGACGTCATCGATGAACAGTAAAATTTTCAATTTTTTTTTTTTTTTTGCTGGATGGATAGAGCCTAAAAAAATAAGAATTTTTTGTATTGGGTGGCCCCGCCAGGGAAAATGGATCTATTAAATATGAGGTGTTCTTTGTTGTTTGTTATATAAGGTGTTTGCTATGGAGTCCAACCCATATATAAACCAAACATACTCAGTTATAATATCACTCAAAGTGGTGTCTGAGAAGGGTAGATGTACGCAGACCATGCCCCTATACAATAGGGAGGCTGTTTCCCAAGGACCCTCGGCCTATTACAGAATTACAAATATAGAAATACAAATACAGAAAGGAAACCTAATACAAACTAAGAAACTCACGCACACGCAGGAGTCGAACCCCTGACCTCCTTCAAAGGAAACCAGTGGCTCAAAAATTACCAACAAAATATATATTTGACTGAGGAAAGTCCCTCTAAGGACACTTAAGAATATATGATATTCACATCAAAATTTTATGAGTCACCTAAATAAGGTGTGCAAGTATTTAGTGGTATCAAGCATTTAGCAAATGATTGTAACACAAAAAAATAGTAAAAAGTTGAAAGAAATTATTTTTATTTTTTCATCTTCATAAAGTATTTTATTTATTAAGTTAATACGCATTTTAGAAAATAATAATTAATAGAATTTTTCATTAATTTAAAATTTAATATTAAATCAATTATTTAGAAAAAAAAGAATAAATTTTGAGAAAAAAAAATAAAAAAATCAAGGGAAAACAAAAATACAAGTGCAGCTTTCCCAAAATTCGTACACACATGATTCATGTCCCCCACTTTTATCCGAAAACACACACAAACTGGGTCTTTTCTGTGGAAACTTGATACTCCGTACTAAACTTAACTAACCAAATCAGTAAGTAGCTGTTTGGGGAGGAGAAATGGCGTCATCACCTGATGTAAGCGGAATAATGGACAATGCCAAGGAGCTTGATCGAATAAGGAAGGAACAAGAAGACGTACTTATCGAGATAAATAAGATGCACAAGAAGCTCCAAACAAGTTGCCCTTCTCTCCTCTTCTTTACCCCTTTACTTTTTCCTGTTAAAGTTTTGATTTTGATGGTGGGTTTGGTTGATTACATGGATTAATTGGATTTTGATGCTCAATTTCATCTTCTTTGTTAAGATTGTATGGTTGTTTCTAATGAAAGAAGAATATTAAATTCTGCAATAGAGTTAGTTTTGATGTAGCCTCTCAGACATAGGCATCACAGATATAAATATGTCTAAAGGAACTGTGAGTTTTGTTCGTTCAAACTTTATGCTGGAAGCCTGGAACCCACCTCCAAATAAACCTCATGTCAGTTGAAGAACTGTTCAAGAATGAATTCACAACTCTGCCACTTTCTAGTGGATAATCCAAATTAAATTGAGTTTATATGAGTAAGTAAATGTTGACTAATAGAATTCCAGGAAATTCTCTAGTAGTTTATCATTCATTTGTTGGTACTCATCATAGTTGCTCTTTAGTTGTCTGTATATTGTTTGATTGGCTATTCTCATTTTTCTGTTAATGTTTGGAACAATGATTTTAAGTTCTGTCATTTTTGCAAACTTCTAATTTTTCTTATATCCTGTTTTACAACATGCTTCACTACTATGCCTTCTGAAAGTCAATATCGTGGTTATGTCACAAACTTTTGATCTAGATTATGTACTCTATAGTTTGCATTTTCACAATTATTTGACATGTCGATGCAGCCCCTGAGGTGGTTGAGAAGCCCGGTGATGCTTCACTGTCTAGGCTCAAGATGTTGTACACTCAAGCGAAAGACCTTTCTGAAAGTGAAGTGAGGTATGCTTATCTTACAAAGAGATATGTACATTATTCTTCTGTTGTTTTTATATTTAAGCAACAGATGTAGAAATTAATATTTTAAGTGCTTGGAATGTTCATGCACCTTGTGTAAACTTATATGTCGAGTTATAACCCATGTTTGATTTAAATTTGTGTTAACTTAATTAGAAAAAAGCAACAAACTTAAGTCAGCTTGCAGGCAGCTTATTATAACTTTATTTCTATTTTAGTAACTCCATAACCTTATATGACTTTCTTCATTGTGTTTCCTCTTTTGACTATTACTTACTTGCGTGCAGTATTTCCACTCAATTGATTAGTCAGTTAGATACTCTGCTACCATCTGGACCTCCAGGACAACAACGAAGAAGAGTAGGTGGGTGGTAGAAATCATATGCTGTCATTAAGTGAAATGTTTTGTATTGTTGCCTCTAAAATGTTACATGCAAACTTAATTCTCAAGTCATTAATTTTAACATTTACATACAATTGAGCATACAATGTTCGTTAGGTGGTGATATCTTTATAATTATCAGGCGGATAGGTAAGTCTTTTCTCTCACCTAAACTTCGTAGTTTTTGCGAAAAAATATTTGAAAGAACCTGATATGTCCCACCCTTCGTCTTTTCTGTGCTCTCATATCTTCAAATATGGTTTCGGTGAAAGATATATCATGGGAGACAGATTAAGTTTTATTCTATACTATTATCAAGTTTAGCATGCTTGTTGTGGTGGCCATTTGGCGATGTCATGACCACAGTATAGCTTTTTATGGTGAATAATGGTATGGCGTCCGAATTGCCTCAGGGAATGGAAGTACGGGGTTTGCCATTCTTCTTGGAAGCCGTGGCACATCATAGTGCAAATTGTTTTCTTGTGATTTGTATCTGAATTTTTGAGGTGATGTGATAAATGATGAATGGCCTTGATTTTTCTTGATCTCTGTGAATTGCAGAAGGTAACGAGCCAAAAAAGAAAAGAATGAAGGTGGATTCAGATGTATCAAGAGTTTCCCCTTCGATGCGGAACCACCTAGATGCCCTTGCAAGTTTAAAGGGTGAACAAGTATGCATCACTCTATATGTACTTCAACTTTTGCTTCAACTTTTGTTTTTACTTTGCTGTTTTTGCAATGTTAGAGGATGTTTTTATTACTGTAGCATCTTGTGCCGGCATACTAATTGTAATTCTCTCTAAAGCGATTAATTCTTTTTTTGTTTTAGGTAGCAGCTAGAGTCAGGCTAGAGGATGCTGATAAAGATGATTGGTTCATTGTCAAAGTAATTCATTTTGATAGGGAGTCAAGAGAGTAAGTTCACTTCCAACTATGTAACTGAATTGTTTTTGAATTTTTACTGGGGCTTTTCCCTTCCCCCTTTCGGAAAAGATACAATTGCACTTGAAGATTGAACGAAAAAGCAACAAGTTAGAAACCTCCTTGCAGTATTGTCCATAACATATTCTGGTTTAATAGCCTGGAATATGTACGGGTTGAAATATATTTGCTTATCTTTATGAAATTTACATTCTCATGGTGAAGTTAAGGTAAAGATAATTGTATTTTCAGTTTATTTTTTGTTACGACTTGATACATAGTTTGAGCCTATTAATATGTTGGCTATGTTTTAGTAAAGCTGTAGATATGTATTGCACAAATTTTTTAAACAATTATCTTACATTGAACTTACTACTCTTGCTGCCTTTTCTTTCCGGGTAACCATGTTAGACTCCCTTGATACATAGAATGTTTTGTATTCTCATTTCTCTTATATGCTAAAGAGGCTAAAACGTTTTTGTAAGATGAATAGACCTAGTCATTCTTATGACAGATAAAAGGATTTCATTTGGTTATTAGTTGCATAATATATGAAGGGTCTTATTTATGTTTTTTTAATACATATATTTGTGTCTACTTTGAACAAGGAAAGGTATTGCAGAATATATTCCATGCCAGCACCACATGTTATTAAAAATATAAGGTCATTAAGTTTGAGAGGAAATAACCCTATATATTAACGAGACATCTCCTATAATGCTCCGACTCTCTTGCCCCCTTCCTCCCCTTCATCCTGTTTTTCTGACAAGGTTGATCACAATCAACTTCAATTATTGAAGGGAGTCAGTTCTTAACAATTCTGTAACAAATCATTTCTAGTCATGACATGTGCTCATATGGTAGATTATGGAAAAAGAACTTCTTTGACGAAATACTCCCCCAAACACCCTCTATTTTGAAATCCTTACATGTTGCTTATATGCTAATGCAAATAAAATTTTGTCTTGTCCTCTTCATTGAGATATTTGGTTCAGGGTGGTTGGTCATCCATCACAATGTTTCTTGCATTGTCTGTATTAATTGTCCTTCTACCCTACAGATTTGAAGTACTTGATGAAGAACCAGGTGATGATGAAGATAGCAGTGGCCAGAGGTAGTCTATTTTGTATATACTAATATTTCTTGGAATTGTATTAAGTATTAACTTGGGCCATCATTATCTTATGTGAAGAAGTGCTATTACACTATAGTTACGTCATTTCCCTTCATGTTGTTGCAAATGTTGCATGCTTTAATAGATAGTCAGACCAGTACAACCCTTAACACATACCTTTAAGTTAAAATTGATGAAATATGCAACAATTTTGAAGTTTTGCAGACCATGGTTCTTGTTTCTGCTGTGTTTCCAACCCTGCAATAAGATATTTTCTTTTTAATACAGATTCAGTGTGAGTGTTAAACTGTGTCTACTAGCCACCATGCTGCATATTAAATGGGGCTTTCTTTCCAACTTTTGGGGAGTAGCGTTTACATGTTCTTTAAGCCTAATATCTTGGGATAATCAATTGCTAAAGTTTTCGATTTTCTTTTACACCATCATAATTTCTCTTCTGGTTATTGGTATCATGATCTGGGTATGCTACTTATGAGTTATATGCATCAGTGGTCAAAAAACTTTTAATGTGATATGATATATCCTCACAGAGTTTCGGTACTCAATATATAATATTATGTTTGGCTTTGGCAAGATAAATGGTGATGCTACTGTAACCTATAAGACTTTACTTTTAGCTGGAGGAACTACAAGATTTAATTACATCATACATCAGTGTTGTGGATGTTATATATATGCGTAATAGTTCACTGACAAGGTTGAGGGCCTTTAGTTCAAGAGTCCTGTACTCAATGAACAGATACCAAATTAGTGTTAGAGAATGTGTAAAGTGTTAATTTTGGAATGAAACCACATGCTTACAGCTTCATTCTAATTAGTATCAGCATGTCACTGACAATTGTGGCCAACCATGTGTTTTTTTAATTCTCATATTTCATTAAATTCTACCTAAAATCTTAATCACTCTACTCGCCTAAGATGAAGTCATGAAGATATAATCCACTTAGACCATTAGGTAATTGAGAGTGCAGAATTATGTTCGCTCATTAGTCTGGGTTCCAGCATATCTGCTTCCTTGTGGATCCTGGATTTTGTACATGTGGCAACTTATATCTGTTGCTTATTCTGGAAATTTTATTGGTGGTTACATTAGATGTTAATATTCATTTTTACATAAATATATGTGTTTTAGTTTAGGTTCTTGTGAAACGATCATAATTTATCACCACGTTTACTATTTCTTATTAATATGATAATGCTATCTTCAGAAAGTACAAGTTGCCTATGTCACATATTATTCCTTTCCCCAAGCGAAATGATCCATCAAGTGCTCAGGATTTCCCTATGGGAAGACATGTTTTGGCAGTCTATCCAGGAACAACTGCATTGTACAAGGCAACTGTAGTCCTTGCTCGCAAAGTAAGTGCGCACATCTACATTCTTTACTAAATGTGCAGTTTATAATTATATTTGTGCTGATGATTCAAATAATGCCACATTAATATTGGATGATGCTTGGTGATATCTTTAATTATGGAACAACTTGGCAGAGGAAGACTGACGAGTAAGTTACCTCTCTCTTAAGTCTTACCCATAATCTTGTTCTAGTTGCAGAATATTGGTAAAGAAACAAACTTATTAACATATACTTTGTATTTTGGTTGTATCAGTTATATTTTGGAATTTGACGACGATGAAGAAGATGGATCCTTGCCTCAGAGATCCGTACCCTTCCACAAAGTAGTTGCTCTTCCAGAAGGACATGGGCAGTGAATGTAATGTTGTTATGAACCTCCATTTATACAGTGTCTTTTGTAGTCCTATCCCAGTCCAGATATTGAGCTGCTCTGTAAAACATTAACCGTGCCTGTAATATTTAAGGCAAGCCATCTGAATTATTCTGTTATAGTCATAGTTAAGTTTGTTGCTGACTTGAGTTACTAAAATCTTGATTGTGGAGATCTGTTATCATTTAGGCCTCATACGCAATTAAAGCACCAAAGATTCTAATAATACAACATCGAACATTAAGATGATCGTATAAAAACTCATTGTTTGAGTGACTTGTGTTATTGACATGCTTGCGCAATTGGAATGGGTGGATCTGATAGTGAACCATTTATTATGAGACTTGCGATCCAGTGATTTGCAGATTCAGTGTAATGTACACTATCCCAGCTAATGACTTTGGAAGGGTTTGGGCAAGAACCGGCATGTATATCCCTACCATTTACATTTGCATTATACCCACACCAGATCTTGGTACCATTTCTCCGATACCCACAGCAGATTTTTGAAGCTTCTTCAAATCCTGAATCAAGTAATACTGTTAGTTGTTTTCGATTAATGTTTTGACTGATGTAATATCTCAAACGGTGTTTGGTACTCAACTCATGATTCAGTAGAGTGATATCACAATTTTAAATTTATTATTAATGATATAAGAAATGATGATTTTGAATATCAGATAATAATTACCTAGATCTCTTGCATTGCTGATCAGTTTATATTTCGCACTATAAATATCCACATATGTCAATGCTGCTTGTGGAAGCTCTGCCCTTAGCTTGATTACTCTTTCTTTAAGCTGCTTGTTGAACTCTTTCGCGATATCATTCTGATCCTTGATGCATCCATGTTCATCCACAATCCCCGGTTTTAAATGGTGCTCCATATCGACTGTCTTCACAGGCAAGCAACCAACAGGACCTGTATTGTGTATCCAGAATGCTCGTGCCCCAGTTCCATATAAATGCTGTTAAAAAGAAGACCTTGAATCTTCAGAAGAAACTGAAAAACAAGAACCAAAAACAGACTATTGCAATGAACATACTTGAACTGCATCAGCAAAGAGTGAGATAATGTTTGGAATGTCTGCTAGAACTTCTCGATTACTCATTTTTCTAAAACCAGCATCAAGATCATTCTGTCCAATATCAAACATGTAAAGAGCCTTGGAAAAATCCTCTGGTTTAGGGAGACCATCTCGCCCTGTCTGTTCTTTGGCTGAAAATTTACCAGGAAAACAAATAAATACGAGGCATTTACCCCAACTATTCCATAATATAAAAATTCATTGATGGAAAAAGAAAGCATTTGAGTAATGACACTGACCTTGATTATAGAAATAGGTTGTTTGTGCCTTGAACTCATCAAACTGGGTGAGTTGGATATCAAGGGAGAATGGACTAACATAATTCTGAAACCATGCCTCATTTTGTTGCCTAATGGTTGCCCCTCTGGTTGCAAAATTAGCACCGTGCTCAAAATTGGGTTTAATGGAATTCAAATATGCACTCAAATATGGAATTCCCAGTTGCTCAGCTGCATTACACATTGGTCCAACATTCAAATACAAACTAATTTGATGTAAAAAAAACAAATCAGTAAATGCTAATCTTGTATTATTGTTGAATCTTATCTGACATTGTTAGTCATTCATATTTTGTAGGTAGCAGGTCCAGAACCTGCAGGTTGGAGATTGCTATATATCTTCCACAGTATCTATTTGTGAAAATTTTTAACACTTGTTTCTTGGGACCAATTACAAAAAACATTTGTAAATTACAGTCTATGCATATGGACATTACAGTCTGGTCTTTTTTAATTTGTAAATTACTCTATCCGTCCCACTCAAACTAACTTATTTAGATTATACAATGAATCTTATCTCTTTTCATAATGACCTCCATATATACTTAAATAGCGAATTTTAAAAGTAATCAAAGATGGTTTTGGCGTAAAAACAAGTACATTATGAAACACAGTAACAAAAAGTGGATGGATAAGAATAAGTAGTAATTTACCAATAAAATCAATGATAAGGCGGCCATCACAAGCTCTACCGGAGGGGTTGTGGAAGAAGGTCTCGCCGTTAGGAGGGACAGTGGGAGGAAAAACTGCAGAAAGTCCGCCAGTATCGGAATTGGAGTCACCGAAGTTGTAAATAGCAGGAATGTTACACTTAAGAGCAGAGGGTCCTCTTCTTCTTCTTCTACTTTCTTGAGCTCCTCCTTGGGCAGGCCAAGAAAGTAGGAGAGCAAGTAATAAGCAAGTAAGCAACCACCTCCTCATTGTTGTGTGTATATATATTTTTGGAAGATGTAGATTCAAGTGAACTCAATTCATTACTACACACACCACACAAGATCTCAAGCAAGATGTAGTAGTGGCTTAGTGCTCCTCTCTAGCCATTTCTTTTTATCATATTGTCGTTGCTCGTCAATAGGCTTGGCAACGGGTTCGGTTCGGATTTGATCGACCTAAATCCATATCCATATTCATTTGTTTTTATCCGATTCGGATTTGATCGGATCATATCTGAGATATTTTAGAGGTCGATCCATATCCAATCCATTTAGTTTAATGGATAAACGGATTGGATTTCGGATATCCATTGCTCCATTTATTTTTTAAAATATATAAAAAAAATCACATCGATATATATCATTCACCATTTTAAAAGAAAATTAGCAAAATTTGAGAAGTTACAATCTAGAAGTCAGTGTGTAAATTTTAGTAGCAATTAAAATTTAAACTATTTTGATAATTTTATTGTTCAAACACAATATTTAAAAAAACATAAATCACAAGTTCAAATCGAAAAAAAGAAATATATGAAGTCAAGTACTTCGCAAAAAAGAAATTTATTTTTTTCCTAGCCTACATTTTGAACATCGTCTCGTTCTTCACTGCAGTACAAGTAAATATAAGTAACCATTCATCCACTAACAAAAATCACTGTCCGAACGTATTTAA
This sequence comes from Kitagawia praeruptora, assembly GCA_037693485.1. NCBI lineage: Eukaryota > Viridiplantae > Streptophyta > Magnoliopsida > Apiales > Apiaceae > Kitagawia > Kitagawia praeruptora. The sequence goes on from CM075350.1 coordinate 59,948,343, forward strand.
ATTATAAATGCAAGTTTCTAATACAGAAAATTGACATTAAAAAATAAATACAAAAAAATATAATGACGTTAAACTTTGGAGGCTGGAGTGTATAAGGTTTAGGATTTTCAATAACGTAACTTATTACAATATAAAATATTTTAAAAATATTGTTATATATATTTTATAATATATTATTATATAATTAAACGGATCAGGTCGTGGATAAACGGATCGGATCAACCTAAATCCATATCCGATCCATTTATTATTCGGGTCGCTCTTATCGGATCGGGTTCCGAATTGAATATTTTTCAGGTCAGTCCATATCCATTTAAATCAGTGCGGATCGGATCGGATCGGATATTCGATCCATCATTGACAGGCATGCTTGTCATATTCACCTGTTGTCCAAAGTCCAAACTAGTATTTTTTTTTTTTATTGTAATTTTCTTTTAAAACTTTTAATCTAAATATTTGTGGGATCTTATTCTTACTTCGCATATAATATAATTCTTTATTATAATACCTGAGTCTACTCACCCAGGTATATAGTTAAATGCAGTTAACAAATTAGAAAATTATGAATTATTTTAGGACGTCCAATTAGAGGTCATTCCAAAATTTTAGACCAATCATATTATATTAAGAGTTTTCCTTATTTACCATTCTCATCCTATTATATTAACCATGGTTAGTTAAAAATTATAATTTAAATATACTCCCTCTGTCCCATTCATTTATATACGTTTTTTTAGAGTGTCCACACAATTTAAGGTGCATAACTAGTACTATAATTCCATAACTTATTTTTAAAATTTTCTTTTTTGTATAAATATAGGATTGTTCTGTTTTTATACAAAAAAAAAAATTGTAAAAAAATAAGTTATGTAACTATAGTAGTTAGGAGCCTTAAAATGCGTGCCACGCCCCCGTCCCCGTCCCCAAATGTATATAATTCATTGGGACGGAGGGAGTAGTAGTTACTTGATTAACATATCCATATATTACATATTTTAAATGTCAAAAAACAATTATAATAAATTAACATCAAATACGATTATACAAATATATAATATAAAGCGATTTTCGCAATATAAAATTTTCATACTTTTGATTTACAATTAATCGTAATTACATAATTATATTACGATTTAATTTTCTAAGAGCCAATCAAAATTTACCACTAAAATTAAATTAATTATATCATTGTAATTGTTGTTGGAGGAATTTCGTAATAACACGAAATCGGAAGTTTGTTGGAATAGTGAGCGAAATTACGAGTATGACTGTTTTAGGGGATTTAGGGGTTTATTAAAAAAGAGAGGGTTGGACTTGGCAAGTATCTCGATTTGTCTCGTGTATCGGATTTCATCATATACCAAGATGCCTACGTACCTATGTTTATATAGGATCAAGCCCACGTAATTCTGTAAAATTGATTTGTGTCTATCCCTTAGAGACTTTAGGGATAAACTTCGTTAATCTGGGTGATTACTGATTTTATCTGATTTAATCTTATCGTTGTGATATCTTCCTGATTTGAAGAATATCGTTTAGAGATATTTTCCGTTATTGATTGATTGAGATTGATTATTTCCTCATTTCAGAGAGATGATAAAACTTAGGCATTAAGCAATAATTATTAATATGAATTAATAATTAATAAATATTAGGAATTTGGGAGATTATTAGACATGCCAAAATTATGGCATAACAACTAGCCCCCAGTTCTTCAGTGTAACTTGATGCAGTGGAGAATTAAGAATTCTTCAAGCTTCCAAATTTCTTGAGTCGCTGAAAAAACTGAAAATAGATGATTAGAAAAACACTTAGAGCACCAATGTGCTCGTTAGGCGTATGCGGATGCAAGTGTGATAGCATGCAATGACCAATATAAGATATATATATTTGCCAAGGTTTTCAAATGTGTGAGCATAAATAATATTTTGAAATCCTTTGCGATCCTTGTTGTCTAGTTAGGACCTTGGCGTTTGTATATATCCCGAACTAGCATACACGTTTTTCAAGTGTCTGATGCAACCACATAAGGATGTGTCTTCATTTGTGACGAGACTATTGATAAGAGATGTAGATGTAGATGTAGTTCTGGCAAACTAGTTTGCATAGGGATGCCTCCACCCATTCGATATAGAGAGATCTCATGGGCCTTCAATAAAGATAGTTTGCATAGGGATGCCTCCACCCATTCGATATAGCGATATCTCATGGGCCTTCAATAATCCAGAGGGTGCTGCACTTTACTAAGCATGTTGCATTGCGAGATTTATAGCTTGTCCAGGCTACCCTACTTGACAATTTAGTTCGCAAGTTTGAAAATATTTTTGACATATATCTACTATCGCGACGATATATGAAAAATCTTTTGCAAATCCAAACGCAATAATAAATATGCTCTTTTAAGAATGTCGCGATATTTATTTCCTTCGAAAATAATGCTCCTTTTAGTAGAAAATCTTTTACAAAATTATGCGTCTCGCATATATATTTTTTCTTCAAAATATGCAACTCGTACGGGATTGTAAAATCAATCCGTAATCAATCAACATAAATATCCACAATTAATCAGCATAAGTATCTCGTACGATATTTCCCAAATCGCAATAATTTTACAAGCATAAAAATAGATAGCTCTGATAAGTGGATTTATATCCACTTGGAGCATTCTAAATCGGCTTAAATTGATTGTCTTGGGCTCAAGTTTCTTGTAGTTTTGATGTATTTTGTTTAGTTGTGCAGATTTACAAGGATGTTGATTATGGTGGATGTTTTTGTCATTTTTGGAGATTTAATTTATTAAAATTCGGATTTATTGGGCTGCACGCGTGAGATTCACTGTTTGGGCCATATCTTGAGTTCTAGAAGTCAGTTTTCAGCCCGTAAGCAGTCCACGCAAAGATAACGAGATTCTCTATCATTCTAAGGTGGTCCAGAAGCCCAATTACGTCTGGAACGGCTCTGGAAAACAGAAGAAAAGTCAGCTACGAATTTCCCTTAAAAAACAGAATCAGTTTAGGAAACGTATCTTGCAGAAATTCTATTATAATTCTGTTTTGGTATTTTCTTGCTGGGCAAGATGTCTAGAGCCTATATAAACACATCCAACCCTTGTAAATTAGATAATTAAGATCATCATCATTAGGAGTAGAATTATTACATATCAATTACTTAGGTTTATTTGTATATTTTCATACTTTGTTTTTATCATGGTTTCATCAGATCCCATGATGACGAGAGGTTCGATTATGAACTAATTGTTGTCATGGGATTCTAACGGATTTAATTATGGAGCTTTAGTATCTTGATTGCTTTAAAGATCTGTGTGTGGTGTATATCTGATATCCTCGTATGGTTATGCTTAATTGATAGATGCGTCATGAACATCTAATTTGTTAATCTCTTGTGAAGTGAAAGTGGATCTTGAGATTTAGAACTTGCCATGCTAGCATAGGTTCATAATTGTTTATCAATATGGTTGTGGTACGAGATGAGAATACTTGTATTGCCCTATGTGATCATTATGGATAACTTGCTCTTCAACCGTTATGTTTTCAAATTCTATAGACATATAGGGTCTAAACATAATAGGTGCCTATTCATCTTCTATCTCTTTTGTGGATGTATGTGTAGATTGGTATTAGTATACCGAGAGGTAACTTTTACTCTTTTCGTGTTATCCGATCAGATATCATAACCATTGCATATAGTGATTAAAGGCGTCAGATCTAAGCAAAGTATTTAATGAAGTTAGGATTCCATGGTTTTTCTTGCAGACGTAATTAGATTTTAATTCTTGTTAGTTAGTTAATTCTTAGTTTTGTTAATTTGTGTCTTAGTTAATTTAGTTTATAAAACCCATTATTGTTAATTGTCTTAGCAGTGCATAATAACCATACATTGTTGCATAGGTACAATACTGAATTAAAAACCAGATCTCTGTGGGAACGAACTTGACTTATATCTATATTACTTGTGACCACGTACGCTTGCGTGATTTTGCATAACAAGTTCGCACGAATTTAAAATAATAAATATTTTTTCTAAAAAATATTTAAAAACATGATAATTATGCATGCATGGCATAATAATATTTGATTACAGGAAATTAAAAGATTAATCGAAAGCTTATCTTTTATGTTGTCGCGTATATGATATTAGCGATGTTGCCTCGTTGCGCGTGGATGCTAAGCGCTCAACTGACTTCGGGCTTTTCTTTTTTTCAACTTTCGTTGGCTGTTGTAATTGCGATGGCATGTGTTTCCATTGTTTTTTCTTTAACACGGACCCACAAGTGAATGCTAATGCCTTGCTTGTCATTAGTTCTTCGAAATAATACTAGCTGCCCCTGATGCCGCCGTTATATCACGGTTTTTGCTTCTATCTCGAACTATAGTTGCTGCTTCTAACTTCTTTTTTTTTCCCTTGTTGTCCGTTGACTTCTTTTTTTTTGCCGAAGTCCTCTATACCACTAAATTGATGCCACTGTTGCACCGTCTTTCATGCACCGAGCCGCCATAGTTTTTGTAATTATTGATCCCTCCACCGCCATCCTGTTAGAACCATTTTGATTGTGTTCCAACACCAATTATGAATTATTCGTCCTCCTCGAATAATTAAAGCCCCTCCTTCTAGCGCCAAATGTTGTTAGAGGAATTTCGTAATAACACGAAATCGGAGGTTTGTTGGAATAGTGAGCGAAATTATGAGTATGACTGTTTTAGGGGATTTAGGGGTTTATTAAAAAAGAGAGGGGTGGACTTGGCAAGTATCTCGATTTGTCTCGTGTATCGGATTTCATCATATACCAAGATGCCTACGTACCTATGTTTATATAGGATCAAGCTCACGTAGTTCTGTGAAATTGATTTGTGTCTATCCCTTAGAGACTTTAGGGATAAACTTCGTTAATCTGGGTGATTACTGATTTTATCTGATTTAATCTTATCGTTGTGATATCTTCCTGATTTGAAGAATATCGTTTGGAGATATTTTTCGTTATTGATTGATTGAGATTCTTTCCTCGTTTCAAAGAGAGGATAAAACTTAGGCATTAAGCAATAATTATTAATCTGAATTAATAATTAATAAATATTAGGAATTTGGAGATTATTAGACATGCCAAAATTATGGCATAACAGTAATCCTAATTTACATCATGATTACTCAACATTTTTTGGGTGATGGCCCTAAATAATCATTTTTCAACTTAAAAGACCCAAAATACTTAAATTCAGAAAATTGGCCCTATTTATCGACGGGATACGGCATTTCGTGTTAAGCAACACAGGGATACGGCGTTTCGTGTGCCGTATCAACAACTGATACGGCGTTTCGTGTGAAGCAACAACGAGATACGGCGTTTGGTGTAGCGTATTAGGTTAAAATTTTAATGCCCATGGCGGGACCTGTAAGAGTATCAGCACTGATACGACGTTTCGTGTGAAGTATCAGCGCTGATACGGCACACCAAACGCCGTATTAGCTGCTGATACGGAACACCAAATGCCGTATTAGCTGCTGATACGGCACACCAAACGCCGTATTAGCCGCTGATACTTCACACGAAACACCGTATTATATCGGTAAATAGGGCCAACCATGCTCAAATATGATTATTTTGGCAATTTCTCACATTTTTTTAAATACAAAATTTATTTTATTTTATTTATCAATCTTTTAATTTAAATTCAATCAAAATTATACTATCATATATTACGAGCTAATTTTTATGAACAATTAAAATTGCTAATATTAGCATATGAAAATATTATACTAGAACAAAATATTATAGCATATGAATATTATTGTCATCGTGAGGAAAATATATATTTAATTTGTTAGAACATATTCGAACAATCAACCATAACTACGATTCTATACTATCCAAATCAATGAACCAATCCGGATGCCAAAATAAAAGAACCTACAAAGAGAAAAAACAAAATCCAGTGTATGGATAGACAAAATTCACTAACAGGGTACTAGACTCTCAATAAAGAGATATATTTATTGAAAAATATAGTATAATCAAGAAAAAGAATCGGGAGTTATCATTAACAAGGAGAATTTACAAAATCCAATATATCAGTAGATGAAACCAATCAACCGGAACTAGACTCTTAATAAAGAGAGATATTTATTGAAAACCAAAGCAAAATTAATGAAAACAATAAAAATGGGGCTTATCATCAACCAAAACGTTGATGTTAGCCCTTAAACTTTAGTTTAATATTTTTTGAGAGAGGAATGACTACCTTCGTTATGAAAATCACTATTATTGATAACTAGATAGGTCGATACATAAAAATATATATTGTTTCGAATAAAAGGTACCGTTTTTACTTTTGTATTCTTGAATTAAAGTAACAGTATTCAATTCTCATATCTTAATTTAAGAGCAGACATATCGAATTTGCTTGGTTGATAATATTTATTTTTAATATCAACAAAACCTTAAATATAGGTAAAAAAAACTTAATAACTTGGTAGATAAATTCTAAACAAACAGAGATATTTATTAATAATAAACAAAATTAAAAAAAGAATAAGAAAAAGGAGGGCTTAATTTTGTTTTGTATCATCTCAATGTTGTTTTAGTTATATAATAACATACTTAGATAATTTGGGGAGAAAGTAGCATTACACGTAATTGTCATATTTTTTCTTTTCGTGTACAAAAAAAAATCGTGTAGTTTAATAGCATTTTGTGTTCGAACTTTGGGTAGGAAAAAAATTTCATGTTAATTCATGCAAGACCCGAAAGACACATGTCATCAATGTACACATCACAAATGATTTGTCAGGTCTACTTAAGCGCTTTCTTCAAAAACATGTCGAAAAAATTAATATACTCACAGTTAAAGGAAATGAATATCACGTTTTTTAACTCGATAATAAAATTACAAGGATACATATATAATAATACGATTACGAGTTTATATATTCCGTAATTGATTTTAGTTATATGTACAGTTTTCTATTTTAACGTGCTAGTAAAATAAGAAAAAAATAGGCGATACTCATTTTTAAATATCTTATTTTACTCGAAGGGATAATAACGGGTTGGGTTCGGTTCGGTTCAAATTTTTTAAAATCCAAACTCATACCCAAATACTTTCGAGTTTTAAAAATAAATCCAACTCCAAATCCAAAACTCAATATCCAAAACCAAATCCGTCGAGTTTCGGATTAGATATGGTTTTTACGGGCATCCAAAATTAGTTAATAATGTAGTCAAATTGTAAATAATTGCTACATGCAAAATGATTAATTATATTTATACAATAATTAAAATTAAAATGCTTAAATTAAGTAAGTAGTCAAATGTAACATATTGTACGAATTGATATATTATGTGAAATTTAAAATATGTTTTAATTTTTTTCTCTTATATTACATAAATGGAATTTTATGTAAAGTAAAGAAAATTACATCTTTAATATTTCAATAAAATTTAAGATTGAGAAATAGAAGTTCTAATTACTAAATTAGTATTGACTATTTCTAATGATATATTTGAATAAAAATAAATAAATTATATGTCTTACATCTAAATATTAGATGTAGTAATTTCAAATTATGATATTATATTATTTATGTATCGGGTTTCGATATTGGATCGAGTTTCGGATTGGATATCGGTTCGGTACAACTAAAATCCAAATTGAAACTATTTTAGGTTTAAAATTTAAATCCAAACCTAAATCCAAAAATTCGGGTTAGGAAGAACCAAATTTTTTGATTTCGAATTGGATATTATTGGATCGAATTAATTTTCCATCCCTTTTTATGGGTAAAAGAAAACTATTATTTAATATATCATATTCTAATAGAAAAGATTAAAAAATTCAATCTTCAAACTCCCAACTGAATATACACATTTTACATTGTCATTAAAAACAAGTTGAGGGCAATCACTATAAACTCTAACAGTGTGCATTTAATGGATCTTGCATAATAAAGATTCTTTCTTATATCGCTGAAATATGCAACCTTTTTTTGAGAGATAATCTAATGATTTATAACGGTCGTGAGAAATAAGTGTTTATGGATTTTTATTATGTATTTGAAAAATTGATCGCGACCCATACAAAGATTTTGATCAATAAATTAATATGATAGAAATTCTAGAAACGCACAGTACTGTATATTTAAATCTATACTATTCTATAAAAGCCGAAAGATTAAAAGTTTGGTTGGTTGGTTGGTACCTGTTGATTTTACTTAATTACAGATAAAATTCATCCTACTAACTAATCAAATTATATCTTTACATCTAGCTAAAATTTCTTCTTTACTAATCAATTTCCTTTTTCAGTTTAAACATATTATCTTTTTTATTTTTCAATACTAAGTAATTTCCTTATTTCTTCTTTACTAATCAATTTCCTTTTTCAGGTTAAACATATTACCTTTTCTATTTTTCAATACCAAGTACTTTCCTTTTTAGGTAAAATATAATATCTTCTACATTTATCTAACTAAAAAGTATAGTATAATTACTATTAACTAATCAATTAACTTTGCCAGCCAAAACACGTTACCTTTTCTCATTCCTCTAACTAAAATATTTCTTTTTCCAATTATATCACGGGTTACCTTTCTCGGCCAAAACACTGCTTTCTCTAACTAAAATATCTCTTATTCCAATTATATCACGGACGATTTTATTTAATAAAAATAAAATAATAATATTATAATTCTAATAATTAACCGATTACCTTTTCAGCTAAAATGTATCATTTTTTTATTTTTTCTAATTAGATTTCTATTTTTTTCTAAAAATATCACGAGTAACATCAATTTCTCATTTTCTAAAAATACTACGAGCAATTTTATTTAGTAAAATAACAATTAAATTATAATTACTATTAGCTAATCAATTACCATTTTCACCTAAAGCATGTCACCTTTTTAATTTTCACGTTACCTTTTCTATTTTTTCAAACTAAAATATCTCTGTTAACTCGAATAACTTGTAGAAGGGGGGGGGGTTGAATACAAGTTATATAATCGTGTCTGATTTTTGCTTGGTTATATAAACAAGAATAAACGAATGAATCAAATTCTGTTTGTATTAAATAATCAAATACAAACTCTACCAAAGGTGTACAAATACCTTTAGCAGCTGCTGACAAAATAAAACTCTCTCTCTGTTTGTTTCGAACTCTCGAATACAAACCTTATACAGAGCTACGCACATTCACACTTCGAACTCTCGTTCTCCGAACACTTTTTACAATGATATAGAGAGAGTATTTATAATACTTCATATCAACTAATCACAGAAAGATAATCTATACATGACAATGTTCTGCCGTCTAGTTGATAGTTTCCATCAATAGAAAATTCTTTCCTTCATAATATCTTCTTGCTTGTTCCTCAAACAAAGATCCTGTTTTATAGCACTTGCCAGTTTCTGTAGCATCCATAATGACATCATCAGTAACACGACTGATATCAGGATTCCATCTTGCATCAGGATCTGACCATCCCATCAGTACTTGATCAGTATTTTACTTGACGTATCAGGATTCAATCTCAGTTCCTGACATGTAGTGCTCGATGCACTGTTCATTCCTGACTAAACTTTACAGATAACTGTCTAACACATATTTCCTATACAAAGTGCTAAATCCTTTATAAATCAGGATATACAAGAAATATAAGTAAAATTCTACTCCCTCCGTCCCAGCCAGTTCTTTACATGGCGGCTGGGCACGGAGGTCAAGGATAGTGGGTGTAAAGTGGGTGTAATATTGTTAAAATAAATGAGGTAGTGGGTGTAATAGTGATTTTATTGTTAAAATAAGTGAAGTAGTGGGTGTAATAGGGATTTTATTGTTAAAATAAGTTAAGTAGTGGGTGAAATAGTGTAAAGTATTGTTAAAATAAGTGAAGTGGTGGGTGTAATAGTGTTAAAACTTACTATTTTGGGTAATGTAAAGAAATGGTGGGACGGCCCAAAAAGGAAATTGTAAAGAAATGGATGGGACAGAGGGAGTATTTTTAACATCACAACTCATGAATTATTCCTAACAATCTCCCCCTATTTATGCTTTAAGATCTGAAGCATAAATCTGAGTTGTTGATGTCAAAACATATAACAATACAATCAGAATAGAATTTATGAATTCAAAATCATGAAGTTAAGTACCTCCTTCTTCAGATATAGACATAGTATCCAGTACTTAGAAGAAAGAATTCAACTATTTGATGCTTCTTTTCCTTTACCACTTCCCTGATAAGATTCACCTCTGTCATCCTTAGTTCTTCTTTTATTTCTCCCAGTCTGTTTATCTCCTCCCCCAGTCTGTTGCCTTTTAACTGTTTTTATCTCCCCCTTTTTGACATCAGCAACATTAATTCCAAGAGATTCAGTAACAGAACAATTGAGATTCATCAGAACTGCTTGATTTTCCATAATAGTGACTTGGTTATCTTCAAGTGTTTGAAGTCTTGATTGAATTTCAACTTGAGATTTCTAAATGTCTTGTAGAACTTCAGAATTGACTTCAATGTTAGAAGTGTTTGGAATATCTTCAGATTCAAGTCTTGTAGAAGAAGTTGCCTGTGTAGAATGATATTCAAGTAATAAAACTCGATTAGAGTTACAAACATCTTCATCTTTCTGATCTGAAGCTGCAATATGATCATCTTGTCCTTCACAGTATTCTGTGTACTAACATCTACAAAACCTGACTCCTCCTTAGATTGATCAGATACTGTTGATGTCTCAATTCTGGCTGATATTGGTAGTACAAACAAAGAAATACTAGGATCATTAGAAATATCTACTGGTACTTATGTTGTAGAAGTTTGTCTTAGCCTTTCACCTCTTCTGTTTATAATTCCTGCAAGCCTTTCTTTTTGCTTCTGAGCTTTAACTTCTGGCTTTGAGTTGTGCTTTGCTAAGTCATTCTTCTCATACATCTTGATAAAAGAATAAGTACCAGCATCCATACCAAGATTGTTAGACCAAGATTCAGGAAAAACCTGATCCCAGAAATCAAATGATGGTGGTTTCCTAATTTTCTCTCCCTCACTATGGGGTTGATCATCCATACCCTCATTCTCACTTTGACTATCTAAAGTCAACACTTTTTCTACCTCTCCTTTTGCCTATTCAGGAGCCAGCCTCTCTGATTGTGGATCAATATCCATCTTTTCAAGTGTATCACTCAAATTTGGATAAGTGCTCTCATGACCTACAGAAAAATAGAGTTTAGAAGAAGTTTTTATACCTGAACTCACATGGAGAGAGGGTTTCTCATATGGCAAGGGGCTTGAGGTTTTCTCCAAGGAGTGAGCTGCTATAATCTCTGAATCCTTACAATCATCTTCTTTCCTTTCAGAGACTACAAGCTCCAGTATACCACTTTCAGGTTTTCTACTAGACTCTGATGTCTTCAGTAATACTTCATTAGACACCCTAGTTAGTATGTCACCGTCTTTAAGTGTTGTTTGCTGAGACACACCCTCAAGGTAGATAGACTCTGACTGAATAATATTTGTTTGATCTTTAAGAAAACCAGTCAAAGTTATTCCTCCCATATCATAGGGTTTCTCACTTACAATTTCAGTCATCTCAGAAGACCTTTCAACATCAGTTATCACAGCTCCTGAGTCATCCAACCTCTGACTAGATGGTTCTTGTGTTGCAGTGACTGTGATTTGATCTTTCCTACTATCCACCACTGGTGCAATAGTATCTTCTGTTGACTGCATTCCACTATCTACTCCCTCCAGTTGTTCACCTTGAGCTGAAGCATCTTCAATAATGACATTCTTGTCAAATAAATATGCATGAAGTGATTGAAGTGCAACATGCTTCGAGAGTCCAAATTTCTTGACTAATTGTCTTCTGACAGATACATAGAAATACATCTTCATTAAGTCAAGTCTTTGATGTAGAAGTCCATATTCATCTGGAAATAAAAGTTTTGGTACTCTTTCAATTAGAAAATCTAGAACAGGCTTGGATAGCTTCACTTTGATAGAAATAACTCCCATAGCCAGTCTATACGATAATGTAGTTTCCCATAAAGAATCATTATCCAGATCTCTATTGTCATTTGCTGACTTGATTGTTGCTTTATTTGTAGAGACCTGCATGATATTAGTTGGACTAGACTCTGTGTGTGTAGGTGACAATTGAATCTTTCTCCTTGTTCTCCTAGTATAGTGAGCAAAAGATTTTTCCTGAGAAGACTCAAGAGGTGTAGACACAGAAGTGATCTTGGGATGAGATCTTTTTTCAATAGACACAGTCTTTTGAGAGATAGTATCCAGTAACTGTTTTCCCTTTTTAAGTACTACAGTCTTTTGAGAGACTGCAGCCTGAGTGTGACTAGGTGCTTCATCTCTTTGTCCTAGCTTAGAAAGTCGAATTGCAGCCTTCAATTCTTCTCTCTCAGCAAGAGATATATTATCATCATCTTCACTAGAACTACTACTACTACTTGACACAATAAATCTTCTCTTCCTTACAACTGATGTCTTTTGAGAAACACCAAAGGTTAGTTTCTTTGAAACAATAGGCTGTGGATTAAAATGTTGTTCTTGATTTGTTTCAGAGACTATAATGTTTTGGGCTACTTGGGTAGACACAGGTGGGTTCTCCTCCAAATGAGATTCCTGAGCCATTTCACCACAAAAGAAAGAAGAATTGTAGAGAGTAGGAAGATGAGTGATAAGAATTACCTGAACATGATGTGGATAATGAATTACAGGTATTTCATCTAGATTCTTTTCATTGTCCTTCTTTGTAATGTCAGAGAAAATTCTCTTTTGCTGTACATAAGAAGAAACACAATGTTCTCTACCAAATCTAGCTTTAACATCAGGAATAAAATGGTTAATAAACATTTGCATAAATCTATGATAATAAACCATTTTCCTGTTTTGATCTCTTAATCCAAGTTTAATACTCATCTGATTTAAGATAATGTGACCAATGTTAATTACTCTGTCATAAAGCAAACTGTAAGCAATATGTGAAGTAACAGAAGTAATTTGCTGAAAAGAACTACATTTACCAGTAAAACATTTAGCAATTTGATCAAAGAAGAAAGACCATTCCTTCCTAAGAAAAGACCTATTTAACTGGCTCATGTTGTCTAGAGATCCACTATAACCTAATGCATACAACATAGTTCTTACATCATTATCAGATGGTTCACTTGCATAATTATCAGTAACAGGTAAGCGAAGTACTGAATTAAGAATAGATTCAGTAATGTCATAAGTATCTTGTCCTAAGTGTAGAACAATCTTACCTGATTGACTCTGAGTAGAATCAATTACCTCAGCATTCTCCCAAGCTTGTGAAACAGCAGCTTGATTTATTTCTGGAGATGCTGACAATGCATAATGCAAAGGTCCAATAGCCATAAAATCCATCACAGGATGAAAATCAGCTGATACTCCTTTCTTGCTGGTGATTGCTGCAACATGATTATTCATCATAAAATCAAAGTCACCAAACTTGAAAGCTACTGATTTAGGTAGACTTCTTTGAGCTGCCATTTTTGATCTGAAAAGAACTTGAGAAATCTTGAAATTGATTAGAGATTTTGAGAACTTGAATGAATGTTTTTGCTTTAGGAAATACTAATTAGAATTTAGCAATAAACAATCAGAGTCTCAAAATAAAGATATATTCAAAAATCCTTCAGACCCACTAACCCACGTTGACACGTAGGTTGACAGGTGTCAGTCCCTGAAAAATGCAGTTTACCCACGATTTTTGGAAAATAAAATCCAAAATTGATTTCAATTAAATAAATCAGGGTAAATCAAAATAAAATCAATACTGATCAGCTTCATTTTCTGATGTGATCTTTTTCACCAAGATAATCACAACTCTGAATGTGATTAAAAATAATAAAAATAATCATCAATCCTGATGAAATCACTTTCGTTTTCCTGATCACTATCATCCTGATTCCAAAGATTAAATGGAGTTCCACGTGGCAATTTTAGAATTTAACCTGAAAAGAACATCAATATTCTAAAAAAAAAACTTGTTAGATAGTCAAAAATATCTTGGAAATATGAAAGGACCAGTCATACGTATATACGCCAATACAATGTACATTTAAAATGACTGTTCAGCTTCTCACTCTTTTCTTTATAAACCCTTGATGTCTTTTGCCTTTCTTAACTCCAAAAACACACAAAACCTCTCTGTAAACACAGAGCTTCCACTAAATACAATGACCTTCAATCCAATCTTTCGATTTCTCACAGATGATGAACACCAAAGATTCAATATTCGTCTCTTTGAAGAGATGACTTTTCTCATCGTTTTAGACATGATTGGAGTAGATCCATATAATGTCCAGAACCTTTTCTTAGAACATCCATCTGTTGGATATAATCACCCTCTAACCTCCTCAAAACTTGAGGATGAAGAATTTGGCCGAGAGTCTGAAGTTGATCTTGATGGAGATGCTATACATTCAAGTCAGCTACTCTCATTCAAGTCGCCCAGACAAGGAATCCAGGAGTAATCATCAAGGTGACTCTCGAGATGCTCCTTGTCTTGAAGTAGATCTTTGAAGACTAAGAACAACAACAACTTTAGACAAGAATAGGATTATTAGTAGAAATTAGACAAAACGATATTTGTATTTCATTTCCATGTATGTAATGCTTTCAATTAATGAAAATTCAATTTCTTATTATCTACTTGTCTGTTGTTCCTTATTTATCAAATGATCTGACTAATGGTATAAATTATCAGTATGCAAATATTAAAACTTGCTGGCATTGAATTAACACATCTCAGAATTAGATTACTACACAAAGTAAACGTCAGGATCTGAAACAATTTCCACAATCCTGATACTAACACAATACTGATGACGTCAGCATCCTGATAACAATTCTAATCTTGATGATTATTAACAAATCTATCATACTAAAATTTATCAAGGCAAAGTGTTATAGCTAAAGCATTTAACAATCAAATATAGATCCTGACAAGAATATCAAGTCTATAAGCTAAAAACAACATACCTTGCTACTTTTGCAGATGTTAAAGATCTAGAAATTTAACATTCCTAACTCACTTACTAATCTACTGAATGTAGCCTCATCAAGTGGTTTAGTTAGAATATCTGCAAGCTGTTTGTCAGTAGGAACAAAATGAAGTTCCACAGTACCATTCTCAATATGTTCTCTAATAAAATGATACCTAACATCAATGTGCTTAGTCCTTGAATGTTGAACTGGATTTTCTGCAATTTTGATAGCACTAGTATTATCACAAAACATAGGAATGTTACTAAGTGTCATACCATAATCCATCAACTGATTTCTTATCCAAAGGAGCTGTGCACAATAACTGCCTGCTGCTATGTACTCAGCTTCTGCAGTTGAGGTTGAAACAGATTGTTGCTTCTTGCTTGCCCAAGAAATCAATCTGTTTCCCAAGAATTGACATGTACCTGTAGTGCTTTTCCTATCTATCTTACATCCTGCATAATCAGAGTCTGAATAGCCAATTAGGAAGAAATCAGATTCTCTAGGATACCACAAACCAAGATTTGGAGTTCCTTTGAGATATCTAAAAATTCTCTTCACAGCAATTAAATGAGATTCCTTAGGATCACTTTGGAATCTAGCACATAAACAGGTAGAAAACATTATATCTGGTCTACTTGCAATTAGATATAACAATGAGCCTATCATGCCTCTATAACTAGTATTATCCACACTCTTTCCCTTAGGATCAGAGTCTAGTTTAGTGGCTGTTGCCATGGGTGTTTTTGCAACTGCACAGTCTTGAAAGTCAAACCTTCTTAAAAGATCTTTAATATACTTTGATTGATTAATGAAAATACCAGTCTCAGTCTGTTTGACCTGCAAGCCTAAGAAATAATTTAATTCACCCATCATGCTCATCTGATACTTAGACTGCATAAGCTTGTTAAACTTAGCACATAACTTTTCATTAGTAGAGCCAAATATGATATCATCAACATAAACTTGAACTAAAATCAATTTACCTTTTATCTTTCTAAAGAATAGAGTTTTTTCAATTGTACCTCTTGTGAAGCCATTTTCAAGAAGAAATTTAGACAAAGTCTCATACCATGCTCTTGGTGCGTGCTTTAGTCCATAGAGTGCCTTGTCAAGTTTGTAGACATGATTTGGAAACTTTGGATCAACAAATCCAGGTGGCTGTTCCACATACACTTCCTCATCAAGTTTGCCATTTAGAAAAGCACTCTTTACATCCATCTGGTATACCTTGAATTTTGAATGAGCTGCAAATGCAAGAAACATTCTGATTGCTTCCAATCTTGCTACAGGTGCAAAGGTCTCATCATAATCAATGCCTTCTTCCTGAGAATAACCCTTGGCCACCAGTCTTGCTTTGTTTCTTACAATCATACCAGATTCATCTAGCTTGTTTCTGAAAACCCATTTTGCACCAACAATAGATCTATCTTTAGGTCTTGGTACCAGTTTCTAGACTTTGTTTCTCTCAAACTCATTTAACTCCTCCTGCATTGTAATTACCCAATCAGGATCCTGTAAGGCTTCTTCAACCTTCTTAGGTTCATTCTTTGAGAGAAAGCAACTATACAAGCATTCATTTTGAATTGATCTTCTAGTTCGAACACCACTATTTGGATCACCAATAATCAAATCTTCAGTATGATCCTTTGTCCATTTTCTAACAGGTGGTAGATTGCCTCTGCTAGATTCTCCCCCTAAGTTAGTGGTATCTCTTGTAGAAGAATTCTCTCTGCCTTCAATAACTCCCCTTTGATCAATAGATTCCTTATTGCTGCTAGTTACTGATTTTTTCTCAGTAGACTCTGAAAGATCAGTTCCTGATGGAGTAGACTCTGAATAGCTAGTCTGCTCCTGATGATCACTGTGTTCTCTTTGATTTATTTGCTCCCCCTCAACAGTAGCATTCCTTTGAGAAGCAATAGAAATTCCTTCTGGAGAACCTTCATCATCACTGGAGAGTATCTCAGAATTCTTCAGATTTTCAAATTCCAATTTGTCATGGCTCTCATCAGTTTGCAGAATTCCAAATTTCTTATCATCAAATGCAACATGAATTGATTCCATAACAATGTGAGTTCTGAGATTATAAACTTTGAAGGCCTTAGATGCTGAATATCCTAGAAAGATTGCTTCATCCGATTTGGCTTCAAATTTTCCAAGTTGTTCTGGATGAACTTTTAGGACATAGCATTTGCATCCAAAGATGTGAAAGTATTTCACACTTGGTTTCTTTCCTTTGATCATCTCATAGAGAGTTTTTCCATGACTATTTACCAAAGTACAGTTTTGAGTGAAACATGCAGTGTTAATAGCTTCTGCCCAAAAATTGTTGGAAGTTTTGCATCTGCAAGCATAGTTCTTGCTGCCTCTATGAGAGTCCTGTTCTTTCTTTCCACTACACCATTTTGCTGAGGTGTACCAGGTGCAGAAAACTGTTGAGTAATTCCATTGTCTACACAAAAATTCTCCATTGTAGAATTCTTGAATTCTGTACCATTGTCACTCATAAGTACTTTGACTTTGTACTCAGAGTTATTCTGAATATTCTTGACACGTTCAATGATTTGCTGAGGAGCTTCATCCTTCTTGTGTAGAAAGAACACCCATGTGAACCTTGTGAAATCATCCACTATAACTAGAGCATATCTTTTCTTGCTGATAGACATAATGTTTACTGGACCAAACAGATCAAGATGTTGTGACACCCTTGTACCTTTAAGTATTTGACTTTAACATAAAGAAATTAATATTCATATAGCTAGACAGATCCAAGTACTTGGAGATTAAATCCTCATAAACCACATATATTACATATAACAAAACTACTTCTTCCATTTTAGTTATACACATAAGAGTACTATTAAAAATATTACACACCACTGAAAAAAAAACACTTAGTTATATATAACTATATGTACAAGTGCTGATGAGTAGGGAGTCTGGAGCATCAGCCGGCCGACCTGTAACTTGTGTCTATTACTCCAACTTGATAATGCGCAAAAGACTAGTTCTTAGGATAACCTGTAAAGTATTTGCATTTTATATGAGTTGCAACTCAATGAGTATAAATTATCACAGTTATATTTTAGCAAGTCACGCGAATAAAAGAATAACCAAGAAATATAGAGACATGTGCATGTATGCATGTGCTTTGTTTCCATTTTCTTTGTTGTGACCTGTCATATCTCGCATCGCCCCGGGATTCCAAGTGTTTGACCCAAAGGTCTCATGTGTATAAACCCGAAGGTTTCCAAGTGTATGACCCGAAGGCCCCATGTATAAACCCGAAGGTTTCCAAGTGTATTTGCGAGTACAGGGATATGAAGGTCACAAGGCCTTTATTTAGTTCCGGTGTATATGCATTCATGTATAAAATATCATCCATGGACATGTATCAAACCAAATAATATAAACAATGTACACTTTTCACGTATCATATAAATCCAAGTATTTGTGGTTTTAAATCAAGTAACTACCACATAATCATATAATTCAAATAGAATTCAAATAGCTTAAAATAGAGAGAAATTATAATTTATACTCACCTCAACGATAGCCTATTGTTGCTTGTTACTTTGTTGAGATTCTGAATTAACTCTCACTCCTATTGAATATTATGGAGTTAGTCCATATCAAACGTGTAGACAATACAATGATCCAAATGCTAATATGATATGCATTTTACAATGTAGGTCTAAGAAGTTCGATCTCAAGTTATAAACTGGATAGTTAAACTTGTATCGGTTAGGAGCCTTGTTGTTCACATATTTAGTTACCCACCTTACTTTTTTTTCATCCTAAACTTTTATCTACATTTTGCACTTATATACTAGTCTATTCAGATCGAGTTTGAGGTTTTTAAAGCATTCTAAATCAGTTCCGAAGGTTTTACAACTTAATCATACATAGCAGATTTTTCTGATGTTTCTGGCAGCTCTGTCATGTCTCGTTCCGTTGCCTATAACTCTCTCCACAATTACTCAATCTACCTGATTATTTTTTCTGAGTATAGTAGACATTCATGACCAGCACATATCCAAAATTCACTGTATAATACATCATACATGATTTATGGTATAATTTTGAAGTTTAGTATGCAGCAGATTTATAACAGGTTGAGTTAGCTACACCAAATCAATTGTAACTCAAGTTGTACTGATCTGGTGGCTACCATATTTTACAAGCATGTTCTATAGGACAAATTCTAAAACTTTCATTCTTTACTTCTCAGCCAAATTTGAAATTAAGGGCACCAAAACATTGACGCAACATTAAACATGAAATCTGGAAATTCCAGAATTTTAGAACACTCTATTAATATTCAGGTCCTAACCCCTTCACTTTGACCCCGGAAATTCCCAACTTCTACAGACTTGTGTGTTACAGGTGAACAAACAATTCTTACTTTTGAATCGACAACTAACCACGTCTTTAACCCTTCCAAAATCTGAATTCAAATCAGGACATTAATGCTGAAACCAGAATTTTGACCGCACAATAGTTCAATTTATCCCCAAAACCTTCTCTTCCAATTCTTAATCATAATACCAATTCCTGGGCAAATAAAGAACACTATAACAACTATTTACATGCTTCATACCAGGTCAGAATCAATCTCTAAGGTATATAAACATGGTCACCAATTTGGTTATATGCAGAGTACAAAATCTGCAGAAACATTAAATCTAAGGATTGCTATAACTAAACTTATGTGAGATGATAAAAGATTTTATAACACGAAAAATTAACAATCACTAACTTCATGTAATACTCTATAACGTGAGAGATAACTTGAGATATATATAACCTGCTCTTCTCGAAAATTAATCTTAAAGGGACGAGGTTACAAACAAGCAAAATTGATGGAGTAATACTTTAAAGTGCAAGGAAGACCAAGATTATTATACACATACATGGAGTACTAACCCAGTTTGATTAAAGGGAGAAGGAAACTCACAAAACTTGTAGATAGATGCCTGATTCTTTTACTCATATATGTGTATTAGGGATACTAGTAAGAGAAAGACACCACCCCCTTTGTTCTGAACTCCCTTTTCTTCTTCTCCCAATTTCTCTCTTGTAAGCTTATTGTCTATGATTATCTTGAACTTCTCTCCCTGTATTTCTTTTCCATATGGCTTAATGGCCTTTTAGCCCTCAAAGTTTCCACTGATATACCCATCAGCCCTCAATATTTCAAAACGTTCCTTTTAACCCTCGAAGTATCCATAAAGGTCCTAATAACCCTTAAACCGGTACAAAAAATAAAAAATAAAAAAATGGTATAACTCGGATGGGCAAAAGAGACATTTCACAAACCGATACCGAGGGTTAAAAGGTATACTTTAGATACTTTGGGGGTTAAAAGGTATACTTTAGATACTTTGCGGGCGAAAAGGTATACTTCAGAAAATGAATTTGTGATTTATAAATTTTGTGTTATTATAACTTTTTTCCTTTAACTTGAATTTAATGTACCATCAGACCAAATCATATAAACCTCTTTACATCAATTATATGTGAATCTTTTTTGTTTATATATCTATACTATTATATAAATTCTGAAACATTGAAATTTTTGGTACCTGTTTTTTGATACGTCGTGAATTTACTTATTTACCCTTCATTATAAAGAAAAATAAATAAACCTAAAATAAATAATAACATAAAATAATTAATGGTAATTAGTCGAGATATTACCTTTTATAAACACCTAAAAACATCAATCGTATCATATCTTTCCATCGTTAATATTTCCTTTCGAATTAAAACACGTTATAATTTATGGCAATTAGTCGATTAACATAATAAAATTAATGGTAATTAGTCGATTGCCATTTTCACATTAATATAATAAAATAATGGTAATTATTCGATTGCCTTTTTCACATTTATTTTTGGTTGAACATATTACCTTTTATAAACACCTAAAAACATCAATCGTATCATATCTTTCGATCATTAAAAGTAACTTTCGAATTAAAACACGTTACTTTTTTAATTTAAAACAAATATTACAATCATTAACATATAACCGAAAATATCCGTCAGATTCGGATATGGATTTCGAATTTCGGATTTGGATATTGGCAGATCCGTATCCGAAATATCCGTTTGACAGCCCTAGTTTCCAGCTTCATATATGGAGATAATTGGTTACCTCAAACTGGAGTGCCTTACTCAAGTGGCTTAAAATGGAGAACTTACTAGTAGCTACTTAGCTTGCTCTCTGTGTTCTTTATTCTTTAAGAAAATATTGAATACGAAAAATAAGCATACAGAAACACCAAGTTCATATTGAAACTTTTACTACTATAGAATCCTTCAGTACTTCCTGCATGAAATTTCTGATCATAGTGACCATTTTTACTTAAACATTCTTAGAGACTTGCACCAGATATAGTTATCGAAATACACTTCACCTAAAGATAAAACCAAAAATTTTAAACAATTTGTTCTCAAGCAAGTGAGCGAGTATGGCCTAGAATCCCCCTTCCTATGGCTGTTCTGGTGTCCTCCGAAACGTAAGGTTATGGGATCCAGAAAACCACATTCTACTTATTAATCTGCAGGAGTACATGTGCATATCTCTGTCAAAAATTAAACTTGGAAGACTCTGAGCAAATAGTTTGAGCAGTTTGATCATGCGCGCAAGATATATATATTTTACTATACTTTCTTTGGGATTAGTTTGACAGGAAGACCCTGAGCAGGCACTGGCATTGGATCTCTTCTGTAGGAATTGTCAGTGCAGCATAATTCCCATGTGAATCTTGTGACCAAATAATGAATTGACACTAGGATTTCAATCCTTACAAACTCATAACCTGGACATACACGAGCTCCTCCTCCAAATGGAATATAGCAGTATGGAGGAATAGATGCCTGGTTCTCAAATCTTGAAGGCTCAAATTTTGTTGGTTCCTTGAATATATTACTGTCCACATGAGTCATGTTCGTAGCCCAGAATATCTGGCAATCAATGAATTGTAAGGTCAGTAAACTTAGTTCAATTGATATTTTTCTGTTCACAGGTGCTGCATATTATGTGAGCTGTGTATTGTGAACAATCTCATCTTCAGATATGAATTCTTTGTTGTTTTCATCGCGAACGCTAATCAAGCTAGTGATAAGGTCTTGGTTGGATGAAGCACCCTTCAATTCAAGATCAATTCTCTTTTCACATACAAGTTCCCTTACCATGTTTTTGACTTCTGTACTTGCCCTTCGGCTCCTGTTGTAGTTTGTAAATGGCAAATTAATGGGGATTGACCACATGCCCTTAATCATTCGTTGGAAAAGCCTGATCAGTTCATCTTTTTTTGGTCCAGACTCAAGTCCAAATAGTAAAGAGCAAATTATGTTGAATGTGACTGTCTTCATCAAAGGCAATACCTACCGGGATATAAAATAGATGTTAGATACGGTAATTATGTTGAATGCGGTGGCAGAACCAGGACTAAAAAGTTCATCACTAATTTTCTATGGTCAACAAGGACTTAAAAATTTATTTAGACTAATAATTAAAGACCAATATCCAGGAACTTGAAAAAAAACTAGTGATATTCAAAGGCCAACCAGAGGCAGAGCCTAGGCTAAACTCCCATGGTTCAGCCACTGTTTAAATGTAGAACAACATACCGTCACCTGGTCTTTGCCTTCCCAGTACATTTGAAAAGAGTACACTCACGCAAAATCATCCTTACTGATGCAGTCTGCTGGTTACCGATGATATTGGTATCAGTAGCAAAAATAAACTTGTTAGCAGCCTGTCCATGTATAAACACAGTTGGGGAGCCAAATAGACTTAACTTTGATACCGGGCCATATTTTTCAACTCTTTGTTGAACCCATTTCTCAGCTGTGTTCGACCTCATTTTCCTCATTTTCTGAAGTATACCTTTTCGTCCCCAAAGTATCTAAAGTATACCTTTTAACCCCCAAAGTATCTAAAGTATACTTTTAACCTTCGGTATCGGTTTGTGAAATGTCTCTTTTGCCCATCCGAGTTATACCGTTTTTTTATTTTTTATTTTTTGTACCGGTTTAAGGGTTATTAGGACCTTTATGGATACTTCGAGGGTTAAAAGGAACGTTTTGAAATATTGAGGGTTGATGGGTATATCAGTGGAAACTTTGACGGCTAAAAGGCCATTAAGCCTTTCCATATTACTAGTTTACATATAATACACCCATCCACTAATCCTTTAGTCTGTGTGCCACGTAGCCTCTGCAGATTGTTTTCATACATATACATTTAAATAATCTATAATGTTTACATATTATTTAAAGAAGCAATTTAGATTATAGTCCTATTTAATATAGATGACCACAATCTAAATATACTAATTTATATCAAATTTAACATCACATTGTCTCCACTTTGTCCATAATAAAATTCAAAAATAAATAAATCAGAGATAATAAAGACACATCTCTTTATAATAATTAGAACATTTATCATTTTAAATTTTATTATAAACTCTTATTCAAATATCTAAATCAAATACTTAGAACTCTAATTATAGTTTAAATTATCAGGTGTCAGCAATTCGGGTGACTAATAAATTTAACGGCTAAAAATGACTTAATCTATTTAACTATAGAGCATATAAATATTTAATTTTATTTGCTATATATAAACATATACATATTTCTAACATGATCATGTACGCTTTTGGACAGAGATGTGACAGATGTAGCATGTGAAATGGTTCAGTAATTGAATTTTCAGTCTTGCTCTTGAAAGTGGTTCTTCTTTGTTTTCCAAGCTGACATGCATCACAAAGTCCATCTTGCACATAATTTGCATGAGGTAGGCCTCTCACCATATTATGCTTAACAAGTTGATTAAGCTTCTTGAAGTTAAGATGTGAGAGTTTCTTGTGCCAATTCCAGCTTTCATTACTTGTTGCTTTGCTGTAGAGACATCTAACAATTCCTTTAGATGTATCACTTAAGCTGGCTTCATATATGTTACCATGTATTTGACCAGTTAGTACAATGTCTCCATTTTGTATATTCAAGATTTTGCATCCTTCTCTGTCAAAGATTGATTTGTAACCTTTATCACCCAGTTGACTTATGCTTAAAAGAGTATGTTTCAAGCCTTCAACCAGTGCTACATTTTCTATGATGACATTCCCCAAAACAATTGAGCCATATCCCAGAGTTTCTCCTTTGTTGCCATCTCCAAAAGATATTACTGGGCCAGTTTTCCTCTCAAACTTTGTAAGCAGGGACTTCTTTCCAATCATATGTCCAGAGCATCCACTGTCCAAGATAATTGAATGCTTCTTTCCTGTGCCCTGCAAACAAAAAGTAACTAGTTAGAATTTTTTAGGACCCAACTTTGATTGGATCCTTTCTTACTAGATTTAGAAACAACAGGCTTTGAAGATTTTGCCTTTACTTTACCTGTTGCAGAGTCGACTTTAGACTCTGATTTCACAAACTGTTTATGACTAGGAGTTTCAGATTTCAGAGAATAATAGTCATAATACAGTTCATGATATTCTCTACACATGTAAATGGAATGAAGTAAACTACCACAATGATAACAAGCTTTTTGTGGTTGGTATTGAATTTTCTGAGTCTTGGGGAATCTGGACTCAGTTTTCCAAGAAGGTTTTTGATTGCAGTCTAGGGCCAAATGATTATGATTTCCACACTTATAGCATTTTTTCCTAGGTGCATCAGGTACATTCTTGTAATTATTCTCTTTGTTGATACCTTCTTTTCCATTCCTATTTCTCTTGATCTTGCTAGACTCTGAAAGACCATCTAATCTCTGTTTCAACTGAGACTTAGACAGAAACCCTATGTTTACATTCTTAGGTTTCTCTAACACTTCTCATCTGAATTACTATTGTTAATCCTTTTGTGTACAACAGGGGTACATTTTGAATCAACAAATTTAACATGATTAGGTTCAGAAACAATTTTCTTACCTTCAGATTTAGATGTGTTAGCTTCTATTTTACTATCATCATTGACAATAGCTACTTTTTCTTCTTGTCTAGCCTTATCAAAACCTAAAACATTAACCTTACCACGAATTCCACTTTCAAAGATTTCTATGGTCTTTTTACCAGAATTGTTAATGGTCTTAATCACATCTCTCTCTTCTTCTAGATCTTTTCTGACATAGTCATAAGCCTCAAGAATAACACTATAATCATGCTTAGCTTTATAAGAACTTAACTTGTATTCTTCCATTTGAATTAACTCAGATTCAAGAAAATTATTTCTATCAACTAATTTATCATTCTTAACCTTAAGTTCATCTCTTTCACAAGTAAGAATTCTAAAATTAGTCATAAGATTCTTAAACTCAGCATGGATAGATCTAATTTCATCAGAATTAAAGTTATCAAATGAATCAAGAGAGTGAAGTGATACCTTAACAGAGGATGGAGAAGTTTTCTTTGGAGATCCAGGTTTGTCTGAAACATTTGCCATCAGTACAATGTTGTCATAATCCAATTCATCTTCAGAATCACTGGAATCAGCCCAATCCTTCTGTGTGACCATAAGTGCATTACCCTTTCCTGAATTCCTAGGCTTCTTACACTCACTAGCAAAGTGTCCAAGCTCGCTGCAGTTAAAGCACTTGATCTTGGCCTTATCAAGCTTGACAATTGTACTTTTGCCTTTGTCACTCTTCTTCTCCTCCTTCTTTTGAAAAGGTCCTTTGCTAAATCTTTTCCTGTTGAATCTTCCTTTCTTGAAAGCTTTAGCAAACATAGCAAAGAGTTCATGCATCTTAGATTCAGAATCATTGTTGTCAGAGTCCATATCAGTAGTCTCTGACTCAGAACTTTCTTTGCTTTTCTTCTTCCTTGAGTTCTTTACAGCAGTCTCTTCATGCTGTTCTTCCGGAAGCTTCTTTAATTCAGATTGAGCAGTAAGTGCAACAGTTTTCATCTTTCCATCACTCCTGCTCTTCTTCTGCTGCTTGTCAAGTTCATAAGCTCTCAGTTTTCCATACACTGCCTCTAATGATATCTCATCCAGATCATTAGCTTCCTCAATCGCAGATATCTTCTCATTGTAGAAATCAGGCAAAGCTTTCGTGAACTTTGTATTCATATCCTCCAAGTCATAATATTTACCATGCATGGCCATCTCATTGATGAGTTTTGTAAACCTATCAAAGGTATCAGTAAGTGACTCACCAGACTTGGATTCAAAGTACTCATACTCTTGTATAAGTAGTGTCCTCATATTCTTTCTGACAGGCTTAGTTCCTTCACAGTGAACCTTAAGATTGTCCCATATATCCTTAGCAGTTTTACAAGAGAGAATATAGTTAGTGAGAACAGAATCAAGACTGTTGAATAATATGTTTCTCACTTTAGCATCTTTAAGAACATTCTCCTTGTCCTTATCTGACCACTCAGATTTTGGCTTCTCTGCTGTATGTTCTGGAACAACTTGACCATCAACAGTTGCTTGTCCAACAACCTTTGTTGGGATAAAAGGTCCATCTCCGATTTTGTCAAGATAATCAGGATCTGTTGCTTCTAGATGATGCAACATCTTTACTTCCCATAGAGTATATTCGTTTCTCTTGAGCATAGGAATCTTATTATTCCCATCCTTGTAACCAGACATGATTGCAGATCTTTATGATTATTCGAAATCAACCTGCTCTGATACCAATTGTTAACTCGAATAACTTGTAGAAGGGGGGGTTGAATACAAGTTATATAATCGTGTCTGATTTTTGCTTGGTTATATAAACAAGAATAAATGAATGAATCAAATTCTATTTGTATTAAATAATCAAATACAAACTCTACCAAAGGTGTACAAATACCTTTAGCAGCTGTTGACAAAATAAAACTCTCTCTCTGTTTGTTTCGAACTCTCGAATACAAACCTTATACAGAGCTACGCACATTCACACTTCGAACTCTCGTTCTCCGAACACTTTTTACAATGATATAGAGAGAGTATTTATAATGCTTCCTATCAACTAATCACAGAAAGATAATTACATGACAATGTTCTGCCGTCCAGTTGATAGTTTCCATCAATAGAAAATTCTTTCCTTCATAATATCTTCTTGCTTGTTCCTCAAACAAAGATCCTGTTTTATAGCACTTGCCAGTTTCTGTAGCATCCATAATGACATCATCAGTAACACGACTGATATCAGGATTCCATCTTGCATCAGGATCTTACCATCCCATCAGTACTTGATCAGTATTTGACTTGGCGTATCAGGATTCAATCTCAGTTCCGGACATGTAGTACTCGATGCACTGTTCATTCCTGACTAAACTTTACAGATAACTGTCTAACACATATTTCCTATACAAAGTGCTAAATCCTTTATAAATCAGGATATACAAGAAGTATAAGTAAAATTCTATTCTTAACATCAAAACTCATGAATTATTCCTAACAATCTCTTTTTTCAATTATATCACGGACG
This sequence comes from Kitagawia praeruptora, assembly GCA_037693485.1. Classification (NCBI taxonomy): domain Eukaryota; kingdom Viridiplantae; phylum Streptophyta; class Magnoliopsida; order Apiales; family Apiaceae; genus Kitagawia; species Kitagawia praeruptora. The sequence continues at coordinate 59,975,815 of CM075350.1, forward strand.
GTTCTATTTAATATAATAAAATAATAATATTATAATAGTAATAATTAACCAATTACCTTTTTCAGTTTAAATGTATCATCGTTTCTATATTTCTAAACTGAAATCCCTCTTTTTTTAGAAATATCACGGGTAACATTAATTTCTCCTTCTAAAAACATTACGAGCAATTTTATTTAGTAAAATAACATAATTAAATTATAATTACTATAATCTAATCAATTACCTTTTTCACATAAAACATGTTACCTTTTTAATTGTCTCTAACTAAGTTCTCTTTTTTTCTAATTATATCACGGGCATTTTATTTAATAAAAACAAGAATAATAATTTTATAATTACTAATAATTAACCGATTAACTTTTTCAACTAAAACCTATCACCTTTTCTGTATTTTCTAACTAAAATCTCTCATTTTCAAAAATATCACGGATAACATTTAAATAATTGTGATCATCATCTCATTTAAAAATTTAAACTTACAAAATTTATGTTTTAAAAATATTAATTCAAATTAATGAAAAATTTCATATAATATTAAAATAATCCGTGCATCGCACGGGTTTTAAGCTAGTATACCAAATTTTCAAAAGAACAAAACGTAAAATATGGATAAAAAACTTATGAACTTGGTAGAAAGATTCTAAAACATGAGAGAAATCAATGAAAAACATAGTTAAGAAAAAACAATAAAGAGGGGTCTAGAACGTTCAAGCGGGAATGTGAATGTTATGATAATTGTTTGATTATATTAATATTAATACAAGGGTGATGGCCCAAAATACCTTTTTTCCTCTCCCCGTTACCAAAATGCCTACCGCCAACTTGGGCGGCCCTAAATACCCACGGGACGCGCTACTGGTGAAGGAGTATCTTGAAGACACGCTACTGGTGAAGGAGTGTCTTGAGACACGCTACTGGGGAAGGAGCAAAAGCAACAGATACGCATTCACGAACAGCGCATCAGGGAGATACGCATCTGTCAAACGCGTGATGACGTCACCTGACGTCATTATCACGGTGCTTGGTGGATGTTATTGTAGCTTGAGATACGCATCTGTCAAATGCGCATCTCCTGATACGCATTTTCCAGATGCGTATCCATCGTCTTCTCCGGATGCTCAGAAACGCGAACAGGCGTTTTCGATGGCGAAAAAAAACACAAACTCCGTTCACAGCCTACAGGTACTTTCCCATAACGTATTACACATTAATCGAATCGTCTTTCGACGATCTACACATCCATACCCACTTTTAACCATTTGTTTTCCCGGATTGTAAATCCCCAAATCGAATTGTAACCCACTTTCATTTTTTTTCAACGATGTTCTTAGAAGCCCCTGCGGGGCCATATTCCATAAAATCAGTCCGTTAAAATGAAGAGCAAGGTCCACTGGTGGTTTTGATGTATTCATAAGAGGTGGAGGTGGCTGGACGACTGCGAGAGAGGCGGAGAGAGTTCGGAGAGGTTGTGAAGAACCGAGAGAGAAACGAGAGAGAGAAACGAGAGATGAACAGTACCCTTAGTAAATTTGTATGAATTAATTAATAAATTTTGTCATTCGGTGCGTAACACGGGTAGAACGCTAGTTTGGATTATAATTCATGATAAATTAATATTTTTAACATATTTTATTGATCTCAATATAATAATAATCGTGTATTTTAATTTTAAAAAATTATAAAATTTAGTGCTTTAAAATTATTAAATTTAAATTGTTTGATTGTATTTAGTCCTCGGGTTTTTTTTCAAAAATACCCATGTTGCAGAATTTTATTTCAAAAATACGGTTGCAACCTGGTTTGCAACCCCAAATGCAATATTTGTATCATGGTTTGCAATCCCAAATGCAACATTTGCAACATCATCTGCAACTTTAGGTAGTATTTTTGAAAATACTTTCAAAATGTTGGGTATTTTTGTGAATATCCCTTAATCCTTTTGCTAATTTTGAAATTGTCTTTTTTGGTAAATTTAATTGTACATAATTACAATAAAACCTCGCTAAATCAATACTAGATAAATTAATAACCTCTTTAAGTTAATAATTTTTTTCCTATCCCAACTTGAGACAGTGCAAACAATGATTAATTTCGATAAAATAATAAAATAATATTATTTTTGAAAAACCTATATAAATATTTAGTTCCAATATTATTATAAATTAATAATTTCTTTATAATTATAGAAATATATGCCTTACATTTTATTAAAATATGATTATAATATGATTGTAGGGTTAAAATTTAAATATACATTAAACTCATCCCTAATCCTCTTAGTTGCATCCAAAAATTCGACTGTGACAGTTTTATAAAGTATCACAAAATTATTAATTAATGTTTTTGATATCTAGATTATCTTTTTACATGCAACACTCCAAAAATTAAATGTTGTACTATCTTTGATATTATATAAATATACATGAATAATTACTTTGAATCTCGCTAATACCTATTGAATTTGTAAACTATCATAAATTGAATTAACTGAATTAAGTATAAACATAAATTATTCAATTGATTCTTTTTTAATTTATATAATTATAAGTTAATTTGATTTGATGTCGAAAATCTATTATCTATACTATTATATAAAAACCGAAACATTAAAAGTTTGGTTGGTCGGTCAGTACGGTACGTATTGATTTTACTTATTTACCCTTATTCAATTAGAGATCTACTAATTAATCAATTTCCTTCTTGAGATTAAACATATTATCTTTTCTATTTTTCAAGAACTAAATAATTTCCTTTTTTCACGTAAAATACAATATCCTTTTATATTTTATCCAACTAAAATTTCTCCTTTATTAATCAATTTCCTTTTTTAGGTTAAACATATTACTTTTTTTATTTTTCAATAACTAAATAATTTTCTTTTGCAGGTAAAATAAAAAATCTTTCACATTTTATTTAACTAAAATTTATCTTCTTTTAAAATAGTACAAGCAGTTTTGTTTAATAAAATAACATAACAATATTATAATTACTATTAATTAATCAATTACCTTTTTCACCCAGAACACTTTACCTTTTCTTTTTTCTCAAACTAACATCTCTTTTTTTTCAGTTATATCATGGACGGTTACCTTTTTCAACCAAAACACGTTACCCTTTTTTTTTTCTCTTATAAAACCTCTCTTTTTCCAATTATATCACAGATGTTTCTATTTAATAAAAATAAAATTATAGTACTAATAATTAACCGATTACCTTTTCAGCTAAAATGTATCATCTTTTCTATTTTTCTAATTAAGTTCCCTTTTTTTTTTAGAAATATCACGGGTAACATTAATTTCTCATTTTCTAAAAACTATGAGCAATTTTATTTAGTAAAATGACATAATTAAATTATAATTATATAAGTTAATCAATTACCTTTTTTCACATAAATCATTTCATTTTTTTAATTTTCACATTACCTTTCTATTTTCTCTAACTAAAATCTCTCTTTTTCCAATTATATCAAGGGCGGTTCTATTTAATAAAATAAACTAATAATATTTTAATATTAATAATTAACCGATTACCTTTTTCAGCTAAACCGTATCATCTTTTCTATATTTTTTTAACTAAAATCCTTCTTTTAATAGAAATATCACAGACAATATTAATTTCTCATTTTCTAAAAATATTATGTGAAATTATATTTAATAAAATAAGATAATTAAATTATAATTATTATAAACTAATCAATTACTTTTTTCACATAGAACATGTTTTATTTTAATTTTCTCTAACTAAATCCTATCTTTTTCTAATCCTATCACGAACATTCTATTTAATAAAATAAAATAATAATTTTATAATTACCAATAATTAACCGATTACCTTTTTTAACTAAAACCTATCATCTTTTCTAAATTTTCTAATTAAAATCTCTCCATTTCTATAAATATCACGGATAACATTTATATAATTATTATCAAATCATCTCATATAAAAATGTAAGCCTCTAGAATTCATGTTTTAAAAAATTCATTTAAATAAATGGAAAAATTCATATAATATTAAAATAAAAAAATTCGTGCATGGCACGGGTTTTAAGCTAATATATATAATAGGCCAACACAAGAAAAAATGGTGAGACTTTTTAATGTAATGAAAAGTCCAGTTTGCCCCTCATCTCAATTTTTCTTAAAAATTGTAGTTGGTGAGAATTGAACATGGGTCTCCAAGTTAATTCATGCATCCTTTTACCACTACACCACTCAATCACATGTGTTTTAAATCAAACACAATATAGATGCATGTGTGTGTGAACATTTTAATTAGTGCGACACACTAATAATTTTTTGTCCTGATTTTATTTTTACATTTATTGATTTGGACAATAATATATTATATCAAAATATTAATTATTGGTACATAATATATGATTTGATTATATTATAAAATTGTAATAACAATAACAATCAACATAATAATAATAATAATAATAATAATAATAATAATAATAATAATAATAAATTACTATATACCTGTTATTCTCTTAAACAACCTAAGTACTCATCTATACGTGTTTTCAATAATACACATGATATCTCTATGTGTACCGCACAAGCGGGACAATATTTGGTTTTCTATAAAGAAAAAAAATGAAATGCATATTGTTTTTTTTATGATTTGTCCTGATTTTACTTTTACATTTATTGATTTGGACTATAATATATTATATCAAAATATTAATTATTGGTACATAATATATGATTTGATTATATTATAAAATTGTAATAACAATAACAATCAACATAATAATAATAAAAAAATTACTATATACTTGTTATTCTCTTAAACAACCTAATCACTCATCTATACGTGTTTTCAATAATACACATGATATCTCTATGTGTACCGCATAAGCGGGGCAATATTTGGTTTTATATAAAGAAAAAGAATGAAATGCATGTTGTATTTTTATGAAAAGTATTAAATATAAGACCAAGTCAATAACTAAAGTACTTTATTCATGATTTAAAAGCACCAATTTACCCCTAAGTTCCTATTTATATATAGAAGTATTATTTTCAATTCTAATTGAACTTGGAACACCGAGTTAAATTGTGCATATTAATACCATTATGCCACACATTCACATATATTTTAAATCATACACACAATATGTATGTGTGTGATATTGATGAAATATTATTAATTAAATATTATTGGATTTTAAATGAGTTTTGGACTCTTTTATCATTTATCAATTAAAGAATTACGTAAAATACACAATTGGGCTATAAAACGACATTATAATTAATATAATGGATATTATCTAACAATTTATTAGAGCAAAAAATATTGAGGTGTTAATGTAAAATGAAAATTGTATATTACTACACAACATACAATAATTTATTATTCAAACAATTCGGGTCGTAAAAATATTTGGCTATAGAAAAACGAATCCTATAAATAACACATTACCTTTTACATACAATTTGCTTATGTTTAATTTAAAATATGACATTAATTATGTAGAAAGAAAGGATCGTATATTGGGCCCGTTTGGGAAATCTTATTTTTCAGAAATAAGTTACTCCCTCTGTCCCATCCATTTCTTTACAATTTCCTTTTTGGGACGTCCCACCAATTCTTTACATTACTAAAAATAGTAACTTTTAACAATAAAACACATTATTACATCCACTACTACACTTCACTTTTTCAACACTTTAAACTATTACACCCACTACTTCACTTATTTTAACACTAAAATCACTATTACACCCACTACTTCATTTATTTTAACAATATTACTGTTAGTTACAGAGGCATGCCTGTACACATCTAATAACAAGCCTAATTGTTTGTAATGCTTTGCATTACTTACATGACCTCTTAACTGAGGGAACCTCTAGTTGTAGAGTTTCTGTTTGTATTGTACTTGTAGTAGGCATCAAATCCTAGTTGTGTAATTGTACAAATAGAGTCTAGAATAATGCTTGAAAGAAGTTCCAAGGTTCATGCCTCAAGCAAGGAGTTAAAGACTGTCAAATAATCATAGTTGGGATTTGAAGAAATGAAGAATTTGCCTAAATACCAATTCGAGAAGTATATTTGTCTATTCGAGAAGTCCAGCATTCGAGAAGTCAGGGATTCGATATCTCAAGACACTATTCGATATCTCTGAATACACTGTTCGATATCTCATTCGATATCTCAGGAATTCGATATGTCTACTACTCTATTCGAGAACTCAAGAAGTCAACAAGTCAAGATGGTATTCGAGTTCTCAAAGAGTCAACAAGTCAAAGTTCCATTCGATATCTTAAGGACTCAGAAAGCTATTCGACAACTCGAGGATTCGATAAGTCAAATGTTCTATTCGACAACTCAAGGAATCCTGATGGAAAAGAGCTATTCGAGAAGTGGTTCGATATGTCATTATAACAGTATTCGAGAACTCAGAGTTATCGATCAAGTCAATTCTAGTTCTCGAATCACTTACTTAGTCACTTCTCGAATACATTCTTGGAGACAAAATACTGAAGAAATTGTACAAGTCAGGAACCTGCAACAAGCCAATGCACTTTATGGACCACAATCTGTAACGTGCTCTGGAAAGCCTACAAGGAAGCTTGGAGAGATATAGAAGAGACAAGGAGCTAAAGAAGTGGATCTAAACAGGCTTTGCAAAGTCAAATCTGTAACCATTTGGACACTTACTCAAAAAGGATAGACAGACTAGAAAGTAATTTGTTTAGCTACCTTATTTGCAGTAAGTAGGCTGTATCCATGTTCTATAAGGACACAGCCTCACTTCATAACTTAGCAACTTTTTGTGAGTCAAATTTTTTATACACTGTAAGCCATATCTCTCTGAGAAAAACGAAGCTGAGAATACTACCATTTGTATTCACAGATTGTAGCAACCTTTATCTAATAATACATTAGATTAAAGTGATATTGTGTCTTGTGTTGTTTATTTATCCGCACCTTCACTTCTACACACACAGGCACTTATCTGCTACATAGACTCAATCAAAGAAAAGTTCAAGAATCCATTCACCCCCCCCCTCTGTATTCTTTTACCGTATTCAATATTCAACAAGTGGTATCAGAGCGGGCTGTTTATTCAAAAACAGAGAAACGATCATGAGTTCGAATACACCAAAGACTACAGGAACGGTGAAGGTCCCTAAGTTTGATAAAGAAAACTTCAACTTCTGGAAGATAAAGATGATGTTGTTCATTAAAGCCTCTCATCCCTTGTATCCTGAGATTCTCAAGAATGGTCCTTTTGTTCCATAACAAGAGATACCAGAGAAGACTGTTGGAACCATAACTATCCCAAGAACTTATGAGGCCAAGGATCCATCAAAGTGGACAGAGTCAGAAAGGGAGAAGGTTGCTCTTGACAGCCACCTCATGTTGCTTATCATTGATTCCATGGACATGTCAATGTTTGCAAACATTGCATCATGCACGTCTGCTAAAGAGATGTGGGATCACATTGAGGTGTTGTGTGAAGGGACTGATGAGGTTAAGGAAAACAGGAAACAGATACTGGTCACACAGTATGAAGCTTTCATGGCACAGCCAAAGGAAAGCATCACTGAAATGTTTGAAAGGTTTCACAAGCTAGTTACTGAGTTGCAGATGAATGGAAAGGTTTACAGCACCAAGGAGTTAAATATGAAATTTCTGTTGTCTTCACCAAATCATCTGGAGCAAAGAGTCATTTCTTTAAGAGAGAGAGATTTGAACAAAGTCACCTATGATGTGCTCTATGGAGTCCTAAAGACTCATGAACTTGAGTTGCTTCAGAAAAGGGCTATCCAAGCCAACCAAGGTAAGATGATAAACACATCATGTGCCTTGATTGTCAACAAATCCATCCTGGACCTAGAAGCATCTACAAGCCAACTAAGGATAGAGGAGGTGGCAGATGATGAAGAAACTGAAGCTGGGGTGAGTGAACCTGTTGAGGAAAAGGAGGAGGAAGAAGAAGAGTTTTACACTCTGGAAGAACTTGATGGGATGGAAAATACCTCATATGCCTTCATGGCCAGAAAATTTCCAAACATCAGATTTAAAAGAAATCAACCCTTCAAACCCAAAACTCAAAACCATTCAGCCAACAAGAACAAGGCACCTGTGAAGCCAAACAGAAATAAGTTCAAAACCGGTTATGTGGATAGGTCATCTGTAAGGTGTTATAGATACAATGACCTAGGGCATTTTGCCAGTGAATGCAAGAAGCCTAAAAAGAAGGGTAGAGATTATCTTGAGCTAGAAGCTAAGTATGAGGCCCTTCTGAAAAAGCAGACACATGGTAAGGCCTACATAGCTGAAGGGAAGTGTTGGGATGATTCTGAGAGTGATGAAGAGGAACAAGAATTCTGCAACTATGCCTTGATGGCCAACTCCAAGGATGACTCATCTTCATCTGATTCTCAGGTACCATCTCTCACTACTATAGACATGTCTGTTTCTGAATACAAATGCATGATTGAACAATTATCTGTTGAAATGTTTAATATTCATACTAGTATGACTGCTGCTAATGAGGAGATTGCTAAACTGTCTACTAGAAATGAAATATTAACCAAAAAGAATGAGTAACTTGAGCTAACTGCTATGCAAGTAGAAAACCTTAAGAAAGAAGTTGAATATTTGCATAACAAGGTTGTATATGCTAGTCAAGTAGAGAAGGCACTTAGGGATGAATTAGCTGAGAATGAATTCAAACTGAAAACTTTCAAGAAATCATCTGGTTTAGTGCAATCCTACTGTGAGAAAATTGAAGCTAAATCCAAAGCAGCTATTGGACTTGACTATGACTCTCTCAAACAGAGAAAAGGCTATGCTGTCATTGAAGAGGACACTGCTGTTCATGAGAAAGTGCCTCACATTTTGAGAAAAACTGAAAATCCAATTTTTAAGAAATCAACATTTGAAATTAATGAGGATGCCTTACTCATCAAGCAAATGTTGAATGATGAGGATGAGGCACAATCTAGTGAACAGCAAGCATCCTCTAAGGGTGAGAGTGTCAAGTCAAAGACCAAGAAGCCAGTAGTTGATAGGCCAAGACCTAAGAAGTTTGTTAAGTTTGTCTCAGCTGGGAAGAGTGAATCAGAAAAGGAAGTGACTAAAAAGAAACAGAACAGAAATGGCAAGTTAGGGATTAACAAGGATAACAACTATGCTTATATGCCTAATGCCCCTAGGAAAACTTGTCAGAACTGTTTCAGTACCAATCATCTAACTCATGCATGCAAGAAACCTGTTGGTAGTGTGTCTAAACCTTTCTATGACTGTTCTGTGCCTCTAAGTCATAGAGATGCACCTTTCTGTGATAAATTTTACTGTATGCCATGCAATATGAATGTTATGACTAGTTGTTTTAATTTAAGAAGGCAGTTCATTGATGGTTGTATCAGTCACAATTCCCACACACACTACACAAGGTCAAAGTCTTCAAGTCCTCCTAAAGCTAGGAAGGTACCTTTGTCACCTAAGTCTGAAACCTCAGGTTCTAAGACTTCCAGCAGTGACAAGAAGACTAACACTAAGAAAGTTGACAAGCATGTTGTTTATGATAAAACTGTCTCTAAGTCACATGGACCCAAACTTGTTTGGGTACCAAAGGAAAAGTAATACCTTTGTGTTTGCAGGGCAAAGAAAGTGAAAAGAAGGTCATGTGGATTTTGGACAGTGGATGCTCAAATCATATGACTGGTGATATGGCCCTGCTATCACAGTATGAGGAAAAGGCTGGCCCAATGGTTGCTTTTGGAGATGACAGCATGGGTAACACATTGGGATATGGCAAGCTGAAAGTTGGAAATGTCATCATTGAAGATGTAGCACTAGTCAAGGGGCTCAAGCATAATCTGTTAAGTGTTGGTCAGTTTACTGATAGAGGATTCAAAGTAAATTTTGACAAAGATGAATGTTTGATCACCCACAAGAAGACTGGTGATTTTGCTCTATCTGGAATAAGGAAGGGAAGCCTGTTTGTAACCAATATGGACTCTGCAAACAAGGACAAAATTTGTTGCTTTTACTCAAAAGCATCAAATGAAGATTGTTGGCTGTGGCACAAGAAACTATCACACCTGAACTTCAAGGCCATTAATTCTCTAGTCAAAAGAGAGTTAGTGAGAGGCATGCCCACACTTGAATTCTGCCAAGAAGGAGTGTGTGAGGCTTGTCAAAAAGGGAAAATGAAGAGATCAAGCCACAAGTCAAAGACAGTGACATATGTAACCAAGCCACTACAACTCATCCATATGGATTTGTTTGGGCCTGTCAACATAATGTCACTTGGAAGAAAGAAGTATGCCCTGGTAATGGTTGATGATTTTTCAAGGTATACATGGGTGGAATTTCTGGCATCAAAAGATGAGGCTCCACAAGTAATTATTGAGCATATAAAGAAAGTTGACAAAGAAGCAAAGGCAAACGATGCAAGTGTGATTGCACTGAGGAGTGATAATGGAACAGAGTTCAGAAATGCCACACTTGAAGCATTCTGTAAAGAGAATGGCATTTCTCAGCAATTCTCAGCTCCAAGGACTTCACAACAAAATGGAGTTGTTGAGAGAAAGAATAGAACTCTAATTGAGGCTGCTAGAACAATGTTACTTGATGCAAAAATGCCTACATGTTTTTGGGCTGAGGCTGTGAGCACTGCATGCTATATTCAGAACAGGACCCTCATCAACAAAAACACTGGAAAGACACCTTACAACTTGATGACTGGAAAGAAGCCTACACTAAAGTATGTTCATACTTTTGGAAGCAAATGCTTTGTACTCAAGGATAATTCTGAATACGTTGGAAAGTTTGATGCAAAAGCATTTGAAGGAATTTTTCTTGGCTATTCTATGGAAAGAATTGCATACAAGGTTTATGTCATCAGTCAAAAGAAAGTTATGGAAAGCACAGATGTAACATTTGATGACAGCAAACTACCTAGACTAGAAGAAGCCAATGATGAAGACAGAGATCCATTGCAGTTTGATAATCTAGATGATTCTGATGAAGAGACTGAAACTGGAGTTGAAACTCAAGTTCAACATTCTCAAGTGAATAATGATACAAGAGAATAATTTGTGCCAATCAATAGTGGAGAAACAAGCATCCAAGACACACCTGTGAGTAATGGTAACTTCACAGGGGGAGGAAATGAGGATGACCATGATGTGGATGATGAAGCAACATCAAGAATGAGAAATCAGGCTGAACACTCGAGGAAATGGGATAGATCACACACTGCAGAGCAAATCATTGGAGATCCTAATGCAGGAGTAAGGACTAGGAGAGCAACTCAAAATGAGTGCCTCTATGGATGTTTTCTATCACAAGTTGAGCCTAAGAAACTTGATGATGCATTGTTGGATCCAGATTGGATTATTGCCATGCAAGAGGAGCTGAATCAATTTGAAAGGAACAAAGTATGGGAACTTGTGCCTGCACCAAAGAATAGAACCATTGTTGGAACAAAATGGGTTCTGAAGAATAAGATGGATGAAGATGGTGTAATAATAAGAAACAAAGCAAGGCTGGTTGCAAAAGGATACTCTCAACAGGAAGGCATTGATTATGATGAGACATTTGCCCCTGTTGCTAGATTGGAAGCCATTAGAATATTCTTGGCATTTGCTGCTCATTCAAACTTTAAAGTTTATCAAATGGATGTCAAAAGTGCATTTCTAAATGGAGAGTTGGAAGAAGAGGTTTATGTGCAACAACCACCTGGCTTTGAGGATCCACATTTCCCAGAATTTGTCTACAGATTGCTTAAGGCATTGTATGGACTTAAGCAAGCTCCAAGAGCATGGTATGATACTTTATCACAATTCCTTCTTGAAAATCAATTCACTAGAGGCACATTGGACAAGACACTGTTTTACAAGAAGCATGGTGATGATATGATCCTAGTTCAAATCTATGTGGATGATATCATTTTTGGTTCTACAAATGAGAAACTGTGTGAGAAATTCTCTAAACTCATGCAGAGCAGATATGAGATGAGTATGATGGGAGAGTTGACATTCTTTCTAGGGTTGCAAGTCAGTCAAAGGAAGGATGGTATCTTTATCAGTCAAACCAAGTACATCAAGGATTTATTGAAGAAGTTTGACTTGGAAGATTGTTCACCTGCCAAGACACCCATGGCCACTGCCACTAAATTGGATGAAGATGCTAAAGGCAAGAGAGTAGATATCTCAGTCTACAGAGGCACGGTTGGTTCTCTACTCTACCTCACTGCAAGTAGGCCAGACATCATGTTTGCTACATGCTTGTGTGCAAGGTTTCAATCAAATCCAAAGGAATCACATTTGATTGCAATAAAAAGGATCTTTAGATATCTGAAGGGCACTCCTAACTTGGGATTATGGTATCCTAAGGACACAGGGTTCAATCTGGTTGGTTATTCTGATGCTGATTATGCTGGATGCAGAGTGGATAGGAAAAGCACCTCAGGAAGCTGCCAGTTTCTTGGACAAAGGTTAGTTTCTTGGTATAGCAAGAAGCAACAATCTGTATCAACTTCTACAGCTGAGGCTGAATACATAGCTGCTGGAAGTTGCTGTGCTCAAGTGCTTTGGATTAGAAATCAACTTAGAGATTATGGACTTGTGTTGGAAAGAATTCCAATCATGTGTGACAACACAAGTGCAATCTCTATAGTTGCCAATCCTGTCAATCATTCTAGAACAAAGCACATTGACATCAGATATCATTTCATAAGAGAACATGCAACTAATGGAACCATTGAGTTGCATTATGTCTCTACAGATAAACAACTAGCTGATATATTCACTAAGCCATTAGATGAAGCCACCTTCACAAGGTTGGTAAGTGAGATTGGAATGCTGAATTCTTCAGATTCTGGCTAAGTGAATACACCATCTAGATTGTTGCAGCAGTAAACACTTACTTTATCTAAATTCTCAATATTATTGGAGTAAGTGTTGGCTGAAATATGATTTATAAATATTTCAAATCTGTTGTATATGTTGAAAATCATATTTTTATTAACTTAAAATTTCTATGAAATTTTGAGAAAATCACTATTTAATTTGCTAGGATATTTTTCAATGAATATGTCTGGTAAATTTTTAAAAGATAGTGAAAATCAAATTTTTATGAGTGATGGGTATAGTTCGATAAGTCAGACTTCTCGAATGATTCGCTATTCGACATCTCTAATAAGTCTCATTAGAGTACTCTTGAGTTCTCGAATAGAGTCTTTCTGAGATATCGAATAGAGGAATTCTTGACTTCTCGAATATAGTAACTGAGTTCTCGAATGACTGAGTTCTCGAACACTATATCTGAGTTCTCGAATCATTTAAAAAGGCTGAATTCTCGCTGAATTTTAACCGATTTTGGACTTTTGTCTAAAAGTTTAATTCACTCATAAAAACACATATTATTTAATTTAGAATTATTTCTGAGTTAGATAACTGCCAGCTGTGATTTTCTACCTGCTTGAGTTATCGATTAAGCCATTCTTGACTTCTCGAATAGTTGTTTCCTACTTCTCGAATGCCTGACTTGTCGATACAAAACTCTCTGCTAATCGACAATTCAAGTACTTCATACTTATACAATTTCACATCTATTCGATTCATTTCATTCGATTTCTCAAGCATCTACACTCTCTAAACCCCTGAAACCCTAGCTACGAAAAGCCAAATTTCTTCTTCAACCTTCAATTTCTTTCCTCTCTTCTACACAAATGGCAACAGTAAAGTTTAACACCAACTTCATCGCTCTCACTAGTGATGTTGAAGCACCCAATGCCAATTTCAAGTGCTTTGTGAAATGGATGGCTGAGTCGTATATCAAGGATGCACTCTCTGCCAACCCAACTCTATATCTAGATATTCTGGAACAATTCTGGAGTACTGCTATTGTGGAGGTTGTAGCCCTGGAAAACGCAATTACTTCATATGTCATCTACTGCAAGGTTCAAGATAAGGAAATCACTATCACTACTGCAGACATGAACCAAGCACTAGGCCTACAACAAGAGTCATTTGACAGAATGGCCACTAGTGCAGAGTTGGAGGAATTCTTTGAGTTCATAAACTACTCAGATGGGATTAACCTTGGAAAGCTAAACAGAAAGAATCTGAGAAAGGAGTGGAGTTATGTGTTTGCAACTCTTCTCCAAGTCTTCACTGCCAGGAAATCAAGCTTTGATCAAATCAGTGCACCTGTGTAGCAAATTGGATATGCTTTGGCCCATGGGAAGAAGATTGATGTTGGCCAAATCATACTCCAAGAATTATATGGGAGACTTGGTAAGAACACAACCAAGAGAGGTACTGATATTTTCTTCCCTCGCTTTATTCAATCTGTACTTAATTATAAAAATGCTTCATTGATTGAATTGCCTGGGATTGATAAAAATAAAATAGGCTATCCTAAGTCCATGACCAAACTCATTTTTGGTAATTTGGAGACTAGGAATGATGTGGATGTAAGACTGAACATAACTCCCCATATGGAGAGTTTGTTTAGGACTTATCCCCACAACATGCCAACATTTGATGCAAAATCTAAGTTAGCACAACCCAAGCAAGTAGAACAAAATGCTAACCCAGGGCCTGCTAACCAACCCTCTCAACCAAACACTCTACCACATACTGAGCCAACTGCATCATCCTCTCAAAAGGGTGATGTTAGTAAAAAGAAGAGAAAGGAAGTAATGTCTGCACCATTGAATATCTTGTCTGAAGCAGCATTAGCTGTTGAATTAGGTCTAGGAAGTGAGGAATCTGAGTTACCCTTACACAGGACAAAGAAGAAGAAAATTAAGACCACCTCTTCAGTCACACAAATGGCTGAAGTTGTAAAATCAGGGGCACACAGCTCACTAGGTGTATCCTCTCAACAGGGTGCACCTATAGAAATAAGCATCCTCCCCAATGCACCTTCTTGTATAGAGTCAGCACATGGGAGTGATAAGGCTGGCACAACACTGAGTGGAGAGCACATCACATTTGAAACTCCCTCTATCTCTCAGGGGGAGTTGCCAAAATCTACTCTTAAACACACTTCTCTTCCAGAATCTAACTCTGAAATTTCTTTGGAACCTGCAACTCAGGCAACTGAGATGCAAGGTATTGATCATCAAGAATTCTTTTCTCTTGATGAGCCAATAATTTCAAGTGACTTAGTGCATGACACTTTGTTCACCACTCAGAACCCACATTTAGATGGTGAGGGAATGCATGCTGAGGCATCTCCTAATGACACCATCACAAACACAGAGGTTCCACTAGTTTTTACTAGAGACTCTGTGCCTGTGTCAACTGCTGGTGTAATTCATCCCACCTCTGTGGTGACACCAGTAGTAGAGTCAATCCATCCAGTTACAGAAGTTGCATCTGTAACTGAGGAGTCTAGCTTGCCTAGCTCTAGCTCTGACTTCATGTCAAAATGGCTGAAGCCTGTGCAACATGACAGTGCTTCAGGATCAGGGTCTGTTCCACAACAATTGACGGTTGAAGCACTTCAAAGCTTAATTGTGGATCAGATTCCTGAGTTCACAAAGATTGCTCAGAACCTTCTCACTGCAGACATGCCTAATCCAGACTATGAGGCTATTCTGTTATGCCATAGGGATGATGTGGAAGTGCAGAAGTCAAAGATCATTGATGATGCTGAGAGAGATGGCAACATAGATGCCTGGTTGCAAGGAAAATATATTACTCTCGATGAAGCACTTCAGTATCTCAGGGAGGAATACATCACTTCACTGGGCTCCAATGCAAAATCCCTGTCACCTGGTGAAGTGTATGAAGCTGTAAATGATTCCTACAAAGGTTTCCTCAAGGCTGCACACTATCTTGGCAAGGGAGTCAAAACTGAAGTTAACTGGGTGTGTGACAAGACAGCCACTTCGGTAGCAGAAGTCAAGAGGGCCTTTGATGCTAAATTCCCTCAGCTAGATAGTGTGTTCAAGGACATCAAACACTGCAACTCTACCTGCACCCAGATGGATAATGGGCTAGCTCTGCTAAAGGATACTGTCACAGGTCTGGGGCATCAATTTCAAAATCTATCTGACCAGACTACAGATGCCAATGCCATGCTGAGGACAATGTTCAAGAATCTTTATGGAGATAGGCTAGTGACTGATGTCCCTGTGCATGAACTGTCTAAATATGAAGTGAAGAGGCTGCAGGATCAATCTTTATCTGGTTTCAAGGCCAATGAGTTATTCACTAAGGTGAACACTCTTGAACAGGAGGTAGCTACTCTTACCAAGTCCAATGCTCATCTTACAGAAAAGGTTGCACTGCTAAATGATCAGTTGGACACTCAATCATCCACCACAGCTGATGTCCTTCTGCATCAACAATCCATGTTAGCTGCAATGATGAAGCATATGGGTCTCCCACTACCTGATGAATCTTCAATCCCAAAGGACATTTCTACAGCCTCTGTGCCTGACAACAAGCCTAAGGGGGAGAAGAAGGCAAGGAACTCAAATACAAAGGGGGAGAAAGGCATAATAATAAAAGAGGGTGGTCAACAAAGGGCTTCAAAGTCTCTACCAAATGTGCCTGGCAAAGGAAAATCCAAAGTGGATGAGCCTCCATCTACCTTGCCAGTTGTCACTCTACCAACTGTGCACATCACTACTCCTGGAGGACAAAAGCAATCCATAACTACCACAGTGGTTGCAGGGAGTATGCCATCTGACAAACCTCCAACCTCTATATCTGAGAGTGCCAAGCCTGTAGAAGCTAAAGTTGTTACTGAGGCCAAGCTGCAAGAAGTTGCCAACTCAGATATTTATCATGATAAAGCCTTCTTGGAGTTTCTGAAAGCCATAAGGGAACAGGTTGGTGACACTCAGTTTTATCTGAGGGAGGTGAAGAAGCAGATTGACTACATCACTGTCATCCCCAAGAAAGTCAACAATCTATGGGTCAAGGAGATAGTGATGGTTTCCAAATTAAAGATATGGCATCTAACATACCAGACTCTACAAGACCTAAAACACTCAGAGATAGATGCCATACTTGAGCTCATTGAGAAGAGGAATGAGAACAGCAAAAGTATGTTTGATGATTTGAGGAATGGTCAACCTTCAAGGCTACCAGAAGTGATCAAGAAGCCATGGACAATCATTTATCAGTCTGGCACCAGAATTGAAGATATCAAGCAATTGGTCATTCCCCATGATCTCACCACCATAAATCACAGACTGATCATTGCTATCATTGATCAATTACAGAAGAAGGTTGGAGCCAAAAATGCTGAAGAAACTGAGGCACTGCACATCCTCAGAACCTATATTGCAACTGGTGAAATTCAAGAGATGGCTCAACCTAGGAGAAATAAGGATGATGATTCTGAAGACAAAGGTGATGGGAGGAGAAGACATCACAGGAGAGATAAGGGTGATGAAGACAAGAAGAAAAAGGGAGACAAGGATAAAAAGGATGATGATGACCAAGGTAAAACCTATGAGAGGAAGAGTGGAAGACAGCAAGCCTTAGGCACTGCTAGCAGTAACCTCACCACAACACAAGACTCTAAGTCTAGGGTGAATACTGTTAGTAGTGACCTAGCAAAATCTACATCTATGGCTTCTGCAACTGTCTTACCACCTCAAGAAGAGAAGAAGATTCAAGTCAAGAAACCATGTGTATGTTTCAGAAAGCAATCTGCTAATGGAATACTACTATGGTCTACCAACAAAGGTCAAAGATTTCTGCCAAGCAATCATGTCAAGAGGATGAAATTTAAACATGCTGCAAGAAGAGTGAAGCTATCCAAATCTAGAGCCCTAACAATCATTCCAGGATTGAAACTCCAGCCACTTGATGAAGACTTTGATGAAGAGCAACTGCAATTTCTAAGAGCTCAAAAGATATGCTATGCTGCAATTGTGGATGACCACCTTGAAATCAAGTACACTGATGGGAAAGAAATGAAATTCAAACAAGGGGGTTGTCAACATTGGGGTAAATTGTATGAGATAGAAAGAATCATTGCATTGCTGAATTCTAAAGACAAGGTGGAGAAAGTATGGAAGCTGGAATTGATTGACTTTGTGAAAATGAAGAAAGATTATGCTGAGAAGATAAGAAAGGGCTGCTATGAGAAATGGTTAGAAAGGGAGAAAGAAATTGATAGACTGGAGATTGAAGCAGAAAAGCTAAGGGCAAAGGGATTGTGTAGAGTTCAGTTTGATCCCTATGTGGTGAAGTATAGGAGAAGAAATGGAGACAATGTCAATATAAGAATGGACCTACTCAGTCACTATCCTGCCAACATTCTGAAGCCGGTGCTTGAAGATTTCAAAAACTCTATTATGATTGAAGAATTGGATGCTATGACAGAAATCATGAGAGCAATAGATGAGATTGCAAGAAAGGAGAAAGAAAGGAAACAGAAAGCATATGATGATCTACAAGCCAAAGCAATGGAGATGCAATCAAAAGAAAATGGCTAGTACCTCATCATACTGTAAGAGTATTTATCTTGTAAATTCATTTATGTGTTCAGTCAAAATACATACCTGTACTTTTAAAGTTTTATCTTTATGTATGTTAGGCTTGTTATCAGACATGAAATTGTGACTAAGGGTCTCACTCACAATTTGGGGGAGATTGTTAGTTACAGAGGCATGCCTGTACACATCTAATAACAAGCCTAATTGTTTGTAATGCTTTGCATTACTTACATGACCTCTTAACTGAGGGAACCTCTAGTTGTAGAGTTTCTGTTTGTATTGTACTTGTAGTAGGCATCAAATCCTAGTTGTGTAATTGTACAAATAGAGTCTAGAATAATGTTTGAAAGAAGTTCCAAGGTTCATGCCTCAAGCAAGGAGTTAAAGACTGTCAAATAATCATAGTTGGGATTTGAAGAAATGAAGAATTTGCCTAAGTACCAATTCGAGAAGTATATTTGTCTATTCGAGAAGTCCAGCATTCGAGAAGTCAGGGATTCGATATCTCAAGACACTATTCGATATCTCTGAATACACTGTTCGATATCTCATTCGATATCTTAGGAATTCGATATGCCTACTACTCTATTCGAGAACTCAAGAAGTCAACAAGTCAAGATGGTATTCGAGTTCTCAAAGAGTCAACAAGTCAAAGTTCCATTCGATATCTCAAGGACTCAGAAAGCTATTCGACAACTCGAGGATTCGATAAGTCAAATGTTCTATTCGACAACTCAAGGAATCCTGATGGAAAAGAGCTATTCGAGAAGTGGTTCGATATGTCATTATAACAGTATTCGAGAACTCAGAGTTATCGATCAAGTCAATTCTAGTTCTCGAATCACTTACTTAGTCACTTCTCGAATACATTCTTGGAGACAAAATACTGAAGAAATTGTACAAGTTAGGAACCTGCAACAAGCTAATGCACTTTATGGACCACAATCTGTAACGTGCTCTGGAAAGCCTACAAGGAAGCTTGGAGAGATATAGAAGAGACAAGGAGCTAAAGAAGTGGATCTAAACAGGCTTTGCAAAGTCAAATCTGTAACCGTTTGGACACTTACTCAAAAAGGATAGACAGACTAGAAAGTAATTTGTTTAGCTACCTTATTTGCAGTAAGTAGGCTGTATCCATGTTCTATAAGGACACAGCCTCACTTCATAACTTAGCAACTTTTTGTGAGTCAAGTTTTTCATACACTGTAAGCCATATCTCTCTGAGAAAAACGAAGCTGAGAATACTACCATTTGTATTCACAGATTGTAGCAACCTTTATCTAATAATACATTAGATTAAAGTGATATTGTGTCTTGTGTTGTTTATTTATCCGCACCTTCACTTCTACACACACAGGCACTTATCTGCTACATAGACTCAATCAAAGAAAAGTTCAAGAATCCATTCACCCCCCCTCTGTATTCTTTTACCGTATTCAATACTCAACAATTACACCCACTATCCTTGGTCTCCGTGCCCAGCCACAATGTAAAGTATTGGCTGGGACGGAGGGAGTACTTATTTTGGAAAAAAGTTAGAAAATATGTATTTTTTTCTGAAATAAGTAACTTATTTTTGCAAGATTACGAATATTAAACTTCCCATACACATTCTTTTCTAAAAAAATGTATGTAAATACGAAATTTTTTCCGAAATAAGTAACTTATAAGTTCAATCACAGATTTACCAAACGGGCACATTATATATGTTATTTTAACTATGGAGGTGACTCGATTAAAGTCAAACGGACATTGGAAGAGAAACAAAGGCAAGAAATTAGATGAAAACAAATAAAACAATTAGAAATGTGGTTTTAAGAAGTAAGCACAAGACCTGAGAAGCATTTTAGAAGATTTACGAAGATTTTTTTATTAGAATCAGGACTGAAACCTACATTCTCAGAATGCAACATCTTGAAGAGTATTTAGTTTTTACCTTGAATATTATTGGAGATCAGCTAAATGGATGCATCATTTTCGAAGAATGTTTAGGATTGTAGGTGCTCTGAAAAATCATCTTAATTAGACAACACCCACATAACATTGAAATTATATTATATGACCCATAACAAAATTAAAAACTGACATGATTGCTTTCAGTATTACTCGTATTAGTTTCTAAAGTACAAACTTGAACATATTTAAGTAAGTACACAATAATCACATATGCCACTAACAAGAAAAACTCTATGAAAAATAATCACATATTTCAACCAATATTGATCCTGAATAATTTGATTAAAAAATAAAGTTTAAGTAGCAGACCCGTGCCTCGCACGGATTTTAATGCTAGTTATCACTAAAGTAATACTCCCTTCGTCCCAATAGATTGTTAACACTTTCTATTTTGGGATGTCCCAATAGATTGTTTACATTTCCTAAAATAATAAGTTTTAACACTATTACACCCACTACTTCACTTATTTTAACAATACATTACACTATTACACCCACTACTTAACTTATTTTAACTATAAAATCACTATTACACCCATTACTTAACTTATTTTAACAATAAAATCACTATTACACCCACTAGCTACTTCATTTATTTTAATAATATTACACCCACTATCTTGGTTTTCGTGCAAAAAGCAAATGTTAACATCCCATTGGGACGGAGGGAGTAATTGTTTATCCTATCAATTAATTAATTTTTTTTAAATTAATAGAATTCTTGAGTACCACCTATATTAATTTAGGGTATTAGTTTGATATGTCCCATTTCTAAAGATCAATTAAGAATATGTCCCTCTTTATTGAATAATTATAATTATGTCCTATAGTTAAAGTTAACTCATATACATATAACTAGCTTTATAGCCCGTGCGAGGCACGTGCATGTTCTAGATATGCATAGTTTAAATGAGCACAACTTAAAACTACACTGTTAAAAATAATTAAAATGATAGGATTCATACATGGTGAAGTTTGTTAGTTAGAATTACACTTGTGTGCATTCTAGTACATTGCTTCTCGGTACATCATGACCAACCTGTAACACTAATACATTTCTCTAAAAAAGCCAAGCTACATGAAGTATATATGTCTAAAGAAAAATGCATCATATTACTAAATGTAACACTAAAAAGGTATTCTTCCATGTAATACCCTCCTTCCCCTCCTGAAGACACTCATGTAGAGTTATGGTAAATAGCATAACCTCATGAAGCACGACAAGAGCTTTATTTCTTTCATTTGACATTCACCAAGCGAGACCAAGGCTCAATTCAGTGGCCAGATAGCCTTTTCTCTATATGACACTCAAGCATTCTACACTCAAAGAAAATAGATAGAAAGCTATAATAACAGGTTCTTGAAAAGTCAGCCAGCTGCATAAAAGTCTAATTGACAGGATTTAAATTATTCAGACCTAAAAATATGCCCCTTAGTTGACGTTGGTAAACTCTTCCAATGTCATGCATATAATATACAAAATGTTAGCTAAGTAGATAATTATTAATTTGTTTTGATCAAAAAATTCATGGCCACTGAAATAGCCGGTGCACATTTACATATGCCTTTTAGACTATCATTAGAAGCTACCCATGTATTAGGTTAAAAAGACATACACGTGCTTTCAGTCTGTGTATGGTAATCATATTCAAAGAATCGAGTAAGATTACCTGACGGAGTCCTGGGTATGGATAACATGTATTGCACAAAAGCCATAGATAATGCACAAGTCATATTGATGGAGTCGAATCTGAACTCATGCCGTGGAGCCTGCAATAAATGCATTATGGAACAATAAGTCAACACTAGAGAGTGTCAAAAACTATTTTTACAAAACATAGATGTTTCTACTTTCTACTATGCATCCATAATTATATTGTATTTTATATATTCATATATCAGTATAATGAACACAGAGAAGTCCATTCTTGGCCCTTACAGCAGTGTAACTTCACAAATATGTACGTTAAAAGTGTTTCGCATTCTTTTAAATGGACAGATGATAAAATGCACAATAATAGTGTGTGTTTACATTTAAACCCTTCTTGACAATTTTAGTATGCATTCACTACTACCTAACTATACTGAAATGGTGAATTCTTAAAAAGAGTTTTTAAACATACAAAACAATGCTAAAGCTTATCAATTGAGTTGAGCGATGAATATCAAAATATTAACTGAACCTCCATGTAAAACTCATACATCAAGTGGGTCACCAAATTCAAAATGGTCTCAGTCAAAGTCACTTTTGTCCCGGAACATAATACTCTGCATGCTACAAATTTTGGCAAAATGAAATGCAGGTTAGAGTGTGGCCAAAAGGGTAAGTCGGACACTAATGGATTGTATGATGTGACAACGTACAAGCTGTCATATAACATGTTAAATTGCCCTGTGAACTCACACCTACATACCGAGTGGCGAATAGTATGCTCTATTCTCACTTCAAAACGGTATTTCTCAAGTCATTAAAGAAAACATTAAAAACTATTAAAGAAAACAAAATCTTCTAGCTTATAAGTGCAGTAAAGTAAGAGTTAATTCTTTAAGTGGAAAGCTTCTACGAATATAAATTAAAATCAAGGAGAGGAAGTAGGCCACATATCTATTACAAACTTCAAGTACAATTGAAGTACCTATAATCCAGGGGAAAAAAAAAATAAAACACAAGCTATAGGAATTTAGGTTCTCTGGACAAAATCACAAGGTGGAGATAGTGCAAACAAGGCCGTAAATCATATGTGAGAAATTGAGTCTTGGATTGGAAATATTCGAGGATAACATAGCAAAGCACATATCTCATCTCAGTCGGCACACTTAAGTAAGATTTTGTACAACCAAACAATGTAATTTGCCTATTTCTTTAGCTCATTTTCAATCTGCTCCTGAAATAAAGTATGTGGCTCTATTTGATTAAACGATAATCTTGGATCATAGTAACTAAATTTTAAAATATCTGGAGCTTCCTTCCTCGCACTTGCATTATAATAGCTGTAATGATCACTAACGTATTATAATATTATATCGTTATATACCTTCCGAATAGAAAGATCGTTTTACTACATTTAATTGGCTTATAATTCTATACAAAATGAGTATTAGTTTAATAGATTATTCTATGATTTATAGTGCCATATAAACAAACCAAAGAAGAATACAGCTGCAAGCAAAATATCACTTACTATTTCAGGCATCACATCAGATCAAACAAAATGATAAAGTTGTACGATACTTCAAACTATAGTCAAATACCAATATACCATTATTGGGCAAGAATTTAAGAAAACAACATACCACTTTAAATTCTTCATTGATGATCCCTTCATGTTGCAGCTGACAATCCTTTCCAACCATTGCTTGAAATGCTACCTTCAGATTTAACAAACCCATTTACAAATTATAATCGACTGATATAAAAAATATAGCCTTCACATGCAAATCCTAATTAAAGAAAGTGCTTGAGTTGTTCCATGATTTAAACAAAATATCTCCAAGCCAATTTGTCAAAACACAGAACCAAGTAACTAACATGGTCAAGAATGAATCCCATATTAAGCTTTATGCATGGTCTATACTTTTGTTTTATGCGGAGACCTGCCAGTGACACCAGAATACTATTAGAACTTACTTTATTGAGATGTATATATATGAAAAATCAAACGTGCACCTTTTTCTTTGTACTTTGTTTTGCATGGATTTCAAATGTTAAGAGGTTTCCCGAAGTCCAAGGGGTTCAAGAGGGAAGACGAGGATCTGAAGAGGGAAATTGGAAGTGCCTGCACAAAAATATTGTCACAGCAAAAAAACTGAGGGTGAACTGGTCATTTCATGCTGAAGAACTTGTCTCAACGCTAAAGTTAATTTGTGCACAATTTTCAGTCATTCATTAACATGTTTGATATCTTGATTTCATCTCAACAGTTAGTAGGAATGGAATATATCTACTGTAAAGGAAGAAAAAATTGTTAAGAGGGGTCTGTTCCTTAGAT
Organism: Kitagawia praeruptora; assembly: GCA_037693485.1. NCBI lineage: Eukaryota > Viridiplantae > Streptophyta > Magnoliopsida > Apiales > Apiaceae > Kitagawia > Kitagawia praeruptora. The sequence continues at coordinate 60,000,202 of CM075350.1, forward strand.
AATACTATTTCAACCGTTTTTATATGAGGATCCGAATATGACGCATTTTTTAACAATATATTTCTTTTTCCTTCATTGATATTTTCAATGGAGGACATGAGCTCATTATTGCGTAGAGCTCTCAAGAACAAAGAGTATGCAATCTTTTACTTTACTAAAGATAAGAGGAAATTAGTATAAGTACTAAACCTTAAAAGAAACCAATATATGGTGTTGGAGCATATAAGAATTACAATGTATTGTAGTTTTGGGTCGCAAAATGTTAGTAGGTATCATTTTTAATTGCATTTTACTCATTGTGTTTCCTATTTGTCTAGCTATGACACATGCTCGAGTGCCAATTATGAGCTCTTGAATAATCTTAAATTTGAATTCTTATTCTGCATATTTAACGCACATTTCAATAACATCACTACTATATCTGCAAATGGAGATATTGACATAATTTAGATTCATCCTCATCTAAAGTGGTAGGTTAACCTGCTAGTCTCCCCCTGAAATAACTGGCAAGTTGGTCCAGTACTGCTTTTTCCATACAAGGGCTTACCTATAAACCCAAAAAATTGTTATCATTGCTAACCATAAAAGTTGTAAGCACAGAGATTTATGTACTTAAGCACAATACATTGAGCATCTGATTGACCACATTTACAAAAAAGTATCCCACCAAGGTCAAATTGCTCTCCGCTCTCCCATTAGAAAGATCATAATTTGGATTTACTACATTAAATAAGCTCTGAGGAATCAGCATATCGGACAGATTGTACCTTGAGAAGATATTACAGACTGCATCTCCGAGGGATCTAAGACATATCCAAGTCTTAAATAAGGTAGCAAGTCAAAAATAGCCTCTCTTTCCTTCCCCACATTCGCCTGTTGTAGAGGGGTAATATTGAATACAATGTGAAAGCCAAAGGACCCTTAAAGTAGCATTAAGAAATAAATTTATACCGAGAACACTTGCACAGATAATTTTCCGTTCCTTTGGGCAACCAATCTCTTGTCTTGATATTGAGGATCTTCTGTATTCAAATATGCTGGAAGATGGAGCCACACGGAGGGTCAATAGAGAGAATTTTGACGTTGGCAATCACCCTAACAAAAGCGTTATACATGCTTGTGAAACTAAAAATAATCACCTCAATCATAATACAGTCATTATGATTATCATCGTCCACAAAACCATAGTTTATAAGCAATTTGGAATTAGGCTGTGGACCACACCTACAATAAGTACCGGCCAGTAACGGTTTTCCAGATTTTGTCATATTAAAAGTATGAAATTAGAAGCCTCGAAGGTCCCCTCCACATAGGAACCATAGTTTAGCACAAATATGCTGAACATTATACAATTGCAGATATATTAAAGATCATACCATACAAAAATTGGATCCCCGACCTTGTATGGACGATCTACAACCAGTTGAATAGCATCATCAACAGCAGTCACCATTGCCTTACATCTGCTTCCATATGATAACAACGGGGGTCCAAGCGGTACCAACGCAAATCTATGTGCCAAACTTACTCTCTGAGTTCAAAATGATTCACACAGTTTAGATGAACTCTTATCAAGGCTTTAAAAGTAGGTCAAAATATAAATAAAAAAAGTCATGGCTCCTCTGTTTTTACAAGCAAAGTTCTACTCAAAATAATTTCTCTTCCAATTATTTTAATGGTCAATAGAACTAACCAAAGGAGTTTTTTTTTCATACAACTCCTTTTCCTGTCTTTTTATCAAACACGATTCTAACTAATTTTTATCTCTGAAATGACACCGTACTTTAGATTCTTTTAGGAAGGAAAGAACTCACGAAGCAACTATTTTACGATTCTAAGGCAAATCTACGTGCCAAACTTACTCTGTGAGTTTAAAATGATTCACACAGTTTAGATGAACTCTTATCAAGGCTTCAAAAGTAGGTCAAAATATAAATAAAAAAAGTCATGGCTCCTCTGTTTTTACAAGCAAAGTTCTACTCAAAATAATTTCTCTTCCAATTATTTTAATGGTCAATAGAACTAACCAAAGGAGTTTTTTTTTTCATACAACTCCCTTTCCTGTCTTTTTATCAAACACGATTCTAACTAATTTTATCTCTGAAATGACATTGTACTTTAGATTCTTTTAGGAAGGAAAGAACTCACGAAGCAACTATTTTACGATTCTAAGGTAAGCTGTACTATTGACCTTTAATAAGGCAAACCTGCAAATGTACCACACAAAATTGAATTGCAACAAAGACTTGTTTGAATATCTCAGAAGGAAAGGCTTCTGTGGGTATGTCATAAGGGTATTGCTACAACAGGAAGAACACAACATTACCATCTAGAATAGCAGTATGCTTTGTTTCTAAAAGAGGGACAAAGATAAAAACCTGAAACAAAGACCCAACCATAAACCCTGACAGTGTCAAGCTCAATATATTCTCTCCTGATCCCTTCAGCTCTTTCCGAAACTTTAGCCTATAATTATCAGATAGAAATTGTCTTAATCTGGCTGCAAGTATGCATATAGAATACAAGTTTAGCATGTATAAGCCCATATATCTCACATATACTGTAAGATCAATACAACATTCTGGGCTTAAAGAATTTAACTGAGGAAATCAATTTAATAAATGAATATACGTAGTAATAAATATATGCAAACGGAAAGAGAGAGGTGCAAGAGGGGGAAAAAAAAGGAGAAGATGCATCAAAAGCCCTCATAAGAACACTTGAGTTTTTTTTAATTCCTTTATAGGTAAGCATGCATACAGACATTCAACAAAGGAAAAACACATATTAACCTAAGCAAAGGGGGCTCAATAAGACTCTTCATAGGTATACATGCTAGATAAGGTTACGTCCTTGGCACAGATAATGCTATCACCCTACCAGGAATCTAACATGCTAGTAGATAATAATAATTATATACCAGCAGCAAAATTTCAATCATGGATACTCAAGACGTTGAGGTTCAAAGTACGTGTTCTTGAGCCTGCAGAGTACCTATGAGAAGAATAAATGCACATAGCTGGAGATAAATCTCGTTTTACAAACAAAAACACTATAGAGATCAGAGCTAGGCCTACGTATGGGAAACCTGGTATTATAAATAGACCATAAACAAACAGGTAATTGACAAACACATACACTTAAACATACATATAACAGCCTGAGAATGCTCAATTCTCTTCAATCCAGCCATAATATTATATCATATGAGGTGGACAACACAGAAAGTTATACGGCTGAACAATTAAATGATAAGTGAGCACCAAAATATACATTAAGGCCAGAAACCTACACTGAAGTTATTTACTTAACTGTGGCACGGGACTTGCACTTCACGGAAACCAGAACATTCTCATACAATCAGTTTCATGCATAAAGGCCAAAAATAGTTTTAGTCAAGTAGGTATCATGATCTAACTTGATTGATAGTGGGAATTCCTTGTATAAATTTGAAAATGCATGAACAATTAATGTTGAGCCCCTGACAAGTAACAAAAGAAATGAAAGTCAGTCGAGCTTACCTAAAGATAGTAATGGTAAAGCGACTTAGTAGTGCCAACATTTCGTGTGCTATCTCTGTCAATCCTCAAGGAATGCCCATAAATTCTGAAATGCATATGTCAAAATAGTACACTTAAATTTAGTGTTTCATGCATATAAAATATACCTAGTATAACTTGTGGTGCCGGGAATTTGGCCTGCCCTCGCCATCAAAAACACGGGTGATAGGGCTGATCATTTTCACCACTCTTCGAGGTAGTTTTGCTAGGCAGTAGATACAAATTGTTTTCCAGGTATTATCGATTGCAGTAGTGAACACTATAACAATCTCCAAAATCCACAACTCTATATTCAGTAACTCTCAAAATTACAAGTTGCTCTCCTGACACTGTATATCATCCTTGTATGTTTATTTACCTCCCTATGTTGATTGTATTCTACATTCCCTATAAAAATATGTACATTTTCAGGGAACATAAAAATGATTACTGGTTTGTTCAAAGTAATATATGACAGATGAGGATATAATTTTTAAATATATATATATATATATATATATATATATATATATATATATATATATGATACCACCTTATGATCCAGTCGAGACAACATGCATTACATACTCTCTTTCTCTCTTTCTCGAGTGCTATGATTTTGTCCAATAGTAACTAATTCAGTAATCAAGTGAAATACCTACAAAAACAGCATCCGGTTAGTTCTCCATAATTGTTCTTTCCAATTACACCATGATCGCCTAAGTACTTAATATTCAGCAAGCTACACGAGTAAATCCTATTTCAATCACAAGATTATTATATCATAGAATATCATAATCACAAAATCTAGCACTCCATATATTTGATATGCATGGCAAACATTTTAGGCCTGGGATCATTTTTAGGCTTCCCTAGCAAGATTTATTAAAAACCTTTGAAAGATGGTAGATCTTCGTCATGAACTTGCCTTTCTTTAGGTTGAAGACAAATTCTAAACGAAAAAATTAAAGATGCACTAACATAGAAAGATGACATTAATTTTCGGAAAGGGAATTAGGATATTAGTGGAACAGAGTGTTGTGAACTACAAAACAAAGGTCTACACTGACATTGTGCATCAGATGGACACCGACATCCAATTAATGTTTTGCCCGGCCTTTGTGTTAATATCAAGGCACAATGCTTTCGATATTTAAGCCCACACAGCGGTACCAATGGGCAACATGAATTTACAAGAACCCAATTTCAAGTATGACATGTTTAAACCTTAACTACAAAACAACTACCTGGTTTGTTAATCTAATCACGGAGTTATCATAAAAGTAAAAATAATAATATAATCTTTCTATTAACACCAAGATAGCCATTTCGTTGGTATATACACATAAATTAAATAAAACAAATCACAGTCTCAATTGACCACAACAATCACACAAAGAAAAACTATCCCGATTGAGAAATTATTAAATTAGGGTTACCAGGCAAGAGAAAATGAAGAAAAAAAGAGAGAACAGCTTACCGGCAACCATTTTGACAGTTGTGCACAGAGTTTGCGGCAGCCGAGTTTGCAACATTACTGTAACCATGTTATTCGTATTAAATATTTCTTGTTTGTTTATGTTTCTGAGTGATCAGTGCAATACTGACGTTCAACTGGCTGAAGGTGCAGAGCCTTGCGTACATATAGGCAATCCCAATTAGATAAGATGTGGCACAACATTTGTCTAGACAATTTATCAAACAGGTAGTCCACAAATCACCTTTCATACATTAGACTGAATTCCTGAACATTTTAGTGCATCCATGATGTGTACACTTAAAGATTAAACAAAAAATACCTTTGAGACAGAGTTGTTAACGGACATTCCATTTTCTCACACATGATCAGCTGAATTAAAAAACAAAAACTTCCAGGGTTTGGGTTTGGGGACATACACCAATGAAACGCGAAGGATCGCTCGACGGTCTGTTTTGGAAGAAAGAGACGAGACTGGAGAAGACAGAGGCGTTTATAATTAGGGTTAGGGAAGAGGAAAAAGCTGTACAGACAATGTAGAGTGTGATTGTTGCGGGCATACATGCGTAGAGGTGTAGTCATACGTGGCTTCTACGTGGAATAAAATGTTTCACAAAGTAGCATGTTGCTGTATTAGATATACAATAGATTATAGGTAAATTTTGTGTATGATTTAACCATAATACCCACAATAAAAATATTTTTCTCCTTTTCCTTCTCTCTAACCCCCCACCACCATCATGCTGCCGCCGCCACTTCTTCTCCGACATTGGCCCCGTAGGGGCACTGTTCACCATCTAAAAAATACATAAACATTATTAACAAAATCTTCTCCAGATTTAAGATTAATCGGACAATCAAGAATTAATCGGAAAGATTAATCGGAGTATTAATAGGATATTATAATAATATTTAATATATTAGTCTAATTTGCAATTAAATATATCATTTTAAATAAATTCATAGGATTAATCGGATTTAAAAAATCTAATCGGTTGGCGGGTGAAAGTCGAAAATAACCTTTTTTTTTAATCAAGAAACTGAAAATAACAATTTCTGGGATGGGGTGTAAAAAATAACGTTTTGGATACGCATTTACAGTTTGGGTATCTGAAAACATAGTGATACGCATCTTGGAAATGCGTATCAGGACTAGATACGCATTTTCAAAATGCGTATCTGGACCTGATACGCATTTCTAAGATGTGTATCACTATTTTTTTTTTATTTTTGTTTTTTCCCCTGCTCGGCCCACTGATACCCAAATTTAAAATGCGTATTATGTTTTCCAAATTGAAAATGCGTATCCAAAACGTTATTTTTCGCACCCCGCCTCAAAAAACGTTATTTTCATAATTTTTATCCAAAAAAGTGTTATTTTTAGCATTATTTCTCGGTTGGCTACCTTATAGGGGATTAATCGAGGATTAATCGGTTAAATCGGAGATTTTTAGAACCACGGTTTCGGATAGTTGACTCGCATATTGGGGCAAATTAAACTCAAAGGAACCTGACCATATTAATATCAACTATTTTCCATCTTTTTCATTCTTTGTTGACGATCTTAAACTGAAGTGGGGTGAAGTGAAGCAAGGAGAGAAAATAATTAAAGATGACATTGAAAAGTTTTAACAATTCATAAAGGAGGATAAAAATGTCTTTTGATAATGTGTATTTAATAAATTAATCATGATTATACTAAAAAATGGGACATCTATACTATCTATACTATATTATAATAAGCAAAAGGGGGTATAATTTGTAGTTGGTTACCCCTTTTTTGGTTATCCCCATTTTTGGTTATCCCTCATTTATCACCGTTAGATCAACAATTCAAATAGATCATAACCGTTAGATATAACATATGTAAAAATATTAATTTAAAACATATTAATTTATATTTAATACTAAAAATTATTATATATAAAGATGTAAGGTTCGAATCAATAACATATTTAAATTAATATTTATAATATTATATTATATTATATTATAAATAAATTATAAAAAATTAAAAGTAACCGTACTTTGCACGGACTATAAGCTAGTATTCATAATTTGGGATATATTTATAATTACAAATAAATTTGGAACATAATTATAATTGACCTTTGTAAATGGGACATATTAGAAAAAGACCCATTAATTTATAAAGGTTTCAGTCATGACTCAGCAGACGACGTCGTGTAAATAACCAATTATATTGTTGATTGCCAAACCCTAATTAGAAAACTTTTACAAGTGAGGAGAGGTAGTGGAAAAGGGATGGGGAAGAAGAAGCAAAAAGCCCAAGAAAATGGAAACAAAGATGAGACCAACAAGAATGAGCTGCTAGTAGTGAAAGAAGGTGAGAACTTATTAGGGGCACCCAAGTTCAAGAAACTTGAAAATGGTCGATTCAAGTGTGTTGAAACTGGCCATGAATTGCCTGCTCATGCCAAGGACTCTTATTCTCAGACCAAACACTGCAGATTGGGCCTTATTGAGTCTTTTCTTAAACGAAATAAACCCCCTTTGAATATGTTTCAGCAAGATCCTGTTTCCAGGTATAAACTTCTTTTTCTTTCATTTGGGATTAAAATCTTCATCTGGGTCAGTTTGTTTCGATTGTTTGTGGCTGTATGTGTAGAAATGGGGAAAAGATTGTATTTTTACATCTTGCTCAAAATTTGTATGTGGGTCAGCTTGTGAGATTATGTATTGTTTTGTTAAGCCTTATAAAGGGTTAGAGTGTGTGTAGGGGGGAAAGATTGTTTCTTTACAAGTTACAACTTGCTTAATTTTGTGAATTGGAAGTTATCTTTATATTTTGTACATGTAATCTGTGTGTGGTGTGTGTACTGTGTATCTGTTTGTATGTGTGGGTATAAAGATTGTTTCTTTGAAGCTTGCTTAACTCTGTGGAATGTAAGGGAAGGGTAGAATTTAAATGATGTTTTACTGGATCATTAGTATTGAATCGAGTTGTTGGAAAATAATGATATTGATTTATAGTTTGTGAAAAATGGAGTTACATTTTTGCCCTGGACTGTTATTTTGAATAATTGGTGAGAGTGCTGAATAGAATGGTGTAAATGGTTTCATGAAAAATGTGATTTTGTTGGTAGTGATTCTTTCTTGGTGGTTGTGATATGAAAATTTTGTGCTGAAACAAGTTTTTTTGGTTGTGGTGTTACTGTAGCTCGAAGTTGACGTGTAAGCTAACAGGAGTTACCGTGAATAAGTCTGAGGAGCATATATGGAAGCACATCAATGGGAAACGGTTTCTGAACATGTTAGGTTTGTCTTATCTTGTTGCACTAGTTAACATTGATTTATGGATGATAAATACCTAGCGTAATTTTCAGGTGCTTGGCAGTTATTTTGTTTGATCAATTGTAATTCCCAGTTTACCAAGCAAATTAATATTTATCTGTGAAATAGAGAAAATAGAAGCTGAAAAGGAAGCACCAAATGGAACGGGGGAGGGCCCTAGTAAGGATAAATCTGATGTAAAGGAAAATGGTGGTTCGGAGAAGAAGAAAAAGAAAAAGGAGAAGAAGAAGAAAAAGAAAAATAACAAAAAAATGGAAGAGGATGAGGAGAATGCCAACGAGTCTGACATGAAGAATCCATCTGATGAGGGCAATATTTCGGAAGAGGTGGACTTCTGGATTCCTCCTTCTGGGGAGCGTTGGGACTTTGATGATGGTGGCCAGAGATATGGTTCTGATTCGGATTCAGGACCTGAAACAGATGATGCTAGTGGGGCAGGTACATTGTGATCCCTTAAGTTATAAAATAGTTTTGTCATGTGATAATTTTCTAAAGCATTATGTTCCAAGCTTGAAAAGGTAAGAAATCAAGAATCAGAATTAACACCTGACATTTAAACAATAAAACAGACATTCTTCTCCTAAAGTTTATAACTTGTGTTTTTCTTTTTAATTAGATGGTGCTGATGAAGAAGATGAAAGTGATACGGAAGAGCTGTCCAAGAAGTATATCTTCCTTTTCTTTTGCTATACCTGTCAATACATTGTGTTTGTATAATTAAATAGGTCTTACATATCGAGAATATGATTTTCAGGAAAAAACGAATGTCTGTGGAAAGTGAAATAGATAACTGCATGCCGAGGAAGAAGAAGAACAAGCACAAGTCCACATCACATGATTAACCGAACATGGGAGTTGGAAGCTGGAGGGGTCATTGATTTTGCAAGTCCTATGTTTTGTTGCTACTGCAGGCGATAGGTTGGCATGTAACTGTGATATTGTTTACTATTCATTATTGTGTCCGGTTCAGTGTAGAACTATAAGAATTTTTTGTCATTTTCAGAGTTCCCAGGCCATGCAAAGTGCTTTCTCTTTGCTAGATGGGTGGGAAAGTATTTTTGTTGTATATTTTGCCAAGACACAAACCATTAAAAAAAATGAAAATCACCTTGATATTAACGTAACCATTGACCTGGTGATTATAATCAAAAAAAATTTGTGACCATGGTTTATTTATAGTGATGCCAAATCTTATCAAGAATTTCAATATTATTGATAGCTTGCTGGTTATCCCCGAAGTAGTGTAGAGGTAAACACTAATTAATTGTCTTTTTTTATTCTGTTAGTGAAGGCCAATTGTTGAAATTTAATTAATCATGAACACGTGCCTTCACGGAAACGTGATTTACCTCTTGTACAAAGAGGGCTTGGTAACTCCCAGGCCAAGCATCGCATGCAGTAGTTTGTTTTGTAGGAGAGAAGTGTGCCTTCACGGAAATGTGATTTACCTCTTGTAGAAAGAGGGCTTAGTAAACCCCAGGCCAAGCATCGCATATAGTAGTTTGTTTTGTAGGAGAGAACTGAAATCGCATGTACAGTAAAATCTCGACAAATTAATACTCGATAAATTAATAACCCACTATAAATTAATATTTTCAAAATAATTTTTTGGTCCCTACATAGTAGCGATAGTGTAAATTTAACCTCGATTAATTAATAATCTCGCTAAATTAATAAAATTTGTTGGTCCCGATACTATTAATTTATAGAGGTTTTACTGTAGTATGTTTCGTAGGAGAGAAGTGAAATCGGTGAAGAAATTTTTCTCTTAAATAGACCTTATATGAAAGAGAAATGAAGTATTTCAAGGGACATTGTTTTGGAATAAAAACTAGGTTATGATTATGACGGCTAGGGTTTGTGAGTTTCGAGCTTTAATGGCTGCTTCTGCGTTCGAGACTAAACGGTCCTCACAGAATGCCTACGTATCTCTGTATCAGAGAATCAAGCCAATAAAACGTAGTTCTGAGTTGAGGGGTCTGACCCTTTATATAGGCTGAGAAGCCCTAGAATCGTAGTAGGGTTAGGTGACTTGGTAGGCAAGTCACAGACTAGAAGAAGGTTCTAGTCTCCTTCCATGTATGAATCAGTTTCCATGTTGAAGTATGTATCTTGGAGGCTAAGTCAGGCAAGAGCAATATCCTCGTTTGACTCTTATTTGCTGAGCTGTTTATTACCCCTAATATTAATTACGAAATTAATATTATAATTAGGGTTTGGGCCCATTTGGTGGGCCCCACGTTTGGACCATTCTAGGTTTAATTAATGCCACATTAAATGTGTCTTTAGGGCTTATTTTTAGCCCATATCATTTGCCCCCCAACTTCTAGGAAAACTGATCAGGTTTTCCTTGAAGTTATAACGGCCTATTCGAGACTCGGGTCAGGGTTTATTACTCTTGAGCGAGCATTTTCAACAATATCATCTTAATGTAAAGCGTGGAGCGACCGACGCATTTACGACGATGTTGAACGACACTAATCAGTGTTAAACGGCACTACACAGCGCTAATTAGCCTCAAACAACGTTTAAACAATGTTAAACGATGTTGGACGGCATAAAACGGCACTAACAGCACTAACTGGTGCTAATATGTGCTTATTGGCACTAATCTGTGCTTAATTGGCACTAATCTGTGCTAATCTCGACCTCTTTTTATCATTAAAAATCATCCGATATTCGCTGAAAAAGTCGAAATTTGGGTTTGAAAACTATTCGAAGTTCACTGAAAAAGTTGGGATCCAGGACCAAGAACTGAACCTGGACCGGCTGGATCCAGGTTCAGAAGTTGGTCGGCTGAAGCTCCTGAAAATGACCTGGTCGGCCGGGACCTGGTCGGCCGGCCCTCCTCCAGGGGAGCTGGTCGGCTGGGACCTGGGCGGCCGGGACCTGGTCGGCTGGTCCTCCTTCGGGGGAGCTGGTCGGCTGGGACCTGGTCCTCCGGGACCTGGTTGGCTGAAATCCCTCTTCTAGGGCTGACTAGTCAGTAGTTGGCCTAAAAAAACCTGAACTCAGACTCCTTCATGATTTTAAAAGAGAGTGTGGATCTAGGATCAGAAACCATCCGTGGTCCTAAGGATCAAGAATCTCGATCTTGATTACGAATCGTCAGTTTAGTCATTTGTGACTTCATGGCTAGCTTTGGCCTTCAGGATTCATCTTGGCCTTCATGACTAATCTTGGCCTCTCTTTAGTATTGACAATCATTCGAGATTCGCTGAAAAAGTTGAGAACCATGTCCGAAATCATTTGCTGAAAAAGTTGGGATTCAGGACCAAGAACTGAACCTGGACCGGCTGGATCCAGGTTCAGAAGTTGGTCGGCTGAACCCCTTTAAAATGACTTGGTCGGCCGGGACCTGGTCCTCCGGGACCTGGTCGGCTGAGCCTCCTTAAAATGGGCTGGTCGGCCGGGACCTGGTCTTCCGGGACCTGGTCGGCTGAGGCCCCTAGTGCGTCGCGGTCGATTGCTTCTTGGCTAGCTGGTTAACCCGGACGTGAAAATCATTCATGATCTTGAGGATCAAAGACCTTGATCTGAATCTCAAGCCATCATTTTGGCCATTCATGACTTTGTTATCTTCAGGATCAAGGAGCTTGACCTTGATCTTAGGTCGTCAGTTTGGTCATTCGTGACTTCCGACGATATTATTCAAACATCAGCTATTTCTTCTTTGGCATATTTGAATTTTAACGATCCTTTCTGTATAAAACGAGCAATTTCTGTCCTTTTTTCATATTTAAACGATAGATGACCTGTAAACGCGAACAAAGCTGAACTTCAACTTATCATAGCAGGTCATGCTTCTTTTATAAAAGAAGTGAGATAGCTTTCATTTCATTCACTTCTTCACTTCTGAGCTTTCAAATTCTTAAACTCTCTAGTTTTCAAGTAGCAAGATCAAGTTCCAGCTTTGTGATCAAGATGTCAGAAGGTGACCGCCCAGTTGCTCCCCCTGTCTCTATGATGGAGGCTATGGCAAAGAGGAGTAGAATGAGGACAGCTAAAGGTAAAGAAGATATTAAACCTTCTTCATACGTTGAGCATAAATTTGAATCCTTACTAGATCTTCTTAATATTATGAGGGACACTTTCCCAAACTGTGCTAGTCTAGATTCTTTTAGAAGCCCCAGCAAATTGAAAGAAAAAGACGTCCAGGAAATAAAGGACTCATATCACTTTCCGAGTGCTATCAAAGTTCGTCTTCCAAAACCATCAGACAGAACCTGTAATTGGCACCCCGAGAGGCTTTGTGTCTACTGGGGTGCCCTTGATGCTGGGTTCAGATTCCCCGTTGACAACTTCATCATTAGATTGCTGGCAGAGTATCAGATCCATCCCTGTCAGCTGTATCCCAACTCTTGGAGATATATCTCTATATTTTTAATAAGATGTCATCAATTGGGGATTCACCCGACTACCACATTATTTCGAAGTATCTTCGTGGCTAGTAACTCTTCCGATCAAAAGAAAGGATGGGTCAGTCTCAAGCACAGGGCCAAAATTCCACACATGGTGAACCCTTATTCTTTACCAGATTCCCAACATTTCTGGGAGAGAGAGTTTGCAGTTCTTGAATGGAAAGGCGGTGATTGGGGTAACTTCTTCGTAAAGAGATTTGGAATTGTAGAAGATAGCAAACACTTCGTTTGCGACCTTGATGATTCAGAATTACAGGATCGAGATTGGCTTCTTGCCGATGATGGCCGTACCCATTATAAAACTTTTCTGAACGAAAAGAACCTTATTGAAGCTGGCCTTAGCTTTCTTTCCGTTGAGGGTAATTTTCTTACTTGAGCTTCTTATGAACTCTGTTTGTTCTTATACCGATGTTTTTCTCTTTGTATTTCAGCTGCTGAAGAGATTGACAGCCGCCCTCAGAACCAGCCGATTGTGAATAAAAGAATGAAGAAAAAGGCGGAGGAACTACTGAATCCCGCCAAGCCTCGTATTCCCAACTTCTTGGAAGGTTGCTCTCAAGGCGGGAAGAGATCCCGTAATGCTGATGGAAGTATAAGAACCCCCTTCATGCCCTCCTGGGGTATATGCGAACAGGACTCGATTGCTGGGAGTCCTGACCTAGCCCTGGACTGGTCCAAGCTTTCGATTACTCCTCCTGATAGACTGTTCTTACTCGCTGGAGATAAAATGAATGAGAATCAACTTCTGGGCTCCCAAGCCATGTACCAAGTAAGATACTTTTCCTACCAATTCTGGTATATGATTTAGCCTTTGCACACTCCTTACACTTTGTCAACTTTGATTGCAGGCTAATGCCTACTTCCAATCTGTTTGTACCCAAGGCCTGGCTTTCAGGGATGAGAATATATCCTTGAAGACTGACTCAGCAAGGTTCAAGGAAGAGATTGACGACCTGCATTCCCAAGTTGCCCATGCTGAAGCGGATGCTTTATCCTCCCGCAAGCAACTTGCCTCCTTGGTTCAAAAGAAAATGAACGATACTAACAAATTAATTAAGGCCTACCATAAGTCCGAGGAATTCCTGAGTTTCATAGATCAACATGACGATGAGGTGCGCCCTTACAACATGTCTGTTGGTTGGGACAAGGCAATCAATGCTGTGAGTATCAAACATCCCTCAGTGGTTACTTCCTCTGATTTTCCTTGCCCTTTCTGGACTGCAAGTGGCAAGAACCGTGCAACTCTTGCTTCTGGATCGGGAACCAAGATTGTTCCTCAAGCATCAGGTTCAGGTTCTAAAAGTAGCCATAGATCGTCGGGACCTCAGAGGCATCCCCCAGCTGTTAGTCAAAACTCAAGTTCTTCGGGGTCCCGTGGAAAGAAGCCCCCACCTGCCAGGAAAGTTGGAGTTGTTCGACAACCGATCCCAGGCAAGAGGGTGATCCGTAACGAAGACAGTTCGACCACATCCTCCGGAGAGGAGGAAACCGAAGATGTGGAGACTATTGCTCAACCTATGGCGGTTGTTGATCAAGTCGAGGAAGAAACTTCAGGTGAAGAGTCCGGCGAGGAAGAGGATTCAGGTGAGGAGGAGTCGGGCGAGGAGAGCAGCGAGGAAGAATCCCCAGCTAAGTAGAATGGATTCCCCTATGGCCTTGCACGGCCCTTATCTAGCCGTTTGTGGCTTTATTTCATCAGCTTTCAATTAATGTCCTTCGGGACTAACGGCACTAATCGGCGCTAAACAGTGCTAACCGGCACTAATCTGTGCTAACAGACACTAAATAGTGCTTAAAAAGCACTAAACGGTGCTAATCGGCACTAAATTGTGCTAACAGGCACTAAACAGTGCTTAAACAGCACTAAACGGTGCTAATCGGCACTAAACGGTGCTAATCGGCACTAAACAGTGCTTAAACAGCACTAAACGGTGCTAATCGGCACTAAACGGTGCTAATCGGCACTAATCTGTGCTAACAGGCACTAAACTGTGCTAATCGGCACTAAACGATGATAATCGGCACTAATCTGTGCTAATCTCCATCAAAATAGAGCACCCAATACTCTTTCTGGTCAGCTTTAAGTTCTTCATTTTTATCTTCGTTCTCAGGGGTGATTATCATCTCCTGCCCCCCGACTTCTTGGTTGTCAATAGTGCATTCAACCACGAAGTCAGCCAATGCCTGAGCCTTGATGGCTGTCCGAGGCTTATACTTGATATCAAACTCTCCAAGTTCTATGGCCCATTTGATCAATCTTCCACTTGCTTTCGGACTGTGCAATATGCTTCTCAACTGTTGGTCTGTCAAGACTTCGATTTTATGAGCCTGGAAGTACGGTCTCAACTTCCTTGAGGCAGTAATCAATGCCAGTGCAAACTTCTCAATGGGAGAGTAATTCAATTCCGCCCCATGTAGCACCTTACTCACATAGTAGATGGGTTTCTGAACCTTCTTTTCTTCTTTGACAAGAACAGCACTCAATGCCTGTTCGGATACCGCCAGGTATAGGTAAAGAATCTCTCCAGGACTAGGTTTGGCCAACAACGGGGCTTCAGCCATGTATTTCTTCAGCTGTTCAAAGTCCTCTTGGCTCTCTGTGGTCGACTCAAAATTTTTCACCTTCTTTAATGCCTGAAAGAAAGGCAAGCACTTGTCACCAGACTTGGAGATGAATCTCCCTAGGGCCGCCACTCGGCCAGTTAATTTCTGTACATCTCGTACTGAGCGGGGTGACTCCATATCCAGAATAGCCTTAATCTTGTCCGGGTTGGCCTCTATGCCTCTCTTGGAAACCATCAGCCCCAAAAATTTTCCCGAACCAACACCAAAAGCACACTTGGCTGGATTTAGCATCATTTTATGGTGCCTTAGCACTTCAAACGCCTCTCTGAGGTGCCTTATGTGATCTGCCTTGAGTAGGCTCTTGACTAACATGTCATCAACATAGACCTCCATGGTTTTCCCAATTAAATGGGCAAATATCTTATTCACCAATCGTTGGTAAGTAGCCCCTGCATTTTTTAACCCAAAAGCCATAACAAGATAGCAGAAAACACCAAAGTCAGTTATGAAAGATACCTTAGGAATATCGTCCTTGTGCATCTTAATCTGATTGTATGCGCTGAAACCATCCATGAAGCTCAACATTTCATGCCCAGCGGTGGCATCTATCAACATATCAATTCTAGGCAGAGGAAAACAATCTTTTGGGCATGCATCATTCAGATAAGTGAAGTCTATACACATCCTCCACTTTCCATTTGCCTTTTTGACCATCACAGGGTTAGCTAACCATTCGGGGAATTGAATTTCTTCAACAAATCCAGCTTCCAACAATTTATCAACTTCTTGTTTAATGGCCTCTTGCCTTTCGGGAGCGAAATTCCTCTTTTTCTGCTTTATTTTCTTCCGTTCAGGATCGACGTTCAACCTATGAGTTATAAGTTGGGGGTCAATCCCTGGCATGTCCGCTGCTGTCCAAGCAAACACATCGTTGTTCTCTTGCAAGAACGCTGTCAATTCGCCCTTCAGGGGTTCCTTCAGAGATGCTCCTATGTATGTAACCTTTTCTGGGTCGCCTAGCTCTAGAGGGACAGGTATTAAATCCTCTGCTGGCTTTCCTCGCTGTTCATCATCACTACGGACATCCATGTCTTCAATCGGGAGTACCTGCCCCCCGACTCCATCAGCTCTTAGAGCGGATACATAACAACTTCTTGCCATCTTCTGGTCGCCTTTTTGTTCTCCGACCCCGTTTCGGGTTGGAAACTTAATCTTCATGTGATATGTTGAGGCAACAGCCTTGAACGCATGAAGTTCAGTCCTTCCCAGGATTGCGTTATAAGTCGAGGCTGCCTTAATTACCAGAAAATTCAACATTTGAGTAGCTTCCTTAGGTTCCTGCCCTATTGTCATGGGTAACTGGATAGTACCCTCGACCTTGGACTCAACCCCATTGAATCCATAAATGGGCATGTTAGTTGGAGTCAGCTGAGAATCGGTGTATCCCATCTTTTCAAAAGCATCATGAAACAGAATGTCAACAGAAGCTCCATTGTCTATCAAGACTCGCTTTACCTCCGAGTTCCCAATCACAGGGGTTATAACTAATGGGTCATCATGGGGGAATTTCACCCCTTCCAGATCAGAGTCATCAAAACCAATCACGATTTCAGTTCTAGCACGCTTCGGGGCCTCTCCCACAATATGCATCACTTCCCTTGCGTATGCCTTTCGAGAATTGCGAGTTGTACCGGCCGCTGTCGGGCCTCCCCAGATCATGTTGATAACTGGCCCTCGGGGCTGCGTGTTACGGTCACGATCATTATCCCTTCTGTCATTGTTTCTCCTGTTGTAATCCCCTCTTTGGGTTCCATGATCTCCACCCTTTGTGAAATTATTCAACTTTCCTTTTCGGATCAAGAATTCAATCTCGTCCTTCAACTGTCTGCAATCATCTGTGTCATGTCCCACGTCTCGATGGAACCTACAGTATTGATCCTTGTTTCTCTTTGCGGGATCACCCCTGAGTGGCTTCGGCCATCTGAAGTCTTTATCCTTCTCGATTTCTAACAAGATTTGGCTTCTAGGAGCATTCAACCTTGCATAGTCAGAAAATCTTGGTCCCATACTCTTCTTTGATGTTGACTCAGAATCTTTGCCAGTACGGGGATATTTGTCCCTAGCATCATACTCTTGGTCTTGCTTTCGCTTCTTTGTTTCATTATTGCCCTTGCCATTGTTTATCACGACATCCTTCATGGTGCTGTCTTCGGCCTTGATATACTTATCAGCCCTTCGTTGGAGCTCAGCCATATTCTCGGGTGGGTGCTTTGCCAATGACCTTTTAAAATAAAGATCAGTGGTGCCGTGCTCCAGGGCTACCATGGCCACCTTGTTCTCTAAATCAGTAATATTTAATGTCTCCTTGGTGAACCTCTTAAGATAATCTCTCAAATTCTCATTCTTCCCTTGTACCACATACATGAGAGATGCAGAACTTTTCTCATGAACTCTCCCGCTGATAAATTGACTAACAAAAGCATCACTTAACTCCTTAAAGGAGCCAATTGAGTTTGCAGGAAGTCGGCTATACCATCTTTGAGCCATGCCCGACAGGGTTTGAGGGAACGCCCTACACTTTAAGGCGTCACTTGCAGGCTGTAGTAACAGTGCGTTCGAGAATGTCCTAACATGATTTGCGGGATCACCCGTTCCATCGTAAGCCTTAATTGTCGGCATCTTGAACTTCCTTGATATGTGGGCATTCATCACCTCCTCAGTGAATGGGGGCGTGGGATCATCAGGATCCCCAAGTGGCATCAGATCCTTAGGGTTGCTCTTAGGGGTTTCCACCCTTGTAGTTCTTCCAGTTGGGACGGTAGCCCTTCTTTGCCTTCTTGGAGGCCTCTCCAGATCTATAAAGGGAATCGGTCCTGACGTGGGAGGTGGCAAAGTCTGATTTGATCTGGCTTGCTCCCTGGCCATATCTTCCTTTAATTTTAAGATCTTGGCTTCATAAGCCTTAATCCTCTCAGCAGCTGTTGAAGGGAGTCCATCATGGATAGTTCGAGTTCTCCCCATAGGTTCTTTACTTGCACGTCGCCTCCTCGGAGCTTCATCACGCTCGTAATCATCGCCAGAAGATGATTCATCTGAATAAGGACCAGAAAAATCGCGATAATCTCGATCTCGAATATGCAGGGCATGACCACTCGGTCCAGCTCCGTAATTGGGCATCCCATACATTGGATTGGTGCTTATGGGGAGATCCGTAGTGTGGATCTGGACCCCTCGTGTAGGGTTGTTGGGGTCTACAACCAGGGAAGAAATCCCCACCTGAGGGGGGTTAGTCCCTGGAATTGTGTGGACAATCGGAGGTAGTGTACTCTCAACATGGGTAGTCGTCCCTAGGGGTTGAGAAACTTGATACGGAACGATAGTCCCGGATGTCGGAGGTACTTGCTCAGATGTCGGAAGTACTTGTTCAGTAAGGGGCGGAGCAGAGCTAAGAGGTAGAGCCTCGGTAGCAATTGGCTCTGTAGTGCTTGGTGCAGTTCTTCGTGTTTGAACCATGGTTGATGTCTTCTTCCCACAGACGGCGCTAAATGTTGTGGAATAAAAACTAGGTTATGATTATGACGGCTAGGGTTTGTGAGCTTCGAGCTTTAATGGCTGCTTCTGCGTTCGAGACTAAACGGTCCTCACAGAATGCCTACGTATCTCTGTATCAGAGAATCAAGCCAATAAAACGTAGTTCTGAGTTGAGGGGTCTGACCCTTTATATAGGCTGAGAAGCCCTAGAATCGTAGTAGGGTTAGGTGACTTGGTAGGCAAGTCACAGACTAGAAGAAGGTTCTAGTCTCCTTCCATGTATGAATCAGTTTCCATGTTGAAGTATGTATCTTGGAGGCTAAGTCAGGCAAGAGCAATATCCTCGTTTGACTCTTATTTGCTGAGCTGTTTATTACCCCTAATATTAATTACGAAATTAATATTATAATTAGGGTTTGGGCCCATTTGGTGGGCCCCACGTTTGGACCATTCTAGATTTAATTAATGCCACATTAAATGTGTCTTTAGGGCTTATTTTTAGCCCATATCAAACATGTACTTTGTTTAATTTTTCATTGTAAAGATAGTATATTTAGAAACGCATTATAAAAATTCGAATTACAACTCAAATTGATAAAACCTCTAGCTCAAACTTATTCTTAGCTATCATTTGAAGATTATATATTGAAAGGACATTGTGAAGTGTGAAAAGTAGCCAATATATAAATAATATGTCATTTCTTGTTGTTGTAAATATTCATTATTCATACTCTTGAATTTTGATCAAATTAAAAGATAAATATTAATTCTTCTTAAACTTTGTGTGTTTTATATGATCTAATTATAGTACAATATGAACAATTAAGTTTACAACATGACACTCATGGCCAGACTAGGAAAAGAAAATCACAAAGCTTTATATCGCCCCATGGCCCCCATCCATTTGAGTGGGAATTGAAGGCAGAGAAATAATGCCCAAGTGTTCACACGACGACTATTAATCCACTAAATTACTACTTACTTTTGATTATTGTATTTAGTTAGATTGGACTAAAGCTAAGCATCCAATGTCTTGTTTAAATTTTCCAGGTTGTTAATGATAACTTTGATTAGACCAGTTTAATATTTTAAACACTGTTAGTAGTAATGTTAACAACAAGTAATTCTTCAATTTCAGTTCCTTCATTCAGCTACTCTCTCTTCTAGCTTTCTTGCACTCCTTTATTATTGCTCCCCTGCAATTTTTTTTCTTTTTAAAGTTTATTCAAAAAAAAAAAAAGGAACAATTATGGTTGGTTTATCTGACATTCCATGTGTGGGAAAAATTGTTGATAGAATATCCGATGCCATGGTTGATCCGTTGTTTCGTGCATTCAATTATATGTTTTGTTACAAGGACCATGTTAACATTCTCAATTCTGAAATCGAGAAAGTTAAGATTGAGGAGGTCAGGGTTTCCAGGAAAGCTGTTGCAGCAACAGCTGATGGTAAAATAATCTATGATCATGTTTTGAAGTGGCAAAAAGATGTGGAACAAATCCAGGAGAGTGCCAAAGAGTTTGAGGAAAGATACAAAAACAGATCTTCATGGAGGTGCATCCGGTGTCTGCCAATTCCTAAACCAGTCTCCCGTTTTCGACTGGGTAGGGAGGCAGTACACAAGGCCAAGAAAGTAACTGAACTTTCTAATTCCGCAAAGGATCTCCTCGCTAATGATGTTGCATGTCTTCCCCCAGTTGAGAATCTACCCACAACTGTTAATGCATTTCTAGATTTTGAATCCAGAAAAGATGCTTATGAGAAGCTCTGGGAAACACTAGTAAGTGATGGTGGTCCTGCAATTCTTGGCATCTATGGAATGCCGGGTGTTGGAAAAACTCGAATGATGGAACAAATTTGGCAAGAAGCCAAGGAGAAAAAGATCTTTGACAAGGTAGCACGGGCAGATGTGGGCAGTGAAGAATTGGATGTGATAAAGCTACAGAATCAGATTGCGGGCCATCTAGATTGCCATTTTGAGTCAGAAGATAATAAGCTGCAACCAGCTAATCAACTGAAATATAGTTTAAAGAATGGAGGAAAGATCCTCATCATATTAGAGACGATGTATGGAAATATGTTCCTGCAGATGAAATTATTGGAACTTCATTTGCTGATGGTCGCAGTTCCAACGGTTCAAAGATCCTCTTGACATCACGAGAGAAATATGTATGCCTGGATAACAATTGCAAACATCCAGTCGAGATCACAACCCTGACAACTGTTGAAGCATGGGATTTATTCAAGTACACAGTCGGCAGAGATAGAATTGACTCTCTGCAGGATGAGTCGCTGGTAAAGGAAGTGTGTAATAAATGTGCTGGTTTACCACTCCTGATTTCGGCGGTTGGTAAAGCACTGAAATGCAGACCTCACGATTCATGGAAGGATACACTTTACCAACTTGAGAAGGGCAAAGTTGAGAAAATTGCTGGAAAATTGAGTATCGATAGATTACCTGATGATGCAAAGTCGTGTCTTTTTTTGTGTTCCTTGTATCCTGAAGATGCTGTCATTCGTATTAGAGAACTGATCGTGTTGGCAACAGGCACCCAGCTTGTACCTGATGGGGAATCTAGAGTTTGGACTGTGGTTGATATTCTCAGATCATCTTCTTTGTTGCTTGACTGTTGGGAAGCTCATACAAATAAACTGCATGACCTTATCAGAGACGTAGCTAGATCCATAGCTGTCAGAGACCCGAAATATGCATTTTCAATTGTAAGATGTGGCTCGAGGTTGCCAGATCGTGCTGATTATTGCACTCGGAAATTATTATATTTACATTTGGAGATGGATATATTGGAAATATTACTACGACTACGAATTGTCCAGCTAAGATCATACATCCACCTCCTCCAGATTGATCTACATGTACACATCAGCATGCTATTTATAGGAAGTTAGTTACACAGAAATAGAAAGTTGTTAGACTACTACTTGTATATAACCTAGAGCTATATTCTGTATTAGTTAGTTGTCATTTACACAGTTTTATCATTGTCTTCCTCACATTGTAAGTTTAGAACTCTCTCTGTAAATAACAATGGTTTTAATGGAGGTTTACATTGATGCTCACTGATTCATAACAGAATATATGTGAATGAGTTAGTTTAACAAGATTATCATGGTATCAGAGAATTACGGTGCGATCGGTGCTGATTCTTGAAGCAAATTGTGTGTTTTGTTGCGATTTTTACAGATCGGTGTTTGTCTTCGTCTCCGGTTGTCATCTCCGGTTTTAATCAGTAATTTCCGGTGACGTTTCACAGCATCTTTTCAGGTTCTTCATTTTTTTCGAGTTATAGACTTTGTCAATCGATTTGTTGAAGATTGTTGTTGTTTTCTGGTTAATCGTGATCACGATTTTCTTGTTATCGTTATCATTTTCTTTGATCGATAGACTTATCGTTCTTTTGCTCCGATCTTTAATTTCTGAATTGATCTGAACTTACAGTCATCATTTCTCTGAGTTGATTTGATATGTCTACTTCAAATACAACTAATCTTGATTCTTCGAGTGTGTACTACATTCATCCTTCAGATGCTAGTACAACACAATTAGTATCTGTTAAGTTCAATGGTACAAACTATAATAACTGGAAACGATCGATGATGCTTACACTATCAGCTAAAAATAAGTTAGGATTCGTTAATGGCACGATCTTAACACCAGAAACTACTTCAACTGATTTTAATGCTTGGGAAAGATGCAATGCTTTGGTTACTTCTTGGCTTCTGTTCAATCTTGATGAAACGATTGCTAGAAGTGTGTTGTTCTTGAAAAGTGCTAGAGCGATATGGAAAGATCTTGAGGATCGTTTTGGTTGTACTTCAATCACAGAGCTGTTTTCTCTTGAGAATCAATTGGCAGAAATATCTCAAGGAAATCAGAGTGTTTCTGAATTTTATACTAAGGTCAAAACTGTTTGGGATAGTATTGATGACATTTCAGTTTTACCTGTATGTTCTTGTGGAAAATGCACCTGTGAATTAGGTGCAAAGTTTCAAGCTAAACAGCAAGAACAAAGACTTCTACAATTCTTGCTTAAGTTGAATGACAAGTATGGTGCTGTCAGAGCACATATCATGATGATGCAACCTTTGCCTTCAGTGTCACAAGCTTATCGTTTGGTTGCTCAAGAAGAGACTCATAAAGAAATCTCTCAGATCACTACTCAAACTGAAAATATGGCATTCTTTGCAGACAAGAAACAGTTTAATTCTCATTTTCAGAAGCAGTCAAACAATGCTTATACTCACTCTTTTGGAAATAATGCTTTCAGACCACAGAATGTTAACTCTGGAGTAAAAAGACCTCCAAAACCTGGTTCCAATTATTTTTGTACTCATTGTAAAGTGCAGGGTCACAGTGTTGATAGGTGCTTCAAAATTCATGGATATCCACCAGGTTTTAAAGGATTTAAAGATAAGAAAGCTATGGTTTCAAGTGCTTCTGTTACTGATGCTATATCAGATTCTTCACAGTCAACCACAGAATCTGGCACTCAAATATCTTTGGATCAGTATAATCATCTTCTGGATTTGATCAATAAGCAGTCTCAACAACAACCTTCTGTGGAAACCAATTCTGGCTATGCAATGTTGGCAGGTAATATCTGTTTACTAACTACTAGCTGTCAAAATTGGTTAGTAGACAGTGGAGCAACTGACCACATTTGTCCAGATATTACTAAATTTGTTACTCATCAACCAGTGTCTAAGCCTACACATATTACCATACCTGATGGTAGTAAAATTTCTGTTTTGAACACTGGATCAGTATCTTTGAATGAACATATTACTTTACACAATGTTTTACATGTGCCTGATTTTCAATTTCAGTTGATATCAGTACATAAACTTTGTAAAGATATGACATGCAAGATTGTTTTCACTGATACAACTTGCTATATTCAGGACCATTTTCAGAAAGAACCACCAATTGTTCTTGGTAATCTCAGGACTGGATTGTATACTGTTGACATTCAGAATGCTACTCCTTCTCCTTCAGTTGCTGTTCAACATACCTGTAATCATTCCTGTTTTTCTGCTCTTAGTGAAGCAAAATTGTGGCATTTAAGGATGGGGCATATGCCATTTTCTCAACTAAAAATCTTGCAACCTCAGTGTGATGTCAAAACTTGTCAAGAACAATTCATTTGCCAGATTTGTCCTCTATCAAGACAATGCAGAGCTCCATTTCCTCATAGTAGTATCAAAACCAAGAAAGTGCTAGAATTACTCCATATAGACATTTGGGGTCCTTACAAAGTGAAAACTCATTCCAATTGTAATATGTTCTTAACAATTGTTGATGACTATAGTAGATATACTTGGGTACATTTACTCAAGCATAAATCTGATGTAGCCATTGTTTTTGAGAATTTTGTGAGCTATGCAGAGAATCAATTTCGTTCTAAAGTTCTTTGTGTCAGGTCAGATAATGCTCTTGAATTGACAGAAGGTTCATTAAAATCTTTTTATCTGAAGAAAGGTATTATAAATCAGACAACATGTAGTCACACTCCTCAGCAGAATGGTGTTGTAGAACGCAAACATAGGCATTTACTGGAGACTGCTCGAGCCTTATTATTTCAGTCAAAAATACCAGCTAGATTTTGGGGAGAATGCATACTCTGTGCCACATATATAATCAACAGAATGCCTTTAAGCAGTATAGGTAATTCTACACCCTACTTCAAACTTCATGCTGCTGATTCTTCTTTAGATCATATAAGAACATTTGGTTGTTTATGTTATGTGGCTACTACAAAACCTCATCGAACCAAGTTTGATCCTAGATCAATACCTGGTGTTTTCTTAGGCTATGCACCAGCTCAAAAAGGATATAAAATTCTCAATCTCATCACTTCTGAATTGTTAGTTTCCAGAGATGTGTTATTTTTTGAAAATCATTTTCCATTTCATCTCATAACTAACAATTCTACTCCTCATCATAATGCCATATTTCTTCCTAATATTACTTCAAATTCTGCAGATGACTTTGATAACATTTATCCTCAAACTTTTTCCAATTCACCACCACTTAATTCAACTGATCATGTCTCACCACCTCCTAGTCCACCAAGTACATTTAATTCACCTGCTTCTTCAAGTCCTTCTGATTCATCTAGTTCAGATTCCATTTCAAATAATTCTTCACATTCTACTTCACAAATTACTGATATTAGTATTCCACTCAGACATTCAAATCGAAGTAGAAATCCTCCATCTTATCTCAGAGATTATCAATGTCATATCAGTACAATGTCAACTGCTCCTACTTGGTGTCAATCTGTAGCTTATGATAATTTTCATTCTTCCCATAAAGCTTTACTCTCCAATATTTGTAATATTTCTGAGCCATTATCCTATAAAGAAGCTGCAATGAATCCTTTATGGGTAGAAGCCATGAACAAAGAAATTAAAGCCCTTGCTGACAATAAAACTTGGGATCTTGTACCATTACCTCCTGGAAAGAAGGCTATCGGTTGTCGATGGGTTTTCAAAGTAAAATTAAAATCTGATGGTTCCCTTGAAAGGTGCAAAGCACGTTTAGTAGCCAAGGGCTACAATCAAAAGTATGGGATTGATTTTGAAGAAACATTCTCACCTGTTGTAAAAATGAATACAGTTCGATGTTTAATTGCTTTAGCTGCCAGCAGAAAATGGGATTTATACCAATTAGACGTCAACAATGCTTTCTTACATGGTGATTTAAGTGAAGAGGTCTATATGACAGTTCCTGAAGGTATTTTTGCTCCACCAAATTTTGTTTGTAGACTAAGAAAGTCTCTCTATGGCTTACGACAGGCTTCCAGAAAATGGTTTGAAAAACTAGTAAGTGAACTGTTGGATCAAGGTTTTGTTCAATCAAAGAACGATTATAGTCTTTTTATAAAGAAATCAGGTGATCGTATTACTATTATGGCTGTGTATGTCGATGACATCATAGTTACTGGAAATGATTTCCCTACTATATCTCATATCAAGGCCCATTTGGATACTGTTTTTAGCATCAAAGATTTGGGTAAACTTCATTACTTTCTTGGCATTGAAGTTGGTTATTATACTTCTGGAATTACACTTACTCAGCATAAGTTTACAAAAGAGTTATTACAAGACTGTACTGTTGATCTTTCAAAACCAGCTTCCACACCATTGCCTCTTACTCTTAAACTTACAGCAGATGAAGGTTCTTTGTTTTCTGATCCAGAACAATACAGGTCCTTGGTTGGTAAATTGAACTATTTAACCAATACTCGACCTGATTTGAACTATGCAGTACAAATTCTCAGTCAGTTTATGCATAAACCTCGTATTTCTCATTTTGAGGCTCTTTCTCATACTTTGAGATATCTTAACCATACTTCTGGTCAAGGTATTTTACTTAAGGCATCAGATACTTTGACACTCCAGGCTTATTCAGATTCTGATTGGGCTTCTTGCCCAGATTCCAGACGATCAATAACTGGTTACATTCTTTTATTTGGTCAGTCACCAATTGCTTGGAAATCAAAAAAACAAACTACAGTTTCCAGATCATCTTCTGAGGCTGAATACAGAGCCATGGCAGCTGCTGCTTCTGAAGTCACTTGGACAGTACGATTACTTGAAGAACTTGGAGTCCAAAATCTGAAACCAGTCACTCTACATTGTGACAATCAATCTGCCCTTCACATTGCTCGAAATCCAGTTTTCCATGAGCGTACTAAGCATATTGAGATTGATTGCCATTTCACTCGAGATAAGGTTTTAGAAGGTCTTTTACAGTTGACATATCTTCCTACACAGAATCAAATAGCAGACATTTTCACTAAGATTCTTCCTTCACCACAGTTCAACATGTTGCTTTCCAAGTTGGGATTGTCTTCTACACCTCCCAACTTGAGGGGGGGTATTGGAAATATTACTACGACTACGAATTGTCCAGCTAAGATCATACATCCACCTCCTCCAGATTGATCTACATGTACACATCAGCATGCTATTTATAGGAAGTTAGTTACACAGAAATAGAAAGTTGTTAGACTACTACTTGTATATAACCTAGAGCTATATTCTGTATTAGTTAGTTGTCATTTACACAGTTTTATCATTGTCTTCCTCACATTGTAAGTTTAGAACTCTCTCTGTAAATAACAATGGTTTTAATGGAGGTTTACATTGATGCTCACTGATTCATAACAGAATATATGTGAATGAGTTAGTTTAACAAGATTATCAGGATAACATATGTTTTCCTGATGATTTGGTGTGCCCAAACCTGCATAACTTGTGGCTACAATGCAACCTACATAAACAACAAATCTCAGGTGGCTTCGTGGGTATGTTTGGGAGTCTCAGATATTTATGGATCCAAGGTCCCAATCAGGTTTGTCAACGCTTGAAGCTGAAGTTCTCTCTACAACCCTTGGTTAAACTCTTGACGCTCATTTTAGACAAATGCGACATTTCCCAGACAAATAGTAGTTTTTTTCCTGAAAATCTGGGAACTCTTTGCATGTGGAATTGTGAGCTCCCAGTGCCCCTGGGTCTACCAAACTTGAAAGATCTCAGAAAGCTAGAGATCCAGGGGTGGAGTTTCTCTAACATGCAGTTGGTGGCAAATACCATATCGAGTATGCCCAATCTGGAAGAATTGCATATACCAGACGGATTTAAAAATCGAGACGATGAGTCTGAAATAAGGCCGGCACCGATTTTGGGGGAGATTAGCAAATTGACCGGACTACAAAGTTTGAAGATGTTCTTTATCAGGGACTCTGAGTGTTTTCAAGATACAAATATATTTGGCAATTTACTTAAATTTGATATATCTGTGGGTGACGAACTGTCTATGAATCGTCTTCAGTATTCAAATGCTTTTGTTAAAAGATCGATTGAGCTGAAAGGGGGCAATCATTTAGAATTAAAAGGCATGAATGGTCTGATTGAGAGGGCTGAAATAGTGAAATTGAATAGCACCCATGTTAATGTGAGTAACATATACAATACTAACAGGGAAGCATTTGCAGATCTGAGATTCTTTGACATGAAAAATTGTAACAATGTTGAGTATCTAGCAAGGGGTGGGATTCTTGTTTTGTTAAACAAGAAGCTCATGCTGCCATACACATTCAATTATTATACCAGTACTTACTAACGCAATTAAGTTGATCATTTACATCCCACTATGCTCTATATTTTAAGCTGCGAATTAATAAAAAATATTACTCCCTTCATGATGGCTCCATCTCATATTATGTGTCCTCTTTGCAAATTTCACACATATTAAGAATACTTAAATATCCCCATCTAATCAGATAACTATGCAACTATATTCTCATAATTAGACTTGGGATTCACCGTCATTAATTACTCCACAAGACTTACTCTTGCTTTATTAATCTCCAAGAGTATAAAAACTTCTATTAGTTTATTAGTCAACTATTGAAAATATAAAATGAAAGACTTTTTGCATTGGATAACAAACAAGACACATAAAATGAGATATTTTTTTTTTCAAATAGGACACATAATATGAAATGGAGGGAGTAACACCTACGAATGTTGATTCTATATTTATTACAGTAAATGGGGGTATGTACTATGTATGATTCTTTAAATAGCTAGTTGGATTCTACCTCCTAATATACTCCCTCTGTCCCATCCATTTCTTTACAATTTCCTTTTTGGGTCGTTCCACCATTTCTTTACATTACCCAAAATAGTAAGTTTTAACACTATTACACCCACTACTTCACTTATTTTAACAATACTTTACACTATTTCACCCACTACTTAACTTATTTTAACAATAAAATCACTATTACACCCACCACTTCACTTATTTTAACAATAAAATCACTATTACACCCACTACCTCATTTATTTTAACAATATTACACCCACTATCCTTGACCTCCGTGCCCAGCCGCCATGTAAAGAACTGGCTGGGACGGAGGGAGTAACAATTAAGGGCATTTATAAGGAGAAAATTTGCCCACCAACATTTGCCTAATTTTTCAAATGAAAGAGAGAAAATATTTAAATTCCAACGATTGCACATATGTTTGGTTCCACTTTTGTGATGTGTAGATGTAAAACACAAACTTTTCCCGATTCGAGCAGACATATCTATATATATTATAATGCCTGGAGATCGAAAATGCACCAGAACAGTTCAAGATATTTTTCTTGAATTTTCATTTTTTTGATTTTTTTATTAAAATTCTTTTCTTGCATTAAATAGCTATTAATGACATTTTAATTAGTCATTAATTACACCTATTAAACATATATTAAATTTACTCTATTTAATTTGTTTAAAAATTAACAAACTTTAGTTGAACATTATAGTTATTTTTTCAATATTAATTATATATAGTTATGTTTATTTTTAGTTAAAATGACGAATAACAATTGTTTATATTGCGTTATTTTTTATTCCCTATTCAAGATCACTATAATTTCTTTTCGGATGATCATAGGGTACACGACCTTAACTTCTCAAGCAATTTTTATTATCAATAATTGTGAAAATCGTAATAAATTATGGAAGTACAAGATATTTATTTAATATCTGGAATTGTATACAAACAATACAGATAGATTTTCAATTTTGCACATGAATAAATGATACATGAGTTATGATCAAATCGATTAAATTTAACAAATCCAGTCATTTATCGCAAGATAAAATTGATAAAAAAAAAGCTATACACTCATTGTTTCCTTATATTGTGTGGAAATAATTTTTTATTGTAATTAAACAAATTCTTATACTATTATTGAATATGTATATTATGAGAGGACTGCCGATTTTTTTTTTTTTTGAAACATACTGATTCAATTCATTCAAAACGAAACATCATAGGAAAGAGCCTCCAACAAACACGTAGGAGGAGACGTGAACACATTATAGGAATTAACTAAACAAGGGATTCTAGCTACCTCGTGAGCTACCCTGTTAGCATTTTTCCGGATAAAAACAACTGAAACTCTATGTAGACTATTAAGAAGCTGTTTGCAATCTTCAATAATCTCTCCCTTCTCCAAGTAGTTCATAGTTTGTCCTCGAATGGCATTAACAGTGAGTTGGGAATCCGATTCAACTATTACTTCCTCATCTTGCTTTCGTAGTTCTTTGATCCATGATAGAGCTTCACGTACACCTACACCATGATAGAGCTTCACGTACACCTACAGCCTCCGCTTCAACTACTGAAACTTCACCCCAGAACTTCTGATTTTTGGCTGTCATGAATGTACCCTCATTATTCCTCATCACCATGCCTACTGAGAATTCATTGCTTCCTGGATAGACAGAAGCATCAACGTTTATCTTTACCACCCCAGTTACAGGAACTTGCCACCTTGATTCTGCTTTTCGACCTGATCTTCTATCATCTGTATTTTTCTGATTATCACTTTCATTTTTCTTTCTCGCTTGAGTCCATTCTGTTTGCACCTGAAAGCTACTATCCATAGCAAAAGCTGGTGTGACTATCTTGCCCTCCCAAACCTTCTTATTCCTCCAGTGCCAAATACCCCACAAGATCACACAAATTTTAATCTTCTCTTTGTTTGTGGCAGAGCTAAGCTTTTGAAGCAGCCAGTCCGGAGCAAATTCTGCTTGACTCCAATCATACATTAAGCCAACATGGTTTCAACATCCCACAGCAAAGCTACAGTCATAAAACAAGTGTGACATATGTTCAATATCAACTGTGCACATAGGACAAGTAATGGGCACTCTAACTCCTTTATAGCTTAGTCTTCTGCGTACTGGAATAGCATTTCTGCAAAACCGCCATACAAAGACTTTGATTTTGTGAGGTAATTTCAGATGCCAGATACTCTTCCATCCCGTGCATTGTGGAACCACATTAGTGCCAAAGTGAGAATCATACCAAAAGCGGTAAGCATGTTTAGCAGTATACACACCATTATTCGAATTAGCCCACACCATTATTCGAATTAGCCCACACCATTCTATCAATCACTGTACGCTGTGGAATGGGCTGCATTAAGATTGCATCTGCATCTTCCTGTAAGAAATTCCTCTGAATGAAGTTTGTATTCCATTTCTTTTCTCCTGGCAAGAATAAATTAGCTACCTTTTCATCCCTTCCTGCATAAAACTGAGTTTGCTCTACCTGAAAGTTCACCTTATTCCGCAGCCATGGATCCTGAGTTGCTACAATATCATTTCCATCACCCAACACCCACCTGAACCCTTTACTTAATTCCTCCTTTGCAGTCCATATTCCTGCCCAAATAAAGCTTGATCCTTGCCCTTTAGCTGCTTTCAACACATGAGTATGAGGGAAATACCTTTCTTTGAATACTCTTGTAACAAGTGAGTTCGGATTTTGCATAAAATTCCAAATATGCTTCCCAAGTAAAGCAATGTTGAAACCATGTAAATTCCTAAAGCCCAATCCCCCCTTACTCTTCGCATAGCTCATATTATTCCAAGAAAGCCAGTTCATCCCTTTTTGATTGTCCCATCTACCTGTTCTCCACCAGTAGTTATTATACATCTGCTCAAGCTCATTACAAAGAGATATAGGCAGCAAAAAACATGACATACTATAGGATGAAATTGCTTGGGCTACATTCCTTATTAGCACTGTTTTACCTCCTTGAGACATTGGTTTAGCCTGCCACCCTTGAATCTTTTTACTTGCCTTCTCTTTCAGGTAATTAAAAACTCTTCTCTTTGATCGCCCCACTAACGATGGCAAGCCAAGGTACATCGTATTTGTAATGCCATTATGCACCTCTAGAATCTGTGAAATTTCCCTCTGCTTGTCATCCTTGACATTTGCACTAAAAAACACCCCCGACTTCTGAAAGTTGACAGATTGTCCTGAATACTTCTCATAATCGATTAGCAGTTTCTTGATACTTCTTGCCTCCTCACTCGTAGCTCGAAAAAACAAGAAACTATCATCAGCGAACAAGAGATGAGAGATCGTTGGTGCTGTTGGGCTAATTTGACAAGGGATGGCAAAAAAACCCGATCCGACGGATACCCGATCCGATCCGATCCATTTGGGTCTACCCGAACCCGATTTTTTGGATTTGGATTTGGATTTAGATCTTATTTTTGGACCCGAAAGAGTTTGGATCTGGATCTGGATCTTAGGTAACCCGATCCGATACCCGACCCGAAACCCGAAACCCGATCAAAACCCGATCCGAACCCGAAACCCGATATATATATATATATATATATATATATATATATATATATATATATATATATATATATATACACACACATTTACATACATTTAATATTTATTATTATTTAATATATCATTTTATATATTTGAGATACATATCAAATAAATATACAAAATGATCACATATATATATATATCCACAATTTTGATTTATTTATTCGAATCACAATCTTATTTTTTTTTATTGAAATTCTAATATATTTATATAAATACATATATATAATCTTTATTTTATTATCATTTTTAAATTTTATTTATAATATTCTATATTTTTTATGCAACTATAATATTTTTATATTTAAAATTTTAAATATATTTTTTCTTTTATGTTTTGCTTAATGTGATTATTTTAATTTTTGAATTTTGAATTTTGAATTAAAAACCCGATTTAGACCCGAATCCGATCCGAAACCCGATAAAACCCGAAGATTTGGATTTGGATCTTGATTTTCAAACCCGGATCCAGACCCGATCCGATCCGAAAACTTTGGATTTGGATTTGGATTTGACCAAACCCGATCCGACCCGACCCGTTGCCATCCCTATTTGACATCCATGAATCATATCATTACTAGACGCATCATCAATCGCATTAGAAAGTCCTTCAACACACAGTAGGAATAAATACGGGGAGAGTGGGTCTCCCTGTCTCAACCCTTTCCTAGGCACAACTGGACCAACAAGTGAGCCATTTAGACTGAAATTATAACTAACTGTTTTGACACATAGCATCTTCCAGTCTATCCATTGATCACAAAATCCCATAGCTTGCATTCGCCTTCTCAAGAACGACCAGTTAACTCTGTCATATGCCTTGCTAATGTCTAATTTCAGAGCAACTTCCCCTACTCTTCCATGCTTTTTACGAGACATATGATGAATCATCTCAAAAGCTATTAGCACATTATCTGTTATACCTCTGTTCTTGATAAATGCAGATTGGTTCTCCGATATTAGAGATGGAAGCACCTCCTGCAGTCTGTTGGCCAATACTTTTGCCATAATTCGATAAAGGACATTGCATAAGGCAATAGGTCGTAAATCTCTCATGCTAGATGCGTTCTCTTTTTTCGGAATTAGAACCACATTTGTACTATTGAGATCTCCAGGAAAATTCTTTGCTCTAAGCCACTGTGTGCATTGTTGAAACACCTCCTTTCCCATCACTTTCCAAAAACTCTGAAAAAATGCTGGGTTTAGACCGTCAGGGCCCCCAGCTTTGTCTGGGTGCATTTGTTTTAATGTTGTAGTGAATTCCTCCAATGTAAACTCCTCAGTTAGTTTACGATTCTGTTCAGCAGACATCATTCTATGACTATCAGAAACTGTCAAATTAGTTACCCCTTCATCCTCAGTAAACAGCTCTGCAAAATACTCGCGAACAACTTCACACATCCCACCATGGTCCTCGACTGTTTCTCCAGCATCATTAGTTAAGAAGGCAATTTTATTTGCCTTTTTCTTTGCAGAGGTAGAGGCATGAAAGAACCGAGTGTTATCATCACCCTCTCGAAGCCAAAACAACTTAGCACGTTGCTTCCAATAGGTCTCTTCCTGCCATAAAAGTACATTTAACTGTTCCTTTTCACTTAGATATTTCTTCACACTCTCAGCATCCACACAATCCACGAGCTTCTCTAGCTTTGCCTTGTGTTCTCGTATCTTCTCTCTAAACTTGTGAAAGAAGGATCTACCCCATCTAGCCATAAATGAAGTGATCTCCACAATTTTTGGAAGTAGATGTATTACTGGAATCGACCTCCAAATCTCAGAAACTTCTTGAACAAAATTCGGTTCTTTTAACCAGATGTTTTCAAAACGGAATCGAAACTCCCTTTTTGATATTTCAGCATTCAAAAGCTCCAGAATAATTGGCTCATGATCAGATACTGGTGCATGAACAATTCTCAAACTGTTTGCTGGGAATTTAGCCAGCCAACTCGCATTAGCAAAACCACGATCTAACTTTTCTCTTTCCCAAGCATTTGTACCTCGACCTCGTTCCCACGTAAACTTCCCACCTCCTAAATTTATCTCAGACAACTGACACTCTTCGATGACATTACGAAAGCCATCAAGAAGATATTGAGGATGTGTAGTCGTACCTTTTTTATCTGAGGCGAAAAGAAGGTCATTGAAGTCTCCCCATATACATCAAGGGACATTGGATATGTTTGCCAGTCTATTTATTAAACTCCAGGATTCTCTACATCTTGTACGCTCTAGGTATCCATAATAGCATGAAAGACGCCATGACACAACATCATTATCCATAAACAACATGTCAATATGGTGATTAGAGTAACCAGCCACCTGACATTGTGCAGCTTGTTTCCAAAGAACAGCCAACCCTCCACTACGTCCTACTCTATCCACTGAAAAACAATGATCAAATCCAAACTTAACTCGAAACTCTTCAATCCTATTAGCAAAAGAAATTGTCTCTATTAAAAACAAGAAAATGGGTTTGTGATCCCTTATAAGGTCTCCAAGTGCACGAACTGTACGAGGATTCCCAAGCCCTCGACAGTTCCAACTGATGTGACTCATTGCTGCTGGCTAGCTTGCGTAGCAAGCTTAGCCAATAAATTTGAAGAGGTCCCAGCACAATCAACATTAGAAAGATTAGGGTCCTTGGTTGAGTTATCTGATTTTTGTGTTTGCACTGCCATAACGTGGGCTTCTATTCTCTGTCTCTTTCTTTCCTCCAAGTTTAGCCCATATAATTCTTCCAAATCCAGCCCACTACTATTAGTTGAATTTGAATTTCCCGCTTTAGCTGTCATATTATTCCCAAATTCACTCCCATATCCCTGATTGTCAGTTGAAACATTCAACTTATCCCTTGGATCACGCATATCAGTTACTGGACGTGTGAAATTAGTTGTTTGAAAATCCTGATTTTTAGCATCGTGATTATCCATCCCGTTCTGCCGCCCCCAGTCACCGTCACCATCCCCCCGGAGCCATTTGCTTGTACTACCTCCTGCATTTCTTCGTGGTGGAGCGCGTAACCACTGTCCTCATTCCTTAGTAATTGCTCCATCATTAATCTCCAGCTTCTTCCTATAGAATCGCTCTATATGTGACAGTAAACCACATATAAAGCAAAAGTCCCCCAGTTTCTCATACTTGCAGTTAACCACAACTTCTGTTCTATCTTTTTTCACTATCTTCTTCTTTCTTTTGAGAGGCTTTCGAACATCTATACGGATTCTTAGTCGCATAAACTCTCGCCATATGCTTGAATTGTTTTTTGTATCATATTGCAAGAATGTACCAAAAAAGTTCCCCAGTTGCTTACCCACCATTTCTGTCATATAGCCTACCGGAAGTCCATGGATTTGTATCCAAAAATCCACTTCATTCAATGAGACCTTGACAGGATCCTCTCCCATTTTTATTATGTTCATCACCAAAAGCGCACCATCGAATGTCCAAGGACCATTATTAAGCACCCAATTCATATCATCTTTATGGTAGAATTGAAACAAGAAAATCCCTGGCTTAAGATTTTTGATGTTGATGCCCATTGCAGGTTTCCACAAATCTGCAAGCTTTGTCTTCATTGCCCGAACATTAATTTTCTTCTCAGTCAAAAAGCGCCCTGCCATACACAATTCAAACCTGTTACATTCCTCCTCCACTCCTTCGTTGAAGATTAATTCCTCATTCTCTTCATTTTCAATATTCAGATCCTCCAACTGCATCTCTATGTCTCCCATTGTTGCCATGATACCACGGCCTCCCACAATTCTATGGTTTAGAAAGGAGAGAAAACAATCAACGACTCTCACATACAAAAGGAGAGAATAAAATAAGGGTTGTCGATTTTAAAAAACATTATTAACCAACTTCTCAAGTAATCTTTATTATCAATGATTGTGGAATCGTAGTAAATTATGGAATTACATGGATCTTTACTTAATATCTGAAATTTGTAAACAAATCATGCGCATACACACATGAGTTATGACCAAACTAATTAAATTGAACAAACTCAACCATTTTATCGGAAGATTAAATTGATAAAAAAATCATATCCCCATTGTTTCATTATATTGTGTCAAAATAAATTAATATTCAAATTAAATAAATTCTTAAACTATTATTAAACATGTATATTATGAGAGGGGTGTCGGTTTTAAAAAACGTTATTAAGTTGTATTCAATATTTGTAACTTCTGATTGTAAATATTACGTTCATATCGTAATTTTTATTTTTATATGTTTGTGATGTTTTTAAGATTATCAAAATTTTAGATATATATATATATATATATATATATATATAATGAAAATATTCTTCCAATTAATAATTCATGTAAATTATTTTTAAATTAATTTTTAATAGAAAATTCATAAGAGACCAATCAATTTTTAAGAATAATAGAAATTAATTTATCTATTACAGTACTTTTATATAAAAATTTATTATAATAGCAGGAACTGGAGAGACTTGCACTCGGAAGCTTAAAAATATTTTTCTTGAATTTTCACATTTTTATTTTTTATTAAAATAATTTTCTTGCATTTAAATAATAATTAATTATACCTATTAAATATATATTAAATACACTTTATTTCATATTTAATATAAAAGTTTTACAAATTTATTAGAACATTATTATTATTATTATTTTATTATAAAATATTAATGATTTATATAAAAATACCATTATTTTAATTTAAAACAATAAAATAAAATAATTTTTATCGTCATTTCTAATCCTTATTCAAAATCATTGCAATTTGTTTGGCAATAATTAATAGACAATTTTAACTTTTCGATAAATTCGTAATCAATGATCGTGAGAATCATGATAAGATACATAAGTATATATATATATTTCGATTAACATCCAAAATTTAAATAAAAGTAATATCGTAGAATTTACATTTATACCTGAACAAATTATACACGGGGTGTGACCAACTCGATTAAATTGAATCAAGTGGACCCTTTTTTCGTCAATTAAATCAATAAAAAAATTACTCATTTGTTGTTTGATTATTTTGTGTTGGAAAAATTAATATTCTAATTAAACACATTCTTATACTATTACTAATCAATTAATCATGCATGTATGTTATGAGATGGGAGACGGTGTTTAAAATCGTTAATTAGTTATATTTAATATTTACAAATTTTTATTATAGGAATTATGTTGACATTGTAGTTTGGTATGGAGAAAAGTAAAAGGTGTTTAAGGAGTTGATTTTTGCTATTTTAAACAAATTCTCACTTTTTGAACATTAAGTAAGGGTGTTATAAAACGAGCATCGGCTTTAAAAACAATTATATGTACAAATTTATTATAAAATTTAATAAAAGAATATTAGAATATATGAGTATCACTTTGATGTGTTCATGAATTTAATTTTAATGTTACAAACGAAACTGTTCTTATAAAATGCTCTAAAAAATTAATTAAATGTAGAGATACGGGTGTCGAATCACTCCAAAAAAACATGAACCATGACTTACAATATACATTTGAATTTTGCTTTTTTCGTCATAAAACCAAATATATCGACAAGTGAAATCAATCACAGCTCTCATCACATTTACGTACCTTCTAATTCTTTTCATCCTACAATCAATTTTACTAACAAATAATTTAATAACAAATTAAGGAATCATGTCTTTTATGATGTCATCGACAATAGAAAAGATTCACAAATGTTATTTTTACTTATTCAATGTCAAACTTTGCAAATGTTTGTCAATATTGGATTTCAAAAGCATTTTTTATGCGACAAAATAGGTTCGTCAATATCTTCAAAATTATTATTATTATTAATATTCAAGAATTTAACTGAAACATGTTTTTTTCACCTAATTCTTTTCTCTTTAATTTTTAAACATTCAAATTTAATTACATTTCACATAATTTTTAATTTATCATATTAACTTTCAAATAATAAAATTTAACAAACAATAATGTTATGTGTATAATTTTTAAAAATATTTTCGTGTCGCGCGTAGCGCGGCTTTGTTACCTAGTTGGTTTAATAGTATAAGTTAGAGTTAATTGCAAAATAATGGCCAGATTTTATACTCATTTTCAAAAAAGTGGTCAAATTTTCAATTTTACAAAATGGTGGCCAGACTTGCCATTTTCCTTTCAAACAAGTGGCTGTAGATGATTTTCAGCTTATTTGGCAGGGGTAAAATGGGAAAATATGTTATTTTACTAAAAAATAATGCTAAAAACCCCAAAAATTATCCAAAAAATCCCTAAATTAATATGTGTCACCATATAATTGGTTATATTCGTAATAATAATAATAATGCCCCCTCCATGCATGCACATAAATTGACTAATTAAATCTTGACAACTCATCTTTGTGGATTTTTTGGTGAATTGATGTGCATACATGGGGTCATTATTATTATTATTACGAATATAACCAATCATATGGTGACATATATTAATTTGGGAATTTTTGTGGACAATTTTTGGGATTTCTAGCATTTTTTCCCATTTTACCCCTGCCAAAAAGCTGAAAATCGCCTGTAGCCACCTTTTTGAAAGAAAAAAGGCAAGTCTGACCACCATTTTACAAAATTGAAAATCTGGCCACTTTTTTGAAAATGAGTGTAAAATTTGGCCACCACTTTGAAGTTTACTCTATAAGTTATAAGTTATAAGATCTTCTTTGACACCTTGAAATTTTTGGACAACTAGTGACTTAACCATTGATTTCGTAGGTTCAATTCCCAAACTTGGTTGACTTAATTCTCATTGGATGCGGGAAAATTAACTTGGAAGAGATAGAGCTTGGCAGAGATTATTCCAATTGTCAACTACGGGCACTAGTACTAGGGATGGGCGTCGGGGCACTTCGGGGCCGGGAAGTGCTATCCCCGCCCCCATCCCCGAATTCAAACCCGGTCCCCGTCCCCGGCCCGATCCCCGTCGGGGATTATTTTTCATTCCCCATCCCCGGCCTAAACGGGTAACGGGGATTCCCGCGGGGAATCGGGGAATTTATTTTTTTTAAAAAAATAATATTAAATAATTTTAAACATTAACTAGTGAGCTCAAATGTACTAAATTAAGATAAAAAAAATTACTTAAAGAAACAATTATAAATAACATGGAAATGAAGTTATTAATTAGAAAGAAAAACATACGAAATTAAAACATCATTTTGTTTTCATAAAATTTCCAGGATGAAGTATTGGAAATTCGTTTATATTAATATATGATTATTAATATATATATATATATATATATATATATATATATATATAATGTGGTGAAATCAAGTCGGGTAGTGAAAATCGGGGCGGGGGTCGGGGATCGGGCCGGGGACACATAAAAACCCGGCCCCGGCCCGCTCCTCGATTTTTTTTGAAAATTGTCCCCGCTCCCCGGCCCGTACCCGAAAAAATCCCCGAATCCCCGCCCCGTTCGGTGCGGGGATCGGGCGAGCCGGGACGAATGCCCATCCCTAGGCACTACGCATGAGTTGCTATAACAAAATGCAGTTTTCATGTGACTGGCAACTTCGATTATACAATCTGACAAGTTTGGAATTGACACACTACTATTGGTGGCGTGAGCTTAAATTTCAATGTTTCAAAAGATTAGAGTACCTTGAAATTATACAACCTGGATGCTCTATTCTCTTCTCATTCTCAGCCTTTGAAAGTCTACACCAACTCAAAAGCTTAACAATATCCAGCTGTGACGTACTGGAAGAAATAGTGGAGGTTGTAAGGCGTGAAGAACCTTCGACTGCTACATTCTTTCAGCTAACATCAATTACTCTAATGGATTTGCCAAACCTCAAAAGTTGTTTACACGGTGCAAATTACGAGTGCCATATGCCAGCTTTAGTAGCTGTCTATGTTCAAAATTATGGAATCCCTTCTCTTTACACTTGTTCAGTCATTAGAACTATGCAACAACTAAAATGTTTTAGAGTAAAGAATTGCAGATTGCTGGAAGACATTGTTGAGGATGCAAGGTGTGATTAAACTTCTGAGACAAATGATAAGATTATCACACTCCCTCGACTCCAGTTGATTGAACTTGAGGACTTGCCAAAACTGAAAAGTTTCAGTACAACTTCAAGCTATGCTTTCAGTTTTCCGAGTTTGAGTAGCTTTGAATTACTGAGGTGTCCCCAGATAGAAAAGTTCACTTCTTTGAAAACAAGCACACGAATGGTAGTTTGTAGTGACGGGCACCGTACATATCAAGAAGACCTGAACGACTACATTAGAAAAATGCGCAAAAGAGAAGATAAGAGATTAAGTGACAGTGCTGGAGAATCGAGTTACAGTAATCAAGAACTAGAAACAGAAGCAGAGCAAGTTGGAGAGAAGCCTCGGGAAACTGAGGAGAATGATCAACATTAACAGATCAATCCAGAGCCCATTGGTGGTACGGAACAAACGAAAGTCTCAGACTTGTAGGTTTCTACCACAATCGTCAAAATGTTGGGCCACCTCCGGTTTCTACCATTAATGATCTTCCAGGGATGTTTAAGCATGGCTTTTTTGGCTTAAAGATGGAGCAATTGCATAATCTAGCTAGCAATTTCGGAATAAAAATTTCACAAAGTTCTGCTTATATATATAGGGTCCTACTCCACTACAAACTAAAATTAACTACAAACTAAAAACTAAACACTAATCTAATATTTCAAGCTAATCTAATGACCAAACTAGGGGTACCCCAATACAAAAAATGCTTAAAATAATTGGCTCTATCCAACAAAAAAAAAAATCACTGTTCACGTGATGACGTGACAGTGGATTTCACTGGTTAACGGTGCTTCGCACCTTCTTGTACGGCGCTTCGCGCCTTTATCATTCTAAAGTTGTAAGGAATGGCAATCAATGGTAAAGGCAATAGACGATTGACGGGTGTGTCGAGGGCCTTCGGTCCTCATGACTACCTAACTCATCCGTTTACTGTCTTAAATGCTTCGCATTTCCACGGCAGGGATTTTTTTTTTGGTTGGATAGAGCCAATTATTTTAAGCATCTTTCGTGAAGGTACCCTTGGCGGGAAACTTAGAATAGATGAAATATAATTAATTTAGTGTTAGTTTGTAGTTTGTATTTAAGGATTGGTTTGTATTTGAGCAAAAGCATATATATATATATATACGAGTTGTAATTTTGCTCCACTGGTAACATGCAAATGCGTGATTAAGATCATTTCAATATTTTAACTTGAGTAACTTTGTAGAATATCTGGCCTAAATTACACTGGTAAGTGATCACCTACAAAAAGATAGATCATAGTTAAGAATAAATATAAATATATATTGGGTTGGACTCCATAGCAAACACCTTATATAACAAACAAGAACACCTCATATCTAATAGATCCATTGCCTCTGACGGGGTCACCCAATACAAAAAGTTCTTATTTTTTTACCCTCTATTCATCCATCATCTCAAAAAAAAAAAAAAAAAAAAGTTACTGTTCATGACGATGACGTCATCATGAACAGTAATTTTTTTTTTTTTTTTTGCTAGCTTGATAGAGGGTAAAAAAATAACAACTTTTTGTATTGGGTGCCCCTGGCGGGGCCAAAGGATCTAATAGATTTAAGGTGTTCTTTGTTATTTGTTATATAAGAATGTTCTGTATGGAGCAAAGGCCTATATATATTATGTTAAAATAAATACAATATTAATAATTAAAAGGCCTCAATATAAATAAATATTAATACTAATCAAAACCCCCAAATAATTACTTTCTGATCTGAAAAGCAAATTGTAAGAAGGGGATCAGGAAAATTGGCTGCAAAGAGTGAATATGAAGGAGCTGTCCGAGAAGTGAGTCTGCTTTTTCTTTGCTACACCTAATAATCTAATTATTTTATCAAAATTCTTCCAAAATCCACTCATTCATCTCATTATGTAGTATATTCATACTTTTCAAGTTTAAACCATCGAGTATAAAGTGGAATTAATAATTTTTTTGTTATTTATAAAAATATATATTGATAATACTATGAGTAATATACATTGTTTCACTTAATTTTAGTTTTGTAGTAATATGTAATTTATTAAATGATTTATATTTATACCAATAATTTTAATTTATAAAATTAATTTTGTAATACATCCGATTTTTGACCCGAGTACTTATTTCGAGTATTCTCCGATAAGTCCGAGTACTCATAATTCGTTAGGCACACCGAGTCGATGAGAGTTAAGATTTTTAGAATGTACACATGGACATCCAACCTGTTGGGATTAAACCTGTTTGGTGTGGAAAATCCAAACTCAACTTGGTATCAGCCTAACCTACGATCCTTATTCAACCTTTCCCTCTCACCATGTCTAATCCTTCATCTCCAATCTCTGGTGCTACTGATGCCTCC
Organism: Kitagawia praeruptora; assembly: GCA_037693485.1. NCBI lineage: Eukaryota > Viridiplantae > Streptophyta > Magnoliopsida > Apiales > Apiaceae > Kitagawia > Kitagawia praeruptora. The sequence continues at coordinate 60,042,647 of CM075350.1, forward strand.
ACCACCATTTTCGCTCATTCTCTTACCAAAATCCATCATTTTTTAACTGTTACACTTGACTCCAAGAACTATCTCATGTGGAAGTTTCAGTTTATGCCTTTATTGAAAGGTTATGATCTTATGGGCTACGTTGATGGGACTATTCCATGTCCTCCTCGTACGATCCCCACAACTAGTGCAACTGGTGCAACACCCACTGTCACTACCATTAATCCTGAATACACATCCTGGGTAAAGCAAGATCAAATTCTTCTTGGGTGGTTGCTTTCTTCACTCACTGAACCTGTCCTGGCTCAAGTTGTTGGACTTGAGACATCTACTGATGTATGGAATGCTCTACAACGTCATTTTGCATCAAGCTCTCGATCTCGAATTATGCAGCTTCGTCGGGAACTACAGTTATTGAAAAAAGGTTACAAAACCATGTCAGAGTATTTTTTGTTTACTAAACAACTCAGTGATAATCTTGCAGCTTGTGGGCACGCCATCACTTCTGCCGACTTACAGCAATATATTCTTAGTGGCTTAGATTCTGCCTATGATGCCATCGTCACCACCCTCACAGTTACAAATATTGATATTCCTATGGAAGATTTTCAGGCTCATCTTCTCTCTTTTGATAAGCGTTTGGAGTCTCAAAACAGTATTCTTGGTGTAGTTCCTACGGTAAATGTGGCAAGAACTAGCCCACACAGTTTCAAACGAGCCAACCACACTATTAATCAACCTACTTCACGTCCCTCTCATAACATGCGGAGCAACAACAATCGATATAACAACCAACAAAGGGGTCGAGCATCACCAGTTACACATTTAACTGGTCCTTGTCAACTATGTGGTCGCAAGAATCATCATGTTGTAAATTGTTGGCATCGATTTGACAAAGATTTTTCTCCTTGTGGTACACCTGCACCCACAACCTATGTTGCTACATCTCAGCCTTTCAATGCAACTACTTGGCTTCCGGATAGTGGCGCTACTCATCATGTGACATCAGATTTGAACAACTTGCAATTGTACTCTGACTACGATGGACCAGATCAAATGACTATTGGTAATGGTAATTCTATTCCAGTCACTCATGTTGGTATGTCTAAACTTGAAACCTCATCTCGTTCCTTTAAGCTTAATAATATTTTGCATGTTCCACATATCTCCGCCAATCTACTCTCTGTTGTCCAGTTTTCTAAAGATAATAACGTTTATTTTGAATTTCATCCTTCTTTGTTCTATGTGAAGGATCGTCCAACGGGGAGAACCCTTAATACAATAATACGTATATATTCTAACAAGTGGTACTTCAAGGACAACTTAAGGATGGGTTATATCATTTCAATAATGCAGCTCCAGATCCAGTTACTGGTTCACAAGCCTTTCTTAGTTCAAGTTTTTCTTTGCATTTGTGGCACAGTCGCCTTGGACACCCAATGATGCGAACCGTGCGGTCAATAATTAGTTGTCACTCCTTACCAGTTTCAACGGAAGAAGTTCGTTTCTGTAATTCTTGTTATGTTAGCAAAAGTTGCAAATTATCATTTCCTTTGAGTTCTACAATTGTTCATGAACCACTTGAGCTAGTTGTTTCAGATTTAAAGGGGTTAAACTGATCGTCAATAGATATAAACCTAGTTTTATTGTGTTAATATCGGCACTTGAAATGTCTGTTCTGTCCCTCAGTTTTGTAACGTTTTTTAGCCGATACGTATTCTGACACGGTAAAAGGGCCAAGAGGTACATTTGTGAAGTTCGCGTGGCAAAAAGGAACGAGTTTAAATTTTAGGGCTTTATGGGTATAAGTGTGTAAACTTGAAGGGCCAAAAGGTCAATAACCCATTTCGATATTACTTACTTTTAGTTGATGTGTTTAGCAAGTTTATTTGGGTCTATCCACTGGCAAGAAAGTATGATGCTTTAATTACTTTTGTAAAATTTAAAGCAAAGATTGAAAATTTCCTCAATAAAAAAATCAAAGTTTTCCAGTCTGACAATGGTGGCGAGTTCAAAAAGTTCACGCCATTTTTGGAATCTCATGGAGTGTTTCATCGTTTTTCATGTCCACACACTTCAGAACAAAATGGACTTGCAGAAAGACGACACCGTCACATTGTTGAAATGGGTCGTACTTTGCTAACAAATGCTCATATGCCTCTGTCGTACTGGTCAGAAGCCTTTTTAACATCCTGTTATCTCATAAATCGTCTACCTACTCCACTTTTGAAAAACAAAACTCCTCTTGAGGTCTTGTTTAATCAAATTCCAAATTATGATCATTTACGGGTTTTGGGTTCGTTGTGTTATCCATTCTTACGTCCATATAGTGCACATAAGCTTGATAGTCGATCTCTCCCTTGTGTTTTTATTGGCTATAGTTCTATGCACAAAGGATATTTGTGTCATCACATTTCCACCAACAGGACCTATATCTCCAGGCATGTACGATTTGAGGAGGCAGTGTTCCCATTTCACCAGTCCAGCTCGAGTACCACTTCTTCCCTTGGCAGTTCACATAAAGTTATTTCACCGATTCATGAGGTAACCTTTATTTACTCAAAGTCTGTTTCATTACTCCCATCTAATGCACCCACATCATCACACAACTTGAGCACTGACTTACCAAATCAATTACCAACTATTGATAACGTTCCCTCTATAGTAGATGCCCCAACAACCACTCCTGATGTTCCTTCTTCAACAGATTCACCACCTTTACCTACCACCACACGTCCTCGTGCTATACAACCACCAGAACCATCCCACACCATGGTGACTCATTCAAAGAACAATATTCATAAAAAGAAAATTTTGCTTGCCTCTAAATATCCATTGATCTCTGAAGATCTTTGGGAGCCTACTTATCACTCCCAAGCTATAAAAGATCCAGATTGGCGTGCAGCAATGGATCTTGAAATTAATGCCTTGTTAACCAGTGGCACATGGTCCTTGGTTCCCGTAAAACCCAACACTAACATCATTGGATGTAAATGGGTATTTAAGGTTAAACAACGACCTGATGGCTCTATAGAAAGACGCAAGGCTCGCCTTGTTGCTAAAGGCTTTAATCAGCAAGCTGGAATTGATTACAACGAGACATTTAGTCCTGTTATCAAGCCGGTTACAATTCGTATTATTCTTACCATTGCTTTGTCTAATAACTGGCCATTGAGACAGCTTGACGTACAAAACGCATTCCTCCATGGTGATCTTACTGAGGTGGTGTATATGAAATAGCCTCCGGGATTTGTGGATTCTCTTTTTTCGCATTATGTGTGTCGCCTTCATAAATCTATCTATGGCCTTAAGCAATCTCCTCGAGAAGGGAATCAAAAGTTAAGCAACTTTGATTGATTTTGATTTTTGTGTCTCGAAGGCAGACCCCTCATTACTTATGAAATTAACATCTAAATATAAGATTTATGTTATTGTATATGTGGATGATCTCATTATTATAGGTTCTGATTCAGCTATGGTTTAGCAAACGATTGATAAACTGAACACTATTTTTGCCATAAAAGACTTGGGTGACTTATCTTATTTTTTAGGGGTTGAAGCTACAAGATCTAAAGCTGGTTTGTTTTTATCTCAGCATAAATACATTGTTGATTTGTTGAGACGGACCAAGATGGATGGGGCATCACCCATTTCTACACCACTATGTTCGCAACTGCATATTACTAAAGTAACAGGCTCAAAAATGAAGGATGCCACACTATATCGAAGTGTTGTAGGTGCACTACAATATCTTCAGTTCACTCGTCCAGACATTTCTTACGCTGTAAATAAAGTCTTCCAATACATGAATGATCCTACTGAGTCTCATTGGACATTGGTTAAGCGGATACTTCGCTACCTGAAAACAACATCATATTATGGATTATTTCTTCGTCCTTCAGCAACAGGTTTACAAGCCTATTCTGATGCCGACTGGACTGGGTGTCCAGATGATCGACGGTCTACCAGCGGATATTCTTTGTTCTTTGGTCAGAATTTGATTTCCTAGAGTGCTCGAAAGCAGAAAACAGTATCAAAGTCTAGCACAGAAGATGAATACAAATCATTAGCTATTGCTACAGCAGAACTTATTTGGGTTCAATCTCTGTTGTCTGAGATAGGGTATCATCCTCCTACTTCTCCAACTTTGTGGTGTGATAATCTTGGGGCAACTTACCTCACCGTTAATCCCATCTTCCACGCACGCACCAAACACATAGAAATCGATTTTCATTTTATTAGAGAACGGGTAGCTCGCAAGCAGCTCATTATTCGCTTCATCTCTTCACGTGACTAGCTTGCGGACTTCTTTACTAAAGGATTATCTAAACAACGGTTCGAAGATCTCCGACACAAGTTGACCATCCGCGATGGGATGCTCTACTTGCGGGGGGGTATTAGCACATGTCCTGGTTCTGCGGTGACACAAAATGCATAGTCTGTTAGTAGTCTGTTATGTGTATAACATATCTTATCTTTATTTTATAGAGTTCTATTTGAGATATTCACTCAACAGAAATATGTTTGTTAATCTGTTCTGAGTAAATCACTCAGCAGATATGTTTTGTAAACTACTATAAATACATAGAACACCACAACCTGTTTGGTGTGGAAAATCCAAACTCAACTTATATAAACAATTAAACAGGACTAAAATAGCCAGTTAAATCGGTCATCAGATCTCCTTAATACTCACATGACGGAAATTCAGGAAACGTCTCTGGTCACGTTTTCCTTAGTTAAGTAGAGTATGCTTCTGTTATTGTTAAAAAAAATGCGAAAGAATAAGATTTAAAACTAAATTTCTACAGAATAATCACTTTAACAGATTCTCAAGTTACTACAACCATAAATTGCATCTCATAAAGAGTTCCTTAAACAAGTACTCCCTCCGTCCGGCTAATTCTTTACATTTGGTTTGGGCACGGAGACCAAGGATAGTGGGTGTAATATTGTTAAAATAAATGAAATAGTGGGTTTAATAGTGATTTTATTGTTAAAATAAGTGAAGTAGTGGGTGTAATAGTGTAAAGTGTTGAAAAAGTAGAGTGAAGTAATGGATGTAATAATGTATTTTATTGTTAAAAGTTACTATTTTTAGTAATGTAAAGAATTGGTGGGACGACCCAAAAAGGAAAATGTAAAGAAATGGAGAGGGAGTACAAATCATCATCTTAGTACCATAACATCTAATTTATATAAACCAAACCAAACCAAACATACCCATTATATCCCGCTCAGAGCAGGGTCTGGGAGGGTAAGTTGTACGCAGACCATGCCCCCGCTTTTTAAGGCGGGGAGGCTGTTTCCGTGAAGACCCTCGGCTACGTGCACGATAGATACGGTGGGTGCTATATACACAGTAATCTAAATGGTACGAAAATGTTCAAAGAAATACCTGAGCCCATGACATTCTCCACATAGGACCTACCCGTCGGCTTTGAATTCTGATACTGAGGTCCTGATGCGCTCCGCTCTACCAGCTTGTGAGAATAGCTCCGGTCAGGCCCCCTGCATAATAAACGACAAACAAACGACAACTGACCAAACCAACCGAGTCACACATACCCAGTAAACCTCACACTGAGAAAAGACCGGACCAATCTCCCTGCAATTGCAAAATCGGCAAACAGAAGACAATAAAAACGAAAAATGCAAAAAAAGCTGAACTTCTTAGATAAAGCTAACCGAGACAACCCAACTCTGAGGCTCTCCACAACAGAGCCGCTCCCTAAAAGAGAATCCACCACTCTGATATGACGCCTCCATGAGCACCTGTCAGCTGTCATGTTCTCATTCAAGTTCAAGGCCTTCAGATCCATCCTAAGCTGCTCTTCCCACGACCTCCTCGGTCTGCCTCTCCTCCTCACCCCAACCACCGAAAGACTCTCGACCCTCCTCACAGGGGCTTCAGCCAACCTCCTACGGACGTGGCCGAACCATCTCAACCTCCCTTCTCTGACTTTTGCAGAAAGAGGCGCCACTTCAAGCTCGCTCCTAAACACCCCATTCGGGATTCTATCTAACATCGTGCGCCCACACGACCACCGTAACATCCTCATTTTAGCCGCTTCCAACTTACTTTCGAGGGCCTTCTTTGCCGCCCAACACTCAGAACCGTATAGCATCGCAGGCCGGATTGCCGCTCTATAGAATTTCCCTTTCAACTTTAAAGGGACCTTCTTGTCACACATGACCCCTGACGCTGCCCTCCACCTTAGCCACCCAGCCTTGATACGATGTTTGACATCGTCTTCAACCTCACCTTCCTTCTGGATGATCGAACCTAGATACTTGAACTTTTCCGTACTAGGTACGATTTGATCTTGAATCTTGACCTCCACACCTCCCTCGCTCTCCTCACCACTGAAGTTACACCATAGATACTCGGTTTTAGATCGGCTCATACGTAAGCCTTGGGACTCCAAAGTAGATCTCCATAGTTCCAGCTTCTCGTTCACCTCCCCCCTCGACTCCGCCACTAACACGATATCATCAGCGAAGAGCATGCACCAAGGGACGGTATCTTGAATCCCTCGCGACATGACATCAAGGATAAGGGCGAAAAGAAGAGGACTTAGGGCCGACCCCTGATGAAGCCCTATCTCAACATGGAAAAAACGGGAGTCACCCACTTGGGTCCGGACGCAAGAACTAGCGTGTGAGTACATGTCTTGAATCGCCCTAACGTACGACGACGACACTCTTCTCTATTCAAAGCTCTTCCAAATAGCTTCACGGGGATGCTATCATAGGCCTTCTCAAGATCAATGAACACCATATGAAGGTCTTTGCGACGCTCCCTGAACTTCTCCATAAGGCATCTGACGAGATGGATGGCCTCGGTCGTCGATCTCCCCGGCATAAAACCAAATTGATTCTCTGAGATTTCAACTTCTCTTCTAATCCGACATTCAACCACTCTCTCCCAAAGTTTCATAGTATGACTGAGTAATTTAATACCCCGGTAGTTACTACAACTCTGGGCATCGCCTTTGTTCTTGAAAAAGGGACCACGATACTACGCCTCCATTCAGTAGGCATCTTAGCACCCAAGAGGAGATCATTGAACAGATCTGCTAGCCATTGAACGCCAACCTCACCCAGACAAAGCCACGCTTCGATTGGAATCTGATCCGGGCCAACCGCCTTCCCGCTGGCCATCTTAAGATGGGCACCCTTGACTTTCTCCTTGCTGATACGCTCACAGGAACCGATAGAAAGCACCGACGAAGGAAGGACCTCTTGCTCCACACTAGTGCCACTCCTCCTAGCCTCATTGAAAAGATTATGGAAATACGAACTCCACCTCTCCTTGATAGCCTATTCATTCAATAACACCTGGCCTGAATCATCCTTAACAAACTTAACAGAACCCAGGTCGCGCCGCCCTCTCTCCCTAGCTTTAGCTAGTTTAAAGATAGCATTCGCTCCTTCCTTGGTATCTAGGCGCTTGTACAGCCCCTCATATGCTTCCTCTTTGGCTTTCGCCACAGCCTTTTTTGCCTCTCGTCTCGCCACCTTGTACGCTTCCATCTTCAGAATCCTCTCCGCCCCTGCACACATGAACAAAAGCTCTTTAAAGAGCGCAAGTTTAGCCTTAACTTTCTTTTGAACCTCCTTGTTCCACCACCACGACTCCTTATGACCACTGAACTTTCCTGAGGAAACCCCCACCACCTTCTCGCCCACACACCGAATAGCCTTCGCCACGTTGGTCCACCTACTGTTAGCCTCTCCACCACGCGCAAAACAACCTTCATTGGACAGAGACTCCCTGAATTCGGCCGCCTTCTCGCCCTTCAAATCCTTCCAAAGGATTCTTGGTCTGAACTCTCTCTCGACCTGCGAACAACTCGACCCCCCATGACTAGATCCATGGCCAGCAGCCGGTGCTGAGATGCACACGCCTCACTCCGGAACACCTTGCAATCCACGCACGCCCTAGCATCCCGACTGCGCAAAAGTAGGTAATCGATTTGAGTGTTGTGCCCCCCACTACTAAAGGTGATGAGGTGCTCAGCCCTCTTCTGAAAAGCAGAATTCACAATTACCAACTCCTGAGCAGCAGCAAACTCCAACAACGCGGACCCACCGACATTCCTGGCCCCGAAGCTAAAACCCCTATGAGCGCTGGGATAGCCATCTGCCCTCTCACCAATGTGACCATTGAAATCGCCACCCATCACTACAAATTGGTCGTCAGGAATACTTCCGACCAACTCATCTAAACAGACCCAGAAAGCCTCCTTCTCTGAATCGCCCAAACCGGCTTGAGGGGCATACGCACACACCGCGTTCACCACCTTCTCCCCAACCACGACCCTGACGGACATGATCCTGTCGCTGCTTCTCTTCACTTCCACGATGTTGTCTTTTAGATCCTTCGCCAACAGAATACCCACTCCGTTCCTCGAGTTGGCAAGACCTGAGTACCACAACTTATACCCGTTCGCTTCTCTGGAGTGAGCCCCCTTCCACCTAGTCTCTTGAATACACGCCACATCCACTCTCCGCTTCATCAGCACGTCCACTAGCTCCAAAAATTTGCCCGTTAAGGTACCTAAATTCAAACTGCCAACACGTAAACTACGCGACATCGTAAACAATAGAAATAAAAATGAAATATTATACAAAATAAAAATAAAAATTATAATAGCAATAAAAAATAAAACCGAAATAAAAATAAAAATAAATTATTAATAGTAATACAGAAAACAAAAAGAACCGAAAACAGAATATAGATGATATAGATTAAAATTACAGGTATGATGTGAAAAATGAAGGGAACATGGATTTAAAATGAGAATAAGATTTTGAACAAAGTAGTACACACTAAGTGTAGCAAAATAGAGTAGAGAAGGTAATAAAAAAGACAGGTTCAACGAAGAAATACACAAGGGGAGGGGAAAAGGGATGGTCCGATACTGAATAAACGAGTATTTTTAATTTGAAACAAAAGAAAGATGAAGGGGTGTGATTATGCTTGTGACGTTCTTTAATCGAAAGAGAAGGCAGAAAGAACAGCGGGTGATGACATAAAGAGATGACTGGTGGGTTTTGGCTTCAAAAAAGAAAGCTAAACTGGGGAGTGGGTTTTGTATTTTTGCAGAGAATTAAAGAAGTGGGGGAGGAGAATTGCTGGGGAGGAGAAGTGTATACGTGAGTAAGTGTGTGTGTGTGTGTATGAATGCTTGATTGATAAATGTTGTTGAGATCTCCGGCGATTTGCCGGCCAATAGTAAATCAGAATATGACCGTTAAAGGAAGAAGAAAGGAGAGCTTTTTTGTTTATTCTTTTTTTTTTATAAGCAAAGATTTTATTATAATAAGCCGTAAGGCCAGTCATGGTACAACCACTGATACAAATTCACTGAATTGCCACTGATACAATTCCCACTGAACATACAAGTACTGAAATCTGGTCTTATGAATATTTTATAACATCTAATTTATATCTTATATATAATAAGCATAAGGTGGATATTTGGTTATCAATACTACCGCGAAATAAATATTGACTGTTAGATTTAAACTTTAACTAGCTTATAACCCGTGCAATGCACGGTTCCTTTTTTAAATTTTAAAATAATTTTACTTTTTTTAATTTTATATGTTATTAATTTACATATAAAATTATTGTTAAAAAGTTGATAATACATAAGATTTTACAATTTCGATTTAATATTTGTACTCTACCTTGAATTATTAAAATTTGATTTGAAAAATTTTACAGCCCACGTGAAATTAAAAAAAAAATCTTTAATTTAGTGATAGTTTAACAATTATTTTTCGATTAAACCTACTCAGAAACAAATAAGAAAAGAAATTGGCGCTTTTTTACATTGAAAATTCTATTCGATTTATGAATTATACTTATAATTCGTTTTGATTTTCAAAATACCCTTGTTATTATTTGAAGATAGTTCTACTAATAATAAAATACAATTTTAATAATAAGTGTATAAGAGATTTTGTCAAAAACTTTGATAATTGGTAGTATGGTCAAAATAAATAAGAACCGTTGAATCTTAAAATAAATAGATGAAAACCGTTGGTGTTTCCATTTGAATAATAATTATTAAATCATCAATAAATTAAATATAATTCTAAAAGTTTCGCGTGAATTGTAAAATCATCCAAATCTGATTTATAGATCTCAAGATAGAGCCCAAATAGTAAATATGAATATTTTTTTAATAATAAAAAATAAATAAAATTTAATTCTAATATAACTTTTTTAATTATATCCTTTTTCAAATTATATATTTTTTTTAAAATTCAGTTACAGTGCAACCTTTTCTAATTATATCGTTTTTAAATTATAATTTTATTTTTAAAATTCACTTATAAGGCAACATTTTATAATCATATCCTTTTTAGATTTTAATTTTCTCTTTTAATATGATATAATCTTGATCGTCTATTTTTAAAAAAATAAATTCCACGGCTGAGATTATTTTGGTAGTACAATGACGAAAATTATGGATAAAATCTATATTATGCTTTATTATATATAAATAGCTTATAACACGTGCAACGCACGACTCCTTTTTTAATATCTTTAATTACATTATATATATTTTAATTTTATAAGTTATTAATTTACATAACAAATTTTTATTAAAAATTGATATATATAAGTTTTACACGCTCGATTTAATATTTGTACGCTATCTTGAATTCTTAAAATTTAATTTGGACGATTACGACCCACGTGAAATTAACAAAATAATCTTTAATTTGGTGATGGTTTAATAAATTTTTTCTAATTAAATCTACGTAGAAGGAAAAAAGAGAAAAAATTTACGATTTTTTACGCTGAAAATTTTATTTGATTTATGAATTCTACTTATAATTAGTTTTGATTATCAAAATACACTTATAATTATTTGAAGATGGTTCTACTAACAACCAAATACAATTTTAATAATAAGAGTAAGAGGGATTATGTCCAAAACTTTGATAATCGGTAGTCTGGACCTCTATACAACAAATATCTTAAAATAAATAGATGAAAACAATTGGATCTAGTATAAAAAATATTTAAATTTTAATATGTTATAAACTAAAAAATGTATTTATATTGTAATACGAATATATATATGTCAATGATTTAAATCATATATAATTAGATTTTCTACATTGAATAGCATTATCAATGTAGGAGTTCTACGTTAAATAAGATTAATGTAAAAACTCGTAATCATATTTTTTCTTGAGATTCTAAGTTTTTCCATTTGAATAATAATTATTATATCACTACTAAATTAAAAATAATTTTATGAGTTTCGCGTGGATTGTAAAATCACCCAAATCTAGAAAGAGATCTTAAGATAAAGCCCAAAGAGTAGTAGATATGATTTTTTTTAAATACTAATAAAATATAAATAAAATATAATTCTAATTTAACCTTTTTTAATTATATCCTTTTCAGATTATAATTTTCTTTTAAAAATTCAATTTTAATACAACCCTTTCTAATTATATCCTTTTTAGAATATAATTTTTCTTTTTAAAATTCACTTCAAATGCAACATTTTCTAATTATATCATTTTTAGATTATAATTTTCGTTTTAATGCGATCTAATCTTGATTCCTTTTTAGATTATATTTTCTTTTTAATGTGATCTAATCTTGATCGTCTATTTTTAATCCAACGGATCATATGATTTTGATAGTACAGTGACGACGACCAAAAATTTGGGTGACGACGACCAAAAATTTGGATAAGATCTCCCTTATCCTTATTATATATAAGATATTAATTAACGATCTAGATTATGTCCTATTTTTTAATAATTAAATATAAATTCATATATCCTATATATAATAAGTACTAGCCTATAACCCGTGCGATGCACGGTTGCTTGTAAATTTTTTAATTATATTTTATTATTAAAGTTTTAAGATGTATATATATTTTTATTAATAAAATAATTTATAACTTTATAATCCAATGTATATAAATATTATTAAAATTATTTATTTTGAATTATTATAGTTGTATTTTGAATTATTATATTTGTGTATGTGATGCATATTAATATTAATACATATTATTTAGGCTATGTGTGTGTGTTTTTGTTTTTGAATTTTATTAATAATAGATATTTAACCAAACCAAAGAGTGACCAAAAAAAGAGTACAAAAAATAGTGACAAAAAAAGAGTACCAAACCAAATATACCCTGTTTTGCTTATATTTTGAATTATTATAGTTGTATTTTGAATTATTATATTGTGTATGTGGTGCATATTAATATTAATACATATTATTTAGGCTATGTGTGTTTTTTTTTTGAATTTTATTAATAATAGAGATTTAACCAAACCAAAGAGTGACAAAAAAAAAGTGACAAAAAAAAGAGTACCAAACCAAATATACCCTATTTTGCTTATAATAGTATAGTATAGATAGATGTGGTGCATATTAATATTAATACATATTATTTAGGCTATGTGTGTTTTTTTTTTGAATTTTATTAATAATAGAGATTTAACCAAACCAAAGAGTGACAAAAAAAAAGTACCAAAAAAGAGTGACAAAAAAAAGAGTACCAAATCAAATATACCCTGTTTTGCTTATAATAGTATAGTATAGATGTGTGTTTTTTTTTTAATTTTATTAATAATAGAGATTTAACCAAACCAAAGAGTGACCAAAAAAAGAGTACCAAAAAAGAGTGACAAAAAAAAGAGTACCAAACCAAATATACCCTGTTTTGATTATAATAGTATAGTATAGAGGCTATGTGTGTTTTTTTTTAATTTTATTAATAATAGAGATTTAACCAAACCAAAGAATGACCAAAAAAAGAGTACCAAAAAAGAATGACAAAAAAAAGAGTACCAAACCAAATATACCCTATTTTGATTATAATAATATAGTATAGTATAGATAAAGTGGATATTTGGTTATGAATACTATCACTAAATAATTATTGATAAGGAGACTACACCACCTAATCAAAGTCGTGTCCTACGTGAACTTGGTCAGACGTGGTTGTAGCACAAACCAGAGTAAAACATACTCCATAACTCATATACAGGGTGTTTGGCATTGCTTAAAATAAGTTATTTTTAATTTAATGATGGTGTTTTTAACATAAAAGAGAAAGTAAAGTTGTTTACTTTAAATTGAATGAATGTGTTTGGGTAATTTTAGTTAAAGTTAAATGGGATTTTAATATATTTGACTTAAAGTGAAATTTGACTTTAAAAATTTTAAATTCATAATATTTAAGATTTACAAGAATCGTGAAAAAAAAAAAAATTCATAAGTCATAAGTCATAAGTACCTAAATGGAACTTATGACTTAAAAAAGTTTTTTAACTTAAAGCCGGCTTAAAGTCGATGTACACAAACAGGGCAAAAACGACTTAAAGCCTTTTTTTTAGCTTTAAGCCGTTGTTGCCAAACGGGCTCATACTCTCGTCCCATTTTTATTGTCCATCCATCAAAATTTACCTTTTATTCAATCGTGACAAATATATTTAAATTACCAAATAATTGTATTATTTATCATAAAAGTAACATAATTAACACATAGCTTACCTTATTAACTAAATATGGACAATAATTTTGGGACAAAGAAAATAGGAAATAGTGGACAATATAATTGACGGAGGGAGTATCAAATAATCTAATTTTTGTAAAATAATTTATATACTTGAATTTACTAGAATATAAATTTATTCACTAATTTTATAAATATTATTTAAATAAAATAATCTTCAAATATCAAGATTTTTTACATGAGAGAAATATAATTCAAATAAATTAATTTTTAAAAATCTAAATATTTATGCAAATAATGATACTCAAATAATTCTAAATTAAATTCTTATTAATATTATATAATGGAATAAATTTTATAAATACTAGAGGATTATTATTCAAAAATATAAGTTGGTCGACATAATTATAACTGATTTAATATAATAATTTAAAAAACCTTTCATAAATATAAAATTAAAATCCAAATTATAAATTTATGCAACAAATGCATACTATTACATTTTATACTTATATTTATTTTTGTTAAAAGTATTTAAAGTATTAGAAGTTTTTATAATAATTAAACAGGTTAAAATAGGTTTTAAAAATAAGAATAATAGTTAGGTCTATTAAAATAAAAATTTAATAATTAGACCTATATAATAAATAGCCCCAAGATATGTACTTATATTAGTATAGTTTTCATAAAAAATTAAGCCTAAACGTTTGTTTAATTTTAAAAAGCTATATTTTTAATAATAGATTAGAAAATTATTATATCTATTAAAACATTTAAATTATAAAGATATTAATAAAAAAATTGTATAAATAAGTAGGTGGAATTACAAAAAGTTTAGATTTATGTAACAAAGTAAGAGTACCAAAATAATATATACATTTATGTATATTAAGTAGGCCGAAATCAAATCAAAAATTAAGTATCAAAGATAGAAGTTAAAAAAATCCCACTACTTTGGTTATTAAATTTGATCTAAAAATATAGAATAATATATCCCAAAAAAAAAAGTCAAATATTTTATCATATTATTTAAAGCATGTTAATGTATATAGGTTTAATAAAAGAATAATCATTAATTCAATTTCAAATTGATATTAATTTTTTTAAAGAAGATAGAGGGTGTAAATATAGAAGAAAGAAACCGGATAGCCAAGAAATGTAAAGATTTTATTGAGATAAAAAAAAGAGTTTGAGAAGCCACTAAATTTGATTATTTCTATAAGAAATTATAATATAGTAAAGACAAATCATGTTAATGTACATAGGTTCATTAAAAGAATAATCATTAAACAACATATTTTATCAATTTAATTTAACATAAAAATTTAATCAACTAAAAATGTTCAATCAAAATATATTCAATCATTGAATAATCTTAAAATAAAAAATAAATTGGTCAATGAATATAAAATAAAATTTAACAATAAAATAAAATAATATGTTATTAAAAAAACAATAAATATAAAAATAAAATGTTACGGGTCATAGGCTAGTAAATATAAAAGCAATAAACTAACAACATATTACCACAAACATCAGCAATAAACATCAGCAATAATCAGCAATAAAAATTCAAATATTAAACTTCTATTCACAAAAAGAATTTTTTTAAAATAATTTATGTAACTATGCGGTCAATGCACCTTAAACTACGCGTAAAAGTCAAAATGGACATATAAATAGGGACGGAGGTAGTAATAAACTAGTAAATAGCAACATATTACCACAAACATCAGCAATAAACTAGTAATAAACTAGTAATATGTAACAGAACATCAGCCAGATATGTCCTTTTCTTCCTCTGTGCACTCATCGATAATACTGCCCCACTTAACGACTTCCACGAACATGATTCCATCGCGCATTGAGATTGAGGCTCCCAACAGCCCCACATAGTTCCGGGAACAATAAGGGCAACTACAAATCAAAGTCAAACACCCAAGTCAAATCGACAGGCAAATTAAAAAAAGCAGAAATTTAAAAATTATAAAAGAAATGAAAGTGTTACTTTGTTCATCAACTGCTTTGAACATTACTGATCCAGTAGAATCCTTAATCCAACAATGATTTATTTGGAGTTTTGGATCACTAGTTGCCTGTCCTTGCTTGACCGCAACAAAACTAGACTCCACCTCCACCAACATATTAAATTTTACCACCATATCATCTCTCAAATCAACCACTTGACAAAACTTCGGCTCCTCACCAACACCAACTAATTCTCCTCCAATCAGCCTGCTAATCAGCTCCTCCCTCGATTCCATGCGCATCATCTTTTCTCTCAAGAAACTAATTCCCCTATCCTCACCAGGCTGAAATAACTTATTCTTCTTCCCATCATAAACTGCCCTAAGATCCGTTCTCGAGTCCATCATCAACATATTAGCTCTCAAGTACTTGATCCTGCACTCTTTTCCACTACCAAGAACAAAAGACCTCTTCCTATTATAAATTGCACTAGAAATCTTCGTCCAACCTTTAAACAAATCAATCAAATTATCATCAGTAGTTTCAACCGAGTCCTTATTAAGAAGGAGATTCTGCATTAACCCCAACGCGTAGGGCTAGCCCTCCCAATATACAAAGAAGCATAAAAAAATAAGAAATTATTAGAGCATCTCCAACGATATTTTTTAAAATTACTGACTAATTATTGATTATGTAAAATTTTGTGTTTTACTTCAATGGGTTTGACTATATTGGTTGGTTATAGTTTAAAAATGCTATGTTATTATTATTTTAAGTTGTTAAAAATAGAATATATTATTTTAATATGGGAATTGATGATGTGAAATTTTACTACAGGTTACTAAAGGTTCGATAAATATAGCCAACCTATTGTGGTTGTCTAAATTTTTACCTAAGAGCTTTGTCCCGTTGTAGTTGACAAAATTTTACAAATTCTCTATAATTCTTATTTAAGATAATTTATCTTGATGTTGATGTTTACCTAAGGGCTTTACATGGTTAGAGATGCTTTAACATTTAGAATTTTGAGACACTGCAATTGTAAGAATGAGATACGTAACACTTCATAAATCAAATACATACAATTTATTACTTCTGAAATATTATTCTTCTCGCTATTTTGCTTGCAAAATCATTCATAAGCCTTTTATAATCAAGATTTGGAAGCATGTCCTTCTCAATGGAAATCATAGACAATCCATTATCATATTCCTGCCCTCACATTATCAACATCTAGTTCAAGCTTATCTAATGCAACGGTAATTGATTTTTTTTTTTGTGTCATTTAAGTCTTAATTTTTTTTGTGCTCTTTTAAAATGAATTTTAAAAAGTGTGCCCCTATTTTTTTTCACTTAATTGCACTTTGCACCCCTGTACTTAGGCGAAAATTCACTTTGGTGCCTACTATTCAAACAATTGCAATTTGCATCCCGATTGTTTCAATCCCGCTACAGTTTGCAGCCCTTTAACGATTTCAAGCTAATTTTGACCGTTACCGTTAGTCAAAGTAAGGGTATTTCAGTCTTTAATTATTATATTAAACAATTTTTTTCAAAAAAAGAGTAAGAAACAAAATTTAAAATTGGGAAAAAAACACAAAATCTTAAATTTATGATATTTATTGTATGGATAATATTTTGAAAATTATAACAAATGTAGTTTATATTTAAATAATATTTTACGAGAATTTAGTTATGTAAATATTTATAAAAATATGAATTATAAATTATATTTTAAAAAATCTGTGAATTGTAGATAAAATGTTGGTAAATCTAAAAATCTTAAAAAATATAAAAGTAAATGAAATAATTTAATTTTAAAAATTATTGTAGAGTATAATGACCGAAATACCCTCATTTTGACTAACGGTCATGGTCAAAATTAGCTTGAAATCGTTAAAGGGGTGCAAACTGTAACCGGATTGAAACAATCGGGATGCAAATTGCAATTGTTTGAATAGTAGGCATCAAAGTGAATTTTTGCCTAAGTACAGTGGTGCAAAGTGCAATTAAGTCTTTTTTTTTTGTGCTTCTATTTTTAAATTTTTTTTTGCTCCTATATATACATATATAAAAAACGATGTGCCTCTAAAATTTTAAATTTTTTGGTGCCCCCATTCAAGTGCATAAGCGGCTTGGTCTCATGGCCCACTCTGCCAACGCACTCTTCCAAAAACAACTCATACCGAATATACCAATAATTTGAGAAATGGCAGCTGTTAAAGTGAGTTCCCCACCATACTCATCCATAGAGGCAGCAACTTTAAAAGTAGATTTGAGCCTTTTAAAAGAAATAATCTTCTCATCTATAAAAAAAACAACAATAAAAAATTGCATTTAACTGTCTAAAAAGACAACATATTAACTACATTCTAAAACGAAACCCACACGACAAAACACAGGGGCAGAAAACAAAACCAAAGCATATTTCTAAACAATTTAATAATTACATCATAAAACTAAAACGATAAGAATAAAACAAGGCATAATAATGTTTACAAGTACATATAACTTGGTTATCTCCGGAAAGCATAGAAACGAGAAGATTTCTAAATTTTGAAAACAAACAGATAACCTCTGAATCATCAGCCTTAAAACTAATATGAAAATAAGCATTTCAGCCTTTCAAAAGAAATAGTCTATTCATCTTTTAAAAAAACAACAATATAAAACTGCATTTAGCTGCTAAAAAGACAACATGTTAACTACATTCTAAACGAAACCCACAAGACAAAACACAAGGGCAGTAAACAAACCAAAGCATATTTCTAAACAATTTACTAATTACATCATAAAACAAATTCATAAAACTAAAACAATAAGAATAAAACAAGGCATAATAATGTTCACAAGTATAGATCTAAAAAGAAACTTACAATGTTCAAAATCGTAAGGAAATTGAGTGACAGATTTCCCTTTTTATAATCTGCATCAACATGAGCCTCCTACAACTGCTTATCCAACACAAGCACTTGGTTTCTTCTATCTGCATGAGTTTTTTTTAGAAATCTGACACTAGTTTCTTCTATCTACATGAGTTTTTTCAGAGATCGATTTATTTTGCTGATAGTGAATAGGTCCCCTAAGATTGACCCAGGCACCCAACACTCCAAAATACTTATTGGCTTTAAAGTACCTTTTATTAATCTATAGGTTTCAGATGAGTGTACTTTTCTCTCAAACTGTACCATCATCGTAGTGAATAGGAGACTGTTAGCATCTGTACTAGATTACTAAGATGAGAGTACATTTGGAACACCGTGTTAGACAAATATGTTAATATATATTATTATAAGAAAATATGGAGAATTGCCTTTATTGTATTATTAGTAAATAGGGAGAGTTCCCTTAATATGTTAATTTCCGTTATTATTAATTAGAGATTGGTTATATAAACAAATGTGATGTATTGTAATAAACTTGAGGCGAGTGCCTCCACCTTTGAATGATAAGAGAATTTGGGACTATTTTATCATGGTATCAAGAGCCTAGGTTATCCCCGTAAGAGTTTGCGGGTGCGAAGGAAAATCAAACCTACTAGAGTTGGTAGGTGTGAGAATAATTAACACTACGAGAGTTCGTGGTGTGTGAAGAATCCTTCAAAAGTTTGTGGGTGAGAAAAATAACACTACGAGAGTTCGTGGTGTGAGGGTAAAAACTTGCGAGAGTTCGTGGGTGAAAACAAAATCAAAGAATATGATAGAAAACACAACGACAATGATGATACGTTTTTGTAAGAGCCTGTTCCAAATCAACGACGACAAAAAGAGGAATTCTGAGGAAAATCGTGAAGCGATGTGTTGGGAACAAAGAGACGCGTTGGGAACAAAGATATGACGAGGACAAGAATAAAGATCACAATGAGGAAGATGATTCAAGTGGATCTACTGATTGGAGCAAATTTAATTATTATTTTTTTGGCAAACTCACGATTCTGAGTATCATGAGTTTGAGGGGGGATGTTAACGTATATTATTATTATTATCAAAGCCAGGGGTGAAAAAAAAACCTACGAGAGTTCGTGGGTATGAGAAGATCCCGCGAGAGTTCGTGGGTGAGAGAAAAAAAATCCCGCGAGAGTTCGTGGGTGAGAGAAAAAGATCCCGCGAGAGTTCGTGAGTGAGATGAAAAAAGATCCTACAAGAGTTTGTGGGTGAAAAAAAACTACGAGAGTTCTTGAATGTGGAAGAAAAGGAAAATTTTGATTACGAAGTTGAGGACAAGACGAAAGCAAGACGATGATGATGAATTTGTGGAAAAGACTATCCTAAACGACAAGAAAAACTTTGAGCGTAAACAAAGATGGCGATGAGGACAAAGATGATGAAAAATTGATCGCAACGAGAAGCTAATTCAAGCGGATGATTATGATAATTGGAGCGGATGATTCAATTTTTTTTTAATTTTGGCAAACTCTCGATTGAGTATCGTGAGTTTGAGGGGGGATGTTAGACAAATATGTTAATATATATTATTATGAGAAAATATGGAGAATTGCCTTTATTGTATTATTAGTAAATAGGGAGAGTTCCCTTAATATATTAATTTCCGTTATTATTAATTAGAGATTGGTTATATAAACAAATGTGATGTACTGTAATAAACTTGAGGCGAGTGCCTCCACCTTTGAATGAGAAGAGAATTTGTGACTATTTTATCACACCGGGTCCTGCAACAATTATACTCGTTTAGATATCTAGTGAGACTCATCCCACCCATTCTTGATGTAAATTTTGAAACTAGCATGACCAAGTTTCCCCCTTGTATGGTCGATTTATAATGGTAAAAGCAGGGTTTATCTGTAAATGACCTCAGCATTGTGACGGTATCTTTTTGCGTGGCAGTAGATTTGGCTATCTCAAGAATTCATAGTAGCATGTATAAGTTTTTTTCTCTTTCTTACATCACTATCAACTCTTAACTGTTCACCAATGGATGTGCCTAACAACAATCATTCATTGGCAGCAACAATGGATACCCTACATCCATTGATAAAGGAACTTATTGCTACTACATCTACTCGAAGTCAGTTTGCTCCTATCTCTGAGCCTACTGCAACTTCAGCAGAAGAATCCTCAGTAACACAAACACTCTTAGGATTGAGGGAAGGGAGTGAAATCAATGAGAGTGAGAGACTGCTTTGTGAGTAGGCAAAAGGAGAGGTCGTGAGTGAGGGGCTGGCAATTTCTTCCTGCTAGGCAAAAGGAGAGAAAGAGAGTACCACCTTAGTAGGTGAAGGTGAGGGTGTGAGAGGTGTGAGCCAGTGGGAGCCCCTGATGCAAAAAGAGAGAGATCATGAGAGAAAAGCAGGTACTGGGGACATAAGGGTGGATGGAGCCATTGCAAGTGAGTCAATGGGGGGTTAATGATGCCACCAAGTCAAGTATCTATCAACATGCCTTTGATAGTAACTTACTTGGAGTAGAAACCCTTACTCACCATGTTTCTGACTATGATTATCTGGCTAAATAGGGCAATGTGGAGGCTGAGAAACTGATGAACTTGGTACACACAACTGAATCTATGCAAAGGGCCAAAGATGCCATTAACATGCTGCCTCCAACCGCTGGTGATGAATTTCAGTATGATTCTGAATTCGAAAGTGAAGGTGAAGAAGAAGGGCCTTCACAGCAATCTGGAAATTTACCAGAATGGTTATGGTCAAATGCTTATATTTGCAGAGATGCTCACACAGAGCTAGTAGTACAGTATAAGAAGACTGTAGCTACTTTACAGGATGTTGAACCTGCTCTAAAGCTAGTGCAAGAGAACTTTCTGGTTACTCTCAAATTACACAAGTGTCTTCTTAATCAAAGGGTTGAAGACAAGGATGAATTCAAGGCTGCAATTAAAGATGCCTTGGAGTCTCAGAAAAAGGACTTGGAAATACTCCTTCCTCCCCCTTACAATGCATCAGCTTAAGTCAAAGCTGAAAAAGGATGCAGATACTGACAAAAAGATTGATGCTCTGTCTACAAAAATGGATCGATTGGAGTCTCAAATGTGTAATGTGATTGCAGATCAAAAACTGATTCTTGAGACTCACAATCACCAGATTGCCCTCCTTCAACAATTGTTCAATCTACCTACTACTCAAACCCTTGATGCTAACAAAAAGGGGGAGAAGACTAGTGTAGAGGAGGCAACCAGTAAGGGGGAGCAGCAACATCTATCTACTTCATCAACTCCAAAAGTTCATGAATACCATCTAGTGAGGGGAAGTCAGCTTCGAATCCTGAAGATTCTATTGCTGCAAGGCTAGCTGCCAATCCTCAAGTTTCTCAAGTACAAATTCCCTTCATAAGTACATCAATCAGGCAAGTATTAATTCCAGATTTTGTGCTTCCCAAATCTCTATCCAGAGGGGAGCCATCATATTTGTCTGAATTCAAGCCTATGATCAAAAGTGAGAAATCACCTGTGAAGAAGAATGGTAAAAACACTATGAGAGTTGAATTCCCATTGCCAAAACCAGATGCATTCAAACTGATGAGCAAGCAACTAGATAAACTAAAATTGAAGGCTGCAATTGATGTGGGACTGAAAGATAATCTAGCATTTATCTACAGAGATGGAGTGGAAATATGTGTATCTACAGGTCATCCAAATTTTGTAGTAGCCAAGGCTGAAGAAACTGCAAGATTACTGTAAGCTGATCAAATTGAAAAGTCACCTGCAGAACTCATAGAGAAAGAAGCTAAGATGGCTGAAGAATTAGTTAGAGAGTTGGAAGAAGAGATAGAACAAGAGGCCGTAGAAGAAGAGGCCAAATTCAAGAAAAAGAAAATGAACACAAAGTCAGCGTGCAAGAAAAGGAAAAGTATGGTCAAGAAAAAAGCTAAAAGGACTTTGAGCCTAAAACCAGAAGTACAAGTTGAAAAAATATAACCTCAACCTACATACCTCCAACACAAACCATACATCAACCTACCCAAACTCCTAGCCCCTTAGCTTTCACTCTTGAAGACATAAAGTCAGAACCCTTGGAATTTGACTTTGACATTAATAGCTTGGTATTTCCAAAGGTTAATCTCACCAGAAAGGAGAAGAACAAGAACCAGGAAACCACCTTCAGCTAGACCAATTCAAATTACTGAGGTTCCATAAGTTGCAAAGGAGGCTGCCAAGAAAGATACAGAACTCTACATTGTTGACATTGAAGAATATTCAAGTGTCAATCTTTTCTTGGATGAGGTAAGTGATGTGAGTGTTGCAAGTAGGACAGTCAGGCTACCAGATAGGTTAATATTCACCTATAAGGGAGGAAACAGTAAGACCTGGCCCCTACATCAAGTACTATATGAAGGTTTCGGCAAATTGGTGAAGATATGGTCTTTAATGAAGAGAACTGGTGGATTCACTCTAGGTGAAAAGACCATAATCCTCAACAAGATCAATGAGATAAGAGAAAGCTGGAATACAAAGGAAGGTTTGCCTAAGAAGCTGAACATTCCATATGTTCCTGGAAGGAAGGTTCATTTTTAACCATTCTGGATAGTGGAATTCAGATATAAAGGTAATTGTAGGAGATTTTTCAGACTAGAAGATCAATTGGAGAAACCGAGCAATGAGTACTTGCATTACTTAATGTCTATGCTGGATCCATATCATCAAGAATAAAAGATCATCTACAATGCTCTAGAGAAGCAGTTTCAGGTGAACAACGAAAGGATCCATGGTTTGAGGAGTGCATGGGGCAGAAGGAAATAATTTGCTCAGTCTAAAGGAGTAGCCCTTTGTAAGAGTATGTATTTTTCAACTTGGCTTTGTACACAGTTCATTTCTTACATCTTTCGAAACTTATTACAATACATATGTTTTTGCTTAAATTTTGTAATTCTGTTAAAGTGTTTTGTTATAATCAAGGCTCTTAATTTATGGTTGTTATTCCATCAATCATAAATTGGGGGAGATTCTTAGCAATTATGTTGTCCTTGATGATATACATAAAATACTTTAAAAACATATTTGTATAAGTTAACGTTTTTGTAACTTATCAACGGATATCCAACTTATAAATATTCATTGATGAGGAAGCTTATCAATCGATAAGTTAGTATCATGTCAAGAAGTTTCCATAGACAGTTATCGATTGTAGTACTAGTTGATAGCATCCTAAGTCATGTTGACTATCAATGGATAAACAGAATAGGTTAGCTAATTGTATATAAGTTTGCTTTGTAATTCTGTTTAAGTGAAGTGATACAGCAACGGATGCGGGAGCTACATCAACGGATAGTACTATCAACGGGTAACATACAACTCATCAATGGATAATCATCTACAACCAATGTTTATCAATAATGTCTCGATACTAGTAGTTGATAGTGACATGACATAGCTGACAGATCACATGGGTTGGTAGACTTCAAAATGGCATGGAAGCCAGTCTTTGGAAACGAAGAAGAAAAAGAAACATTCATTTTCTTAGCAAACACTTTGGACGATGAAATCTAGCAATATCTGTCCAAGACAATCGGACAAAGTTGTGTCACATGAAGAAAAGGAGTGGTAGCAGACCTGCAAACACATTTGACTTTGTAATATTCGTTTTGTTTGTAGGGCTGTAGCCTTGGGGTATTTATAACCCAAGTGCAGCATTGCTTAGATAAGTGTGTGAGTAGAACAAAAGTTGTATGAGCTATTTGAGAACAAACACATACAAGAAATACGAGAGAAATAGTTAGGTTTCTCTTGTATTCTAAGCTTTGTAACCGCAACTGTGTAATCTTTTACACAGATTATTTCTTTGAAATATAAATCTCAAGTGGATCATAAAACCCACCTGAAATTTTGTAAGTGTTGTGTATTTGCTTTACATTTCATTTACTTGTTTCGTTCATCTGTTTTATCCAACTGTTCAACCTCTGGTAATTCGAAAAAGTTGTCAAGATTGTATTCAACCCCCCTTCTACAATTTTGTGGTGCTATTGGGACTTATCAAGAAGTTTTATGTGTCAACACAAGAGTTTAAGGGGTTTCTATATGACGTCACTAAATATATGGGCAAAAGGTTTACAAATCAAGAAATGATAAGAATGTTTCACTTATGTTTGACCTGAATTCAGGGTATAGTTATATATTGGGTTTTGTTATATAGGACATGTGTAGTTATTATATACAATAAGTGCATTTCGAAGAACTTTCCATTATCTTGTAATTTGTTTGAGGATTTTTGTGGTTGAATCGCTTGACTATTGTTAGGTCCTGATATGTTTGTAGAAGGGGGTTGAATACAAACTATACTGTTTTATCAAATGTTCGGTTCGTGATATATTAATTCAAGAACAAATTGATGCAGAATAATATGAAACAAGATTCAAGTTAAATATGACTTATATTAAACTTAAAAGATGTTTTAAATTAAATACAGATTACAAGGTTTAAATGTCAAACTAATTAAAATAAATCTAGAATAAATTCAATATGAACTTTTCTATATTTGTAATAAATAGATTGAATGCTAAAAAGTAGTTCGTGAGATATACCAGATATTATGATCCGCTAGATAGTTTTAAGAGTACAAGTAAACAAATTCTAGAGTCTTGAATTTAACAATAAGAACTAGAATTGAATTCATTGTAAAACTTTAAAAGCCTTGTCTTTTTGTCTTTAAGATGAAAGAGATGTGAAATGCTTTTGACTTATAATAATTGCATTTTGGTGGTCTATAGTTTAATTATTTTGCACGAAAATGGTTAAATTTTTGTTTGTGCGAATGTAATATCTAATTGTTGAATTTTGAGCCACTATGAGAGCTAGTATCATGGCCGTAAATATTGGTCTACCATGCTCGGTTATGGGATTGAACCATTAATTCATCATTATGCATGGATGCATGGTTGATGTATTATGCCGTCCTCTCCACCACCCATTTCCTGCAAGAACACCTAGCAATCATGTATTATTGCTTACAAATGTTAGATTTGATATCTTGTTTAGGTAAATCTCAGAAAGGGGAATTAAATACCCAAATTAGCTGTTGAGATTTATAATACCCATTTTTCCTCTTCAACTGTTAAGACTAACCGGAGCAGATAATGAGAGGGAGCTAAAGCCCCAAAATGGCTCAAAATTTTACATTTAGACATCACTATGATACAAATAAAAATTTAGCTATTTTCGTGCAAAATAATTAAACTATAGGCCACCAAAGTGCAATTAAGTCTTTAAATTATAGGGTTTTATATCAAAGTGGCCACTCATTACACTCGAATAATAAATATCCATTAAAACCATTCAAAAATGATATCATTTGAATCATTAAAACCATAATAAATATCAAAATGGCCACCCATTATAGTACTCGGGAAGTAAAAGTATTTTTTCATCGAGTTCTACACATTTTTCATGAATGCTTCCATAACAAAACGAAAGGTTAATAATTCTAATATTTCTGATAATATATTTAGATTTTTAAAAATTCATGTACTATTTATTTTTTATTTTATTATCATTTTCCTTTTATTAACTAAAAATAAATAGTAAACAAACTTTTTAAATTCTAAATATATTATTAAAAATACTAAAATTAATAACCTTTTATTTGATTATATATTATCCGTATCGCACCTTTAGTCCGTTAGTATAAGTTATTGATAATATTTTCAAGAAACTGCAGTGGGCCCATACTACCATACTCACAAATTCACAATTCAAAAGATCTAACATCTTTTCCATATCTCTTTTTAGTTGATTCGATTCCCCTTTGAATTTGTTAGCCCTTGTGCAGGCTTTGAATCTTCAAGTTTCTTACAAAGAATCTCTCTTTCCAGCCCAGGTTTGTCCACTTCCCCTATTCTCCTCAATTATTTTCAATCATATATATACACACATACACATGTATATAATCTTTTTTTCTCTCTTTGCCAACCAAATTACTTAATTAATTTTTTTTTGTTTTCACCAAATGGGTTTTAATCTTTGAACTTGAAGTTTCGATCTTTAAGCAATGCAATCAAATTTTGTGACTGGTTTGCTTGATTTTCATGTAAAGTTTGGCTATTTTAGGTGTTCATAAAGTGTGTACTAGAAGAAAGAAAGAAAGGCTTTGGCCCTTTGACCAGTAACTGTTAATTTTTAGTTGCCTCACGTTTTTTCTATGTTTTTCATATTTTATCATGTCTATCAATAATGCATATCTATTTCTTTATATATGATGGCGTGTGTGGATATACTTGTATCTATTGTGTATGTTGCAAAATTGGAGTCTTGCAAGAAACAGATATATCATGTGTTTACATTTCTTAAGGTGCACTTTAGAAGAAGCTGCTTAGATGCTTAGTTTCGATAGTCATCCTTTTAGGACCGCCTTATTTTCGAGACTAGTAGTTTTCATTCAACCTTTGGTGCTATATATATAGTTATAATATACATAACTCGTTATTGGTTGAATCTTTGTTTGCTTCAAATATTGGCGGTTGAGTTGGCTTGAGCTGTTTTTTTGGTAGTCTAAAGGGATTCATTTTATCGAGTTCTCTTCTCTGGTTGCTGTGTTGTGGTCTGAAGAAGATTGAGTGGGTTTTTTTTTAAGTAATTGTTTTTTTTTTCGAGTTAGGATTTGTGTAGATAATTGAAAGTAATGGGGGGAACAAGCTCGAAACCTGATAGCTACAGGCAGTCTTCATCAAGTTCGTGGAATCAGAACGATTATTATCAGTCATCATCATATCCTCAGAGTAACCAGAATTATGCTCCACCTGCTCCGGGGGCTTATCCATATCCCGCATACCTGCAAGAAGATCCGAATGATGCACCTCAGGTGGCTTATCCTTATCCTGCACACAATCAGCAACATAATAATCCACCTCCTCCACCCCAAGTCCATGGCGGTCATGGCAGTAAACCACAGAAAAAGTTTGACAGGAGGTATTCAACGATTGCTGACAACTACAATTCGTTAGATGAGGTAGGTTTACTTTTTATTGCTTTATATTGAATAGAACATGAAGAATTTTTTTGAACCTGATTGAAATTTGTACCTCTGTATTAGACTTGTGTGTTTATACATGTTATATATCATGTTCTTCCTGAATATATTCATTTCCTCCTTGTTATCACAAAATTTCCATTGTTTGAGAAAGAGATACCATCAGTTTAGGAGATTTTTGTACGTATGTGCGCGCGTGTGTGTGTCCTTAAATGGTTCTGGGGAACATGGAATTTCTCTGTTAATGAAATTTGTGAAGTTTGACTCTTTGTAAGAATTGAATACTGCTTTGGCTGACTTACAAACGGTGGTGCTTATTTGTGGGACTGTGGGAATATTTTAAGGCAAAAGAGATTTTACCCAAGTGTTAGCTTTGTCTGGCTGGAAACATATGTATCAGAAGGAAAAACAGGAAGAGGCACTTCTTCTTGCTAAGCCCTTGAAACATTTTTTTTTTTGCAGAAGTAAGATAACCAGTGTCGGGAGAGAGAGTTTACACACATAATTTTGATCAATTTAATTCTTTTGGTAACCGTTTTTTGGCTAATTGCACTTTTTACTAGTTGCATCATATGTCGAGTCTCGTGCACTCACACACGTACACAAAAAAAAACCTTAATCCAATTAATGCTTTTGGCTTATTGGCTATCTTTCTGTTTTATATATTACGTGCTAACTTCAGCCTTCAGCAAGTATTACTATAGAGAAATGTATATAAATTGTTATAAGGTATGTTATTGTTATTTATGTAGGTAACAGAGGCGCTTGCACGTGCTGGCCTGGAGTCTTCTAATCTCATAGTTGGTATAGATTTCACTAAAAGCAATGAGTGGACAGGTCTGATTTTTCACCTTATCTTAAAGGTTATGTTAGTATTACGTCTTACGCTGTAGGTCAAGGATGCTAACTTTATTGAAAACTAGGTTCAAGATCTTACAACAGGCGCAGTTTACATCACATAGGGGATGACTTGAATCCCTATGAACAAGCAATAAGCATTATTGGAAAAACGTTAGCAGCTTTTGACGAGGACAACTTGATTCCGTGTTATGGATTTGGTGATGGTAATTATTTGCTAGCTAAAGATTTTGATGTAAACATATTTATGTCGTTTCAAACTGGATATTATAAATAATTATATTTTGTTCTTATTATTGTTGACAGCATCAACACACGATCAAGACGTCTTTAGTTTTTATCCAGAAGATGGCAGATACTGTAATGGGTTTGAGGAAGTATTAAGCCGATACAGGGAAATCATCCCACATCTACGACTTGCAGGTTTGAACTTTACTTAACAATTAACATCGAGTTGTTACTGTTCTGAAAAATCATGTTTATTCACTCTTTTGTTATACTGGTGTGTCCATCTTGCTTTTCTGCAGGACCCACATCATTTGCTCCCATTATTGAAATGGCCATGACAATTGTTGAGCAAAGCAGTGGTCAATATCATGTTCTGGTTATTATTGCTGATGGACAGGTATATTTGCTTTAGTGCTTGCACGTGAAATGTATAATCCATAGATAGTTTAAACAGAAATTATAAGTATCCTTTTTTGTTATAGTATAACATCCTTGATTGCAAAATCTTGCTATGTAAATTGAAAATGTTCCTTAGAAGGGAAGTCAACAAATAAATACATTATATGGTACAACGTCGTCTTACATTGAAGAATGCTCCTGTATGTATATCCCTTGAACAAAGTACCTCCACGAAGTAATTCATTAGGCAGCCATTTTAGTGGCTGTTTGGAAATTTTTAATTTTTAGTGCTCAACAAATTCTCTGCAACCTTTATTTCTTTCTTTCTTTTTTTTGTAAAACCCAAAGCAGGATTGTTTTTCCCGAACAGAGAGGGTGGTGCATTATGAACTTAGTTTAGACAGAGTTGACCCTGTAGTTGTCAACTGGTCGTTTGTTATCCCAATATTTATATATCCATTAGAATGACTAGAAGAACTCTAGTGTTTTTCAAATCATTTTTGTTACATCAGCCATGTCACTGCAGGTAACTAGAAGTGTTGATACTGAAGGAGGTCAATTGAGTCCACAGGAGCAGAAAACTGTTGATGCAATTGTCAAAGCGAGGTAATTGGTTGTGACACAGTTTCCCTAACAATAAAACAACTTATGGTTAGTTCTATTAATAATTAATCTTCTTTTCAGCAATCTTCCCCTCTCTATTGTATTAGTTGGAGTAGGAGATGGACCCTGGGACATGATGAAGGAGTTTGATGATAATATCCCTGCACGTGTTTTTGATAATTTTCAGGTAGGTTGTAGTTACCTTTTATGCTTGCATGACCTTGATTGTTAGTGCCATTCTAAATGGTGAACTTATTACTATGCTTGGGAAATTCTTGACTTTGACAAATTACTCTTTCTTTCTTTTTTGTTTAGTTTGTCAATTTTACAGAAATTATGTCCAAGAAGCTTTCAACTTCCCGAAAAGAGACTGAATTTGCTCTTAAAGCTTTGATGGAAATACCTTCTCAATATAAAGCAAGCATAGAGCTCAAGATGTTGGGGTAATTGATTATATATTTTATTATTATTTTCTTTCAATGTCTTGTACACGTAGAGAGTCAGACATACACACAGGCAGACAAACAAGCATGGCAAAACCAAGTATAGGTCAAAGATATGTGCTACCATCGCTTTCGTCATAGACTGGGAATCACCTGAAAGCTGTTTTTTGTTACTTTACTAACTTGCAATTACTTTACTAACTTGCAAGGCCTTGCTCTCTTTTAGAATTTTTTGAGTAAAATGTCTCATATTAAAAGTTTGAAACATAGATATTCTGTGTCACGAAAGCATACTGTACCGAAACCACTGGTTCTAAACTTAGATATCACCTCATTTGTTGATGTACATATACTCTATATGGAAAGTAGTTTAAAATGGAAATCTTTGGATTATTCTGTGCCAAGCTTCTGCAATGGATGCACGGTTTTTGTCCCTATATATGTGTATATATAGTTTTCTTATTGTTAGTATATTGTGGGCATAATCAATTGGCTTAACTTTTGCGGTTTCTTTTATTTGGAGTACAGTAGTCGAAGAGGAAATGTGCCTACTCGGGTTCCGCTCCCTCCCCCTGTATCTAGTGCAAGTAGTTTCAGCAGCTCAAAAGCTTCACATTCAACTAGTTTCAAGCCAAGTGTGCCTTCTTATGATGCTTACAGTAGTCCTCCCTATGATGCATATAAAAGTCCTGCAGGCAATGCACCTCCTGCTTCAAGCTCTACATTTGATACCATGGTAAGCAATTTCTAGTTGAAATTTATCATCCATGCAGTTTTAGCCGAGTACAACATATTGTTGCAGCCTGTGTATTTTATTCACAAAATTTTAGCATATATCTGCTGCTAGCAGTTTATTGTTGAGGTTAATAATGCAGATGGTAGTGACTCCATTTTTGTGTTTCTAATAGGTGTGTCCGATTTGCTTGACCAACTCGAAGGACATGGCTTTTGGTTGTGGGCATCAGGTAATTTCCCCCTTTATTTCACTTAAGCTAAGTGGTTATCTTATAATGTCGGGATATTAACGTGTTGATTTGATCTTATGTTTGGCAGACATGTCGTGAATGTGGACAGGATCTCCAGACGTGCCCCATTTGTCGCAGCCAAATTCAGACAAGAATAAAGCTTTACTAGTTTGTTTGTTATGTACATCTAGATGTTTTTTTTGGTTAATGATTAAAATTCTTTTATGAGTTGAAATTAACAAAGCTAAAATCAATTTTTTTTTTTTTTTTTTTTTAATGTATTACTAATACTTCTTGGATTGCTGTGAAACTGCTGTACAGTTCTTTGTTGCGATTTGCCTAATTCAGCAACTCTAGAAAGCTTGTAAGATGTAGGTATGGATGGTTTGTCAATGGTTAATGCATGGTTGTTTGTGGATACATATAATTGTTGGTTTTAACTTTTTAACGGTTTTGCCTCGTGTCTATTTATAAGCAGGCACTTGTTAAACTGTAAATATAGCTATTGTATTGTTGCAATTTTTCTGGTCGATATGAGAAATGTACATATCCAGTGTGCACACATGCCTCAATTGAGTATTGAACTCTTGTACATATCCAATGCACACAAATGTGCCTCAATTGAGTATTGAACTCTCGACCTCTTGTTACTTGGAGGAAATGGATCTTTGCACATTCTATCCCCACCGGACTTGATTTTATTAACTGTTTTTTAATTTTCTAACGAAATATATAAACTAGTGACAATCAGAATTTAAAGGCTAAAATATAAATGGACAAATTCGAACACATAATTTCAAAGGAAGGACACGTACAAAGTACATAATGCTGTCTTATTCAAATTTTTTATATTACAATATTTGTAATTGCGTCTGTGTTCGTTCATTACACATTTACGAATTTGCGAGCAATGTCCAGCTTGAGATTTTTACGAAAAGTTACAACAGGATCCATTATGAACAGTTTACATATGCAGGACCAAATGACCACATGTGAACTACAAATCTTTATATACGATAAGATAAGAAACTCAGTCAGCGACATAGAGAGATGTCAAACATGATTTAACATATAGGTCTATACATATATCACTTTCAAATAAACGAATTATATTATCGTAATTCAACAATTTTTACTCATATTAACTGATTTTGCTAGTATTAGCTTTCGACAAACATGACCATTTTGAAAATTTAAAATCTGAATTTGTTAGAATATAGGGTTAAGGAGCGAAAAAACTAGATAACTTTAACTTTATACGCGAGGTCTCTCTATCTCTCTCTCCCTTCTAACCCTAGCATCCATTAAAGATTTTTGAGGGGGCTTTCATCGGGTTTCACCGGTGGAAAGCCCCAATTCATTTTTCATTTTCCTTACTTTCTTCTATTTTTTTTTTCAATAAAGTTCCCAATTTATTTGGGTTTCGATAATTCCCAATTTATTTGGGTTGTGTTAGTCTCTCCTTGTGAGAGTTTGGTTTTTTGTTTGGATTGGATTTGGGAGTTTTCCATGGCCGAGGTTATAGATCGGCAAGTTTTTCATGATTTTGATTCAAAGATGAAGGTTACTATGGAATCGCATATATGGTCGTCGGTCCAGAACAATTCGATGATAGTTGTTACAGTAAAAACATGTATATATCAATTATTTTCAAATCGCTGGGTTGCCTCTAGGAAGGATTCAACAGCGATCCCCTTAAGCGTCTGTTCTTACGATTGTATTTGTAGATGTCGTATGGCTTTTGATTAATGGACTGATTTCTTTTTGTTTAAAAAAAAAAGAGCGAAAAAACTCCTGTAATATAGGTGTAGAGCAAATAAGTCCCTAAGATTTAAAAAGGTTCAAATAACCCCGTGTAATTTGAATTTAAGGTTCAACGAGACCCCTGTGAATAATTTTTCTTAACTATGGTTAGAAAATATATTTAAAATTAAAATATTAAAACTTAATATTACATTAAAAGTTTTATAAAACATTTATATTTTAAATATTGTGATTTCACATATTATAAATTTTTTTATTGATGATATTATAATGGCTATCTTATAACTCGTGTAATGTACGAATTTTTGATGTAGATTTTATTAGTTATTCATATTATATTTTAATTTTAATTATTAACTTATAAATACTTTTAATTCAATTTTAGTATTAAAATTTTAATTTATTTGGTTACAAAAAAATTAATTTATTTTAATTCAACAAAAATTTAAAGTTTACTTTTGTGATCAACGGAACATGTATTATACTCTTAATAATATTTATCTAGAAAAAGATGATTTCACTTCGATTTTCACAATTTAAAAAAATAATTTGAAGTGAGAGAAAACTTGATATTTCATTTTAAATTATAAAAATCTAAATTGAAATTATCATGTTCTATATTAATGTTATCAAGAGAGATAATAGATGTTTTTCACTACAAGTTTTCTAAATTAATAAAAAAAATTATTAATACGTGAAACACAATATTTACAATATCAATTGTTTAATAAAAAATTTAATGTAATATTAAGTTTTAAGTATTTTAATTTTAAATATATTTTCTAACCATAGTTAAGAAAAATTAATCATAGGGGTCTTGTTGAACCTTAAATTTAAATTATAGGGGATTATTTGAACCATTTTAAATCTCAGGGGCTTATTTGCTCCTACACCAATATCACAGGATTTTTTTTGTCCCTTAACCCTAGAATATAATATAAGATTCATATAACTTCCTATAACATCTTAAGGGTTTTAGATGGGTTGTTAATTACTGTAGAGGCTCCCAGGGATACCAGGTTCGACTTTTTTCGACTCCCACATTCCTTTTGATTTGTGACTAATCAAATTGATTAGA
Organism: Kitagawia praeruptora; assembly: GCA_037693485.1. Taxonomy (NCBI): domain Eukaryota; kingdom Viridiplantae; phylum Streptophyta; class Magnoliopsida; order Apiales; family Apiaceae; genus Kitagawia; species Kitagawia praeruptora. Next base: position 60,076,390 of record CM075350.1, read on the forward strand.
ATATGATTGAAATTTATATGTATCATATTAAGACTAAATTATACTTATATACCTGTAATATAATTATTTTGCACTATAATCGCCCAAACAAAAAATTAACCACGTTAACTTCTTTGAGGTATAATTGTCAATGTCAATGCAGGTCCATCCATGATTTATGCTGTTTTGTATGTCGTTTATACCTTGGTTCAAGGTTTGAAACCAAATTATAAACATCCCATCCATTTAAAATCCAAATTACATGGCATAAATTTAAAATTAAAATAATTACGCACAAAATAATATCCATTTAAATTTCTAGATCCAATATTGCATTAAAATATTATATTGATATATAGAGAAGATAAGTGATAAAAAATTATAATCAATTCTCTTTGGCCAATCTATCAAACACATGAACTATAAGTATGAGTGGCTCATTTGTATGTCTGTTTGCACCTGATAAAGTATATGGAGAGAAAAGAAAAATGTAAATAGTAATTTTGATCAAAAAATTAAAATCATTCAAAAAAATAAAATCAATTCAAAGAAGAAGACGAGAAGAAAATAATAATTGAATCATATGTTTCAATCTAACATGCAAAAATCCTAACTATTGGAGCCCTACACTTCTCTCTCTTTTTCTAATCTCTCTCTTCTCTCTCTAAAACAAAACAGCGCCTCCATCTTTTTCTTCCTCCGGCGGTGGCTTCTCCACCGGCCGGAGGTTTTTGTTTTTCTTTCTTCGTGTTTTGTTCTTCTTTTCTTTCAATAATCATCCTCGGGTGAAGATTTTTACACATTTATTGGGTCTTTAGTCCCATTTATTGGGTTTTGTCTCTCTCCGTGTGAGAGTTTAAATTTGTTTTTAGTGTGTTTTAATGTTCGGGATCACAGATCTGCGGGATGTTTGGTGTGTTGGATCTTTTGGTTCTTTAAAAAAGATTTATATGGGTTTGCAATTATGGTTGGTTTTTCGAATACATCATGTTCATCACTACGTCAAATCGTTAGATAGCCCATTCAAAAAGGCTGTAATTTCCAGCGATGTTAGCAAGGGGCCGCACCAGAGGGAAGATCTTTTCAACGGTTGTAGCTTCGATGAAGAAGACTTAGATTTAATCTTTGTCATGTGTTTATTAAATTTCAATTATCTTTGTAGATGTCGTATGACTTTTGTTCATTGAACTATTTATCCTTTCAAAAAAAAAATCTAACATGCAAAAAACATCACGATCAATACTTAATCAACCGATGGAATCAACCTAGTTTTAGATACCAACTTTCACAATTACAATAAAAATTACAATAGAAGAGGGATTATATAGCTAACATCCAATAATAATATAAAAAATTATCGAAAATCCAACTTAATAATTAAACTATATAATATTTTACTACTATTATATATTATATATATTAACATCACTCATTTCAGCAACCTTCCATCATAGCTTTGCGAGCATGAACAATGTTCATCTCCTTTCTAATATTGAACTACACACACATACCGAGAGCATCTTTTCTAAACAAAAAGATCAAATTTATTTAACAAATACAACTTATACACCCATGCATATATATATATATATATATATATATAGAGAGTTGCACTCCATAACAAACATCTTATATAACAAACAATAAAAAAAACCTTAGATCTAATAGATCCAATGCCCCTTGCGAGGCCACCCAATACAAAAATTTCTTATTTTTTTTACCCTCTATCCATCCATCATCTCAAAAAAAAAAAAAAAAGTTACTGTTCATGATGATGACGTCACCAGTGACGTCATCATGAACATTAAAATTTTTAATTTAATTTTTTTTTGCTGGCTTGATAGAGGGTAAAAAAATAACAACTTTTTGTATTGGGTGCCCCTGTCGGGGCCAAAGGATCTAATAGATCTAAGGTGTTCTTTATTGTTTGTTATATAAGAGTGTTCTGTATGGAGGAAAGACATATATATATATATATATATATATATATATATATATATATATATATATATATATATATATATAGGCAAGTGCTCAAATACAAACCATTCTTAAAATGAGAACCTACAAACCAACACTAAATTAATTATATTTCATCTATTCTAAGGTTCCCGCCAAGGGTACCTTCACAAAAGTTGCTTAAAATAATTGGCTCTATCCAACAAAAAAAAAAAAAAAACTTGTCGTGGAAATGCGAAGCATTTAAGACAGTAAACGGATGAGTTAGGTAGTGATGAGGGCCGAAGGCTCTCGACACTCCCGTCAATCGTCTATTGCCTTTACCATTGATTGCCATTCCTTACAACTTTAGAATGATAAAGGCGCGAAGCGCCGTACAAAAAGGTGCGAAGCACCGTTAACCAGTGAAATCCACTGCCACGTCATCACGTGAACAGTGATTTTTTTTTTGTTGGATAGAGCCAATTATTTTAAACGTTTTTTGTATTGGGGTACCCCTAGTTTGGTCATTAGATTAGCTTGAAATATTAAATTTTGCTTGGTTTATAGGTTTGTATTTTAAGGAGGTTTGTATTGGAGTAGCCCCATATATATATATATATATATAGGCCAAGATTCTAGAGAGAACACCCTTAAAAAGAGAACGAGAGAACACATCATCTAACCATTGATTCTATTAGATCTAATGGCCCCGTCAGGGGCACCCAATATAAAAAAGTCTTATAATTCTACCCTCTATCCATTCATAAAAAAAATTCAAAAAAAAAAATTTCAATTTTTTTTTTCAAAAAACCTGTTATGACGTCACAGTGACATCATCATCATCATCATTATTTTTTTAAAAAAATTTATATTTTTTTCTAATGAATGGATAGAGGGAAGAATTATAAGACTTTTTTGTATTGGGTGCCTTTGACGGGGCCATTAGATCTATTAGATTCAATGGTTAAATGATGTGTTCTCTCGTTCTCTTTTTAAGGGTGTTCTCTCTAGAGTATATATATATAGAGTCCTACTCCAGTAGAAACCAAATTAAAATAGAAACTAAAAACTAAACCTTAATCTAATATTTCAAGCTAATCTAATGACCAAACTAGCGGTACCCCAATATAAAAAATGTCTAAAATTTTAGGCTCCATCCAGGAAAAAAATAAAAAAAATTACTGTTCACGGCTGACGTGGCAGCGACGTCAGCGTGAACAATAATTTTTTTTTTTTGCTGGATGGAGCCAATAATTTTAAACACTTTTTGTGAAGGTGCCCCTGGCAGGGCCATTAGAATCAATGAAATATAATTTATTTAATGTTAATTTCTAGTTTCTATTTAAGAGTTGGTTTGTATTTGATACTTTGCCTATATATATATATATATATATATATATATATATATATATATATATATATATATATATATATGCTAGCGTTCAAATAGAAACCAACCTTAGAATAGAAACTAGAAACCTACACTAAATAAAATATATTTCATTTATTTTAATTGCCCCGCTAGGGGCACCTTCACAGAAAATTTATAAAATTCTTGGCTCTATTCAATAAAAATATTAAAAAAATAAAAAAAGTTACTGTTCACGTGCCACGTCATCACGTGAACAGTAACTTTTTTTTTTAATTTTTTTTTGTTGAATAAAGCCAATAATTTTAAACGTTTTTTGTATTGGTGTATCCCTAATTTGGTCATTAGATTAACTTGAAATATTTAATTTAGGTTTAGTTTCTAGTTTTTATTATAAGTTAGTTTCTATTAGAACAAGACCATATATATATATATATATATATATATATATATATATAGGCAAGTGCTCAAAAGAGAACTTATTTTTTGAAGAAAACTAAGGCACTAATCCTAGCCATTAGATGTATTAAGATCAATGGCCCCGCCAGGGGCACCCACACACTAATCAAATACACCCTCACACACAGAATCACACCTAATCCCCTCCATTTTTAATTTGATTTTTCCCTTCAATCGGTGATATTTTTTTTAAATCTAATTTCACCACATTTTTCTTCATCTCCCAACGATTAGTTTGCATACCATATATGCTATATTTCGATTTAGTTTTCTAAGTTTTCCATTAAACGAGTTTTTCCCTAGATCCTTACTCTATATATATATATATATATATATATATATATATATATATATAGGGTTGGACTCCATAAAGAACACTTTAAATAAAGAACAACAAAGAACACCTCATATCTAATAGATCCATTGCCCCTCATCAGTGACGTCATCATGAACAGTAAAATTTTCAAATTTTTTTTTTTTTTTTTTGCTGGATGGATAGAGCCTAAAAAAATAAGAACTTTTTGTATTGGATGCCCCTGGCGGGGCCAATGGATCTATTGGAATAAATGATTTTATAGTGTTCTTTATTGTTCTTTATATAAGAGTGTTCTTTATGGAGCAAAGGCCTATATATATATATATATATATATATATATATATATATATATATAGGCAAAGTATCAAATAGAAACCAACTCTTAAATAGAAACTAGAAACTAACATTAAATAAATTCTATTTCATTCATTCTAATGGCCCCGCCAGGGGCACCTTCACAAAAAGTGTTTAAAATTATTGGCTCCATCCAGCAAAAAAAAAAAAAAAAAAAAAAAAAAAAAAATTACTGTTCACGCTGACGTCACTGCCACGTCAGCAGTGAACAGTAATTTTTTTTTTTTTTTTTTTTTTTTTTTGCTGGATGGAGCCAAGAATATTATGAACTTTTTGTATTGGGGTCCCCCTAGTTTGGTCATTAGATTAGCTTTAAATATTAGGTTAGGGTTTAGTTTCTAGTTTCTATTTTAATTTAGTTTCTATTTGAGTAAGACCCTATATATATATATATATATATATATGACATTGTTAAATGAAAAACATCATTATATACTATAAAGAACACCATAGAAACTTACAAAAAATCACTTTTAGATCCTAATTTTCACATCAAAAATGGTTTTTTATGAATAAAAATACAATATAATAAAAAATTAGGATCAAATATAACATGATTACACATAATTTTATTGTTACAAAAATATATATAAGATTCTATAGTGGATTCTATACTATATTCTATGTAACATTTGATTTTTAAATTTAGATGAGATTATACGTTAGATTCAATATGGCCCTGTTTGGCGTGCCTTAAAATAAGTCCTTATGGACTTATTTTCGGATAAAAAAAATTATATTTTGATAATTTTTTTTTATACGAGTATTTAATGTATGAGATTCAATAAATTGCAAAAATAAGTTGTAAAATAAGTTGGAAAGTTAGGAATGTCTAACTTTGTCTTAAAATAAGTTGACTTATTCTGGAAAAAAGTTTCCCCAAAAACCCCTATGTTAAACTTAATTGTTGTTAAAATTTGTGATTCTTATCATAACAAATCATATTTTATGAAAGATATAGTATTATGATAATGTTCTTTATTTTTCTTTATATAAGGTATTTTTTATAGAGTGTAACTCAAATATAGTGCCGATCAACATGACAGACATTTTGTTGGGTTTAAGGAAGTTTTAAGCCTTTTTAGGGAACTTGTTGCCGGTTTGTTATTTCTAGGGAACAATTGTTTACTCATTCATTTTATTAGAGCATTTCCAATCGTATTGGCTAAATTGGTTGACTAAAATTATATAAAATACTAATTATGTAAAATTTACTGAACCTGTAAGGCATTATGTTCCGACGGTATTGGCTATAATGATTGACTATTTTTTAAAAATAGTATGTTATTATTATTTCAAGTTGTTATAAATAGAATATATTATTTTATTATGGTAATAGATGATGTTTAATCTTCTTACAAGTCTCTAGCCGTTCGACAAATATAACCAAACTCATGGGATTGGCTAAATATTTAGATAACGGGAATGTGTGGTTGGAGTGAATAATTTTTTACTTCTCTATAACTTTTATTTATAGTATCATTTATTCAAATTTACCTAAGGGTTTTAGAGGGTTGGAGATGCCTTATACGGGTGTCTCCCATCTTTATTTTTCTGCTGAACTCGCATCACTTGCTTTCATAACTGAAATGGCCATGACAGTTTTTGACCAAATCAGTGATCATTATTAACTTAGCCTAATTAAGTATCTTTTTTTCCGTTCTAATGAAATATTATTATTATTATTATTATTTTTTTTGCTAAATCTAATGAAATATTATTAATTGGAAGCTCTTGTTATCTACCTTGAATAATGTTCTGTAATAGGGGAATCTACAACTACATATGAAAACATTATATTATACTGTACAATGTTGTCTCACCGAGTGTTCTTTGCCAGCCAAGCCAATGTAGTTGCTCTGTTAAATTTTGAATTTTAGTAGGTACTTACTGCATCTTATCCCTTAATCCTCGAAAGCAAATCATCTTTCTTTTGTGAAATCTAGAGCAGGACTTCTTTTTTTTAAGCTGGGAGGTGGTGCATTTTGAACCTAATTTAGACAAAGCTAGGAAGCAGGGACACTTGGATCACCTGCCGTATCCCGGTGTTGGATTCTTGGACACGCGTGTCCCCGTATTAGACACAGGATTCTTCTACAATCCTACTTTCAAATTTTGTTTTCAGCAATTATAGTCAAAATTTGTGTTAATTAAGTATTTTTACAAAATTAAGTATCAATACCCATAAGCAAATACAAACGTATTGATTATCATGTTCAATTTTGGATAAATGAAGAGATTATACTTATATTTTCACGTTTTGGATGAATTAATTATGCATTTTATTCAGTTTGCATGCAATTCTTGGTTTTGTCAATTGTTTAATTTCTATATGTATAACCTCAATTATACATGATAAATTATAATTATGAATGATGTGTCCCCCCGCACCCGTATGTCCCCATACTACGCACCCGCATCCCCCACCCGTGTACTTGCTTCTTAGAGACAAAGTAAGCGCTATATGGTTGTGAACTGTTCATAACAGAATATCTTGTCCCAATTTTATATATCAATTACAATGACCAGTGCATTCTGTTGTCTTTAAAATCGTTTTTGTTACATCAGGCATGAAACTGCAGGTAGCTAAAAGTGCGAACAAATGCAATTGAGTCCACAGGAGCAGAAAACTATTGATGCAATTGCCAGAGCGAAATGGTAGGTTGCGACATACTCTCTCTTACAATTAGGAAACATATAATTACTTCTATTAAGAATTTATTAGTAGAACCAATCATATGACATGTTCTCTGTATGATGAGTGCTTTTAAATGGAAAATATTAGAGTAATCTAAGCCAAGCTTGGCCAAAGAACACATGTATAAATTAGAAAATTGTTTTCTTATTGTTGGTATATATTATGGACATAAATAATTGGCTCGATATCGGTTTCTCTTATATGGAGTGCAGTGGTCGAAAGGGGTTGTGGTGCAAGTAGTTTCAGCAGCTCAAAAGTTTCACATATAGCAAGTAGCTAGTTCCAAGCCAAGTGTGCCTTATTATGCCTATAGTAGTCCTTGTGATGCATATAGGAGTCCTGTAAGGCACTGTGCCTCCTGCTTTTTAAGGAATGAAATTGATAGAAAAAATATGTACAAGAAAGAACAAAATGCTTTTTAAGGACTACATTGTATTCACTTCTTATATTATTTTGTCTGTTACAAGATCGAGGAAGGTTTTCTTTAAATACTAAAGAAACCAGCTCCAATGTTTACTAAAAATACTTCTCCTAAAAATACTCCATGACTCCCATAATTACATGACTCTCCTATAATTGCAGTAACAAACCGAGGTTGACTCCAGCTGCTGCAGATTCAATTGCCAGCCATTTATTATATCACAATATCTATTTCATTAAAAACCAAATCATGCTTAGATTAATGCCAACAATATTAACATGTAGATTTAAACAGATATTGTGAATGTGGACAGGATCTCCAGACGAGCCCCATTTTTTGGAGCCAAACTCATCCAAAAACAAAAGTTTACTAGGTTGTTCGTTATGTACATCTAGATGTTCTTTTGGTTACTGATTGAAATTTTTTCGTACGTCCATATTAACAAGTTAAAATACATTTCCTTGTGTTTATTACGCGTACTTCACTTAAAAACTGTTGTACAGTCTTTGTTTTGATGATCATTTTGCAGTACATCCTTTGACAGTAGTTGTTTCTTTTCTCCAGTTTTATCAGCAAACGGCCGTGTTTTAAGGTATTGTCGAATCACCTGCTTATATGGTACCTGAGATATATCTTCCTGCTCTGGGTTTACCTTTTGCTTCTACAGATGGCAAAAAACAGATAGCATGGTTCAGGAATTTCCAGTTTAATCATTAATGTAGTAGGATAGTGTACCAGGAAAATATTAACTGAAGACCCAAGTCATTTATCTGATACATGTACGTTCCGAGCTTCCAGCCAACAAACACTTTCTAGCACTTTTTGACAGAAAAATTGGTGCAGGGGTGGGCAAGTAACAAGGATAGCAGATAAGCAGGCATCTGGGGACTCGGCTAAACAACAAATATAAATGTGTGGCTGTTGGCCATGGATTGATCAATTGCAAAATCTAAATAAAACAAAACCTAGAAATAATTCTACTCACTATCTAGCCACATTGCAACACATAGGTTATTATTCACTGAAACACTGCCTTATAATGACCATGCATTTTGTTGGAGTTTAATTCTATATTCATATGTTTACTTGTTTAGTTATTTATTTAGATAATGTTTTGTTTTAATGTAAGACTCAGTCATACATGTTGGCGAGTCTGTTTAGGTATATGAGAGTCTGTTTAGGCATATGAGTTGTCTGAGTTAGGCATATGAGTTGTCTGAGTTGTTTTAGGAAGGTCTAAGAATAAGTTTGGTAGTTGCTTGATTTTAGGACACCATCTGTTAATCCCTAATTAATCGCCACCATCATTGGTGTGCAGTAGTTTGTTTTCTCTTATTTATATGCATGTAATCTTCTCTGATTCTATACAAGAAGAAAAGCTGTTCCAGCATATCACAGTTCTATCTCATATAAACATTGTATATACGTATATATTATTGTTGGTTTCTACATTTGGTATTAGAGCGAGGTTTTGTTGTTCCGCCACTGGCGGTGGTGAAGCCGCTGACGATGGTGAAGCCACTGCTGGTGGAGGCGTGGTGACGATGTTCTGGGGCGCTGCCGTGTTTACCTGGAGTCCCGGAGATTTTATCTTCGGAGGAGCCTGTTAATGCGGATGGCTCCTTGTCGCGCAAATGAAGGTGTTAGTGTCGGGTGTATTTGAATAGTGGGAGAGATCATCATGTGCAGTATGGGATGCATATGGTGTTCTCTTGCACTACCCACGTTTGAGATTTGCTGTTGCCATGTTCTCGTTTGGAGAAGTGCAATGAGTTTCAGGGGGTGGCCATTGTGTCCCTTTGTGGTTTCTTTTGTGTAGTTGGTGATGTTTTTTTTTGCTGGAGTCAGTTTAGGAGAAGAGGACGTTACCGTCGTTCGTGGAGCGCAAGGAGACGTGACATTGAAAGATGAAAAATGAGTTGAAGTGCCAGACGGGCAAACAATAGCCATACGGGCTCAGTTTAATAGCCATACGGGCTCAGTCGGATTAGCCATACGGGCTCAGTCGAATCAGCCATACGGGCTCAGTTTAAAAGCCATACGGGCTGATAAAGAAGTTGAAGTTGCCATATGGGCAAAAATGAACTCGACTCTGCATTTGAACGACAGAGAGAGTGCTGCGGTGTTCGAGATTATGGGGGAGATTGTTAGAGATAATCTCAAACAATATTTTAAATATGTTAACGTTTGATTTGATTATGATTTGTAGTATTTGATTTGATTTGGTCGGATGTCTGTTTCCTTGATTTTAGGATCGTGGAATAAGTCATGGGTTGTTAGAGTTTGTTTAGGAAAGTAGTGTGTGTCGTGTTCTGTTTTCTAGCTTGCAATTTCCTTGTATTGCACTATATATTGTGAGGTGTTTGCAGTAATAAAATGTGAAGAATGTGAAGAAGAGAATACAATGTAGTCTTTTAATTTTTTTTTACACATGTACATACACATATAGATATAGGTGTCTTATATACGTTTTATTTTCTACACATTTTATATGGCTGGTAAGATCTTGCATGCAATGGATTCAAATTTGATTTTCATTTTTGAAGGCAAATGGGCGCTCAGATACAGTGTTTAAGTCCATAAACATATCTTAAAATAAGTTATACCAATTACTAATGCTGTCCCTTGAATTTGAACGAAAACATGACAAAAATCAGTTTGCTGACTGCTTAACAAACACAGGGGAACTTATAACATTTACCTTCTGCAATAGTTCCGCTATATGTTTTTGAGCCTGAGACGGATCCACTTTAGAGGTAACAATCTGTGTCGCACTTAGCAGCTGACATGTTCAATGCTAGTCTTTGTTCTCAAGTGGCACTCTTTGAAAATTTTTGACATGGCTTATATTTCTCTGCCCCCATTTGTCCCTTGAATATGAAATTTATCAGCTTTAATATCAGTTTAGAGAGCAAAGATGATTGTTATAGTTCAGTTGCCTAGAACATACTTCTAATGAAAAGTTACTATTTAAGCAAACAAAATAAAAATGAGGTTATAGCTAACTTTAGAAGAAATTGAAAACGCCAAAACTAAAAAAAAATTCAAACACAGAGTTTCAAAGACCCACACACGTACCATAATGCATCTTATTTGAAATTAGAAAATTACAAGTTCTTTGCAGTGTTGCAGATTTCGGAAATCGGAACTATTCGGTTGAGGTACCGATTTACGATTTATCGTGATTCGGTTGAAAAATCGGTGATTTATCGGCGATTTTTGCAAAATCGGCCGAATCGGTTTCAAAATTTTGGCCGATTTATTGACGATTTTTAATGGACCGATTTCTATAACAGGGGTTCTTTGCAATAATATTCACCTTAGGATTTGATAACAAGGTAATTGGTGACAAATAGGCAAAGACCAGAACAGCGAATTTTCAGACACGCTTGTATGATAGCTATGTGTTCACATGTGTTTGTATTTGAATGTGTTTTTTGACATAACAGTAGTTATGTATTTACAAAACCGCTTCATTGTTTGGACTCATGATTTTCGTATTTGACCATCTCAAGCAGATGTATTGCACCTTGTTATGCCCAAAATTCGGTTCTGATATTCTAAAATGGATCGGATTCGGGTTCAATTTGGGGATTTTCTAGATTAAATTAGGGTTTTGGCAGAGATAAGAAAAGGTCAGGCCGCGCCCTCTCTTTCCTTACAAAGAGGGCGCGCCCTAAGTATATGAAACATGGTGAGGAATTCTACTAAGGTTGGTTTTCCAAGAATTATTGAAGAAGCTAAGGACTAGCCCTCTCTAAGGACTAGCCCTCTCTAAGGTCGCGTCCTCTTCTAAGGACGCGCCCTCCGTTATTGAAGGAATTTGTCACATGTTCCTTGTTACTTGAGTTTTACAGGTTGATTGAAGAATTCCCTCCTGTCGTATCTCAGGAGGGGGATGTCCGTCGCAGAAGGCCTCCAGGGGTATGCCTGGATATAAGGACCCATCTTAGACACAAAGGGCGCGCCCTAAGGTGGAAAGATGGGAACTTTCTGGTGTGTGCTTTGGGAGCTCTGTTCCTGTAGCCAATGGACGCGCTCTCATTGGGGAACTTTGGAGTAATCCTGCACTTTGCACCCAAAAGCTCTGGATCACCTGTCCTGCTATCTGGTGGGTGCTTCTCATTCGGGGGACAGGGATGCGTTCTGCACTTGGGGTAAACCATGGCTATACCTGCATCCTTGAAATCAAGAAATAGCGGTAGCGGATAGGATTAGTCCTCGACGGGGGAAGTTTCCATATTCGTGAAGTCTTGAGATCTTGGATGAGCCTTGGGCCTTTTGTGGTTAGGCCCCATAGAACATTCCGGATGCTGGATCGATACCTAAGCCCAATTGGGTTTCTTGCTCTCCAAGAACTACGTGGGCTTGATCCTCTATAAATATAGAGGTACGTAGGCAAATTGAGGGGGATGGAAGCGAAGAGCTACGAGCCACCACCAAGAACCCTCTCAATCTCAGCCCCCAATTCATCACAGCCACCACACTCCGGTGACTTATCCGGCGAAGAACCACAGTCATAGATCTTAATTCCGGCGACAGATCTCAAACTTTGTTGTTACCAAATTCCTCCGTCAACAAATTGGCGCTAGAAGGAGGGGAGCCAATCAAGATCTTCATCTTAGGAGGAAAAGATGTCTCATAATCAGCGTGGGGGTTTTCATGAAAAGGAGGATTACGTTCTGAAGATAGCTTGGGGGCAACCAAGCTCGTCACGAAGCTTCTGTTCCGGAGGAAATTTATGTTCCTCCGCACCACCATGGAACTCCAGCCATCACCGACGAACAGCCGCCCGTTCCTATCAGTAAGGCGGCATCAATGGAGCAATTCTATCGTATGGGAGATGCCATAAATAAATTCGGAGTAAGATTGAGTTCTATGGAGGAAGTGCAAGAAAATAGGAGAAAATCTCGGAGTATCCCACAAAATCATTGCCGAACAGGGCGCCCTCCAAGTTATGAAGGTTCTCGAAGAGGTTGTTGGATCCTCAAGAGAGGGCGCGCCCTCACCCTCACTTGTCTGGGCGCACCTCTAGTAAAAATCGACGTGATGAAGAAAAAGTGATTCTAAAGATAATTTTAACGGTACTACTGCAAAAAGATGGCTTCGAGTATGTTCAAAAGTGGTGGTTTCTGAAGAATCCCCGAGTTAAAGATGGTGAAGAAGAATACCCAAGAAAGGCTCAGATGATTTCCAACTTCTAGGAAAATTCGATGGTTGAACACGTCCTCATCTCCAGGATGCATTCTCTAGAGAGAGCGGCTCCTTACCGACTTGGTGAAATTCAACGAATTAAGGAGAACCTCGCTGCTAGGAGTAGAGACTTTGCAAGCTTGAAGAAACGCCTAGGAATAAGGCTCGGGAGTGAGGCCCCGTGATCCACAGTGCGCGCCCGCTGTTGATAACAGGTCTGGGCCCCTTGGACATGAGCGAGCCCTTCCACGGAGTGATAGTCCACAGCGCGTGCCCGCTGTTAATAACATGTCTGGGCCCCTTGGACGCAAATGAGTTCTAGCACAGAGTGGTAATCCACAGTGCGCGCCCCATGTTGATAACAGGTCGCGGCCCCTTGGATTCGAACAAACCTCATAATAAAGAGGGCTCGCCGTCAGCATCTCTTATCAAGGGCGCACTACCAGGACGTGCTACAAGGAACACCCATGGAAGATGATATAGGAGAGAGCTGCAAATGGTGAGTTTTGCTAATTCAAGCAGAACAGGCCTCAGAAGATTATTATGAAGCGCGCCTTCCCCTAACTGGGCGCGTCTCCAGGTAATATACAACCTCTATTATTTTGCTCCATATATTTATTGTATGTATAAAGTTCCAGGGGTTTGCCTGATGAGAAGGCCTCCAGGGGTTTACCTGATGAGAAGGCCTCCAGGGGTTTACCTGATGAGAAGGCCTCCAGGGGTTTACCTGATGAGAAGGCCTCCAGGGGTTTGCCTGATGAGAAGGCCTTCAGGGGTTTACCTGATGAGTAGGCCTACAGGGGTTTGCCTGGCCAAGAGAACGGAGAACACTTGGAATCGTGGCCCCGTGATCCACAGCGCGTGCCCCCTGATTACAGGTCGAGGCCCCTTGGATATGAACGAGCCCTTCCTCGAGATGGTGATCCATAGCGCGCGCCCCCTGATAACAGGTCGAGGCCCCTTGGATATGAACAAGCCCCTCTTCAAGGTGTAGCTGGAAGAAGGAATGAGCGAGACCATGAAGATTGGAGGATGGAGAAGTATTAAGGTGAGAGGCAACTTCAGAACAAATAGGGCGCGATAGATCTCCTCGTATCACTAAAATTCCTTCAAGTACTTGTAGTAAAATGAGGTCGAGGGCACGCCCTCCCTCTAAAGGAAAGCATCAAGGAGGTTCTCAGGGGAATCCATAGATTGAAGAAAATCCACAAGCTCAAGGTCAAAAGGAACAAACTCAGACTCAAAAGGTAATTCTCACACAACTTCATGCCGGAGTTCCAGGAAATGCTCAAACAACGGCTCAACCTCCACCATTGGGGGGTATTCAGTCCAGTGTGCAACCACATATCCAAAATATTCATGGGGTTGGAACTTTCAATATAGATGACTTGAAGAGGTATTCTGCTCACTTGAATGGAGGAAGCATATCCGCCACTGCTTAAACTTCTTCTTCATTTTCGGCGGAATTTAGAGAAGCACAACTCCATACTGGATATAGGGCTGATACACGCTAATATATACAAGAATTAGATGATAGGAATGATTGTTGGAAGAGATGCAACAAAGAAGGAATATTTTGGTTAGAGACAAGAAGATGTTCAATAATTTTCAGTGAAGAAGTCAAGGTCTTTACTTAACAAATCAAGGCCTTTAGCTGAACAGAGGCAAACTCAAGGCCTTTACATTGAAACTCTCAAGGCCTTTACATGAATAGTAGCGAAACTCAAGGCCTTTACTCTGAATCTCAAGGCCTTGAGCTCTGACGGAAATTGGAGTTTTAAAGCTTTCTTAATTGATCTTGTGGAATTCTTGGGATGTTTTGACATTGAGATGGATGCTTACCAAGTAATTGACTTGGCTAGATGTCGTCTGCTGGCAACAACTTTCAGGGAGAGTGCTTAGCAATGATTTCAAAAGCTTGGGTGTGGAATGATTACCTATTTGGAGACGATGAAGACTTTGTTCTTAACAAAGTTGCCAGCAACAATGAAGTATGCTCTTCCATTATAACTCTAGCCAACATCAAGCAGAAAGAATGAGAAAGTCTTCAGTCTTACTTCAAAAGATTCAATGCAGAATCCGCTTTGGTTAGAGGAACAACCGATGAGACACTTAAAAACGGATTCAAGAAAGGGATTCAGCTATGTTGGTTGATGTTTTTGCACAGGCTGAATCTTTTAAGATAGTGGTGCAATCCTTGGCAGAAAATCGGAAGACATAAGCCCAAGGAACGCTAAGGGGAAGATTACAAGTCCTGTATATCGTGCCGGAATCGGCGCTAACGTAGTGAATGCAACTAGTGTTGGAAGAGAATGGGGAACTCCAGATACGTATTCTTATGATCGAAGGACAAATAATTACACTCCGTTGGCGACTTCGATTGAACACATCTTTGAGGTGAACAAGAATAAAGGGCTTTTTAAGAAGCCGGCTCCTCTGTCTGCATGGAAAAGCAAGGATAAGAAGAAGCACTGTGAGTACTATGAGTCGACAATACTCATGAATGTCGTCGGCTGAAGGAAGAAATTGAAGATCTGATCAAGGAAGGATACTTGACCGATTGGATTGTCAGAGAAGTCAAGGAGCATAAGGAGAATCCTGAGAAGAAGAACGGAGGGCGCGCCCTCCGTGATGAGGACAAAATTGAGGAGAAGAAATTTGTCAAGGAAGGAAGTATACATACTATCTTTGGAGGACATCACTTATGGGTGATAGCAACAATGCTTTGGAGAGATATGCTTGAGAGGCAAGATACCTCTCATCGATGTGAATAGCATGGAGTTAAGGTCACCTAAATTGTTTAAGGGGGAGTGTGCAGATATCACTTGTACTGAAGATGAGGCATGTGTTCTTCAGACTCGGGCAATGGAAGTTCGGGGAATATTCTGTATCACAATACCTACAAGAAGGTGTGGCTTCCGGACAAAGACATGGTAGCAGAGAATGCATAAATTTATGATTTTTAGTAGAAGCTGTCAAAATGATGGGTGCAATCAAGAGAAGGTTCTCTCCCAATAACTCAGATGATGGAATTCATGGTTTTGGGTCAGGAGTCAGTTCACAATGCCATAGTAGGGCGCCCCTTGTTGAAGGAATTAAAAGGTTTCAGGAGAATAAAGGGATGGAGGGCGCGCCCTAATTAAAAGAAGTTCTGGAGGAATCATGAACAACATCAAGGGAGGAATTCAGGCTCATTATTTTGTTCAAGAACAAGAGGATGAGGAGGCGTCCACCCATAGGGCGCGCCCTCAGCATTAAAGGTGAACAGATCAAGGGAAGAAGAATGCCACTGGAAGGCTTGGTGAATGCCCTTGTCGAGGAAGGCTTGGTGAAAGCATCGATTGAAGATCCTCGAAACTTTGATTTCGATTTTGGTCCGAGAACATCACAACCGGTTGAGAAGACTGGTCCTGCAGAGGACTCAATTTCAATTATGGTGGATGAAAAGGATACGAGTAAGGTATTGAAAATCGGATCTCAGTTGAATTCCAATGCTCACCAACTTTCTTTTGAATAACTTGGATGTTTTTGCTTGGAGTCATGCTGCTATGGTGGGAATTGATCCAGAAGTTATGTGCCATCATTTAAATATAGATCCTACCAAGAAAGGAATTCGCCAGAAACGTCGACCAGTAAGTGGAGAGAGAGCTATAGCGTTGAAGGAAGAGGTCGACAGAGTATTAAACGTTGGCTTGTTTAAAGAATCCTACTACCAAAGTGATTGATCAGTTAGTAGATATATTAGCAGGGCATGTTCTCTTGAGTTTCATGAACGTTTGTTCGGGTTATAATCAGATTCCCATGAACGCGAGTATACTTCTTTCATCACAGATAGAAGATTATACCGCTACAATGGAATGCCTTTTGGCTTGATTAATGCGAAAGGAACTTGAGAAGACCATAGAAGTGTATGTGGATGACAGCTGAAAAGGTCCGTACGCCTTAATATCATAAGGCGCGCCCTCTGAATATATATATATATATATATTTACTTTAGTGCGAGCCCTGTGAGAGGCTTACACTTGTGCATAATATCTCTTGTTTCTTACGCCGAGTTAGCTCATGTAAGCTTAGAGATGTTATGCATTTGTGTTATTCCTCTACGAAGAAGCCAAAATTAGAGATGGATGCAAAAGCTTAGAGATGTGGATTGAAGAATTTAAGGACGCGTCCTCCGCATAGAATCTTGAAGACAAGAAGAACAAGGACGCGCCTTGGAGAAGAAAAGCTACAAAATTTTTGGTGTCGTTTAAGATTGAAATTCCATGCTTCATCTTTTGATTTTACATGGAATTGGGGGGTAGTTGTTATGCCCAAAATTCGGTTCTGATATTCTAAAATGGATTCGGGTAAGATACGGGTTCAATTTGGGGATTTTCTAGATTAAATTAGGGTTTTGGCAGAGATAAGAAAAGGTCAGGCCGCGCCCTCTCTTTCCTTACAAAGAGGGCGCGCCCTAAGTATATGAAACATGGTGAGGAATTCTACTAAGGTTGGTTTTCCAAGAATTATTGAAGAAGCTAAGGACTAGCCCTCTCTAAGGACTAGCCCTCTCTAAGGGCGCGTCCTCTTCTAAGGACGCGTCCTCCATTATTGAAGGAATTTGTCACATGTTCCTTGTTACTTGAGTTTTACAGGTTGATTGAAGAATTCCCTCCTGTCGTATCTTAGGAGCGGGATGTCCGTCGCAGAAGGCCTCCAGGGGTATGCCTGGATATAAGGACCCATCTTAGACACAAAGGGCGCGCCCTAAGGTGGAAAGATGGGAACTTTCTGGTGTGTGCTTTGGGAGCTCTGTTCCTGTAGCCAATGGGCGCGCTCTCATTGGGGAACTTTGGAGTAATCCTGCACTTTGCACCCAAAAGCTCTGGATCACCTGTCTTGCTATCTGGTGGGTGCTTCTCATTCGGGGGACAGGGATGCGTTCTGCACTTGGGGTAAACCATGGCTATACCTGCATCCTTGAAATCAAGAAATAGCGGTAGCGGATAGGATTAGTTCTCGACTGGGGAAGTTTCCATATTCGTGAAGTCTTGAGATCTTGGATGAGCCTTGGGCCTTTTGTGGTTAGGCCCCATAGTAGAACATTCCGGATGCTGGATCGATACCTAAGCCCAATTGGGTTTCTTGCTCTCCAAGAACTACGTGGGCTTGATCCTCTATAAATATAGAGGTACGTAGGCAAATTGAGGGGGATGGAAGCGAAGAGCTACGAGCCACCACCAAGAACCCTCTCAATCTCAGCCCCCAATTCATCACAGCCACCACACTCCGGTGACTTATCCGGCGAAGAACCACCGTCATAGATCTTAATTCCGGCGACAGACCTCAAACTTTGTTGTTACCAAATTCCTCCGTCAACACACCTATATCATAATTGTTCTTCATCCATCCCTTGTACAAAAGTGCCTCTGAGATTGGCTTGTTGGCTTCACTTTGTCCATCAATTAACACTCCAGCTTGAATTGTTTCCATGATGAGTTGGAATTTTGGCATCTATACTCTTTATTAACGTGGTTTCTCTTTATTAACGTGGAAAATCATGTTTTAATGGTATGTAATATTATCAAATATCAAAATATCAAAATATCAAATTTGGTTATCACTAAATTTTCGATTCTTTATAAGTTCAACCCGTGCCAACGGGTTATCAGCTAGTATTCGTTAATGTTAATATTAACGCACGTACAATAAAACCTCATTAAATTAATACTCGATTCTTCCGGTCCCAACTTGGGCAGTTCAAATGATCAATTTCGATAAGATAATAAGATAATAACTTTTTTGAAAAACCATATATAAATATATGGTCCCAATAATATTATAAATTAATAATTCCTTTATAATCATAAAAATATATGTATTACATTTTTGTAAAATATGATTTTCGGGTTCTTAAAATTTGAATCTATTTCGATAAAATAATAAGATAATAATATTTTTTGAAAAACCCTATATAAATATATGAAAGAATGCCCAAAATACCCATTTTTCCCTACCCACTATCCAAAATATCCGTTTTTCAAAACACCGACCGAAATGCCTATGGGATACGCCGTTTCCATCGGCGTATCCGAACTACTGTAGCTTGTCAGAAACAAGCAAAACTTGACAGAAAATTGAGAGCTCTTGAACGGCGACTTGTCGATCTTGCTTCGTCTCCACCCTTGCTTTGTCTCCCACCCTCCAAATCATCACCACAGGATCAGCTACTCATCGTCTGTGTTCTCCGCCTATCCGTTTGTCTCAGCTGACCCCGCAGGGGCGTGCAAAGTTGTCGTCGAAAACTCGAAACGGAAAAATGATTGATTTGGGCGTTTTCAATCCAGCATATCAAATGGGTTGAAATTGGTGTAGGTGTGTAGAGAATCGAGAGACGATTCGGATGGTATATTGGAGATGTAGGAAAAATCAGGGAGGTGAACGAATGGAATGAAACAAAAAAATGATCAGAATCGCCATTGGAAGGAGTTCTGTAGACGACGATGCTGACGTAAGATGCATCGTTTCAACATGCGTATCTCGTATTACGCCTGTTGAAGATGCGTGTGTGGTATAGAACACTCCTATGGCATGGGCGTGTCTTAAAAATGCGTGGTTTCAAATAGCGTATCAGCACATACGCTGATTCAAATAGCGTGACTGCTGGGTATTTTGGGCGGTACTTCAGCGCCGTGGTTATTTTGGTTAGAGATGATTAAAAAGTGGGTATTTAGGGCACGCACGCTATGGTCCCAATAATATTATAAATTAATAATTCCTTTATAATCATAAAAATATATGTATTACACTTTTGTAAAATCTGATTTTAGGGTTCTTAAAATTTGAATCTATATGAAACTTATCTTTAACCATCTTTGTTGCAGCCAAAAGTTCGAATGTGGTATTTTCGTAAAGGATTAAAAAGTTATTAATCAATGTTTTTGATGTTTTGAGTGCTTCTTTATGTGAAAAAGGTTAAAAAAATGTTGTTGTATACTTGATATCATTTAAATATGCATGGATATTTACTTTGAATCTCGCAAATACTCATTAAATTTGTAAACAATATATATTGAATTAATTGAATTAAGTATAAAACATAAATTGTACAATTCATTCTATTTAAATGTATATAATTGGAAACAATTTTTTTAATGTAAAAAATTCTCTACAAATTAATAAATATTAATTTATCAATTAATTAATACCTCTCTAAATTAATAGAATTCTTCGGTCCAAACTATATTAATTTATAAATGTTTTACTGTATTTGGTATTTTTATGTGAAGTTAATTATTTGAAAATGTAAGATTATTGAAATTTTAAAATTCACAATAGAATTATTGTTTTAACCAATAATAATAACAACCTTCTAAATATTTTTATTGAACTTTTAAAAGAGAATTGGAATTTTCGTATAATTATGCATATAAAAAAAGAAAATATTTTAAAAAAATTATATGTATCAAAACACATTAATTATAGGGGTTTTTAAAAAAATACTCATGCAGAAACTTTTTTCAAAAATACGGTCTGGTTTGCAACATTTGCAATGAAATCCCAAATATAACATTTGCAACATCAACTTTAGATAATATTTTTGAAAATACTTTCAAAAAGTTGGGTATTTTTATGAATATCCTTAATTTTATTAAATATCTCATAAAAATTATCTAGCATGTTTTTTTTGCTGAATATCCATTTTTCTCATATCGAGATGTTTTGAGTGCTTAAAAGAATTAGTATTAATAGTTTGACAGTTAAAGTAGTCCATCTGCTTTTATAACTAAGTTAGCAGGAAGAATGTTAAAAGTTTTCACTAATTGTATTGTTGCAGAGTACAAAAATATATTAAATTTTTTAAATTTTTCAAAACAAAAATTAAAATAATAATTAAAAATATAAATATTTTACATATAATATATGTATTGAAAGTTTAAAAAAATTCTTTCCGTCCCTCTCATTTTTTACACATATTTTTAGGTGTATATAAAATAATTCATTTTTAATTTTTTTTATGAATAAAAATAAAAATATTAAATTTTATTCACAAAAAAATTGAAAATTACTTTATATACACGTCGTGCCAACCATTAAAAAAAACTGTAAATGAGAGGGATGGAGGAGTATTAATTTATCCTATAATGAAAATAATTCAACTAAAAGGTTTGTTTTTAAATGTAATTTATTAGTTATCCTTTTTCAAATTAATATCTTTCAAATTTAAATTGTTCACTTAATTAATGAAAATTATTTATTTAAATCAAAGTTTTATTATTATATTATAAAAATATAATATGATGAGATTAATTGTTTATCAAATACTTATTTTATCGAATTCCTACCGTCACTAATTTTCTAAACCACATAAGCCTTTGTTGAAAAAATGTTTTTTAATAATTCCTTGTTTATTCATCAATTCCAAAATGTAATATATACAAGCTTAAATCCCGTGCGATGCACAGATTTGTTTTAATATTATATAAATTTTTTTATTAATTTAAATTAATATTTTAAAACATTGATTTTTTAGGCTAAAAACGATAAATTTTAGATAAAAAATGTAATCGGTTAATTATTATTAATTATAAAATTATTATTTTATTTTATTAAATAAAATGCTCGTGATATTATTTCAAAAAAAGAGGATTTAGTTAGAAAAAAATTAAAAATGTAACATGTTCTAGGTCAAAAAGGTAATTGATTAGTTTATTGTAATTATAATTTAATTACGTTATTTTATTAAATACAATTGCTCGTAATGTTTTTAGAAAAAGGAGAAATTAATATTGTCTGTGATATTTCTATTAAAAGAGAGATTTTAGTTAGAAAATATAGAAAAGATGATATTGATTATAATTGTACTATATATATTATAATAATCAATTTATAATGTATGATAATATGATTGTGACTGGATTTATATTAAAACAGTGGTTGACTAATGAATGATTAATTATGAAATTTAATTTAAAATATATAGTGGTATATCGTGATTGATTTCAAATTAAAACTGTGATTTTCTAGTAAATATTTTTTGATTTAAAAAATAGGTATTTATGGATTTGTTTAATAAAATCATTATTGAATTTAAATTAGAAGTATTAACTAACCATGGTTAAAGAGGTAGGGTATATTTTAGTTAAAGAAAATAGAAAGGTAACGTGAAAATTAAAAAGATGACATGATTTATGTGAAAAAGGTAATTGATTAGTTTATAGTAATTTTAATTTAATTATGTAATTTTACTAAATAAAATATTGTTCATGATTTTTAGAAAATGAGAAATTAATGTTGCCCCTGATATTTCTAGAAAAAAGGGAATTTAATTAGAAAAAAATAAAAAGATGATAAGTTTTAGCTGAAAAGGTAATCGATTAATTATTAGTATAATTATTTTATTATCTTATTTTTATTAAATAGAATCGCCCGTGATATAATTGGAAAATGAGATGTTTTAGTAAGAGAAAAGAGAAAAAGTAACGTATTTTGGCTGGAAAAGGTCCATGATATAATTGGAAAAACAGATATTTTAGTTTGAAAAAAAAGGTAATATGTTTTGACTGAAAAAGGTAATTGATTAGTTAATAGTAATTATAATATAATTATGTTCTTTTATTAAACAAAATTGCTCGTAGTCTTTTAAAAAAAAGGAGAAATTGATTTATGTGAAAAAGGCAATTGATTAGTTTATAGTAACTATAATTTAATTATGTTATTAACCAAGTAAACTTGCTCATAATTTTTAGAAAATGAGAATTGAATGTTGCCCGTGATATCTCTAGAAGAAAAAAGGGAATTTAATTAAAAAAATAGAAAATGATACGTTTTAGCTAAAAAGGTAATAAGTTAATTATTAGTATTATAAATAATATTTTTTTTTATTTTTATTAAATATAAACTCCCGTTATATAATTGGAAAAAGAGAGGTTTTAGTAAGAGAAAAGAAAAAAGGTAACTTGTTCTGGCTGAAAAAGTAACCGTCCATGATATAATTGGAAAAAGAGAAATTTTAGTTAGAGAAAAGGAAAAAGGTAACGTATTTTGACTAAAAAAGGTAATTGATTGGTTAATAGTAATTATAATATCATTATGTTATTTAACAAAATTGCTTGTAATGTTTTTAAAAAAAGGAGAAATTTTAGTTAGATAAAATGTAAAAGATATTTTATTTTATCTGAAAAAAGAAATTATTTAGTTATTGAAAAATAAAAAAAGGTAGTATGTTTAACCTGAAAAGGGAAATTGATTAATAAAGGAGAAATTTTAGTTATGATAAAATATAAAAGATATTGTATTTTACCTGAAAAAGAAAATTATTTAATGATTGAAAAATAGAAAAGATAATATATTTAACTTGAAAAGGAAATTGATTAGTTAGAAGGATGGATTTTATATGTAATTGAGTAAGGGTAAATAAGTAAAATCAACAGGTACGGTACCGACCGAGCAAGCTTTTAATGTTTCGGCTTTTATATAATAGTATATATATATATTAATTTCCAATAATTTAATAATTTATATAATTCAATAAATGTTTTCCATCATCAAATTGTTTGTTTATATTATTAAAATATATAGTTCAATAATTTTATGATACCTTTGTAATTAGAGAAAACTATATGTACTTGAAAATATTATTATATTTATTAATTAATAATTTAAATATGATTCTTCATTTATTTTACATATGCATATTTATAAACCATAAAGAATTATCTCCTGTTTAGATAAATTTTATTTAAACAGTTCATATAATTAATATCATAATATGTTAATTTGATATTTTAAATGTTAATTATCTTTTACATTGTGAAAGTTAAATTTTAACAAAAGAATTATAATTTAATAAATATCTTGTGAAACGAACTACAAATACATGAATAAATGCTTCACTTTAGTTGTGGTGGATAATACTTGTACTTGGAGTTTATTCGAATGGGATCGGGGAAAGGTTTGAGACATGATAAAAAATTGTTGATTTTTTATTATAAAATAAATTATTGATTTACATATTAAATTTCAAATTTGTAGTTAATGAAAGTTTTTGATGATATTTGATTTTGTTAAACTTCATGTGATATATATTTGTTGTTGATTAAAAATTGTTAATTAAAATTGTTTTTTATGCTGCATGAATTCTCAAATTTATTTATCTTAGCAACTTTTTCTTACATTTAAATATGTTAAATTTTAAAGTATTTTCAATTAGTCTTTAATTTTTATATTAAATTCTAATGAAATACAAAATATTATGAGATATTGTACTACTTTCTTGATATTTATTT
This sequence comes from Kitagawia praeruptora, assembly GCA_037693485.1. Taxonomy (NCBI): domain Eukaryota; kingdom Viridiplantae; phylum Streptophyta; class Magnoliopsida; order Apiales; family Apiaceae; genus Kitagawia; species Kitagawia praeruptora. The sequence continues at coordinate 60,100,390 of CM075350.1, forward strand.
ATTAATATATTAAATTTAAATTTTACTATATTGGTTACACTTAGTATATGTCCATATTTTCTCGAATGTTCTGGAATGTTCTTAACAATATTAGGGTTACCTATTTTCTTGAATGTTCTGGAATGTTCTTAACAATATTAGTGTACGCCTCTATATAAACACAATCACAATAATGCCTAATTCATCGCCTCGCCTCTTATATGTGGCATCCTTCTCATCTCTCCCAAACATTTTCATGGCCTCCCGTCTCATCCTTATAACTCTATCTTCTTTCCCAGAAATTGTGCCTATAGAAGATATCATATCATAAGATCGTTCCTAATTTTGCAAAACTCATTAATCATAATTTTTGTTGAGTTTTGCAGATTGGGAACGCTTTCATGTTTGATTTCTCTTTCGAAAAACTTATTGGTAATTTTGTAGGGAATGTCATGAGATTGTTCCTAGTTTTGCAGAGCTCATTAATTCTAATTTTTGTTTATTCCAAATTTTGGAATTATATTATTATTTATGAGCTTTGCAGACTGGAAACACTTTCAAGTTTAATTTCTCTTCCTAAAAATGATCCACGAATATAACATAAATATTTCTTCTCATATATTAGATTTCACTATTTATGTTTTCTTTTTTTAAAAAAAATGTTTATACATCATCACTCATCTGATGTAATATGTTTATAATTTGTATCATTTTTGAATTAAACTTTTTTTATTTAAAAAATAATAATTACACACAAATTTCTTCTTATATGTTAAATTTGACTATCTATGCCTCCTTTTTTTAAAAAAAACGTTTAAACATCCTCTCTCATATGATATAATAAGTTGTACTATTAATATCATATTTTAATTAAACTATTCTGATTTTAAAAAAAGTAATTATGAAAACTTTTTTAAAAAAACAAAGAATAAGAAATAAATAAATAGAATTTGAATTATATTTGTAATCTTTTAATATGTTTTTTCTTAAATTTAACCATGACCTCACACTAAATTAATGATATCTTGGGGCATACACATGAAATTGTTTCAAAAGCTTGTTATTATTTAAAGTAAGGAAAAAATATCAAAGTCATCACCAATTTCATCCAAATATATCAACTAGATCATTGCTTTCCAATTTGACTCAACTTCATCACTAATTTAAAATTTTTCTATCAAAGAGATCATTTTTAATTACTAAGGGGTCATTTGTTAATCAAGGGACAAAATAGACTCGTTCAGTTTTTAAGGTCGTTTGGTTGGACTTTTTTTTGCTGAACGACATGAAGTCTTCTGGATGACTGAAGAAAATCTCCTGAACGAGTGCCTTGACAAAAAAGAGGCAGACTGGTCCATATGTATGTTGTTTACTGGTGTTTATGAATAACCTAAAACCAACTATGAAGTCTTCTGGATGACTGAAGAAAATCTCCTGAACGAGTGCCTTGAAAAAAAAGAGGCAGACTGGTCCATATGTATGTTGTTTACTGGTGTTTATGAATAACCTAAAACCAACTTTGTTTCATATCTTTATTTAACTGTTTAACAATTTTATTATTGTTTGTTTTGAAAGGATGTCATTCTAAACACTAATTTATTTTATTTTAATTCAAGAAATGTGTTTTAATAAACTATTGAGAATAAATATAATTAATAAGTATTATTTAAATTTGTACTTGCATAGAATTGAATGATAAAAATATATAATAAATAAATACTTTTTAATTATGTAGTTATAGGGAATTAAAACAATTAAAATAAATAAATAAACATAATCCATAAGTATTATTTAAATATAAACTTGTAAGAGAATTGAATGGTAAAAATATATAATGAGTAAATATTATTTAATTATGTGTTTACAGTGAATCGAACACGAGGTGAAATTTAAGAAATTAAATTATAAGATAGTATAACAAAAAAATGTGTAAAATTCTTTCATTCAGAAAAATAGAAAATTAATTTAACAAATACTATTATTCGTCCAGCATTCAGATAGTCATTCGTTCGGAATTTTAATCATTCAGAAAATACGATTCAGATTTAACAAATGACCCCTAAGTTGATACATATTTAATGACCAATTTGATACGAAATTTTCCCCTAATGATGAAATTGAGTCAAATTGAAAAACAATGATCTAATTGATATATTTAGATGAAACTGGTGATGATTTTGATATTTTTCCCTTTAAAGTAACATTGGGTTGGCAATATTTTTTCTAAAGAAAATACAGTAAGACTAGTACCACAACTTAGCTTTTTAAATTAAAATTTATAAACATTATATATATTTTTTTAAAGAAAATACAATAAACTTAGCTTTTTAAATTAAAATTTATAAACATTATGCTTGTTTTTCCTAAAGAAAATACAATGAGGTTAGAATGACCAATTGACTTTTCTAACATGAAAAATTAAAGTCTTCACACCTTATGCTTAATAAATGCACTATCAAAATGTACAAAAATTCCTAAATATTCATGAACTAGTGCATAAACACAATCAGATTTTGAACTATCGAAAGTAGTATCACCTATAAACCTATCTTATTCGCGGGTAAGAAATTCTTGGATGGTAAGACCCTTCTAAATAAAAATGTTGCTAACTGTTTTAGTTCATTAGAAAAGTTTAAATATTAATTCACACTATACTTCAATCTAGCATTGAACTCTCACCTCTAAAATACTACAAATACAAGTTTAAATATTAATGCAAACTGTGCTTCAATTGAACCCCCTCAACCCTCTCTTAAATACGGACCGACGAATACAAGATTGAACCCCTCAACTAGACAGTAGACCCGGCAATATGAGCCAAAAACCATATATCCAGTTCAAACTAAATCATTTTTTAAAATTTGTCCTAATAAAAAATCACACATTTTTAAATATGGATCTAATCAATATCAATATATTCTTAATTTCTGATAGTATTGCATTTTGAAAATTACTGCTTTTATCCTTCATTTTTTTTAATCTTCTTTATTTCTTTGATGCCCTTTTTTGTCATTACACAGGAAAATTACTGCTTATATCATTTATTTTTTTAATATTCTTTATTTTTTTGATGTCCCTTTTTGTCATTACACAACATTTGGAGCGACCCAATTTAGATTGGATCGACCCAAATCTAAATCTTTACTATTTTTTATCATTACACAACATTTGGATCGATCCAATTGGATTGACCCAAATCTAAACCTCTACTATTATCCTTCATTTTTTTATTAATAATATAATTAATGATAATTAGCCGATTGTCTTTTTCAATTAAAAGATGTTTACTTATAATTTATATGATATTACCGTTCTATTTTTTTTTATTTTCTCAAATTTTTGAATTAATAATTCCAATGATCAAAAAAAATCTCAATTGCATTTTAAAACTTTAGTAATAGAGGAAACTAAATATATAGTTTCATTATTTTTTACCTATAAAATCTTTACTAATGAAGTAAAGTAAATATCTAATATGGGCTAAAAGTAAGCCCTAAAGACACATTTAATGTTGCATTAATTAGACCTAGTATGGTCCAAACGTGGGGCCCACTAGATGGCCCAAAAACTCTAGTTAAATATTAATTTCGTAATTAATATTCATGGCTAATTAATAGCTGGGAAATATAAGTCAAATAAGGATATTATCTCTCCAAAGAGTAGCCTCCAAGGCACATAGTCGTACAAGGAAACGGACTCCTACAAGGAAGGAGTCTAGATCCTTCCTCAAGGATGACTTGCCCACCAAGTTACCTAACCCTACCATAATTCTGAGGCTTCTCAGCCTATATAAAGGGTCAGACCCCTCAACCTAGAACTACGTTTTATTGGCTTGATTCTCTTAATATAGAGATACGTAGGCATTCTGTGAGGACCGTTTAAGTCTCGAACGCAGAAGCAGCCATTAAAGCACGAAGCTCACGTACCCTAGCATTAAATACAGCAAACCCTAGCCGCAATCTAATAACCTAGTTTTTATTCCACAACATTTGGCGCCGTCTGTGGGAAAACAACATCAACCATGGTTAACACACGAAGGACACCAGCAATAACAGAGCCAATCGCAACCGAGGCTCTACCTCTTAGCTCTGCTCCGCCCCTCACTGAACAAGTACCTCCAACATCCGGGACTATCGTTCCGTATCAAGTTTCTCAACCCCTAGGGACGACTTCCCATGTTGAGAGTACGCTACCTCCGATCGTCCACACAAATCCAGGGACTAACCCCCTCCAGGTGGGGATTTCTTCCTTGATTGTAGATCCCAACAACCCTCCACGAGGAGTTCAGATCCACACTACGGATCTCCCCATAAGCACCAATCCGATGTACGGGCTGCCTAACTACCCTCCTACCCAAGGAGCTGGACCAAGTGGTCATGCCCTGTATATTCGAGATCGAGATTATAACGATTTTTCTGGTCCTTATACGGATGAGTCATCTTCTGACGATGATTACGAACGTGATGAAGCTCCAAGGAGGCGACGTGCAAGTAAAGAACCTCGAGGAAGAACTCAAACTACTCACGATGGACTCCCTTCAACAATTACTGAGAGGATTAAGGCTTATGAAGCCGAGATCTTAAGATTAAAGGAAGACATGGCCAGAGAACAAGCCCGATCTAATCAGACTCGACCTCCTCCGACTTCAGGAGGGATTCCCTTCATAGATTTGGAAAGGTCTTCAAGGAGACGCCGAAGGGCTGAAGCCCCAACCAGAGGGACTACAAGGGTGGAACTCCCCAAGAGTAACCCCAAAGACCTGATGCTACAAGGAGATCTTGATGATCCAACCCCTCCATTCACTGAGGAGGTGATGAACGCACATATCTCCCGAAAGTTTAAGATGCCCACAATCAAAGCTTATGATGGAACGGGGGATCCTGCAACTTATGTGAGAACGTTTACAAGCGCATTGTTACTGCAGCCTGCTAACGACGCCCTTAAGTGTAGGGCGTTTCCCCAAACCTTGTCGGGTATGGCGCAACGCTGGTATAGTCGTTTACCTCCAAACTCGATTAGCTCTTTCAAGGAATTGAGTACCGCTTTTGTCAATCAATTAATTAGCGGAAGAATCCATGAGAAAAGCTCTGCATCCCTTATGTATGTAGTGCAGGGAAAAAACGAGAACCTGAGGGATTATGTCAAGCGATTCACTAAGGAGACCCTGAACATCACTGATTTGGAAAATAAGGTGGCTATGGTAGCCTTGCAGCACGGAACCACGGATCTCTTTTTTAAGAGGTCGCTGGCAAAACACCCCCCTGAAAGCATGGATGAGCTCCAACGGAGGGCAGACAAGTATATAAAAGCTGAGGACAGCATGAAAAAGGAAGCCGCATTGGGCAATGGAGGGAACAACAAGCGGAAGCAAGAACAAGAGTACGACGTTAGGGACAAGTATCCCCGAACTAGCAGAGACTCTGAATCTGCTCCAAAAAAGAGCTCAGGTCCAAGGTTTTCCGAGTATGCCAGGCTCAATGCTCCACGAAGTCAGATCCTGTTGGACATTGAAAAGGAAAAGGACTTCCGATGGCCGAAGCCACTTAGGGGAGACCCAGCTAAGCGGAACAAGGATCAGTACTGCAGGTTCCATAAAGATGTGGGACATGACACCGACGATTGTAGGCAACTTAAGGATGAGATTGAGTTCTTGATACGAAGAGGAAAACTAAGTCAGTTCACCAAGGGTGATGACCGTGGGAACCAGAGAAGGGACAATGACAAAAGGGATAATAACAGGAGGGATGACAACCATGACCTCAATCCACAGCCCCGAAGGGCAGTTATCAACATGATTTGGGGAGGCCCGACAGCAGCTGGCACAACTAAGAATTCTCGAAAGGCTTATGCTAGAGAAGTAATGCACATTGTGGGAGAGGCCCCGAAGCGTGCTAAAACTGAGATGGTAATTGGTTTCGATGATTCAGACTTGGAAGGGATGAAGTTCCCCCATGATGACCCGCTGGTCATAACTCCTGTGATTGGAAACTCAGAAGTAAAACGAGTCTTGATAGACAATGGAGCTTCTGTGGATATTTTGTTTCATGATGCGTTTGTGAAGATGGGGTACAACGACTCTCAGTTGACCCCTACAAACATGCCCATATACGGATTTAACGGAGTGGAGTCCAACGTTGAAGGGACTATTCAGTTACCCGTGACTATTGGGCAGGAGCCTAAGGAGGCAACTCAGATGCTGAACTTCTTGGTGATTAAGGCAGCCTCAACATACAACGCAATCCTTGGAAGGACTGGACTTCATGCGTTTAAGGCTGTGGCCTCTTCCTATCATATGAAGATTAAGTTTCCGACACGGAATGGTGTCGGAGAACAGAAGGGTGATCAGAAGATGGCAAGAAGTTGCTATATAGCCGCGCTGAGGGCCGATGGAGTCGGGGGGCAGGTCCTTCCGATTAAAGACATGGATGTCCGCGATGATGAAGAGCATAGAGGGAAGCCAGCAGAGGATTTGATTCCCATACCTCTAGAGCCGAACGATCCTGAAAAAGTTACTTATGTTGGAGCATCTCTGAAAGAACCTCTGAAAGGCAAGTTGATAGAATTCTTACAAAAGAATAGCGACGTGTTCGCTTGGACAGCAGCTGATATGCCAGGGATTGACCCCCAACTCATAACTCATAAGTTAAATGTTGATCCCAAGAGGAAGACAATAAAGCAGAAGAAGAGAAACTTTGCCCCTGAGAGGCAAGAGGCCATTAAGCAAGAAGTAGATAAGCTCTTGGAAGCTGGTTTTATTGAAGAGATTCAGTTTCCCGAATGGTTAGCAAACCCTATGATGGTCAAGAAAGCGAATGGGAAGTGGAGGATGTGTATAGACTTCACTGACCTGAATGATGCATGTCCAAAAGATTGTTTTCCCCTTCCAAGGATTGATATGTTGATAGATAAAACGGCTGGACATGAAATGTTAAGCTTCATGGATGGATTCAGCGGCTATAATCAGATTATGATGCACAAGGATGACACCCCTAAGGTATCTTTCATAACTGACTTTGGTGTCTTCTGTTATCTTGTTATGGCGTTTGGTCTAAAGAATGCAGGAGCTACTTACCAACGGCTGGTGAATAAGATATTTGTCCATCTGATTGGAAAAACCATGGAGGTGTATGTTGATGACATGTTAGTCAAGAGCCTACTCAAGGCTGATCATATTAAGCACCTCGGAGAGGCATTTGAAGTGCTGAGGCACCATAAAATGATGTTGAATCCCGCCAAGTGTGCCTTTGGCGTTGGATCTGGAAAGTTTTTAGGGCTGATGGTTTCAAAGAGAGGCATTGAGGCCAATCCTGATAAGATCAATGCGATTTTAGACATGGAGCCACCACGTTCTATAAGAGATGTTCAGAAGTTGACAGGCCAAGTGGCAGCCTTAGGGAGGTTTATCTCCAAGTCTGGTGATAAGTGTTTACCTTTCTTTCAAACATTAAAAAAGGTAAAGAATTTTGAATGGACACCCGAAAGCCAAGAGGCCTTTGAACAATTGAAGAAATACATGGCTGAAGCCCCGCTGTTGGCCAAGCCTAGTGTCGGAGAGACTCTTTATCTATACCTGGCGGTATCTGAGCAAGCATTGAGTGCCGTCCTCATACGGGAAGAGAACAAGGTTCAGAAACCCATCTACTACGTGAGTAAGGTGTTGCATGGAGCTGAGTTGAACTATTCTACCATTGAGAAGTTTGCTTTAGCATTGGTAACAGCTTCAAAGAAACTACGACCTTACTTTCAGTCACACAAGATTGAAGTCCTGACGGACCAGCAGTTGAGAAATATCCTGCATAGCCCGAAGGCCAGTGGAAGGCTAATTAAGTGGGCGGTCGAACTCGGAGAATTTGACATTGCATATAAGCCTCGGACAGCCATCAAGGCTCAGGCATTAGCTGACTTCGTGGTTGAATGTACCATTGGCAACCAAGAAGTCGGGGGGCAGGAGATAGTAACCACCCCTGCGGTTGAGAGTAAGGATGAAGAACTTGTACCTGATCAGAAAGAATATTGGGTGCTCTATTTTGATGGAGCATCAAAAACAAAATCTAGTGGCGCTGGTTTGGTATTGCAAAGTCCCGACGGGTTCATAGTGGAGTACGCTCTGAAGTTGGACTTCCCAACTACCAATAATGAAGCTGAGTACGAAGCCCTAATAGCCGGATTGGGATTGGCCAGAGTCATGAGAGTCAAGAACCTCAAAGTGTGTGGAGATTCAAGACTGGTAGTCTCGCAAGTGAATGGTGAATTTGAGGCCAAGGATGATACTATGGCGAAATATTTACGAGTTGTGAAAGCTGTCATGACTCAATTTGACGAGTGCTATTTAGAGCACATCCCAAGAGAAGAGAACGTTAAGGCCGATGCTCTCTCTAAGTTCGCTTCTTCTGAGATAGAGAATTATGCAGAAAGTGTTTACTTCCAGGTCTTGAAGGCCCCGACCATCAACTCTAAGTTGGTAGCACCGATCGACGTTGGAAGTTGTTGGATAGATCCTATTAAAGCTCATTTGGAAACCGGATGGCTCCCTGACAATGCCTTGGAGGCACGAAAACTGTCAGTGAGGGCATTGAGATATGCCCTGATCGAAGGCATCTTGTATAAGAGATCGTTTGTCATCCCGTATTTGAAGTGTTTAAGGCCCCAAGAGGCTAAGGAAGCATTAGAGGAAGTTCATGAAGGGATCTGTGGGCAACACTTGGGGGGCAGAGCCCTAGCCCACAAGATTACCCGCCTGGGATTCTATTGGCCAGAGATGTTGGCAGATGCCCAGGATTATGTCAAGAAGTGTGACAGATGTCAAAAACATGCCCCTGTTGTAAGGCAGCCGCCTGAGAGGTTAACCTCAATCAGCTCTCCCATTCCGTTTGCAATGTGGGGGATGGACATTCTTGGTCCTTTCCCCATGGCTTCGTCACAAAGGAAGTTTCTGATTGTCGCCATTGATTACTTCACTAAGTGGATTGAGGCTAAACCTTTAGCCAAGATAACCACCAAGCAAGTTTCCCAGTTCTTCTGGGAGAACATAATTTGTAGGTATGGAATCCCGCGAATCCTTGTGACTGATAATGGGACACAGTTTAACAATGAGGAATTCAAGAAGTATTGTGAGGAAAACGCTATTGAGCTTCGTTTTACCTCGGTGGCGCATCCGCAAGCAAATGGACAGGCCGAAGTGGCCAATCGGATCATCCTGGATGGATTAAAGAAAAGGGTCGAACGCTCGAGGAATACTTGGGTGGATGAGTTGCTGCCTATACTCTGGGCGTATCGCACCACCTGTAAGGTGACAACAGGAGCAACTCCGTTTTTGCTGGCTTATGGAGCTGAGGCAGTTGTACCACTAGAAATCATGCATGCATCACCTCGAATTGCGGCGTTTGAACCTGAGACTAATGAAGAAGGCATGAGGCTCGCCCTAGATCTGATAGATGAAGTTAGAGACGAGGCAAACGCCCGAAATGCGGAGCATCAAAAGAAAGCATCCTTCTATTACAACCACAGGATTAAGGAGAGGTTCTTTCTGCAAGGTGACTTGGTTCTTAAGAAGATCGAGGCTTCTGGGGTTGGTCAGAAGGGAAAGCTAGCCCTGAACTGGGAAGGGCCGTATCGAGTCAAGAAGACGCTAGGACGTGGATCTTACAAACTGGAAACCTTGGACGGGGTTGAGGTGCCCCGGACTTGGCATGCATGGAACCTCAAGGTTTACTATGTTTAAGCTCTCTTGAAGAGGACCTAGCTTTTTGCCTATGTAATAGAAGTAGAAATAAGGTCGATGAAACCATTCCAAGTTTTTAAACTTGAGATATTGGAACTAGAGTACCTATGTAAGGGCTGTGCCCGTTTATGCTACCTATGTAAGGGCTGTACCCATTTCTTCATACTAATAAGACTATCCTACATTTTCGCATAAGTTACGAGCATTACTTATTGATATATATGCATAAAATGCTAGACTACACATGCGAACATGAATAAGTTGAGGAACATCAAGGGCAATGGATTACGAATTAAAAGTTATGCCCGAAGGCAGAATACATCAACGATTAGTTCAAGATAAGTTAACAAAAGTACAGAGTCATGCCCGAAGGCAGAGTACATAAATAGATAGATAAAAAGAGCAACTACTGAGCATCTCCAGTATGCTCATCCTCTTCATCTACGCCAAGATGAGCAGAGGGATCTGGCTCCAGGATCCTCTCATCATCCTCCTGGTCCTCCTCCTGGGTGTCCTGCACTGCCAAGGCCATAGGAGCATGAGGGCTAGGGAAGTCTGAAACACTAAGGGTACCAGGAAATCTCCTAGTAACCTCAGCAAGAGCTCCGTCCCATCCCTGCGTAAACTGGTAAGGGAATAGAGAGTCGTCATGCTTCTCCATGAAGCCCACATACTCCTGGGAGGCAAGGTAGTCGTCAATCAGGTCGTCCTTGCCCTTCCTGAGAGTGACATTTTCAGCCTGAGACTCTAAAAGCTCTTTCTCCCTCCTCGCTAAGGTAGCTTTGACAGAGGCCAGTTCATCCTGAGAGTCATCATACTTTGCCTTATAAGTCTCATAGTTGGAACGCCAAGTCTTAGCCTGGAATACGGCCCCCTGTAAGTTGGCGTTAGCCTACAAAAGATAAAGTTAGAACCACGATTCAAATAGCAAACAAGTATATAGAGAGAGGGAAGTAAGGAGCTTACAGCAGCAAAGGCCTGAGCACCAGCACTCTCGGCTCCTTCAAGAGTGGAGCCGGATACATAATCTTTGAAATCACCGGGAGTTATGGAATGATAGGACCAATCCATGGCATGCCTGCAATCTCCAACAATGGAGTCCTTCTTCCTAATACCCCAGTTGGTATGCCAAGCGCTCTTGGAAGAGCCATCTGCTTCTTCAACATCAGCTACATGGGGCCTCAAGTAGTCATCCGTGGCCGTTGGGGCTCGAGGATCCTTCCCTGAACGAGCCCTCTTCAACCTAGCAGTGTCTCCATCTTCAGGCTCATTAGTCTTGTTGATAAAAGCTGCAGCTGCAATTACAAAACAAAAGACAAATAATGGGTATGAGACAATCATATTCAGGTAAAGGAATACAAAAAGAAAGGAAATTACCCTTATTGGTCACTCGGGAAAGTCCCAAAGATTTAAGCTGGAACTCATTCAGGAGATCCCAAGCCATAGTAGTATGATTATCTTTGATGAGCTCCTTGTAGGCCTGGGTCTCTTCCTCGTTGAGCTCAATATCATTGGCACTGCCATCTACGACCTTACCAAAGGTACTACGAAAAACATTGCCCCAATCTCCACCTTCCCATGTCAAATACATGAACTCCTTCTTCCACTTTGGGTTGGAGTCAGGAATAGATTGGGGGTGAAAGATTGGAGGAGTGGAAGTACGGTGACTAATGTAAACCCAACCCGGAGTAGATTCAGCAAAATTCTTAAATTGAAAAATCTTTCTAAAGAGAGCTACAGAAAGAGGGAATTTGTTTTTAAGGCAGAGGACCATGAAACAATTGATCACCCTCCAAGAGTTGGGTGGAAGTTGGCAAGGGTTAATTCCTACATCTGCTAAGAGCCTAGGAATAAACTCATGGAAGGGGAATCGAACCCCTGCAACAATGGCACCCCTATAAATACAAAGTGCATCGGGGTGCCAATGGCAAGATCGATCCCCAGGATCAGCTGGGACAAGTCTATAGGGTGATTCTATTTTATACATCCTGTTATAATCAGTGATCTTCTCTATGTCAGGAAAGATGTTACTATGATTAAAGGAATCAAGGTGTGACAAGGATGGAAAATCTTCTTTACGATTTAAAATCATATCCTGTAAACTCATGAGGGGAGAACGAATGATGATACCTCTTTTGGAGGCTCCTTTCAATTTCTGGAAACGAAGTGCTGCACGATCTTCTGCCATCTCAGTAAATCTTCAAAGGAAAGTTTTGATCTTCAAAGGAAATCTGCAAAGGATGAAGAAATTGTTAGAACAATCTTCAAATCTTCAAAGGAATTGAAGAACAAACCCAGAAAAAGGGTGATCTTCAAACTATAAAATTAGAAATTCTGGAAAATACCTTGAGTATTCTTCAAATCTTCAACAGCAACTGGAAAATTTCTGGAAAATTGCCAGAAAACTTGAAGGATGCTTTCAAATCTTCAGAGAATCTGCAGAAATGTACAGATTTGAGGTTGAAAGTCTATGAACTTTGAATGATCTTCAAAGAATGAAGATCAAACTCAGATTCTTCAAAGGAAATTTCTTAAAGAACTTTGGAACTTTTGAGAGAGTTTTTTATAAACTTTTGTGATGAAAGTGAAAATAAAACCCTTGGTCTTTATATAGGCAAAAATCTAGGGCATCTCAACCGGTTAGGGAGAGTGTCAACCGGCTGTAGCCTATTGGAAACCTTTGTGGGCCGTCAACACAAAATTGGACTCTAAAAGGCCCAACAACACCAAGCCTGTTAAGGCCCAAGTCCAGCTAAAGTAATTAAAAAGAATTAAGGCCTGTCACGGCCCAACCAAGATTGATAAACCTAATTAAGGTTTTGATTTAAGGTCATGTTGACCCATAGTAAAGGCCCAACCAAAACTTAAAAAAGTTTTGTAGGCCCAAACGATTTGAAAACCTAGGTCCAGCCCATGAAAATTAAAAGACAGGGCCCGTCAAAATCCATAATGAGACTTGGAGTTACCAAAAGGAAGCACGAGGTCGTGACAATCGATTTCATTTTCTTGTATAATTACGAGCTCGGCAAGAAGACCTGGAGAATTCAATCTAAGGTCGTAAGCAACCTTGAAAATTGAGGTCGGAACAAAACAGATTTTAGGTCGCATAAATGAGATCGTTATAATGTGGCTTGAGATCGCAAATCTCTGGTCGAATTTGAACTAGGAAGTGTAAAAAATCCCCACGACCTGGGACTCATTTGAGGTCGTTCTTGTGCTATACTGAAGTTGAGGTTGTACTATATCGAGGTCGTGAGATCCAGGTCGAAAAAACTGAAATCCATGCAAAAACCGCGCGACCTGGAACCATTATGAGGTCGCAATGCTGAGGTCGGAAATAAATTGTAAATCGAGCTTGAAGCTCACGACCTGTGACCAATTTGAGATCGTTTTAGACTAGCCGAGGTCGTAACGTTGAGCTCGAATTTAGCTTAAAAATTGAGGTCGTTTTACACGACCTGGATGCTATTTTGAGCTCGAATTTAACTTGAAAATTTGAGAAAAATAAAGCAATAAAAACCCCGAACCCCGATTGTGATCCATGTAATTTCTGGAAAATTCGATAGATTTTCTAAGTGATACGGGTCGAGAATACACTGATTTCCCCCAAAATTTCCAGGTCGAAAATGACTTAGGAAACATGAAAAATAATTTTATGCTTGAAGCACAATCTAATATTAGTGCCGTTTTAGCGCCGTTTAGTGCCGTTTAGCGCCGTTTAATGCCGTTTAGCGTCGCTTAACATTGTTTTAGCATCGTTTAAGGCTACTTAGTGCCGTTTAGCATCGTCTAACATTCGTCGTAAATGTGTCGGTCGCTCCACGCTTTACAAAAAAGACGATACCCGTAAAACACTAGTGTACGAAAATAAACCCTGACCCAAGTCTCGAAAAAGGCCGTTATAACTTCAAGGAAAGCCTGATCAGCTTTCCTAGAAGTTGGGGGGCAAATGATTTGGGCTAAAAGTAAGCCCTAAAGACACATTTAATGTTGTATTAATTAGACCTAGTATGGTCCAAACGTGGGGCCCACTAGATGGCCCAAAAACTCTAGTTAAATATTAATTTCGTAATTAATATTCATGGCTAATTAATAGCTGGGAAATATAAGTCAAATAAGGATATTATCTCTCCAAAGAGTAGCCTCCAAGGCACATAGTCGTACAAGGAAACGGACTCCTACAAGGAAGGAGTCTAGATCCTTCCTCAAGGATGACTTGCCTACCAAGTTACCTAACCCTACCATAATTCTGAGGCTTCTCAGCCTATATAAAGGGTCAGACCCCTCAACCTAGAACTACGTTTTATTGGCTTGATTCTCTTAATATAGAGATACGTAGGCATTCTGTGAGGACCGTTTAAGTCTCGAACGCAGAAGCAGCCATTAAAGCACGAAGCTCACGTACCCTAGCATTAAATACAGCAAACCCTAGCCGCAATCTAATAACCTAGTTTTTATTCCACAACAATATCTAAATTGCATTTTAAATTTTTAATAATCGAGGAAACTAAATATACAATTTCAATATCCTTACCTTTAAAATTTCATTTTAAAACATTGAAAGTTTGGTCGGTCGGTCGATAGGTACCTATTTTTTACTTTATTACCTTTACTTAATTATAAATAAAATTTCTCCTAATAACTAATCAATTTCTGTTTTCAAGTAAGACATATTAAAATAATCAACTTCCTTCTAAAATACGTTACCTTTTCTATTTTATTTAGCTAAAATCTCTCTTTTTCCAATTAAATGACGACCTTACTTAATTATAAATAAAAAATTTCCCAATAACTAATCAATTTTCTTTCTCAAGTAAAACATATTAAAATAATCAATTTTCTTTAAAAAAAACGTTACCTTTTCTATTTCCTTTAGCTAAAATCTATATTTTTCCAATTATATGGCGTTGGTCGGTTGGTCGGTACCTATTATTTTTACTTAATTACCCTTACTTAATTATAAATAAAATTTCTCCTAATAACTAATCAATTTCTGTTTTCAAGTAAAACATATTAAAATTATCAATTTCTCTAAATTGCATTTTAAATTTTTACTAATCGAGAAAACTAAACATACAACTCATTTGCATTTTAAATTTTACTAATAGTGGAAATTAAATATCACTAACAAAATATAATAAAAATTCATATACAACGAATAATATCCGTTAGATTTTTAGTTAAAAATTAGAACTATTATATACTTATATAAAGGAGAAACGAGGGGATCTAAACCTCTACTATTATCCTTCATTTTTTATTAATAATATAATTAATGATAATTAGCCGATTGCCTTTTTCAATTAAATGATGTTTACTTATAATTGATATGATATTACCTTTCATAAATACCTAAAATATCATATCTTCCAATCAATAATTTTTTTCTCTCTAATCAGCACTTGGAGCGATCCAATTGGATCAACCCAAATCTAAACCACTACTATTATCCTTCATTTTTTTTATTAATAATATAATTAATGATAATTAGCTGATTGCCTTTTTCAACTAAAATATGTTTACTTATAATTGATGATATTACCTTTTATAAATGCCTAAAATATCATATCTTCCAATCAATAATTTTTTTCTCTCTAATTAAAACACGTTGACTTTTAATTTAAAACATAATATTGCAATAATTAATAAAACCAAACCAAACCAAACATACCCAGTAAATCCCGTTCAGAACAGGATCTGGGGAGGGTAAGATGTACGCAGACCATGCCCCTACTTCTAAGAGTAAGGAGGCTGTTTCCGTGAAGACCCTCAACTTTGTGCACGACAAGAAGTGAAAGATATATATGAAGAGGCAAAACAATAAATTGAAAGAAAACGCTGGATACCATACCTGAGCCCAAGTGTTACTCCACATGGGACTTACCTTAGAAGTTTTTAGATTACTCCAAAACTTGATGCACTCTATTCTGCCAAACCCACTGTTGTTCCGCACAAAACCCCCTGCAAAAAATAGACCACAGGCACACAAGGACAAGCAGAAATATCAACAGCACTACGCCAAAACTAACCGAGAAAAACCCATCCTGAGACTCTCTACTACTGAACTAATCCCTAACGGGGGCTCCACAACTCTGATCTGACGTCTCCAAGAGCTCCTATCTAAGGTCATGTCCTCCTCTAGGTTTAAGGCCTTCAAATTTAACCTCAATTGCTCCTCCCACGTTCTCCTCGGTCGTCCTCTCCTCCTCGCTCCTTCAACCGATATACTCTCGACTCTCCTTACCGGAGCTGTAGCCTGCCTCCTACGAACGTGGCCAAACCACCTCAATCTCCCTTCCCTAACTTTCGCTGAAATGGGTGCGACTTGTAACTCATTCCGAAAAACCTCATTCGGGATTTTATCCAACATAGTGCGACCACATGTAAAAATCCGTTAGATTTTTAGTTAAAAATTAGAATTGTTAGATCTAATGATTAAATATATTACATGATTAAATTTATTTACTAAATACAAACCCAAAAATATGACATCATATTTTCTAACCACTAACAAAATATAATAAAAATTCGTATACAGCGAATAATATCCGTTAGATTTTTAGTTAAAATTAGAACTGTTAGATCTAATGATTAGATATGTTGCATGATTAAATTTATTTACTAAAATTTCAAGGTTCGAATTCCGTCAACGATACTATTATCCTTCATTTTCTTAATCTTCTTTATTTCTTTGATGCCCCTTTTTACCATTACACAGCATTTGGAGCGACCCAATTTAGATTGGATCGACCCAAATCTAAACATATACTATTTTTTGTCATTACACAACATTTGAACTAACCCAATTGGATCGACCCAAATCAAACCTCTACTATTATCCTTTATTTTTTTATCTTTCTTTATTTCTTTGATTCTCCTTTTTGTCATTACTCAAATCTATCTCTGTCATTTTTCACCTTCAAGTCCAAGCCGCTCAAATCTTCACACTGCTGGATTTTGACGCATGTTTGCACTTTTCAGATTTGAAAGCTGGGTTTTTCACCAAATTAACATCTCAACCCCCTGAAGTAGGGTTAAGGTATGTGTACTAGACCTCCGTACGGGTCATATATGTTTGGTTCCGGTTTTTAGTTTGGCCATAAGAGTTAAGTTTTTATTGATTTCACAGTATTAAAAATTAGACAGGATAATATTTATTTGGTTTGGAATTTAAGAATTAAAGTTTTAATAAATTACCCGATATTATAATAATATATAGGACACCAGAAAGGTACTTTTAAAATATTTGCTTGGCCTTTCAATTTTGATTTTACATGTCATAATGACAAAGGTAGTTGGAAAGATTACCAGTTAATAACATTGACACAGTACAAACCATGTTATTTGTAAATAATCTTGGGACTCAATTTGATACTTATAGACATTATTTTGTTTTCAAGCAAGTTTATGTTCTTTATGGATTTGTTCAACTTAAGGTTCATGGGGTAGACATGCTACGTACGAGAAGGTCTTATGGAATAACATACTTTTTATTGGATGTCTCCGAATGGACTATGGAATAGCATACTTAGAAGCTCAGACCCACGTCACATGCCTCACCCTATGGGTCAGGCAACATTGCTCTTATTTATGCTCTAAATATCTTCTTTACTCGTGTCCAATTTCACTTCATATATGATCTCATATTTAGCACTTTCACTTGAGCTCCATATTAAAATATAAAAGCACTAACTTTTTCCTTTTTCAGTTTAGTTGGCTTTTTGAGAGAGTAGGTAGTGGAAAATGTGATTGTTATAATTTGTAATCATACATTATTTGAAGATAAAAGTGAATAAGTGAGCTTCTTGCGGAGACCTGTGTTTTTGGTAAACATTATTATCCTTCATTTTTTTAATCTTCTTTATTTCTTTAATGCCCCTTTTTGTCATTACACAACATTTGGAGCGACCCAATTTAGATTGGAACAAAAAATTCTATTATGATATTGTACTTATTTTCAGTAATGTTGTAGTACTACGATTGCACCTCCAGCCTTTCTCTTCTCCTCCAGCTACATAATTTTAAATATTGAAAACAAAATACAATACAAGAAGAATTTTGCATTTATAAATATAGATTACAAGCAGAGAGAGATGTTTAGTTAAAGATAGACTACATAGCAACAACATAAGTGATAAAAAGAAAGATGTTAGTTACAGATAGACTACATAACAGCAACATATAAGTGATAAAAAGAAAGATGGTCCACATGATGATCAAGCTAATGAAGTATTGAAGTAATTAATAAGTCTGAACCACATAAGCAACTTCCATTTTATAGGTATTGTTTATCATAACGTGGATAATGGGTTTATGTATTCCCATTAATTTTATTTTTGGTCACCCATCTAAGTTGATCACAAAAAAATTAACAACCCATTAAAATAAGTAGTTTAAAAATATATTCAAATTCAAATTATTATATTCGTTTCAATAAGAACATACTTTTAATATAATAAAGTCAATAAAATAAAAATTCAACAATTTCAGAAAGCGAGAGTCATGGTGAAATACCTTAATTTGAACATAAACTATAAATCTACTAGAATATTTATCTGATATTTTGGCTTGCTTATTTAATTGTATAATTTACTTATTTTTAATAAAAGAATCTATATTAATAATATATATACACTGTATTTTCATACATGAATTTACTAATACAGTTTAATGGTCACGCTCTGGTGAGAATGAGAACAGCGAGAACACACATATTCACTACATTTCAAGCTATTTTAAAGGGCCCCGTTAGGGGCATCTTCACAAAAAAAGTCTTATAATTCTACCCTCTATCCATTCATAAAAAAATTAACAAAAAAAAAATTAAAATGAGAACACACATATTCGCTACATTTCAAGCTATTTTAAAGGGCCCCACTAGGGGCATCTTCACACAAAAGTCTTATAATTCTACCCTCTACCCATTCATAAAAAAATAACAAAAAAATTAAAAATTGCTTGAAATGTGGTCTCATTGTTCTCCAACATTTACATATTATATTAACTATGAGGTCTCATAGTTAATATAATATATTCTTGATATTATATGAGGTTTAATGTTTTGGAGCCATTTAATGTTTTGGAGCCATTGGGGGTGAATGGATTATCATTTCCACATTTGAATAATGAAGGCAATTTATTATTATTTTCAATTAGAGAACAATATTTGTAAAAATATTTATTACTTTTATTGCAGATTTTGATGGATTAAATTAATTTTCAACATTGTTAAAATAGAATTGTATGCTACTTTTTTATATACATTTTAGCATATCATTATTTTATTAAATACTTATATAACTGTATATAATATCTTTCTAATAATTGATTATTTATATAACTGCATACAATATCTTTTTAAGAAATCAATCAAATTTGATAAATTTTTGGTATTGTCAATTTAAATTAAATAAGATGTTTTAAGAAATTAATCAAATTTGTTAAATTTTTGGTATTATCATAATAAATTAAATAAGATGTCGTGTACGAAGTACGGGCAAAATGCTAGTTTGGATCAAATAAATGATATCCTTATTTATATATCTGTATTAACTGTACTACCGAAATCCTCCCACGACGGACATGTCTCCATCTTGGAAAAGCCTTTACCTCCCGGAGATGATGATCCACCAGAATCCGACATCGACAAAGACCTATCCCTAACTCTAAAACTCCATCCATCACAACAACATCCTCCACCATCTTCACCGGAGTGCTAAACACAATCGGCGACTTCAATGGCAAACCATTCAGAACTCTCGGATTTCGCCATCAGAGAACTCACAAGTTTGTTTTACTATGGAAATCTTCACAGATCTAAATCATTATGCCCCGAAGATCCTCTCAAAAAAGATTTAAAATTGAAGAGGACTTAAATGGTGTTTGGCGAGCTATGTGATCCAATCCTGATGTGACATGTACTGTTTTTTTGTTTTTGTTGAAATTACCTCTTCTCCTTTATCTTATGTATTTTATGATTCTGATATTTTGTTATCAATTATTATATGCTTGCAGATGCTTTAGTAAAGGAAAAGCTCAGATCTTTTACGGCTTCTTCTGCATTTTTAGAATTGAGGGAGAGGGAGGGAGAGAGAGGGAGGAAGGGAGGGAGAGAGACGGCCATTTTGATTTTCTTTCTTTTTTGGAATTTGTGTTTGTTTATTTATTCACGTATTTCATCAATGCAAGGATCTTTCTGGAAAACTATAGTACAGGTCATTTAAAAATTAAAAAATATATAATCATGATCTTGACTCCTTCAATCAGGCACCGCCATTAACAGTAAACAAGATGAAGATGATAGATGTATGTACTATGTATGTATTTACTAATGAAATGTTTGTTACATAACTGAGTCCTCTAAGCTTTCTCTCTATCTACCTATCTTATATATACAAGTCATATTGAAATGACAGCTCAGCCCCTCACTAACTAGCTTTGCCGCCTAAACTTAACATTACAACATTTACAATATTATTTACAATATTTAATACCCCCTTCAAGCTGGACTTCATGGTGGATCAAACTGAAGGCCAAGCTTGAGACAAAATTCACGATGATGAACAGCAGTCAAGGGGTTGGTAAGAATATCAGCGATCTGTAGAAAAGTGCGAATGTGGTAGACTTTGAGAAAACCAGAAGTGACATAGTCTCTTACAAAATGACAATCAATCTTGAGATGTTTAGTTCGTTCTTGAAATATAGGATTTTCAGCTATGTGTTTCACAGCTGTATTATCACAATAGAGATTAATAGGAGTGGGAATACGAAGTTTAAAATCCTGCAACAACCCTTCGAGCCATATCAATTCACTAGTCGTGTAACTCATGCTTCTGTATTCGGCTTCAGCAGTACTTTTGGACACAGTCTTTTGTTTCTTAGTTTTCCAAGATACTAAGTAAGAACCAAGAAAGATAGCATAGCCAGATAAGGAACGAGCAGTAAAAGGACAATTGCCCCAATCAGCATCACAATAGGCAGATAACTCGAGAGAGGAATTTGCAGCATAAAACAAACCAATATTAAGAGTACCTTTTAAGTACTTTAAAACATGTAATGCTGCATCTATATGAGTTTGAGCAGGAGAAGATAAAAACTGAGATAACTGTTGCACAGAATAGGAGATATCAGGCCTAGTCAAATTCAAGTATAACAACTTGCCAATCAATCTTCTATAGACTTCAGGATCTGGTAACTTTGGTGTATCAGAAATGCTTAACTGCAAACCTTTAGAGAAAGGAGAAGAAACAGATGTGCAATTCTCCATATGAGTTTCCTTGAGCAAATCTAAAATGTATTTTCTTTGATTAAGTCGAATACCAGATGCATCTCTAGTAACCTCAACACCAAGGAAATATTTCAAGTCCCCAAGATCTTTAATAGTGAACTCCTTGTGTAAATCAGATTTGATAGACTTAATCTCATCCAAATTGTTGCCAGTCAATAGTAAATCATCCACATAACAAACTATAGCAGTAAAAGAAGAACCAGACTGTTTAGTGAACAATGAATAATCCTGAGAAGACTGAATATAATCCATCTTAAGTAAAAACTGAGTCAGTTCCTTATTCCATTGTTTGGAAGCTTGCCTTAAACCATAAATGGAACGTTTTAACTTGCATACCAAACCAGGAGAAGCCTTAATGTGATAAGTGGATTTTATATCCACTTGGAGCGTTTCATATCGGTTTAAATTGATTGTTTTGGACTCAAGTTTGTTGTAGTTTTGATGTGTTTTGTGTAGTGTGCAGGTTTGTAAGAATGTCGATTATGGTTGATGCTTCTGTCGTTTTTGGAGGATTAATTTATTAAAATTCGGATTTTCCGGGAAGGTTGCGCAGTCTACACTGTTTTGGCCATATCTGGAGTTCTAGAAGTCCGTTTTCAGCGATCTTACTGTCCACGTGAAGCTTGGGAGATTTTCTACAACATGGGACAGGTCTTGAACGAGCAGGTTGCGTGTGTTGGGTGCAGACAGCTCGACAATCAGACTGATGGGAGCAGGAAATTACTATTTTGCCCTTTTCAAGTTCTAATTGTATTTTGGGCAGTTTTTGGTACCTTAATTGAATTCTAATTATAATAGAAGGCAATTTCTTGCTGGGCAAGAATTATAGAGCCTATATAAACACATCCTATCATTGTAATTTGGGGGAACCATTACATATAAATTACTTAGGTTTATTTGTATCTTTTCATACTTTGTTTTTATCATGGTTTCATCAGATCCCATGATGACGAGTGTTTCGATTATGAACTAATCGTTGTCATGGGATTCTAATGGATTTATTTATGGAGCTTTATCACTACACCAAATATGGGCTGTTGCAACACCAAAAAAGTGTAACTTTAGGCCCCAAAAGTGTTACAATAGATGTTTATGCAACGCTTTTGCTAAAACTCGGTGTTGCATTTGCCGGCGTTGCAATAGCCTTCTATAGCAACGCTTTTTGAACTTATTGCAACGCTTTTCAAAGTATTACAAAAAGAGTCTGGTGTAGTTTTTTGTAACACTTTTGCATGTTTTAGCAACATTTTGAATGTGTTACAAAAGACGAATGCAACACTTTTTTGCAACATTAATTGACTTAAAAATGTTACAAAGTGAGTTTATTGCAACATTTTTTTGCAACATTATTATGCATTTTGCAATACTTTTGGTTTTTTTTGCAACATTTATATGCAACATTTTGGAACCTTTTGCAATACTTTTTGATATTTTTGCAACAATAATCTGCAACATTTTGATGCATTTTGCAACACTTTATGTTTTTTTGCAACATTTTTCTGCAACATTTTTATCCCTGTTGTAATACTTTTAAATTTAGTTGGCAACACTTATTTGCAACACTTTTTATTATTCCAAATTGCAATGTCATGTTTGAAATTTTAATATGCCTTACACAAAAGAATATCAAACCCAGAAATGACATTTAAAATCCAACAAGATAATGTAAATACAGTAGATCGAAACACATGTCGACTAAATACATCACAATTCTACATTAAACTTAGTCTTCCAATGATCAAAATACCAACTACTACCAAAAGTACACACATAAAAAATATAAGTAGTTAAGTACTGATCATCAATCATTACTTTCGACGTTAAGGTAGATGCATCCACGACATTGTTGAGTTCCTGAAGCTTTTGAACAGAAGCAAGTGCTCTGTTCTTACCAATATCATTCTCTGTGAAAATGAAATTGCTGGACAAATCCCACAACTCCACATTTCCTTCATCATGCAAAGTAACAGACTTGACACCGGCCAGCACTAGGTTCTTTGCTGCAAGTGATTGGTCATTTTTGTCAATTAGTTTGTTACATACATCAGCTTTTTACAGCATATTGTCCAGTCAAGTCCAGCTAGATTAAGCATGATCAAATGCACAAACACAAGAAATCACATACTATGAAACAAGTTGAGTAAAAAAAAGCTACTTATAATAGAGCAAATTGAGTACCCTAAATAACAAAAAAGCTCTACAAAGAAGTTGGCAACAGATTTAGAAAGAACATTATGTCAATATAAATGCGATGAAATGTAAATTTGCAACAGACGTTCTACATAATACGTATTAATAGACAAAAGAATGCCTATGGGCATCCACAAGAATGTCAAAAGTGCAAGCACTGGGGTAGGTTTTTGAACCAAACGGCCCTCATGGAAGATTACTGGACTTAAAAGCTTGTTTCTTGGTAGTGGCTCGCAATTTGATTTTGGTACCATATATCCCTCTTGCATCATAAATTTTTTTTAAGATGATTAGATTCATTTAGTAGTTAGTAGTTACACACTCATGTAATTAGCAACAACAAAAAAACACATGTACGCTGAGAGAGCATGGCATCAGTCATCAGATATGCATGGTTGACTTGAATTACTGGATAGATTGTGCCTCTGTCCTAACCACCTTGCAGCTATAGATTTGTCCTTGTATCTTAAACAGAATGTAAAATATTATCTAATACTTAGGCTGAAACTGATAGGGTGGTAAACAGGAAAATTTCTTTGAATAAAAGTGCTCGAAATAGTTAGTATTTGGGTATAGAAATTAAAAGTCAAAATTAAATAATTTGTATTCATGCATACATAAATGCAAGGAACTAATGATCTCCACATGCAAAGTGGACAAAGAGAGAGAAAAAAGGTTCGCTCATGAGAAATTCACTGCAAAACATAAAAGCTCTCACCAAACCGACCAAACATCGAAAGATTATATGCAGTTATAATTGTTGTACCTATATGTAACAACAAATTAAGTACTACTAATTAATTTAGGGTTTTTCATATATGTGTTAAATGCCTACCTGGTGTATATGGTTAATTATTTCTAGTAATTGTCCACAACATCACTAGCTACCAAGACTGTCGTATTTTCCAATTATAAGTTAGAGCTACAATTATAAAATCGGAAATCATGTAATATTCTAATTAGACAGCAATGCAGTACTCCTAATGTAATCAACCAAACAATACACAGCACGCAAACACCGAGTAATATAAAAAAGCATTACCCCAATCCTCCTCCATAATTTTTGAGTCTGCGATTCGAATAAATCGAGTATTGCACTGCACAATCACAAATTCAAATATCTGATATCAAAATCACAAATCTAAATCATCACATATCAGAATCGTAAATTTAAAACATCATACGTCAAAAATCAAAACTTTATTGTACAAGGCGCATAGAGAACTAACAGTGAGTTGAAAGAATAAAAATTAGAGAGATAATTACTTTATTATTAGGTTGATAACTATGTATTCATCTATCTATATTATATACTTTTGCATAAAAAACACAAGTAACAGATATGAACAAAACCACTTTCTTCCCTTTCTATCAATATGCTATCATATTGAGACTCGAACTACAAACTAGGCTTACCATTTCTATCAATAATAATGTAACTTATTATTTACTATTAGGGTCTCACAAGCATATTGAAGAAGCAAAAACCTGCCTCTCATTTCGAATGCATAAAATCCTTAGCAGACTAATAGCATTCTTACCAGGAAATAATAATTCATTCAAACATAGTTATCACGTTGACATCTATAAAAATTAAAAAGTGAGGAAACCTAAACATATCAACAAAAAGGAAACACAAAAAATGACCGTGCGGTCCCATACCATTCTTTCTCTCTGCTTTCTCTTTTCTTCTTTTACCGAAAAGATTTCAAGTGGCACACCTTGAGTAACATCAAGCTCAATATTCTTCCTCCAAACAAATCTGTATGCAGATTATCAGATTATTCAATGAGCAACAACAAAATTTTAGAGAAATCAGACTCTTGTATATTTGCATTGTCAATCAATACTTAATACTATTAGTTAGAAAAACAATACTGTAATACAGATTAGTCATGCGTTCTGGTGTGAAGGTATCCCTCAAGCATACTAGAAACAGTAAGCAAGGCAAGTTGTCCAAAGTATTAAGTCATGTTTTAGAAAATAATAAATACTCAATCCTATACAAAGCTAATTTATAAAATTTAAATGAAAATGGAAATTTATACAAGAATCCAACTAACCAGAAGATCGATTTGAATATATCTTCCAAAGGGGTGGCTGTTCGGGGTAGGAAGTCATCCTGGATACAAAAAAGGTTCAACTGATAATGTTAATAAATGCTTTATAAATCCATAATTCTCACCTGCAACACCACCGAATTTATAACATCAGCATACTTGACAGCCAAATTCAAAGACATACACCTAGCAGGAGCCATAGCGTAACACCTGATCATACTCCTAGGAACTCCTACATGACTGCCACCATGATTAACAGCAATGTCAGTCAACAACGCTACCACACCGGACCCTAAAGAATGCCCCGTAAACACCATTCTATAACACGAACCATTTTCAACCCACAAAGCCACTCTTAATCTCATAGCCCATTTCACAAGCTGACTATCCCCTGGAAAAAAATTCAGCAAAATCATTATAAAATCCACCACCACTTCCCAAAGCATATTGATATATAGAATTGCATAAGCCAAGCAAAATTCACTCATTGTACCGTTATATATCTAAGTTTTTTACCATGAAGTTTCAAAGTATATCTTCAGAAAAATAAAAAAAAGTGCTATCTATATTACCTTATGTCTTATAGGGCAGAAAGCAACTGAAAACACCATGTCAAGAACATATTATGCAAACCATCGAAAGAAGAATGAACAAACTCACAGTGGAATAAATGTTTAGCTAGTGTATCATGAGGCATGAACTCCGCCACCAGCAATCGCTCATGTCCATCACTGCAGAATCCATTCAGATTCGCTAAGCGCTAAGATGAGATTCACTCTAAAAGAACACAGCTTGAAAAAAAAAAACAAAATTAACACGCGTAATTAATTAACAAAAAAGTCACAGCTTGAGAAAAATCTCCAAACCATGAGCATATAATTAATTGTTAACAATATTAACACATATATCCAACTAATTACCACAAAAATCCAACAAATTTGACAAATACAAGCTTTAATCCAACATAAAATCGAAAAAATTCAAATACATACATATATATCCATGTATAACCTACCAATAATCGGAAAATATGGGTAATTTACCTTGAATTAAAGTTCTAATTGAATGCCGACTCCAACTTTTCTCGATCTAATCGATTTGGGGTTTTGGGGTCTTGCGGTTTGAATTAGGGATGTGAGAGATTAGTGAGAGAGATGAGAGAGGGAGAGATGGTCGATGAGAGAGGGAGGTCGAGAGAGACGTCGATGAGAGAGTGTGAGAGAGTGTGAGATCTGATATGAGTATTGTTTTTGTGTAATAAAACTTCATTTTTGTGTAATGAAATTTTTGGCACGAATTTTTTTTGGCAAAGCCCGCCTACTGAAAAATTGTATCTCCCGCTTGTAATTTCGGTCAAGTTGGCCAAAGTGTTGCAAAATTGGATCGTGTATTGTAACGCTTTTGTTAAAGTATTGCAATTGTTATAAATTTCAAAATTTTCATTTTGCTTGCAACACTTTTCATATTTATTGTAACAGTTATAAAAATATTGCAATTGATAACCAAGTTTTGTGTTTATTGTAACACTTTGTGTAACACAAATGCACTTTGGTGTTGCAACAGGCCATATTTGGTGTAGTGTATTATCTTGATGCTTTAAAGATCTGTGTGTGATTTATATTTGATATCCTCGTATGGTTATGCTTAATTGATAGATGCGTCATGAACATCTAATCTGTTAATCTCTTGTGAAGTGAAAGTGGATCTTGAGATTTAGAACTTGCCATGCTAGCATAGGTTCATGATTGTTTATCAACATGATTCGTAGTATGAGATGAGAATACTTATATTGCCCTATGTGATCTTATTGGATAACTTGTTCTTCAACCGTTATGTTTTCAAAATCTATAGACATATAGGGTCTAAGCATAATTGGTGTCTATTCATCTTCTATCTCTTTTGTGGATGTATGGATAGTTTGGTATACGTATACTGAGAGGTAGCGTGTACTTGTTTCGTGTTGTCTGATCAGATATCATAACCATTGCATATAGTGATTAAAGGCGTTAGATCTAAGCAAAGTATTTAATGAAGTTAGGATCCCATGTTTTCTCTTGCAGAAGTAATTTGATTTAAATTCTCGTTAGTTAGTTAATTCTTAGTTTGTTAATTTGTTTTTTAGTTAATCTTAGTTAATCAAAACCCAATTTGTTAATTGTCTTAGCATTGAATAATAATCATACATTATTGCATAGGCACATCTACTGAATTAAAACCATAACCAGATCTCTGTGGGAACAAACTTGACTTATTCATATATTACTTGTGACCACGTACGCTTGCGTGATTTAGTGCAAACAAGTTTTTGGCGCCGCTGCCGGGGATCATCGGTGTTTTATTTTTGGTTGATGTGCTTGTCAATAGTGGTCGTTAGTGTTCACTGACTCGGATTTGTTTTTCTTATCTATCTTGTTTAGTTTGGTGTGTTTCAGGTACTTGAGTGTTTGAAGATGGCATGCGAGGAGTTGCCATGGTGGGCATATTCGAGGACATCCATGCCTCAGCAATGTGAGCAGTGTTTGGGCGTTCATGATCCCTCACAATATTGTTACTACGAAGGAGTTGATCCATATGTCAGTTATGAGGAACAACCATATTTTCAATACCATCCTCAACAGTACCAGCAAGATGTTCCAAATATGTCATATCTCTTTGGTAGTGAAGAGTTTTAACATCAGTAACCTACTCCTAATTTTCAGTCAGATGAGGTTGTAACTATGGAGGAGCTTGGGATGCATGTAAAGAGTAATGAGGAGTCTGTCAAATCTTTGGAGACACTAGTTGCTCGAGCTGTGAGTGCCTTGGAACAAGAGAAACAACAATTCATACTAGAGGCAATTCCAGAAAATAACGGTGACTTGGAGCAAGGTACTGTATGCTTAATTGAGGAAGACAAATTCCAAGGTGAGGTGAGTGTTCACAAGCCATGTGAGGAATTTGATCATGCTAGTATGGTGGATGATTTGGAAAGGGCACAAATTGGGACAGACACTGGTGAGCTGCAGAAATTTCAAGAATTGGTATGTGCGTACCAAGAGACTGATGAGCATGGGAAAGATGTAGGTCTTCTACTTGTCTCAGAGTATAAAGATGGAGGTAGCGCATTAGAGCCAATGGAGGAAGTTCTCTTTGAGGAACCAAAGGCTTCAGTAACTTACATTTACCCTCCTCCATTATATTCAAGCGAAGCCCGTGAATGTGTGTTGTTCTACAAATTGACAGATTTTGGATCAACAGATGAAGGCATTGGAATAGGATATAGCTGTTATACGAATAGGCCAAGTGAGGAGAAAGGGCAGAAAGTGTGCCGCCGTGATGACGATGAAGTCTCGTGAAGAGATGACCAGGCCAACTATTATCATCCTTAATGGAGGCTTGGAAGTAACGTCAAGCTATTGACGTTAAAGGAGTGCTTCGTGGGAGGCAACCCACGCATTAGTGTAGAAAAGAAAAAAAAAAGAATGAGTGTTGTGAAAAAAAAATCGAATTTTGATGTGTAACGCAGGCTGCGCCTGCGTTTCTGCTTTCAGCGCAGGTTGCAGCTCTGTAACGCAGGCTGCGCCTGTGTTACTAGTCCTCCCGCAGTCTGCCTGGCTGTCACGCAGGCTGCGCCTGCGAGTCTGCTCTTTGGGCAGTCTGCTCCTGTTGCGCGCAGTCTACTGTTGTATAAAAAAAATAAAAAATTTGTCCACCTTCCATTCTATTTATATGTCTTATTAAATCATTCCTACACCTAATTCTAATCCTATATCACTTCCAAAACCCTCCATCTTTTCTTCAAATTCTAAACCTATATCTATTCTAATTCATATTTATTATTATTATTATTATTATTATTATTATTATTATTATTTATTTATTTATTTATTTATTTTTTAATCCCTAAATCCTATTTCTATCTTACATCAAATTTCATACCTTCTCAAATTTTTTCTTTACACATTAAAATTTATTTTCATCCTATCACTCCATTATATCTATACACCCATACATGCAAACCCAATTCATCCTCTACTTCTCTACATCTCTAAAAATTCAAGTTTGGGGGGAATTAGTTGCAAGTTCACCTCTTCGATTCGTATTGGGTAAATTTTTTCCTCTAATCTTATTTTTATTACGAATTTGTGTTCTTGTAAATTGGGGGTTTTGTAGTATTCTTGTTATTTGAGCTGGTGGCCCGTCTATGGAGCTCGTACGCAGTATCCACCGCATGATTCATTCGAGGATGAGGACGAGTAAGTATGTTTTGTACTATCCCTTGTATTTACTTCCATTCAATGAGGACATTGAATATTTTAAGTTTGGGGGTGGTTTGAGGGGTTAGTAGTTGTTGTTGTATTATTTGTTCATGTAGGATTTCATGCTTTGCATATTAGTAGTAGTAATTTATGCATATATGTTCGTGTTATCTACGTTTGTTTCATATAGGACATTCTGTTTTTATGTTTGTATGTCATGTGAGTTCATAATAGTATGCATTTGCACCCATGCTTGATAGGAATTTTGTGTTGTTGACGTTTTTGATTGAGAAGTGATATGCTTTGTTCTTGTGCACACACATACACTAGTAAGTTGAAGCTAGCTAGTAGACTTATTGAATGTTGTAAGTGATTAGAAGGACATGAATATGTGCAAGATGATTTAGTTTGCATGCTTTGAATACAAATAGGTGCGTTAGAGAGATTTTTGCTTGGGATTGAGTATGTTTTTCCACCAAGTGAGTTTTTGAGCCTTTTTGCATATTTGTTGCAATTTATTCGTTTGCTTGAGTGTCCACAGATTGTTTGCATTGCTAGCAGTTGTTTGAGGTCTTTCTTGAAACGCATGACATTATTTGACGATTAAAATGATAAAAGCATTAGGAATAACCGCATATTTTCCCATATTACCATACCATGTTTACATGATCAATTAGTTAACCCGTTGAGCTTAATCCTATTTTTTCGGTGACATACCACATTACTTGCCTAGACCTTTTCTTGTATTGGCCGTACATTAATTTGAACCCACATTGTCAAAGGCTAGTAGAGTGCTTAAGGGAGTAATAAGGTGTGCAAGGAAGGGTTTATTGTTGGTCTTACTTTTGGGGGAAATATTGAAAATTGGGTTTGTTTACTTGATAGTCGGCATGTGTAATAAAATTGTGGGATCATTGTTATTGTTTATATTATTGTTTGTGTTATATTTAGCTCTCGAAAAAAAATGAAAAAAAAATGAAAAGAAAAAAAAGGAAAAAAAAGAAAGAAAAATATATATATTATGAGAGCATGTTTGTGTTTGTTGTGATCCTACTTTAGTCGACTAGTCGATTGTTTTTGTTGGAAGAAAAATAGAAAAATTATGTGGGGGGGAAAATAGGGTGTTGTGTATGATTTATTATGGTACTTACTAGCTTTTGACACTTCACCTGATTTGGCTTATTTGACATACCTTGTCCCTAGCCCCGTTACAACCCAAATAAAGACCTTTTGATTATCGTCATTGATGTATGTTATGTTAAGAGTTAGATTGATATCAAAGGTCAAGCATGCTTATGATTTTGTTGGAATTGAGTGATACACTTACCCTTGTTCTTGAGTGAATATTCTTTTGTGAGTGGATTGCGAGTGTTTGCTTGTTTTTGCGTATGAGATCCCGAGTTTTGTCTCAAAGATGTACTCTTGTAGGCTTAGCATGATTACTAACTTATTCTTACACTTGACATGGACTTGTGAGAACTTATGCATGTTCATTGAGTAGACTATGTGAATACTTGCATTTTCGACACCAAGACATTGCGTATTTACTTTGATTCTTAAGTTGATATGACATGAGAGAATTTGAAGGTATGGTAGGATATTAGTACTAGATTATTTGCATTTTCATTTAGTTGCATTCATGCATTGCATTGCATTAGGTTACATGGATTTTGTGGGTACATTCGCTATAGGCCCTCACGAGACCTTACTCGTCCACTAGGGTTGCCTAGGGGTTTAAAGGGCTTGTTGCATATGCCAAATGCAACCGTGATCACCTACGGAAGTGGTACTAGTTAGTTGTAATTGTTTATGATTGAGGACAAGCATCGGTTTAAGTTTGGGGGTGTGATAAGTGGATTTTATATCCACTTGGAGCGTTCCATATCGGCTTAAATTGATTGTTTTGGACTCAAGTTTGTTGTAGTTTTGATGTGTTTTGTGTAGTGTGCAGGTTTGCAAGAATGTCGATTATGGTTGATGCTTCTGTCGTTTTTGGACGATTAATTTATTAAAATTCGGATTTTCCGGGAAGGTTGCGCAGTCTACACTGTTTTGGCCATATCTGGAGTTCTAGAAGTCCGTTTTCAGCGATCTTACTGTCCACGCGAAGCTTGGGAGATTTCCTACAACATGGGACAGGTCTTGAACGAGCAGGTTGCGTGTATTGGGCGCAGACAGCTCGACAATCAGACTGATGGGAGCAGGAAATTACTGTTTTGCCCTTTTCAAGTTCTAATTGTAATTTGGGCAGTTTTTGGTACCTTAATTGAATTCTAATTGTAATAGAAGACAATTTCTTGCTGGGCAAGATTATAGAGCCTATACAAACACATCCTACCATTGTAATTTGGGGGAATCATTACATATAAATTACTTAGGTTTATTTGTATCTTTTCATACTTTGTTTTTATCATGGTTTCATCAGATCCCATGATGACGAGCGGTTCGATTATGAACTAATCGTTGTCATGGGATTCTAACGGATTTATTTATGGAGCTTTAGTATCTTGATGCTTTAAAGATCTGTGTATGATGTATATTTGATATCCTCGTATGTTTATGCTTAATTGATAGATGCGTTATGAACATCTAATCTGTTAATCTCTTGTGAAGTGAAAGTGGATCTTGAGATTTAGAACTTGTCATGCTAGCATAGGTTCACGATTGTTTATCAACATGATTCGTAGTATGAGATGAGAATACTTATATTGCCCTATGTGATCTTATTGGATAACTTGTTCTTCAACCGTTATGTTTTCAAATTCTATAGACATATAGGGTCTAAGCATAATTGGTGTCTATTCATCTTCTATCTCTTTTGTGGATGTATGGATGGTTTGGTATACGTATACTGAGAGGTAGCATGTACTTGTTTCGTGTTGTCTGATCAGATATCATAACCATTGCATATAGTGATTAAAGGCGTCAGATCTAAGCAAAGTATTTAATGAAGTTAAGATCCCATGTTTTCTCTTGCAGAAGTAATTTGATTTAAATTCTCGTTAGTTAGTTAATTCTTAGTTTGTTAATTTGTTTTTTTAGTTAATCAAAACCCAATTTGTTAATTGTCTTAGCAGTGAATAATAATCATACATTGTTGCATAGGTACATCTACTGAATTAAAACCATAACCAGATCTATGTGGGAACGAACTTGACTTATTCATATATTACTTGTGACCACGTACGCTTGCGTGATTTAGTGCAAACAGGTAACCAAGAGGAGGTTGCATGTAGATATCTTCATCAATAAAACCATGCAGAAAAGCATTATTGATATCTAATTGCTGAAGATGCCAATTATGTGCAGCAGCTAAAGCAATTAAACACCTAATAGTAGTAAATTTAGCTACAGGGCTAAAAGTATGTTTATAATCCTTTCCTTTAATTTGCTTATCACCTCTGGAAACTAACCTTGCCTTACATCTCTCCACAGAACCATCTGGAAGAAACTTATTTTTGAAAACCCATTTTGAATCTATAACATGAGCACTTGGAGGTGGAGTAACCAGTTCCCAAGTATCATTATCCTCATGAGCCTGAAGCTCTTTTTGCATAGCATCTACCCATTTAGGGTCCTTCTGAGCTTGAGAGTAGGAAGTTGGTTCAGAGGTGTTAAGAACAGCATTTAAACTCACCAAATATGGAGTATCCAGATGTGATAAAGTAGGCTCAGAAAACACATTAAAAGCTTGACTGTGAACTGAAGATTTAGATGTGGAAGGTACAAGAAAATCATCCAATTTCTTGGGTATCTGTTTAATTCTGGAAGATTGTCTAACAGGAATAGAAGGAACAGAAATAGAAGGAGTATGTATAGAAGTAGAGGAAGAACTAGAAGAATTCTCAGAAACTTCAGTAAAATTGTGAGAATCATTAGCAGTTAAAATATGAACATCAATTTGATCATCTTCAGTTACTACAGGATTAACTATAGGTAAAGAACTAAAATGTGGAGATGAAGAATAGATTTTCTTGCTCTTGGTGCCAGTTTATCTGAAGGTTTAACAGCAGCAAAGCAAAGACATCCTATAACCCTCAAATTATCATAAGAAGCAGGCTTATCCATAAGAATTTCATATGGAATTTTCCAATCCAACACTGAACTAGGCATAAGGTTTATCAAATAAGTAGTAGCCAAGATGCAATCTCCCCAAAACTTGATTGAAAGATTAGCATGAATTCTAAGAGCCCTAGCAGTGTCCAATAAATGCCTATGCTTACGTTCAACTCTACCATTTTGTTGTGGATTACTAGGAATACTCTTTTGATGCACAATTCCTCTAGAAGCAAACAAAGTTGCACAACTGGATTGCACTATTTTAGTACCATTATCAGATCGAATAAACTTCACAGACTTGTGGAAATGATTGTCTATATAAACTAAAAACGTCTGAATAGTACCAAAAACTTGATCCTTAGTATGAAGCAAATGTGTCCATGTTACTCTAGAAAAATCATCTAAAATGGTAAGAAAGTATCTACCACCAGTCAAATTAGGGGTTTGATATGGTCCCCACAAATCAATATGCAAAAGATTAAAAGATGCAGGAGCTCTAGATAATGATTCATGGAAAGAAAGTTTATGATGTTTAGCAAGCAAACAAGATTCACAATAAAATTCAAAAACAGATTTATTACAGAGTAAAGATTCTGGCAAATGTTTAAGTTTGCCTACAGAAGCATGGCCAAGTCTTGCTGGCATGTACAGTATGCATAGAAGGAACAACATGACTGTTCAAACATTTTGGAAAAGACATATTACAAGTAGAAGAAATTCTGTAA
The DNA here is from genome assembly GCA_037693485.1 of Kitagawia praeruptora. Lineage (NCBI taxonomy): Eukaryota > Viridiplantae > Streptophyta > Magnoliopsida > Apiales > Apiaceae > Kitagawia > Kitagawia praeruptora. Next base: position 60,134,649 of record CM075350.1, read on the forward strand.
AGTCCATTGGATCTTTTGCCAACTGCTTGAATAGCATTAGTTGAAAGGTCCTGAAAAACACAGGAATCCTTGTCAATTTTAGCAAGTAAATTGTTTTGTTCTAACAATTTCCCTACTGATAAAAGATTGTGTTTAAAATCTGGAACAAAAAGAACATTGACCAACTGAATCTGAGGTGTTAAATGCAATGTACCAGCATGAGAAACAAATTTGAAAGTACCATCTGGTAATGCAATTTGAATAGGGGATGACAAAACATGAATATTGTCAAATAGTGAAGAATCAAAAATCATATGATCACTAGCTCATGTATCAATTATCCATGAATATTGATTTGCATTAGATTGAACTGTATAGGTAGAAACAATACCTGCAAAGTTGACAGAACTAGTATCATTTTCAGAAAGAGTCAAACCAGCATTTTGTTGCATCATCTTCATAACTTCTTTGTATACAGCAGAAATCATTTGAGTATCCATTGATGGTATGTTCTGAGTAACAGAAGTAGAAGCAACATCCAAAGGAGAAGACCCAAGAATACCAGAACTTTCAGAAACATTAGCTGCAAACTTATGATTAGAAAATGGTTGCTTCCCTTTCAGGTTAACATACCAATCTGGAACTCCAACTAGCTTGAAACATTGGTCTACAGTATGACCCTTCCTTTTACAATGCTCAAATAGCAAATCCATCATATTATGATAAGAACCTTTCTTGAAATCCTTCTTTTGATAGCCTGTCTTAGAATAAGAACTAGAATTTTTGTTGCTATAATACAAAGCACTAATCTCAATTGTCTTATTCACAGGCATATCAAGATTTTATTGTTTCTCAATCTTCTGTAGAATATGATAAGCCTTTAAAATACTTGGAAGAGGTTCCATGCTTAACAGATTAGTCTTGACAATATCATAATTCTTGTTAAGTCCACAAATGAACTGAATCAACTTCTTAGTTTCTGCAGCCTCAAACACTTTCTTCAGTAAATCACAAGTGCATTTAGCAAGAGCACCACAACTACAATCAAAATGACCTTCAAGAACTTGAAGTTTGTCCCAAACACTTTTCAGTTTCCCATAATACTCAGCAATGCTCAAACTATTCTGTTCAATCTTACTCAAACTAGTATGCAATTCGTATAGCAAAGGTGCATTTGATTTACCAAATCTATCTGTTACATCATTCCATAGATCTCGAGAAGAAGAACCAAAGATGAAACTATCAGAAATTACTTGTTCCATGGAAGCAGTGAGCCAAGACATCACCATATAGTCATTGCGTGTCCATTTGTTAAAATCCACATAATTAGCATCAGGCATCGGTAAAGATCCATCAATAAATCCAAGCTTATTCTTAGCTCCTAACGTCATCTTAACACCTCTACTCCAGTTTATATAATTGTTTCCATTAAGCAAGATATTTCCGAGTTGTTGTCTCGGATTATCACCAGATGACAAGAAATATGGATCGTTGTAATTGATTGCAGAGTTATTAGATGATGCTAAAGAATGATTATCAGTCATATCAAATGATCGAAGCTTAACAATCACAGAACCTAGGGTTTCAGTTAATCAATTGACACAAAAAACAGATTCTAGAGATCACAATCGAACTCAAAATCAACAAGAATCAACACAAATCAATAAGAATCAACCGTATAAAACTGAAATACGATCGATGAAATTACTAACGTAATGAGATTCAAGAAGATGTATAGATCTAATCGATAAAAATTCAGAGAGATTGAAAGAAATTCAGAGAGATTGAGATAGAGAGAGATCGTAATCAAGTAAGAACACATCACCGTGCTCTGATACCATGAAGAATCATGATCTTGACTCCTTCAATCAGGCGCCATTAACAGTAAACAAGATGAAGGTGATAGATGTAGGTACTGTGTATGTATTTACTAATGAAATGTTTGTTACATAACTGAGTCCTCTAAGCTTTCTCTCTATCTACCTATCTTATATATACAAGTCATATTGAAATGACAGCTCAGCCCCTCACTAACTAACTTTGCCGCCTAAACTTAACATTACAATATTTACAATATTATTTACAATATTTAATAATATTCATTTTTTTTTTTTTTTTGAAAAAATCGTTTCAATCCAAATTCATAAGAACCAAAACCAAATTTACATAAATATGGTTGTTAAATGGATTTGGATCAAAAACCAATCCAAAACCATATTATTCGAACCAAAACCAAACCAATCACATATTTTGTCAGCTCTACCCTCAACCCCCTCTAATCTATACTCTATATTAATGTGCAAAACCATGTTTTAATGGTACATAATAGTACAAAAATACCAAATTTGGTTATCACTTAACTTGGGGTTCGATCCCTTCCAACTACATAATTATACAAGATTTATTATTTAATTTAATTTCACCCCATGTTCGATTTCCTATAAGGGATTCGATTAAGGGGTTTGACGGTTATCACTTAACTCGGGTTCGATTCTTTCCAACTACATAATTATACAAGATTTATTATTTAATTTATTCTTTAATTTCATCGCGTGTTCGATTTCCTATAAGGGGTTCAATTCGTGACATAATCATAAGGATTTATTTACTTTAATTTTTTTAACTTTATCTCAGATTCAATTCTTTATAACTACATAATTAAATAGTGTATTAATATTAATTTTTTAATCTTGACTCGTGTTCAATCTATGACCGTGCTTCGCACGGGTTATCAGCTAGTACGATGAATACAAGATTACCGTTGTTAAACTTCAAAACAAATAATTTCAAAGAAGCCACACATAAAAAATGCATGATGCGTTTATGAATTTATCCAATTACTTATGTTTATATCCATTTGTTAACCACGAATAAGTGATAATTGCTTGACTAATTTGCAATAATATCCACCACGACATTAATTCCATTTGGGGTACCACATGTGGACTAAGTATGCGAAATACGAAAGTTTGATCTTCCAGTGAACACAAAAGATGCAAACTCACGGCCAGATTAAATATGGAATAGGTTTAATTGTACAAAATTAATTCAACTTTCAAAGATCTGGTCATGGTTGACTCTAGCACGGATCCACCAGTGTCCCAGGGGAGTTATTTGTTTGTTCGGCTTGCACCTAGACCGAATAACTAACTGTAGTGTGCAAAGCTTCTAATATCTAAAACATTTACAAGCAACCAGTAAAAAAGTGGTACTAAGGGCAACCACCACATCCTGCGACTGTAGTTGTTTCTTTTCTCCAGTTTTATCAGCAAATGGTCACATTTAAAGGTTTTGTCGCATCACCTGGTTGTACTGGTTGTAGGTACCTGAGATATATGCGCTGGGTTTACCCTTTGCGTCTGTAGATGGCAAAAAACAGATAACATGGTTCAGGATTTTTCCAGTTTAATGTAGTAGGATAGTGTACCAGGAAGATATTTGCTGAAGACCAAAGTCATTTATCTGATATATGTACTTTCTGATCAAACACTTTCTAGCAGGGGAGGGCAAGTAACAAGGATACCAGATAAGCAGGTATTCGGGGATTAGGCAAAACAACAAATAAACATGTCTGGCTGCTGGCTATGGATTGATCAATTGCATAATCTAAATAAAAAAACCAAGAATTTATTCTTCCCACTAGTAAAGCCACATTGCAACACATAAGTCATTTACTGAATCACTACCATATAATGATAGTCCATTTAATATGGCTGGTAAGATCTTGCAATGGATTCAAATTTGAAGGCAAATGGCACAGATAAAGTTTTGACATCCACAAACATATCTTAAAATAGGTTATACCAATTACTAATACTGTCCCTTGAATTTGAACGAAAACATGACAAACACAATGGAACTTATAATTGAAATGTTATATTTACTTTCTGCAACAGTTCTGCTATATGTTTTTGAGCATGAGACTTATCCACTTTAGAAGGGTAAAAATCTATCTCTCGCTTAGCAGCTGACATGTTCAATGCTAGTCTTTGTTCTCGAGTGGCACTCTTTGGAAACTGCTGACATGGCTTATATTTCTCTGCCCCATTTGTCATACCTTTCCTTGAACTAGTTGTTATGTAATTGTACTTCACAACCAACAAGTTTTCTGTCATGCCTTTGAAGGCGAGAACATTAGGTTGTTTGGTTATTGCTTTAAGCATTACCAACAACAATAACAAACGATATACATATATAATTTCAAAAAATTGTGATTGCTTTCGTGAAGATTGGCTTAGAATGCTCGAGAGATCTCCATTTCAAATTATTTTCCATAAGGACATGCATGTCATATATAATTTTGTGTGCAACAAGTTTTTATATGATAGCTAGCTATGTCTAATCATTGTTGGATTTTGAGTATGAGACATTTTGGCCAAAAAATTAATGGAACTTTAAACTAAACCCTTGTGTTACATTTCCATATCACTCACAGGCCAGTTTTGCATAACGCAGTTTAGCATTTATTAATTTATAAGGTTATTTTCACTCACGAATATCTGATTCAAAGATTATTAGTTCTGACCTCTATTTTTTTATATATAAACACTAACTTTCCACTACTTGTTTGGATTTAATGGTACGTAGAGTTAGTTCTGCCAGTGCCAATCCAGTTCGCTTTCGCATGTGTTTGTGGGATAATTAAAAAAAAACCTCAACATCTTGAGCGCTTTGCTTGCTTATAACGAGATGCTTCTGGCATCAAAGCAGTGAGAGCAAACAGAAGGCACTTCCACTACATAAGAAAAAACTCGTGCCCTAACTTATGATAACAATTCCTTAAGTGCCAAACGACTCTGTCGATAAGAGCTGGGTTGCGTGCAAGCCGAGTGACGTAGGTGCACGAGAAAGATTCCAACCCCACAAGTAAAGAAGAACCGTTACTAATAATGAAGTTACTAATAATGAAGAAACTAGTAAATTCAGATATGAGGTTTTTGAGGTACTTACTCAAGTATGGGAGGGAAGATGACCCGTAGATCGATCCCCAAAGTCTTTGGCAACAGTTTCATACCCCCTGGTATGTGCCGCTTTCCTAATCAAAAGATAGTAGAGCACCCTTATCTATTTTGAGCCTCATATTGAGGAGGCTTCCCGGACTCGTAACAGGAGGCGCTCCCTGTTGCTCCGATCAGCAGCCTTCGTGCCAAGCAAGACCCCCCTGTCAGCTGGATCTCGCTGGTGCCCTAGAATAATAAATTATTGGAAATCTGAAATCAGATGTGCAAACCGGGCCTATGCTATCTTCAAGACCCAGAAGGACATCAGGGAAGGTAAGACAAGAGTAGAAGATATTACACTATCCAACTGGCATGCTGGGGATTATTCTTCTGATATTCCTTATCCCTATGATCCAGACGTTAAGATACTTCTTGACAAATTCAAGGATAAAGAAAAAGCACAACACGTATGGGTATATAACTTCCGGATCGAAGAAGCATTCGGAACGGACAAGGCTTATTTTAAATAATGAATTCTGTAAAATTGACAGAGAAGAAACGACATTTGTTAAACTCGAGCATTTCCCATCTACAACAATAACACATTTAAAAAGAGGGACTAATAACTAACTTTGTGCAAGTGTAAAACAGTAAAAGAAAGAACTGTAACCTACCTGAAAAATTATCGAAATTCCGTTTGGGTATGTTATCCTTAAAATTATCCATCATGTCCCAAGGTCCATCTCCCACTCCTAAGATAATATAAAGGGGAAGATAGCTGTAAAATAAAAGAAGCTACTAAAATAAGTTAATCATATGTTCTCCGATACTTGGTGTATACATTACATCAATCTACTGTTAGAAAATGGAGATTTGGGGCATAAGTATTTTTATGTTCTTGATGTTAATTCCGAATTTTAACGATTGAAAATTGTTCCTTGCTATGAGGACTTAAATTTCATATGTGGGTCTAAGTAATTTTCTTAGTGAAACCCATAGAGAAATGGAGTTGAAGTTAGTAGCTTGAATAAGCTTGAAATGAGAATGTGTATTTGTCCCACATTGAAATGAATAAAGGGGGTTGTTGGCTTTATATAGAATCACACACATGGGTAGTGTACAACTACTAAGGTGTATGATGGTGCATGGTGTTACTGTGTGCTCCACGCGCGCGCCGCCGCCGCCCGCCTCGCCACGCCACGTCTCGGGTCGGCTCGGTCGAAGGGCGATTTGGGCGAATGTCTCGGCGTCTCGCGTACGCGAGGCGACCTGGGCGAGGGATTTCATTTCTGTGTTTAAATAGTATTTTAATTAGAATAAATATATTTATCGTTCGGGATCATTGAAAACTGATATGTGTGGATAAATATAACGTAACAGTTACGATTTATTAAATCAGCCTTTTCATTTTATTAAATGTAAATCGGCAGTTACAATATTAATTGGGTGGCATCAGTTACGTTTGGCCTCTCCTATAAATAGAGAGCTAAGCTACTGATTGTAATAACACTGAATATACAGACCACACCCTACATTCTCTTGTCTTCTCTACACTCTCTGTTCTTCTCCTGTTATAGTATATTTTACTTAGGGTTTTCTGGCGACTGAGGTGCTAGTCGAAGTTGAGTATCCTGATTGCTGTGATCACTGTACTCGGAGCTGTTTTATCCTGGAAGAGGTGTTGCAAGCATCCCAACACAGTTGTAAGTGGGGGCAATTATCTCTTCAAGAGCAGTCAGGCTTTCTAGCAAATCCTGACGACTCAGCTGTTTGTTTTACTTGTTTTACATACTGATATAGCTATGGCTACTGGTATGTTTTCTGCCTTCTCTTTGTTCTATCAGTTACTGACATGCATATGTTTTACCTTCATGTTTTGTTTCTCTAATTGTATGCTTGGCCTGGACTTGTTAAATACGATATATAACTGCCTCTATGTTGCTGTTTTAGTCATATTTCTCAACATTCTTGAAGAGATAATTTGTTATATAGTATTTAGCATAATGGTTAACGAGAGTGAAATTCCTGCTAGTGGTAGTTCGGTTGCATCTGCTGGGGTCATTGATTGGACCACTTACAGTTTTCCACAACCCGTTGAATTAACTGGCTTGCCAGAGAAATTCAATGGGGGCGTTGGCTTTTCTCGTTGGCAGAAAAGGATGAAGTTGTGGTTGACTGTAAAGGGTCTATGGCCTGTTGTGGAATATGAGAAGCCGGTTGTGGATCAAGAGAAGGCTGAATCAGTTAAGAGTTATGCGAAGTGGGCTGAAAAGGATGGGGTTGCTAGGGCAGCAATTCTGGCTGCTCTAACCAACACATTGTTTGATGTGTACTCCTCTGATGCCTACACCGCAAAACTCTTATGGGAGAAGCTGGACCAGACACATAATACTGACTCACAAGGTCTGGAAAAGTATTCTGTGGCAAGGTTCCTTGATTACAAGCTGGTGGACAATAAGTCCATGACTGAGCAAGTGCATGAATTTGAGATGATAGTGCATGCTTTGAAGGAGTCTGGAATGGACCTCCCCGAAAAGTTTAAGGTGATGAGTGTGATTGAAAAGCTCCCAAAGTCTTGGGAAGAGTTCTCTCTCTCCCTGAAAAGACAGAAAGGAGAGATCACCTGGACCAACCTTATGCTGGACATCTCGGTGCAAGAACAACACAAGTCCAAACAGGGACATGTGATGCCATCTGAGCATGGAAGTTCGAAGGTAAATGTAGCAACTATAGGACAGAAAAGGAAGGCTGTCTCTAAGAAGGGTAATAGTAATAAACCTAAGAATGACAAGGATAAGGCCAAGAAACCAAAGGCAAACAAACCATGTTGGTCTTGTGGGCAGGTTGGGCACTGGAGTAAGGACTGCCCTACAAAGAAAGCAAAGAAAGCCGAGGGGGTAGCTCAAGCGAATGCTGTGCTTGGAACCTCAAGTGGGCCTGTAGCGAACATGGTTGTTGGTGAGGCTTTGGCTTCTGAAACCAACGAAGACCGGTATGTTACCTACAACCCTGTACTTTTTTCCACTTATCTGTCAAATGAATGGTTGATTGATACTGGAGCTAATGTGCATATTTGTGCTGACATTAGTTTATTTGTATCTTATCAACAGAGTCATAGCTTGACAGTGACGATGTGGAACGCAAGTGCCGCTCAAGTACATGGAATAGGAAACGTGGACTTGAAGTTTCCTTCGGGTCGTATTCTATCCCTGACGAGAGTGCATCATGTTCCCAACATGCGTAGAAATATAATAAGTGGAAGCTGTTTAGTAGCTAATGGCTTTGAAGTCTCTCTCAAATGTAATAAAGTAGTTCTTATTCATACTGGTACATTTTTTGGCAAGGGTTACTTGTCAAATGGTTTATTTGTAATAAATGCTGAGCCCGTTTTGGGTGCTTTTAATAAGATTACTCCTTCTGTTAACTATGTTGAATCTTCAGATTTATGGCATGCTAGACTTGGTCACTTAAATTTTGGTGCTCTTAAAAATATGATGAACTTAGAGTTGATTCCAAGACATACCATAAAAAAGAATTCTAAATGTCAAGTATGTGTGTCTGCTAAACAAATAAGGAAACCTTTTCATAATATTGTTAGGGATTCAGACTTGTTAGATTTAGTACACACTGATATTTGTGAATTTGGTGGTGTGTTGACTAAGGACCAGTTTAGATACTTCATTACCTTTATAGATGATAGTAGTAGATACTGTTATGTTTATTTACTTAGACATAAGGATGAAGCACTTAGTAAATTCATTATATATAAAACTGAAGTAGAAAAACAAACTAGTAAGGTACTTAAACGGTTGAGATCTGATAGAGGTGGTGAGTATACGAGTAACGCTTTTAATGAATTTTGTGCAAGCAATGGTATAGTTCATGAAGTTACCCCACCATACACACCTGAGTCTAATGGGGTTGCTGAGCGAAAGAACAGAACATTTAAAGATATGATTAATAGTATGCTTATTAACTCTGGGTTGCCTAAATACATGTGGGGAGAAGCTCTGAATACGGCTTGCCATATTCTGAATAGAGTTCCTCTGAAACACATGGATAAGACACCCTATGAGTTATGGAAAAGCAAGAAGACTAGTCTTAAGTATCTTCGTGTGTGGGGGTGCCTTGCCAAGGTACTTGTCCCTGAACACAAGAGAAAGAAACTAGGACCGAAGACTGTTGATTGTATCTTTCTAGGCTATCTTGAGACCACTACAGCTATGAGATTTTTAGTATTAAAATCTGACATAGATGGTATAGTGGCAAATACGATAGTTGAGTTTCGTGATGCTACATTCTTTGAGGATGTTTACCCTATGAAGACTGGTATGCCTCTAGTTGCTTCTAATGAAGATCCTACTCACACATCAAGTTCTATTCCTGATCATGTGGAAAAGATGACAAATGTGGGGGTGGAACCTAGTAGTAGATCTACTCCTAAGGAGGTAGAGGAACCACGAAGGAGTAAGCGTGCTAAGGTAGTCAAGGATTTTGGAAGTGATTTTATCACTTACAATGTCGAGGACGAACCTTTAACTTTCCGACAAGCTATGGATTCTTCAGAGTCTAGGCACTGGAAGGGCGCTGTAAAGAGTGAAATTGACTCTATTATTTCTAACGGGACATGGGAGTTAGTTGATCTCCCTCCTGGGTGTTCTACTATCGGGTGCAGATGGATCTTTAAAATAAAGTTGAACCCTGACGGCTCAATAGATAAGTACAAAGCTAGACTGGTAGCTAAGGGTTTTAAGCAAATGGAGGGTATTGATTACTTTGATACATACTCTCCTGTAGCTAGGATGACAACAATCCGAATGCTTGTAGCATTGGCTTCCGTACATGGTCTTATCATCCATCAAATGGATGTAAAGACAGCTTTTCTTCATGGTGAACTTGAAGAAGAGATTTATATGGATCAGCCTGAGGGATTTGTTGCATCTGGTAACGAAAGGAAAGTATGTAAGTTAATCAAATCCATCTATGGCTTAAAACAAGCTCCTAGGGATTGGCATAAAAAGTTTGATGAAACTATATTGCCTTTCAGTTATGATATTAATGAAAGTGATAAGTGTGTCTACACTAAAGTTAAAGGTAGTGAGTGTGTCATCATGTGCCTATATGTAGATGACATATTACTGTTTGGAACCAATATTGAGATTATTAACGAGACAAAAGCTTTCTTGAAAAGGCACTTTGAAATGAAGGATATGGGTGAGGCTAGTGTGATTCTTGGTCTAAAACTGACACAGTCAGCTGAGGGAATAACTTTATCGCAGTCTCATTATATAGAGAAATCTATACTTGAGAAATATGGTTATTCACAGTGTAGAATCGATAGTACACCCTATGATCCTAAAGTTGCCCTTGTTAAGAATGCTTCAGGAGTACCTGTGTCTCAGTTAAGGTATTCTCAGATTATAGGGAGTTTGCAGTATCTTGCTAACTGTACTAGACCAGATATTTCATACTCTGTGTCTAAGTTGGCTAGGTATACAAGCTGTCCAAACAGAACTCATTGGGATGCTCTTGATAGAGTACTTAGATATCTAAAAGGCACAATGTACCTAAGTTTACATTATAGGAGATTTCCTGGTGTACTTGAGGGGTACAGTGATGCAAGTTGGATAGCTAAGAAGTCTGGTTCCAATGGAGTGACTGGATATGTGTTCACCTTAGCCGGTGGAGCAATATCCTGGAAGTCGACCAAACAGACTATAGTAACTCGGTCTACTTTTGAGGCTGAGTTGTGTGCGCTTGATGCCACGAGGACGGAGGCTGAATGGTTACATGGACTTATGTCCGCGATACCTGTAGTAAGCAGACCACTTCCTGCGCTTGCTATTCATTGTGATAGTAAAACAACTATCGACAAGATTAGCAGTAAAAAGTATAATGCTAAAACCAAGAGACACATCCAAGTTAGACTAAAGTCTATTAGGGGTTTAGTGTCTGATAGGATTATTGCTGTAGAGTTCATTGGAACTCAGAATAATATAGCTGATCCTTTAACTAAAGGACTGGAACCTGCAGTGGTCCTTAAGTCAAGGTTGGGGATGGGGCTGTCAACCCATCATAGTTCATCATCAGTGGGAACCCAATACACATGAGAGGAGATCCCTTGAAGTGTATTCAATGTGGTAATAACAAGCTGTAAGGATGAATTGGTAGTACCTTTGCTACATAGATGATACTGTTGTATCTGAGTCTATCCCCTGAAAACCTAGAAGGTACTGATACTGCTAGATAGCAAGAGTTATTATAACTCTGAATGGGGTCAAGTCATTTGACGAGATGGTAGCAGTACATCTCTGGAGATGCCCAGCTAAGCGAATGTAATTGTGTGGTCGCAATTAGAGGAAAGGGTTATTCCTTGAAGCATTCGATGAACAGGATCGAGACAAGACCATTAATGTCTCAAAGCCGTAGATTGGCACCATAGCCTTTGACTTGTCATCGTCTATGGAACATGGTTACACCAAACGGATTAAGATTCAAGGTGAAACATTCCATCTGAATCCGGTAATCATTGGAGTAGGGGACTTAGGAGGGTTCAAACCCGGAAGGGTACCGACTCTGAAAAACAAGTCATGATGAGAAACCTGAAACATTTCTATATGGATTTGTGGGGGATTGTTAGAAAATGGAGATTTGGGGCATAAGTATTTTTATGTTCTTGATGTTAATTCCGGATTTTAACGATTGGAAATTGTTCCTTGCTATGAGGACTTAAATTTTCATATGTGGGTCTAAGTAATTTTCTTAGTGAAACCCATAGAGAAATGGAGTTGAAGTTAGTAGCTTGAATAAGCTTGAAATGAGAATGTGTATTTGTCCCACATTGAAATGAATAAAGGGGGTTGTTGGCTTTATATAGAATCACACACATGGGTAGTGTACAACTACTAAGGTGTATGATGGTGCATGGTGTTACTGTGTGCTCCACGCGCACACACACACACGCGCGCGCCGCCGCCGCCCGCCTCGCCACGTCACGTCTCGTCTCGACTCGGGTCGGGTCGGCTCGGTCGAAGGGCGATGAACTGGCAGACATCTAATACTGATGGGCTCAAGTCCTGAAGGTACTACCAGATCCTGATGCTGGATCAAATACTGATGGACCTCAAGTCCTGACGGTATCAGATCCTGATGAATGATCAAATACTGATGGATTAGATCCTGATGTTGGGTCAGAATTTGATAATATATATATATATTCGTATAATTAAAATGAAAACTGATATGTGTGGATAAATATAACGTAACAGTTACGATTTATTAAATCAACCGTTTTGATTTTATTAAATCAGCCGTTTCATTTTATTAAATGTAAATCGGCAGTTACAATATTAATTGGGTGGCATCAGTTACGTTTGGCCTCTCCTATAAATAGAGAGCTAAGCTACTGATTGTAATAACACTGAATATACAGACCACACCCTACATTCTCTTGTCTTCTCTACACTCTCTGTTCTCCTCCTGTTATAGTATATTTTACTTAGGGTTTTCTGGCGACTGAGGTGCTAGTCGAAGTTGAGTATCCTGATTGCTGTGATCACTGTACTCGGAGCTGTTTTATCCTGGAAGAGGTGTTGCAAGCATCCCAACACAGTTGTAAGTGGGGGCAATTATCTCTTCAAGAGCAGTCAGGCTTTCTAGCAAATCCTGACGACTCAGCTGTTTGTTTTACTTGTTTTACATACTGATATAGCTATGGCTACTGGTATGTTTTCTGCCTTCTCTTTGTTCTATCAGTTACTGACATGCATATGTTTTACCTTCATGTTTTGTTTCGCTAATTGTATGCTTGGCCTGGACTTGTTAAATACGATATATAACTGCCTCTATGTTGCTGTTTTAGTCATATTTCTCAACATCTACCACCTTGCTTTGACAATTGCATCCACAGTTTTCAGCTCCTCCCTTGTCCAGTATCCACACTTCTAGGCACCTTCAGTGGCATTTCCAATGTAACAAACATGATTTTAAAGATAATAGCGTGCTGCTACTCATTGTAACCTATGATATCCTTTACATCCTATCTATGTTACTATCAATCTATATCTATATTATCTTAAAAACCTAACAATTAAATCAATGCCTCTTGGGCGGTATCTCCTTGCTAAAGGTCGAGGGTTCGAATTTTGTGGAAGACAAGGGTGCATAAGTGTGTTTAATTATTGGAAAAAAAACCTAATAATAGGCGACTGACTTTGAATTTCATATTATCCAGTGATCAATTAAATCCAAGTAAGAGTGGTAAATGGTAAAGCAAAACATACCTGCCCAGCAATAATAACCAGAACATGAAATTGAAGCTTGCTTTGCTCAACGATTGCCATGGCCATTTCAGTCATGGGAACACATGATATTAGTCCTGCATAAAAAGTTAAAAACAGATACCTTGCAGATATTTGTACATGCACCAGCATAATGAAATTCAGAATAATAAACATGAGATGAATACTGTAGAGTTCAAACCTGCAAGCTGTACATGAGGGACAACTTCCTCAAATGCATTACAATATCCGTCATTTTCTCAAATGCATTACAATATCCGTCATTTTCTAGATTAAAATTAAAGACATCTTGATCACGTGTTGATTCTGTGGACAACAACTTCAGTCATCAGTAACTTTTCTTAAGTTTAGTCAAACGGACTTTATATCTGATTTATCTAGCTACTTAAATATATAGCAGAACGATACCATCATAAGAGGGAATTGAGTTAATTGTCTTATTATTATTGAGACAAATTCGTCTAAAGAGCCAAACCTGTCCACTCATTGTTTTTACTGAAATCTATACCAACTATGAGATTTTAAGACTTCAGGCCAGCAATTGCAAGCGCTATATATCGTCACCTACATAAATCACAAGATATTTCCCACAAGGTATCCTTGTGTTTATCTAACTTTTTAGATAGAGTAGACAGTAGTTGTACAATGCAACTGATCGAAGTTGATCAATGGCAAGAGCTCTAGTTGATAGTTATTTTCCAGATACATAGAACAAATAATTTGAAGAGTAAATTACAAAGAGGTGGCTAAAGTTTGCACGAATTTTCAAAATGTTGGCCATGGTTTCAGATTCTCAAATTATTGGCCGGAGTTTTGTTCCGAATTTTGAAAAGGTGGCGCCCGTCAAATACCCAGTAATGACTGTAACGGAGCAAAGGGTAAAAAGGGGTTTTAATAAAATACAACCTCCCTCTATCTCCCTCCCTCTCTCAGATCACCTCCCCCTTCACTCAGACCAACTTCAATCTTCTCCGCCTTCAATCATACTACTCCTCCGACCGCCGCTGTCCAACCCATTTCTGTTCTCCTTCGCCTCCTCAACCATCCATCAGCACCACCTGCTGTTCTCCTTCTCCCCTTCGCCCCACCAATGTTCACTACACCCTGCAACCATTCCTCCTCTGTTCACTTCAATCAACTCGCCTTCACCAATTTCTTTCCCCCCCATTGTTCCGCCTCCCCTCCTTCATCTTACCACTCCGTTCACTCCACATCCTCTGTCCTTCATCAATCACCACCACTGCCCCGCCTACGCCGCCAACAGCCTCCTCCCCTTTTACTCCGCCCACCTCCCTTTCTCACTCAATTCCCAACCCACATCTCCTCCGTCTATACCAACACTTCAACACCACTGTTCTTCTTCACCTCTACTCCTCCTTCATTCCGCCGTTCACCTCCTCTCCCTTCCACCACTGCCTTCTCCAACACCCTCCTTCCGCCGCGTCCACCATCGTTTCACAACCATCACTCCTCACCTCAACCCATTACCGCCTTCCATCTTCTCCTAGACTATTGATAAAAATGGTGATAATTAATGATTATGGAATAATGTAATGGAAGTACTTTAGGGGTTTTATATTGTCTGAAGGTGAATTTCCTTAATTACCCTTACAAATTATGCTTATTTTAAGTTAACGGAGCATTATTTAACGGACATTGACGGGCGCCACCTTTTCAAAATTCGGAGCAAAACTCCGGCCAACAATTTGAGAATCTGAAACCATGGCCAACATTTTGAAAATCCGTGCAAACTTTAGCCACCTCTTTGTAATTTACTCTAATTTGAACTATATATGGAACACACACACATGCATGACGCTCCCAGTAAGGAGGAACGAAATAACGTATATTAGGAAGAACAAGAAATATACACCGACATTTAAGGACACACAAGTCTATTTATGAGAGAAAAAACTTAATCAATATCTCTGAAGTTTTTTATGTTCTAAGTAAAGTTTTTCATGTTCTAAGTCATATATAAAGCAGGTGTAAAAAAAAATTCATATATAAAGCAAAAAACCAAGAATATAACTGAACATGCGTACCTCTTGCAATTAGGTTGACGATTATGTTCAAGAAAAGGACCGACCCCTTCAGACGTAAACCTGGAGTTAATGGAGGGAAGCAATCCAAAAAGTGACTAATGGAAGTGTCATTTTGATTATCTGAGGGATTATCTGGGGGATTTCCTGAACTTGACGAGGACTGGCTAGAGATTACATATTTGCATCCGGGAGCGTCGTTTTGATTATTTAGGCAAGACTATGAAGACATGCTGGAGTTTTCACTGTGTTGACAATTGTTTATGTGTGTGTCATTTTGATTAATTTGGTAAGACCATGAACTTGAAGAAGACCAGCTAGAATTTTTATGGTGTGAACATCTGCTTCTGGAACCGGAAGTGTCAATTTGATATGTTGAGGATTGTGTAAACTCCGCGAGCTGTAGGTTTCAAGTTTCAAACATCTTCCTCCCATCACTTTCGAATTATCTACATATTTTTTTCTGAAAACACTTAATACTGTGTTGGGCCACAGGCCCACCAAATTAGTAAAGCTCATTAAAGGCCCACTTAGGGGCTCTATATATACTCTTGTAACACCCACTTGTGGGAGGATTGGCTCTTTGATATATTACACTTTAACAATGGCGCTAGAAGGAGCTCTAACCTCCCCCTAGAAAATTTTAAACAGCTACCAAACATCAACACTAACTAATCAACAGATCGAGCTTCAATATTTCATAATCGACCCCAATTCTCCGTTTAAAATGAAGAATGGTCGATGAAGCTCAAGGAAGGAGTTAACAACCAGCCACAAACACTCGCGATGTTCAAAGTGTTAAGCGCGTTGAAAAACCTAAAGTTTTGATGGCTCCACAAGCGTTGTTTAATTCAGTTCCGAGACCTAGCATTTCAGATCCGTTAAATGGATCTCGCAAGTCAAAGAATGATTCTCGACAATTAGTTCTCACTTCTCAAGAGAAAGAGAAACAGATCGAAGCATCGAATAACTTTGTCATCGACGATGAGCTTTGCCGATTGGATTTAGAAAGGCAAATATTCGCTAAGAAAGTAAAGCACAAAAAGGAGATAATCACATTGCAAAAGGAACTCCATGAGGTATTGTTAACTCGAATAACTTGTAGAAGGGGGGGTTGAATACAAGTTATATAATCGTGTCTGATTTTTGCTTGATTATAAGAACAAGAATAAACGAATGAATCAAACTCTTGTTTGTATTAATAAGATCAAATACAAACTCTACCAAAGGTGTACAATACCTTTAGCAGCTGCTGACAATACAAATATCTCTCTGTTTGTTTCGTACTCTCGAATACAAACCTTATACAGAGCTACGCACACGAACTCACAACTTCGTCCGCTCTTTACAATGATATTGAGAGAGTATTTATAATGCTACCTATCAACTAATAACAGAAAGATATAATCTATACATGACAATGTTCTGCCTTCTAGTCGATAGTTTCCTTCAATAGAAAACTCTTTCCTTCATAATATCTTCTTGCTTGTTCTTCAAACAACGATCCTGTTTTATAGCACTTGCCAGTTTCTGTAGCATCCATAATGACATCATCAGTAGCATGACTGATATCAGGATCTGTACACTGCATCAGTATCTGATCAACCATCAGTATTGGACCGTCATCAGGATTTGCTCTCTGTTCCTGACATGTAGTCTCCGATACACTGTTCATTCCTGACTAAACTATACAGATAACTGTCTTACACATAAAACCTATATACAGTGCTAAATCCTTTATAAGATCAGGATTACAAGAAGTATAACGTGTAAATTCTATTCTTAACATCACAACTTATGAATTATTCCTAACAATCTCCCCCTATTTATGCTTTAAAAACTGAAGCATAAATCTAAGTTGTGGATGTCAAAACATATAACAATACAACCAGAATAGAATTTATGAATGTAGAATTATGAAGTTAAGTACCTCCTTTTCAGATATAGACATTTATCCAGTACTTAGAAGAAAGAATTTTAACTATTAATGCTGCTCTTCCTTACCACTTCCTAGCTGAGATTCACCACTGTCACTCCTGGTTCTTCTTTTTACTACCATTTGTCTGATCTTTATCTCCCCCAGCTTTATCTTTATCTTCTTCAGCTTTATCTTTGTCTTCAGTCTGGTAGTGTTGTTGTTGTCTTTGAATTGTCTTTATCTCCCCCTTTTTGACATCAGCAACATTAATTCCAAGAGATTCAGAAACAGAACAAATGAGATTCATAAGAACTGCTTGATTTTCCATAATTGTGACTTGGTTATCTTCAAGTGATTGAAGTCTTGTTTGAATAGCAATTTGAGAATTCTGAATATCTTTCAAAACATCAGAATGAACTTCAATATTGGAAGTGCTTCTAGTATCTTCAGTATCAGAATCAGAAAGAACTTTATCTTCAAGTCTTGTAGAAGAAGTTGCTTGAGTTGTATGATATTCAAGTAATAAAACCTGATTAGAAGTATCAACGTCTTCATCTTTCTGTTCTGGAACTGAAACATGATCATCATCTCCTTCACCAGTATTCTGTGTACTAACATCTCCAAATCCTGACTCCTCCTTAGAGTGATCAGAGACTGTTGATGTCTCAATTCTAGCTGATATTGGAAGTACATACAAAGGAACACTAGGATCATTAGGATCTTCATCTGGTACATATGTATCAAGAGATTGCTTTATCCTGGCACCTCTCCTGTTAATGATTTCTGCAAGCCTCTCCTTTTGCTTCTGAGCTTTAATTTATGGCTTTGCATTGTGATGTGCTAGGTCATTCTTCTGATACATTTTGATGAATGAATAAGTACCAGCATCCATACCCAAATTTTCAGACCAAGATTCAGGAAAAACCTGATCCCAGAAATCAAATGATGGTTTCCTAATTTTCTCTCCCTTACTATGGAGTTGATCATCCATACCCTCATTCTCACTTTGACTTACTAAAGTCAACACTCTTTCTACCTCACCTTTTGCCTGGTCAGGAGCCAGCCGCTCAAATTGTGGATCAATATCCATCTTTTCAACTGTATCACTCATATTTGGATAAGTGCTCTCATGACCTACAGAAAAATAGAGTTTAGAAGGAGTTTTTATACCTGAACTCACATGGAGAGAGGGTTCCTCATATGGCATGTGGCTTGAGGTTTTCTCCAAGGAGTGAGCTGCTATAGTCTCTGAACCCATACAATCATCTTCTTTCCTTTCAGAAACTACAGGCTCCAGTATACCACTTTCAGGTTCTTTACTAGACTCTGATGTCTTCAGTAATACTTCATTAGACATCATAGTTAGTACATCACCGTCTTTAAGTGTTGTTTGCTGAGACACACCCTCAAGGTGGATAGACTCTGACTGAACAAAATTTGTTTGATCTTCAGAAAAATCAACCAAAGTCATTCCTCCCATATCATAGGGTATCTCACTTGCATTCTCAGTCATCACAGAAGACCTTTCAACATCAGCTATCACAGCTCCTGAGTCATCCTTCCTCTGACTAGATGGTTCTTGTGTTGCAGTGACTGTGATCTGATCTTTCCTACTACTCACCACTGGTGCAATAGTATCTTCTGTTGACTGCTTCCCTCTATCTACTTCCTCCAGTTGTTCACCTTGAGCTGAAGCATCTTCAATAATTACATCCTTGTCAAATAAATATGCATGAAGTGATTGAAGTGCAACATGCTTCGAGAGTCCAAATTTCTTGACTAACTGTCTTCTGACAGATACATAGAAATACATCTTCATTAAGTCAAGTCTTTGATGTAGAAGTCCATATTCATCTGGAAATAAAAGTTTTGGTACTCTTTCAATCAGAAAGTCTAGAACAGGCCTTGACAACTTCACTTTGAGAGAAATTAGTCCCATAGCCAGTCTGTATGATAATGTAGTTTCCCATGAAGAATCAATATCCAGATCTCTCTTGTCAAATACTGACATAAATGTAGCCTGATTTGTAGAAACCTGCATGATATTAGTTGGACTAGACTCTGTGTGTGTAGGTGACAATTGAATCTTTCTCCTTGTTCTCCTGATATAGTGAGCAAAAGATTTATCCTGAGAAGACTCAAGAGGTGTAGACACAGAAGTGATCTTGGGATGAGATCTTTGTTCAATAGACACAGTCTTTTGAGAGACAGTATCCAGTAACTGTTTTCCCTTTTTAAGAACTACAGCCTTTTGTGAGACTGCAGCCTGGCTGTGACTAGGTTTTTCATCTCTTTGTACTAACACAGAAAGTTGAATTGTAGCCTTCAATTCTGCTCTCTCTGCAAGAGTTAAATCATCATCATCTTCACTAGAATTACTACTACTACTTGACACAATAAATCTTCTCTTCCTTACAACTGATGTCTTTTGAGAAACACCAGAGGTTGGTTTCTTTGAAACAATAGGCTGTGGATCAAAATTTGGTTCTTGAATTGTTTCAGAGACTATGATGTTTTGGGCTACTTGGGTAGACACAGGTGGGTTCTCCTCCAATTGAGATTCCTGAGCCATTTCACCACAAAAGAAAGAAGAATTGTAGAGAGTAGGAAGATGAGTTTTAAGAATTACCTGAAAATGATGTGGATAATGAATTGCAGGTATTTCATCTAGATTCTTTTCATTGTCCTTCTTTGTAATATCAGAGAAAATTCTCTTTTGCTGTTCATAAGAAGAAACACAATGTTCCCTACAAAATCTAGCTTCAACATCAGGAATAAAATGGTTAATAAACAATTGCATAAATCTATGATAATAAACCATTTTCCTGTTTTGATCTCTTAACCCAAGTTTAATACTCATCTGACTTAAGATAATATGACCAATGTTAATTACTCTGTCATAAAGCAAACTATAAGCAATATGTGATGTAACAGAAGTAATTTGTTGAAAAGAACTACATTTGCCAGTAAAACATTTAGCAATTTGATCAAAGTAAAAAGACCATTCCTTTCTTAGAAAAGACCTATTCAACTGGCTCATGTTATCTAGAGGTCCACTATAACCTAATTCAGACAACATAGTTCTTATATTATCATCAGATGGTACATTCTCATAACTATCAGTAACAGGTAAGCAAAGTACTGAACTAACAACAGATTCAGTAATGTCAAATGAATCTTGTCCTAAATGTAGAACAATCTTACCTGATTGACTCTGAGTAGAATCAATTACCTCAGCATTCTCCCATGCTTGTGAAACAGCTACTTGATTAATCTGTGGAGATGCTGTCAATGCATAACTTAATGGTCCATACGCCAGAAAGTCCATGATTGGATGAAAATCAGATGACACTCCTTCCTTGTTGGTGATAGCTGCAACATGATTGTTTGTCATAAAATCAAAGTCACCAAACTTGAAGGCTACTGATTTAGGTAATCTTCTCTGAGCTGCCATTCTTGATCTGAAAAGAAACTTGAAAAATTCTTGAAATGGATTAGTGATTTTGAAAACTCAAGAGTGATTTTTGCTTTAGAGAATGTAAGATTAGAGAAAGCAATTACACGATTAGAGTTTCAAAACAAATATATTTCACAAATCTTTCAGACCACTATCCCACGTTGACACGTAGATTGACAGGTGTCAGTCCCTGAAAAATGCGGTTACCCATGATTTTTGGAAAATAAAATCCAAAATTGATTTTCATGAAATAAATCAGGGTATAAATAAGTAATACTGATCAGCTTCCTTGATGACCTCTCATCAAAATAATCACAAAATGCAATTTGATTTAAAAATATAATTTTCAAATCCTGATGATCACTCATGAAATCCTGATCAATATCATCAGAGACTTAATATGGAGTTTTCCACGTGGCATCTTTCTTTTATCTGAAAAAGAAAATAAACAATTAATCTGAACAGAAAATCAATTGGTTAGATATTTTCAATATTTCTTGAAACAAGAAATACAGTCTCATGCAATAATTAGCATTTGACTTCATTAAGACTTCCAAGTGACTGCTCAGCTTCTCACGTCTTCCTTTAAAAGAACCAAACGCCTTGTGCCATTCTCCATAACCTTTCAATTTCTTTTCTTCTCAACAATGCTTCTCAAACCAAAAATCCCTTCAAACCCATTTTTAAGATTTTTCTTGGTCGATGAACATCTTGTTCTTGATCATCTCTTTGAACAAACGACTCTTCTCATCGAACTAATCATGAATGGATTGGTTTTCGATAATATCCAAAGGTTTCTCCTAGAACATCCATCTGCTGGATACAATCTTCCCCTAACCTCCTCAAAACTTGAGGATGAAGAATTTGGCCGAGAGTCTGAGGTTGATCTTGATGGAGATGCTATTCATTTAAGTTAGCTGCTCTCATTCAAGTCGCCCAGACAAGGAATCCAAGAGCAAACGAGGCTTTCATCCCCTGATGGATTTCTTGAGATGCTCCTTGTCCTGTACCTCAGAGTTCATATCAAAGACAAGTATAGAGTAGAAATTTAGACAAAAAGATGTTGTATTTCATTTCCATGTAATGATTTTTATTAATGAAAATACAATTTCTTGTTATCTGCTTGTCTTTTGATTTCTGAATGATGTATAAATTATCAGTATGCAAATATCAAAACTTGCTAGCATAGACTTAACACATCACAGAATCAGATTACTACACAAAGTAAACGTCAGGGTCTGAAACAATTTTCATAATCCTGATACTGACACAATACTGATGACGTCAGCATCCTGATAACAAATCTAATCCTGATGATTATTAACAAGTCTATCATACTGAAATTTATCAAGGCAATGTGTTATAGCTCAAGCATTTAACAATCAAATATAGATCCTGACAGAAATATCAAGTCTATAAGCTAAGAACAACATACCTTGCTACTTCTGCAGATGTTAAAGATCTAAAAATTTAACATTCCTAACTCACTTACTAGTCTACTGAATGTAGTCTCATCAAGTGGTTTAGTTAGAATATCTGCAAGCTGTTTGTCAGTAGGAACAAAATGAAGTTCCACAGTACCATTCTCAATATGTTCTCTAATAAAATGATACCTGACATCAATGTGCTTAGTCCTTGAATGTTGAACTGGATTTTCTGCAATTTTAATAGCACTAGTATTATCACAAAACATAGGAATATTACTAAGTGTCATACCATAATCCAGCAACTGATTTCTTATCCAAAGGAGCTGTGCACAACAACTGCCTGCTGCAATGTACTCAGCTTCTGCAGTTGAGGTTGAAACAGATTGTTGCTTCTTGCTTGCCCAAGAAATCAATCTATTTCCCAAAAATTGACATGTACCTGTAGTGCTTTTCCTGTCTATCTTACACCCTGCATAATCAGAGTCTGAATAGCCAATTAGAAAGAAATCAGATTCTCTAGGATACCACAAACCAAGATTTGGAGTTCCTTTGAGATATCTAAAGATTCTCTTCACAGCAATTAAATGAGATTCCTTAGGATTACTTTGGAATCTAGCACATAAACAGGTAGAAAACATTATATCTGGCCTACTTGCAGTTAGATATAACAATGAGCCTATCATGCCTCTATAACTAGTATTATCCACACTCTTCCCCTTAGGATCAGAGTCTAGTTTAGTGGCTGTTGCCATGGGTGTTTTTGCAACTGCACAGTCTTGAAAGTCAAACCTTTTTAAAAGATCTTTGATATACTTTGACTGATTAATGAAAATACCAGTCTCAGTCTGTTTGACCTGCAAGCCTAAGAAATAATTTAGTTCACCCATCATGCTCATCTGATACTTAGACTGCATAAGCTTGCTAAACTTAGCACACAACTTTTCATTAGTAGAACCAAAAATAATATCATCAACATAAACTTGAACTAAAAGCAATTCACCTTTTATCTTTCTAAAGAATAGAGTTTTGTCAATTGTACCTCTTGTGAAGCCATTTTCAAGAAGAAATTTAGACAAAGTCTCATACCATGCTCTTGGTGCCTGCTTTAGTCCATAGAGTGCCTTGTCAAGTTTGTAGACATGATTTGGAAACTTTGGATCAACAAATCCAGGTGGCTGTTCTACATACACTTCTTCATCAAGTTTTCCATTTAGAAAAGCACTCTTTACATCCATCTGGTATACCTTAAATTTTGAATGAGCTGCAAATGCAAGAAACATTCTGATTGCTTCCAATCTTGCTACAGGTGCAAAGGTCTCATCATAATCAATGCCTTCTTCCTGAGAATAACCTTTGGCCACCAGTCTTGCTTTGTTTCTTACAATCATACCAGATTCATCTAGCTTGTTTCTGAAAACCCATCTTGCACCAACAATAGATCTATCTTTAGGTCTTGGTACCAGTTTCCAAACTTTGTTTCTCTCAAACTCATTTAACTCCTCCTGCATTGCAATTACCCAATCAGGATCCTGTAAGGCTTCTTCAACCTTCTTAGGTTCATTCTTTGAGAGAAAGCAACTATACAAGCATTCATTTTGAATTGATCTTCTAGTTCGAACACCACTATTTGGATCACCAATTATCAAATCTTCAGTATGATCCTTTGTCCATTTTCTAACAGGTGGTAAATCAACTCTGCTAGTCTCTCCCCCTAAGTTAGTGGTATCTCTTGTAGAAGAATTCTCTCTACCTTCAAAAACTCTCCTTTGATCAATAGAATCAGTAGATTCCATATTGCTGCTAGTTACTGATCTTTCCTCAGTAGACTCTGAAAGGTCAGTTCTTGATGGAGTAGACTCTGAAACATCAATTCCTGATGGAATAGATTCTGAAAGACTAGTCTGCTCCTGATGATCACTGTGTTCTCTCTGATTTATTTGCTCCCCCTCAACAGTAGCATTCTTTTGAGAAGCAATAGAAATTTCTTCTGGAGAACCTTCATCATCACTTGAGAGTATCTCAGAATTCTTCAGATTTTCAAATTCCAATTTGTCATGGCTTTCATCAGTTTGCAAAATTCCAAATTTCTTATCATCAAATGCAACATGAATTGATTCCATAACAATGTGAGTTCTGAGATTATAAACTTTGAAGGCCTTAGATGCTGAATATCCTAGAAAAATTGCTTCATCCGATTTGGCTTCAAATTTTCCAAGTTGTTCTGGATGAACTTTTAGGACATAGCATTTGCATCCAAAGATGTGAAAATATTTCACACTTGGTTTCTTTCCTTTGATCATCTCATAGGGAGTTTTTCCATGACTATTTACCAAGGTACAGTTCTGAGTGAAACATGCAGTGTTAATAGCTTCTGCCCAAAAGTAGGTTGGAAGTTTTGCATCTGCAAGCATGGTTCTTGCTGCCTCTATGAGAGTCCTGTTCTTTCTTTCCACTACACCATTTTGTTGAGGTGTACCAGGTGCAGAAAACTGTTGAGTGATTCCATTGTCTGCACAAAACCCCTCCATTGTAGAATTCTTGAATTCTGTACCATTGTCACTCCTAAGTACTTTGACTTTGTACTCAGAGTTATTATGAATATTCTTGATAAGTTCAATGATTTGCTGAGGAGCTTCATCCTTCTTGTGTAGAAAGAACACCCATGTGAACCTTGTGAAATCATCCACCATAACTAGAGCATATCTTTTCTTGCTGATAGACATAATGTTTACTGGACCAAACAGATCAAGATGTAGCATGTGAAATGGTTCAGTAATTGAATTTTCAGTCTTGCTCTTGAAGGTGGTTCTTCTTTGCTTTCCAAGCTGACATGCATCACAAAGTCCATCTTGCACAAAATTCGCCTGAGGTAGGCCTCTCACCAAATTGTGTTTAACAAGTTGATTAAGCTTCTTAAAATTAAGATGTGAGAGCTTCTTGTGCCAATTCCAGCTTTCATCACTTGTTGCTTTGCTGTAGAGACATCTAACAATTCCTTTAGATGTATCACTTAAGCTGGCTTCATATATGTTACCATGCCTTTGACCAGTTAGAACAATGTCTCCATTCTGCATATTCAAGACTTTGCATCCTTCTCTGTCAAAGATTGATTTGTAACCTTTATCACCCAGTTGACTTATACTTAAAAGAGTATGTTTCAAGCCTTCAACCAGTGCTACATTTTCTATGATGACATTCCCCAAAATAATTGAGCCATATCCCAGAGTTTCTCCTTTGTTGCCATCTCCAAAAGATATTACTGGGCCAGCTTTCCTCTCAAACTTTGTAAGCAGGGACTTCTTTCCAGTCATATGTCCAGAGCATCCACTGTCCAAGATAACTGAATGCTTCTTTCCTGTGCCCTGCAAACAAAAAGTAACTAGTTAGAATTTTTTAGGACCCAACTTTGATTGGATCCTTTCTTACTAGATTTAGAGACAACAGACTTTGAAGATTTTGCTTTTATTTTACCTGTTGCAGAGTCAACTTTAGACTCTGATCTCACAAACTGTTTGTGACTAGGAGTTTCAGATTTCAAAGAATAATAGTCATAATACAGTTCATGATATTCTCTACACATGTAAATGGAATGAAGTAAACTACCACAATGATAACAAGCTTTTTGTGGTTGGTATTGAATTTTCTGAGTCTTGGGGAATCTGGACTCAGTTTTCCAAGAAGGTTTTTGATTGCAGTCTAGGGCCAAATGATTATGATTTCCACACTTATAGCATTTTTTCCTAGGTGCATCAGGTACATTCTTGTAATTATTCTCTTTGTTAATACCTTCTTTTCCATTCCTATTTCTCTTGATCTTGCTAGACTCTGAAAGATCATCTAATCTCTGTTTCAACTGAGACTTAGACAGAAACCCTATGTTTACATTCTTAGGTTTCTCTAACACTTTCTCATCTGAATAACTATTGTTAATTCTCTTGTGTACAACAGGGGTACCTTTTGAATCAACAAATTTAACATGATTAGGTTCAGAAACAATTTTCTTACCTTCAGATTTAGATGTGTTAGCTTCTACCTTACTATCATCATTGACAATAGCTACTTTTTCTTCTTGTCTAGCCTTATCAAAACCTAAACCATTAACCTTACCACGAATTCCACTCTCAAAGATTTCTATTGTCTTCTTACTGGAATTGTTAATGGTCTTAATCACATCTCTCTCTTCTTCTAGTTCTTTTCTGACATAGTCATAAGCCTCAAGAATTACACTATAATCATGCTTAGCTTTATCAGAACTCAACTTGTATTCTTCCATTTGAATTAATTCAGATTCAAGAAAATTATTTCTATCAACTAATTTATCATTCTTAACCTTAAGTTCATCTCTTTCACAAGTAAGAATTCTAAAATTAGTCATAAGATTCTTAAACTCAGCATGGATAGATCTAATTTCATCAGAATTTAAGCTATCAAATGAATCAAGAGAGTGAAGTGATACCTTAACAGAGGATGGAGAAGTTTTCTTTGGAGATCCAGGTTTGTCTGAACTATTGGCCATCAATGCAATGTTTTCATAATCCAATTCATCTTCAGAGTCACTGGAATCAGCCCAATCTTTCTGTGTGACCATAAGTGCATTACCCTTTCCTGAATTCCTAGGCTTCTTACACTCACTAGCAAAGTGTCCAAGCTCGCTGCAGTTAAAGCACTTGATCTTGGCCTTATCAAGCTTGACAATTGTACTTTTGCTCTTGTCACTCTTCTTCTCCTCCTTCTTTTGAAAAGGTCCTTTGCTAAATCTTCTCCTGTTGAATCTTCCTTTCTTGAAAGCTTTAGCAAACATAGCAAAGAGTTCTTGCATCTCAGATTCAGAATCATTGTTGTCAGAGTCCATATCAGTAGTCTCTGACTCAGAACTTTCTTTGCTTTTCTTCTTCCTCGAATTCTTTACAGCAATCTCTTCATGCTGTTCTTCAGGAAGCTTCTTTACTTCAGATTGAGCAGTAAGTGCAATAGTCTTCATCTTTCCTTCACTCCTGCTCTTTTTCTGCTGCTTGTCAAGTTCATAAGCTTTCAATTTTCCATATACTGCCTCTAATGAAATCTCATCCAGATCATTAGCTTCCTCAATCGCAGATATCTTCTCATTGTAGAAATCAGGCAAAGCTTTCATGAACTTTGTATTCATATCCTCCAAGTCATAATATTTACCATGCATGGCCATCTCATTGATGAGTTTTGTAAACCTATCAAAGGTATCAGTAAGTGACTCACCAGACTTGGATTCAAAGTACTCATACTGTTGTATAAGTAATGTCCTCATATTCTTCCTGACAGGCTTAGTTCCTTCACAGTGAACCTTAAGATTGTCCCATATATCCTTAGCAGTTTTACAAGAGAGAACATAGTTAGTGAGAACAGAATCAAGACTGTTGAATAATATGTTTCTCACTTTAGCATCTTTGAGAACATTCTCCTTGTCCTTATCTGACCATTCAGATTTTGGCTTCTCTGCTGTATGTTCTGGAACAACCACACCATCAACAGTTGCTTGTCCAACGACCTTTGTTGGAACAAAAGGTCCATCTCTGATTCTGTCAAGATAATCAGGATCTGTTGCTTCCAGATGATGCAACATCTTTACTTCCCATAGAGTATATTCGTTTCTCTTGAGCATAGGAATCTTAGTATTCCCATCCTTGTAACCAGACATGATTGCAGATCTTTATGATTATTCGAAATCAACCTGCTCTGATACCAATTGTTAACTCGAATAACTTGTAGAAGGGGGGGTTGAATACAAGTTATATAATCGTGTCTGATTTTTGCTTGATTATAAGAACAAGAATAAACGAATGAATCAAACTCTTGTTTGTATTAATAAGATCAAATACAAACTCTACCAAAGGTGTACAATACCTTTAGCAGCTGCTGACAATACAAATATCTCTCTGTTTGTTTCGTACTCTCGAATACAAACCTTATACAGAGCTACGCACACGAACTCACAACTTCGTCCGCTCTTTACAATGATATTGAGAGAGTATTTATAATGCTACCTATCAACTAATAACAGAAAGATATAATCTATACATGACAATGTTCTGCCTTCTAGTCGATAGTTTCCTTCAATAGAAAACTCTTTCCTTCATAATATCTTCTTGCTTGTTCTTCAAACAACGATCCTGTTTTATAGCACTTGCCAGTTTCTGTAGCATCCATAATGACATCATCAGTAGCATGACTGATATCAGGATCTGTACACTGCATCAGTATCTGATCAACCATCAGTATTGGACCGTCATCAGGATTTGCTCTCTGTTCCTGACATGTAGTCTCCGATACACTGTTCATTCCTGACTAAACTATACAGATAACTGTCTTACACATAAAACATATATACAGTGCTAAATCCTTTATAAGATCAGGATTACAAGAAGTATAACGTGTAAATTCTATTCTTAACATCACAACTTATGAATTATTCCTAACAGGTATCTATAGTGTAGAAGGAACTCCGTGAGGTGTCTGAGGGTCATATTCCTACAGAATATCAAACTGAGAATTATGAGTCCTCATGGAGGACATCTATGGGAAGTAAATATTCTAAGGCGGAGGTGTCCTCTAATTCGTTCTTATCGAGTAAACGCAAAACCAGAAATGAAGAACATGAGTACGCTGAGGATGCTGATGAGGATTATGAGGCAGAAGAATCAAGCACGGCTAGCTTATCAGCGAAAGATATATTACGGTTCAAGGAGTTCATCAAGTCACACTCGGGAGAGGCTGAGGTCTCTTCGGAGAGTCCGTTAATCAAGAGTATTGAAAAGGCTAAGGTAAACAGGGATCTTAAGGTACCGCCAATGGACCAGTTCGATGGGTTCACGGACCCCTATGACTTCGTTAACCTCTTTGATGGAAGAATGTCTTTCTTTGGGAACACTGAGGTGGCGAAGTGTCAATTCTTCCCGACATGTTTAAAGGGTACAACCCTCATGTGGTTCAACAACTAACCAGCAAGGTCTATAAGTTCGTGGATTCACTTGAAAGAAAATTTCATGTCAAGATTCTCTACTAACAAAAAAACAAAAAAGTTAACGGCCTCTCTCGTGAATATTCGCCAAAGATCAAATGAAAGCCTTCGGGAGTACTTAAATCATTTTCGAGCAGAGATGATTCAAATCCCAGATTTATTGGAAAACTTAGCGATGACATACCTGGCGGCAAGAATTGATAGGTCTAGACACAATGCGGTTCTCGAAGAATACTTTGAAAAGGAACCTCAATCACTTCAAGCAGCTATACAGTTGTTTGAACATAGACTAACTCTTCAGGAGGTTGTGGGAAGCATACAGTCTTCTAGATCTCCAAGGGCTAGGATGAATAGGCTACTTGAACAGACCTCTCAATGGGATATCGTCGAGGTGATTGAGGATACCGAGGTGTGCGAAGAACACAAGCAAGGTCACCAGTTCAACTAAAGAAGGAAGATGGGACCTCATATACATCAAGCAGGTCATTCGCATCACAGGTATCCCCATCCATCTAAGAAAATTCTACCCATAAAAGTCTCCAGTTTGCATCGCCTGTCTCTTTAAGTTATTTAAGTTAAGGTACGAAGTAAATCTCTAAGCTTTTGTGTAATCAAGTTGCTTTCATGATTCATTCCGCATGTGAATGAGTTGTGTTTAAAGTCGACATTTGTTTTAAGTTTATTATGAATGAAGGTTCAAGCTGAAGTCAAAATCTTAAAATTTCATATTTCGTTCACAATGTGTTATGTTACATTCTACTTATCAAAAATTGATATCCATATTTTAAACTTCTAGCATACAAAATGCGCACATAGCTCCCTTCTATGACCTACAAGGTCATCTAAAGTCGTTTATCCAATAAAAATTCGAGAAAAGCAAAAATTCATTTCCAAAGCGACTCGGTCGATCTCCAAACGAAACTTCAAGGTAATCTCAACAGAGATCTCCATATACATCATTGGAAAAATATATACAAGCAGCACCTATGTTGCAATTCGCCAAGAGACAAGGAAAAGGTAAAAAGAGCTCGAAAGAGCTCAAACACTTCGCCAAATTGCCAAGAAGAAAGGTAAAAATAGCGTCAAAAGGTAAAGGTGAAAAGATAAAAATAACGCCAAATCGCCAAGAAGAAAGATAAAAATAGCGCCAAATCGCAAAATCGCCAAGAAAAAGCACTAAAGCTTCATCGATATCTCCAACTTCAAAATAGTGAAAAAGTAAAGTTTACGCCAAAAAATACACAAGGTAGCGCCAAACAACTCCATGAAGCTCAAGAGCTTCTTCGACAACCCCAACTACAAAACGGTGAAAATGTAAAGTTTATGCCAAAATACAAATAAACTACCGCCTAACAGCGCCATGAAGCTCAAGAGCTTAGTCGACATCTCCAACTTCAAAATGGTGAAAAGGTAAAGTTTACTCCAAAATACAAACAAAGTAACGCCAAACAACTCCATGAAGCTCAAGAGCTTCGTCGACATCCCCAACTTCAAAATGATGAAAAGGTAAAGTTTACGCCAAAATACAAACAAAGTAACGCCAAAAGATTCCATGAAGCTCAAGAGCTTCGTCGACATCTCCAATTTCAAAATGATGAAAAGGTAAAGTTTACGCCAAAATACAAACAAAGTAACGCCAAAAGACTCCATGAAGCTCAAGAGCTTCGTCGACATCTCCAACTTCGAAATGATGAAAATGTAAAACAAAGTAACGCCAAAAGACTCCATGAAGCTCAAAGGCTTCATAGACATCTCCAACTAAATAACTTAGGATCCTTTTGGACATCTCCAAATTTGCCAATCTAAAAGGAAAAAGGTAAAGTACGCCAAACATATGTTCTATTCACGCCAAGGAAAAGGTATTTTTATGCCAAAAAATAAACAAGATAGCGCCAAACAACTCCATGAAGCTCAGAAGCTTCATCAACATCTCCAATTTCAAAAACTATGCCAAGTTACGCCGAATAATGCACCAAGTTACGCCAAGTCGCAGGATAAACTGTGCCAAGAGAATACTCGAAGCTCGTAAATTCTCCGATTAAACAGAAAGGATAAAGTACGCCCAAACCAGGATTTGGTTACACCATGAGATAGTAAGTAAAAAGAAGGGGTAAGAAAAACCATGCCAAAGGACAATACTTCGATCACCTCAAATAGCTCGAGAAGCTTAGAGTCCTCTTGGACATCTCCAAGGTAAAGTGCGCCAAGCCCACATTCTAATCGCCAACTACAAAAGATGAGATAAAAATTCGCCAAGTACAAAATGAAATCACTCCAAAGTTACGCCAAAAGACAAAACAACGATCATCTTAAACACCTCAAGAGGCTCCGGATCCTCTTAGACATCTCCAAGTTCACCAAATCCAGGAAAAATTTGCCAACTTAAAGTCCGCCAAACCTACAATTCGCCAAATATCAATTCTCCAAATTAAAGTACGCCAACTATCAATTCACCAAATCACCAAGTGCATAAGGAAATCTATCCAAAGTTATGTGACAAATACGCCAAGGAATTCAAAGAAAGAAAGAAGGTTACAATAACACTCGGTAATCAACTCTGACTTTTCATTCAAGGCAACAAAAAGTTTGTTAGCAGCAACAGTATTGTCGCCGGCTAAGTTCTTAGAGGTCTCCTCCAACTTCTCGTTGAAACTTCTTCAAATCCCTCACTTCCTCACGGAGCGTCTTCACCTCAGAGATGTTGATGACGTCCTCAAGCTTCAACAACCTCTCCAACTCCATGGACAGCTACAAAGTAGAACAAACAAAAATTGTATGCGGGCAAACACATCATATCCAGAACAAAGAAAAATGAAGCAAAACAAATAAAGATAAAGCACCTTATCAACAAAACTCTTACAAACACAAAGGACGTTCTCAACAGCCACTCTAGAGGCTTCCATGTTAGCTCTCATTTGAGGAAAAGATCCCATGTCATTTTCAGAAAACGAACCCACCCCACCAGAGCTCGGACAGCTCACCGGCTCCTTCAACTTCTTAGAATGGTGGCCTTTAGAGAAATGCCCATCACGATGTCTCTTCTTCTCTTGATTTTTCATAACACTGGTGTTAGAGACACCAATACTAACCACACCAGAATGAAGCACAAGGCTCTTCGAGACAACCTCGAGTCCACTTTCTAATCCAACACTAAGCATCACAGTCGAAGCCTCTGCAGCTTTACTCTTAACAAGGTAGTCTAAAAATTCATCGGTCGGCATGTTTGCCAACAACTTTACCAGTTTTTTACACTTCGCAGAGATCCTGGAACCTAAACGGGTCACCGACTTCACGCGACATGTGGAAAGACAAGTCAACCGACCATTAAAGGCACAACAAAGTGTCACCACAAATTTCAAAAAATGAGGATTTTTTCTTTTATTTTTTCGGTTTCCCCATCTATTTTGTATTATAAACTTTTAAATATATAGTTTGGGCCTTGTAAAATAGGTGATTAAAAGATCTAAAAATCTTTTCTTTGTACTTAGGGGGGACTGAATGTTGGGCCACAGGCCCACCCAATTAGTAAAGCCCATTAAAGGCCCACTTAGGGGCTCTATATATACTCTTGTAACACCCACTTGTGGGAGGATTGGCTCTTTGATATATTACACTTTAACATACTGAAAGCTGTAACTGTAAGAGAAGGCCAGAACAGAAAAATGCAGAGAAGAACGAGTATTGAATAATGAGTTAGTTTGACCCACATTTGTTTCTTAAACTATACTTAGAAGTGTGTTTATTTTAATCGAAACTACTTGCAAACTATAGTTAAATAAAGGCTTCGATTCTTTACAATTCTGTATACATTTTTATAAGAGTAAATTTCAAGATGGTGGCTAAGTTTTACCCCAATTTTCAAAATGTTGGCCATGTTATCAGATTTTCAAATTGATGGCTGAGATTTTTCTCCGCATTTCAAAAGAGTGTCTCCCGTCAAGTTCTGTTAAATATGCCCCAATAAATTTAAATAATCACACTTTTTTAGGGGCATTTCAGTAAAATCACCTTTAATAAATATAAAAAAGAAAAAATACGGTCACTCCATTATTGCCTTTACAGTTTACACAAATCAATCCGGCCAAGAACACACACATCACACAGCACATCATTGGCAAAACTCATGGAAAGACTTGCTTCTACCAATCTCATTCTTTCTCTCTGTAAAAGAATACACCCACATAATTAAAATTTTTATTAAGAAAAACATACTCCTACACAAACTGAAAAAAGAGGGGTTTCAACTAATTGCAAATATCCCAGTTGAGCAAACCTACTGTGATGCAAGACTTCAACTTTGGATCCCATTCACATAGTGAAAATGTGAAATGATGGGTAAATGGTAAAAAAAAATCAAGATAATGAGAAGCCCATACCCAATAATATAAATTGAAGCATCAAGTTGCAAGATCAAGGGAAAGAAAAAGAACTGATCCCAACATGGCCTTTTGATTATATCTTTGTCACATACACTCTTATGAACCGCCATGAACTCCAAAATTCAAGCAATCGATCAACAAACAGAAAAATTCGAACAATTCCGGCGAGAATTGCCATGAATTCCGACGAACATCGACTTTCTTAAATACTAAACCAAGCTCCGTGATTTAAATATAAAAAAGAAGCCTGAATCATCACAAATCTATTCATAACCTCTGCTTATATGTACGATAATGCCACAGTTCACACGTCGAACAAAATCTTTAAATCGACTTACACATAATCGGACATAAACACTAAAATTAAGCACATAATTGGACTCCTTACAATCATACGAAGCTATTAACACCATCAAAAGGACTGAATAATCAACCAAACGAAAATTCCCAAATTTGTTATAAACCCTAATTCGACCTGGAATTACAATCTTTGCTCGATTGCAAAGTGGAGTATCAATCCATTGAACATGTTCTCTTCAAATCAGTTGCAAAAAAATGAAAATTAATGTTTTAGGGTTCATTTTTACTAACAGAAGCATTGTTATATATACATACGATTATAATCATTATATTTTCTGGAAAAAACAATTTTACCCCTCCTCCATTAGATCCGTTAGGTGGGATTTAACGGGAGACACTGTTTTGAAATGCGAAAGAAAATATTAGCCATCATTTTGAAAATCTGATAACACGGCCAACATTTTGAAAATTGGGGTAAAACTTAGCCATCACCCTCAATTTTACTCTTTTTATAAGGTTATATAAAAATCGAATTGAAGGATATTACAAGATTTTTCTTTGCTGCTACGTAACTAGGCTTACGTGATGACATAACTACATTCCATTTCTTTCTTTGCGCTAGGTTTGTCAACTCCAGATAGTTAAACTGAGATGTATAACTGGTGGTAGATGACCAAACATTTAAAGTAAACCAACGTGTATTAACTAACAGGTGTTCTTTAGTTTCTTGATCAGAAAATTCTTCGAGTTTTTGATAAAACTTTGTAAAGTGTAAAACGATTGTTTTGTTATTTCAAATGGTTACCTCTGAAAGGCGATTAAGGCAAATTGGTCAGGTCTATTAATCTACTGTGGTTTCCCAACATTCCAACTTCAATATAACCTTGGAGTATGTTAGAGAATCTCTTAACTCACTCTTAAATATAATAGACAATATTGGCTCTTTGCAATTTATTAATGTACATTAATTTCCAACAATACTCTTTATGCTCACTAATTATTTAATTCTATATTACTAAAAGTAAATTGTCATAAAAAGACAAAAGAGGTGGGGGGGAAGCGAGAATGCATATTATAAATTTAGTATGAAATATTAATTAGGAATGGATAGGAACTCTTACAATTGAGAAAAAGATTACATATTTAGTTAACTTAGGAGTGACTAAGAGTTTTTGAAACACATTTTTTTATTCTTTCTCCTCAAATCTAAACTTAAGAAAGAGGTGGTACTTCATATAACTCAGCCATAACCCATATCAGGGAGGGGGCGCAATTATAGTTTATTATGCCATGTACAGGTGTACTAAGGTGTCAACAGATGTGGCATTCAACTTAGATTTTAGACCCACAGATCGGGCACCAAATCATAAGCTATATATATATATATATATATAGAGTCTTGCTCCATTGAGAACCCCCTTATTATGAGAACTATGAGAACCCACGTCATGATTATGTCATAAATACAAATATTTTTTATTAAAAAAAATTGGGAAAAAATTCGAAAAAAAAAAATTTTGGGAAAAAAAAAATTTTGAAAAAAAAATCTGGGAAAAAAAATTTGACGTCATACTGGTGTTTTTTACGAAATCTGGTGATTTTTTACGAAATCTGGTAATTTTCCAGACTTTGTAAAAAATCACCAGATTTTGTAAAAAAATACCAGAATTCAACAAAATCACCATATTTTGTAAAAAATCACCAGGATAACATCAGCATGATGTCAGAATTTTTTTCCCCCATATTTTTTTTTCAAAAAAAATATTTTTTCCAAAATAATTTTTTTTAAAAAAAATTATGTTTATGGCATCATGATTACATCATCAGGGGGTGGGGTTAGTGTGTGTGAAGGTGTAGGTTATTAGTGTGGGTGCTCCTAATGGGACCATTAGATTAAATTAAAATGAAAGGATGAGATTATATCTCATATCTCACCAAAATAAGAGGTTCTCACTTGAGCAAAAACCTATATATATATATATATATATATATATATATATAGGTTTTTGCTCAAATGAGAACTGAGATCTAATCTCAGCCACACAAATTTTAAATCTCTTTTAATCACAGCCATACAAATTAATATAACACATATACAAACACATGACACAGATCTAACAGACACACACACAACAGACACATCGCACAAAAACATGCACTCCACACACCCACCTCCTGCCACACCCCCCTCCCCCCGCACCGTCGCCGCCCCCGCACTGTCGTCGTCGCCTCCACCCAGCCGGCTCTCTCCCCCATCCGACTCCATTTCTCTCCTTCTTTCTCCTCTCTCTCAATTTCATCCATGGATTCCGATCACTTCTCCGATCCATTTCTTTTTTTATTCGTTTAATTTTGGTGATTTTCATTTAATTTTAGTGCTTTTTCGTTCATTTATACTAATTTTTTGATAAATTTCTGGTGATTTGGTGTTAATGGTGGTGGATGGTGGTGGTGGTTGGTGGTTGTGTGGTGGATCTGTTCAAATTAAAGTCGGTGATTTTATGGTAATTTATAATTTTCTGGTAATTTTAAGTGTGTATCTAGTGATTATATAAAATTGGAGGTGTTGATGGTGATTGTTGTGGTGCTGGTGTAGTGATTTTGTCGATGGCCTCATTTTTCGGTGGTGATTTCTATGTTTTCGGTGGTGATTTTTTGTTTACAGGTGGTCGGAGTAGTGATTTCTGTGTTTCTGGTGGTGATTTATGTGTTTCCACTGGTGATTTTTGTGTTTTCGGTGGTGATTTATGTGTTTCCAGTGGTGATTTTTGTGTTTCCGGTGGTGATTTCTGGTTTGTCGGTGGTGATTTTATATTTTCTGGTGGTGATTTTCTGATGGTCGCTGGAGGTGGCGGTGGTCGCCGGTGGTATTTGCCGGTGGTGGTGGGTGGTTGAATTAGAAAGAAGATGGTTAAATCCCAAAATATTATAATATTAAAATATTAATTAAATGAATGGTAAGAGATGAATATAATGTATTAAAATGGATGGATAGGATTAGATCTCATATCCCACCATAAGATGTGGTTCTCACCTGAGCACGACTCTATATATATAATTTTAAATATAAGACATACAAATTATTTAATTTGTTAGAAATATTCAGAAACTAATCTAGTGATTAGTCTTCTCTTTCTCAACATTAAATTTTATTAATCTATTTATGATGTAAATTTTATTATTTTACATAAAATATTCATTTGTGTTGGTAATATTAAAAATTATTAATTTAACATATTTCAGATTTTACTTAAGATGTCAATCCGTATAATACATTATATTTGACTACTTTATCATGTTTTGTTTAAATTATTGTATAAAAATTATTAACGTTTGCATATAGCGGTTTTTTTAAACTTACTTACATTATTTTTAATTTTTAATACCCGAAAAAATCCGATCCGATCCGAAACCCAACGGATTTGGATTTGGATATTGAGTTTTGGATTTGGATATGGATATGTATTTATTTTTAAAACCCGAAAATATTTGGATTTGGATTTGGATTTTACAAAACCCGAGCTGAACTCGACCCGTTGCATCCCTATATATGTATATACCTTATGCTTTTATGGGCCTTAAGCCCATTTATTTCGTTAAAGCCTATTGGGTATTGCAGTTCCGACAACCTAGGATAAGTATACCATATCGCTCTTCTTAATTAAAAAATGGGTAAGTTTGATTTTTCTGAAATTATTTCATGTAAGTTTCTTGAGATTATTAAAAAAACAATACAAAACTAGGGTTAATTTTGTAAACATAGTCCTTAGGGCTATGGTTAAGTATTAATGTAAGTGGATAAATGTATTTAATATGTCAATTTTTCATGCTATAATTTTAAAACTTTGTAATATTTTAATAGGACATCAATTAAAATTAAAATAACACAAAGAAACAAATTAAATAAATTCTCCTCACAGCAAGGCAAAAACTTATAACTTTTATATTATGAATCATTATACCTAATATTTCAAAATTTAGACGATCAAAATTATATCATATTTTTTTTGATAATATAATTTATATAAGTTAACCAGTCAGAAAACTATGAATTATTTTAGAACCAATCACAGCTAATTCCTAAATTTTAGACGAATTTTCCTTATTTACAATCTCACCCTACCTTTTTAACCATGATTAGTTAACACTTTTAATTTAAATAAATACAATAATGATTTTAATAAACATATCCATAAATACATATTTTTAAATCAAAAAATATTTACTAGAAAATCATAATTTTAATTTGAAATCAATCACGATATATTATTATATATTTTAAATTAAGTTTCATAATTAATCATTCATTAATCAACCATTTTTTTAATAAAAAATAAATCACAATCATATTATTATACATTATAAATTGATTTTTATAATATATATTGTACAATTATATTCGATTTTGAATAATTATAATCTAACTTAACTGAAAATCTTAAAAATCAGATTTAAAATCAAATTTTAAATAACTTGGATAAAATACATACCTTCACAATTTTGATTTTTTTATAAGCTCAAAAAATATATTTATTCATAATTTGTTCATAATTTGTTAATAAAATTAATTAATAAATGCATATACGCCAACAATACAAAATCGAATTTGAATCAAATTTCAAATAGCTTGGATAAAATCCATATCTTCAAATACTTGATTTTTTGAAAGGCTCAAAAATATATTTATTCATAATTTGTTAACAAAATAATTAATAAATTCATATAAACGAATACTACATATATTTTTCTTTTTTGCTAAATGAATACTACATATATTTTAACTACTTTAATTATTAAATATGCGCTATAACAGTATTATTATTATTTGATGAATAAATTACCAATCAAAAAATTAAAATTATTTTAGGAGCAATCAAAATTTACTTCTAAACTTTAAATCAATCAATTATATACAAATTTTTATTATTTACCATGCTTATTCTAATTTACTAATCGCGGTTATATAAATCTAATATTTGTGTAGACAAAATCCACGAACAGGATATTAAGCTCTCAATAAAGAGAGATATTTATTGAAGCCAAAGTAAAATCAGTGAAAAGAAAATGAGGCTTACAATTCACAAGGAGATAGTACAAAATCTAATATTTTGGTAGAAAAAATCCACCAACGGGCAACAGATACTAAACTCTCAATGATATATTTATTGAAAACTAAAGAAAGATCAAGAAAAGAA
The DNA here is from genome assembly GCA_037693485.1 of Kitagawia praeruptora. Taxonomy (NCBI): domain Eukaryota; kingdom Viridiplantae; phylum Streptophyta; class Magnoliopsida; order Apiales; family Apiaceae; genus Kitagawia; species Kitagawia praeruptora. The sequence continues at coordinate 60,173,577 of CM075350.1, forward strand.
TTTAAATTTTTTTAAAAAACTCAAAAAGCTAATATCAGCTCCTAAACTTTAGTTTAACATTTTTTAGGAAAGGTGAAGAGATAGAGAGAGAGAGAGAGCAATAGTTAAAGTATTTGTTATAAAAATTATTAATATTGATAAATAAAAGAGAAAAAGGACCCTGAGATTGATCACAGGGAACTTTTACTGAGATATTAAAAAATTATACTTTAGATTTGTTTGGGCCCGCAAGGCTAATTAAAAAATTCTATTTTTACTAAAATACCCATCCTATATTTGCATACAAAACCCATATATCTCAGGAGATTTACCTGAGATACATCTCAGGTTCCCCAATCTCTAAATAAAAAGGTTGATACACTTAAAATTATACTTCCTCTGTCCCATAATTCTTAACAATTTTTTTGTATTTTTGTTTAAAAATAAGATTGTATAGACTCTCAATGATATATTTATTGAAAAATAAAGAAAGATCAAGAAAAGAATTCTAAATTTTTTTTAAAAAAACTCAAAAAGCTAATATCAGCTCCTAAACTTTAGTTTAGCATTTTTTAGGAAAGGTGAAGAGAGAAAGAGAGAGAGAGAGAGAGAGAGGACATCAATTACGGTATTTGTTATAAAAATTATTAATATTGATAAATAAAAAGGTTGATACACTTAAAATTATACTTCCTCCGTCCCATAATTCTTAACACTTTTTTGTATTTTTGTATAAAAATAGTATTATTCTATTTTTATACAAAAAATAATTTAAAAATAAGTTATGGAACTATCCTTAAAATTCACCTTAAAATGCATGTCAGACACCCTATTTTGAAATGTTAACAAACCGGCGGGACGGAGGAAATATATTGTTTTTGATAAAAGGGTTCCTTTTTTATTTTTGTATTTTTGAATTAAAGTAATAATATCAATTCACATACCTTAACCTAAGTGCATATATTGAATTTGCTTGGTTGGTTGATTATAATTTCTTTTTTAATATCAACAAAGCATAAATATGGGTAAGAAAACTAAATAACTTGGTAAAAGATTTTACACAAAGAGAGATATTTGTTAACGAGATAAGAAAAAATAAAAAGAAGAGTTTCATTTTGTTTGGGAGACTTTACACTATGCATACTACTCTTAATTTTGTTTTGTAACATCTCAATATTTTTCTAAGACATATAATTATATATTTACATAATTTGGATACATAGTAATATTTCATGTAATTGTCATATTTTTTCTATTCGCGTATTTCATTTCGTGTACATGAAAAATTCGTGTAGTTTAGTGTCATTTTATGTGATAGGTCCCGTATATGGGTTAGATAAGCTAGAAGGGGGGGTTGAATAGCTTAGCTTATCACCTTTTAAAAATTAGAGCTTGGATTTTTGAAAATTTTTCCCCTTTTTAAACTTCGTTACTTGTGAACAAGTAAATAAAGTGCAGAAAATAAAGTGCGAAAGAAAAAAGAGTAGCACACGGTCGATTTTATCCTGGTTCGCGATGCCCGCAACCCCTAATGGATTCGAACACCCCTACTCCAGTCCCCGAGCTCCTCCCCGGACTCGAGATTTCTTCCACTATAAAGAGACTCCTTTATAGTAGGAGGAGAAGCCTTTACAAATCCTAAACCACTATTTATTTATCTTGGAGCAATACACACGCGTATTCTCCTCACAATAAATAGCAAATACTCACTACAAGAATTATCTTGGAGCGTAACTCCCCGTTACCTCCTCAAAGACTTGTAGCAACCCTTTTACAAGACTATGTACTTCTACAACTTTGTCGATCTTGGATCTTAGGTCTTGGGTCTTCCATCCTCTTCACGGTAGGAAGGCTACTAACTCCCCATTAGTACACCTAAGACTTGGGTCTTAGAGCAAGAATCACCTCACTTCACTTCACCTCACTGCAAAGATTAGAATACAAGTCTAACAACAAACAACAATATATGAGTGAGATATATATATTAAATCCGTGCAAAACTAGTATGTTGGTACTAGCCACGGGGACGTTATTACTCGTTAAAAATATTCAACTCGCAAGTGCGAGGACCAAATAAAAATATTCAACTCGCAAGTGCGAGGACTAAAGAAAATATGCAAGACAATAAATTAAACGTGCAACAATATATAAACGTGAATGCAAATTAATCTACACACAACACAACTCACACGTACGGAAATGTAGCTCGCTTATCTATAGGATAAAACGAGGGCCACTATTATGCGTTAAATTAGTGCGAGAAAATTAAACACGTAAGAGCACACAAATAAATAAGCAAACAAGCAAGAAAATAACACAAATATATACAAGATATATTCTGCCGGATTTTTGACCGGAATGGCCGAATGGTTCGAATTTGTTGTAAAAACAAATTCAAGTGGTCTTGCTCTTTTAAGTCCTTTTAAACACTTTTGAGCTCAAGATCAAGATTAAGGACTAGGTTGAACAAGAACTAAAAGTAAACTACTTTTGATTTAAATGTAACAAGTTTTAAACCACTTAAGGTTAAAACAAGTTTAGTTTTTTTTAACCAAAATCAAAAGATAGTTTAGTATGACCTTTTAACAAAGGATTGTTGGGAATAATTAAAATATAACACAACAATGAGGTAGTTATATATATTTAAACAAGAACTGTTGGTGTTTTCATTCTGTAATAATGGAATGAATGTGTAATATATGCAATGAATTGATCTCTTTCGGCTATGCTGTGATCGAATAAGGGTTGTGTTAAATGGGAGGTAAACATTTGAGCTTATATTGGTGACTTATGTTAATCGTAAAGCAAATCTGTAAGCAACTTCATTTGTATCCGATGAGAATGTTGTTGTTTGTGTTCAATGTATGTAGAAATAGTTAATTGTAAATAAGTCGCAACATCCGAACATGTCATGCGATAAAAATTCCTTGGAAGTAATCATGTATTCTTTCCATTCATTCCTGTTAAGGGTTTTGGTATTTTAATTGTTTGTGTTTCCACATTTAAATTCACTCTGAAAATTTATTGAGATGATGTCGTAAAGTGATGTTAGTTGTGACAGCCCCAAATCCGGGGTCATAAATCTGGGCCATCACGGACCAATTTCCATTCAATATCAATATCCCTTGGGTCTTTTTTTTTCTTTAAATATATCATTTAATACTTAAACAGTTGACCCCACACTAATACACACACCAGTCATATGCTCAGAGAACAACATTTACCATAACAAAAGTTTAGAGTTGAAAGTTAAAAGAGTTATTACAAACCAGGATCATACTTAAGTACATTGTTGAATAACACTTCGACATGAAGCGTTTCAACAACCAAAAGTTTATTACATGTCTTCATACTTAATTATACATAAGCCCTCATAACCCATCTGCCTCATCACTACCTCCGGAATCGATGCTAACGAGCTCTCAGAAGGTCGCCTTCCCCCTACCCTCTTGCGGGGCGTTCTGCGCAGTATCGGCATACCTAGCTGTATATAGATAAGTAGCAAGAGTGAGCTATAATAGCTCAGCAAGATAATATTGTAAACTAGAATTTAAAATGTAACCAAGTATACATATATATACATATGTAAGCGGTAACCAATTATAAACTTTAAGGAAGAATAAAACTCTTATTTAATAATACATCATCCACTTACTATTATAAGAAAGAAATCTAGGATAATATAGTATCAGTTTCTCTTCTTAAATAATATAACAATCAATATACCCTTTCAGTGTAATATTTCAAGATAATATGAATACTTGAATAAATCTCTCACTATCATCTTCTCATTTCCTTCTTATGCAACAATTTTATAAATTAATATAAAATCAGTTTCTCTTCATCTATAACAATAATTCCATCGTTTCATATCATTTTCCCTTTTCAGTATACCAATCTGACTTTATCATTGATTCTTTATTCAAATATTTTGGGGGTTTTCACTGTTGCCGAATACGTAAGGCACGATGATCAGTCGTCCTCCGTACCCGTCCCTTTTTACTACCGGTAGAAGGAGGAAGGTACACCACTACATCCCCCTGGAGGAAGGTACACCACTACATCCTCCTTCGGCAACTCTTGGGCCGAATTAAAATATTGATTGCTGGACTGTGCAGCACACAGCCTCCTACGCTTTTTGTTGCTATCCCCCTTTTTGTCAAATCGTTATTCCATTTACAAAATATCATTCCACATTTCCATTTTCTCGCTTTCATTTCCATATATCATTCACTCATCTCATTTCCATTCTCGCACATTATTTCTATAAAATATATATGTAACATAATACTTTGATTATGATTCAAACATCTCCTTTATATTCAAGAATTCAAATATGCTTTTATATTCATAAAATATTCCGTCTACTTTAAGAGTAGTAAATAATAATCAAATAATATTTATTAAACCACTAACACTAAAAAGAATATTTTTAATATAGTATTATAAACCATATAACCCTAGATAACAACTGATACCATTCTCTTTCATATCTCTTTTACCATAGAGCATATTCGCTTCATTCGTAATCATCTCTATACTCATATTTCATAAATCATATCCATCTCTCTTTAATTTCCCAAAATCAAGGAAATATATTCTTTGCAACATAACAACAATAGCATCACATATAATATCCCATGATATCATTTTTTATTCCAAGGATAAATAATTTTCAAAGTAGGGATAAAAGAATCTTGCCTCGGTTCCGGTATCCTGACAGTATGGTTTGGGGCTCTTCCGGAGTTTCTATAACACAGAAGGATCGTCGTTAGAATACCACATCTCTTACTCACTACATTCTTATATAACAAGACCCTTTACACTTCAATATATGTTTAACGTATCATTATTACCCCAAAGGTTCAAGAACTTAACCATTTATAAACTCGATCTAGGATTTAGCATTTTCCACTATTCCCCTTAATAACCACACTCGACTTTAAAAATTCTCAGAAAATATAGATTTCGAATTTTAATGCAAGGTCAACTGTCAAGGGTCCTCCGACCACCCTACTACACTATCCCAAAATTGCGTGACTTATAAAAATGTTTAAGTATGGTAACCTTAGCCTCCAAGTTGATACAATTACGTTTTCTCGGTTATCGAACGTCTTTCAATAAAACTTACTTTTCTCCTAAACCGTTCATCAGATTTTAACGCACCTTATATCAAAACGATCTATGAACCAAGCTCTATCATCTCATGGTCAATTGGTAACTTAGACAGTAGGGTACCGTCCGGTACAGGGGTCCAAAACAGGGCAATTTACATCCTAACGAAAATCGGGCATTATAACCGCTGTACTTTCATACTTTCCATATTTTACCCACTCCAAAACCATCATTCCACACTCAATCCAAACCCTACACCATGTGGACTACATTCCAGCCATGGTTCCAAGTTCACAACACAAAACTCATATCAACCCAAACCATTTAGAACACATATTCATCATAAACATTACATTAACATCACTTACTACTAACCAATTAAATTTCTACCATAAATACAAAGAAGCAAGCATAGTTATACCTCCTTGAAGCTTTTAATATCCTTAATAATCCTTGGGCACACCTTGAACAACCTTAGTATGGCTTGTATTAACTAAATAAATCACTAAAACAAAGTTAAAACTTATAAAACACTATTCATTCACTATTCATCATCATTTTTAAGAATTTTGTTACCTATGAAGATGATATTGGTTGGCTTTGAAACTTTGTGAGTACTCCTTCCTAACCTCCAAGAAACTCCATGATTTTTCTCTTGAATTGATCTTGAAGCTAGCTAGGGTTTTGGATTTTCTTTTCTTTTTTTTTTGTAAAGAGCCGAATGGATGAATATGGATGGGGGAGAGATAGTTTTGTGTTTTTCTTTGATCTTATCTCTTAATTACTTACTAATCTAGATTGTATTGGAAGCTTGGTAGATATTTGTGATTAAAACCATGTGAAAATACTAATTTGCCCTTAAACTAGTTAGTGGAAAGTGATGTAATCATTGATGATCTCATAATTCCTTTTTGGTTTTCTTAAGTATAATGTTACTAATTCTTGTGAATGATAATGTGGGATGTATCCTTGTTATTTTACTAATCTTGATTGCTTAATTTCCATATTCGTCTAATTGTGGTTCGTTTCGAATGTACCTCATTATCTCAGTGGTTTTTGAAATTATTTACGAATCCAATTTCCCATGGCATTCTCTTAACTTAATAATCCTTTGGTTTAACGTAAATTCACTAATCCCTCAATATATAATTCTTATAATATTTCCATGCTCCTTAATGTCCAATAGAAGCTTATTTGAAATCAAAATCTTAAAAATCCATGTTCAGGAATTTCTGGAATCTATCGTCATTTCGAGTCACTTATTTCCGTTGTACAACACTAATATGGTTTCTGTTTATTCATTTTATGTTTCCATTGTAAAGTACCTATGTACCATTTCTCTAAATCCTCGAAATTTACTATTCATGTGACCACTGTAGCATTACTGAAGTTAGGGTTATTACATCCTTCCCCCCTTAAAAGGATTCCATCCCGGAATCACGTCAGAAATGTCCATAGATACCTTTTCATCTACACCTTATAACTTCTATACCACTTTCTCCATCCTTTTTCCTTCATAATATCTCTATCTTGTTTGCACAGAATACACCAATCATAAACTTGCTTGTCATTCATCAATATTACTCTTTTGGTTATGGGTATCGGCCACCACATTGGCCTCCCCTGAATGTTAGTGTATCTCACTTATGGTTTATCCCTATGTTGATCTCTATCATGACATAAAATATACACACTTCGATCTTATTTTATCTTGTCTCTGTAAAATCTTCCAGAAATCCGACTAGAATAAGATTCTTTGAAACAATTGTAAGAAAATACTACCTATAATATATATTTTCTGATCGTATTTAAACAAGTCTACGGTTTACCCCCAAAATACTATTATTCTCCTTTTCATAGAATTTCTAACCCCTAACAGATACTGATTTTCCTTATCTAGATTATCAACTTACCTATACCATTCATTGACCACATTGATTCCTAACCAACATTTACACTAAAAATTTAAATACTAAAAGAAAATGTTCACCTGCATCTGTATCCGGCTTTCTCAATGCTTCTCCTAAGGTCATATTGTATACCCTGGCAGTAGGTTTGTTTGAAGCAGCTGTACTTTGTCCTGGCGCAGACGACCCACCAAAACGACAATCTCTAGCAAAGTGTCCTAGTTTTCCACATTGGTAACACTTGACTTCACCCTTATTAGCTGATGGACACCTGTCCTGATAATGTCCTTTCTGTCCACACTTAAAGCAAGCTATTCCTAACATCTTACACTCTCCGATATGCTTCTTACCACACGCGTTGCAATCTGGTAATGGTGGTCGCGATTGATTAGACTGAAAGGTTCCTGTGGATCTACCATCCTGATTCACAGTCTCACTGGTAGCCTTATTATTCCCTGACTTTCCTCCAAACTGGGGTCTTTGTCCTTTACCAAATTTGTTAAAGTAGCTTCCCTCACTTGAACCTCCCTTTGGACCCTCAAATTTTCTTTTCTTGTTCTCTCGTCCTATTTGGGTTTGTTCACTCTCGGCCTCGATAATAGATGCCTTCTGAACCACCGCAGCATAATCAGTCAACTCAAATGGTGCCACTCTCGTTCGTAGCCATGGTTTCAATCCTTGTTGGAACCTTTTTGCTCTTTGTTCTTCAGTACGCACAAATTCAGGAACAAACCTAGATAGTTCTGTAAATTTAGTTTCATACTCTGCCACTGATAGGTTTTCCTGTTTTAACTCTAGAAACTTTATTTCCATTTGATTTTCCAGGTACCTAGGGGAGTACTTTTCTAAGAACACCCTAGTGAAACGCTCCCAGGTTATCACTCCCGCTCCTTCTAGATTCTTTTTAGTTTCCCACCAGTAATTTGCCTCTCCCTTTAAGAGATAGGCTGCAAAAACTGTTTTCTGGTCTTCCTCTATCCTCAGTATCTCAAAAGCTTTTTCCATCTCTTTTAACCAGGCTCTGGCTACTACTGGGTTAACAGTTCCCTCAAACTCTGGGAGTTTTAATGACTTAAAAGCACGAAAAGAGTTAGCTACCTGGTTGGGAAGAACAGGTGGTTGTGGCGGATTCTGTGGATTAGCGAAATTCTGCCTCAATAGTTCCATAAATTGGTTAAAAGGGTCATCACCTTGATTTCCTTGTTGTTCAGTTGATTCATCTTCCTCTTCCTCATGATTTTGTTCATTATGAGTATTTTCATTCTGTCTATTTCGACTTCCTTCATCTCTCTCATTTTCCCTTGCATTCGTTCTATTGTTACGCTTAGGCGGCATGATTCTGTATATAGCAATATTCTTTATTAATCACCCAAATTTAGGGTACAACATACATCATTTCCATATATGCACAACTATACCATTAGTTAACTTATTCATACATCACAGTGAATATCTAGTTATAATACCACCTCATTAAATAAACTTATCACTTTTAGCATAATAACCTTTTCATTTAAGTCAATTACCTGTCATACATTAATATTTTTCGAATCTCAACACTTAGTATCAAAATACGATAAAATTAGGCAAAATACATAAACTTCATTAATTTACATAAATTATATACAACTTGGGTACAACGTCTTTTACTACTAATATCATACATCATAAAGTACAAGGTTCGAAACCCCAAAAGCATAACCGTACATACTAACTCGCTATAACAAAAGCACTACTAGCTGTCCTCTAATCAGACTGGGATTAAGACAGTAAACAACTAACCTAATCCCCAAAATGACATCCACAAGATGACTAGTCTGATTAGTAACTAAAACTACTACTCTGAATCACGGGAACGCTGCTCTGACAACGTCTCTGATCTGCACTACCATAGTGGTGACTAAATCAACTATCTGAGCCCTCCATACTGGATCCCCTCTGTCTCCCAACATCCTCCTAATATCACCGAGTGCCCGTAGCTCGATACTAACTATGCCCAAAGACAACCCATCTGGTATCACACCTCCTCCTCCTCTCGCCCTGTCTAACCTCTGCAAAAGTGTATCTATAGTCCGACGGGACTCCTCCAGCTGTCCCTGTAGGACAAAGTACTCTGACAAGAGAATAGCTGGCAACTGACCAGCTGGAAATATAGGTGCCTCCTGAGGTGGCATAGCAACTGGGGGAGGTACATCTACAAGTGGGGGTGCATCCACTGGTGGTGGTGGTGGAGGTGCAAATGGTGGGGATGGAGGAACTGGCTCCGTGTCCGCATCCTCAGAAGGGTCATCCTCCAACTCATCCTCTGACAAGATAAAGTGTCCTGGTGGAGTAAATGGCTCTGCTGGATCCTCAAAAGGGTTAGGGCTAGGTAGAGGAGATGGAACTGGTGATGGCACTGGGACAGGTGGAACAGGAGTAGGAGTCATATGAATGTCCCTCCACTCAATCGGCTCCTCAGGTATAACAGATAACCTAGGCCTCTTACGCAAGGGCATCTCCTCCTCAGGAATATCCAACCGCACCCGAGAAGGACCTGCCCCATCAGGTCCTACATAGGGTCTACCAGTGTATGGCACTATGGCTACAGCATCCCTCTGCCTGCGCTCCTCTGCCTCCTCAAGTCTCACTCTGCTCTCGTATCTCTCCATGGCCTCCGCGCGAACTCTCCTCCTGAGGTCAGTGATAGCATACTCTGGAACCTCTACACCTACCAGCAACAAGTCTCTAATCTCCTGCTCGGGTAGTCCTAGCCACTGGGGGTCCTGACCCGGCTCACCCATCTCCGCTCCCTATAATAAAACATAAAATTCTATTAGTAACGGTCTATAAAATTATATTCAATGCTTAAATTAAATACTACCTGCGATATACCACCCCTGAACTTGATGGAAGTTCACAATTTATATTATAACTGATACATTTATTATTATCACTCTTGTTCCTGAGCATTATGACTCTTAGCTCTGATACCAAACTGTGACAGCCCTAAATCTGGGGTCATAAATCTGGGCCATCACGGACCAATTTCCATTCAATATCAATATCCCTTGGGTCTTTTTTTTTTCTTTAAAAATATCATTTAATACTTAAACAGTTGACCCCACACTAATACACACACCAGTCATATGCTCAGAGAACAACATTTACCATATCAAAAGTTTAGAGTTGAAAGTTAAAAGAGTTATTACAAACCAGGATCATACTTAAGTACATTGTTGAATAACACTTCGACATGAAGCGTTTCAACAACCAAAAGTTTATTACATGTCTTCATACTTAATTATACATAAGCCCTCAGAACCCATCTGCCTCATCACTACCTCCGGAATCGATGCTAACGAGCTCTCAGAAGGTCGCCTTCCCCCTACCCTCTTGCGGGGCGTTCTGCGCAGTATCGGCATACCTAGCTGTATATAGATAAGTAGCAAGAGTGAGCTATAATAGCTCAGCAAGATAATATTGTAAACTAGAATTTAAAATGTAACCAAGTATACATATATATACATATGTAAGCGGTAACCAATTATAAACTTTAAGGAAGAATAAAACTCTTATTTAATAATACATCATCCACTTACTATTATAAGAAAGAAATCTAGGATAATATAGTATCAGTTTCTCTTCTTAAATAATATAACAATCAATATACCCTTTCAGTGTAATATTTCAAGATAATATGAATACTTGAATAAATCTCTCACTATCATCTTCTCATTTCCTTCTTATGCAACAATTTTATAAATTAATATAAAATCAGTTTCTCTTCATCTATAACAATAATTCCATCGTTTCATATCATTTTCCCTTTTCAGTATACCAATCTGACTTTATCATTGATTCTTTATTCAAATATTTTGGGGGTTTTCACTGTTGCCGAATACGTAAGGCACGATGATCAGTCGTCCTCCGTACCCGTCCCTTTTTACTACCGGTAGAAGGAGGAAGGTACACCACTACATCCCCCTGGAGGAAGGTACACCACTACATCCTCCTTCGGCAACTCTTGGGCCGAATTAAAATATTGATTGCTGGACTGTGCAGCACACAGCCTCCTACGCTTTTTGTTGCTATCCCCCTTTTTGTCAAATCGTTATTCCATTTACAAAATATCATTCCACATTTCCATTTTCTCGCTTTCATTTCCATATATCATTCACTCATCTCATTTCCATTCTCGCACATTATTTATATAAAATATATATGTAACATAATACTTTGATTATGATTCAAACATCTCCTTTATATTCAAGAATTCAAATATGCTTTTATATTCATAAAATATTCCGTCTACTTTAAGAGTAGTAAATAATAATCAAATAATATTTATTAAACCACTAACACTAAAAAGAATATTTTTAATATAGTATTATAAACCATATAACCCTAGATAACAACTGATACCATTCTCTTTCATATCTCTTTTACCATAGAGCATATTCGCTTCATTCGTAATCATCTCTATACTCATATTTCATAAATCATATCCATCTCTCTTTAATTTCCCAAAATCAAGGAAATATATTCTTTGCAACATAACAACAATAGCATCACATATAATATCCCATGATATCATTTTTTATTCCAAGGATAAATAATTTTCAAAGTAGGGATAGAAGAATCTTGCCTCGGTTCCGGTATCCTGACGGTATGGTTTGGGGCTCTTCCGGAGTTTCTATAACACAGAAGGATCGTCGTTAGAATACCACATCTCTTACTCACTACATTCTTATATAACAAGACCCTTTACACTTCAATATATGTTTAACGTATCATTATTACCCCAAAGGTTCAAGAACTTAACCATTTATAAACTCGATTAGGGATTTAGCATTTTCCATTATTCCCCTTAATAACCACACTCGACTTTAAAAATTCTCAATAAATATAGATTTCGAATTTTAAAGCAAGGTCAACTGTCAAGGGTCCTATGACCACCCTACTACACTATCCCAAAATTTCGTGACTTATAAAAATGTCTAAGTATGGTAACTGTAGCCTCCAAGTTAATACAATTACGTTTTCTCGGTTATCGAACGTCTTTCAATAAAACTGACTTTTCTCCTAAACCGTTCATCAGATTTTAACGCACCTTATATCAAAACGATCTATGAACCAAGCTCTATCATCTCATGGTCAATTGGTAACTTAGACAGTAGGGTACCGTCCGGTACAGGGGTCCAAAACAGGGCAATTTACATCCTAACAAAAATCGGGCATTATAACCGCTGTACTTTCATACTTTCCATATTTTACCCACTCCAAAACCATCATTCCACACTCAATCCAAACCCTACACCATGTGGACTACATTCCAGCCATGGTTCCAAGTTCACAACACAAAACTCATATCAACCCAAACCATTTAGAATACATATTCATCATAAACATTACATTAACATCACTTACTACTAACCAATTAAATTTCTACCATAAATACAAAGAAGCAAGCATAGTTATACCTCCTTGAAGCTTTTAATATCCTTAATAATCCTTGGGCACACCTTGAAAAACCTTAGTATGGCTTGTATTAACTAAATAAATCATTAAAACAAAGTTAAAACTTATAAAACACTATTCATTCACTATTCATCATCATCTTTAAGAATTTTGTTACCTATGGAGATGATATTGGTTGGCTTTGAAACTTTGTGAGTACTCCTTCCTAACCTCCAAGAAACTCCATGATTTTTCTCTTGAATTGATCTTGAAGCTAGCTAGGGTTTTGGATTTTCTTTTCTTTTTTTTTTTTTGTAAAGAGCCGAATGGATGAATATGGATGGGGGAGAGATAGTTTTGTGTTTTTCTTTGATCTTATCTCTTAATTACTTACTAATCTAGATTGTATTGGAAGCTTGGTAGATATTTGTGATTAAAACCATGTGAAAATACTAATTTGCCCTTAAACTAGTTAGTGGAAAGTGATGTAATCATTGATGATCTCATAATTCCTTTTTGGTTTTCTTAGGTATAATGTTACTAATTCTTGTGAATGATAATGTGGGATGTATCCTTGTTATTTTACTAATCTTGGTTGCTTAATTTCCATATTCGTCTAATTGTGGTTCGTTTCGAATGTACCTCATTATCTCAGTGGTTTTTGAAATTATTTACGAATCCAATTTCCCTTGGCATTCTCTTAACTTAATAATCCTTTGGTTTAACCTAAATTCACTAATCCCTCAATATATAATTCTTATAATATTTCCATGCTCCTTAATGTCCAATAGAAGCTTATTTGAAATCAAAATCTTAAAAATCCATGTTCAGGAATTTCTGGAATCTATCGTCATTTCGAGTCACTTATTTCCATTGTACAACACTAATATGGTTTCTGTTTATTCATTTTATGTTTCCATTATAGAGTACCTATATACCATTTCTCTAAATCCTCGAAATTTACTATTCATGTGACCACTGTAGCATTACTGAAGTTAGGGTTATTACATCGTGATACCAAACTGTGACAGCCCCAAATCCAGGGTCATAAATCTGGGCCATCACGGACCAATTTCCATTCAATATCAATATCCCTTGGGTCTTTTTTTTTATTTAAATATATCATTTAATACTTAAACAATTGACCCCACACTAATACACACACCAGTCATATGCTCAGAGAACAACATTTACCATAACAAAAGTTTAGAGTTGAAAGTTAAAAGAGTTATTACAAACCAGGATCATACTTAAGTACATTGTTGAATAACACTTCGACATGAAGCGTTTCAACAACCAAAAGTTTATTACATGTCTTCATACTTAATTATACATAAGCCCTCAGAACCCATCTGCCTCATCACTACCTCCGGAATCGATGCTAACGAGCTCTCAGAAGGTCGCCTTCCCCCTACCCTCTTGCGGGGCGTTCTGCGCAGTATCGGCATACCTAGCTGTATATAGATAAGCAGCAAGAGTGAGCTATAATAGCTCAGCAAGATAATATTGTAAACTAGAATTTAAAATGTAACCAAGTATACATATATATACATATGTAAGCGGTAACCAATTATAAACTTTAAGGAAGAATAAAACTCTTATTTAATAATACATCATCCACTTACTATTATAAGAAAGAAATCTAGGATAATATAGTATCAGTTTCTCTTCTTAAATAATATAACAATCAATATACCCTTTCAGTGTAATATTTCAAGATAATATGAATACTTGAATAAATCTCTCACTATCATCTTAGCATTTCCTTTTTATGCAACAATTTTATAAATTAATATAAAATCAGTTTCTCTTCATCTATAACAATAATTCCATCGTTTCATATCATTTTCCCTTTTCAGTATACCAATCTGACTTTATCATTGATTCTTTATTCAAATATTTTGGGGGTTTTCACTGTTGCCGAATACGTAAGGCACGATGATCAGTCGTCCTCTGTACCCGTCCCTTTTTACTACCGGTAGAAGGAGGAAGGTACACCACTACATCCCCCTGGAGGAAGGTACATCACTACATCCTCCTTCGGCAACTCTTGGGCCGAATTAAAATATTGATTGCTGGACTGTGCAGCACACAGCCTCCTACGCTTTTTGTTGCTATCCCCCTTTTTGTCAAATCGTTATTCCATTTACAAAATATCATTCCACATTTCCATTTTCTCGCTTTCATTTCCATATATCATTCACTCATCTCATTTCCATTCTCGCACATTATTTCTATAAAATATATATGTAACATAATACTTTGATTATGATTCAAACATCTCCTTTATATTCAAGAATTCAAATATGCTTTTATATTCATAAAATATTCCGTCTACTTTAAGAGTAGTAAATAATAATCAAATAATATTTATTAAACCACTAACACTAAAAAGAATATTTTTAATATAGTATTATAAACCATATAACCCTAGATAACAACTGATACCATTCTCTTTCATATCTCTTTTACCATAGAGCATATTCGCTTCATTCGTAATCATCTCTATACTCATATTTCATAAATCATATCCATCTCTCTTTAATTTCCCAAAATCAAGGAAATATATTCTTTGCAACATAACAACAATAGCATCACATATAATATCCCATGATATCATTTTTTATTCCAAGGATAAATAATTTTCAAAGTAGGGATAGAAGAATCTTGCCTCGGTTCTGGTATCCTGACAGTATGGTTTGGGGCTCTTCCGGAGTTTCTATAACACAGAAGGATCGTCGTTAGAATACCACATCTCTTACTCACTACATTCTTATATAACAAGACCCTTTACACTTCAATATATGTTTAACGTATCATTATTACCCCAAAGGTTCAAGAACTTAACCATTTATAAACTCGATCTAGGATTTAGCATTTTCCACTATTCCCGTTAATAACCACACTCGACTGTAAAAATTCTCAGAAAATATAGATTTCGAATTTTAATGCAAGGTCAACTGTCAAGGGTCCTCTGACCACCCTACTACACTATCCCAAAATTTCGTGACTTATAAAAATGTCTAAGTATGGTAACTGTAGCCTCCAAGTTGATACAATTACGTTTTCTCGGTTATCGAACGTCTTTCAATAAAACTGACTTTTCTCCTAAACCGTTCATCAGATTTTAACGCACCTTATATCAAAACGATCTATGAACCAAGCTCTATCATCTCATGGTCAATTGGTAACTTAGACAGTAGGGTACCGTCCGGTACAGGGGTCCAAAACAGGGCAATTTACATCCTAACGAAAATCGGGCATTATAACCGCTGTACTTTCATACTTTCCATATTTTACCCACTCCAAAACCATCATTCCACACTCAATCCAAACCCTACACCATGTGGACTACATTCCAGCCATGGTTCCAAGTTCACAACACAAAACTCATATCAACCCAAACCATTTAGAACACATATTCATCATAAACATTACATTAACATCACTTACTACTAACCAATTAAATTTCTACCATAAATACAAAGAAGCAAGCATAGTTATACCTCCTTGAAGCTTTTAATATCCTTAATAATCCTTGGTCACACCTTGAACAACCTTAGGACGGCTTGTATTAACTAAATAAATCATTAAAACAAAGTTAAAACTTATAAAACACTATTCATTCACTATTCATCATCATCTTTAAGAATTTTGTTACCTATGAAGATGATATTGGTTGGCTTTGAAACTTTGTGAGTACTCCTTCCTAACCTCCAAGAAACTCCATGATTTTTATCTTGAATTGATCTTGAAGCTAGCTAGGGTTTTGGATTTTCTTTTCTTTTTTTTTTGTAAAGAGCCGAATGGATGAATATGGATGGGGGAGAGATAGTTTTGTGTTTTTCTTTGATCTTATCTCTTAATTACTTACTAATCTAGATTTTATTGGAAGCTTGGTAGATATTTGTGATTAAAACCATGTAAAAATACTAATTTGCCCTTAAACTAGTTAGTGGAAAGTGATGTAATCATTGATGATCTCATAATTCCTTTTTGGTTTTCTTAAGTATAATGTTACTAATTCTTGTGAATGATAATGTGGGATGTATCCTTGTTATTTTACTAATCTTGATTGCTTAATTTCCATATTCGTCTAATTGTGGTTCGTTTCGAATGTACCTCATTATCTCAGTGGTTTTTGAAATTATTTACGAATCCAATTTCCCATGGCATTCTCTTAACTTAATAATCCTTTGGTTTAACGTAAATTCACTAATCCCTCAATATATAATTCTTATAATATTTCCATGCTCCTTAATGTCCAATAGAAGCTTATTTGAAATCAAAATCTTAAAAATCCATGTTCAGGAATTTCTGGAATCTATCGTCATTTCGAGTCACTTATTTCCGTTGTACAACACTAATATGGTTTCTGTTTATTCATTTTATGTTTCCATTGTAAAGTACCTATATACCATTTCTCTAAATCCTCGAAATTTACTATTCATGTGACCACTGTAGCATTACTGAAGTTAGGGTTATTACATCCTTCCCCCCTTAAAAGGATTCCATCCCGGAATCACGTCAGAAATGTCCATAGATACCTTTTCATCTACACCTTATAACTTCTATACCACTTTCTCCATCCTTTTTCCTTCATAATATCTCTATCTTGTTTGCACATAATATACCAATCATAAACTTGCTTGTCATTCATCAATATTACTCTTTTGGTTATGGGTATCGGCCACCACATTGGCCTCCCCTGAATGGTAGTGTATCTCACTTATGGTTTATCCCTATGTTGATCTCTATCATGACATAAAATATACACACTTCGATCTTATTTTATCTTGTCTCTGTAAAATCTTCCAGAAATCCGACTAGAATAAGATTCTTTGAAACAATTGTAAGAAAATACTACCTATAATATATATTTTCTGATCGTATTTAAACAAGTCTACGGTTTACCCCCAAAATACTATTATTCTCCTTTTCATAGAATTTCTAACCCCTAACAGATACTGATTTTCCTTATCTAGATTATCAACTTACCTATACCATTCATTGACCACATTGATTCCTAACCAACATTTACACTAAAAATTTAAATACTAAAAGAAAATGTTCACCTGCATCTGTATCCGGCTTTCTCAATGCTTCTCCTAAGGTCATATTGTATACCCTGGCAGTAGGTTTGTTTGAAGCAGCTGTACTTTGTCCTGGCGCAGACGACCCACCAAAACGACAATCTCTAGCAAAGTGTCCCAGTTTTCCACATTGGTAACACTTGACTTCACCCTTATTAGCTGATGGACACCTGTCCTGATAATGTCCTTTCTGTCCACACTTAAAGCAAGCTATTCCTAACATCTTACACTCTCCGATATGCTTCTTACCACACGCGTTGCAATCTGGTAATGGTGGTCGCGATTGATTAGACTGAAAGGTTCCTGTGGATCTACCATCCTGATTCACAGTCTCACTGGTAGCCTTATTATTCCCTGACTTTCCTCCAAACTGGGGTCTTTGTCCTTTACCAAATTTGTTAAAGTAGCTTCCCTCACTTGAACCTCCCTTTGGACCCTCAAATTTTCTTTTCTTGTTCTCTCGTCCTATTTGGGTTTGTTCACTCTCGGCCTCGATAATAGATGCCTTCTGAACCACCGCAGCATAATCAGTCAACTCAAATGGTGCCACTCTCGTTCGTAGCCATGGTTTCAATCCTTGTTGGAACCTTTTTGCTCTTTGTTCTTCAGTACGCACAAATTCAGGAACAAACCTAGACAGTTCTGTAAATTTAGTTTCATACTCTGCCACTGATAGGTTTTCCTGTTTTAACTCTAGAAACTTTATTTCCATTTGATTTTCCAGGTACCTAGGGGAGTACTTTTCTAAGAACACCCTAGTGAAACGCTCCCAGGTTATCACTCCCGCTCCTTCTAGATTCTTTTTAGTTTCCCACCAGTAATTTGCCTCTCCCTTTAAGAGATAGGCTGCAAAAACTGTTTTCTGGTCTTCCTCTATCCTCAGTATCTCAAAAGCTTTTTCCATCTCTTTTAACCAGGCTCTGGCTACTACTGGGTTAACAGTTCCCTCAAACTCTGGGGGTTTTAATGACTTAAAAGCACGAAAGGAGTTAGCTACCTGGTTGGGAAGAACAGGTGGTTGTGGCGGATTCTGTGGATTAGCGAAATTCTGCCTCAATAGTTCCATAAATTGGTTAAAAGGGTCACCACCTTGATTTCCTTGTTGTTCAGTTGATTCATCTTCCTCTTCCTCATGATTTTGTTCATTATGAGTATTTTCATTCTGTCTATTTCGACTTCCTTCATCTCTCTCATTTTCCCTTGCATTCGTTTTATTGTTACGCTTAGGCGGCATGATTCTGTATATAGCAATATTCTTTATTAATCACCCAAATTTAGGGTACAACATACATCATTTCCATATATGCACAACTATACCATTAGTTAACTTATTCATACATCACAGTGAATATCTAGTTATAATACCACCTCATTAAATAAACTTATCACTTTTAGCATAATAACCTTTTCATTTAAGTCAATTACCTGTCATACATTAATATTTTTCGAATCTCAACACTTAGTATCAAAATACGATAAAATTAGGCAAAATACATAAACTTCATTAATTTACATAAATATTATACAACTTGGGTACAACGTCTTTTACTACTAATATCATACATCATAAAGTACAAGGTTCGAAACCCCAAAAGCATAACCATACATACTAACTCGCTATAACAAAAGCACTACTAGCTGTCCTCTAATCAGACTGGGATTAAGACAGTAAACAACTAACCTAATCCCCAAAATGACATCCACAAGATGACTAGTCTGATTAGTAACTAAAACTACTACTATGAATCACGGGAACGCTGCTCTGACAACGTCTCTGATCTGCACTACCATAGTGGTGACTACATCAACTATCTGAGCCCTCCATACTGGATCCCTTCTGTCTCCCAACATCCTCCTAATATCACCGAGTGCCCGTAGCTCGATACTAACTATGCCCAAAGACAACCCATCTGGTATCACACATCCTCCTCCTCTCGCCCTGTCTAACCTCTGCACAAGTGTATCTATAGTCCGACGGGACTCCTCCAGCTGTCCCTGTAGGACAAAGTACTCTGACAAGAGAATAGCTGGCAACTGACTAGCTGGAAATATAGGTGCCTCCTGAGGTGGCATAGCAACTGGGGGAGGTACATCTACAAGTGGGGGTGCATCCACTGGTGGTGGTGGTGGAGGTGCAAATGGTGGGGATGGAGGAACTGGCTCCGTGTCCGCATCCTCAGAAGGGTCATCCTCCAACTCATCCTCTGACAAGATAAAGTGTCCTGGTGGAGTAAATGGCTCTGCTGGATCCTCAAAAGGGTTAGGGCTAGGTAGAGGAGATGGAACTGGTGATGGCACTGGGACAGGTGGAACAGGAGTAGGAGTCATATGAATGTCCCTCCACTCAATCGGCTCCTCAGGTATAACAGATAACCTAGGCCTCTTACGCAAGGGCATCTCCTCCTCAGGAATATCCAACCGCACCCGAGAAGGACCTGCCCCATCAGGTCCTACATAGGGTCTACCAGTGTATGGCACTATGGCTACAGCATCCCTCTGCCTGCGCTCCTCTGCCTCCTCAAGTCTCACTCTGCTCTCGTATCTCTCCATGGCCTCCGCGCGAACTCTCCTCCTGAGGTCAGTGATAGCATACTCTGGAACCTCTACACCTACCAGCAACAAGTCTCTAATCTCCTGCTCGGGTAGTCCTAGCCACTGGGGGTCCTGACCCGGCTCACCAATCTCCGCTCCCTATAATAAAACATAAAATTCTATTAGTAACGGTCTATAAAATTATATTCAATGCTTAAATTAAATACTACCTGCGATATACCACCCCTGAACTTGATGGAAGTTCACAATTTATATTATAACTGATACATTTATTATTATCACTCTTGTTCCTGAGCATTATGACTCTTAGCTCTGATACCAAACTGTGACAGCCCCAAATCCGGGGTCATAAATCTGGGCCATCACGGACCAATTTCCATTCAATATCAATATCCCTTGGGTCTTTTTTTTTTCTTTAAAAATATCATTTAATACTTAAACAGTTGACCCCACACTAATACACACACAAGTCATATGCTCAGAGAACAACATTTACCATAACAAAAGTTTAGAGTTGAAAGTTAAAAGAGTTATTACAAACCAGGATCATACTTAAGTACATTGTTGAATAACACTTCGACATGAAGCGTTTCAACAACCAAAAGTTTATTACATGTCTTCATACTTAATTATACATAAGCCCTCAGAACCCATCTGCCTCATCACTACCTCCGGAATCAATGCTAACGAGCTCTCAAAAGGTCGCCTTCCCCCTACCCTCTTGCGGGGCGTTCTGCGCAGTATCGGCATACCTAGCTGTATATAGATAAGTAGCAAGAGTGAGCTATAATAGCTCAGCAAGATAATATTGTAAACTAGAATTTAAAATATAACCAAGTATACATATATATACATATGTAAGCGGTAACCAATTATAAACTTTAAGGAAGAATAAAACTCTTATTTAATAATACATCATCCACTTACTATTATAAGAAAGAAATCTAGGATAATATAGTATCAGTTTCTCTTCTTAAATAATATAACAATCAATATACCCTTTCAGTGTAATATTTCAAGATAATATGAATACTTGAATAAATCTCTCACTATCATCTTCTCATTTCCTTCTTATGCAACAATTTTATAAATTAATATAAAATCAGTTTCTCTTCATCTATAACAATAATTCCATCGTTTCATATCATTTTCCCTTTTCAGTATACCAATCTGACTTTATCATTGATTCTTTATTCAAATATTTTGGGGGTTTTCACTGTTGCCGAATACGTAAGGCACGATGATCAGTCGTCCTCCGTACCCGTCCCTTTTTACTACCGGTAGAAGGAGGAAGGTACACCACTACATCCCCCTGGAGGAAGGTACACCACTACATCCTCCTTCGGCAACTCTTGGGCCGAATTAAAATATTGATTGCTGGACTGTGCAGCACACAGCCTCCTACGCTTTTTGTTGCTATCCCCCTTTTTGTCAAATCGTTATTCCATTTACAAAATATCATTCCACATTTCCATTTTCTCGCTTTCATTTCCATATATCATTCACTCATCTCATTTCCATTCTCGCACATTATTTCTATAAAATATATATGTAACATAATACTTTGATTATGATTCAAACATCTCCTTTATATTCAAGAATTCAAATATGCTTTTATATTCATAAAATATTCCGTCTACTTTAAGAGTAGTAAATAATAATCAAATAATATTTATTAAACCACTAACACTAAAAAGAATATTTTTAATATAGTATTATAAACCATATAACCCTAGATAACAACTGATACCATTCTCTTTCATATCTCTTTTACCATAGAGCATATTCGCTTCATTCGTAATCATCTCTATACTCATATTTCATAAATCATATCCATCTCTCTTTAATTTCCCAAAATCAAGGAAATATATTCTTTGCAACATAACAACAATAGCATCACATATAATATCCCATGATATCATTTTTTATTCCAAGGATAAATAATTTTCAAAGTAGGGATAGAAGAATCTTGCCTCGGTTCCGGTATCCTGACAGTATGGTTTGGGGCTCTTCCGGAGTTTCTATAACACAGAAGGATCGTCGTTAGAATACCACATCTCTTACTCACTACATTCTTATATAACAAGACCCTTTACACTTCAATATATGTTTAACGTATCATTATTACCCCAAAGGTTCAAGAACTTAACCATTTATAAACTCGATCTAGGATTTAGCATTTTCCACTATTCCCCTTAATAACCACACTCGACTGTAAAAATTCTCAGAAAATATAGATTTCGAATTTTAATGCAAGGTCAACTGTCAATGGTCCTCTGACCACCCTACTACACTATCCCAAAATTTCGTGACTTATAAAAATGTCTAAGTATGGTAACTGTAGCCTCCAAGTTGATACAATTACGTTTTCTCGGTTATCGAACGTCTTTCAATAAAACTGACTTTTCTCCTAAACCGTTCATCAGATTTTAACGCACCTTATATCAAAACGATCTATGAACCAAGATCTATCATCTCATGGTCAATTGGTAACTTAGACAGTAGGGTACCGTCCGGTACAGGGGTCCAAAACAGGGCAATTTACATCCTAACGAAAATCGGGCATTATAACCGCTGTACTTTCATACTTTCCATATTTTACCCACTCCAAAACCATCATTCCACACTCAATCCAAACCCTACACCATGTGGACTACATTCCAGCCATGGTTCCAAGTTCACAACACAAAACTCATATCAACCCAAACCATTTAGAACACATATTCATCATAAACATTACATTAACATCACTTACTACTAACCAATTAAATTTCTACCATAAATACAAAGAAGCAAGCATAGTTATACCTCCTTGAAGCTTTTAATATCCTTAATAATCCTTGGGCACACCTTGAACAACCTTAGGACAGCTTGTATTAACTAAATAAATCATTAAAACAAAGTTAAAACTTATAAAACACTATTCATTCACTATTCATCATCATCTTTAAGAATTTTGTTACCTATGAAGATGATATTGGTTGGCTTTGAAACTTTGTGAGTACTCCTTCCTAACCTCCAAGAAACTCCATGATTTTTATCTTGAATTGATCTTGAAGCTAGCTAGGGTTTTGGATTTTCTTTTCTTTTTTTTTTTGTAAAGAGCCGAATGGATGAATATGGATGGGGGAGAGATAGTTTTGTGTTTTTCTTTGATCTTATCTCTTAATTACTTACTAATCTAGATTTTATTGGAAGCTTGGTAGATATTTGTGATTAAAACCATGTAAAAATACTAATTTGCCCTTAAACTAGTTAGTGGAAAGTGATGTAATCATTGATGATCTCATAATTCCTTTTTGGTTTTCTTAAGTATAATATTACTAATTCTTGTGAATGATAATGTGGGATGTATCCTTGTTATTTTACTAATCTTGGTTGCTTAATTTCCATATTCGTCTAATTGTGGTTCGTTTCGAATGTACCTCATTATCTCAGTGGTTTTTGAAATTA
Organism: Kitagawia praeruptora; assembly: GCA_037693485.1. Taxonomy (NCBI): domain Eukaryota; kingdom Viridiplantae; phylum Streptophyta; class Magnoliopsida; order Apiales; family Apiaceae; genus Kitagawia; species Kitagawia praeruptora. Next base: position 60,197,116 of record CM075350.1, read on the forward strand.
TTTACAAATCCAATTTCCCTTGGCATTCTCTTAACTTAATAATCCTTTGGTTTAACCTAAATTCACTAATCCCTCAATATATAATTCTTATAATATTTTCATGCTCCTTAATGTCCAATAGAAGCTTATTTGAAATCAAAATCTTAAAAATCCATGTTCAGGAATTTCTGGAATCTATCGTCATTTCGAGTCACTTATTTCCATTGTACAACACTAATATGGTTTCTGTTTATTCATTTTATGTTTCCATTATAGAGTACCTATATACCATTTCTCTAAATCCTCGAAATTTACTATTCATGTGACCACTGTAGCATTACTGAAGTTAGGGTTATTACATCGTGATACCAAACTGTGACAGCCCCAAATCCAGGGTCATAAATCTGGGCCATCACGGACCAATTTCCATTCAATATCAATATCCCTTGGGTCTTTTTTTTTTCTTTAAATATATCATTTAATACTTAAACAGTTGACCCCACACTAATACACACACCATTCATATGCTCAGAGAACAACATTTACCATAACAAAAGTTTAGAGTTGAAAGTTAAAAGAGTTATTACAAACCAGGATCATACTTAAGTACATTGTTGAATAACACTTCGACATGAAGCGTTTCAACAACCAAAAGTTTATTACATGTCTTCATACTTAATTATACATAAGCCCTCAGAACCCATCTGCCTCATCACTACCTCCGGAATCGATGCTAACGAGCTCTCAGAAGGTCGCCTTCCCCCTACCCTCTTGCGGGGCGTTCTGCGCAGTATCGGCATACCTAGCTGTATATAGATAAGCAGCAAGAGTGAGCTATAATAGCTCAGCAAAATAATATTGTAAACTAGAATTTAAAATGTAACCAAGTATACATATATATACATATGTAAGCGGTAACCAATTATAAACTTTAAGGAAGAATAAAACTCTTATTTAATAATACATCATCCACTTACTATTATAAGAAAGAAATCTAGGATAATATAGTATCAGTTTCTCTTCTTAAATAATATAACAATCAATATACCCTTTCAGTGTAATATTTCAAGATAATATGAATACTTGAATAAATCTCTCACTATCATCTTCTCATTTCCTTCTTATGCAACAATTTTATAAATTAATATAAAATCAGTTTCTCTTCATCTATAACAATAATTCCATCGTTTCATATCATTTTCCCTTTTCAGTATACCAATCTGACTTTATCATTGATTCTTTATTCAAATATTTTGGGGGTTTTCACTGTTGCCGAATACGTAAGGCACGATGATCAGTCGTCCTCCGTACCCGTCCCTTTTTACTACCGGTAGAAGGAGGAAGGTACACCACTACATCCCCCTGGAGGAAGGTACACCACTACATCCTCCTTCGGCAACTCTTGGGCCGAATTAAAATATTGATTGCTGGACTGTGCAGCACACAGCCTCCTACGCTTTTTGTTGCTATCCCCCTTTTTGTCAAATCGTTATTCCATTTACAAAATATCATTCCACATTTCCATTTTCTCGCTTTCATTTCCATATATCATTCACTTATCTCATTTCCATTCTCGCACATTATTTCTATAAAATATATATGTAACATAATACTTTGATTATGATTCAAACATCTCCTTTATATTCAAGAATTCAAATATGCTTTTATATTCATAAAATATTCCGTCTACTTTAAGAGTAGTAAATAATAATCAAATAATATTTATTAAACCACTAACACTAAAAAGAATATTTTTAATATAGTATTATAAACCATATAACCCTAGATAACAACTGATACCATTCTCTTTCATATCTCTTTTACCATAGAGCATATTCGCTTCATTCGTAATCATCTCTATACTCATATTTCATAAATAATTTCCATCTCTCTTTAATTTCCCAAAATCAAGGAAATATATTCTTTGCAACATAACAACAATAGCATCACATATAATATCCCATGATATCATTTTTTATTCCAAGGATAAATAATTTTCAAAGTAGGGATAGAAGAATCTTGCCTCGGTTCCGGTATCCTGACAGTATGGTTTGGGGCTCTTCCGGAGTTTCTATAACACAGAAGGATCGTCGTTAGAATACCACATCTCTTACTCACTACATTCTTATGTAACAAGACCCTTTACACTTCAATATATGTTTAACGTATCATTATTACCCCAAAGGTTCAAGAACTTAACCATTTATAAACTCGATCTAGGATTTAGCATTTTCCACTATTCCCCTTAATAACCACACTCGACTGTAAAAATTCTCAGAAAATATAGATTTCGAATTTTAATGCAAGGTCAACTGTCAAGGGTCCTCTGACCACCCTACTAGACTATCCCAAAATTTCGTGACTTATACAAATGTCTAAGTATGGTAACTTTAGCCTCCAAGTTGATACAATTACGTTTTCTCGGTTATCGAACGTCTTTCAATAAAACTGACTTTTCTCCTAAACCGTTCATCAGATTTTAACGCACCTTATATCAAAACGATCTATGAACCAAGCTCTATCATCTCATGGTCAATTGGTAACTTAGACAGTAGGGTACCGTCCGGTACAGGGGTCCAAAACAGGGCAATTTACATCCTAACGAAAATCGGGCATTATAACCGCTGTACTTTCATACTTTCCATATTTTACCCACTCCAAAACCATCATTCCACACTCAATCCAAACCCTACACCATGTGGACTACATTCCAGCCATGGTTCCAAGTTCACAACACAAAACTCATATCAACCCAAACCATTTAGAACACATATTCATCATAAACATTACATTAACATCACTTACTACTAACCAATTAAATTTCTACCATAAATACAAAGAAGCAAGCATAGTTATACCTCCTTGAAGCTTTTAATATCCTTAATAATCCTTGGGCACACCTTGAACAACCTTAGGACGGCTTGTATTAACTAAATAAATCATTAAAACAAAGTTAAAACTTATAAAACACTATTCATTCACTATTCATCATCATCTTTAAGAATTTTGTTACCTATGAAGATGATATTGGTTGGCTTTGAAACTTTGTGAGTACTCCTTCCTAACCTCCAAGAAACTCCATGATTTTTATCTTGAATTGATCTTGAAGCTAGCTAGGGTTTTGGATTTTCTTTTCTTTTTTTTTTTGTAAAGAGCCGAATGGATGAATATGGATGGGGGAGAGATAGTTTTGTGTTTTTCTTTGATCTTATCTCTTAATTACTTACTAATCTAGATTTTATTGGAAGCTTGGTAGATATTTGTGATTAAAACCATGTAAAAATACTAATTTGCCCTTAAACTAGTTAGTGGAAAGTGATGTAATCATTGATGATCTCATAATTCCTTTTTGGTTTTCTTAAGTATAATGTTACTAATTCTTGTGAATGATAATGTGGGATGTATCCTTGTTATTTTACTAATCTTGGTTGCTTAATTTCCATATTCGTCTAATTGTGGTTCGTTTCGAATGTACCTCATTATCTCAGTGGTTTTTGAAATTATTTACGAATCCAATTTCCCTTGGCATTCTCTTAACTTAATAATCCTTTGGTTTAACCTAAATTCACTAATCCCTCAATATATAATTCTTATAATATTTCCATGCTCCTTAATGTCCAATAGAAGCTTATTTGAAATCAAAATCTTAAAAATCCATGTTCAGGAATTTCTGGAATCTATCGTCATTTCGAGTCACTTATTTCCATTGTACAACACTAATATGGTTTCTGTTTATTCATTTTATGTTTCCATTATAGAGTACCTATATACCATTTCTCTAAATCCTCGAAATTTACTATTCATGTGACCACTGTAGCATTACTGAAGTTAGGGTTATTACATCGTGATACCAAACTGTGACAGCCCCAAATCCAGGGTCATAAATCTGGGCCATCACGGACCAATTTCCATTCAATATCAATATCCCTTGGGTCTTTTTTTTTTCTTTAAATATATCATTTAATACTTAAACAGTTGACCCCACACTAATACACACACCAGTCATATGCTCAGAGAACAACATTTACCATAACAAAAGTTTAGAGTTGAAAGTTAAAAGAGTTATTACAAACCAGGATCATACTTAAGTACATTGTTGAATAACACTTCGACATGAAGCGTTTCAACAACCAAAAGTTTATTACATGTCTTCATACTTAATTATACATAAGCCCTCAGAACCCATCTGCCTCATCACTACCTCCGGAATCGATGCTAACGAGCTCTCAGAAGGTCGCCTTCCCCCTACCCTCTTGCGGGGCGTTCTGCGCAGTATCGGCATACCTAGCTGTATATAGATAAGCAGCAAAAGTGAGCTATAATAGCTCAGCAAGATAATATTGTAAACTAGAATTTAAAATGTAACCAAGTATACATATATATACATATGTAAGCGGTAACCAATTATAAACTTTAAGGAAGAATAAAACTCTTATTTAATAATACATCATCCACTTACTATTATAAGAAAGAAATCTAGGATAATATAGTATCAGTTTCTCTTCTTAAATAATATAACAATCAATATACCCTTTCAGTGTAATATTTCAAGATAATATGAATACTTGAATAAATCTCTCACTATCATCTTCTCATTTCCTTCTTATGCAACAATTTTATAAATTAATATAAAATCAGTTTCTCTTCATCTATAACAATAATTCCATCGTTTCATATCATTTTCCCTTTTCAGTATACCAATCTGACTTTATCATTGATTCTTTATTCAAATATTTTGGGGGTTTTCACTGTTGCCGAATACGTAAGGCACGATGATCAGTCGTCCTCCGTACCCGTCCCTTTTTACTACCGGTAGAAGGAGGAAGGTACACCACTACATCCCCAGGAGGAAGGTACACCACTACATCCTCCTTCGGCAACTCTTGGGCCGAATTAAAATATTGATTGCTGGACTGTGCAGCACACAGCCTCCTACGCTTTTTGTTGCTATCCCCCTTTTTGTCAAATCGTTATTCCATTTACAAAATATCATTCCACATTTCCATTTTCTCGCTTTCATTTCCATATATCATTCACTCATCTCATTTCCATTCTCGCACATTATTTCTATAAAATATTTATGTAACATAATACTTTGATTATGATTCAAACATCTCCTTTATATTCAAGAATTCAAATATGCTTTTATATTCATAAAATATTCCGTCTACTTTAAGAGTAGTAAATAATAATCAAATAATATTTATTAAACCACTAACACTAAAAAGAATATTTTTAATATAGTATTATAAACCATATAACCCTAGATAACAACTGATACCATTCTCTTTCATATCTCTTTTACCATAGAGCATATTCGCTTCATTCGTAATCATCTCTATACTCATATTTCATAAATAATTTCCATCTCTCTTTAATTTCCCAAAATCAAGGAAATATATTCTTTGCAACATAACAACAATAGCATCACATATAATATCCCATGATATCATTTTTTATTCCAAGGATAAATAATTTTCAAAGTAGGGATAGAAGAATCTTGCCTCGGTTCCGGTATCCTGACAGTATGGTTTGGGGCTCTTCCGGAGTTTCTATAACACAGAAGGATCGTCGTTAGAATACCACATCTCTTACTCACTACATTCTTATATAACAAGACCCTTTACACTTCAATATATGTTTAACGTATCATTATTACCCCAAAGGTTCAAGAACTTAACCATTTATAAACTCGATCTAGGATTTAGCATTTTCCACTATTCCCCTTAATAACCACACTCGACTTTAAAAAATTCTCAGAAAATATAGATTTCGAATTTTAATGCAAGGTCAACTGTCAAGGGTCCTCTGACCACCCTACTAGACTATCCCAAAATTTCGTGACTTATAAAAATGTCTAAGTATGGTAACTTTAGCCTCCAAGTTGATACAATTATGTTTTCTCGGTTATCGAACGTCTTTCAATAAAACTGACTTTTCTCCTAAACCGTTCATCAGATTTTAACGCACCTTATATCAAAACGATCTATGAACCAAGATCTATCATCTCATGGTCAATTAGTAACTTAGACAGTAGGGTACCGTCCGGTACAGGGGTCCAAAACAGGGCAATTTACATCCTAACGAAAATCTGGCATTATAACCGCTGTACTTTCATACTTTCCATATTTTACCCACTCCAAAACCATCATTCCACACTCAATCCAAACCCTACACCATGTGGACTACATTCCAGCCATGGTTCTAAGTTCACAACACAAAACTCATATCAACCCAAACCATTTAGAACACATATTCATCATAAACATTACATTAACATCACTTACTACTAACCAATTAAATTTCTACCATAAATACAAAGAAGCAAGCATAGTTATACCTCCTTGAAGCTTTTAATATCCTTAATAATCCTTGGGCACACCTTGAACAACCTTAGTACGGCTTGTATTAACTAAATAAATCATTAAAACAAAGTTAAAACTTATAAAACACTATTCATTCACTATTCATCATCATCTTTAAGAATTTTGTTACCTATGAAGATGATATTGGTTGGCTTTGAAACTTTGTGAGTACTCCTTTCTAACCTCCAAGAAACTCCATGATTTTTATCTTGAATTGATCTTGAAGCTAGCTAGGGTTTTGGATTTTCTTTTCTTTTTTTTTTTGTAAAGAGCCGAATGGATGAATATGGATGGGGGAGAGATAGTTTTGTGTTTTTCTTTGATCTTATCTCTTAATTACTTACTAATCTAGATTTTATTGGAATCTTGGTAGATATTTGTGATTAAAACCATGTAAAAATACTAATTTGCCCTTAAACTAGTTAGTGGAAAGTGATGTAATCATTGATGATCTCATAATTCCTTTTTGGTTTTCTTAAGTATAATGTTACTAATTCTTGTGAATGATAATGTGGGATGTATCCCTGTTATTTTACTAATCTTGGTTGCTTAATTTCCATATTCGTCTAATTGTGGTTCGTTTCGAATGTACCTCATTATCTCAGTGGTTTTTGAAATTATTTACGAATCCAATTTCCCTTGGCATTCTCTTAACTTAATAATCCTTTGGTTTAACCTAAATTCACTAATCCCTCAATATATAATTCTTATAACATTTCCATGCTCCTTAATGTCCAATAGAAGCTTATTTGAAATCAAAATCTTAAAAATCCATGTTCAGGAATTTCTGGAATCTATCGTCATTTCGAGTCACTTATTTCCATTGTACAACACTAATATGGTTTCTGTTTATTCATTTTATGTTTCCATTATAGAGTACCTATATACCATTTCTCTAAATCCTCGAAATTTACTATTCATGTGACCACTGTAGCATTACTGAAGTTAGGGTTATTACATCATTCCCCCTTAAAAGGATTCCGTCCCGGAATCACGTCAGAAATGTCCATAGATAACTTTTCATCTACACCTTATAACTTCTATACCACTTTCTCCATCCTTTTTCCTTCATAATATCTCTATCTTGTTTGCACAGAATACACCAATCATAAACTTGCTTGTCATTCATCAATATTCCTCTTTTGGTTATGGGTATCGGCCACCACATTGGCCTCCCCTGAATGGTAGTGTATCTCACTTGTGGTTTATCCCTATGTTGATCTCTATCATGACATAAAATATACACACTTCGATCTTATTATATCTTGTCTCTGTAAAATCTTCCAGAAATCCGACTAGAATAAGATTCTTTGAAACAATTGTAAGAAAATACTACCTATAATATATATTTCCTGATCGTATTTAAACAAGTCTACGGTTTACCCCCAAAATACTATTATTCTCCTTTTCATAGAATTTCTAACCCCTAACAGATACTGATTTTCCTTATCTAGATTATCAACCTACCTATACCATTCATTGACCACATTGATTCCTAACCAACATTTACACTAAAAATTTAAATACTAAAAGAAAATGTTCACCTGCATCTGTATCCGGCTTTCTCAATGCTTCTCCTAAGGTCATATTGTATACCCTGGCAGTAGGTTTGTTTGAAGCAGCTGTACTTTGTCCTGGCGCAGACGACCCACCAAAACGACAATCTCTAGCAAAGTGTCCTAGTTTTCCACATTGGTAACACTTGACTTCACCCTTATTAGCTGATGGACACCTGTCCTAATAATGTCCTTTTTGTCCACACTTAAAGCAAGTTATTCCTAACATCTTACACTCTCTGATATGCTTCTTACCACACGCGTTGCAATCTGGTAATGGTGGTCGCGATTGATTAGACTGAAAGGTTCCTGTGGATCTACCACCCTGATTCACAGTCTCACTGGTAGCCTTATTATTCCCTTACTTTCCTCCAAACTGGGGTCTTTGTCCTTTACCAAATTTGTTAAAGTAGCTTCCCTCACTTGAACCTCCCTTTGGACCCTCAAATTTTCTTTTCTTGTTCTCTCGTCCTATTTGGGTTTGTTCACTCTCGGCCTCGATAATAGATGCCTTCTGAACCACCGCAGCATAATCAGTCAACTCAAATGGTGCCACTCTCGTTCGTAGCCATGGTTTCAATCCTTGTTGGAACCTTTTTGCTCTTTGTTCTTCAGTACGCACAAATTCAGGAACAAACCTAGACAGTTCTATAAATTTAGTTTCATACTCTGCCACTGATAGGTTTTCCTGTTTTAACTCTAGAAACTTTATTTCCATTTGATTTTCCAGGTACCTAGGGGAGTACTTTTCTAAGAACACCCTAGTGAAACGCTCCCAGGTTATCACTCCCGCTCCTTCTAGATTCTTTTTAGTTTCCCACCAGTAATTTGCCTCTCCCTTTAAGAGATAGGCTACAAAAACTGTTTTCTGGTCTTCCTCTATCCTCAGTATCTCAAAAGCTTTTTCCATCTCTTTTAACCAGGCTCTGGCTACTACTGGGTTAACAGTTCCCTCAAACTCTGGGGGTTTTAATGACTTAAAAGCATGAAAAGAGTTAGCTGCCTGGTTGGGAAGAACAGGTGGTTGTGGCGGATTCTGTGGATTAGCGAAATTCTGCCTCAATAGTTCCATAAATTGGTTAAAAGGGTCACCACCCTGATTTCCTTGTTGTTCAGTTGATTCATCTTCCTCTTCCTCATGATTTTGTTCATTATGAGTATTTTCATTCTGTCTATTTCGACTTCCTTCATCTCTCTCATTTTCCCTTGCATTCGTTCTATTGTTACGCTTAGGCGGCATGATTCTGTATATAACAATATTCTTTATTAATCACCCAAATTTAGGGTACAACATACATCATTTCCATATATGCACAACTATACCATTAGTTAACTTATTCATACATCACAGTAAATATCTAGTTATAATACCACCTCATTAAATAAACTTATCACTTTTAGCATAATAACCTTTTCATTTAAGTCAATTACCTGTCATACATTAATATTTTTCGAATCTCAACACTTAGTATCAAAATACGATAAAATTAGGCAAAATACATAAACTTCATTAATTTACATAAATATTATACAACTTGGGTACAACGTCTTTTACTACTAATATCATACATCATAAAGTACAAGGTTCGAAACCCCAAAAGCATAACCGTACATACTAACTCGCTATAACAAAAGCACTACTAGCTGTCCTCTAATCAGACTGGGATTAAGACAGTAAACAACTAACCTAATCCCCAAAATGACATCCACAAGATGACTAGTCTGATTAGTAACTAAAACTACTACTCTGAATCACAGGAACGCTGCTCTGACAACGTCTCTGATCTGCACTACCATAGTGGTGACTACATCAACTATCTGAGCCCTCCATACTGGATCCCCTCTGTCTCCCAACATCCTCCTAATATCACCGAGTGCCCGTAGCTCGATACTAACTATGCCCAAAGATAACCCATCTGGTATCACACCTCCTCCTCCTCTCGCCCTGTCTAACCTCTGCACAAGTGTATCTATAGTCCGACGGGACTCCTCCAGCTGTCCCTGTAGGACAAAGTACTCTGACAAGAGAATAGCTGGCAACTGACCAGCTGGAAATATAGGTGCCTCCTGAGGTGGCATAGCAACTGGGGGAGGTACATCTACAAGTGGGGGTGCATCCACTGGTGGTGGTGGTGGAGGTGCAAATGGTGGGGATGGAGGAACTGGCTCCGTGTCCGCATCCTCAGAAGGGTCATCCTCCAACTCATCCTCTGACAAGATAAAGTGTCCTGGTGGAGTAAATGGCTCTGCTGGATCCTCAAAAGGGTTAGGGCTAGGTAGAGGAGATGGAACTGGTGATGGCACTGGGACAGGTGGAACAGGAGTAGGAGTCATATGAATGTCCCTCCACTCAATCGGCTCCTCAGGTATAACAGATAACCTAGGCCTCTTACGCAAGGGCATCTCCTCCTCAGGAATATCCGACCGCACCCGAGAAGGACCTGCCCCATCAGGTCCTACATAGGGTCTACCAATGTATGGCACTATGGCTACAGCATCCCTCTGCCTGCGCTCCTCTGCCTCCTCAAGTCTCACTCTGCTCTCGTATCTCTCCATGGCCTCCGCGCGAACTCTCCTCCTGAGGTCAGTGATAGCATACTCTGGAACCTCTACACCTACCAACAACAAGTCTCTAATCTCCTGCTCGGGTAGTCCTAGCCACTGGGGGTCCTGACCCGGCTCACCCATCTCCGCTTCCTATAATAAAACATAAAATTCTATTAGTAACGGTCTATAAAATTATATTCAATGCTTAAATTAAATACTACATGCGATATACCACCCCTGAACTTGATGGAAGTTCACAATTTATATTATAACTGATACATTTATTATTATCACTCTTGTTCCTGAGCATTATGACTCTTAGCTCTGATACCAAACTGTGACAGCCCTAAATCTGGGGTCATAAATCTGGGCCATCACGGACCAATTTCCATTCAATATCAATATCCCTTGGGTCTTTTTTTTTCTTTAAAAATATCATTTAATACTTAAACAGTTGACCCCACACTAATACACACACCAGTCATATGCTCAGAGAACAACATTTACCATATCAAAAGTTTAGAGTTGAAAGTTAAAAGAGTTATTACAAACCAGGATCATACTTAAGTACATTGTTGAATAACACTTCGACATGAAGCGTTTCAACAACCAAAAGTTTATTACATGTCTTCATACTTAATTATACATAAGCCCTCAGAACCCATCTGCCTCATCACTACCTCCGGAATCGATGCTAACGAGCTCTCAGAAGGTCGCCTTCCCCCTACCCTCTTGCGGGGCGTTCTGCGCAGTATCGGCATACCTAGCTGTATATAGATAAGTAGCAAGAGTGAGCTATAATAGCTCAGCAAGATAATATTGTAAACTAGAATTTAAAATGTAACCAAGTATACGTATATATACATATGTAAGCGGTAACCAATTATAAACTTTAAGGAAGAATAAAACTCTTATTTAATAATACATCATCCACTTACTATTATAAGAAAGAAATCGAGTTAAATGGCGTTTTGGTCACTCAACTGACCCTAAACTTTCAATTGGGTCACTCAACTGAAAAAGCTTTCAATCAGGTCACTAAACACATAAAAACTTTCAATCGAATCACTAAACACATTAAAACTTTCAATCGAATCACTAAACACATTAAAACTTTCAATCGAATCACTAAACACATTAAAATTTTCATCAAATTATATGTTTTTAAATATCGTTCTTAAGATCGAACGCATATTTGGAGGTGATTTCGATGTCGGAATTTGGAGTTCTAGTAGTCGAATCGAAGCTCTCAACATCATCTTTCATAATCTGCAATCAGTTTTTATGGATGGTAAAATTTCGAATTTATATGAATTTTCTTTCAATTCTGCAAAATTAGGGTTCTTCAGTTGAAAGTTTTAATGTGTTTAGTGACCTGATTGAAAGCTTTTTCAGTTGAGTGACCCAATTGAAAGTTTGTAGTCAGTTGAGTGACCAAAACACCATTTAACCCGAAAGAAATCTAGGATAATATAGTATCAGTTTCTCTTCTTAAATAATATAACAATCAATATACCCTTTCAGTGTAATATTTCAAGATAATATGAATACTTGAATAAATCTCTCACTATCATCTTCTCATTTCCTTCTTATGCAACAATTTTATAAATTAATATAAAATCAGTTTCTCTTCATCTATAACAATAATTCCATCGTTTCATATCATTTTCCCTTTTCAGTATACCAATCTAACTTTATCATTGATTCTTTATTCAAATATTTTAGGGGTTTTCACTGTTGCCGAATACGTAAGGCACGATGATCAGTCGTCCTCCGTACCCGTCCCTTTTTACTACGGGTAGAAGGAGGAAGGTACTCCACTACATCCCCCTGGAGGAAGGTACACCACTACATCCTCCTTCGGCAACTCTTGGGCCGAATTAAAATATTGATTGCTGGACTGTGCAGCACACAGCCTCCTACGCTTTTTGTTGCTATCCTCCTTTTTGTCAAATCGTTATTCCATTTACAAAATATCATTCCACATTTCCATTTTCTCGCTTTCATTTCCATATATCATTCACTCATCTCATTTCCATTCTCGCACATTATTTCTATAAAATAAATATGTAACATAATACTTTGATTATGATTCAAACATCTCCTTTATATTCAAGAATTCAAATATGCTTTTATATTCATAAAATATTCCGTCTACTTTAAGAGTAGTAAATAATAATCAAATAATATTTATTAAACCACTAACACTAAAAAGAATATTTTTAATATAGTATTATAAACCATATAACCCTAGATAACAACTGATACCATTCTCTTTCATATCTCTTTTACCATAGAGCATATTCGCTTCATTCGTAATCATCTCTATACTCATATTTCATAAATCATATCCATCTCTCTTTAATTTCCCAAAATCAAGGAAATATATTCTTTGCAACATAACAACAATAGCATCACATATAATATCCCATGATATCATTTTTTATTCCAAGGATAAATAATTTTCAAAGTAGGGATAGAAGAATCTTGCCTCGGTTCCGGTATCCTGACAGTATGGTTTGGGGCTCTTCCGGAGTTTCTATAACACAGAAGGATCGTCGTTAGAATACCACATCTCTTACTCACTACATTCTTATATAACAAGACCCTTTACACTTCAATATATGTTTAACGTATCATTATTACCCCAAAGGTTCAAGAACTTAACCATTTATAAACTCGATCTAGGATTTAGCATTTTCCACTATTCCCCTTAATAACCACACTCGACTGTAAAAATTCTCAGAAAATATAGATTTCGAATTTTAATGCAAGGTCAACTGTCAAGGGTCCTCTGACCACCCTACTACACTATCCCAAAATTTCGTGACTTATAAAAATGTCTAAGTATGGTAACCGTAGCCTCCAAGTTGATACAATTACGTTTTCTCGGTTATCGAACGTCTTTCAATAAAACTGACTTTTCTCCTAAACCGTTCATCAGATTTTAACGCACCTTATATCAAAACGATCTATGAACCAAGCTCTATCATCTCATGGTCAATTGGTAACTTAGACAGTAGGGTACCGTCCGGTACAGGGGTCCAAAACAGGGCAATTTACATCCTAACGAAAATCGGGCATTATAACCGCTGTACTTTCATACTTTCCATATTTTACCCACTCCAAAACCATCATTCCACACTCAATCCAAATCCTACACCATGTGGACTACATTCCAGCCATGGTTCCAAGTTCACAACACAAAACTCATATCAACCCAAACCATTTAGAACACATATTCATCATAAACATTACATTAACATCACTTACTACTAACCAATTAAATTTCTACCATAAATACAAAGAAGCAAGCATAGTTATACCTCCTTGAAGCTTTTAATATCCTTAATAATCCTTGGGCACACCTTGAACAACCTTAGTATGGCTTGTATTAACTAAATAAATCATTAAAACAAAGTTAAAACTTATAAAACACTATTCATTCACTATTCATCATCATCTTTAAGAATTTTGTTACCTATGAAGATGATATTGGTTGGCTTTGAAACTTTGTGAGTACTCCTTCCTAACCTCCAAGAAACTCCATGATTTTTCTCTTGAATTGATCTTGAAGCTAGCTAGGGTTTTGGATTTTCTTTTCTTTTTTTTTTGTAAAGAGCCGAATGGATGAATATGGATGGGGGAGAGATAGTTTTGTGTTTTTCTTTGATCTTATCTCTTAATTACTTACTAATCTAGATTGTATTGGAAGCTTGGTAGATATTTGTGATTAAAACCATGTGAAAATACTAATTTGCCCTTAAACTAGTTAGTGGAAAATGATGTAATCATTGATGATCTCATAATTCCTTTTTGGTTTTCTTAAGTATAATGTTACTAATTCTTTTGAATGATAATGTGGGATGTATCCTTGTTATTTTACTAATCTTGGTTGCTTAATTTCCATATTCGTCTAATTGTGGTTCGTTTCGAATGTACCTCATTATCTCAGTGGTTTTTGAAATTATTTACGAATCCAATTTCCCTTGGCATTCTCTTAACTTAATAATCCTTTGGTTTAACCTAAATTCGCTAATCCCTCAATATATAATTCTTATAATATTTCCATGCTCCTTAATGTCCAATAGAAGCTTATTTGAAATCAAAATCTTAAAAATCCATGTTCAGGAATTTCTGGAATCTATCGTCATTTCGAGTCACTTATTTCCATTGTACAACACTAATATGGTTTCTGTTTATTCATTTTATGTTTCCATTATAGAGTACCTATATACCATTTCTCTAAATCCTCGAAATTTACTATTCATGTGACCACTGTAGCATTACTGAAGTTAGGGTTATTACATTAGTTGATGTGTCTATGCACATATTTAGTATCTATCAGACACTGGAACTATGGAACTGATATTGGAGTAAGATGAAGTTTAGTGCAAGTCTTAGAAAAAATTTGTACACAAGCACCTTGATATGATGGCGTTTACTTGTCAATTCATGTGCAATACATACATATATATATCTGTCTTGCCTTGCTAATAAAAGTTAGGGCTGTGCAATGCATGGATTAGTGCAGATTGAGTACAGAAGCTGTATGTACAGACAATATGTGAGCAGTAGTGCAAAATAAGAGTAAATAGTAGGTTCCGTAGGCACTTTTTAGCACCAAGTTTGTGAGAATTCTACTAGCTTTTGTTTGTTAGCTACTGTAATCTAGTGCATACTGTAAGTAGAATTTTATCATGAGTACTAACTACTGAATGTTGTCTTGAGACTTGAGCTATACATATCGAGGCCTTTTTTCTTTCCAACAGTTCTTGTGAAGTTCAGAACTAGAATAGTTTGTCCAATCGCATAGCTACCATCTCTATTTCGACAGTAAACTCATTTAATGCATTCAAGAGCTGAACCTTAAGATCCCATGAACTAATCTGAGCCTAATGTCTATCTAAACCTGCTATACGTAGTTGGTTTGATCTGTCGCGAGCTCAAGCTGATGGAACAAGCTTTCCTAGTTTATTGAACTTGCTAATACAACAAATCTGATTCTGCAAATGGTGGAAAAGGAATATGCAATGCTCTGAGATTTCAGGCTTGTCAATTTTTGCAACAAACTGAATAATGTTTACAAATATAACCGCATAGACATCCCAAACTGTTAGGCAGCAGCCTTGCTATTCTTGCCAAACTCCACCAACCTCATCTACCACCACCAACCATTCTATCACCGACTACACCTACCACATATATCACCTATAAATACCCCTCTCCTCCTTCATTATCAAATACACCATAATTATCTCTTCTCTCTCTATAGCTGCTAGATAGTCCGTCTAGTAGGAGAGCCGGTTTAGCCCACTTTCAGGAAGTGTCGGGATAGAAGGTCCTCGTGCCTAAACTATTCCTTAGGGTACTTGGGTTTAACTGCAGCCATCGGAGGTGGTCCCGCTGCAGGGGTCTTTCTATCAGGTTGTGTGGCACTGTCTGGGTTGGGAGAGGGAGAGAATGAAAGGTTATCGGGAAACAGTGATAAGGGGAGGTTTTGAGATAAACACTTCAGTGAGTTGGGGATATACATAATAGGTATTGTAGGGCTGAATTTTTGTATGAAATTCAAGGGGCCGGATACCCAGATATTGTAATCTCTTTTATCTAGTGTGAAGTTGTTGCTCTTGTGGATGTGTGAAGTTGTTGCTCTTGTGGATGTAGGCTGGGTCGAACCACGTTAAATCTCTTGTCTCTTTTACTGTATTGTTGGTTTGTTGCTTCATTACTATCACGTATATTTGTGGGATCTAAGCGCACATATTTACCATATCGCTTCCGCATTCGCCGGGAATCGGGCAGATTCGTAACAGTTGGCATCAGAGCTAGTTGTGTCTAAATTTTTGGTGCCGAAGGAAAGTCGTTAAGAAAAGTGGTTGTCTAATTTGGCGCCGTTTTGACGGAAGTGCTCCCATTGTTTCCTACACTTACCTGGTCAATTGATTTAGTTGTTTGGATTTGGTTTGTGTGTGCAAACGGAGATCATGGCAAGTATTAAAGGATTCACGGTGACTCCATATGATGGTAAAGGAAGTTTTACTCTTTGGCAGAGAAGGGTAAAGGATATCCTAACCCAACAGAAGCTAGCAAGGGCTTTGAAGGGGAAGGAGGGAAAACCAACAAAGATGAGCGATGAAGATTGGGAGGATGCTGAGTCACAATGCATGAGTACCATCAGGCTATGCATTGCTGATGACATTATCAATAATGTTGTTGACGAAAGCAAGCCGAAGGAATTATGGTCAAAGTTGGAGACATTGTATCTCGGGAAGAACTTGACTACAAAGTTAAATCTGAAGCTCGAGTTATACAAGCTGAGGATGGCAGCTCAAGGCAATGTTATTGAGCACATGAATGTGTTTAATGGTATTGTTGATCAACTTGAAAAGGTTGATGTAAAATTGGAGGAAGAAGATAAGGCCCTTATTCTTCTTACTTTGCTTCCAGAGTCATTCGATCATTTGGTCACAACCATTTTGTACGTAAAGGACACGTTAAAAATGGAGGAGGTTCAATCAGCACTTTTGTCAAATGTTGGAAGGAAGAACCAGGATGGTGACAAGGACGGAATGACAGTTTTGGCTTTGCGTAGTCAAAATAATAGAGGAAGGGGTGCTGTGAGAGGATCTACCAATAGCAGGGGTAAATCCAGATACAGTGAAAAGGGCATGCAGTGCTTTGGTTGCAAGGAGTGGGGTCATATTAGGTCGAATTGTCCGCTTAATAAGAAGGATCCAGATGCATCATTGGTTGTGGTTACTCTCGATTGTGAAGATGTTTGCACCGTCTTCAATCGAGGCACTAATTCTCCAGGAGAATGGATATTAGACTCAGGGTCATCTTACCATGTATGTTCCGAGAGGGGGCATTTTGACAAAGTCCAAGATACAAAGAATGAAATAGTTTCTTTGGCTGATGGATCTACTTGTGAGATCAAGGGGATCAAGGGGATTGGAATTGTGAAAATCAAAATGTTCGATGGAATAGTTCGCAGCTTGAACGGGGTAAGATATGTGCCTAAGCTGAGGAAGAATCTAATATTTATCGGTCAATTAGCTTCAGAAGGCTACAGATGCTCTGTAGTAGGGGGAGCTAAGAATATCAAAAGAGGCCGTGTGGTACAGATGAAGGGAGAGCTACGTGGGGGAATATATCGTCTGATTAGTACGTGGCCAGAACGTACTGGAACTTTGAAAATCTGGTTATCTCGTGCACGAGGGAAGAGTGACTTGAAGGATACTGTTGCGGTTGTATTGCCTTCTAGTCTAGACGATGGTGCAAAGACTGCTGGGATGGATGCTTGGTCGAAGGGTTTCCACAACATCAACGAGTAGTTGGTGTGTTGCAGCTGCATATGGGCATCGATCAACACAAATCAAGTGAGCAGTGAACCATGCAACAGATTGATTTGTTTGATATGCAGTTGGGGAGTAAATGAAAGATCGATGGTCACACTTGTGTGTGTGATGGTCACACTTGTGTGTGTGATGGACTACATACGGGATTGGCCGACGTGAATCAAGTGAGTATGTGTGTATACAACAGATTGCTTCACATGTATGTAGTTGGACAAATAGAGGTCAATGGTACACTTGTGCGTATAGCAAGTGGGCATTCGAGACTGAATGTGCAAACTAGGGTATAGTTTGGAGTCTTGGACTCGGGGGGAGTTTTGTCGTAAGGAATGATACGGATCGAGGAAAAGTTGGAGTTGTGCCAACAGGGCGCAGGTATGGAGTGCAAGTGAAGAGCTGTGAGTTTGGAAAGAGGGGGAGATTGTTAGGCAGCAGCCTTGCTATTCTAGCCAAACTCCACCAACCTCATCTACCACCACCAACCATTCTATCACCAACTACACCTACCACATATATCACCTATAAATACCCCTCTCCTCCTTCATTATCAATTACACCATAATTCTCTCTTCTCTCTCTATAGCTGCTAGATAGTCCGTCTAGTAGGAGAGCCGGTTTAGCCCGCTTTCAGGAAGTGTCGGGATAGAAGGTCCTCGTGCCTAAACTATTCCTTAGGGTACTTAGGTTTAACTGCAGCCATCGGAGGTGGTCCCGCTGCAGGGGTCTTTCTATCAGGTTGTGTGGCACTGTCCGGGTTGGGAGAGGGAGAGAATGAAAGGTTGTCGGGAAACAGTGATAGGGGGAGGTTTTGAGATAAACACTTCAGTGAGTTGGGGATATACATAATAGGTATTGTAGGGCTGAATTTTTGTATTAAATTCAAGGGGCCGGATACCCAGATATTGTAATCTCTTTTATCTAGTGTGAAGTTGTTGCTCTTGTGGATGTAGGCTGGGCCGAACCACGTTAAATCTCTTGTCTCTTTTACTGTATTGTTGGTTTGTTGCTTCATTACTATCACGTATATTTGTGGGATCTAAGCGCACATATTTACCATATCGCTTCCGCATTCGCCGGGAATCGAGCAGATTCGTAACACAAACAAGCAATAAATGATTAAAAATGAATACCCTTTTGTGATCTTGTCATTCCCTTTAGATCTGTCAGGTTGTCTTTCATCATGGGAATTTCTCTGCCCAGCATCAGGCACTCGATAACCACTACCTTCTGGCTTCGTAAGCTGTGGCATCCACCTCCGGGTCTCCAACTCTTCGTTCATGGCCCAATGGGTTAAAGAAGGCACCTGGTGAATGAGTATCCGGGTTCTCATACTCTTGTCAAGAGCACAGAAACATAAAATTTCAATTTCAAGAACAGAACTTTTCCTTGAGGCGGGAATTAAGACTGAAAATGCAAAAACAGCTGCTGCAACGGGAACTCTTCTCCCACACTTCGATGGAGCTACGTCAGACTAACATGAACAAAACAGTCTTAATACATCTCTGACATCTGACTGATCCGTCTCTGACATCTGACTGATCCGTTGAGTTTTCATAGTGGTGTCCTTCTGAATGCTCACTCTGCATAGGAAAAGAAGTCAAAGGAAAGTTCGATTAATATTACTTTGAGGCCCTTGACCCTTGGTATTCTGGGTGTATCCTCCCTTTCGACTTCCATCACTATATTCGGATGGGAACTTATGCCCAACTGTTTCCATGTTCAACTGCTCTTGATGTATTTTAGCAAACAAATTTAAGAGGAGCAACAACACCACTCAAGTAAGTAGCAACACAGCATGGAGTTTCTGAGCCAACTGTGTGCAGCAGCCACCTTCAATCCAAGAAGAAGACCTTAACATTATGTCAACATGTATGAGAGGTTGGGATAAAGTTCAGGGTTACAAGCCTGAAAACCTGTCAAGATGAGGAGCTACATTAGAGAATTATAACAATTTTTCAAGATCTGAAGCATATAGTTTAACCACAGCAGCATCCAGTTTCCAGCAGAAAATACAAACCACCTTTGTATCGGAATGAGAGTCTCAGCATCACAAATCTACTAATATGCTAACCAGAAACTTACACCGAGATCCTCCATTATGTATCTTCTTCCACAAACAGAAGAAACATAAAGGAACATTAATCATACTGCAAGAGAGACTTGTGCAAGCATAAGGCAAAGGCATAAACAAATAATCAGTTCACAGTCTGATATGTGAAACAATAAGCTGATCTAACTATCCACAATCCACATATATGAATATATATAAAGTAAAGAAAACAAAGAAGAACCTATAGGATCTTTACATCTCAATATCTCAATCCTACCTCAGAAGCTTGAATACATGCGTGCACATGATTAGAGAAGTAAGAGAGTGATGCTTGAGAAATTATTAATCATACAACAGTCAGGATGGCGCAGCAACAGTAGCCTGACCCCTGATAGTTGTGAGCCGCCAACAGTGACAGACTCTATTCGCTAGAAAAATCAGTAACATTAGGCACTTCTCAGAGCGGAATCTAACTCTTACCAAAAGAATAGATGAGTTGTGCATCAGCCAATCACTGAATAAACTTCTAAAAATATATATATATATTACAGATATGGAAGCTTAAGGGTTGTGTATCCGTGATGTTTACTGATAATTGAATCATTTAGTCAAGTGTCTAAATGAGGGCCATTGAAGCTAATATTCACCTAAAATTGGCTGAATTTATTAAAATAAGATACATGATGAAGATGATTAGCTGCCATAACATTTACTCACTACATAGTGGTCATTCTTTTACCCAAATCACTAGAATGAAATCTATTATCTATTATATATATAATACCACAACATGTCACATTTTATTCCTTGCAAAATTACTATTTTAGGCCTGCATTTTAATCCATTTAGTTTTTTCCCAAAAAGTTGTTGTTGTGGAGAATCGAACCTAAGTCTTTCCATTCATATGCACATCACCTTACCACCAAGCTAACCAATCACTTGTGTTGTAAATCATAAATATGCTATGTAACTCGCGTGATGATTGAAGAATATTTGGTATTTTAATTTCTAAGATATTTTATAATGGCACATTTTATTCCTTGCAAAGTTACTATTTTAGCCCTGCATTTTAATCCATTTAGTTTTTTTTTCCAAAAAGTTGTTGTTGTGGAGAATCGAACCTAAGTCTTTCCATTCATATGCAGATCACATTACCACTAGGCTAACCAATCACTTTTGTTGTAAATCATAAATATGCTATGTAAGTCGCGTGATGATTGAAGAATATTTGGTATTTTAATTTCTAAAATATTTTATATGTTATAGTTTAGTATAAATTAGTGATACATGATATGTAGTGAACTTACATACTCCGTATATACCGTAACATGTCACATTTTATTCCTGGCAAAGTTATATCATTTAATAAACTTATATTCAATATGATTATTTAATATCTACTTTAATATTACGTAATTAATTACAACAAACTAATAATATTCATTAACTTTTAATAATTTATATTGGTGCATATATTTAGATTAAAATTCTTGGGTAAATTATTATATAATTACGCCAATATATGAATAATAATTGTATAGAAATACTTATAAAACTCGAGGAACTAAACGATTGTGTTCACGATTAGGAATTAAGCTTGGGAATAACAAGAATAATAAACATATATATTTTAGTAATAATAGTATTTAATGTATTAGTCTAATTTGTAATAAAATATACTATTTAAAAGTTCATAGCGAATAATCAGATTTAAATTCTCAGTTCTGAATAAAATGAATTTAAATTCACAACTGAAAATATTGAATTAGATGACTATTTTAATAGATATTTTAAATCTTAGACAATTCATGTTGAAAATGAAGCTCTCGAGAAGAGAGTTGCTAAGCTATATTTAGGCAACACCGCTACGAATTGAAAGGTGTTCACAGCTACAAATTCGAACTACTAAAATCCAAAATATCACAATATTCCATATTTTATTTAATATCATTTCACATTTATGCCTTCCAATTTTCTATGATTTAACTCTAAAATCCCCCTAAAGTCAAATGCTATGAAAACGTTAGTTAATCTTCACATTGTCCAGAATCGAAACTGTGACATCCAGTTCTAAGTATAAAGAATTTAAATTTATAGCTAAAATCATTGAACTATATGAGTAATTGAATGGATATTAGAATATTTTGGACACAACCTGTTAGAAAGCGAGAGTACTTGAAAAAAGAGTAAGTTAATCTATATTTAGGTAACATTACAACAAATTGAAGAATATTCATAATCACAAATAAAAAAAATCAAAATTTAACAATAAAACTAGAATATCCCCGTGCCTTGCACGGGTAACGAAGCTAGTTATACACTAATGCTGAAACTTAAGTAATTAATAATCGAACTACAGTATCATTAATACAATCCCTACTTCTAGTACAAGATTGTTAGGTGTTGCCTTACGGGTTTACCAGGATATGCAATACTAAGAAATAATTCTCCTCGAAATTTCATCTTCTAATTAGTGAGAGGTGTAAAATTCATCACGAGTTATAATTTCAAGAAAGAACATATGAAATGGGAGAAGGATTAATCACTATTCATTTCATACAAATGGCTGCATAAATTGTAACCTCATAACCACCAAAAACATTCACACAGAAAAATTAAAACTTGCCACTGCTTCTTCTGTGTACAACACACTTATCCTATAATTAAGAGTTTGAAGTTATTCAAATCTGAGCAGGGTTTAACAACAAAGAAACTTTCAGATTTTAAATACATTAGCAAAATGTGTACTACAAAATGCAGAGCGGAAGGGAAAAAAAGATATTAATCTTGTGTAACCAAAGTAATGTAGAGGGCTCGAAACTATAAGTGTCGATATAGGGTACGTGCAGTAAACTTGTGCCAAATCCACAAGAAATTAAATAATTAATTAACTCACCAGATTACTATTTTCAATCCAAAAATCCCCGCCAAAAATGGAGAGGGACAATATTTGTCCATGTAATTAACTCCAAGCATGTAAACTCAACAAATCAGATCGTAAAGAACTCCAAGCATGTAAATTCAACATATCAGATTATTTCTTGAAGTTCAAATAACAAGCCAATAGTAAACTCGTTTAATCCAAGAATATTAAACTTGCGAGGAAGAATACTACTTCACTCCGTAAGTTCGAATAACAAGCCAATAGTAAACTCGTTTAATCCAAGAATATTAAACTTGCGAGGAAGAATACTACTTCACTTCGTAATCATATCCGGGGAATTTTTCAAAACTCCTTATTTCTCCAAGCACGCATACATATTTATAAACAAGTATATAACTAAACAACCTTCAGGCATCCTTAATCCCCTTTACAAAATTCAAACTTGAGCCCCCCCCCCCCACTTCCCCAACTTTCAATTCAATCAGATACACCTAGGAACTCTTTTGACGATCAGGATTTCCACCTACTTAATTAAGACTTCTTTCATTTGATATCAAGCTTATGTTTTATATAAGTGCATGAACTCTAACCTTTTGAGAACATTCTTTTACCTTAATGACCTCCACTAAGACACAGAACACACTACACTATTGTGCTACTTGGCCAATATTACTACTATATCTCATATACTACTATAGTTATCTTGACACCATAATGCGGTAGAAGATGATAAAAAATAGATCCTGAACTAGGTCCTTCATGGCTATCAGGCATGAGGACACCAATAAATGTCACATTAAGCTTTTATTTTTCTGACCAGTAAAACCTTAAGTGTTCTTACTTCTTGGTCCTTTTCTCATTCCATGCTTTCCCAACAATCATTCGTGTCTATAAGCCTATTTCTTCGATTATGATCAACCTTTTGTGCAAGGTGCATCAAATATTACCCCGCGTCACCATGAATTAGCTCACAAATTGAGCACACCAAATAGAGTAATGATGCAATCTGGTTTGCGTGCTTTGACACCCTTGCCCTGCATAATGCTGTTCACATGTAAACTCATGAATTTCCTCCAGTTTCCAAAGTTACCAAATTTTTGCAAAAGTAGTACTCCCTACCACCATTATCATTATATAACTTCTATGTGTATATCTCCGAAATACATGTATTTCACCCTTCAATCCCTTATTGACATAGACATGTATCAATGAAGACTACCAAACAGAATTCCTTTCAGTCAAACATATTATATTACATTTGGAAAACAACACCTTTACAATTCTTAAACTCCAACAATCCTTGCAAAAGCTTCTATGTATTATACATATATACCGTTTGACTACTAAACTATCTAATTCAGCTTAAACATGATCTTAAACCGATCAATATAACCAAGACATCTAGAGTTGAACCACTCACCTTGTAAATCATGCGAGTCTTTTATCTTTACGGTTTGCAATGACTTCATACAACCAATATTTGATCTTTGTTATTTTAAAGTATCCTCCTGATCTCCAATGCATGCATACCTCTCCCCCCCACCCCGCCCCCTCCCCCCTCCCCCTCCCCCTCCCCCCTCTTTATATTCCTTTTCTTTTCCAGAACTTGATAGAAGTGTAGAGAAGTCTGTGGAGTTTCTACTCTTTCCTGTATTATTCTCAAACAAGAATATCAAATCTACTTTTATATATTTACTAAATGTTGATGCATTGCTCTGTGGCGTACATATAAACATAATTTTATTACTAATAAAACAATCCTAATAATATTTTAGATCTCCACTATAAATAATTTACACTGAAATATTAGTGAAAAATAACAATCAAAGAGCTTGCATAATTTTCTTGTTTTTTTTAAAAAAATTAAACCCATAGATTTATGGGTTATTACACAACACAACCACACAAATGCAGATAAATTTTTTAGAATGACCTGAAATGATCAAGTACAATGAATTACAATAAATTTTTAAATATATAGATTGTCAGATTAAGTGACAAATCTATAGATTTATGGCTTACAGATTTATAAATGAAAATTTATCAGCAAAGAGTTGCATCAAATGGGTACATGCTAGAGTGCTGAATGAAGTCTTATACCGGCATATATTTAGAGCTTTGTCAGGGTGCAAAGAGGTGGTCACGCCATTGGGCGCATAGATTTCATTGTTGGTTTGTCTGGGCATGTGTTCAAACTTCAAAGCCATCATTTTCCTCGCTCCCAGAACAACCCAAGCTTTGGTCTGAGCATCTAAGATTAAATTTGTAAGAAATCTACAAATTATATTGTGAATAGAGTACATGCATACATAACTATGATCTAATTACAAATGTAGCAAACGACAACATTCTAATTACTACTAAATATTTGTTTTTATTCCTTAACCATACAGAATGAGCCTATAGTTTAGTTTTTGTGTTCAGAATTAAAGGCATAACACTGACTATAGTTCAAATACCTTAAATAACTGGAATAGTAAAAATCAGAGCTTGTAAATCAATACAACTGCCAAGTAGTTCAGGCATGCCAACGATTTGTAAGACTCATCTATATCAGCGTCACTAAATTTAAGTTTGAGTAGGACTCTTTATCATGCAAAAGTAAGCGGCCTAAGTTGATACAGATTGAGTCGCTTGACAATCTGCATGTCCACTTGTCATAGACACAGATTGAAAAATTTGTTCTGTTGTGCCTTGCAATAACTTAACAAAACCAAAAAAAACACCAACACTTAAAGTAGTGAGCATACTGATGCGGAGCACAACATCAAGATCTTCATATGTGTTTATTGTTCAATTGAGCTGAGGACAATTATTTTCGAATAAGTGGAGAATGATGTGTTAGAAACCATTTCACCCAAAACCTTAAGGTTTTGGGAAGGTTTTGGGTGAAATGGTTTCTAACATGGTATCAGATCTCTGGTATTTGTGGAGGTCTCAAGTTCGAACCCCACCACCCCCAATATTCTCAATTTAATTTGGCATTAAGGTATTGCTCCAAATATGGGCTCCTAGTGACCACTCTTACCCCATAGTGGGCTTGCGAGTGAGGGGGAATGTTAAATATATATGACTATATGAGTATAAGATCCTTGAAAGGACCTTGCCTAACACCTTAAGGTTTTGGGTGAAATGGTTGGTTTTGGGTGAAATGGTTTCTAAAATGATGCAGGAGCATTATGGTTGATGTACTTGTTCTCATGGAGACAAGCGTGGCTTTCAAATTATGGACATTCAATGCTAATTAATTTGGTGATTATTTATTTAGAGAAAACTGGCCCTGAGGATGACCTCAGGGAAGTCTCCTGAGGACATGTGATTTTGAATGTAAATAATAATGGCAAATCTGTAAATATCCCCACACCCCCCTGTATTTACATAAATAACCCTCTATTTTGTATTTTATAATGTCTTAACCTCATGGTGTTACCTGAGGATGACCTCAGGGCCCGTAAACCCATTTATTTATTAAGTAGATTTTTTGGCTTGCAAATTTTTACCTTTCACATGAAAAGGGTTTTTCTTGTTTTAAGCACCTAAGATTTAATTTTCTTGTAATACTAGCTAACTAGCTGAATTTAAATTTGATTGGGATGTGGGCTTAGGTTATTTGCCTAGCCTATCTATACCCATATTTTGTATTTTTTGAGATAAGAATTGGATAATAATAAATCGTGAGTTTATACTTGCAAAACCTTTGAAAGTTGGTGGTTGGTGGTTAATTTCCTTATACTTTCTTATCCAGATTTTGTTTAGTTTGTGAGTGATTAAATTCTTTAAGCAATTTAAACAAATCGATCCTTTAGTTTTGTTTCTTTGTAACTAAATTCTTTATAAAAGAAAGTTAAAGTTATTTTTTCCGCTGTAAATCTGATCTACACAGAAAATATATACTCCCTCCGTCCCACCCAATTCTTAACACTTTTTTTGTTACTTTCTGGCACGCATTTTAAGGTGAATTTTAAGGATAGTTCCATAACTTATTTTTGAAATTTTCTTTTTTTGTATAAAAATAGGATTGTTCTATTTTTATACAAAAAAAGAAAATTTCAAAAATAAGTTATGCAACTATCATTAAAATTTACCTTAAAATGCGTGCCGGACACCCTATTTTGAAATGTTAAGAAATGGCCGGGACTGAGGGAGTATCACCTACAAAGAAAAAGGAAAAGAACATGGATCTTTTAAGTCAAGTCCACAATCATTACTTGCTATTTTGATATAGCTTGAATTGACACGTACAACAAATACCGGGGAAAGAAGCATTACCTTGACCATAAGTGAATTTACTCTACACAACTGTAGCAAATCAAAGAAGGTCATACATTGTTAACCAAACAAAATACTTATACCTTGGTAGATTGTAGCCCAGTTATCTATGAATATGATGACATGCCTTATTACCAAGAGAAAAATGGGTAGATACTACAGCACAATGGGCCTGTTTGACAACACTTTAAAATAAGTCTCATGAATTTTTGGGTACAAATTTCATATTTTAATAAATTTTTTTATAAAAATATTTAATATATGTTTAAGATTCTATAAGTTGCAGAAAAAGTTAATTTTTTTAAAAAAAAAAGTTAGGAATCTCTTGGCCTATTTCACTAGACTTATTTTAAGTCCTTATGGACTTATTTTCGGGTAAAAATTTCTTATTTTGATAAATTATAAGTTGCAAAAAAAAAAATTAACTTTTTTAGAAAAAAGTTAGGAATCTCTAATTTTGTCTTAAAATAAGTTGACTTATTCTGAAAATAATTTCTACCAAACACCTCCTCTAGCTTTATCTTAAAATAAGTGAACTTATTTTGGAAAATAAATTCCCCAACACCCCAAATATATTGTGGCCTGAATTATTAGCTGAAAAGAGAGGGTCAGAGGGATCTTATACAACCCATGTACGTAAGCAAATATATGAAAATAGAGACCTGCATGAATAATTTCGAGGACGAAAAACCAAAGCAAAACCAATCAGTTTTTCGAAAATATTACTCTCTGTGTGTGTATACATCATACAACATATGTACATAGCCCTCCAGATGTGAATCGAAATTTACCAGAAAAAAAAAACCTAATTGAATGGAAATTTTCCAGCTCCACGGGTTAGCTCAGCTGGTAAGAGCAACTGGAAGCTATCAAGGCGGTTCAAGGTTCGACTCCCTCGGGAGACGCTTGGCACGCTTGCCCGAACTAGTTGAGTCCGGATTTACCCGGTTATGAGTAGGAGCAGTCCATAACCCGAGGTTTGAAATCCCGCAGTAATGTGGGGTAGTTCCTCGTAAAAAAAAAAAAAAAAAAAAAAATTCCCCATAAGTGTGAAATATCATAAATTCTTTCTTCTCTTGGCCTAGCTTTTGTAGCTGCATGACTATACATACGTACACAAATAAATAGAATCACGGTGAGTAAATGGGCTGGACATTTACAAATTAAACAGTTTAAATAGACACAGGGGCTGGGCTTAGTATATATATTAAAGGGCTACAATTTTTATTACCCGGGCTGGATTAATTTCTATACTATATGTTAAATGGACCAGCCCAATTTCACCTGGGCTACCACCAACCCCAGCCCAGCTGGTGGTCCGCCCCTGGAATCACCCCTTGATCGAATTTGGTTGGTGGAAAGCCTTAAAACTGATTGGGTCTGGGAGATAGAAAGTCAAAAGTCTAAAACTAATTGGACTTGAGAGATAGTAAGTCCAAAAATCGATCATTTTTACAAAAGAAGAGCCCAAAATAGAGGAAGGTTTTGAAATGAGAACAACTGAGAATAAAAGAGTAACCAGTTGCATGGATATTTGATTAGCACTTGTAAAAGTAGCTGTGACTATATGTAACCACATGACGGGTGTGCTGCTGAGCTGTACCCCTGTAATCAGTTATGTAGAAAATAATTTCATAACTAAACAAGTGCACCAGATTCATGCATTTACATAACAAAATATATAAATTTTGGCTATTCGCAAAAACTTAAATGCTGATGCATAATTGATATCCAGATCTTTTATTAGTTACATAATCCCCGCTAGATATATCAACCAGGTTAAATCAAAAGATAACTTACACAAAGATTGTTAATATATAGTAACCACATGGCTAACTTATTTATATACAGACATAACAGCATTGTAGCAAAGTCCAGGAATAAGGACAAGTCCCATCCAGGCCAATAAAATCATCAGAAATTTATCCTGAAGAGATGCCTTGCCAAATTCTCCCATCTTAAATTCGTTGACTATGGCCCCTATCAAATCCAACAGCTCTGAAAGTTGGTCCAGAAAGATATCCACAGTCACTTTTTTCACATCATTCCACGTCAAATTTGGTACAATCTCAAAAATACGAGACAAAATCATAGAGGCCAACAGAATTATTTCTTTCACAATATTCCACATGAAACCTAAAAACGAGACATCATCATTGTGTTTCCCAACTCTAAGCGCTCCTCATTTTCAGTGTATGGTATTTGTCTTCTAGAGACATCTTCATGCTCTTGCTTACCCGACTTCAATAAATTTCGGACCCGCCGTCTTGTCGTCATTCTAGTGATTGCCATTGGACTCTCTTCACACAAAAAACACATATATTATATGTCAATGCACATACATCAATTGCGATCAATTATATCTAATGTTGGAAATATGTTCTTAAAGACAAACTAAAGATCTTTGGCAAAAAAAAAAAAAAGACAAACTAAAGATAATCTTGTTCAGTACTATTGGCCTTACGGAGTTTAAACAATATACATTATTTATCTATACTATACTATAATAAGCAAAAGGGAGTATTTGTAGCTTTGATTATCCCTCATTCACAATCGTTAGATCTTCAATTCAAATACATAATGATCGCTAGATACAACAATACTAAAAGTTGTTAAATACAGAGGTTTAAGATTCGATTCCCACCAACAACATATTAATTTATATTTAATACTAAAAATTACTCCCTCCGTCACACTAATATTGGCCACAATTCCATATTTGCTTGTCCCAAAACTATTGTCCGCATTTCCTTAACAAAGCAAATTATGTGTCAAATTTTGTTAAGTTTTCATAAATATGTTAATAATTATGGTTAAATATGGTACTTCTAACTTGATCACTAAATACATGGATTTTGGATAGTGGCCAATATTAGCGGGACGAAGAGAGTATTATATATAAAAATTTAAGGTTCGAATTCTTCTAGTACCATATTAAAAGTAATATTTGTAATATAAGACAATACTGTAAACAAATTATAAAAAATTAAAAGTAACTAGAGCTTTGCATGGGCTACAAGCTGGCCTATTTTAAGTTATCTAATATTGTTTAATATAGTATGAATCTCTATGTTATTAACATAGACTTTTTGACATTCAATTAGAATTTTATTGAACTTACAAACTATTATTTATAATGTGATCCCACTAATATTTGAATATCTATTAATTATTCAAAAGTTCATAAAAATTACAATATTATTATATTATCATTAATTTTTTATTAGAATATTAAAATTTCAAATAATGTACATTATAATTTTAACAAGTTAATCAAAATTGTACATAATATAGTATTAGTTTTCATATTAACAACGTGAGCTTTCCAAATAACAAATTATTACTTGTAATGGATCTGATAGGGAATGGAAGTGAAGAACTTTTAAATATATTTATTCAGGAACTCGTTGTTCTTCAAGTTGCCCTGCATCGGCATCCCATTGGGATTACTAAAATTATATTACTTTTATTAATAAGTCATCGTTCTATATAAGTTTTCTTACTAGAATTACAATATATCATTTATATGTATAAATCATTGTTTGACAAGTTGTCCTGCATCGGAATCCCATAGAATTACAATACATTATATATATGGGTCCTGGTCCCTGACAATCATTTGTCAGGGACCGATTATTTAACAATCGGTTCCCCAGCCGTTGGATCGTTGATCCAACGGCTGAGATTAAAAAAAAAAAATTTTTACTGTCCGCTATAATTTTCCGCGGATAGGCAGATTGCCTGTCCGCGGAAAATTTCCGCGGACAGGCAATCTGCCTATCCGCGGAAAATTATAGCGGACAGTTAAAAAATTTTGTAATCCAGGGGGGCCGTTGGATCGTTGATCCAACGGTTTAGGAACCGATTGTTAAATAACCGGTCCCTGACAAATGATTGTCAGGGACCAAAACCCTATATATATTACTGAACTCGTGATCTTTGTATGTGGTCATTCAATTCCCAGGGTAATCATTTAGTCCTTTGGTCCAGAATGAGACAATTAATCTTTTGGCCAAATTAAAAATAATAAGAACATGGACTTTGAGAATTATAACGTACATTTAGTTTAAAATAATAAATTACGTAGTCAGAGTATGTAGGCATGTGCTTCACACGAGATCTAAAATAGTTGTACACAATAGATCCAATAATTGGCTTAAGTCAAATATAAATTTAAATATACATTCTGGGTATATAATGAAGCTTGAGATAATATTATGTAGTCAATGAAAACATTCAAGTGCTACAACTACAAAGACTGAAGCTTAAAAATGACACCTTAGTTGTGTAGCACATTTAACTATATTTTGCAATTAGAGTTAAGCTTTATTTATACCACACTGGAATAAAGTCTTTAGCTATATGGATCGTCAACTGTAATTTGTAGGTTTATTTCCAGAAAAACTCAGAGGGATTGTATCAAACAAGGCGATAATGTGTTCCAATATCGTCTATCATATTTTGTACGCTGTGTAAAATACAAAGAAAACGCACCTACATCAATTATGATTAAGCCTTTTCCACCTCTTGACCCGTTATTATTATTATTTACGCAACCAGATATCTGAACCCTGGAAGTACTTATCACTTGCAATATCTTCCTAATTCTTCCGACAGATGTTCCTCATTCTTCATCCAAATTTATGAGAATTTAATTGCTTAATTTTGTTAGATTTCCTTATCATGGTCATTTTAAGTGTGAGGTTTTATAACGATACAGATACAGTGTCACTAGTTAAGGTTAGTGGTGCTGCTAATAACCGAGCCAGTATTATTATGTTGCTACGTAGAAGTGGAGAAATTGGGTTTGTATATGCATGAAACATGAGCTCAATGTGATATTTTGTGCACAAAATATGTGTTCTCATCTATTTTCTTCTAAATTTCGTTTTCAATTTCAATATTTCTTACTAAATCTAGGTTTAAGAGCGCACTGCCCTGAACTCCTCAGCCATAAAAAATCCCTTAAAATGGGCGAAAAGACTACTACTATCTAAAAGAAAGAGGAATCTGTCAATACCATAAAGTTGAACTCAGTGGAAGGATAAAAAACATCAACGACAAAAAGGATAACACAGTTGAGTAAAATTGGGTTAAAAAGAAGAGTCTAGCAGAACTGATGAAGAAGGATGGGACACAAAGGGTAAAGGACTGGATGTTCTGAAGGAAGCTTCAAATGTTCCCAGATCTTAAGTTCCAATACCTGAAATACCACAAACTTGCTACAGTTATTTAGCATTTCAGTTGATAAGGAACAAAATAGGGGTAAATCTAAAGTCTGGGTAAAATGGTATATCATTACTCTTACTTGTGACTTTAAGCATATGAACCAAATCGAACACCCACATCGGTGCTAATATCCATAGTTACCCTGTACTTACCTAACATTCCAACCCGGCTATCTCAATCCATTCTCACCCTTTACCACAGTCCATATTTATGTATTATATAGTTACTAAAACAACCTTAAACTACGGTTAAAATAATTACATATAGCATCATATACTTACCGAAACACATTTTTTGCCAATAGACAAAACCTACTTCAATCAGAAGATTAATTCAAATAAAGAAGATTAGTTCTATTTTAATTTTAATGTCATGAAAAATGTCCTATAATTTAATGTAAAACAGCTAGTAATATTCTAAATTTCAGGTATTATTACTTCAAATAGAATTACTTCCAATACTTTTCCAATAAAGGCATGATTGTAGAATCAAGAAGCTATTTGTGATATTGGATGATGAAACACCTAATGAAGAACAAGATACGAAGAACGTCCATAAGATGAAAGCCAACCTGAATCAATTTCGGTCATGCCTTCCCCATCTTCAACCTATTATTTTTTTTTTTTAACCGGGAACTACCCCACACACTTGTATGTGGGATTTCAAACCCGGGGAGATATATCGCTGAGCCCTACCACCCAGTACTCCCACGTAAATCCGAAGCTTTCGCTCCGAGGTAGGTTCGAACCCCTGACCTTGGCTGAACCAGGGAAAGGGGGTGTCCACTCAGCCAAAGCTTTGTAGACCATCTTCAACCTATTATTGTTATTACTTACACGGGAATATGATGATATCAAAACCTTTTAAAAAATTTAACACTTGTAATATCTTCCTAATTTTTCTCATTGACATTCCACATCGGAGGAACAATTTAATCTAACATTAATCAAAGTCATACGGATATCAATCAATTTTAAAACTAATAAGAGAGCATGAGACTATAAACAAGGATTTTCTTATTACAAAGAAGAATCATAGGCATATCCGATGAACAAACTAAATTGCAACATAATAATTAGTTTTTCAGATTCAATCAGCCAAGAAAACAATACCAGAAAAAACATACACATCAATTAACAAGTCAATAATATATAATCAGTACCATCGCCTTAAATTTCTGTATTACGCGGATAAATTTGATCGAACAGAATATATAATAAACAAAATTTAAACAGAATGGTTACCTTAACAAAGCTGAATTCGATTTGTGCTGAGGGTGGATTGGAGCAGTTCGTTGTTGTGAATAAAGCGGTGGTTTTCGAAGATCTCCGACCCCTGTATCTATGTAAATTATAAATCCCGAATACTTTTTGCCACAATCTTCCTGTTATGTCCTTCTTCCCACCTTGTAAAATTAACTTTGAAAAGGATATAAGTGTAAAATCACTTTAACTCCACGTCAGTAATACACGTCAGAAATCAATTATACCTGATTGTCCGCTATATAGGCTAACCCTAAAACCTATCTTGCTTTTCAAATTTAATCCTGGACGATCATACATCTGCAGAAAAAAGACATACGAATTTGAAAATGAAATTGTTATCCTAAATTTTCAATGGACGATCAATCAAAGAAATTGAAATCTGCAACTGATGATACGAATCCAGACGATGAGTACAGAGTTTCGTCGAATCTTGATTTCAAAAGGAGGAAAACAAGTAGACGTAGCATTGTTGATTCATCAACAAAAGTTTCTATCCTCAGCGATCGAAATAAAGCAATGAGTTTCTTTTGTGAAAATACTACTGACGGTATGTTTAGATTACGATTTTTGCAAATGTATCGTTATTCTATGATTTTTGAATTACTTTGGTTAGTAATATATCAGGATTCTGTACAGAAACACCATTGTCTCCTTCTCGAAGTGATCGTATTCGGCTGCGTGAACATTGTACTCCTTTGTTCAAGGTTAAGAAGAATCCTGGAAACAACGGAAATAAAGAAAATCTTCATCCCATTCATGCTAATACATCTCAAAGTTAAGTAATGTTGTAAACTGAATAATGTTATTGACATTGATGCTTATTGTCCTGTTTTAAGATATTATATCACCATAATTGTGATTTGTTTATATATTGTGAAAATTTTCATTACTTCGGTTAGTAAGATATGTTTTTGTACAGAAACACCATTGTCTCCTTTTCGAAGTGATCATATTCAGGTGCGTGAACAGTGTACTCCTTTGTTGAAGGTTAAGAATAATTTTGGAAATAAATCCTATTGGCATCCGACGTCTGCTAATACATCTCAAAGTTAAGTAATGTTGTACACTTATTAATTCTATTGACATTGATGCTAATTGTATTGTTTTAAGATATTATCTTACCATAATTGTGATTTGTCTATAGGTTCTGAAAGTCATTTTAATAGCTCATATAATACATTCCCGAATGATCATACAAAGCATATAAATCATGCTTATGTGAACAAATGTGGAAGATCTAAGACATGTACACCATTGGATCCTGTTAGTATTAATACAGAAGGTCCTACTCGCAAAAAGCGAGGAAGGCCAATAAAGCTCACTCCAACGTTTACACCATTGGCTCCTGTTAGTATTAACACAGAAGGTTCAACTCCCAAAAAGCGAGGAAGGCCAATAAAGCTTATTCCAACTTCAACCTACAGCAATATATATAATGCTCAAAATAGTCCTCCGGAACCTTCTGCAGGTTTATATATATATGTATATATATATATATTCATCTAGCACATGCATTCTTTCTCTTGAATTTTTATCTATTACGGAGTATAAATTTAAATTTGTTTTACAATCAAGTGCAGGTACCTATGTATCAAAGAATATTAGCATTGATTCTGCAGTAAAAGGACATATTTCCTCAAGCCAGATTAATCGAAGTCCTCTATCAGATATAACGAACAAAGAATGTACGTTCATTTTTTTTAATCCTAATTCTGTATCTTTTAGAGAATAATTCTTGAATATATATTGTCTAATCTATGTAAATTCTTTAAAATGTTATTACAGATGTATCCAGACAAACAAAATCAGTCAATGAACCTGTTAAACGGATATCATCTATTCACAATAACAGAACACAGGTTTATCCTACCCAAGGATTTAATTTGGCCTCAAGCCAAAATAATTTGAGTGTACTTACTGATATAAATCCTACTAAGTGTAAGTTTTAAGTTTTAAACAAT
This sequence comes from Kitagawia praeruptora, assembly GCA_037693485.1. NCBI lineage: Eukaryota > Viridiplantae > Streptophyta > Magnoliopsida > Apiales > Apiaceae > Kitagawia > Kitagawia praeruptora. The sequence goes on from CM075350.1 coordinate 60,232,579, forward strand.
ATTTCTTTTTTGTTATCAGAATTATGCCATTTATATCTTAACCACATGTTTCTTATACTCAAAAAAATGTAACTTCTTTCAATGCATAATAGGTGATAAACAGGAATCAGAATTTCTGCAATTTTCAAGAAGACCTGGTAAAGAAATTTCTGTTGATAGAAATGCAAATGATTTTAACTTGAATATGGATTTACAAGGTATGGAAAATCATTAATCAATTAAAATTTCAATTTTGCATCAATTACTACCTGTCATACAATATATGCTAGGAAATAATTTTATACGCAATAATTCTGGTACAAATAAACCACATCCGAGTGTAACTCATCATCATTCCAAAGATAGGATGGAATTGTTTTCTCGCGACCGAGCTCATTCATATTATTCAGCACAAGAAGATTTTGAAAATTATGGTAAATATGCATCTATCCGTCCAGAATGTCAACTATGGTGATATCCATTATTTGAATGTTAGATTTGATTCAGTTTTTTCATATGCAGATGGAATTCCTCTTACTAACCCAAATGTTGATAGCGATTTTGATGATGATTTTCATTATTTGTTCCGTCCGGATTCTGATATTGGATCTGATTCGGAGCCAGATATTCCAAATGAAAGCTCTAAAAATAGAGAGAATGCTACAACATCCAGACAATTCTCTGAGTTCATTCCAAATCCACCAGTTTCATCTTATTTTGGTATGTACTAAAAGTGTATTATTGAATCTATGTCTAATACAATTATTATTAGTTAACTTAAAATTTCTTATTGCAGAAAAAGATCTTTATGATAATACAAATAGTGAGTCTGATGGTGATGAGTTCAGTAGTGACGGTCATTCTGATGATATATTTTCTGGTGATTCTGAAAATGATAGCCATTCGGAAAATGAGTGGAAAGATGATGTCCATAATAATGCACGACAAACTCAGCAGCATTCTTCCAATGGTGCGACAACTTCATCTAATAAGGAATCATTCAGCAATAGAGATCCAGGTTTTGCGCTTAATGTTGGAAATAGACATTTACCTATTTGTTCTGAATACCGTAGCCTTGGAGGTCCAACATCAAAATGCTCTCATTGCAATGCTCAAATGTGGGAAAGGGAGCGCGTGAATAAAGGAAATAGGAATAAACCACCTGTGTTTTCTTTGTGCTGTGGTAAAGGTCAGATTAGGCTTCCTAAGGTAAAACCTACTCCTAAATATCTGCTTGATTTATACATGGACAAGAAGAAAGGTCCAAATTTCAGGCATAATATTAGGTCATACAACGCCATGTTCAATTTCTCTTCCATTGGTGGTAAAATAGATCATGGAGTAAATAAAGGTAGAGGACCTAAAGTTTTCCGAATGAGTGGTATTAATCATCATAAAATGGGAAGCCTGTTACCAAATGATGGTGAGCCGCCAAAATTTAGTCAATTGTATATTTATGATACAGAGAATGAGGTTGAGAATCGACTGAAATCAATAAATGTACAACATTCTAGCAAGATAGAACCTGAAATTGTTGAAGGTTTGATCAAAATGCTGGAAGAAAATAATCACTTGGTTCAAAAATTTAGAATGGCCAGAGATCGTTTTAAGAATGATAATGTTATTGATTTGAAGATAGTTATGAAAATCTCAAGGTCTACCAGTGGTCGTGAAAATCACATTCTGCCTTCTGATGAAATTGCTGTAATAATGGTTGGTGATGATGATCCAAAATGTGAAGACCGAGATATTGTTGTTTCAAGTAAGACTGATGGTTTAAAACGCATTACTACTCTGCATCCATTGATGATGGCACTCCAGTATCCGATACTATTTCCGCATGGTGAAGACGGTTTTAGAAAGGGTCTGAAATATTGTGTCAATGAAGATGATCGCAAAAAGAAAAGAGAGAATGTTACCATGAGAGAGTATTATTCTCATACTTTTATGGTTAGATTGGACCAAGGTATTTTCTCATTCATTACAATATTATGTATTATCATTGATTTCAATAATTCTTTCTACTCATTAATATTTTTGCTTCTACCAGGTCATACTATTAGACTTGGTGGTAGACTATATCATCAGTTTATAGTGGATGCATTTTCTGCTGTTGAACAATCTAGGTTATGGTATATTCGGAAAAATCAGAAGAAACTGAGAGCAGAATTGTACCGAAACCTGTGTGATATAGTTTATAGCAGTGATAATGTTGAAGCAGAAAATGTAGGACAAGGATACATATTACCATCTAGCTTTGTCGGCTCTGCTCGATATATGCAGCAAAACTTCCAAGATTCCCTTGCCGTCTGTCGGAAAATTGGATATCCAGACCTCTTCTTAACTATGACATGCAATCCCTACTGGGATGAGATTCTCCAGATGATGTCATTGCTTCCTCATTGCAAATAGGAGGACTGTCCAGATATAATTGCTCGCGTGTTCAAGCTGAAATTAGACCAGTTGTATGATGATATAAAGAATAAAAATAGGTTTGGAAAGTGCCTCTCAGGTATTATTTGATTTTTTACATATTAATGTGATAATCATGTATAAGAATGAATTAGTATTTACACTGCTCACTAATAATTTTCAATCTAAAACTGTAGTGATGTATGTTGTGGAATACCAGAAGAGAGGTTTGCCTCATGCTCATATGTTAATTTGGTTGGACCCTACTGCAAAATCTAAATTGAATAAAGATATTGACAGCTTTGTATCTGCTGAAATACCTGATGAAGTATCCGATCCTAATGGATATGCTGCTGTGAAACAATATATGATGCATGGTCCTTGCGGTATTCAACACAGTTATTCACCATGTATGAAAGATAATAAATGTACAAAAGGTTTTCCGAAACAGTAAGCTTAAATAACGCTCAACTATTTTGTTGCAATATGCCTTATCATTTTCTTTTTGACTACAAAAATTAAGATACATTTTAACTCATGTTTCTTTATAGGTATTGTGCAACTACAACGTTTGATCAATATGGATTCCCTGCTTATAGAAGGAGGAAAACAAACAACACTGTAGATGTCAGAAATGCTGTTTTGGATAACCAATGGGTAGTTCCTTACAATAGGGATTTGATAGTTCAGTATCAATGTCACATAAATCTTGAAGTTTGCAATCATGGTCGCTGTATCAAATACCTGTTCAAGTATTGTTTGAAAGGTCCCGATCGTGCTACTGTTATGGTCCAGGGTTCAAGCAATTCTACTACAGAAAATAACAAAGCTAGGAATGAAATTAAAATGTATTTGGACGGCAGGTTAGGATCATTCCTAATTGTAATCTTTTAAAAACATTTATGCAATTTATTTGTCAAATCTTAAAGAGGTTTTTCATCTTTGCAGATATGTTTGTGGAGCTGAAGCTGCTCATAGGATATTTGGTTTTGATATACATCATCGTAGTATATCTGTTGAAAGGTTATCATTTCATTTGCCAAATGAAAAGTACGTTACTTTCAACAATAATGATAATCTAGCAAATGTTTGTAGAAGAGCATCTTTTAAAAAGAGCAAGTTAGAAGCTTTTTTTCAGCTTTGTCGAGAAAATCCTCAAGCAAGACAATACACCTATCAAGAAATTCCGGAACATTTTGTTTGGGATGCAGGGCAGTCTGCATGGAAGTATAGAAAAAAAGGTCAGAAGGTTGGTAGGTTGAATTCTTCCCATTATTCTTCTGGAGAGTTGTGGTACTTGCGTATGCTATTATGTCGAGTTAAAGGACCTAGATGCTTTAGAGATTTGCGGTCTTTTGAAGGTAATACATACGATACATTCCAGGAGACATGTGCAGCAATGGGATTACTTAATGATGATAATGAATGGCATGATGCAATACGAGAAAATGTTGATACTGCTATGCCTTGCCAGCTACGATCCCTCTTTGTTCATATCATTGTTAACTGTCAGGTCAGCGACATACTAAGACTATGGACATCTCACTGGAGGCCAATGTCTGATGATATATTAATGAAACGACGGAAATTGACAGGGAAAGATAAGTTATCCTTAAGTGATCAAGAATTGGAATATTACACCCTTGGAGGTAAAAATTAATCCATCTATATATAATTTTTTATCAATATGAGTGTAAAAACATTAATATATGTGTTGAATTATTTTTCTACATTTTGCAGAGATTGAGCATTTATTAAATTCTATTGGTAGATCCCTAAAGAATTATCCAACTTTGCCAATGCCTCCAACTAAATACCTCGACAACTGCAAGAATAAACTGGTCTTGGAAGAGACAAGTTATTGTAAAAAAGAAATGTCGGAACAGCACCAACGCTTGGTTCAAAATTTAAATTTTGAACAGAAAAAGGTGTATGACGCTGTCCTTGGAAAAGTTGAGAAGAATAATGGAGGATTCTTTTTTGTCTACGGTAGTGGAGGTTGTGGAAAGACTTATCTCTGGAACACTATCATCACTAAACTCAGATCTGAAAATAAAATTGTTCTCCCAGTTGCATCTTCTGGAATTGCAGCTACTCTATTACCTGGAGGTCGAACAGCACATTCAAGATTTAAAATACCTTTGAAATTGGATGACGAATCATCATGTTCCATTCCGCATAATTCAGACATAGCAGAGCTTATCAAAAAAACAAGTCTTATTATCTGGGATGAGGCGCCAATGCAGAACAAACTTGCATTTGAATGTTTGGATCGCACTCTTCGTGATATAATGAAATCTGTTAGTGCTGAAAGATATGACAAACTTTTTGGTGGAATTACTGTATTACTTGGTGGGGATTTTAGACAAATCTTGCCAGTTATCAGTAAAGGTTCTCGAGCGGATATAGTATCTGCCTCCATTTCAAGGTCTCATTTATGGTCTCAATGTCATTTATTTGTTCTTAAAGATAACATGAGATTACGTCGAGGTAATTCAGAGGATGATATACGACGGATTAAAGATTTTAGTAAGTGGGTTCTTGATATTGGTGATGGAAAAATACCACATTTGGATAGTAGTTGTGTGGATGAAATTTCGAAATATATCTATATACCCGGCCAATATTGCATACAATCTGATACATCTGACCTAAACCAGCTCATTGATGCTATATTTCCTCAGTTGCAACATAGATTCACTGAAGTCAGCTATTTACGTGAGCGAGCTATATTGACACCAACAAATAAAATTGTTGATCATGTTAACGATCTTATACTCCAAAGAATAAATGGTGAGTCATTTACATATAATTCTGCTGATTCAGTTCAATGCCCTATTGGTTGTCATGAGAACTTAACTTCTGCATTCCCGGTTGAGTATCTTAATTCTATCAAGGTTCCTGGAATGCCTCCTCACAAATTAATTTTGAAAGAGGGTGTTGTTGTAATGCTGTTGAGGAATCTTAATCAGACTGTTGGACTTTGTAATGGAACCAGGATGATTGTCAGAAAGTGTATGAAATATACCGTGATATGTGAAATCATTGGTGGAAGTCATGCTGGAGCAAAACATCTCATTCCACGGATTGAGCTTTATCCATCTGATACAAATCTTCCGTTTGATTTAGTTCGATTGCAATTCCCTCTTCAGGTATGTTTTGCCATGACAATCAATAAGGCATAAGGACAGTCTCTTGATCGTGTTGGAATCTATTTGCCAGAACCAGTTTTTTGTCACGGACAATTGTATGTTGCTGTGAGTCGTGTAACTTCTCCAGAAGGTCTTACTTTCTTTATAGAAAATCCAGAAGGAGCTACATGTAGTAGTACGAGTAACATTGTTTATGAAGAAATTTTTTATGATTTGTTATCCAAATTATGACAGTTAATGGCACATCTTTTATGTAACATTCCTATTAAATAAATGTTAATAGTCTTTTAAAAATTTAGTATTTAGTCATCTAGATTTTATCATAACTTAATATAACTAATGAATCATGTACAGTGGTCTAATTTTTAAAAAAAGACAAAGAAGACAAAGAATGCCTAAGATCTGCGAGCTTTACATGTTCTCCTGCTTGCCATTTTCTATCTACTGGTGTTATGAAATTTGGTAATCATGGTTCACGCTATCTAAAAGACTTACAATTCTTCTGTCAGTTAATGAAACATAGCCATTAAATGATTTTCCAATCTTTGTCACAAATATCATTTCATTTGGAATAATAGAATAATACATGTTGGGAAAAAGTTTACCGGAATATCAAAAATATAACACAGTAATCTTAGTTAATTATAGCTAAACAGAATACGAGTAATTTAGAAGAATGTTAATATAGACAATATAGAAGATATTAAAGTTGAAATACTTACAACTTAGCCTTTGCAAAAAGAATATACCAATACCAAATATAAAATATCCACATTACAGTAGCAATGTCAAAAGTAACAAAATCAAAGTACTTCATCATACATTCCAAAAAGACAGCCGCAACATTAAATATGTCATAATCGTTAATTCATAATACTAGATATATTCATCCATTTCGGATGTCAAAGATTATCCCATCATCTCCCTCCTCAAATGTGAAAACCAATTTCTGGTATTTTCGTAATTTATTGTCACGAGTAAATTTGTTCCATCCTGCTGAAAACCTTGGCAAACCATTGTTGTTGACTACTATGCCAACCTGCCAGTTTCTAGTAGGAGTTCTAAGGGAAACCTCTTCACCAGCTAGCCAATCTCTGTTTTGTGGTCTGATGTGTCTTGGTATGTGCTGAAACAAATTAAATTATATCACGATTACAAACTGTCAATAATCAAAAAGGACATATTAACACCACATGTAGGTTTTAATACTATTCATACCACTCCATGAGATGTAAAATCCACATTTGATGGTGCCATGCATGAAGTGAATGTATTATTCATGGCATTAATTGGGTTTCCAATTACCAAATTCTCTTCTTCATTAACAGGATCTTGAGGTTGGTTTTGCACAAATAAACCAAAGTTAGATGTTTCTGCATTATCGTGCATCTCTTGGTCTAAATCCATACCTGTTTTTATAAATTGCATTAAAAATTAGTCCAACTATTTGCATACGATTTATATTAGATAGCAACAATTAATAGCCAAATGTATATAAGTAGAAATTACTACCTGCACTTGCTCCATCATCAATCAAAATTCTCTCAATCTTTTTCTTATTAAATATGACAATATCAAATTTTCCAGCTCCACAATAGGTAAACAAAACCAAATCTTTTCTCTCAAGATGTTTTAATTGAATTAAAACTAGCAGGCCAGACATCATTTTCTCATTTGCCAAGTAACTTCCATGGAATGTATCACCATTCTTCAATGTCAATGAAATTGCATTAGGAATGAACTCTCCAAAGCGCTTATAAAATGATTCTGGAATGATCTAAACAAAAATATAAAACATGGTTAAATACTCAAACATTACGCACTTTTTGATTTTCATTTGGCACAAAATATTGTTATATACTAGTATTATATGACATTAAAAACTTACCAACTCTCCAGATTCATAAACAGTACCAATAACAGAAACAAAAAATTTGAATCCAACACCACTGTGGTTTTCTGCATTTTTTTGTCAAAAAGTAATTAGAAGAATCTTAATCTAATAACCAGATTATTATTGGTTTCTAAGTGTATAAAATAACGTACCTTGGCGCAACGGTCGCTCTATTGTAATGTTTCTTATTGGAGTGTACTCTATTTCTGAATAATCATCATTTAATATATGAACCAAGAACTTTCCTTCACCCTTATAACAGAACACAAGTATCGAACCAGAATACTTTGTTATTTCTCTAAGAAATGTACAAATGTTATAGAAACATTGCTCAATCCTATTAAAACCAACGTGTAATTCACGGCCCGATGGCAATTGTGTTAACTCGAATAACTTGTAGAAGGGGGGGGGTTGAATACAAGTTATATAATCGTGTCTGATTTTTGCTTGATTATATGAACAAGAATAAACGAATGAATCAAACTCTTGTTTGTATTAATAAGATCAAATACAAACTCTACCAAAGGTGTACAATACCTTTAGCAGCTGCTGACAATACAAATCTCTCTCTGTTTGTTTCGAACTCTCGAATACAAACCTTATATAGAGCTACGCACATTCACTAGTTCGACTCACAACTTCGTCGCTCTTTACAGTGATATTGAGAGAGTATTTATAATGCTACCTATCAACTAATAACAGAAAGATATAATCTATACATGACAATGTTTTGCCTTCTAGTCGATAGTTTCCTTTAATAGAAAAACTCTTTCCTTCATAATATCTTCTTGCTTGTTCTTCAAACAATGATCCTGTTTTATAGCACTTGCCAGTTTCTGTAGCATCCATAATGACATCATCAGTAACACGACTGATATCAGGATCTGTACACTGCATCAGTATCTGATCAACCATCAGTATTGGACCATCATCAGGATTTGCTCTCTGTTCCTGACATGTAGTCTCCGATACACTGTTCATTCCTGACTAAACTATACAGACAACTGTCTTACACATAAATCCTAAATACAGTGCTAAATCCTTTATAAGATCAGGATTACAAGAAGTATAATCCTAACAATCTCCCCCTATTTATGCTTTAAAATCTGAAGCATAAATCTAAGTTGTGGATGTCAAAACATATAACAATACAACCAGAATAGAATTTATGAATGTAGAATTATGAAGTTAAGTACCTCCTTCTCAGATGTAGACGTTTATCTAGTACTTAGAAGAAAGAATTTTAACTATTAATGCTGCTCTTCCTTTACCACTTCCTAGCTGAGATTCACCACTGTCACTCCTGGTTCTTCTTTTTACTACCCTTTGTCTGCTCTTTATCTCCCCCAGCTTTATCTTTATCTCCTTTAGTCTGGTAGTGTTGTTGTTGTCTTTGAATTGTCTTTATCTCCCCCTTTTTGACATCAGCAACATTAATTCCAAGAGATTCAGAAACAGAACAAATGAGATTCATAAGAACTGCTTGATTTTCCATAATTGTGACTTGGTTATCTTCAAGTGATTGAAGTCTTGTTTGAATATCAATTTGAGAATTCTGAATATCTTTCAAAACATCAGAATGAACTTCAATGTTGGAAGTGCTTCTAGTATCTTCAGTATCAGAATCAGAAAGAACTGTATCTTCAAGTCTTGTAGAAGAAGTTGTTTGAGTTGTATGATATTCAAGTAATAAAACCTGATTAGAAGTATCAACATCTTCATCTTTCTGTTCTGGAACTGAAACACGATCATCATCTTCTTCACCAGTATTCTGTGTACTAACATCTTCAAATCCTGACTCCTCCTTAGAGTGATCAAAGACTGTTGATGTCTCAATTCTAGCTGATATTGGAAGTACATACAAAGGAACACTAGGATCATTAGGATCTTCATCTGGTACATATGTATCAAGAGATTGCTTTATCCTGACACCTCTTCTGTTAATGATTCCTGCAAGCCTCTCCTTTTGCTTCTGAGCTTTAACTTCTGGCTTTGCATTGTGATGTGCTAGGTCATTCTTCTGATACATTTTGATGAATGAATAAGTACCAGCATCCATACCCAATTTTTCAGACCAAGATTCAGGAAAAACCTGATCCCAGAAATCAAGTGATGGTTTCCTAATTTTCTCTCCCTTACTATGGAGTTGATCATCCATACCCTCATTCTCACTTTGACTTACTAAAGTCAACACTCTTTCTACCTCACCTTTTGCCTGGTCAGGAGCCAGCCGCTCAAATTGTGGATCTAAGTCCATCTTTTCCAGTGTATCACTCAAATTTAGATAAGTGCTCTCATGACCTACAGAAAAATAGAGTTTAGAAGGAGTTTTTATACCTGAACTCACATGGAGAGAGGGTTCCTCATTTGGCATGTGGCTTGAGGTTTTCTCCAAGGAGTGAGCTGCTATAGTCTCTGAACCCTTACAATCATCTTCTTTCCTTTCAGAAACTACAGGCTCCAGTATACCACTTTCAGGTTCTTTACTAGACTCTGATGTCTTCAGTAATACTTCATTAGACACCATAGTTAGTACATCACCGTCTTTAAGTGTTGTTTGCTGAGACACACCCTCAAGGTGGATAGACTCTGACTGAACAAAATTTGTTTGATCTTCAGAAAAATCAACCAAAGTCATTCCTCCCATATCATAGGGTATCTCACTTGCATTTTCAGTCATCACAGAAGTCCTTTCAACATCAGCTATCACAGCTCCTGAGTCATCCTTCCTCTGACTAGATGGTTCTTGTGTTACAGTGACTGTGATCTGATCTTTCCTACTATTCACCACTGGTGCAATAGTATCTTCTGTTGACTGCATTCCTCTATCTACTTCCTCCAGTTGTTCACCTTGAGCTGAAGCATCTTCAATAATGACATTCTTGTCAAATAAATATGCATGAAGTGATTGAAGTGCACCATGCTTCGAGAGTCCAAATTTTTTGACTAATTGTCTTCTGACAGACACATAGAAATACATCTTCATTAAGTCAAGTCTTTGATGTAGAAGTCCATATTCATCTGGAAATAAAAGTTTTGGTACTCTTTCAACCAGAAAGTCTAGAACAGGCCTTGATAACTTCACTTTGAGAGAAATTAGTCCCATAGCCAGTCTGTAGAATAATGTAGTTTCCCATGAAGAATCAATATCCAGATCTCTCTTGTCAAATACTGACATAGATGTAGCTTGATTTGTAGAAACCTGCATGATATTAGTTGGACTAGACTCTGTGTGTGTAGGTGACAATTGAATCTTTCTCCTTGTTCTCCTGATATAGTGAGCAAAAGATTTATCCTGAGAAGACTCAAGAGGTGTAGACACAGAAGTGATCTTGGGATGAGATCTTTGTTCAATAGACACAGTCTTTTGAGAGTCAGTATCTAGTAACTGTTTTCCCTTTTTAAGAACTACAGCCTTTTGAGAGACTGCAGCCTGGCTGTGACTAGGTTTTTCATCTCTTTGTGCTAACAAAGAAAGTTGAATTGCAGCCTTCAATTCTGCTCTCTCAGCAAGAGTTAAATCATCATCATCTTCACTAGAATTACTACTACTACTTGACACAACAAATCTTCTCTTCCTTACAACTGATGTCTTTTGAGAAACACCAGAGGTTGGTTTCTTTGAAACAATAGGCTGTGGATCAAAATTTGGTTCTTGAATTGTTTCAGAGACTATAATGTTTTGGGCTACTTGGGTAGACACAGGTGTGTTCTCCTCCAATTGAGATTCCTGAGCCATTTCACCACAAAAGAAAGAAGAATTGTAGAAAGTAGGAAGATGAGTTTTAAGAATTACCTGAACATGATATGGATAATGAATTGCAGGTATTTCATCTAGACTCTTTTCATTGTCCTTCTTTGTAATATCAGAGAAAATTCTCTTTTGCTGTTCATAAGAAGAAACACAATGTTCTCTACCAAATCTAGTTTCAACATCAGGAATAAAATGGTTAACAAACATTTGCATAAATCTATGATAATAAACCATTTTCCTGTTTTGATCTCTTAACCCAAGTTTAATACTCATCTGACTTAAGATAATATGACCAATGTTGATTACTCTGTCATAAAGCAAACTATAAGCAATATGTGATGTAACAGAAGTAATTTGCTGAAAAGAACTACATTTGCCAGTAAAACATTTAGCAATTTGATCAAAGTAAAAAGACCATTCCTTTCTAAGAAAAGACCTATTCAACTGGCTCATGTTATCTAGAGGTCCACTATAACCTAATTCAGACAACATAGTTCTTATATTATCATCAGATGGTACATTCTCATAACTATCAGTAACAGGTAAGCAAAGTACTGAATTAACAACAGATTCAGTAATGTCAATTGAATCTTGTCCTAAATGTAAAACAATCTTACCTGATTGACTCTGAGTAGAATCAATTACCTCAGCATTCTTCCAAGCTTGTGAAACAGCTACTTGATTAATCTGTGGAGATGCTGTCAATGCATAACTTAATGGTCCATTCGCCAGAAAGTCCATGATTGGATGAAAATCAGATGACACTCCTTCCTTGTTGGTGATAGCTGCAACATGATTGTTTGTCATAAAATCAAAGTCACCAAACTTGAAGGCTACTGATTTAGGTAATCTTCTCTGAGCTGCCATTTTTGATCTGAAAAGAAACTTGAAAAATTCTTGAAATGGATTAGTGATTTTGAAAACTCAAGAGTGATTTTTGCTTTAGAGAATGTAAAATTAGAGAAAGCAATTACACGATTAGAGTTTCAAAACAAATATATTTCACAAATCTTTCAGACCACTATCCCACGTTGACACGTAGATTGACAGGTGTCAGTTCCTGAAAAATACGGTTACCCACGATTTTTGGAAAATAAAATCCAAAATTGATTTTCATGAAATAAATCAGGGTATAAATAAGCAATACTGATCAGCTTCCTTTTCCTGATGACCTCTCATCAAAATAATCACAAAATGCAATGTGATTTAAAAATATAATTTTCAAATCCTGATGGTCACACATGAAATCCTGACCAATATCATCAGAGACTTAATATGGAGTTTTCCACGTGGCATTTTTCTTTTATCTGAAAAAGAAAATAAACAATTAATCTGAACAGAAAATCAATTGGTTAGATATTTTCAATATTTCTTGAAAACAAGAAATACAGTCACATGCAATAATTAGCATTTGACTTCATTAAAACTTCAAAGTGACTGTTCAGCTTCTCACGTCTTTCTTTAAAAGAACCAGACGCCTTATGCCATTCTCCAAAACCTTTCAATTTCTTTTCTTCTCAACAATGCTTCTCAAACCAAAAATCCCTTCAAACCCATTTTCCAGATTTTTCTTGATCGATGAACATCCTATTCTTGATCATCTCTTTGAACAAATGACTCTTCTCATCGAACTAATCATGAATGGATTGGTTTTCGAAAATATCCAGAGGTTTTTCCTAGAACATCCATCTGTTGGATACAATCTTCCCCTAACCTCCTCAAAACTTGAGGATGAAGAATTTGGCCGAGAGTCTGAGGTTGATCTTGATGGAGATGCTATTCATTTAAGTTAGCTGCTCTCATTCAAGTTGCCCAGACAAGGAATCCAAGAGCAAACGATGCTTTCATCCCCTGATGGATTTCTTGAGATGCTCCTTGTCCTGTACCTCAGAGTTCATATCAATAGACAAGTATAGAATTATCAATAGAAATTTAGACAGAAAGATGTTGTATTTCACTTCCATGTAATGATTTCTATTAATGAAAATACAATTTCTTGTTATCTGCTTGTCTTTTGATTTTTGAATGATGTATAAATTATCAGTATGCAAATATCAAAACTTGCTAGCATAGACTTAACACATCACAGAATTAGATTACTACACAAAGTAAACGTCAGGATTTGAAACAATTTTCATAATCCTGATACTGACACAATACTGATGACGTCAGCATCCTGATAACAAATCTAATCCTGATGATTATTAACAAGTCTATCATATTGAAATTTATCAAGGCAAAGTGTTATAGCTAAATCATTTAACAATCAAATATAGATCCTGACAGGAATATCAAGTCTATAAGCTAAGAACAACATACCTTGCTACTTTTGCAGATGTTAAAGATCTAAAAATTTAACATTCCTAACTCACTTACTAGTCTACTGAATGTAGTCTCATCAAGTGGTTTAGTTAGAATATCTGCAAGCTGTTTGTCAGTAGGAACAAAATGAAGTTCCACAGTACCATTCTCAATATGTTCTCTAATAAAATGATACCTGACATGAATGTGCTTAGTCCTTGAATGTTGAACTGGATTTTCTGCAATTTTAATAGCACTAGTATTATCACAAAACATAGGAATATTACTAAGTGTTATACCATAATCCAGCAACTAATTTCTTATCCAAAGGAGCTGTGCACAACAACTGCCTGCTGCTATGTACTCAGCTTCTGCAGTTGAGGTTGAAACAGATTGTTGCTTCTTGCTTGCCCAAGAAATCAATCTATTTCCCAAGAATTGACATGTACCTGTAGTGCTTTTCCTGTCTATCTTACACCCTGCATAATCAGAGTCTGAATAGCCAATTAGAAAGAAATCAGATTCTCTAGGATACCACAAACCAAGATTTGGAGTTCCTTTGAGATATCTAAAAATTCTCTTCACAGCAGTTAAATGAGATTCCTTAGGATCACTTTGGAATCTAGCACATAAACAGGTAGAAAACATTATATCTGGCCTACTTGCAGTTAGATATAACAATGAGCCTATCATGCCTCTATAACTAGTATTATCCACACTCTTTCCTTTAGGATCAAAGTCTAGTTTAGTGGCTGTTGCCATGGGTGTTTTTGCAACTGCACAGTCTTGAAAGTCAAACCTTTTTAAAAGATCTTTGATATACTTTGACTGATTAATGAAAATACCAGTCTCAGTCTGTTTGACCTGCAAGCCTAAGAAATAATTTAATTCACCCATCATGCTCATCTGTTACTTAGACTGCATAAGCTTGCTAAATTTAGCACACAACTTTTCATTAGTAGAACCAAAAATAATATCATCAACATAAACTTGAACTAAAAGCAATTCACCTTTTATCTTTCTAAAGAATAGAGTTTTGTCAATTGTACCTCTTGTGAAGCCATTTTCAAGAAGAAATTTAGACAAAGTCTCATACCATGCTCTTGGTGCCTGCTTTAGTCCATAGAGTGCCTTGTCAAGTTTGTAGACATGATTTGGAAACTTTGGATCAACAAATCCAGGTGGCTGTTCTACATACACTTCTTCATCAAGTTTGCCATTTAGAAAAGCACTCTTTACATCCATCTGGTATACCTTGAATTTTGAATGAGCTGCAAATGCAAGAAACATTCTGATTGCTTCCAATCTTGCTACAGGTGCAAAGGTCTCATCATAATCAATGCCTTCTTCCTTAGAATAACCCTTGGCCACCAGTCTTGCTTTGTTTCTTACAATCATACCAGATTCATCTAGCTTGTTTCTGAAAACCCATCTTGCACCAACAATAGATCTATCTTTAGGTCTTGGTACCAGTTTCCAAACTTTGTTTCTCTCAAACTCATTTAACTCCTCCTGCATTGCAATTACCCAATCAGGATCCTGTAAGTCTTCTTCAACCTTCTTAGGTTCATTCTTTGAGAGAAAGCAACTATACAAGCATTCATTTTGAATTGATCTTCTAGTTCGAACACCACTATTTGGATCACCAATTATCAAATCTTCAGTATGATCCTTTGTCCATTTTCTAACAGGTGGTAAATTAACTCTGCTAGTCTCTCCCCCTAAGTTAGTGGTATCCCTTGTAGAAGAATTCTCTCTACCTTCAAAAACTCTCCTTTGATCAATAGAATCAGTAGATTCCATATTGCTGCTAGTTACTGATCTTTCCTCAGTAGACTCTAAAAGGTCAGTTCCTGATGGAGTAGACTCTGAAAGGTCAGTTCCTGATGGAGTAGACTCTGAAACGTCAATTCCTGATGGAATAGACTCTGAAAGACTAGTCTGCTCCTGATGATCACTGTGTTCTCTCTGATTTATTTGCTCCCCCTCAACAGTAGCATTCCTTTGAGAAGCAATAGAAATTCCTTCTGGAGAACCTTCATCATCACTTGAGAGTATC
The DNA here is from genome assembly GCA_037693485.1 of Kitagawia praeruptora. NCBI lineage: Eukaryota > Viridiplantae > Streptophyta > Magnoliopsida > Apiales > Apiaceae > Kitagawia > Kitagawia praeruptora. Next base: position 60,248,130 of record CM075350.1, read on the forward strand.
TCAGAATTCTTCAGATTTTCAAATTCTAATTTGTCATGGCTTTCATCAGTTTGCAAAATTCCAAATTTCTTATCATCAAATGCAACATGAATTGATTCCATAACAACGTGAGTTCTGAGATTATAAACTTTGAAGGCCTTAGATGCTGAATATCCTAGAAAAATTGCTTCATCCGATTTGGCTTCAAATTTTCCAAGTTGTTCTGGATGAACTTTTAGGACATAGCATTTGCAACCAAAGATGTGAAAATATTTCACACTTGGTTTCTTTCCTTTGATCATCTCATAGGAAGTTTTTCCATGACTATTTACCAAGGTACAATTTTGAGTGAAACATGCAGTGTTAATAGCTTCTGCCCAAAAGTAGGTTGGAAGTTTTGCATCTGCAAGCATGGTTTTTGCTGCCTCTATGAGAGTCCTGTTCTTTCTTTCCACTACACCATTTTGTTGAGGTGTACCAGGTGCAGAAAACTGTTGAGTGATTCCATTGTCTGCACAAAACCCCTCCATTGTAGAATTCTTGAATTCTGTACCATTGTCACTCCTAAGTACTTTGACTTTGTACTCAGAGTTGTTATGAATATTCTTGATGAGTTCAATGATTTGCTGAGGAGCTTCATCCTTCTTGTGTAGAAAGAACACCCATGTGAACCTTGTGAAATCATCCACCATAACTAGAGCATATCTTTTCTTGCTGATAGACATAATGTTTACTGGACCAAACAGATCAAGATGTAGCATGTGAAATGGTTCAGTAATTGAATTTTCAGTCTTGCTCTTGAAAGTGGTTCTTCTTTGCTTTCCAAGCTGACATGCATCACAAAGTCCATCTTGCACAAAATTTGCCTGTGGTAGGCCTCTCACCAAATTGTGTTTAACAAGTTGATTAATCTTCTTGAAATTAAGATGTGAGAGCTTCTTGTGCCAATTCCAGCTTTCATCACTTGTTGCTTTGCTGTAGAGACATCTAACAATTCCTTTAGATGTATCACTTAAGCTGGCTTCATATATGTTACCATGTCTTTGACCAGTTAAAACAATGTCTCCATTCTGCATATTCAAGATTTTGCATCCTTCTCTGTCAAAGATTGATTTGTAACCTTTATCACCCAGTTGACTTATGCTTAAAAGAGTATGTTTCAAGCCTTCAACCAGTGCTACATTTCCTATGATGACATTCCCCAAAACAATTGAGCCATATCCCAGAGTTTCTCCTTTGTTGCCATCTCCAAAAGATATTACTGGGCCAGCTTTCCTCTCAAACTTTGTAAGCAGGGACTTCTTTCCAGTCATATGTCCAGAGCATCCACTGTCCAAGATAATTGAATGCTTCTTTCCTGTGCCCTGCAAACAAAAAATAACTAGTTAGAATTTTTTAGGACCCAACTTTGATTGGATCCTTTCTTACTAGATTTAGAGACAACAGACTTTGAAGATTTTGCTTTTATTTTACCTGTTGCAGAGTCAACTTTAGACTCTGATCTCACAAACTGTTTGTGACTAGGAGTTTCAGATTTCAAAGAATAATAGTCATAATACAGTTCATGATATTCTCTACACATGTAAATGGAATGAAGTAAACTACCACAATGATAACAAGCTTTTTGTGGTTGGTATTGAATTTTCTGAGTCTTGGGGAATCTGGACTCAGTTTTCCAAGAAGGTTTTTGATTGCAGTCTAGGGCCAAATGATTATGATTTTCACACTTATAGCATTTTTTCCTAGGTGCATCAGGTACATTCTTGTAATTATTCTCTTTGTTAATACCTTCTTTTCCATTCCTATTTCTCTTGATCTTGCTAGACTCTGAAAGACCATCTAATCTCTGTTTCAACTGAGACTTAGACAGAAACCCTATGTTTACATTCTTAGGTTTCTCTAACACTTTCTCATCTGAATTACTATTGTTAATCCTTTTGTGTACAACAGGGGTACCTTTTGAATCAACAAATTTAACATGATTAGGTTCAGAAACAATTTTCTTACCTTCAGATTTAGATGTGTTAGCTTCTACCTTACTATCATCATTGACAATAGCTACTTTTTCTTCTTGTCTAGCCTTATCAAAACCTAAACCATTAACCTTACCACGAATTCCACTCTCAAAGATTTCTATTGTCTTCTTACTGGAATTGTTAATGGTCTTAATCACATCTCTCTCTTCTTCTAGTTCTTTTCTGACATAGTCATAAGCCTCAAGAATAACACTATAATCATGCTTAGCTTTATCAGAACTTAACTTGTATTCTTCCATTTGAATTAATTCAGATTCAAGAAAATTATTTCTATCAACTAATTTATCATTCTTAACCTTAAGTTCATCTCTTTCACAAGTAAGAATTCTAAAATTAGTCATAAGATTCTTAAACTCAGCATGGATAGATCTAATTTCATCAGAATTTAAGCTATCAAATGAATCAAGAGAGTGAAGTGATACCTTAACAGAGGATGGAGAAGTTTTCTTTGGAGATCCAGGTTTGTCTGAACTATTGGCCATCAATGCAATGTTGTCATAATCCAATTCATCTTCAGAGTCACTGGAATCAGCCCAATCCTTCTGTGTGACCATAAGTGCATTACCCTTTCCTGAATTCCTAGGCTTCTTACACTCACTAGCAAAATGTCCAAGCTCGCTGCAGTTAAAGCACTTGATCTTGGCCTTATCAAGCTTGACAATTGTACTTTTGCTTTTGTCACTCTTCTTCTCCTCCTTCTTTTGAAAAGGTCCTTTGCTAAATCTTCTCCTGTTGAATCTTCCTTTCTTGAAAGCTTTAGCAAACATAGCAAAGAGTTCTTGCATATCAGATTCAGAATCATTGTTGTCAGAGTCCATATCAGTAGTCTCTGAATCAGAACTTTCTTTGCTTTTCTTCTTCCTTGAATTCTTTACAGCAATCTCTTCATGCTGTTCTTCAGGAAGCTTCTTAACTTCAGATTGAGCAGTAAGTGCAATAGTCTTCATCTTTCCTTCACTCCTGCTCTTCTTCTGCTGCTTGTCAAGTTCATAAGCTCTCAATTTTCCATATACTGCCTCTAATGAAATCTCATCCAGATCATTAGCTTCCTCGATCGCAGATATCTTCTCATTGTAGAAATCAGGCAAAGCTTTCATGAACTTTGTATTCATATCCTCCAAGTCATAATATTTACCATGCATGGCCATCTCATTGATGAGTTTTGTAAACCTATCAAAGGTATCAGTAAGTGACTCACCAGACTTGGATTCAAAGTACTCATACTGTTGTATAAGTAATGTCCTCATATTCTTCCTGACAGGCTTAGTTCCTTCACAGTGAACCTTAAGATTGTCCCATATATCCTTAGCAGTTTTACAAGAGAGAACATAGTTAGTGAGAACAGAATCAAGACTGTTGAATAATATGTTTCTCACTTTAGCATCTTTGAGAACATTCTCCTTGTCCTTATCTGACCATTCAGATTTTGGCTTCTCTGCTGTATGTTCTGGAACAACCACACCATCAACAGTTGCTTGTCCAACGACCTTTGTTGGAACAAAAGGTCCATCTCTGATTCTGTCAAGATAATCAGGATCTGTTGCTTCCAGATGATGCAACATCTTTACTTCCCATAGAGTATATTCGTTTCTCTTGAGCATAGGAATTTTAGTATTCCCATCCTTGTAACCAGACATGATTGCAGATCTTTATGATTACTCGAAATCAACCTGCTTTGATACCAATTGTTAACTCGAATAACTTGTAGAAGGGGGGGTTGAATACAAGTTATATAATCGTGTCTGATTTTTGCTTGATTATATGAACAAGAATAAACGAATGAATCAAACTCTTGTTTGTATTAATAAGATCAAATACAAACTCTACCAAAGATGTACAATACCTTTAGCAGCTGCTGACAATACAAATCTCTCTCTGTTTGTTTCGAACTCTCGAATACAAACCTTATACAGAGCTACGCACATTCACTAGTTCGACTCACAACTTCGTCGCTCTTTACAGTGATATTGAGAGAGTATTTATAATGCTACCTATCAACTAATAACAGAAAGATATAATCTATACATGACAATGTTCTGCCTTCTAGTCGATAGTTTCCTTTAATAGAAAAACTCTTTCCTTCATAATATCTTCTTGCTTGTTCTTCAAACAATGATCCTGTTTTATAGCACTTGCCAGTTTCTGTAGCATCCATAATGACATCATCAGTAACACGACTGATATCAGGATCTGTACACTGCATCAGTATCTGATCAACCATCAGTATTGGACCATCATCAGGATTTGCTCTCTGTTCCTGACATGTAGTCTCCGATACACTGTTCATTCCTGACTAAACTATACAGACAACTGTCTTACACATAAATCCTAAATACAGTGCTAAATCCTTTATAAGATCAGGATTACAAGAAGTATAATGTGTAAATTCTATTCTTAACATCACAACTTATGAATTATTCCTAACAAATTGGATTGTACCATTCAGCAGAATGTTATCTCCATGTTCCAAACTGACTTCTTCGGGAATTTTCTATTCCAAAAATTTAAAGAGTAAATTAAATTTTAGTAGTAGATATCGCACAATTTTCAATCTAATCCATATGTAAAGCGTAAATTTCTTACCATCTTGCCTTTTTCCAAGTGTTCAGGCTTCAAAACTATGATAAAATCAGGAAAGATTGAGCTATTTACGAGCATCTACAAAATTTTGTAAAAAATAGTAAAACAAACAGATTGAAGTGCATCAAATAAAATCAAACAATTATATATATATAAACTCAAACCTTTTTGGAACTTTCCGCAACATCCAACTGTTGCATTTGTTCAGCATCACTGTTGCTTTCTTCTTCAGATTCTTTAAAGAAAATCCAATCATTACAAATGTGGATGTTGTCAATGGATAAATTGTTCCTTAAATTTAACTCTACCTGTGTCTGAGTTCCAGTTAACATTCCAAAACCATCCACTGTTGACTGTGCTTGAAATTCCCTTACAACGACTTACATAATCTATCTCTTTCCCGTCAATATCATAAATCCTTCCGTTTATCACAGAGTTGTTATCAATAGTAAGGATAATGGTCTCTCTTCCCTTCAACTTGAAGCGCTTTAGCATTTGGTCAAGGTTTGAAATATAACCACCCTTACAATTATAAAATATGAAGCAAGCTTCACCAGCAATTTTAAACCTTCGAATATTACTCAATTTCACACCATAATAATCTTTTATCCTTTTTGGAACAACCTGATTAACATAACATTGTTAATATATGAAAGATTTCTGTCTTCGCAAACTGTGACTGCTTAGAATTCCACATATAGAAGTGGATACACAAATGGAAAAATCAAAATACTATAAAATGTTAATAAGTAACATTCAGGGAATATTACTCAATTTCTGACCATAATAATCTTTTATCATTAAACGAACAACCTGATTAACATAACATTGTTACAAAATTATAATTTTTGTCTTTACAATTTCTACAAATAGAAATCCACATATAGAAGTGGATACACACATGGAAAATTCATTATGCTATCAAATGTTAATAAGTAATCCAAAAAATACATACCAACAAGCCATCATTTATTAAGATCTCTGATACAACTTTGAAAAAAGATGTATTCCAATCTGCAGTTCCTAAATCTGAAGAAACACATTATAATATAATTAGAACTATGAAGTTAAACCAATTCCAATGCTATCTATTTAGAGTAAAATGTTTTCTACTACCTGCACTTTCATCAAATAATTTATCTTTTCCTTTAAAAATGCAGACATTGAAACTTTTTGATGCATATGATGGATCCTTATAGAGCACGACAATATCACCAGGTTCGACCTCTGTTTCCTTAGCAAATTCATGCCATCCTTTAACAAAAAAACATCTTCCATCCATCCACTGAATACCTATTTCCCATGCCTTTTCAACAAGGTTGAGATATATATTTGTACCAACCCTCCACTGTTTGTACAAGTCTTCCATATCTGGACTTAAAATCTGTTTTCAATAATAAAAACAAGTTAGTCAAATATATTTGGAATAATACTTTAATAATATATGGTCACAACTCATAAAAATACAACTTTTATATTGTCTAATCATCCAAAAAACAAACCTAACCTGTTTATCAAAATCAACGTTCTGGATCATTAACTCAAAATATTGAACATAATTCTGACATGCACTGAAATTCCATAGCGCGCGTGCTTTGTCGTATGCCAATGACCAGCCGTCAATTTCATACTCCTCATTTTTAAAATCAGATAGATTTACTACAGTAAGAAAGTCCTTTGGATTACATTTTAGATACTTTAACTCAATAGCTGATTCCTTGAAAATCTTAGTAACAAACAAATCATCTCCATAATAATCAAACTGTACAAGATTGTACAATTTAATTTCATGGAAATGCATAAACTTTGCTAATCCAATTAGTTTTTCTTTCTCTTCGTCGATTTCAGCTTTCCATGTAAAATTCATGCAGTTTATCTTCACTTTTGATGACAATTGTTTCCCAAAATCATTAAAAAATGATTTAGGAATCCTCTATAATAGAAAGCAGAAAGTAATTAGAACATAATATCAAAGCAACATTATGATCTTAAAATTTTTTACCAACAGAATTCATACTTACTAATGAGACACAACAGTTTGCATAATGTATAAATTTATAACTACAAAATCTTCCCAAAAACCTCAACTTACAAATGACCCAAAAGAGTTTATATTATTATTAGCCGAGAGAAAACTTGAGATCACCCGTCTGCTCCCTGTTACAATACGTGTTTATGATTAAAACAACATCAATATGCATAACATACTATGAAAGAGACAAAATTAGATACCTGCATACTCATCTTTACAAGATTTTGTTTTGGATTTGTCCTATATTTCACCAAAACACAGGAAATTTTAATTTTAAGTGTTGTAAAATATATAAGCTTATACAGTGTAAACCCAATATGTCTAGAATGCTGTTAACTATAATTGAACATTAGCACACATAAAGTAATCCGGATACACATGATGACTACAGTAACAGATGCATATTTGTTAGGTCATTATATTTTTTTTTTGTTAATTCACCTATCTTACATACACCATAGTAATTAGCAATCAGATAATAAAAAAATGTACATCTATATATGCATCTTAACAGAATCAAGAACATTCCAGTATAAGGCATTATATGAACTTATCATATATCATCATATTTGAGCGATATATATATATATATATATATATATATATATATATATACATCTATGCATCAACAATCAACAATCAACTACATATATGCATACCTTTATTGCTGATGATTTAGTTAGTTGAAGCATTGTATTCATTCGGGTTTTGTCGAGAGCTCCAATATTGATTCGAGTATCATCCAAGAGAAGATTGGTGTTTCAATACCTATAATGACTCCTATCAAATTGGTTTACTATATTTACGTATGTATATATTGCCTGCTTTACTACTATCCTAATTAATAGCTTTAAGTGTCGTAGTGTATAAAATAACTGTCATCCATTATCTGTAAAAGTCAAAGTCTATTTTTATTATTTAAATAAAAAATAATTTTTTTATTAATTAATAATTTTTTTATTAATCCATTATATGTCATCCAATTTACACTTCTTCTAAATCGTATTGACAAAAAGATAGTATGCTCATCACTTTTCGGAAAATAATATAATCATAATAAATCGTTTACCTCAATTCCTAAAGATACTATCATGTTTTTAAGATTACCACTACTTCTGTATTGCAACGGAGAACTCATCATGCAAAAAATTGATTTGGTCTTTTCTATTCACTTCTTAGTTGTGTATAGCAATGAAATTACATAGTGGTTATGTTTTTTATTAATTACCAATAAATTAGGGACCCATGTCATGAATTCAAATCAATATCAAACATTAGTCCTCAATTATTTGTAAGTGTATATTATTTTAATTTAGTATATTATAAAAATAAAAAATCGTAGAGATTTTTGTGGGATTATGTGACCGTTAGATTAGATTGCTCTAAGACTTAGATTAATTTATAGTTTTCATTTAAATTTTGATTTCCTATTTTAAAATTAATACCCTGTGCTTTACTTTATTTTAAATCCAAAGATTATAAATAACAAAAATAAAAAAAAAATTAAAATTAATATTTTTAAAAACAGTGATGAAAAAAATGTTACACATAAGGCTAAGGAATATTGTTTAAATCATATTCTTTATTAAATTAATCATAATTTATGATCACTAACTTAGAACATGTGTGATGAGGATTCCGTTACTATTTAAATTTGATTGTTTTTTTTAAAACAATTATTAAATCTATAATTGTATAATGATATAATGTGTTTTGTCTTTATGAATATAATGTGATGATTTTGTTTGGGTGATGGCCCAGAATAACCACAAAAAAATAATTCAGAACCAAAATACCCAGATCCAAAAATGCGGCCCTAAATACCCACGGGACGCGCTACTGGCAGTGGAGTATCCTAAGACACGTCATTGTGAGAACCGTGTCACACAGTCACGCCACTGTATACGCCGTATCACACAGACACGCGACTCAGGAGAGGTGAATAGTAACTGGTGATACGCATTTACAAAATGCGTATCAGCAGATACGCATTCTGTAAATGCGTATCTGACGTCAGCATCATCGTTCTCAGAGCTCCCAATAATGGCGATTCAGGCGTGATATTTGCATCTCTTCGTTCATCGACACCAAGGAACTTTCCGATCACATTCTATATACTAATAGAATCGCAATTCGATTCTCTACACATACATATCAATTATTTTACGTTTTAATGTCCGGATTTGGAATCCCCAATTCATCCCTAATTTCCGATTTTGTTTTCCGATGAAGCTCGTTCGTACCCCTGCGGGGCCATCGGAGATAAACGGATTATGGGATGAGGAAGTATACAACTCGTCCGTCGTTTGGTGATAATTTGGAGGGTTGTAGAAGATTAAATGACCTCAAACGCATATATGGCTTGTTTCCGTCGAAGTCGCCGGTGTTCACCTCTCAGTTCTCTGGCCGCGTTTTTGTGTTATCTGGCGATGAATAGTAGTCGTGGATGCACCACCCGTAACGGCGCATCCCGTGGGTACTGAGGGCCATCTGTTCCGAAAAACGGTATTTTGGGCATTGGGTACCTCATTTTGAGGCATTCTGGTCATTTTCTCATTTTGTTTTAATATTGCATAAATTGAATTATATATGTGTTGATTAAGACATTAAAAAGTATTATTGCCAAATATGAAGCTCCTATTCGTTATTGCCTCGATGTTAATTTTCCTACAGATGGAATTAAAAATTCATATTTGTTGTTTACTTTCACGTAAAAAATTACTTTTAACATCGAAGTTATTATAATATGATAAATCTAATTGTAAGTTGTTTTTATTCTTCTTTTCAATTTTAAATCTATTTTTTATCGATATAATGTGTTTTTTCAATATGTAGTATTATAATTGTACATTTAATAATGTAAAAATAAAAGTGTTAATGTACTAATGAAGACGAAAACATAAATTATTGTTCAATTTGAAACTCCTCTTGGTTATTGCATTGAATTTGTGTATGGTGCTTCTAATGGGAGATTATATTAGAATGATCTAAGCCTTAGATTAGTTTACATTCTTCAGTTACAATTTTAATTTCTCATTTTAAAATTAAATTATTATGCTTTACTTTATTGTAAATCCAAAAATTATACATAACAAAAATATTAATTTTTTTTAAATTAAATATAGCAGGAAAAACATTAAATTATTATGTTTTACTTTATTAAATTTTTTAACAAAAATATTTCTTTACTCTCTCCGTCCCAAAATAAGTGTCGTTTTTACGTTGTACAAATGTTATAACGTTTTAAAAGTAAATTTAAAAAAATTATACGTGGAAGTTACTTTTGATATATTGTCAAATACTTCCATAACGTGAAGGCTACATTTATTTCAGATGAAGGGAATAGTAAACCTTTTGATGTTTCTCTAAAAAAAAATTCTATTAATTTTCTAATTAAATCATTGTAATTTTTGGTCAATATTTTCATATTTTTTATAAATATATAATTCATTAGCTCATTATATACATGCAAGCTATCCATTTTTCTCATCACAAAGTAATATATATGTACACTATAAACAATTTAAATTACAATAATTTCCGTATATCTTTGGAGATTTGTTCCCTATGAGATATTTGTTACATAATGCTGACATCTCATGTAATCTTAGAAAAAAAATATTATTTGCTTATTTAGTATTAAGGAGGTACAAAGATTTACATTTTTCATTCTTTCTTTGCTTACCAACTTTAATTGGTGTATTGATAATTATTTGCAAAAATACGTATGAGTATAGTATTCGTGACTTAGACTATATTATTTATTAACATTAAAAATTTTATCATAACTTTTTTCATATTTTGTTTCATATATAAATCACTAGCTCATTATAAACTTGCAAGATATGCATTTTTGCCTAATGCTGACTTCTAATGTAATTATTTTGTTTAAGTTTACAAGTTACGAGATATACACTATAGACTATAGACTATGTACACTATAACCAATTTAAATCACAATGATTCCGGTGTATCTCTCGAGATTTCTTACATAATGCTGACATCTCATGTAATGATTTTGTTCAATTTTACAAGTTAAAAATATTTTCAGAATCTTTTATTAGATTCACGTATCCAATTTTAATCTAAATTTAAAAAAAAAAACTAATTAAAAACATAGTAGCTGAACAGTCGATTCATATATACATGCACGCGACGGACTGAGAACAAGATTGAATTAACTGCACCCTTTCCCATTCTCCAAAGCTCAGACATAAAGCTTCATCTAAATATTTTTCTGCGCCTCTGCTTAACTTATCACATTTGTATTCAATCTTCATCATACCAAAAAATCAACAAACATACAAAAAATATCATGGATGCTAACAACTTTCAGAATTTACGAGCTGATGTTCTGTGCCAGATTTTCAACTTCATCATACTGGAAGACAACAATTTCTCAGGATTTTGCAAGCTGCTGATCATTTGGGCAATGGGTACATCAAGGCAAAGGGTCAAACATGTGCTGGAGAGACTAAACTGGGATGCATTGTACCAGTTTCATATTGAGCCTATTGAGGTCGTTCGTGATCTTTTTAACGAGTTCATAAAATTTGCTGTTAGGTATGATGTTGATCAAGCAAAATTTTTCAATTCAACTCGAAACCTGTTTTTGAGCCAAGCTGTTCAGCACCATCTATCTGTTTTAGCTGATCTCTCAGGTACTCATTTCCCTTCAAGATTCACTTATGTTTTTTTCAAATCAATCTATAGAACATTTCATAGGAATGAAACCGCTGAGGAGATGAACACCTTGCTCAATGTTACTCATCTGAGGAGTCGGATAATCGAACAAATGACCTATCTTCAAGATATGTATTCTAACATGTTTGAGATCGATTATCTTTTGCCTGTTTTCAAATTTTGCCCAAATGCAAGGAATCCCCGCCCCATGTATCAAATACATGGATTTCCTCTAGGATATGAGCAATGGTTCTCCCTCTGTCCAAATACTGTTGAAGACAAGTACATTGATGACCATCATCCATTGGGAAAATCCATAACTATGGAGCACATGTGGGATACTCAGTGTATTCACTGCAAGGTTCAGATCATTCTCTTCAAAGTTCTCCTAGGTTCTGTTCAAGCTTAAGCTTTTGTGAATTTAAGTAATTATGTTTTTGGACCTGATGTTTTGTAATATAACCTTTGTTGGTTGTTTATGACTTTCTATGTTTGTGGAAATGGATTTATGATGTGTTTTCGATTGATTGTCGTATGTTTGTACTGAATCCATTATTCGCTCTATGTTAATGCGTTTCATATTGTTATCAATCATAAATGTATGTCAAATGTTTACAAATACATTTAAGCTTTTTCTCATTTAATTGAGTTATAACTCTTCTTTTGTTTGAATGTTTATTTTATAGACTTTGTTGCAAAGATTATAGATACCGGATTCAGTTTTGTTTTGCATTGTTTTATTCACTAACATATGACTCCATTACATAAGATATGTACATATTGTACTCATGTTAAGTTCAATCTCTATTTTTTTTTAATTCTTAGAAGGTTTTGTTTCTTTAAAATCATTTTGCTCAGCAGTACATAGTACAAATATACTAAATTTTCTTACAATGTGTTATGTCAACACTGCACTTCAAAGAATGATGAAGAGATTTAGCAAACTTAGACTTCAAAATGAGGAATTAAAATCGTAAACTATGCAATAAGAAATATGTGAAAGCATTACACAAGACGCTTATATTTACATGGACACAACCAAACTACAACATTAATAAATGACATGATCCTGTCTTCATTAAATTCAAACAAAGCAAATGCAACAACATAAATAGACTTGATCAATACTATCCAAACTGAACTATATGATACGGACAAATTCCACAATTTGAACTATATATTACGGATGAAATCCACGAGTTGTCCACCCATTTGGAGTCTCTGCCCTTCCAGTTCCACACACTTTGTTTTCCAATCATTTATCTTTTCAATCCATTCTGCTTGAAAAGTCTGAAAACCTGTTGACATTTCATCCAATCTTTCTGTCAATAGTTTTAAATGTCCAAGAATTGATGTATTTGTATCTTCCACAAACTTTCTTTCATTTTCTGTATATGCAGTGTTCTCCAGAACATTTTGCTGGGAAGATTCTCCAACACTTCCACGTCCGTTACCTTCCAACACCTTGGTAATGTTCCTACATTTGGAAAACAGTATATGTATAATTATAATGAAATTCAAAATAGTCTAGCAATAACAATTTTTTGTACCCGTATTTTTCCTCTAAGCCAATGGTGCGAGCAAATAGCAAAGATTGTCTATCAAACATGCTTTTGAAAAACAATCCAAAATCTTCATTTGCTTCACGAATTTCTTCATTCAACTCTGCCGATGTTATGTTAAGGTTGTTAAGGTCATTCACTAACATATTCTTGATGCTTGAGTATCTGCGCCTCTTTGATGATCTTAAACTCATTGTTGAAGAAAGAAATTCTTAAAAAAGGAAATATATTAATGTAATAACATATAAGAAGGCAAGTCATATATTTATAGGACTTTTTGGACGGTTTTACAATATGTGGTGGTTTTAAAACTGTCTTACCAAGTTCAAGATAACTTATAGTTTAGTTATATTAAGCAGTTACAACATTCATTGTACGTTTAACCCTGGACTGCCTTTGGCATGAATCCATCAAATGCCTCATCAGTAACTGTTTGGACTTGATCCTCGTACTTTACTATGAAAACATCTTAGAACTAAACAAACATGTAGTCATATTATATAAATATGACAATGACTTGCTAAATGTATAATGCATTATTAATTTATTGCATTTTGCACAAATTTTACATATAGTCATACTCATATACGTAATCCTGTTGTTTTATTAAACCAACGAAATTAAAAAAATGCTAATAGGAAGATTTGGTTCTGATATTTTAAATGGATTTATATGTACATTGCAAAATTTTCAAAATGCAATCAATCATGATCGTATTGTAAGTGTCTTATATATCTGATTCCTATTTTTTAGCAACAAATTTGCCTAGGTGATAAGTATTGATCTTCCTTTTAAATATAAAGATCATAACTGAAAAACTAATTGTGTGCTTCTCCCTTTGCCTCTCGAAGTGGTTGTCCCATGGGTTAGTTCTAAAACTTATTGTATCATGCTGCAACTCATATTCTAAGCACTATTCTTTCTTAAATTACACCATTCCATCCTTATGTACATCTTTCTTTCTTTTTACAGATGTAGACATGTTTGATCAACTTGAATCGCTGAACATTTCCAAGGACCATAGTAGGATTAAGGTCCGAGTAACACGAATACGGCCAACAAGGAATTTGGAGGGACAAGTACTTGGAATGAATCTTATACTTCTCGATAACCAAGTAAGATTATGCAGTTTACAATCTCTATAAATGATAAGGTAATATATATGCTTCTGACTTTATCATATGATATTTACTAATTACAGAATTACCATTTGCAAGCATTAGTGAGACTTGATATTTGGAATGCCTTTGCCAATAATATCATGGTTGGAAATGTTTACGAAATATCCGAGTTTAATGTTAGATATGCATTTGGCCAATACAGAGCAGTTCATTCATCCATGTGTATCATTCTTACAAATAAAACCAGAGTTCATATTGTTATTCCTGAAGATGTTTCCATACCATCACAAAAATTTGAATTAATCCAAGTGAGCCAAATCATTGAGAATGCTGAAGATTACCATAAAGATCGTACTTATGCAATAGGTGATTTATCTCACATTATTTGCTTATATGTATTGTAAATGCAAGCAACTGTAACTTTTTAATCATATGTTTGCATATGAAATAGATGTCATTGGAGTTGTTGAAAACATCCAACCTGTTCAGATGAAGTACACAACACGAGGAATAAGTCCATTGATTAGATTCAGGCTTTGTAATGGAAGGTATAACATCCTCAGATTATTCTGTTTATGAAATTATGTTAGTATTCATTTTTGTTAATAATCATGTGTCCTTATATGTCTTCAAAGCCAATCTTTACACGTTCACTTATGGGGAGAGATTACAGAGGAACTACGTCCAATTTTTGAAGAGGTTATTGAACGACCAGTTATAGTAATTCTAGCAGCTGTCAAGGTCCTGATTTCCATGGGTTAGTTCTTTATGTGATTCTTTTTAATACATAGATTTATTAGGTCTTTTATACATAGCTTTTCCTTCACATTTACATTTGCTTTGCAGATAGAATAACTATTACTAATGTTGCACCATCAAAGGTTTATATTAACCCAAATGAACTTGTTGTTTTCGCATTGCGCCATAGGTATAATAATGTTTCAATTTAATTAGTTTAAAAACAGTATTTTCATATCAATTCCAATACTTATTCCTTCCTATATGTGACAGGCTTGATACAGATGGTTATGAAGAGCCACCAAATAATAACTGATGTGATTCTACGATTATATTTTGGAAGAAATCACTGATGTGATACAACGAGTATATTTTGGAAGGAATAAAGTCACGAGCATCTTTGAGAATAATATGTTTTTATTTCATTTGTTGTCGATTAGACAATTTTATTTAATCGTATTTTTATACTTTCTACATCGCAATATTTTATTGACGTTGTAAAAATAATATTTTAGTTTCCACGTCGCAATTTTATTTTGATAGTGAGTGTTGGATTATTAAAAATGAAAATAATCCTCATATTTTTTATTCAAATGTTTTGACAGTTTGATTTTTATTTACGAAAAAAATAATATTTTTCTTACAATTTTCAAAGTGAATACAAAATTATTGTAAAAATGTTAAAATGATACACGATTTGAGACATCGATATTTGGTTACAGTAAAAAATAATATTTCTTAAATTAACATTTTATTTGTATATAAAAATATAAAATGTTAACAATATATAACACATTATACTAAATAATATGGATTTACATTAAATTATAGGTTGTTAAAAGGTTGTGATAGATATAAATGAACGTAATCTTTCTTAATCAAGTTTGTTACAACTTTCCTTAAACATTGTTGAAAATTTTATTTACATGAATAAAATTAAATTTTATAGATTGATAATCGTATCCTTTAAGATTTGTTTGTTAAGATCAACAAAACTTGCACGATCTTCGATGTTATACTGATGAAATTTTCCTAGGTCACTATCTAAATTTTTGTAATTATATGGACAATAATATATTTATATATTGGATATGCATAAAAATGTAGAAAATTCATATCAATAATCATCCCACAAATGTAGGCTTAATTTAAGAGATTTGTATTCATAGCACGATTAACATTAGTGGCACATCTTTCTGCGTATTTGTCTCACTTTAACAATACCGAGGTCGTATATAAATGACCTATAAACATACACCTAATTACACACAAACTTTGCTGGTTTACATCATCGTGAGTAACATCGAAACTTATCAAGGTTTAAGTATAATCTGTTTTATATTTTTTATATTATACATCTTCGTTTTGCAGTTAAGCATTATGAGCAACGTCAAGTTTGATAGCTTGGATTCACTAAATGACAGTAAGTATGACTGGACGATTAAGGTTAGGGTCATTCGTATTTGGGATAGCTACAGTTCAAAAGGAGATAAAGAGTTCAAAGGCCGTAACATGCTTTTGTTGGATGATAAAGTAATTGTACAAAACCTTGATAAGGTTATAGTGTTGTTCTATTTTCTGATAATCCATTTGTTTTCCTCTATGATAACAGCATCTCAGAATGCATGCTTTCATATGGCCAAGCTATATTGATACGTTTGATAAAACCTTTGAAGAAGGCAAGATATATTCTATAAGGAACTTCTCAGTCAAAACATATCGCAAAGAAACTCTTCGATGCACAAGATATGACAAACAAATTTGGCTATCCAATTATACCAAAGTTATGGTATTTCAAGATTCCGAGATGATTGACAGGATGATACGTAAGATGGAATTTGATTTCTTTGACCTCGGTGATATCCGCGAGATGATCAACCAATCTGACAACAATTATCTGATTGGTATGGTATAAGAAATATGGTTATAACTGTAGCATTCTTCCTGTATCTTTGAAGCATTTATCAACTTGGTAGTTTGGTCATTTTTTGTAGATATCATTGGTGTCCTGAAAGATCAAGATATTATTAGAAACAGAATATATCAAAAGGAGGTCGACCAGCGTTGCATCAGGTTTACTCTTACTGATGGAAGGTATTATCTCTGACTCATATCAATGTCAAGATTTTAATTACAACATAATTGTTATGCGAGTAATTATTTATTTTGTTTCCTTAACATTTTATTTTATAGTGCATCTATCAGAGCATGTTTCTGGGACAAATTGGGAGAATCCTTCTTATCAGAAATACTGAAAATTACTGATATCCCAATAGTTGTTATTGTGGCTAGTTGCAGAGTTAATGATTTTAAGGGTATTCAATTAACTCTACTTCGTACTATGAATTGATGTTATAATTGTATCTTATTAGCGTCTAATAATTCTGATAAAGTAGTACGCATTATTATTTACGATTGTAAAAATTAGACTCTAAGTTATTAGTGTTTATAGGAGAGCCGTACGTGTCCAATGTTGGAGCTACAAGGTTCTTCATAAACTACAATCATCGTAGTGTCTCTGAAATGAAAAGAAGGTATATTTATACGATTGTAGACAATAAAACATAGTACATTCAAAATAGATGAACTTTTAATAATCAATTCATTCAATGCTTAGGTCCATTCTACCAGAATTCAACCTGGATCAAACAAATGTTCTAGCAGAACCAGAGAAACCAAGAATTTTAACCATTGCTGAAATGCGAACACTTGATGAGTCGTACATTCTGGTATTGTTTGAAATCTCTTATTGTTGAGTATTCGTGTCTCTTTTATGTGTCTCTCTATTATGCATTGGCTGAAATTTGTTCTTTCAATTCTGAATGTAGAAATTAGTTATGTGCCAAGTGACTGTTAGTTCAGTGAAAGAAACAAAAGACTGGAACTATGATGCTTGCAGCAGTTGTCAAAAGGAAATTTATATGATTGAAGGAAAATTTAGATGTGAGGAATGTAAAAGAAATATTCCATTTCCTGAAAAGAGGTATTCAAACATGTCTCTATTACACAAATGTAAGTTGTATTATTATTATGAAAATTGGTAATTCATCCATATATATGCTTGGTTTTGTTAAAAAGGTTTAGGATATGTTTGATTGCTGGAGATTCTACCGGTGTAGCTGCATTTATCTTATATGATCGCGAGGTTGAAAATATAATTGGTAAAACTGTGTTTGATGTTCTGGCAGAGGAAGATAGGGTATGATCACTGCAAACACATTTTCATTTTGTCATTTAAATTTGCGTAAACATTTTGAACTATTTCACAAATAGTTTTATATATTTAAAATCCTGATTTGATGTGCTGCACTAGGAAGGGAAAGATTCTGAGTTTCCAAGAAGCCTAAAGATTTTTGTAGGCAATGAATATACATTAACAATTCGTACGAATGAGGAAAATGTCAAGAAGAATTCTTACACGTACACAGTTGTTGATATCAACAAGGGTTTTGAAATCATTGAACACAATAAACCAGATGATAGTGATTTTAGCCTTGGTTCTAAGATTTCTCAGGTATATGGAAAAAAACTTAAACATTCTTTTCATATCATACTTTTTTGGCAAGGTTGCAAGCATTGGATTTCATGTTTGTACTGATAAAAATTTTGAATCACTTTGTACACAGTACTCATCAACATATTCCGTTCAAAATTCTGAATCCAAGACTCCAGATACTGAGAAATCTACATCAAAAAGTCTCAAGAGACTGAATGACGACACTGTCATTTCTATACCGGACCTGGATGATGTCTCTGATAATGCAGTTGATAAAGAAAATACACCGAAACCTATCCCACTGAAGCAAATTAAAAAGGAAAAGGTAAGTCATGTTTTCAATCAGTTTTGCAACGTTCTTAAAAATAAACATGTTGTACAGATACATTACCTAAATCATACATGTTTCCTGTAAATATACAGGTCTGAACAGGATTGCAGTTTCAAGAGATGTCTCCTTCATGCAGCATAATTTTCAATTTCCACTTTCTCAATAAATTTGTTTGTTTCGAACTTTAGTTTACTTTGGGTGATGCAATGCCCTGGTTTCATTTACAACATTTTTTAAGAAATCTAAACTTCTTGCTTTGGTTATGTTCAATGATAAATGTTATTGCTTTAGACATGATCATTATTAGTGTCGCAAATCATTATTAAATAAGTTATGTTTTCCAGTAATACATATGCTCAAAATGTAGAGTAAATCTTATATTGCAACTGAAGAATTACGTGGGATATTGTGTATCAAACCACAATGTCATATGATTTACAATTGTGAGGCAACATGTCTACTTAAGTACTTCTTTAAGCACATCTATGTTTATGTCATATAACATTGTTATGTTTAAACTCATTGGTCCATTTGAGAAAAGTATTCAATATTGACATTACAAAATATTTTTGTTGTCCAACAACATTGCAAATGGACTAACATTTGCTATGTTGTTCTTGGTTCTCAAAGTAATTGCAAATGTTGAGTTTCATAAACAACATCTTCCATTTGGTTGATTGTGCATCTATGAATTGAGTACATAAGTACATAAGTAATGACTTTGAGTACTTAAGTACGTAAGTAATGTAAAACCACATAACTACACCTTAATTATACCAATGCAATTGTGTAAAATAGGTAAATCAATACCAAAAATCATGAGTTGTTAAGTTTATAGGTACTTATAACAAATGTTGGAACAACCACATCAAATATTTAGTTGAAAAAATTGTATAGTCGAACTGACATGTTGATTATGCTTTCTAATCAAGTACAAATTATGCTAAAAGACATTAATGGAAACATTATATACATGAAAAAAATCAGCAAAAAAGATGATAATTAGTACAGAACTAATCCATTACTTAGTAAACAATCCTTATTTAGTGTTGGTATGTTTTGACACACTTTTCTACTATATAAATCCTACATCTCTTCCCTCATCCTGTCCAACTAAATTTTTTTGTTACAATACAACTTTGATAAATGAATATTCAAAAAATTAATTAATTAATTAAATGAATAATTATTATTCGTTCCCGACATAATAGAAACAGTCTATTTTTAACCTCAGTAAATGAATACTCTTAATCATAAATCGAACCACCAAGGTTCGATTCTCCCTTAACGCATGTATTAGAACAGATACTAAAATAATAGAATCATTGTGGTAAGAAAAAAAATCTTTTACATCGATAAAAAATACATAGATTATTCATTTTTTTTTACTTTTTTATGGGCTAAGCCTTTACTTATTAATGGACCCTTATTTACTGTTGTTAAAAAAGAAACGCGTATTTATTAGTGTCTAAATCCCTAAATACTGTTGTTATCAATGTCAAATCCCTAAATACTGTTTTCACTAATCTAATCCCTGCTCTGTCTTCACAAATCCTTGCCAAGAAACCTTACCAAGTCCATTTTATTCTTAATCTTCTGTTTAACAATGGAGGTAAATCAAATGGAACTATCAATATTGTTTTATTACATTGTTAATGTATATGATTGTTATGCAAATTGTGGATATTGGAGTTAATTATGCTACTCGATTTCTTTGGGTTTTATTGTCCTGTGTTTTTGGAATGTAAAGAATGTCTTGATATGCAGATGTTTTATTCTTTTGTTTCATAGAGAAGTATTAGACAGTATCAGTAATATGAATTGCAGATATCGAATGGCAAATATTATACATTAGGATGAATTTTAGTACCATAATTGATTTTGTATTTGAGGTATAACATATTACCAGGTTGGTTTAATCCCTTCGTCATTATCATACTTCATAGATTTTCAAGAACCTCATTTGTATAAGCCTTATTCTAAGGATTTTTTGGCATAACTCATTATCAGGAACACAAACACCCAGCATTCATGGTTAGACTGTTTCCCAAGGATCTTGCAAAGACGTCGTTGGTAATCACCTAAATGTTGTTCATGATTCGTATATAAAACAAATGTTATAGAAGTATATAAAACCGCACAATTATTGTACATACCTTCTAATTCATATAACCCTATTTGGTTTATGTAGAAATTTCCTTCCAGCTTTGTTAGAGAATGTGCAAAACATGTTCCACAACAAGTCACTCTGATAATTCATAGAAATGGATACCAATACAATGTTCTTTTCCACAAGGATAGAAATGAACTTAACAACTTGGCTATGTTTTATAATGATTTCCAAACTGATGTCAGTTTCCATGCATTGTTCTACTACAATGGTACTGGAATATTTACTATATTCATACTTGATGACACTGGTATGGAAATAGATTATCCAGCATCCAACAGGTTTCGACTAGCTCCTGTTTATGCGGAAGGTATGTAACAAACTATAGCCAACTGTTTATATTACATTACCTTATCTCTATGAAAATAGTAAAATGGATAACTGATATTAACATATATTTATGTTATAACAGACAATATTAATGGAATTGGGAAGAAATTTGTTGTTCATACTAACGAACATCATAGAGAATCACCTGAGATTGTAAGTCCTTAAGTTGCCACTGTGCGATTTTTTTTAGTCAGTACTTTACCTAGACTAATGTATTTTATAAATTGTAACTTTCTTATGAATTGATTAGGATATTCCTCCCGAGTTTGTTCATCGGTTTCGACACATGCTGAAAAAGAAAAATTATCTAACTTTGACGAATGGAGAAAAATTTCAGTTTACATTCTCAGCTACTAAGAAAAAGTTTGTTGATATGGAAGTGATACTCAATGCCAAATACTGGAAAATTGGTGATACTCTTCTCTTTGAGCTCTTGGATAATACTGAATTCTCTGCCACTATATTATCCAGTAAAGCAGTTGAAAAAACTCTTCCTGCTATAACCTCCATTACAGGTATGTTATCAAGTGCTATGTTTGTTCAAGCACTTCAACACAACAGTAGCAATTCATATGATTGTGATTCTGGTGCAGTCAATGTCAACACAACAGAAGGAGTAGATGACTTCCATAAAAACTTTGAAGCTAATTTGATTAGCTCAAATTTTGATATGGATACTCATGGAGTGGTAATTACAATGTCTTACAGCTTTTAATATATCGACATCAATGTCAAATGTTTACCAATATAAGTTACCCTTTTCTTTAATTATTTCGCAGTACATTCCACCTTGGATAAGTCTTGAGAACCATGCTTGGAAGTCAGTCAAGCATGTGTACCTGAAAATGAAAAGAAGAAAGTGGAAGGTTGGAATCGTTTTTTCAGGTGGAAAACCAAGATTCTCCAAAGGCTGGGATAAGTTTGTAAAGGAGAACAAGTTTGTTTTGAATGACAAACTACGTTTTCTAATGAAGGAGGAGGACAATGTACTTTCCTTTCATGTTCATCGTTTATGATTGAGCTATGTGTCGGATTTTTAGAACGTGGAGTAATCTTCATATTTCGAAGCTATTATTAGTAGAACGTGGATATTTCCTATCCACTATTTCTAAATGCTTCAATGACCTTTGCGCGAAATATTTATGTTGTTACAGTTATTATGACATTCTCATTCTAAGATTAATGATAATTTTATAACCTACTTGGTTAATTTTGAGGTTACTAATTATAATTCTATAACTTTCTTCATCTTTCTAAATACAATGTTGACAATCTCTATCTTTAACCAGATTGCTATACTCTGTTAATTGCAAATTAAATTTTAATATTATTCTATCATTAAAATTTTATAAAAAACAAGATGAATCGACGCCCGCTCGCAGAGCGCGGGCAAAAAATACTAGTATGTATATATATTGGGATGGCAAATTAACCTTTTTTGATTTGATATGAATATGGATTTATTTTAAATGCGAAAATTTTTGGATTTTAATTTTATGTTTATCGATCCGAAATTCGATTCAAAATCCGTGAACCCAAACCTGAAAAATATCCGAATATATATATATATAGGGAGCTGCTCCAGTGAGACCCTACTTTAATTTTATAATTCTTTTATTCATTTATTATAAAATTTAAAAATACACATACAATTATAAAATACCACCACATCCACACCACTATCACCTAGAACATCATCTGGGCGTTACCACCTCCACTGTCATCGCACCACTGCCACATCACACAAAATCACAATTTTAAACCAAAAAGCACCAAAATTTAAATCAAAGCTTCTGGACTAAGCCACCACCATTCTCTACAGAATCACCAAAATGCTCTAATACAAATCACTAAAAAGTTGACACAAATTACAAGAATATCAAGACAAATCACTAATATTTCAACATAAATCATCAAATAATCTAAAAACCAAAGCACTAAATTTTTTTGACTATATACACTTTGAAAACATAAAAATCAATATTCTCAAAAACAAGTCACCATCCATCATTGAGTAACAAGTTCTGATCACCATATCATCTTCCGATGATTCCATTTTCTAGATTTCCAACATTGTTTATATAAATTTATACATTTTTTGTCCTTAGACCACACACTTCTCCAATTGCACTCAACATATCTGGCACCGTTAACACTTCAAATCTCAGAGGATGTCATCGGAGTATTTTAAATTCTCAAAATTTAAACACAAATCACCAAAATCTGAACGCAAATCACCAAACTTCTGAATGCAAATAAAAAAAGAAAACAATCGAGCCAACATGTTTCTCTTCTTCTTTAGGCGATGATTTTCTCCATTTCTCCATCTTCTTCTTTATGTGTTTCCCCGAAGTGTTTTAGGTGGTACTCATATCCACTCTCTTGTAACGAGATTAGATTTGAGAATTAAATAATCTTACAGATTCACTACTTGAATGATGAAATTGTAATCAACAAAGTCATTCGATCACATGTTTTGATCATTGAGAGCTCTGACGACGATCTTAAACTTATTCAAGTTCAGATTCAAGGAATGAAATGGACAACAAAGAAGAGATGAAGTGAATAGATCGCAAAAAAATAAATACGAACTCGTTGTGGATTATATGAACTCACCGGAGATGACATGTACTTGCTGGAGAAGAAGATCAGGTGTATATATAGCGATGTTATGTGGGTAATTAACAGGTAAGCATAAGAGATGGGATGAATAAAGGATAATAAATATGTGGTCCAGATTAGAAGATATTTTATAAATTAGAGGGTTAAGATTTAGTCTCAGTTCTCATTTTAAGAGAGGGTCTCATTTGAGCATTTGCCTATATATATATATGGTTTTGCTCAAATGAGAACCCTCACTTATGGTGAGATATGAGATCCAATTCTATCCACACATTTTTTATATCTAAATTAATTCATAGCCCCACAATTAATATTTGAAATTTTATTTTTTTATCCTCTATTTAATTCCACCATCATCTTCTTCCTCGTTCCGGTCACCATTTCCGATCACCATCTCCGGTGACAAATTCCGGTCAACCCAGAAAATCACCACCGATAAACAGAAAATCACCACACTGCCTACACCTCCGACCACCGCGCCACCGCCACCATCAACAAAAATCACCACTTTTAAACAGAAATCACCGCACTCCAACACCTCCGGTCACCACACTATCGCCACCACCACCAAAAATACCATCTAAAAACAAAAATCATCGCGATCAAAACCATCCCAAACCACCACATCTCCGCCACCACCTCCTGCCACCACAAAAAATCACCACCGGAAGCCCAAAAATCACCACAAAATCTACAACACAGCTACAAAAATCATAATCATCCATTTCTCATTTCACTACCAGATCTGAATTACCCACACCTATACATACAATTATCCTATATCTATACATCTCAAATTAAGGAGATTTCTCTTTTCTGTACTCACGTACTTCTCTCTCTTTTCCGTTTGACCGCCATCGCCGCCATCCATCAGAGACCACTGATTTTGAAGTTCAAACAGAAAGATTAAAGCACCAAATTAAAGCTCTTTCACTCCTCCACCTTCATCGTTCATCAATTATTTTAAGTTCGAATTTGATGGACTGTGATTCTTTTTATGAATTATTGAAGAATATGAACTATTCGTGAGATATATTGCTTTGCACATTGTGAATTTTGAGGTTTGTTGAACTTTATGGTAGCCGCAAATTTTATAATCGATCGGAAATTAGGGGCGGCGACGATTGGGGTGGGCAGGTGGGGAGTGGATGTTTGTGTGTGTCAGTGTATGTGCAGTACGTGTGTGCTGTGTGCTAGGTGTGTATATGAGTGTGTTTAATGTGTATGGTTAGGATTTAAAGTTGGTTAAAAATTGTAGGGCTGAGATTAGATCTCAGTTCTCATAATAATAGAGGGCTCTCACCTGAGCAAAACCCTATATAAAACTGATGATCGTGTAGTGAAAACAAGAGTGTATCGCTTTGCTAGGCCTACGAAGCTAACGCTCCAGTGTGACTGGGCTAAGCGGCAGACCTGGTTCGCTATATCTTGGAACAACAATGAATGGTATGAACAGAAATGACATTGCATGGACTATGCAATCGGCAGAACTTCAATTAGGCCCGCATGCTGTGCTTAGAATCCACCCATGATGATGGGTCCTGACCCGCACTGCTTATGAAGAGTAACTCTAAGACAGCAGGGTTGTGACTGTTTTTTAGAGATCAAAGCAGGGTGAATACTGAATAGTACTGACCACAATAAGCTATACACTATAAGATTATTTGATATCCACAATAAGCTAAATACTTGTACTCCTACAAATTAAAATTACTTGCTTTTTTTCTTGTCAAACAAACAATCTGCAGTATAGTTGAGAAAAAGAAGCAATCCTGCAAGTATCCTTTAGGAGGTCCGGAACATTAGACAGGGGCGTGCCCATCCACATAATTTCGTTTTGCTTTGACTACTATGTGACTATGTCCCACATCCATAAGGAGGACCCAATTGTGAAGAACAGTACTAGGATAACACAAGAAACTGTAATCTGCCTATGAATACTGTAGAACATATAAGATGCATTTTCGGCCAAAAATATTGGAATACTCATTCCGGAAGGTACATAACATAAGTGTGCATTCTACAAAGAAAGCTCAACAAGATTAAATCCACTTTCTAAAATCTGGTCATGGTTGACTCTAGCTAAGATCCACCAATGTCCCAGGAAAGTTATTTGTTTGTTCAGCTTGCACCAAGACCAAATACCTGTTGTGTGCAAAGCTTAACTTTAAGATAACAGATATTCAAAACATATACAAGCAGCCAGTGAAAAAATTGTACTTACTCCGGCCAGCACATCCTTCGATAGTAGTTGTTTCTTCTCTCCGGGTTTATCAGAAAGTGGTCGTGTTTGAGGGTATTGTCGCATCACCTGGTTATGTGGTACCTGAGATGCTTCTTCCTGCTCTGGGTTTACCTTTTGCTTCTGCAGATGGCAAAAAGTAGATAGCATGGTTCAGGATTATTTTTTCCTGTTTGATGCAGTAGCATATAGTGTACCAAGAACATATAAACTGAACACCCAAGTTTTATATACAATATATGCATCTGAACTTCAAGCAAAGGACTAAAACACCTTTTAGCATTTGTAACAGAAAACTTGGTGCAGGGGAGGGCAAGTAACAAGGGAACCAGATAACTGAGATAAGCAGGTATCAAGGGCCCAAGAAAAATAACAAATAACATGTGTGGGTGTTTGCCATGTAGTGATCAATTGTATTAACTTGATTAAAAAAAAATAGCCAAGAAACCAATTTCCCCACTAGTCGAGCCACATCACAACACATGGGTCTTTCACTGCCATATAAGGATAGTGCACTGTACATGGCTAATTGCTGGTAAGAACTTCCCCTGTATATCATATTTAATTTTCATTAAGAAAGGCACATGGGCTCAGGTTCAATTTTACGTCCACAAACACATTTTACAATAGCTATTGAGACATTGTTCACCTTCTAGTACTACCTTTCTAATGTCCCTTAGATTTGAACAAAACATGACAACTACCAGTATACGACTTCTTACTCCATCGGACATTAAACTAATAACATCGACAAACACAATGGACAGTACTACTGAAGTGTTATAAATAAGGACGGTGCAGCGTACATGGTAAGAACTTGCCATGATCATGTTCAATTTTCATTATGTAATGCAAATGGGCTCAGATTCAGTTTTACGTCCACGAACATATTTTACAATTGCTATTGAGACATTGTTCAACATCTTATAGTACTACCAGTATAATGTCCAATACATATGAACAAAAACATGATAAATACCAGCATAGGACTTCTTACTCCACCGGATATAAAACTAACAACATCGACAAACAGAATGGAAATGATTACTGAATTGTTATATATACCTTCTGTAATCTTTCCGCTATATGCTTTTGAGCATGAGACTGATCCACTTTAGAGAGGTAAAAATCCCTCTCTCGCTTAGCAGCTGACATGTTCAATGCTAGTTTTTGTTCTCGAGTGGCACTCTTGTATGCTACATTTAAAAAAGTGGTTTACAGAGTAGTAGTTGATAGACAGGTTAAACACCATAATGGACAGGACAAAAGTTAGCTAGTATGTACCAATCTCTTCAGTGAGATCATCCCATTTAAATTTACTTAAGTATTTAATGTTCCAAGTATCATAATAAAATGGTGACCTCTTTCTCCCACCTAAAACATAGAGAAAAAAATGCAAATCAGATAACAATGACATAATTGATATTGCCCTTGAATAAAGACATGTTAGGTACAACATGATACACATCAGAGGATTAGAAATCACAGAAAAATCCAGTAATACAGAATTTAGAAATGACATGAAGATAGGAGTATAGGAGTTAGACTAATACTATATACTATAATTTTTGTAGCCACAACCCACAGGGCAATAATCACAGAGGAATATTCTTTCTGTACTAAGAATCAGATAGCGGAAATCAACACAGATAATATCGAAACAATACAACATGTGTAACCTCATAAGGTTATATCCAGTGCATAATCAATTTTTGCAGTCCATGATGCCACAAGGTTCTCAATTCACATGAAAGCCTTACACCAAATGAATATCTATCGAAATCTTCAAGATACACAATTAAATAAAAACAAAATATCATCTTTACCCATTTGTTCACCGTTCAACGTCTCAGCTACATCCTTGGCAACCCGTTTGTTTGTAAATTCAACCCACCTGCATTCACCCATATTTCAATTTACTGACAAACTGGTACAAGAAACACGTAAAATCACATAGCACAACTAGTCCTTCTAACCTAAATTACGCAAAACCACAGTACAATAAAATCCCCAACTGACACCTACCCTTCTGAGAACTTCTGTCCACGAAACCCACCAGCCTTTTTACGCTGCAACTGAGCATCAGCCTCTGCCAAACAAATTAGTCAAGAATACCACAATCAAAAAATACTTCCAACATAATTTAAAAAAACTAACAAAATTCCCTGAAAAACCAAAAACTGATCGAAAAATAAAGAAATTACTTTCGGGGGTGAGATAAATTCTTTGTATATCTCCATACTGAGAAAGAAGCTGCCTAAGTTTAATATGATCCATTTTAGGAGGAATGTGACTCAAATAACACACTCCACGCTTATCGGCTTTTTCAACTTCCTGTAAAAATCGTTTCTTTCGCTTAATTTTGCGTTTTTCAGAGCTCAATTTAGCTCCATCCTTTCTCTCTTCTTGTTGTTGCTCTTCTTCAGACATTCTTGAAATACGAAGAGCTGTGCAAGCAGTAATAATCTATGAATACAATAACACTGCAGAAATTGTAGATGTATACATATATGGAAGAATTAAAGAAGGGTTTGCTAAAATACCTTGAAATAAGATTTGGGGGCGCGGAAGTGATTGAGCGTGGCTAAACAATGAAATTGAAAAACCCTAAAATATTTGATTTGGATATAGCTCTGACCCGACACGTAAAAAATATTGAATGGTACCATATGGAAAAACCAATTATATAGTGATACCATTTGGAAGTTAAAAATGTTGAATGGTACCGAAAAGCCAAAAGTACAGTGGTGCCACTTGGAAGTCAAAAATGTTGGATGGTACCAAATGGAAAAGCCAATTGTACAGTGGTACCATTTGGAATATCCTTTTTTTTTGACAAAAAGGAAAAGGGTAATGTATTTTTATCATGGTTCTAAAAATTTCTCATTTAGCTGATTAATTCCCAATTAATCCTCTGTAAGGTAACCAACCGATTCGATTTTTGAAATCCGATTAATCCTGTGAATTTAATTAAAATAATATGTTTAATTTTAAATTAGACGAATATATTAAATATTATTATAATATCCGATTAATACTCCGATTAATCCTTCCGATTAATCCGATTACCCGATTAATCTTAAATCGGTACCTCAACCGATTTATATCGATTACCGATTTTTACAACCATGATTTTTATTGCGTGGGTACCATTTTACCCACCGAAAACATTATTCAAAAAATTTATATTTTTTTATGTGCATAAATTGATAGATTTTATATTTTCTTTAAAATAATTTAACGATATTTTATGTTATTTTTACGAAAAGTTCAATTCTGGCTTCAGGATATATTATAGAAAACAATAAACATAAATTCTTTATTATAATGCTTGAGTCTACCCAGGTATACAGTTAACCAATCAGAAAAGAGGAATTATTTTAGGACCAATCAGAAGCCATTCCTAAATTTTAGACCAATCATTTTATATTAAAATTTTTCCTTATTTACAACATCACCCTACCTCTTTAACCATGGTTAGTTAACACTTCTAATTTAAATACAATAATGGTTTTATTAAACAGGTTCATAAATACATATTTTTAAATCAAAATATATTTACTAGAAAATCACAATTTTAATTTGAAATCAATCACGATTATATATTTCAAATTAAATTCATAATTAATCATTCATTAATCAACCACTCTTTTAATATAAAATCAATCACAATTATATTATCATACATTATAAATTTATTTTCATAATATATATTGTACAATTGTAATAGATTTTAAAAAATTATAATCTACCTCAACTAGAAATCTGAAAAAATCGGATTTGAAATCAAATTTTAAATAACTTGAATGAAAATAAATAAATAAATAAATAGAAAAACAATTGTGTGGATATAATTTATTTCTAGGACTAGGTGGTACAGGAGCAATCTATACTATTATATAAAAACCGAAACATTAAAAGTTTGGTTGGTTGGTACCTATTGATTTTACTTATTAACCCTTAATTAATTACAGATAATTTTTTTATATATATTTTATCTTACTAAAATTTTTGTTTTACTAATCAATTTCCTTTTTCAGGTTAAACATGTTACCTTTTTTTTCTTTTTAATAACTAAGTAGTTTCCTTTTTCAGGTAAAATATAATATCTTTTATATTTTATCTAACTAAAAAGCATATTATAATTACTATTAACTAATTAATTAATTTTTTCATTCAAATTATCTTTTCTCTATTTTCTAACTAAAATATCTTTTTTCCCAATTATATCACGGCTTACCTTTTAAACATCTTCTTTTATATTTTATTTAACTAAAATTTTTACTTTACTAATCAATCTGCTTTTTCAGGTTAAACGTGTTACCTTTTTTTAATAACTAAGCAGTTTCATTTTTCAGGTAAAATATAATATCTTTTATATTTTATCTAATTAAAAAACAAATTATAATTACTGTTAACTAATAAATTAATTTTCTATCTTTTCTCTTTTCTCTAACTAAAATATTTTTTTCCCAATTATATCACTGGTTACCTTTTTCAGCCAAAACAAGTTACCTTTTTTATTTTCTCTAACTAAAACCTCTCTTTTTCAAATTATATCACGCGCAATTCTATTTAATAAAAATAAAATCATAATATTATATGCTATTAATTAACTGATTACCTTTTCAGCTAAAACGTATCATCTTTTTTATTTTTTTCTAATTAAATTTCTTTTTTTAGAAATATCATGGGTAACATTAATTTTCCATTTTCTAAAAATATTACCAACAATTTTATTTAGTGTTATGCCTGAATTTGGCATAAGTCCTAAACAGGTCTAATGGGCTAGAATATCAGTGCATCTCACATAATGGGCCTAGGGATGAAGAATGGGTCATTAAAGTTCGCCATCATAAGAGAATTCATTATATTATTTCTGTACAGTGGGATCGCCAGCGAGCCCTAGTAGCGGGGTCGCAGTTCACGAGGTCTAGCGAGGCCTAGAGGTCCAGCGTGGCCTAGCATGTTACTACGAAGGCTTATGGTCAGGCCCAGCGAGGTCGCATAAGTAGGTTATCTCCATGCATTGAGGATCGCCTCGCATTGAAAATGCACACCTAGAGGGGGGTGAATAGGTGTAAATGGCTAACTATGTATAACTAAAACTGATTTTAAGAATTACCAGAAACAGCTTACTGATTTCGTTTTATGCAGAGACAAATGGTATGCTGAATGCACAGATAATCAGTACAGTAAAGTGCAGAAACAGTAAGCTAAATGCAAACAGTAAGTAAAGAGCAGAAAATAAATAACACAGAGACTTTTAGCCAGGTTCGACCCCTAACCCCTATGGTCTACGTCCTGGTCCCTTACCAACTTGGTAAGAGAATATATTATTGATCACTGAAATAAAACCAATTACAAGATACAATAATATATCTCCCTTAATTCCCAGCTGTTGACAAATGGCGTGCTGAACTCCTGTTTCTGAACTTGCTCTCTAAGCTATACTTCCCAAGTATACTTCTCTAGCAACGTTCACCAAACCCTAGTTCCCTAGCCAAACTGTCCAACAACTAATCCTTACAAATCGAACAATACAATCAATAAAGGATACAACTCAAACTATGAACTCTTTAGAATATAGCACGTAAGAATATATTAAGAGCTCGAGAGAATGAAAGATATAGCAATGAAAAACCGAGTTGTTTGAAATCTTGTGTGCTTGAATATTTTCTCTGAAGTGTTCTCTTGATTGATAGAAACGAAAGAACACAAGAACAGGTTTATATAGCTTCACACCAACGTTCAGAAAATCAATCACCAATTTATTCGAACTGTTAGAATCAATTTCCAACGTTCAATTGGTTAGGGATTTTACAAACGTTCTTGTGAACGTTAGACAGAGGGTTTGGAAGAAAGAAATCGATGAAAACATAACCCTTCTGATTTGTATAGATATAAAACGTGTATAGGAGATTTTGACGAAAGAAAATCTTTTAAATAAGGAAACTCCTATAAGTTTTATAAAATAATTTAAAGAAAGATATTTGAAAAGATTTGAGCTCTAGAATATATTGTATACGTAATATATAATAAATAGTCCTCACAATATATTTCCTGAATTACATTCATGAGATTTTGTCTTGATAAAAGTCTTCAGGATTTCTGGCAGTTTGCAAATGGCTTGCTGTTTGTGTCTGTTGGTGCAGATGGCTTGCCAAACTGTCTCTGTTGTAACACCAAATGGCTTGCTGTATATATATTCTCTGTAAACTTAATATACCCTGCAAAACCAAGTTAGTACAACCATAACACAATGTTTTATATCAAACTACAAGCATAAATAGCTTGCTGAAAGTGATCATCAAAACCATAGGAGTATCAATCTCCCCCTTTTTGATGATTACACAATATTTAGGAGAAATAAGAACTCCCCCTAAATCCCTGCATATTAGTACATTTTGATATAAAACTGATTCAAGATAAACAAGCATAATTAATCATATCCACATCGAATATCTTGACCAAACAAGCAAATAAATTCTCCTAAATTTCTCCCCCTTAATCCATCAAAAAATTCAACAAAAAGAACATTAGTCCAGGTCTGGAATAAGCATAGAGAAATAAAATTTGAACAGTTAAATCAAGATAGTGACATATAAACAATTCAGATACAAATGGTAAGCCAACGTTACCCATTCTGTGCTTGTCAGCTTGCTGACTACACAGTACACATGCCAAGTTCCATTCGAATAGCTGCAAATCTTTCTTCAGCCAATGGCTTTGTGAAGATATCTGCTAGTTGAACTTCAGTTGAGACAAATATCAACTCAATCTTCCCCTTTGCTGCATTATCTCTTAAGAAATGGTGACGAACGTCAATATGCTTCGTTCTTGAGTGATTCACAGGATTCTTGGAGATATTGATAGCACTCGTGTTGTCACAATATATTGGAATTTTGCCACACTTGATATTGAAATCCCTTAGAGTCTGAATCATCCATAAAATTTGAGAGCAACAGCTACCAGCTGCTAGATACTCTCCTTCGGCCGTTGATAGAGCCACAGAAACTTGCTTTTTGCTTTGCCATGAAACCAAGCTTTGTCCAAGAAATGTACAAACACCACTTGTACTCTTTCTATCAGTTTGAGACCCTGCATAATCTGCATCACTATACCCCACGAGATCAAAAGTATTTGTGATAGGATAGAACAAACCAAGATTGATAGTACCACTTAAGTATTTAAAAATTCTTTTAACCGCATTTAAGTGAGACTCTTTAGGGTTGGATTGAAACCTTGCACAAACACATACACTATACATGATATCAGGTCTTGAGGCTGTTAAATATAATAAACTTCCAATCATACCTCTATACCTTTTGACATCCACATCCTTACCATTCTCATCTGCAAACAGCTTGCTGTTTTGAGTCATAGGAGTTGTTTTTGCTTTGACATCTTCATAACCAAATCTTTTGAGCAAATTCTTTGTATACTTTGATTGATGCACATAAATACCATCATTGGTTTGCTTGATTTGGAGACCCAAGAAATAATTGAGTTCCCCCATCATGCTCATGTCAAATTCATTGTACATGCACTTAGAAAACCACTCACACATAGATTCATTAGTAGCACCAAATACAATATCATCCACATATATTTGTACAACAAGAATATCTTTACCATTTTGCTTTGTAAATAATGTGGGATCGATATTACCTCGAATAAATCCATTTTTGAGAAGAAACTTACTAAGCCTCTCATACCACGCTCTAGGGGCCTGCCTTAAACCATATAATGCCTTCTTGAGCTTGTAAACATAGTCATGAAACTTCTCATGTTCGAATCCAGGAGGCTGTTTGACATAGACTTCCTCATCCAGCACGCCATTTAGGAATGCACTCTTTACGTCCATTTGATATAACTTGAATTTCTTGTAGCATGCATAAGCGAGAAGCATTCTGATTGATTCTAAACGAGCTACAGGTGCATATGTTTCTTCAAAATCAATTCCTTCTTGTTGATTATAGCCTTGAGCCACGAGCCTTGCCTTATTTCGAGTAACTGTTCCAAATTCATCCACTTTGTTCTTGAACACCCATTTGGTTCCTATGATAGAAGCATCTTCTGGTGGTTTTACAAGTTCCCAAACATCACATCTCTCGAATTGGTTGAGTTCCTCTTGCATTGCCATGATCCAATTTTCATCTTCTAGTGCTTCCTTGATATTTTTGGGTTCTTCTTGAGCTAAAAAGGCAGCATAAGCACAAAAGTTTGCTTTTCCTCTCCTTGTTGTGATTCCATCTGAGATATTTCCAATGACAAGTTCTGGAGGATGATTCTTTACTGTCCTTGTAGCTTTTGATAGAGAATGTTGAGCAATTTCTTCATGTGAAGTGATTCTGACCACTTCAGCTTGCTGATTTGCATTTCCAGCTTGCTGTTTTCCATTCTCAGTAGTGTTGTTGGCTTGCTGACTTCCAGTTTTAGCAGAATTGTTGGCTTGTTGATTTTCAGTAACTTGATGTTGTATATTATCAATTTCACCTGCAAATTCTTCCTCGTCTCTTGGCAGATCATTGTTAGGTTCTTGAAAAGTAACATCAATAGATTCTTCAACTATATGTTTATTTAAGTTATAAACTCTATATGCTCTACTAGTTAAAGAATAGCCAAGAAAAATAGCCTCATAAGATTTAGCATCGAATTTACCATCATTATCAATTGTCTTGAGCACAAAACACTTTGAGCCAAAGATTTTGAAGTAACTAATGTTCGGCTTCTTTTTCCTCAACAATTCATACGGAGTTTTGTTCAAAATAGGCCTGATTATGACTCTGTTCAACAAATAACACGCTGTATTCACTGCTTCTGCCCAAAAACTTCTAGGCAGCTTGCTTTCTTGCAAAAGAGTCCTTGCTGTTTCTTGTAGTGACCTGTTCTTCCTTTCTACCACTCCGTTTTGCTGTGGAGTCCTTGGTGCAGAAAATTCATGTGAAATTCCTCTTTTTTCACAATAAGCAATGAAGTCTTTGTTGAGAAATTCACCTCCTCTATCACTCCTTATACCTACAAGTCTTGTATTCAACTTGTTCTCAAGTAATTTGATTAGCTTCTTAAACTCATCAAAAGCACAATCTTTAGTACGAAGAAATAATACCCATGTAAATCTAGAATAATCATCTACAATCACAAAACCATATTGTTTACCTCCAATACTCTTGTAAGCTTCTGGACCAAATAAGTCCAAATGCAGAAGCTCTAAGGGTTTAGAAGTAGATACCATTTTCTTTGATTTGTGAGTACTTCGAAGCTGTTTTCCCAATTGGCAAGCTGAACATACTTCTGTTTTGACATACTTTAGTTTGGGCAGCCCTCTCACTAGTTTCTTGCTTGATAACTTTCTGAGCAAATCCATGTGTGCATGTCCCAATCTTCTATGCCAAATATATGGGTCATTATCCACTGCAGCCAAACAGCATGCTGTTTCCTGCATCTCAAAGTCTAATACATATATATTTCCTTCCCTTCTAGCAACTAGGGGGATTTTGTTAGTGCCAATAGTAATAATAGCTTTATCAATGCCCAATTCAACATGATGTCCATCATCAAATAATTGAGTGACACTAAGCAAATTATAAGTAAGACCTTTGACATATTGAACTTTATCAATTGAAATAATACTATTACCAATAGAACCGGTACCAAGGATTTGAAGAGTTTTGCTATTCCCAATTGTCACTCTTCCACCCTTTTTCATTTTGAGATTCATAAACTGAGATTTGTCTCCACACATATGTCTTGTGCATCCACTGTCCAAGATCCATTGCTTTGACTTGACCTTAGCAGTAAAGCACATCTACAAAACAAACAAAAATACCTCAATGTTTTGGTACCCATATAGGTTTGGGTCCAGGTTGGTTAGTAGCAAGAATATATAAAGCATTTAAATCAGATTTCTTGATCCACATTTGGACCACTTTTGGGGACTGATCATTCTGTTGGTAAGCTGTTTGTCTCCTGCTATTTGTATTCTGGTATGCTATTTGTCTCATGTCTGGTCCATTCTGGTAAGCTATTTTCTGTTTGCCTGATCCATTCTGGTATGCTGTTTTCGTCTTATGATATACTTGAACCACACAATTCTTTTCCAGATGTCCTTTTCCACCACATTTGTTGCATGTCTTCCAAGGCATAGCATAATTGTAGGGAATGCCATTCCTTCCATCATATTTGAGCACCTTATCTTTCTTGTTGAAGTTTAGACCAACACCTTCTCTGACTAAGGGGACATTTGCCTTCTTCATCATTGTCTTTAAAGTGTCTTCACCTTGAACAAAAGTTTCCATGCCCTTCTTGAGATCTTTGACTTCTGTTTCTAGGTGTTTGATGAGTTCAGCTTGCTGGACTCTCTTTTCAGCAGTTTTTGAGGATTCGGCTTGACTAGATTCCTTCATTTTGTATGATTCCAATGCTTTAGCTTTAGTTTTGACATCAGACCTTAGCTCTTTGATTTCTTCAGTCAAGGTCTTGTTTCTCTTTTCAAGTAACTTGACATTAGCCTCTAAATGTCTGTTCTTAGTATTTAGTTCCTTGATCTCTGTAGCTTTACTGAATGAAGTTGAATCCCATTCTTCCATTTTTGGCAACAGATCTTTTACCATTTTGGATAAATAGGCATTCTTATCAGTCAGCTTGCTGATTTCAGCCTTTAGTGCCATGTGTTCTTCAATTGTAACACTATTTTGTTCCTGCATGGTTAGTGAATCTAACAAAGTATCATCTGAAGAAATATAATCATTAAAAGAGTTTACCTCACTCTGATCTTCTTCAGAATCAGTTTCAGCATACACTCCTTCTGAATTTCCAAGAACAGATTCATCTTCCATTCCAACAAGTGCTAAGTTCACCATTTCTTCACTTGAGTCATCACTGGAATCTGAATCATCATCACTCCAAGTCAGTAGAGCCTTTGATTTCTTCTTATCCTTGAAAACAGTAGGCTGTTTTGACTTCAGTTTGTAGCAGTTCCTTTTATAATGACCTGGCTTGCCACATTCGAAACAAGTTTCCTCCTTAGAGTCTTTTGAGCCTTTCTTGTTGTTGTAGTAGCCACCTCTTTCCCTTTTCATCATATTCTTCTTTTCTATCAGCCTCTTGATCTTCTTTGAAATAAGTGCAAGTTCCTCATCTGAATCAGATTCATCATTAGAGTCAATTGGCTTGCTGTTTTTAGAATGGAGAGCCATATTCTTCATCTTTTCTGTTGGAGCTTTAACACTTGAACTTCCCACCTGATTTCCATTTATCTTGCTTTCAAATTCCTCTAGCTCAGCAAATACAGCCAAGTGATCCATAGTATCAATAAGTGGTGAGGATTCCAAGGCAGTAACTTTGGCTTCGTAGATAAATGGTACTGCACTTAAGACCTTCATATTGATTTCATCTTGTGGTATAGATTTTCCAAGCCTCTTCAGTGAATTAATAGTAACTTGAAATCGTGCTTGACTATCCTTGATAGTTTCACCTTCATTAAGCTTGAAGTTTCCAAAGTCATTCATTAGCTTGCTAAGTTTCACCTTCTTTAGAGATTTCGAACCTTCATGATAAGTCTCCAAAGCATCCCACATTTCTTTTGCTGATTTGAGTGAAGATACTTTATCATACTCAGCCTGATTCAAACCATTCATAAGAGAACTCCTTGCCTTTCCATTGTAGCCAAGTTTGATTAATTCATCCGGAGTGAGATCATCAACATCCTTTGGCTTGCCATCCTTATCAAGAAAGACATATGGACCTTTTTGCACAACTCTCAGAACTAATGGATCTCTGGATAAGTGAGTTTCCATGCTGCTTTTCCACCAGTGGTAGTTGTGTGTGCCATGAAGAAGTGGAGGCCTAAAATCAGATTTTCCTTCGGGATAGTTTTCAGCCATTATGATCGAATACTTTCCTGTTACAGAATTGTTAGTATACCAAAGCTCTGATACCAAATGAAAATGCACACCTAGAGGGGGGTGAATAGGTGTAAATGGCTAACTATGTATAACTAAGACTGATTTTAAGAATTACCAGAAACAGCTTACTGATTTCGTTTTATGCAGAGACAAATGGTATGCTGAATGCACAGATAATCAGTACAGTAAAGTGCAGAAACAGTAAGCTAAATGCAAACAGTAAGTAAAGAGCAGAAAATAAATAACACAGAGACTTTTAGCCAGGTTCGACCCCTAACCCCTATGGTCTACGTCCTGGTCCCTTACCAACTTGGTAAGAGAATATATTATTGATCACTGAAATAAAACCAATTACAAGATACAATAATATATCTCCCTTAATTCCCAGCTGTTGACAAATGGCGTGCTGAACTCCTGTTTCTGAACTTGCTCTCTAAGCTATACTTCCCAAGTATACTTCTCTAGCAACGTTCACCAAACCCTAGTTCCCTAGCCAAACTGTCCAACAACTAATCCTTACAAATCGAACAATACAATAAATAAAGGATACAACTCAAACTATGAACTCTTTAGAATATAGCACGTAAGAATATATTAAGAGCTCGAGAGAATGAAAGATATAGCAATGAAAAACCGAGTTGTTTGAAATCTTGTGTGCTTGAATATTTTCTCTGAAGTGTTCTCTTGATTGATAGAAACGAAAGAACACAAGAACAGGTTTATATAGCTTCACACCAACGTTCAGAAAATCAATCACCAATTTATTCGAACTGTTAGAATCAATTTCCAACGTTCAATTGGTTAGGGATTTTACAAACGTTCTTGTGAACGTTAGACAGAGGGTTTGGAAGAAAGAAATCGATGAAAACATAACCCTTCTGATTTGTATAGATATAAAACGTGTATAGGAGATTTTGACGAAAGAAAATCTTTTAAATAAGGAAACTCCTATAAGTTTTATAAAATAATTTAAAGAAAGATATTTGAAAAGATTTGAGCTTTAGAATATATTGTATACGTAATATATAATAAATAGTCCTCACAATATATTTCCTGAATTACATTCATGAGATTTTGTCTTGATAAAAGTCTTCAGGATTTCTGGCAGTTTGCAAATGGCTTGCTGTTTGTGTCTGTTGGTGCAGATGGCTTGCCAAACTGTCTCTATTGTAACACCAAATGGCTTGCTGTATATATATTCTCTGTAAACTTAATATACCCTGCAAAACCAAGTTAGTACAACCATAACACAATGTTTTATATCAAACTACAAGCATAAATAGCTTGCTGAAAGTGATCATCAAAACCATAGGAGTATCACGCATGGCCAGACCCAGCGAGGTCGCATGCGAGGCCATCTAGTCAGTATCGCCAGAAAAGATGATTATAGCATTATAACAAGCTGCGGGTTCCCCTTTATGGGTCATGAACAGAATAAATGGGTAGAAAAAATAACCCAAGGAGATGACTAGTGGATTTGGGCCAAGCTGAGCCCATAGAAACCCTAGCCCATCTAGATAACTTCTTCTCTAAGAGAACTACGTATGGCTTGATCCCTATAAATAGGGTACGTAGGCATCTTATAAAGCATGAGAAACAGTTCACCACTGAAAATCAATAGACAAGAGCAGCCATAATCATTCACCAATCACCTCCGTGTTCTTCGTGTTCATAGCAGAATATCCGTATTTTGCTCCGCAAACCCAGCAACCTCCATAAATATTGTTATACAATATTCTCCCTATAACATTTGGCGCTAGAAGGAGGGCCCTCGTCATTGATTGGGAGAACGATGACTAAATCTCACAAGAAGAAGAACGGAGATCGGGAGACCCCGGGGTCGCATAAGAAGGACATAAACGACCCTCGGAGGAATAATATATCGGAGAGCGAGGCGCGTATAGATGGGATCGAGGATGAATCTGAGAAGGAGCAAACCCCCCCTGTTGTCCAACTGACAGCCTTGCCTGGCGAAGTCATGTCGTTCTTGAAAGGCCTTGGTGATCAAATGATCGAGGTAAGGGCCTCGGTGGCCAAGATGGAGAAGCGACATAATTCTAGAGGCTTCAAGAGGAATACAAGGACAGGGGATCGAACTCACCAAGCAGAAAGTAGCAAGGGTCCCACCAAGAGGCTAATTGAGGACTTTGATGATGTGGTGATAGATCGAACGAACCCCGATTGGGTAGAGGAGGAAGTAGCTACGATTGATAAAGAGGGATCGAAAGCGAAGCCCGCCTCGTCAGAAGGACGGTCCGTTAGTGTCTTCGACCGAGTTGGAAAGAAACTCAGCGAGCACGATCTTCGTCTCAAGTTGGTAAAGCTCAAATCTAACAAAGATGGAGGTCCCAAAGACAAGATTAAGGGCTCTCATCAACCCGTATCTCCTCGAAAAGATCGTGAGCGGTCATATCGTCGCAATGACAGACCCCCCTCTCCTCGCAGAGAGCGTGAGCGGTCCCATCATCGCGAGGACAGACCCCCTTTCAATCGAGAGCGTGAGCGATCCCAGCATCGCGATGAAGACCCTAAAAACAAGGATCGCAGGAATGACCAGGAAGAGTCTAGTGCCCCAAAAAAGACTCAATCTCATCATGCGAGCACTGGAGGAAAAAAGGATGGTGACAAAGAGGCGAGAATTGGGGATTACAAGTTAGAAGATTTGAAAAAGGCACTGGATGCGATGAATAACGAGAAAGGGATTTTCAGTAATATGGGTTCCTCCTCGCCCTTCACTCATGAAATTCGCACTGCCCCACTGCCTATAGTGTTTCGAGGTCATCACTCTGACATGACCTATAACGGGGAGACTGATCCAGCTGAGTTCGTTATTCGATTCAACAATGAGATGGATGTGTACCAGGTATCATTACTAGCGAGGTGTAGGCTGTTCGCAGCTTCACTAAGGGGGAGTGCTCAACAATGGTTTTCGAAGCTAGGGTCCCTAGTTGTCATAGACTCTTGGGAACAACTCGTGGATATCTTCATCAAACAGTTCCAATCTTCAATGCTTTATGCACCTCCTGTGTCCACATTAGCAAACATAAAACAGAAGGAAGGAGAGACTCTACATGATTATTTCAAAAGGTTCAATGCTGAAGTACCTCGTGTTCGAGGTGCAAATGACGAGGCCGTGAAAAATTTCTTTATCGCAGGGGTAAGAGAAGGAACTAAATTTTGGGAGAAGCTACAGGAGCAAACCCCTGGTACACTTTCAGAGTTGCATCGGGTCGCTGAGCCCTTTAAGCGTGTGGAAAAGTCATTGGCAGATCTCAAGAAGAATACCGGGACTAGTGGCAATGAAAGTAAAGGCAAAGGGGTAAAAAGAAGGGATTCTAGAAGCCCCAGGCGAAGACAGGATCGTAGCCCGAGCCCGAAAAGAAGGGATCGCGATTCCTCAAGACGATCCCCACCTCGTACTCGCCCTGCTAGAGATGAGGACAAATTTGTTCCCTTAGTGGCTTCAGTTGATCACATCTATGCTGTCAACGCTAATAAAGGAATGTTCACGAAACCTCGTGCTATGGGTCCACAAGGAACATGGAACACTACAAAGTATTGTGATTTTCATGAGCAGAAGGGGCATGATACAGCGGATTGTTGGCAACTTAAAGAACAAATTGATCGTTTGATTCGAGAAGGGAAGTTAACAGAATGGGCGGTCCGCGAAGTGAAAAAGCATCAAGAGAGCTCGGGAAAATCAGGAATAGGATATCACGCTGTGCCTCATGAGGGCCAAAACACAGAGCCTCGTAAGGAGAGAGAAGAGCGAGGCAATAGCATCCATGTGATCATTGGTGGGCCACATATTGGAGGAGAGAGCAACAAAGCAAGAGAAAGATATGCTCGCGAGGCCAGGGAGCGACCCCTCACCAACGTGCATCATTTGCAGGAACGACCCCCAAAGCTTTTCAAGGGGGAAGATACGAATATAATGTTCACTGAAGAGGATGCGAAGTGGGTACATCATCCTCACTCTGATGCTCTAGTGGTTCGAGTTCGCATTGGTTCCCAGAATATTTACAGAGTGTTGGTGGATAATGGAAGTGCCGTGAATGTCTTGATGTATGATGTCTACAAGAAAATGGGATACGTAGACAAAGATCTAATTCCTACAGTAGGCCACCTCTATGAGTTTACTGGAGCATCTGTTAGTGTAAAAGGACTCATCAGGCTTCCCATCACCTTGGGGGACGAGCCCTGCATCACTACGCAGGTCGCTGATTTCATGGTCGTGGATCAACCATCTGCTTATAATGCTATTGTGGGGCGACCCATCCTGAAAGAAATGAGGGTGGTGACTTCTATCTATCACCTCTCGATGAAGTTCCCTACCCCGCAAGGCATGGGATGTGTTAGAGGAATTCAGCAGGAGTCTCGAGAATGCTATAATCAGGCCCTTAAGTCAGCAGAAAAGGGAAGAAACTTTATGGAAAGCGACGAGGATGAGAGGGCTCGCAAGTCGGCATCACGACCCTCAGTTGGTTGCAACATAATTTCTATTGAAGAGTTGCCTGATGATTATTTTGACAACTTGGGCATACAGGTAGAACCAGTACCAGGGGCAATTATGATGGAGGCCTCGCAACCTGTGTTGGTTCTACAAGAAGGAATTATTGAAGAAGCTAGCGATGAAGAGGAAAGTCCAGAACAGGCCGCTGTGCGAGCCCGAAAGGGGAAATGGGTTCGCAAGGAAACATCAACATTGGTAGACCTGCCTAATGGTATCACAAGAGAAACAACAATTGTGAATGAGTATGGACATGTTGGAGCGACCCCTGACTCGGGGGCAGGAGTCATGAGGCAAGATGAAGCAGAATCTAGTCGGGCTCGAGATGTTGAAATTGACCTGGACCCTCGCATCCCTGAGCATGTGGAGCGAGCTGGGGCCGCAGAGGATACCATATCTGTTCTTGTTGATCCCAAGGATTCTACGAAGGTTTTGAAGATCGGATCGCAGTTGAATCCCGAACTTAGGGGAAGGCTCGTGGAGTTTCTTAAATCTAATTTGGATGTATTTGCATGGTCCCATGAAGATATGGTAGGGATCGATCCCAATGTGATGTGTCATAGACTTAATCTTGATCCAAGCAAGAAGGGAGTGAGGCAGAAAAGAAGACCAATAAGTGGAGAGCGGGCCGAGGCTCTAAAAAAAAAAGTTGACAGGTTACTCGAGGTCGGGCTCGTTAGGGAATCATTTTACCCTGACTGGCTCGCAAACCCTGTCCTAGTCAAGAAGCCAAATGGCAAGTGGAGAACATGTGTGGATTTTACTGATTTAAACAAGCATTGCCCGAAGGATAGTTTCCCTCTTCCAAGAATTAATCAGTTGGTAGATGCAACAGCGGGCCACGCACTCTTAAGCTTCATGGATGCCTATTCTGGGTACAACCAAATACCAATGTACGGGCCTGATCAGGAGCACACCTCGTTTATCACAGACAGAGGTCTCTACTGCTATATTGGGATGCCCTTTGGTCTCCTCAATGCAGGGGCTACTTATCAGAGGCTCGTTAACATGATGTTTGAGAAGCAGATTGGAAAGACAATGGAGGTCTATGTAGATGACATGCTTGTGAAGTCCAAGGAGGTTGGGGATCATATAGCCCACCTCGCAGAAATGTTCGATA
Source organism: Kitagawia praeruptora (assembly GCA_037693485.1). Classification (NCBI taxonomy): domain Eukaryota; kingdom Viridiplantae; phylum Streptophyta; class Magnoliopsida; order Apiales; family Apiaceae; genus Kitagawia; species Kitagawia praeruptora. The sequence goes on from CM075350.1 coordinate 60,291,591, forward strand.
TATTGAGGAAATTCAGAATGAAGCTTAACCCCCAGAAGTGTGTTTTCGGGGTCGAATCTGGAAAGTTTTTGGGTTTCATTGTTAACCACAGAGGCATTGAGGCTAATCCAGCTAAAATAAAGGCATTGATGGAAATGAGGTCACCAAGAAGTGTCAAGGAAGTACAAAGTTTAACTAGAAGGATCGCAGCATTGAATCGATTTGTTTCTAAATCATCAGATAAGTGCCATGAGTTCTTTAAAGCGATCAAGAAGGTGGGAAGGAGTTTTGAATGGACCCCTGAGTGCGAGGAAGCTTTTCAGAGGATAAAAGAGCATCTGGGCTCGCCTCCATTACTCTCTAAGCCCAATGAAGGTGAAGTTCTTATTGTTTACTTGGCAGTTTCAGAAAATGCCATCAGTGCTGTCCTCGTTCGCGAGGAGGAAAAGCTTCAGCTCCCCGTGTACTATGTCAGTAAAAGACTGTTAGATGCCGAGACTCGCTACACCAACATGGAGAAGCTCGCCTATGCTGTGGTTTTGGCTTCGCGAAAACTGAGGCCATATTTTCAAGCTCATAGTATCCAAGTTCGCACTGCGTACCCACTCAGGCAAGTAATGCATAAACCCGAGGCCTCGGGCAGACTTTTAAAGTGGACCATAGAGCTGAGTCAGTTTGACATTGAGTACAAGCCACGAGGTGTAATAAAGGGGCAAGCTTTAGCAGATTTCATATTGGAGTTTCCTTCCCAATCTGAGGAAGATGCCTGGGCTCTCATAGCGATCCCAGAAGTGGTTGACCCCAAACTCAAAGATGAAAATTCAGCCTCGTGGTGGGAATTATATGTTGATGGGGCATCTAACAAAGAAGGGGCCGGAGCAGGGATTGAGCTTGTTACGCCTGAGGGTCGCAAGTTGAGTAGTGCTGTTCACTTCGCCTTCGAGGCTTCTAATAACGCAGCAGAATACGAGGCTCTCATAATTGGCCTCAAGCTCGCAATAGAAATGAAAGTAGAGAATCTCAATGCATATAGCGATTCTATGTTGGTTACGGGTCATGTTGGATGTGGATGGCAAGCCAGGGGACCCCAGATTGAGTTATATTTAAGGTGTGTGCAAAGGCTTATGAAGTCATTCAAGCAAGTAAAGGTGGAGTTTATCAGGAGGGCAAAAAATCAAGGAGCAGATGCCCTCGCAAAAATGGGTTCGCGACGCGAGGCTACTTTACTTGGGATTATCCCATTGGAAATTCAAAGTAAACCTAGTGTACCAGAAGAATTTGCTATGGAAATAGCGAGCCAGAAGTCAACATGGATGGCCCCTATATGGGAGTGTGTAAAGAATGGGATGCTACCTCAGGATAAAAAAGAAGCAAGGAGGGTCAAATATCAGGCGGCTCGCTATGTTATTTATGACGAGGTCTTGTATCGAAGAGGGTTCAACACTCCACTTTTGAGGTGTGTAGATGGAGAAGAATGCAACTATATTTTGAGAGAGGTCCATGAAGGAATATGTGGCAATCACTCGGGGGGTAGTTCCCTAGCTCAGAAAATTTTACGACAAGGATATTTCTGGCCCACATTGAAAAGGGATGCTTTTGAGTTCGCTAGGCGATGTGACAAGTGTCAAAGATATGCAAATTTCAGTAATGCCCCAGTTGCTCACCTCACCTCGTTGATGAGCCCTTGGCCCTTTGCTATGTGGGGAATAGATCTTATTGGTGAACTCCCTAAAGCTAAGGGAGGAGTAAAATATGCAGTCGTGGCTGTGGACTATTTCACTAAGTGGGCCGAGGCCGAGCCTCTTGCTACCATCATAGCTAAAAAATTGAAGGACTTCGTGTACAGAGCAATTGTTTGTCGCTATGGGATTCCATATCAGCTCATTTCAGACAATGGGAAGCAATTTGATAGCAAGGAGATGAAAGAATTCTGTTAGAGTTTGGGAATCAAGAAAAGTTTCTCTGCTGTGAGTCACCCTCAGACAAATGGACAAACCGAGGCCATCAACAAGATCATCAAGCATACCCTAAAAGTAAAGTTGGAGGAAAGTAAGGGTAATTGGCCCGAGGAGCTGCCAAAGGTCTTGTGGTCATACAACACGACCCCAAGGTCTACCATAGGCGAGACTCCATTTTCTTTGACATATGGGTGCGAGGCCATGGTGCCCGTGGAAGTAGGGTCAGGCTCGTTCAGAAGGGAACATTACGACCCCAAGTCAAATGAGGTCAATCACAGGCTCTACTTAGATATGATTCAAGAGTCAAGAGAAGAGGCTCAGCTTAGGCTCGCAGCCTATCAAAGGCGAGCCGCAAGGTATTATAATGGAAAGGTTCGCGTGCCACATCTTCGCGTGGGGGACTTGGTGCTTAGGAGAGTGATGCCTAACACTAAGGTCTCGTCCCATGGGGTCTTTGGAGCCAATTGGGAAGGGCCCTATAAAGTTTATGGTGTCATCAATGAAGGGACTTATTATCTAATTGACATGGATGATAAGGTCATGCCACGAGCCTGGAATGCAGAACATTTGAGAAAATACTACCAGTAGAAGCTTCGCTCCTGGTGGTCTCCATCTACTACTACTTAGCATGAATAAATTCATACAAAGTACTCGGGGGGTAGTGATCATATAGACACCTCCTCGTTATGATGTAATGAAAGTTGGGCTTTGTCCCTAGTATTTATATTTATGAAGTGTGTTCCTAAAAAAGTTGTGCAATTTTATTCTTCTGTCAGTATTAAAAATTTTCAGGACTAGGCCAGCACAGCGTATGCGAGGCCGAACACCCCTCAGGTCAACGAGGTCACGAGCATGCACTTACTGCGACCTGAGGGAATGTCTTCAAAGTTTAGTTAAAAAGTATCTCCTCAAAGAAGTTCAAAGTTTAAAAGAAAAGTCAAGGTGCGATCTCAGTCTCCGGATCGTGTCTGCGACCTCGCAAGGAAGGCATCGCAAGTCTTGATTCCAAAGAGAAAGGGTCCACTTTGAAGATTAAGCAAAATTAAAAGAAAAAGCTACAAATTCTACAAGGGAAGCTACTTGCTAATATTTCAGAAACATAAAGAAGGCAAGCTATCTATAAAGCAAAAACAAATACAAGACATGAAGAAATGAAGATAGTTATATAAACACAAAAGTTTCTGGGTCGCTACGCGAGCCCAACATACTCCAAAGTTATCAGAAGGTTATCAATAAAATATTACAACTTGCGAGACATTCAAGGGGTGTCCGCATCCCCAGTTCAAAATATTGGAATAAAACAGATTATGTCGCAGCCTCATTGGGTTTCTCTTGGTTAGCAGCATTGGCCTTGGCAGCCTCGCTGGCGATCCTGGCATCCTTTGCATCTTCTTCATCAATCTCCTTGCGGAGGTCGGCTGCATATTCAGCATTTCTAGGACCAAGCTGCGACCAGTCAAAATCAGGAACCTTCCTGATGAAGCTCTTCATAAAATCAGCTTGGGCGGCTTCCTCGATGTCCTCCCGGTTGACTTGGGTAGCAACGATCTCCTCCTTCAGCTTCGCTAGCTCCTCCTCGTGCTTTTTCCTCAGTTCCTCTTCGAGTTGCTCCGCCTCGGTCAAAGCCTTATGGAGAGCTGTGTTTTCATCACCAACTTTTTTAAGCTCGGAGCGAAGGGTCGCTTTATCAGCCTGCAAGGCTCGCTTGTAGCTCTCCAACATAAGCTTCTTTTCTTCCTCAGCCTTGGCTTTCAGGGACTTGACCTCTTTCTCCAACCTCTCATTAGCCGAGACAACGCATCTTAGCTCGCGCAGATGCGAGGCTTGACGAATGAAGCCCTCAGCTAGGCATTTGGAAACCGCCTCAGAGTTTTCAACTAGCTCGGCCCCCACCCATTCAGTGCACTCCTCTTCAGTAGCATGGGTGTATCCATGCTTAGCATATAGATGGTGTACTGGTGTTGTATCAGCAGGTTTTGTTACCTGAGGCAGAGAACCAGTCTTACGCTTTTTTGGAACGTGCTCAGGGGTCGTTTGAGGAGGTTGAGGAGCGACCTGGGCAGTTGTTGTCAATGGAGGAGGAGGAGGAGGAAGATCATTTTTCTTCTTGGATGGAGTGGCCATTGGATTTTCAACAGGGGCCTCCTTGTTTTTTGAGCAGAAAGGGGGTCTGCGGCTTCTTCCTGACATACCTAAAAAAAAGGGAGAGGAAGGCAGTTAGAGATAATCATTGAAGATGCAAAGACAATAAAGAAGTTATTAAACTACAGTATAAAGTATTCTTACTCTCTTCCACTACCACTTTAGAGGACGAGGCCTCCTCTCGCATTTTTCTCTTTAGCGAGGCCTTCCTCGCACTTGAAGGCCCCACCTCAGAAGGAAGCACGATCCCCTCCTTTAGGAATCTGCATTCAATCAGGTTTTCTAAGGAAAGGAGGGTTCGTACATTCGTGTCTTCGCGAGGCATCTTCAACACATCATCAGCTCGTGTTTTTTCCTCGCCCTTGAGGACGGTTCGCACTTGGCCTACCGGAAGATAGTTAAATGAAGTCTTTATTCTGGGCACCTCGTGAACGTAAAGATAAGGCCCCTTCCATGAGCCTGCGTTACTTGGAGTGCTGTGGTAAAGATTTTTCTTATTAAATTCTGGCCAGACTGAGAAGTAGACATAGCCGAAGTCAGATGGCCCGCATCTCTTCAATTGCAAAAAATAGCCCATGGTCCTCGCATCAAGTGGGGGATATCCCAACTTATGATAGATGATGTAGAGGGCTATCATTGCTCTATATCCATTGGGATTGATTTGGATGGGAGCGAGGTGGTAGGTCTCGCACACGTCTCTGATGAATGGATGGAGAGGCGAGGAGACTCCGATTTTCATCATGGCAGATGATAACACCATACGAGGCACCCTTCCTCCGTTTTCTGTATAATTGAAGCGGTAGCATCGCATTGAAGCCTTTGGCAGAATAATTTTGCCTTCAGGTCTGTATGTGTCGACCGCCTTTTTCAAGGACTCAGCATTAAGAATTGTGGATAAGTCTCTGCATCCCAAGATGCGAGGTTGACCAGGCTTCACTTTCGAGCCCTCTTCAATGTCCTCGGGGCGAGGTCCCCCAACATAAATGGTACCCTCTAGCTCAGGTTGAGGGGTTGGTTTGTAAGGTTCTGGAGAAGCTTCAGGCACGTAGTTGTAATCTTCGAAATTAACAACCTTGGCCACTTCATCTAGGCCGCCATCATCAGAGCTAGGCTCTTCGTAGTCGGAGTCATCGGAGTTCGCCTCGTTGTCACCTCCACCCTCGATCTCATAGTAAGCGTGGCCAAGGGAGTCTATTGATGAGGTGCTAGTCAGTACTATGGGGCTTATGTTGAGAAGATTCTTGTTGACAGGAGAAAGAAGCTTGGGGATGCTGGAAAAGAATTCCTGCCCTCTCTTCAGTAGTTTATCAACCTCACCCTGAACTGACGAGGCTTGAACAGCTAAGGGAATATTGACGGATTGACTTTGCGAGCTGGAGGGTCGTCTGGTTCTCCAGGTGTTTAGTGGGGTCTCTCTGGTGAAATCTTCTTGTGACCATTGAGGGTCCATATATAGTTTAAAGGAGTTGTCACTTGCACTGGCAGCCTTAGCAATGTTTGCAGCTGCTTGCTCGCTAATGGTGATGTGTGGAAGTGAAGGAGTCCTTGAGCTATCGTTGGACATCTGAAAAGATTGTGAAGTATTAGTGTGTGCACTTACAGAATATCAAAAGAGAGAAAGGAAGAAAAGGTTCAATAGAAGGATCTAAGTGTCCTCACTCCACTCACGAATATTAAGGGAGGGTCGCACATTTATTCTATTTTTGATCGTATGTCTACCTATTAAAGGGGTCGCGTTCTTCAGTATATCGAGGCAGGGCTCGCAACATGAAATTAAGTGTGTGGGGTCGTAATTAATCAGGCTCGCATCGCATGCAATTATAAGCAAATATTTACAAAATTATGAGCTACACATGCATTCAAATGAAGAACAAGAGAGAGAAACTTACTTTTTGATGAAGAAAGGTTGAAGATCTTGAGAAAGGTTGGCCTCGTTCTTAATTGATAGCGAGCTGGGTCTCTGTTTGATCCGGGAGCAAATTGGCAGCACTTCGGTATGTTGTTAATAAGGAAAGTGACAAATGATTTGAAATTTGAGGTTTATATAGTAGTAAGGAGAGAGGTGGATGTGCTACACGTGTCATCATCTCAGCAACTGTGACCAGATCAAGAGACGCGCCAGCTGTTAGCAGCTATTCAAATTCATTGGGCCTACGATGAGAGCCCATAAAGGAGTAATTAATAATGGGCCTTGGCCTCGCATCCAATTTTCTAGAAGACATTCTTTGAGTCCACATCGCATTTCTAATGGCAATATGGACTCGGGGGGTAGTTGTTATGCCTGAATTTGGCATAAGTCCTAAACAGGCCTAATGGGCTAGAATATCAGTGCATCTCACATAATGGGCCTAGGGATGAAGAATGGGTCATTAAAGTTCGCCATCATAAGAGAATTCATTATATTATTTCTATACAGTGGGATCGCCAGCGAGCCCTAGTAGCGGGGTCGCAGTTCACGAGGTCTAGCGAGGCCTAGAGGTCTAGCGTGGCCTAGCATGTTACTACGAAGGCTTATGGTCAGGCCCAGCGAGGTCGCATAAGTAGGTTATCTCCATGCATTGAGGATCGCCTCGCATGGCCAGACCCAGCGAGGTCGCATGCGAGGCCATCTAGTCAGTATCGCCAGAAAAGATGATTATAGCATTATAACAAGCTGCGGGTTCCCCTTTATGGGTCATGAACAGAATAAATGGGTAGAAAAAATAACCCAAGGAGATGACTAGTGGATTTGGGCCAAGCTGAGCCCATAGAAACCCTAGCCCATCTAGATAACTTCTTCTCTAAGAGAACTACGTATGGCTTGATCCCTATAAATAGGGTACGTAGGCATCTTGTAAAGCATGAGAAACAGTTCACCACTGAAAATCAATAGACAAGAGCAGCCATAATCATTCACCAATCACCTCCGTGTTCTTCGTGTTCATAGCAGAATATCCGTATTTTGCTCCGCAAACCCAGCAACCTCCATAAATATTGTTATACAATATTCTCCCTATAACATTTAGTAAAATAATAATTAATTATAATTACTATAAACTAATCAATTACCCTTTGTTAGAAATGATTGATGAGAACAGTGTTTGGAAGCTATAGTGACAAAATAGAGTTTAGCTGGAAGCAGTCAGAGTTTAGTTAAACACTGACTGGAAGCGCAACAGAGGTTGTTAAACTCTGTAGCGGTATTGTCTGAAGAGTCAACAGTGTTTGAAGATTGATTCAAGATAAATTTGGAAGCAATATCTTTGAAGATTGGAAAGCTGTCAAAGAGATTGAGTTGACTTGGAAGACTGGAGCAATCGTGATTGATATCAATTGTATAGCTTGATTATAGGAGAATCAGTTACTGATTGTACGAAGCTGTATGTTCTATAAATACAGTTAGGTTAACCCTAGAAGGGTAATCGAACATTGAGAAATTCATTGATTGTAACCTAAGCAGCTCTCTGTGATATTTTACATCACTGAGAGAGGAATTGTTAATTCCAAACAGTTTTTAAGTATTAAACAGTGTGTTCTTGTTAAGTTACTCATACAGTATTTGATTACCTATTGTGTATTCGACCTAACAAGTGGTATCAGAGCCAATATGTTACTTTATTACAGTTAAAGATCCATAACACAATAGTAATCAATGGCAGAGATACCTCCACCATCTGAGAAAGCTCCTACTACTGTTAGTAGGTATGAAACTATAAGGGTTCCTATACTTAGGCCATCAGAGTATGCAATCTGGAAGGTAAAGATGACCATGTTTCTGGAAGCCACAGATCCAGAATATCTTGATAGAATTTATGAAGGTCCTCACAAACCTACAAAATTATCTGCTGCTGCTGCTGGTGAGGAATCAAAGGTCATTCCAAAAGAAAAGAAAGATCTAACTGCTGAGGATCTTTCATCTATTGCAAAGGATGCAAAAGTGAGACATTTACTTCACAGTGCATTAGACAATGTTATGTCTAATAAAGTGATTAACTGCACAACTGCAAAGGAAATATGGGATGCACTTGAGGTTAGGTGTCAAGGAACTCCTGCAATCAAGAAAAATAGGAGAAACATACTCACTCAGGAGTATGAGCACTTTGAGGCAAAGTCTGAAGAAACCATGACAGAAACATTTGACAGATTCTGTAAACTGCTCAATGATTTGTCATTGGTTAACAAAGAGTATGATTTAGAAGACTCAAATCTCAAGTTTCTTCTTTCTCTACCTGAAAAGTGGGATGTGAAAACAACCACTATAAGAGATAATTATGAACTTGGTGAAACAGAGATTGATGAAATTTATGGACTGCTCAAAACCCATGAATTGGAATTGGAGCAGAGAAACAAGAGATCAAGTAGAAAGTCAAAGTCTGTTGCTCTTAAGGTTGAGGAGAAACCATCAAAGAAGGAAGCATCAAGGAAAAAGGCAAAAGGAAAAGCTTTAGTCATACACTCAGAAAGTGAGTCATCAAACTCTGATGTTGACTCAAACACAGATGGAACATCTGATTCTGAAGATGATGAAGAAATGATGCAAATGGCTGCATTGATGGTAAAGACCTTCAAGAAGATGGGATTCAAGAACTTCAAGAAGGGAAAGAAATTCTCAAAGGACTACTCAAAGTCTGACAAGAAGAATTTCAAGAAATCTGAGGGAAAGGACTTCAAATCTGGTAAGAAAGATAAGTCTGAAATTCAATGCTACAAGTGTAAGGAGATGGGTCACTATGCTCCTGAGTGCAAGAAGGGTAAAACTGAAAAGGCACTCTACACCAAAGGCAGAGATTGGGCAGACACTTCAGATTCAGATGAGGAAGTCAATTATGCACTCATGGCTACTACTCAAAATGAAGATGATGATCTCAAGGTACCCCCAACTACCTATGCTTACAATACTGATAATATAACTGAATTGAGAATTTATCTTAAAGCATTGCATATCAGTTATAGGGATCAGACTTTAGAAAATGAGAGGATAAAGACTGAGTGCTCTCAACTCAAAGAAAGAAATAAACTTGTTGAGGAACAGCTAGAGAACATGAATAAAATTCAGAAAGAGAGAGATGATGCAGTGTTTATTGAACAGGAGTTGCTAGGTAAGTATAAGCAACTAGAATCTGAATTGGAGGATACTAAACACATCATTAAAACTTGGACACACTCTGGTAAAGACACTCAAGAAGTGTTTCAGTCAGATACAGTAGGTCTAGGTTACTCTGAAGGAGATGAACTTAGATTTGAAAATTTTGTAAAAGTTAGACCACATCGTTCATCTGAAGGTAATGTCATGGGAACAGGTGGACCTAAGACTGAAGCACAGAAAAAGGCGGTTAAAGAATCATATGCTAAGACTTTTGTTAAAGAGGCTAACATTGGTTTAATGACAGATAAACAACTCAAGCATAAGCTTAAGGAGATAAAATCTGTCAACAAACAGAAAATGCCTAGGAAAAACAAAAATGGAAAGGTAGGCATAACATCAGGAATTAAGCCAATGCTTGCTTCATTAGCTCCTAGAAAAACATGCTTTAATTGTGGTAGCACTAATCATCTTGCTAGTTTCTGCAGTAAGAATAAGAACATAAATTCTTTGCCCTCTAAAACTGCAGTTAAAAATGATTATGTGAGGACAAGACCACAGACTTTATGTAAACACTGTGGAAGTACATGGCATTCTATTTACACCTGCAGAGATTATCATGCTATTTACTATAATTACTATGAACCCAAACCAAATTTGAAATGGGTTAAAGTAAACTCTGCAAATGTAAACTCTGAAAAAGTTAGCTTAAACTCTGATAATGTGAATTCCGTTGCAAAAGCTAACAGAATTAAGAAAGCCAAAGGATCCAAGCAAGTCTGGATCCTTAAAACTAATAATCAGTGATTGTTTGTGATTGCAGGGCAACAGGGTTAGTACCCTAGTCGTGGACAGTGGATGTTCAGGACACATGACTGGAAATAAAGCCCTGCTATCAGAGTATGAGGAGAAGGCTGGCCCAAAAGTTTCCTATGGAGATGGCAACATAGGACATACTCTGGGATATGGCAATATTAATCTTGGAAATGTCATCATCACAAATGTAGCTCTGGTTCCAGGACTCAAGCATGATCTGCTATCTGTGAGTCAAATCTGTGACAGAGGATATCATGTGGATTTTCAGCCTGAATATTGTCAAGTGATCAGTAAATCTACAGGGAAAGTTGCTCTAGTTGGAAAAAGACACAATAACATCTATGAAATTAAATTGTCAACAAACACTGATGGCAAAGCAGTGTGTCTGTCAACAAGAATGTCCAGTGAAGAGAGTTGGAAATGGCATAAGAAACTCTCTCATTTGAACCTGAACAACATCAATGAGCTAATCAAGAATGATCTTGTAAGAGGTCTACCAAGGTCTTTGTTGAATGTAGAAGGCCTGTGTGATTCTTGTAAAAAGGCCAAACAGAGAAAAGCCTCCTTCAAAAGCAAATCTGAGTCTTCAATTGTTGATCCTTATCATCTCCTACATGTTGATCTCTTTGGACCAGTGAATGTGATGTCTCTTGGAAAGAAGAAATATGCTCTAGTCATTGTTGATGAATATACCAGATACACATGGGTATATTTTCTTGCAAAGAAGGATGAAACTGCATTAACACTGACAGAACATATAATACAACTGGACAAAGGGTTAGAGAATCAAGTGAAGATAATCAGAAGTGACAATGGAACTGAATTCAGGAATTCATCAATGGAAGAATTTTGCAAGAGTAAAGGAATCAAACAAGAGTTTTCTGCACATGGCACTCCACAACAAAATGGTGTAGTGGAGAGGAAGAACAGAACCTTGATAGAAGCTGCCAGAACCATGCTAGATGAAGCAAAATTGCCAACATATTTCTGGGCAGAAGCAGTTCAAACTGCTTGTTTTACTCAAAATGCAACACTGATCAACAAGCATGGTAAAACACCATATGAAATGGTGAAGAAGAAAAAGCCAAATCTAAAATATTTTCATATTTTTGGATGCAAGTGTTTTGTGTTGAAGACTCATCCTGAGCAGTTGACCAAATTTGATCTAAAAGCAGATGAAGGAATTTTTGTTGGCTATCCACTGTCAACTAAGGCATTCAGAGTTTATAATCTGAGAACTAGAGTGATCATGGAATCAATTCATGTGTCATTTGATGACAAGAAAATAACTGGACTTGAAGATGTCAATGAACATGATCTACTCCACTTTGAAAATGAAAATTTATTCTCTGAAAAAGTAAACTCTGATCAGACTGATCTGACAAACTCTGTTGATCTAAACTCTGAACCTCTACTGGTAAATACTGAAGAAACTCTTCAATCAGAAACAAGGGAAGAACCAGTTGAGGGGGAGCATGAAGAATCACATCAAAGTGATAATTCAAACACTGAAAGTGACTCAGTTGATAATTCTGAATCAAACTCTGTTGAATCAAACTCTGTTGATTCAAATTCTGTTGATAATTCTGAGAAGTCACATTCAGGGGGAGCATCTGAAAATGAAGAGAGGCACCAAGAAAATCAGGAGAGCATGGATCAAGGGGGAGGATCACATGATGACAGAAGCAATTTGCCTTCTGCAAGAAAATGGACTAAGTCACACACACCTGATTTAATTATTGGTGATCCTGATGCAAAAGTAAGGACAAGAAGTGCAACAACACATGAATGTCTGTTTCATGCATTCTTGTCACAATCTGAGCCAAAGAAAGTGGAAGAAGCTCTTAAAGATGCTGACTGGATAACAGCAATGCAAGAAGAGCTAAATGAATTTGAAAGAAATAAAGTGTGGACACTTGTACCAAGGCCCAAGAATAGATCCATTGTTGGTACTAAATGGGTTTTCAGAAATAAAACTGACAGTGAGGGTGTTATCACAAGAAACAAAGCAAGACTAGTTGCAAAAGGCTATTCACAACAGGAAGGAATAGACTATGAGGAAACATTTGCTCCAGTGGCTAGATTGGAGGCAATCAGAATCTTTCTAGCATATGCCTCTCATAAGAAATTCAAAGTGTTTCAGATGGATGTAAAAAGTGCATTTTTGAATGGAAAACTTGAAGAAGAAGTGTTTGTGGAACAACCACCAGGTTTTGTAGATCCAAAATATCCAGACTATGTCTACAGGTTAGACAAGGCACTCTATGGACTTAAGCAGGCACCAAGGGCATGGTATGAAATCCTTGCCAAATTTTTACTAGAAAGTGGGTTTCACAGAGGTACTATTGACAAAACTCTGTTTTACTTTCAATCTGGTAGTGACTTGCTTTTAGTTCAGATATATGTAGATGACATCATTTTTGGATCTACTAATGATAAACTCTGTAAGAAGTTTGCCAAACTCATGCAGTCAAGATATCAAATGAGTATGATGGGAGAGCTTAGTTATTTTCTAGGCCTACAGGTGAAGCAAACAGATGATGGAATTTTTATAAATCAAGCAAAATATACCAGAAATCTTCTCAAGAAATTTGGTATGCTTGACTGTTCATCTGCAACAACTCCCATGGCAACTGGAACAAAATTTGACAAAGATGCAGGGTCATCAGTAGATATGACATGTTACAGAGGAATGATTGGTTCTCTACTCTATTTGACAGCTAGCAGACCTGATATCATGTATGCAACATGTTTGTGTGCAAGGTTCCAGGCAGATCCAAGAGAACCACATTTAACAGCAGTAAAGAGGATTTTTAAGTATCTCAAGGGCACTATGACTTTGGGGCTGTGGTATCCAAGAGAATCAGAGTTTAAACTACTTGGTTATTCAGATGCAGACTTTGCAGGATGTAAGATAGACAGAAAAAGCACCAGTGGAAGTTGTCAATTTCTGGGTGACAGACTTGTTTCCTGGTACAGCAAGAAACAGAAGTCAATATCTACATCTACAGCTGAAGCAGAGTATATTGCTGCTGGTAGCTGCTGTGCACAGATTTTATGGATGAAGAATCAACTGCTGGATTATGGATTAAGGTATACCAAAATACCTATTTACTGTGATAATCAAAGTGCTATTGCAATGACAGGTAATCCAGTACAACATTCAATGACAAAGCACATCAGCATAAGGTATCACTTCATAAGAGAGCATGTAGAGGAAGGAAACATTGAGCTTCACTTTGTGTCTACAGAACAACAACTTGCAGATATCTTCACCAAGCCATTGAGTGAAGCTACATTTACAAGACTGGTCAATGAACTAGGAATGGTTTCTAGTTTTGACTAGAGATGTTGGTTAGACTCAAAGAATAATCTCTAAAATATATTGCTCATGTTTCTGCAAATTGTTAAGTGCTATGTGAACCTTAGTATTAAACTCTGTTCTGCATGCTTATGTTTAAAACTTGTTAAACTCTGTCAGCATGTCTGTCTGTTAAACACTGTTATCATGTTGGATACACTCAGTGAATTCAGAATTGATTATTGTCTGAATGAAAACACCAATGAAGAAAAATGTATGAAGCATGATTCTCAGTAAATAAATCATGATTCTTTCTGAGTCACTGTAATCTAATCAGTCTTTGTGCAGTAAATCAACACAGCATGATACTATTTCATATTTATAGCATCTCTTAGTTTATTCAGTCCTAAACTCTGAGTTTATGAATATTGTGTGCGTTGACTCTCATAAATAATTTTGGTTATTGATGAACTCTAAACTCTGTTAAGTGACATTCTGTTTCCAAAGGTATGATTCCTGATGATTCCTTGTTGTACTTGTGAAAACCATAAAACTTGAGATGTGTCATTGATTAGTTTGGTGAGTTCAGATTCATGTTTACACCCTGTGAGAGTTTGAGCCAAATCAGTGATTGATACATTTTCTATCAATCAGTATTTATTGATGTGTGATATTCATCAGGAAGTATGTTTCTCTAGAACTTGTATTAAACCATCTTGAGACTACATGATATGTGTGTGCATGAAAATGATAAAGGCAATATGATTTACCATTTCTTCAAATACTGTTCAAAATTCTTTTGAACACTGTTCAAACACTGTTCATAAATACCACCCTTAGTAAACCCCTTTGAGCCTAATTAACTGCTCATTTTTCTTATACTCTGAAGCATTAAGAGCAGTTATATTCTTTTGAAAAAAAAATCAAGCAGATGAGTGTTTCTCAAGAAAAGAAAAGTTTACTCAGTATATATGCTAAATAAATAAAAAAAAGGGGCATATATACTGATCTTGTACAAATATGTACTAACATTGTGACTGAACACTTTGGTCTATTAAAATGTTCAGTTTGAATTCACTCATGAATAAAACATCTTTTTCATCTGTTTGATCTTACCTCATTACAACCCTGAATAAAGTCCTTTTGATTTGTGCATACATGTACTCAAAGTAGTGTAGATTTGGTGGACATTCAAGCATATGGTAGATTCTGCTATTTCTGATTGAATGTGAGTATAAACACTTCACCTAAACACTTGTGTGCTTTGAGAGTTTGTGAGTTTATCAAATTCATGACTGTTATTCACTGAATGATGCTCTGATTTCTATCTCTTGATCTTTTTGTCTTCAAAGACTGTGTGCTTACTTGGATAATCATGGACATCAAAGGGAATAGAAGTTTTCAGATTTCTGTATTACAGTAACTACAGAGTTTAGCATTCATCAAACAATCAGTGTTTAATGTGAGAGTTTGTGCATTCAGTGTTTATTGATTTTTGTTATGGATTTTATGAAAAATTAGATGCTCTAAAAATTGATTTTAGTAAACTCTGCTTCACACACACTCATATTCACAACTGTGCAATTTTGAAAGGGTTGTTAGTGATAAAGTTGGAAAATTGATAAACACTGTTGAGTTGTGTTAAGTACTCTAAGGTAAAGTTTCATTGAGATGATTTGACTATTTTGGAGTAATTGGGGTAGTTGACGACTGTTAATTAGTGTAAATATGTCAAAGTGTCGTGATTATAGGAATGACAGCGGTAATTATTAAGTGATCCATTGGTTGTTTGACACGTATCCCATGATAGTGTCTCACTCACACATTACTCTACAATCAGTTACGCGCTTTTACTGAATAAACGATTGAGTTTTAGTTTTACTCTAATCGTTTTTGTTCTCTCACTTCACATCGATTAATATTCACCCACTCACAGTTACTTGCATATTCATTCACTTTCAAAAATCTCATACACTCTCCTTCACATTTTGGTAAACACTTACCATACATCTCTTCTCTGAATATCTTCGAATCACATCTTACTAATGGCAACCAAAGCGTTTGATGCAGCAGGATTAACTTTTCTTCCTAGCAACTATGCAGCACCACTGGAGACTGCAAATACTCCAGAGGCGTTTCATGTGTTCCAAAATTTCTTGAAAGATTCTGAAATAGAAAAGGCTTTAACTGCACCATCAATACTCTCTGCTTCGCAAATTGCTACCTTCTGGACAAACTCTGTGTATGATGATGGAGAAGAGTCTGGCACTCCAACAATCACTTTCACTCATGCTGAATCAGAGTATATTATTACTCCAACTACGGTTAGGGATGCTCTGGATTTTGAGACTCACACTTCGTACAGTGTTGTTGGTCATGATCGCTTGAGGACAATGTTGCAGCAAATTGGATGTGCAGGCAACTTGAATAAGCTAGGGTCTCTGAGAAGGCCACTTTTGAGAAAGGAATGGAGTTTCTTTTTCGATTGCATTACAAGAGCTTTTGGCAAGAAGACAACAAACTGGGATGCACTTCCTCTTGACACTCTCCAAATTGGTCATGCTCTACTATATGGAGGTAATTTCGATTTTGGTAGATTAGTGCTAATGAATCTGGGAGAGCGTTTGTCTGAGCTTACTTCTGTTTATTTTGCTCGTTTTTGTCAAATGCTATTTACTGCTTGTGTGCCTAACATTCCAATTGATGAAGATGATGTGATTCAGCCTTTTCAAGTTGCTAAAAGAATGTTTTCTGATTTGACAAACAAAGATGTTACTAAACAGCACATACCTGATATGTTTATGCCATTAGCCTTACAAAACTATGTTAACCAACCTCAAGATTCTCAATCATCACAACACATGCCTGAACCATTAGACACCATAAATTCTGAACCAACACCCACAACACCCACAACCACTGTACCTACTACATCTCATCAATCACAACCAGAACACATAAACTCTTCACCAATAAACTCTCCAAAAATAAACTCTCTACCAGTAAACTCTGAAACCTTAAACACTGAAACCTTAAACTCTGAGCCAGCATCTACTGAAAAACCCAAATCCAAACCAAAAAGAAAAATACACACCGCCCAAAACACTAAACACTCAAAGGCTAAACAGACATCACCTGGAGCTGTTTATACTAGAAGAATGAAACAAAAGGCAAACAGACCTTCACTTTCACCACCTAAAGAGAGCTCTAGTGAAGAAGAAGAGGAGATTGTAGTACCTCAAGTCAAGAAGAGAAGATTAATTCTTTCAGATTCAGATGATGAGAATGTTGTTGATGCTCCAGAGGTGGTTTCATTGCAAACACCTACTGTTGAGGTTGCAGAGAATGTTGCTATACCTGCAGAGGATATTGTGACTGTCAATGTTGACATTCCTGCAGAGGTTGAAATGCTTGCAGAGGATACTGTCAATGTTGAAATACCTACAGAGGATAACATGTCTGTAGAAGAGGATCACAGAGATGGTTTTTCACCAGTGAATGATGTTCTTGATTCAATTCTTGATCCTATCTCACCTGTTGTTCATGTTGAAGCTCCTGGTGTTGTTGATGAGCCTGCAATTAATTTAACTGAAGCTGCAGCATCACACACAGAGCTGATATCTACTGCTTCTCCAATTCCAGACAAAGGTGATGAAGTTGATCAGGCAACTAAGAAAATTTCTGAATCTATGCCTATTGAAGCTACAAAGGCAAACTCTGTTGCAGAGCCTGTGCAACATGAGGAGACTATTGAAAGGATTGCAGAAGTTGTTGCAGAAACTGTGGCTGACAAAGCTCAGCACAGTGGTTCTTTAAAAGATGCTCAAGCTAAAGATGCAAGTGCTGAAGATGAATCTGACAGCAGTGCAAACTCTGATTCTTTTCTGAGTGCACCAGCACAGACTGAAAATAAACATAAACCTTTTGATCAGCCTTGTCCATCTCATGCAATTGAAGAAGAACATCTTGCTAAATATGCTGCTGATTGGTATAAACAAGACTGTATTTTTCCAAAAGGGAGAGCAGCTGATTTTGTTAAGCAGACTGCAAAGCAAATTTCAAATCCAGATATTTTATCATGTTTAAAGGCAACAGTGGTACAAGTCAAAACTCTGGATGGAAATTTTGCTGAAACAAAACAAGAAATTGCTTCTTTGAAGACTGAGATCCAGTCAAGAGAAATGAAGATGGAAAGAGAGTCCAAAATCAAAGCTGCAAAGTTGTCTAAAATTCAAGATACTCTCTTTGCCAGGCTAGGAAAGGTTGAAGAGAATCAAACTGCCTTGTTTGCTAAGGTTGATTCTATTGCTAATTCCTTGGAGCTCATTACATCTATACTCATTCCTGATGATGTCAAAAAGGGGGAGAGAGTTGCTAAGTCTAAATGCAAAGTTTCTCAAACTCTGTCTCAAAAGGATGATGCTGGAGATGGAGGGGCAAGTGAAAAGAGTAAGGTTTTAAACTCTGAAACACTAACTCTGAGATCTGGCAAATCTCTTAAGTCACAGTCTGTTGGAATAAACACTGAAACTCAAGGTATTTCAAAAACCAAGAGTTTGGAATTAATATCAAATCCAAAGACTGATGAGGAGTTAGCTGTTAAGCTTTTCATGGAAGAGAATGCAGAAGGAGTTACTATAGAAGATGCTAAAGCTGAAGAGAAGAGTCTGCAAGAAAAGCATTTGAAGACTTTAAAGTCTGTTAAATTGAAGAAGAATGTGAAAGTTGCTAAAGCTGCAAAGCCTGTTCTTAAAGGCATTCAAATCAAAGAACCAGTTGGTACAAATCAAAGAATGCAAGTGTTCAGAAAACCAACAGATGAAGAAGCTAAGCAAAAGCTGAAAAGTATTGTTACAACCTCTGTTGATACACATGTTGTACAGAAGAATGAAGACACAACCTCTGTTACTACACAAGTTGTGACCACACCATTATTGTCTTCTCAGTTGAAATCAACATTTGGAAAAAGTGTTCTTCATGATTCAAGGCTAGAAGCTACAGTTCCAATGGATTTCACTGATGGTAGAGCCTTATCTGGTAAAATCGGATACAACAAAGGAGGCATAGGTTCACACAGAGACACAAGACAATATGTTGGTCCCAGAGATCCTTCTTCACTGTCTGTTCCAGGTCGTGGTGTCACTCAAGAGAGTTTAGACAGACTGGAGTCAGTACAGCTTGTGAATCAGAAGAGTTTAGAGAAGGATTTTCTGCTATATTTCATGGCTGATGGAACAGTGTTTAAAGTTGATGAGAAGGATATTGATTTAAAATACTGGGAAGAACTAGAGTATGTTCTGTATCTTTTCAGAGTAAGAAATCAAAGAGCTCAGTCAGTTGCAAATGTACTCAGACAAAAGATGATTCAAAATCTTGCCAGAAGAAATATGAAGTACAAAAGCAAGTATGTTCCAAAGTACAGAGACTGGAATGGGAATCTGATAGAAATGGAGAAGGGGACTACAAAGCTGAAGACTGATCTTGGAATCACTGTTTTGGATTTTAATGTGAAGTCTGAGGAAGTGAAATATATCAGGCTGGGAAATGAAATGAGAAGAAACAAAATCTACGATCTTAGAGCTGCTATCTATCAAACTGATGAGAATGATCCTCAGTTGAGAGAAATCAAGGAAGCTATGCAGATAGAGCTTGAAAATGCTGAAAGAAGGTTGCTTATAGACTATCTCAGAACAATGCCAGATCTTCAAGAGATTAGAATTTGAAGTCTGTAAGAATTTTCTTATCTTCTGTAGAAATTGTTAAGTAATAGCTTAAACTCTGTTTGTATGTTAGACACTGTAAAACTTTGTATTTGTTTTGACATCATCATTTACTAGAAACTTGTACATTCTTGCTAATGGACAAGTTGGGGGAGATTGTTAGAAATGATTGATGAGAACAGTGTTTGGAAGCTATAGTGACAAAACAGAGTTTAGCTGGAAGCAGTCAGAGTTTAGTTAAACACTGACTGGAAGCGCAACAGAGGTTGTTAAACTCTGTAGCGGTATTGTCTGAAGAGTCAACAGTGTTTGAAGATTGATTCAAGATAAATTTGGAAGCAATATCTTTGAAGATTGGAAAGCTGTCAAAGAGATTGAGTTGACTTGGAAGACTGGAGCAATCGTGATTGATATCAATTGTATAGCTTGATTATAGGAGAATCAGTTACTGATTGTACGAAGCTGTATGTTCTATAAATACAGTTAGGTTAACCCTAGAAGGGTAATCGAACATTGAGAAATTCATTGATTGTAACCTAAGCAGCTCTCTGTGATATTTTACATCACTGAGAGAGGAATTGTTAATTCCAAACAGTTTTTAAGTATTAAACAGTGTGTTCTTGTTAAGTTACTCATACAGTATTTGATTACCTATTGTATATTCGACCTAACACCCTTTTCACCTAAAGTTTGTCACCTTTTAATTTCCACGTTATCTTTTTCTATTTTCTCAAACTAAAATCTCTCTTTTTCCAATTATATCACGGACGGTTCTATTTAATAAAATTAAATAATAATATTATAATACTAACATTAACCGATTATCCTTTTTAGCTAAAACGTATCATCTTTTTCCTATATTATCTAGCTAAAATTCCTCTTTAGAAATATCACGGGCAACAATAATTTCTCTTTTTCTAAAAACATTACGAGCAATTATATTTTGTAAAATAACATAATTAAATTATAATTACTATAAACTAATCAATTTCCCTTTTTCACCTAATATATATTACCCTTTTAATTTTCTCTAACTAAAACATCTATTTTTCCAATTATATCACGGGCATTCTATTTAATAAAACAAAATAATAATTTTATAATTAATAATAAATAACTTATTACCATTTCAACTAAAACCTATCACATCTTTTATATTTTTTTAACTAAAATAATTTCTTTTCTAGAAATATAACGGATAACGTTTATATAATTATGATCATCATCTCATTTAAATAATTAAGCCTCCAAAATTCGTATTTAAAAAAATTTAATAAAAAATTTAATATAATATTAAAAAAATTCCGTGCATCGCAACGATTGATTGTTGGATTTGCTTTCTTTTTGTTTCTTTCTCTTTCTTTTTTATTTTTCCATTTTATATTTTCTAAATGATAAACCATTATTAAAATCTATAGCTCATCAATCCCAATTTGAATCAGTATTTATTAAAACCAGTTCGGGATTTCGAGTCTAATTTTGAACATCTCAAAATTTTGTGAAGTTGGATTTTGAACTACTGCTCAGGTAAAATTTTACTTGTGTTAAAAAATCGAGCACTAATTTTACTTGTGCTCAGGTAAAATTAAATCGAGCACAAGTAAAATTTTGTGAAGTTAATAAATAATTCTGTGGATATAGTAGTGTTTTAATCTTTCTCTCTCTAAAGTAAACACAAGTCTCTGTAAACAAAGTCTCCTCTGGCGGTGGTTTATCCACCGGCCGGAGGCCTTCTCTCTCTTCTAATCTCCTCTCTCTCTCCCTTCCCCCCCTCCTCTAATGCCTTATCTTGGTTTTAGTGCTTTTCATCCAATAAATCGAGCTTTAAACCTCGAAAATTCCTTCCGAAGGAGTAAGATTTTATGCATAAGTAAGATTTTAATAATCTTACTTGTGCTCGATTTACTGCCGGAGGAGTAGTATTTATTAACTTGTGTTCATAATATGAGGCCTTTGCTACCTCTACCTGAACACTGCTATATCCACAGAATTATTGTGAGGGTCAATTGTGAAGCTACTGGTTTCGGGAATGATGCAGGCTGGATTGCTCGGACGGCCATGAAAATCATTTTTAATTTTAAGAATCTTTGTATTCAGATGTTTAAACAATCCGGAAACAAAACGGCTAATTGTTTAGCTCGTTCATTTGTTTTTCAACCTAGTTGTATGATTAGTTGAAAGGAAGAACATAACCTTGATAGAAGCTGCCAGAACTATGCTTGATGAGGCAAAATTGCCAACTTATTTGTGGGCAGAAGCTGTTCAAACTGCTTGTTTTACTCACAATGCTACTCTGATCAACAAGCATGGAAAAACACCATATGAGATGGTGAGGGAAAAGAAGCCAAACCTAAAATATTTTCATATTTTTGGGTGCAAGTGTTTTGTGCTGAAAACTCATCTTGACCAGTTAACAAAATTAGATCTAAAAGCTGATGAAGGAATTTTTGTTGGCTATCCACTGTCAACTAAGGCATTCAGAGTTTATAATCTGAGAACCAAGGTGATCATGGAGTCAATACATGTGTCATTTGATGACAAGAAAATAACTGGACTTGAAGATGTAGATGAACATGATCAACTGCACTTTGAAAATGAAGACTTAAATTCTGATGAAGTAAATGCTGATGATGCTGAACTGACAGACTCTGTTCAGCTAAACTCTGAACCTCTACTGGTAAACACTGAAGAAACTTCTCAGTTACAAACAAGGAGAGAACCAATTGAGGGGGAGCATAAAGAATCACTTCAAAGTAATGGCTCAAATTCTGAAAGTGAGTCAGCTGAAAAATCTGGATCAAACTCTGATGACTCGAACTCTGAAAGTCCAAAATCTGACAATTCAAACTCTGAGCAGTCAAATTCAGGGGGAGCCTAAGAGAATGAAGAAAGTCAACAAGAAAATTAGGGAACATTGATCGAGGGAGAGGATCAAATACTGAGAGAAGTCATTTGCCTTCAGCTAGGAAATGGACAAAATCTCACAAACCTGATTTGATTATTGGTGATCCAGATGCAAGAGTAAGGACAAGGAGTGCAACAACAAATGAATGTCTGTTTCATGCTTTCTTGTCACAATCTGAACCAAAGAAAGTAGAAGAAGCTCTTCAAGATGCTGACTGGATAACAGCAATGCAGGAGGAGTTGAATGAATTTGAGAGAAATGAAGTTTGGACCCTTGTATCAAGACCAAAGAATAGATCTATTGTTGGTAATAAATGGGTTTTCAGGAATAAGACTGACAGTGAGGGGGTTGTTACAAGAAACAAATCCAGGCTTGTGGCAAAAGGCTATTCACAGCAGGAAGGAATATATTATGATGAAACTTTTGCTCCAGTTGTAAGGTTGGAGGCAATAAGAATGTTTTTAGCATATGCCTCTCATAAGAAATTCAAGGTATTTCAGATGGATGTAAAAAGTGCCTTTCTGAATGGGAAACTTGAAGAAGAAGTGTTTATTGAATAACCACCAGGATTTGTGGACTCCAAATATCCAGATTATGTCTACAGGCTTGATAAGGCACTTTATGGACTTAAGCAGGCACCAAGAGCATGGTATGAAACTCTGGCTCAATTTCTTCTAGAAAGTGGGTTTCACATAGGTACAATTGATAAAACCCTGTTCTACTTTAAGTCTGGTAGTGACTTGCTTTTGGTTCAAATATATGTTGATGACATAATTTTTGGGTCTACTAATGATAAACTCTGTACAAAGTTTGCCAAGCTAATGCAGTCCAGGTATCAAATGAGTATGATGAGAGAGCTTAGTTATTTTCTAGGCCTACATGTGAAGCAAACAGATGATGGAATTTTCATAAATCAAGCAAAATATACTAGAAATCTTCTCAAGAAATTTGGTATGCTTGATTGCTTATCTGCATCAACTCCCATTGCAACAGCAACAAAGTTGGACAAAGATATAGGGGCTTTAGTAGATATGACAAACTACAGAGGCATGATATGGTCACTTCTTTATCTGA
Source organism: Kitagawia praeruptora (assembly GCA_037693485.1). Classification (NCBI taxonomy): domain Eukaryota; kingdom Viridiplantae; phylum Streptophyta; class Magnoliopsida; order Apiales; family Apiaceae; genus Kitagawia; species Kitagawia praeruptora. The sequence continues at coordinate 60,314,548 of CM075350.1, forward strand.
CAGCAAGTAGGCCTGATATCATGTATGCAACATATCTATGTGCAAGGTTTCAGGCAGACTCTAGAGAACCACATATTACAGTTGTGAAAAGAATTTTCAAATATCTCAAGGGCACCATTACTTTAGGGTTGTGGTATCCCAGAGAAGCAGATTTCAAGCTTCTTGGTTACTCTGATGCAGACTTTGCAGGCTGTAAGATAGATAGAAAAAGCACCAGTGGAAGTTGTCAATTTATGGGTGACAGACTAATTTATTGGTACAGCAAGAAACAGAAATCAATTTCTACATCTACAGCTGAGGCAGAGTATATTGCAGCTGGTAGCTGTTGTGCACAGATTCTATGGATGAAGAATCAATTGCTGGATTATGGATTGAGGTACGGTAAGATTCCTATTTACTGTGATAATCAAAGTGCTATTGCTATGACAGGTAATCCAGTACAACATTCAATGACCAAGCACATCAGCATAAGGTATCACTTTATCAAAGAACATGTAGAGGAAGGAAACACTGAGCTTCATTTTGTGTCTACAGACCAACAGCTAGCAGATATCTTCACCAAGCCATTGAGTGAAGCTATATTTACAAGGCTGGTAAATGAACTTGGAATGGTCTCTGGTTTTGGCTAGAGATACTGGTTAGACTCAAAATTCTACTTGTGAAATGCATTACTTATGTTTATGTGATGTGTTAACTGCTATGTGAACTCTATTGTTAAACTCTGCTATGCAAACTCTGTTCGTATACTGCTAAACACTGTTAGCATGTTCTGTCGGTTAAACACTGTTAACATGTTGAATAAACTCTGATAAACTCTGATAATGTCATTGTCTGATATAAACACCAATGAAGAAAACAGTATGGAGCATGATTCTCAGTTATTAATCATGAAACTTTCTAAGTTATTTGTGATCTAATCTTAGACTGTGCAGACATTTAACACAAGCATGATACTATTTCATATTTATAGCATCTCTTAGTTTATCAATCCTAAACTCTAAATCCGTAAATACTGTGTGCATTGCCTCTCATGAATAATTTCTGATGTTGATGACTTCTAAACTATGTTAGTTAAACTCTGTTTGGTTAGGTGTTGTAATCAGTAAACTCCCGAAGAAGTTGTATATAGGATGTTAGAATTTCTTTCTGATTATGTTGTATCTAGGGAGATCCAGGAACTTGCTGGTAATAGTAAGGGCTAAAATTCTCTAATTTTTGGTGACTAATCAAAGATCAGGAAGAACCAGGAACTTATCACAATGATAAGGGCTAAATTTCTCTAATTTTTGGTGACTAGTCAAAGACTAGGATGACCCAGGAACTTATCAAAGGATAAGGGCTAAAATTCTAGGATTTTTGGTGACTGGTCAGAGATTAGGAAGACCCAGGAACTTATCAAAATGATAAGGGCTAAAATTATAGGATTTTTGGTGACTAGTTCCAACTTCTGTAAAAAAAAAAAAAATCTCTGCATTTATTCTTTTTGTCAATTTTTATTTAGCAGGGGGTATTAGTTATTTCAGAATTTCTGTATATATACTTACTACAGAGTTTAGCATTCATCGTACATTCAGTGTTTACGATGTTAGTTTGTGCATCCAGTGTTTATTGATTTATTTTTATGGATTTTATGAAATAATATATGCTCTAAAAATTGGATTAGTAAACTCTGCTATCCACACACAAATATTCACATCTGTGCAGTTTTTGAAAGGGTTTCAGTAATGAGGATGGAGAATTGACAAACGCTGATGGATTTTGTCTAATACTCTAAGGTATATTTTCTTTCAAACGATTTCAAATTTGGGGTAAAAAGAGTTTTGACAGCTGTTAATGAGCGTAAAAGTGTTTAATTGTGTCAGTAATGAGAGAGAGAAAGTAGCAGTAATTATGGCTGTAATTACTGAGCATGCACATCTGATTTGCTAATTATGTGCCACGTGTCCCACTCACACAAATCTCTATGAACGTGTCCCACTAGCACATGGTAAGTGGTTGCGTGTTTTAATGGTAAAACGATTGGGTTTAATTTTTCCTCACATATCTAATCATTTCACAGCACGATTCATATTCACTTATTCACTTTCACACACACTCCCAATTACTTTTTACTCAACCACACAGTTACTTCGTATTTTTCACTTGAGCATTTTAGCAAACACTTTTCATACACATCATATTTTCTTCTCAAATCGTTCTAATGGCCACCAAACCTTTTACTGCTCTTGGACTTTTGTTTGTTTCTAACAACTATGTAGCTCCTTTGAATAATGAAAACGTTCAAGAGGCGTTTCATTTAATTCAAAACTTTTTGAGGGATTCAGAGATATGGCAAGCTCTGGTTGAACCCCGAACGCTTTCTGCATCTCAGATTGCTTCTTTCTGGCAAAATTCTGTTTATGATGATGGCGGAGAGAATGGGACTCCGTCTATTATTTTCACATATGAGGAAACAGACTATGTTATCACTCAAGATACGGTCAGAGAAATCATGGGGTTTGACACTCACACTTCCTACAGTGTTGTTTCTGAAAATACTTTGAGAGAGATGTTACAGCAAATAGGCTACTCAGATTCTCTTGCCAGACTGGGAAATGTGAAAAGGCCAAAGCTAAGGAAGGAGTGGAGTTTCTTCTTCGACTGTATAACTAGGGCCTTTGGCAAGAAAGTTACCAATTGGGATGCGATTCCTATGGACAGTCTCCATGTTGGGTATTCTCTTCTCTATGGAAGTAATTTTGATTTTGGTAGACTTGTCTTAATGAACTTAGGTGATAGGTTGTCAGAGTCTACTACTGTCTATTTTGCTAGATTCTGTCAGTTGCTATTTACTGCTTGTGTGCCTAACATTGCAATTGCTGAGGATGATGTGATTCAGCCGTTTAAGGTCAACAAGAGGATATTCTCTGATCTAACTAACAAGGATGCTACCAAGGAGCGGATACCTGCCTTGGCTTTTTCTCTTGCTCTTCAGAACTTTCTAAATCAACCACAAGAACCTCAATACCCTGTAAACTCTGATCCACCTCATCTCACACAACTTGATACTCATGAACCAAACACTATACCAACAAACATAAACACTGAACCTTCAATAGAAACACCAATAACTACTCAATCACCTCAACCACAAACTCAACATCAAGTTCAACCTCAACCTGACCAACAACCATCTAAACCAAAGCGTGGAGGTAGAACAAAGCATCCAGCACTTAACTCAAGGCATAGCTTTGCCAGGGCAAAGAAAGCTAGAAAGGAAAGAAAAGAAAGAGCAAACAGGTCTCCATCACCATCCATTGTTGATTTAGATTTTAGATGAAGAGTCAACCTCTGCTGGAGAAGAGGTAGCAGTTGAGGTACAGACCTATAAGAGAAGAAAGTTGATTATTGTTGAATCTGATGAGGAGATGAATGTTGAAGCTCCAGAGGTAATCTCTAAAGATATACCTGCTGTTGAGGTAAATATTGATGAAGAAGATGTGCAATCACCAGTATATATGCAAATGGATGAGGACAACAGAGATGGCTTTCCTACATTGGATGATTTTGTTGAAACTGTCACGCCATTCTCTGATCCTGTTGATATCCCTACTTCATCTATTCCTGTTAATTCTGAAGAAACTGGTGCAGTTGATCATCCTACTGTAATTCTTGATGAGACAGTAGTTTCTCAAACTGAGCTATTCTCTGATGCTCACCAGGTTTCTGAAAAAGGTGAAGAAGATGAGTGATAAGTGGATTTTATATCCACTTGGAACGCTTTGTATCAGCTTAAATTGATCACTTGACCTCAAGTATGTTGTGTTTTTTTATGTGTTTTTAGTGAATTCGTGCAGGAATATGAGTCAGATGTGGGGTGATGTTTTCCATGGTTAGATGGTGGATTTTGAGGTCAAGAATGAAAGTACATGAAATTGCGAGAGAGACGGAAGAAACGGAATGAAAATCGGAGTTAAAACGAAGAAAATAGAGAAAAATCAGCAAATGAACAGTAGTTCGGGCGCGGGCGCTCGCGGTGCGGGAAAAATCAGCCAGAATTTCTGATTTTTGTTTTGGCTACAAGTCCGTTTTGGGCGATCTTACAGTCCACGCGAAGATAACGGAATTCTATTTCATTCTAAAGTGGTCTTGAGCACCTGACACTGCCAGAAAATTCCAGAACTTTTGGAAACCCATTCTGACAAGGAAATTGCATTGTTTTCTAATTCTAATCATTGTGGAATTACCTTGGATGACCAGAAGCTTCTAGAATCAGACTTATACATGGAATTGCAATTCTATTTTCATTCAAGATCGGAAATTGCCGTAATTCTATTCTAATTCAAAGACGGTAATTACTTGGAGGAGAGGCAACTTGGGGCTATAAATACACACCTTGGGGGACATAAAAATCATCACCCATCCACCAGAGATCAGATCTACTTCATAACACATACACACCATTAGAGCACGAGATCGAGAAGCCAAGGCGAGGATTGTGACGACAAGAAGATCTAGATTTAGTTTTTCTTGTATTCCTTTGTGGAGGCGTATCTTTTGGATGCTTGTTACTTTCACGGATTTGATCTCTAAACCTTGTTACATTATTGATTTATTCATCTTTGTTATCTTGTTTGTTATCATGTTTTCATCAAATCCCATGGTGACGAAAGGTTCAATTATGAACTAATCGTTGTCGTGGGATCCCAGCGGATTTATCTATGTAGCTTAGTAGTTTGCATGTCTTAAAGATTTATGTGTGGTGAATTCTTGATATCCTCGGATGGTTGTGTTTCATGTATTTAGATGCGTAGCTAACATCTAATTTGTTAATCTCTTGCTAAACGAGAGTGGATCTTGAGATTTAGAACTTGCCATGCTAGCATAGGATAGGTTGATATTTTAAAATCATGATTTGTGGCATTAATAGAGATATTATGCTACCCTATGTGATCTAAGTGGATAACTTGTGCTTAAACCTTTATGTTTTCAAATTCTAAAGAGATATAGGGTCTAAACCTGATAGGTGTCTATTCATCTTCTATCTCTTTTGTGGATGTATGTGTTGTTAGGTCGAATACACAATATGTATAATCAAATACTGTATGAGTAAATAACAAGAACACACGTTTTAATACTTAAAACTGTTTGGAATTAATAATTCCTCTCTCAGTGATGTAAAATATCACAGAGAGCTGCTTAGGTTACAAAGAATGATATTCGTTCACGATGGATACCCTTCTAGGGTTAACCTAACTGTATTTATAAGATATACAGCTACGTACAATCGTTAATTGATTCTCCTATAATTAAGCTATACAATTGATATCAATTACGATTGCTACACGCCTTCTAAGTCAACTCAATCTCTTTGACAGCTATCCAATCTTCAAAGATATTGCTTCCATATTAATCTTGAATTAATCTTCAAACTCTGTTGACTTGTAGACGCTTCCAGTAGACAGACTTTAGCAAACTCTGTTGCTCTCCTAGCCAGCAGTGTTTGCGCTTCCTTGTGTTCAGCTAGCAGTGTTTACACTTCCTTCTGTCAGCGTTTGCGCTTCCAGCTATCAGCGTATACTCAAACTCTGCTACAACTGCTTTCAATAATAAATTAAACTCTTTTTACTTGTAACACTTAAACACTGACATTAAATTACATCAATTATATCTAACAATCTCCCCCAACTTGTTCATTAGAAAAATGTACAAGTTCACAGTAATTGATGATGTCAAAACAATCAAATAAAAACACAGTGTTTAACATATAATCAGAGTTTAATCTTGACTTAACAAAATCAACAGAAAATTCAAATTACTTACAAATTCTGTCTACCTAACCTCCTCAAGATCTGGAGTTGTTCTGAGATAGTCTATCAACAATCTTCTCTCAACATTTTCAAGTTCTCTCTGCATAGCTTCCTTGATCTCTCTCAACTCTGGATCATTCTCATCAGTTTGATAAATAGCAGCTCTTAGATCATAGATTTTATTTCTCCTCATTTCATTACCCAGTCTAATGAACTTGACTTCCTCTGATTGAGAATTAAAATCAAGAACTGTAATCCCCAGATCAGTCTTTAATTTAGCAGTTCCTTTCTTCATCTCTACAAGATTTCCATTCCAATCTCTGTATTTAGGAACATACTTTTCAGTAGTCTTCGATCCTGTAATGACTTTGGCTCTCTGCATATATTCCCTTATAGAATTAGCAATAAGCTGTGTTTGTCGGTTTCTGACTCTGAATATATGCAGAACATACTGCAGTTCTTCAAACAATTTTAAATTGATTGCTTCTTCATTCACTCTATACACTATTCCATCTGTCATAAAGTATAACAGAAAGTGAATATTTAAGCTCCTTTGATGAACTAGTTGAACTGATTCCAACTTGTCTAGATTTTCTTGAGTAATACCAGAACCAAGAGAAACAAGTGCAGAGGGATCTCTTGGACTGTTACTAACTCTCAAATCTCTTCTTGAACCTAAGCCAGAAGTATTCCTGCCTGGTGGCTTTCCTGAACAAGCAACATTATGTTGATACCCACCAGTTACTCCTGTTTGTGCTTGAACTGGAATCTTTGGCCTAGAAAACCCAGGTAAAGGTTTGCTTTGAATCTGTACAACTTGTGTGGCAACAGAGGTTGTAACTATCATTTTGCCTTTGCTCTCTTCACCCATCACCCCTTTTAGTTTTAACTTGGCATCAAGAGAAGACTTTCTTACCAACTTTCCTTCTTCTTCTTCTTCTTCCTCTTGAATACCAGATAAATTCTCTTTGATTTCAATCCCTTTCACTGTAGGCTTTGAAGCTTTGACAGTCTTCTTTCCTTTCTTGGACTTCAGTGCTTTTAAATGTTCTTTCTACAACAGCTTTTCTTCAGCTTGTATGTCCTCAAGTGTAGCCTCAGCATTTTCCTCACGAAATATCTTAGCAGCCAACTCTTCATCTGTTTGTGGATTGTCAGTGAATGACAAATCCTTTTGCCTTGAAGTAGAAGTACTCTGAAGATTTGTATCTGCCACCAAATTTGGCTTTGACCTTGTAGACTTTCCATGTCCATGTCTTGGATTTGCACTTCTTAACCCCTTTTCAGCATTTGCACCTTCTTCATCCAGATGATCCTTCTTTGATAGAGTTTGAGTTTGCTTACACTTAGTTTTAGCAAGTCTCTCCCCCTTCTTGACATCATCACCATCTGGAATCAGAATAGAAGTGATTAACTCAAGAGAGTTTGCAATAGAATCAACCTTCTCAGTCAGCAAAAGCTGATTCTTTTCAACTTTGCTCAACCTGTCATTTAAATTCTCTTGAGCTTTGGAAAATTGTTGAAATAACTTAGCATTAGCTATTTGAGATTTCTCCTCATGAGTAGCAACCTTTGTTCGAAGATCAACAATCGCCTTCTGATTATCATCAAACCTGTGATTCAAGGACTTGATCTGAATCACTGTCCCTTGTAGACAGGTGAAAATATCAGGATTTGAAATCTTAGAAGAATTTGCCTTGAGAAAGGTAGCTGCTCTGCCAGGAGGAAAGATACAATCTGACTTGTACCAGTCTGAAGTTTGCTTGGTCAAATGATTTTCATCAATTTCTTGAACAGAAGGACCAGCAAAGTCTGGTTTCTCCCCTGTTTTCTGACCATCAGATTGAAATTTATCATTATCAGCTACTGTATTCATTTCTTCAAAAGACTCACTGTCTGACTCATCAATAGTTTCAACTGAGGCATTATCTTCATTGAAGTTAGCAGATGTGTCTTGAGCAACTTGTTTGCCTTTTTCATCTTGAGCAACTGTTTCTTGTGCATGCTCTGAAGAAACAGCCTTTTCTGGTTGATCAAATTCCTCACCATGCTCAGACACTTGATGTGCATCAGAGAATAACTCAGTGTGTGATGCAACCTCTGTGTCTTCTAGCACAACAGTAGGCTCATCTGCAACACCAGTATCAACAGAATTTGTAGTAGCCATGGGTGTTGGAGTAGATGCTTCATTGTCAAAAGAAAATGGAGTGGGAGTTTCATCAAACTCTTCTATTGTAGGCAATGCATCTCTAACATCTTTATCAGTCTGAACCTTATCAAGTTCTGGTTCAGCAATCTTGAAACCTGATTCTTCTATAGTAGGTTCTATGATAACCTCTGTCTCACCAGTAGGAATATCCTTAGAAATTTTCTCTTGAGCCTCAACAACTTGCTCATCATCAGAGTCTGTAAGAATCATCCTCCTCCTCTTTGCTTGAGGCACTTCAATCATTTCTTCTTCTACACTTGAACTTTCCTCAACTGGTGGTGATGAAGGCCTATTTGCCCTTTTAATGATTCTTCTGGAATAAACAGCTCTAGGAGATGTCTGTTTAGCCTTGGAATGTTTTGTGTTGAGGGCAGTATGCTTCTTCCTTTTTGGTTTAGATGTTTGTTGAGGTTGAGTAGTAGTGACCGGGTTTGTTGGCTCAAAGTTTATTGGTTCAGGTTGTGTGTGTGTTGATGTAGTAGGTACAGTGTTTGTTGGTGTTGGCTCAGGTGATGGTACAGGATGAGAGTGTATGGTTTCAGTGTGGTCAGTGGCTAAAGGTTCAAGCATATTTTGTGTTTCTGGTTATTGTGTTTGGTGTGGTTCATGTTGTGGTGATTGGGAATCTTGTGGTTGGTTGAGAAAGTTCTGCAAGGCAAGTGGCAAAACAAAAGCAGGTAAATCTTTACCAACATCTTTATTAGTCATATCAGAGAATATTCTCTTATTGACTCTAAAAGGTTGAATCACATCAGCTGCATCAACTTCTAACCCAGGTACACAGGCATTGAACAAAAGTTGACAAAATCTAGCAAAATAGACTGTACTAGACTCTGACAATTTATCACCTAAATTCATTAGCACATATCGACCAAAATCAAAATTACTGCCATAGAGTAGAGAATACCCAATTTGCAGACTATCCATTGGAATGGCATCCCAGTTGGTGACTTTCTTCTGGAATGTCCTGGTGATACAGTCAAAGAAAAAATTCCATTCCTTTCTAAGATTCGGCCTTCTCACACCGCCCAGCTTTGCAAGAGATTCCATGTACCCAATCTCTGTTAACATGTCTCTCAAATTCTGTTCCGAAACAACAGCATACGATGTATGTGTGTCGAAGTCCATGGTCTCTCGAACAGTTTGTGGAGTTATCACAAACTCTTCCTCATCATATGTGAAGATTATAGATGGAGTCCCATTCTCTCCTCCAGCCACATACTTAGAGTTCTGCCAGAAGGTGGCAATTTGAGATGCAGAGAGAATAGTGGGTTCAATTAAAGCGTGCCCAATCTCTGAGTCACGAAGAAAATTTTGCATAAGATGAAACGCTTCAGGAGCACGATCGTTCTCAAGTAGAGCTGCAAAATTGTTAGGAACAAAACGAAGACCAAGAGTAGTAAAAGGTTTAGTCGCCATTAGTTCAAGAAATAAGCAAGAAATGACAGTGAAAATGATATGTAGGAAAGGTGTTTGTGAAAATGTCGAAGTGAAAAACAAAGGAAGTCTGTGTTTTGGTAAAGTGAATATGAGTGGGTGTAAAGTGAGAGTAAAAAAAATGATTTGAGTAGTAATTAAAAATAAAACTCAATTGTTTTTTTTTTTTACATTGAAAACACGCAACCGTTCCTTGAATAGTGTGAAAGTGGTACACAATGATGGATGAGTGGGACACGTGTCAAACATGCAGTAAATCACTTAATCACGCGCAGTAAAAGCAACTATTACTGCTGTCTTTCCTATTATCAAGACACTTTACCACAATTACACTCATTAACCGTTGTCAAACACTCTATTTACTCCAAAATTTTCAAATTATCTTAATGAAAATTTACCTTAGAGTACGGAACACAATCCATCAGTGTTTGTCAAATTTTCCAACTTTATCACTAAAACCCTTTCAAAAAATGCACAGTCGTGAATATATGTGTGTGTGTAGCAGAGGTTACCAAATCAATCTTTATAGCATCTAATATTTCATAAAATCCATAAGTCAAATCAATAAACACTGAATGCACAAACTCTCATATTAAACACGGAGTATGTGATGAATGCTAAACTCTGTAGTTCCTTAAATACAGAAATCTTTATAACCCTATTCCCATTGATGTTCATGATTATCCAAGTAAGCACACAGTCATTATAGACAAAAAGATCAAGAGATAGACATCAAAGCATCATTCAGTGAGTAACATGTCAAGGATTTCCTCACAAACTCTCAAAGCACACAAGTGTTTAGGTGAAGTGTTTTCTCTCAAGTTCAATCAGTAAAAGCAGATACCTCCATAGGCTTGAATTTTCACCAAATATACACTACTTTGACTACATATATGCACAAATCAAAAGGACTTTATTCAGGGTTGTAATTTAGTAATATCAAACAGGTGAGAAGAGATGTTTTTAAATGAATAAATTTCGAACTGAATCAATTTAACAGATCAAAGTGTTCAGTCACACTGTTAGTACATATTTGTGCAAGATGATCAGTATATACACCCCTTTTTTTTTCTTTTTTTCTTTTTTTTATGTATATATATACTGAGAAAACTTTCCTTTTCTTGAGAAACACTCACCTGCTTGCATTTGATTTTGCAAAAGAATATAACTGCTCTTTATACGACAGAGTTAAAAAAAACAGTTAATAAGGCTCAAAGGGGTTTACTAAGGGTGGTATTTTATGAACAGTGTTTGAAGAAAGATGGTAAATCCTAGTGCCTTTATCATTTTCATGCACACACATATCATGTAGTCTCAAAATGGTTTAATACAAGTTCTAGAGCAACATACTCATTGATGAATATCACACATCAATAAAATCTGATTGATATAAAATGTATCAATCACTTATTTGGCTCAAAATCTCATAGGGTGCAGACATGTATTATTTCTCACCAAACTGAACAGTGACACATCTCAAGTTTTAAAATTTTCACAAGTACAAACAAGGAATCATCAAGAACTATGTATGTCTTAGGAACAGAGTGTCACTAATCAGAGTTTAGAGTTCATCAATATCAGAAGTTATTCATGAGAGGCAATGCACACATTATTCATAGACTCAGAGTTTAGAACCAAATAAACTACGAGATGCTCTAAATATGAAACAGTATCATGCTGTGTTAACATACTGCACAGTTTCTGATTAGATCACAGTGACTCAGAAAGAATTTTGATTTATTCACTAAGAATCATGCTTCATACATATTTCTTCATTGGTGTTTTCATCCAGACAAAGATCAATTCAGAATTCACAAAGTTTATCAAACATATTAACAGTGTATGACAGACAGACATGCTGACAGAGTTTAACAGTGTTAGGACAAAAACATGTGAACAGAGTCTGCATAACAGAGTTTAAACAACAAAGTTCACATAGCACTTAACATTTCACAGAAATATGAGCAACACATTTTATAAGAAAATTTTGAGTCTAACCAACATGTTTAGTCAAAACCAGAGACCATTCCTAGTTCATTGACCAGCCTTGTAAATGCTGCTTCACTCAAAGGCTTGGTGAAGACATCTGCAAGTTTTTGATCTGTAGGTACAAAGTGAAGCTCAATGTTGCCTTCCTCTACATGCTCTCTGATAAAGTGATACCTTATGCTGATGTGCTTGGTCATTGAGTGTTGTACTGGATTACCTGTCATTGCAATAGCACTTTGGTTATCACAGAAAATAGGTATTTTGCTATACCTCAATCCATAATCCAGCAATTGATTCTTCATCCATAGAATCTGTGCACAGCAACTACCAGCAGCAATATACTCTGCTTCAGCTGTAGATGTTGATATTGATTTCTGTTTCTTGTTGTACCAAGAAACAAGTCTGTCACCAAGAAATTGACAACTTCCACTGGTGTTTTTTCTGTCAATTTTACAGCCTGCAAAGTCTGCATCAGAGTAACCAAGTAGTTTGAAATCAGATTCTCTTGGGTACCACAGCCCTAAAGTTATAGTGCCCTTGAGATACTTGAAAATCCTCTTCACAGCTGTTAAATGTGGTTCCCTTGGATCTGCCTGAAACCTTGCACACAGACATGTTGCATACATTATATCAGGTCTACTTTTTGTTAGATAAAGAAGAGAGCCAAACATTCCTCTGTAATTTGTCATATCTACTGATGACCCTGTATCTTTGTCCAATTTTGTTGCAGTTGCCATGGGAGTTGTTGCAGATGAACAGTCAAGCATGCCAAATTTCTTAAGAAGATTTCTGGTATATTTTGCTTGATTGATAAAAATTCCATCATCTGTTTGCTTCACCTGTAAGCCTAGAAAATAACTTAGCTCTCCCATCATACTCATTTGATATCTGGATTGCATGAGCTTGGCAAACTTCTTACAGAGTTTATCATTAGTAGATCCAAAAATGATATCATCAACATATATCTGAACTAAAAGCAAGTCACTTCAAGATTTGAAATAAAACAGAGTTTTATCAATTATACCTCTGTTGAATCCACTTTCTAAAAGAAACTGAGCCAATGTTTCATACCATACTCTTGGTGCCTGTTTAAGTCCATAAAGTGCCTTGTCTAGCCTGTAGACATGGTCTGGATATTTTGGATCTACAAAACCAGGTGGTTGTTCAACAAACACTTCTTCTTCAAGTTTTCCATTCAGAAAAGCACTTTTCACATCCATTTGAAAAACCTTGAATTTCTTGTGAGAAGCATAAGCAAGAAACATCCTAATTGCCTCCAATCTGGCAACTGGTGCAAAAGTCTCATCATAATCTATCCCCTCTTGCTGTGAATAGCCTTTTGCCACAAGTCTTGCTTTGTTTCTTGTAACAACCCCTTCACTATTAGTTTTGTTTCTAAAAACCCACTTAGTACCAACAATAGACCTGTTCTTTGGTCTTGGTACTAGTGTCCACACTTCATTTCTCTCAAATTCATTTAACTCTTCTTGCATTGCTGTTATCCAGTCAGCATCTTTAAGAGCTTCTTCAACTTTCTTTGGTTCATTTTGTGACAAGAATGCATGAAACATACATTCATTTGTTGTTGCACTTCTTGTCCTTACTCTTGCATTTGGATCACCAATGATCAAATCAGGTGTGTGAGATTTGGTCCATTTCCTAGCTGAAGGCTATTGACTTCTTTCAAAGTTGGATCCTCCCCCTCGATCCATGTTCTCCTAATTTTTTTGATATCTTTCTTCATTCTCTGAGGCTCCCCCTGAATGTGACTGCTCAGTGTGTGAACTGTCAGATTTTGGACTTTCAGAGTTTGAGTCACCAGAGTTTGATTCAGAATTTTCAGCTGAGTCATTATCAGAATTTGAGTTATCACTTTGATGAGTTTCTTCATGCTCCCCCTCAACTGGTTCTTCTCTTGTTTTTGGCTGAAAGGTCTCTTCAGTATTTACCAGTAGAGGTTCAGAGTTTTTTAGATCAGACTCATCAGAGTTTAATTCATCAAAGATTAAATCTTCATTTTCGAAGTGTAGTTGATCATGTTCATTTACATCTTCAAGTCCAGTTATTTTCTTGTCATCAAAAGACACATGAATAGATTCCATGATCACTCTGGTTATCAGATTATAAACTCTGAATGCTTTAGTTGACAGTGGATAGCCAACAAAAATTCCTTCATCTGCCTTCAAATCAAATTTGGTCAACTGTTCAGGATGAGTTTTCAGCACAAAGCATTTGCACCCAAAAATATGAAAATATTTCAGGTTTGGCTTCTTTTCTCTCACCATTTCATATGGTGTTTTTCCATGCTTATTTATCAGAGGGGCATTCTGAGTAAAACAAGCTGTCTGAACAGCCTCTGCCCAGAAATAAGTTGGTAATTTTGCTTCATCAAGCATAGTTCTGGCAGCTTCTATCAAAGTTCTGTTCTTCCTTTCAACTACACCATTCTGTTGTGGAGTGCCAGGTGCAGAAAACTCTTTTTTAATTCCTTTGTTCTTGCAAAATTCTTCCATTGTTGAATTCCTGAATTCAGTTCCATTGTCACTTCTGATAATCTTCACTTGATTCTTTGACCCTTTGTCCAGTTGCATTATATGTTCTGCCAGTGTTAATGCAGTTTCATCCTTCTTTGCTAGAAAATACACCCATGTGTATCTGGTGTATTCATCAACAATGACTAGAGCATATTTCTTCTTTCCAAGAGACATAACATTCACTGGTCCAAAAAGATCAACATGTAGAAGATGATAAGGATCAACAATTGAAGACTCAGATTTGCTTTTGAAAGAGGCTTTTCTCTGTTTGGCCTTTTGACAAGAATCACACAGGCCTTCTGCATTCAACAAAGACTTTGGTAGTCCTCTTACAAGATCATTCTTTATTAGCTCATTGATGTTGTTCAGATTCAAATGAGAGAGTTTCTTGTGCCACTTCCAACTCTCTTCACTGGACATTCTTGTTGATAGACACACTGCTTTGCCATCAGAGTTTGTTGACAATTTTATTTCATAGATGTTATTGTGTCTGTTTCCAACTAGAGTAACTTTCCCTGTAGATTTACTGATGACTTGACAATATTCAGGCTGAAAATCTACATGGTATCCTCTATCACAGATTTGACTCATAGAAAGCAGATCATGCTTGAGTCCTGGAACCAGAGCTACATTTGTGATGATGACACTTCCAAGATTAATATTACCATATCCCAGAGTATGTCCTATGTTGCCATCTCCATAGGAAACTTTTGGGCCAGCCTTCTCCTCATACTCTGATAGCAGGGCTTTATTTCCAGTCATGTGTCCTGAACATCCACTGTCCACGACTAGGGTACTTACCCTGGTGCCCTACAATCACAAACAATCACTGATTGTTAGTTTTAAGGATCCAGACTTGCTTGGATCCTTTTGCTTTATTGAATCTGTTAGTTTTAGCAGCGGATTTGTCATTATCAGAATTTAAACTAACATTTTCAGTCTTAGCACTTGCAGAATCAACTTTAACCCATTTCAAATTAGGTTTCAGTTCATAATAATTATGATAAATAGCATGATAATTCTTGCAAGTATAAATTGAGTGCCAAGTACTTCCACAATGTTTGCACAGAGTTTGTGGTCTTGGTTTGACATTATCTTTTTTTACTCCAGATTTGGAGGGTAAAGAATTAATGTCTTTGTTCTTCCTGCAAAAACTAGCAAGATGATTAGTGCTACCACAGTTATAACAAGTTTTTCTAGGTGCAAATGTAGCAAGCATTGGCTTAATTCCTGATGTTATGCCTACCTTTCCATTTCTATTTTTCCTAGGCATTTTCTGTTTGTTGACAGATTTTATCTCTTTAAGCTTATGCTTGAGTTGTTTATCTGTCATTGAACCAATATTAACCTGTTTGACACAGGTTTTTACTGGCTCACTTTCAACAGCTCCATGTTCAGTTTTCACAGTACCATGAACAAATGTTCCAAATTTCTTAGTAGAAAGTGGTGGTCTAATTTTGACTGTATTCTGAAATCTAAGTACATCATCCTCAGAATAACCTAGACCTACTGTGTCTGATTGAAAAACCTCTTGAGTGACTTTTCCAGAATGTGTCCAAGTTTTAATAATGTGCTTTGCATCCTCCAATTCAGATTCTAGTTGCTTATACTTACCTAGCAACTCCTGTTCTATAAACACAGCATCATCTCTTTCTTTCTGAATTTTATTCATGTTTTCAAGTTGTTCCTCAACAAGTTTATTTCTTTCTTTGAGTTGAGAACACTCATTCTTGATTCTCTCATTTTCTAAAGTCTGATCCCTATAACTGATATGTAATGCTTTAAGATAAATTCTCAATTCAGTTATATTATCAGTATTATAAGCATAGGTAGTTGGAGGTACCTTAAGTTCAGAATCTTCATTCTGAGTGGAGGCCATGAGTGCATAGTTCACCTCCTCATCTGAATCTGAGGTGTCTGCCCAATCTCTGCCTTTGGTGTAGAGTGCCTTTTCAGTTTTACCCTTTTTGCACTCAGGAGCATAGTGACCCATCTCCTTACACTTGTAGCATTGAATTTTAGACTTATCTTTCTTACCAGATTTGAAGTCCTTTCCCTCAGATTTTCTGAAATTTTTCTTGTCAGACTTTGAGTAATCCTTGGAGAATCTCTTTCCCTTCTTGAAGTTCTTGAATCCCATCTTCTTGAAGGTCTTTACCATCAATGCAGCCATTTGCATCATCTCTTCATCATCTTCAGAATCAGATGATCCATCTGTGTTTGAGTCAACATCAGTGTTTGATGACTCACTTTCTGAATGAATGACCAAGGCTTTTCCTTTTGCCTTCTTCATTGATGCTTCTTTCTTTGAAGATTTTTCTTCAACTTTCAGAGCAACAGACTTTGACTTTCTGCTTGATCTTCTATTTCTCTGCTCCATTTCCAATTCATGAGTCTTGAGCAGTCCATAGATTTCATCAATCTAAGTATCAGCAAGATCATAGTTGTCTCTTATAGTGGTTGCTTTCACATCCCACTTTTCAGGAAGAGAGAGAAGAAACTTGAGATTTGAGTCTTCTAGATCATATTCTTTGTTAACCAATGATAGGTCATTGAGCAGTTTACAGAATCTGTCAAATGTTTCTGTCATGGTTTCTTCAAACTTTGCCTCAAAATGCTCATACTCCTGTGTGAGTATGTTCCTTCTATTCTTCTTAATTGCAGCAGTTCCTTGACATCTAACCTCAAGTGCATCCCAAATTTCCTTTGCAGTTGTGCAGTTAATCACTTTGTTAGACATAACATTGTCAAGAGCACCGTGAAGTAAGTGCCTTACTTTGGCATCCTTAGCAATAGATGAAAGATCCTCAGCAGTTAGATCTTTCTTTTCCTTAGGAACCACCTTCGATTCCTCGCCAGCAGCAGCAGCAGTTAACTTTGTAGGTTTATGAGGACCTTAATAAATTCTATCAAGATATTCTGGATCTGTGGCTTCCAGAAACATGGTCATCTTTACCTTCCAGATTGCATACTCTGATGGCTTGAGAATTGGAACCCTAATCGTTTCATACCTACTAACAGTAGTAGGTGCTTTCTCAGAACCTGATGGAGGAGGAATCTCTGCCATTGATTACTATTGTGTTTTGGATCTTTAACTGTAATAAAGTAACAGATTAGCTCTGATACCACTTGTTAGGTCGAATACACAATATGTATAATCAAATACTGTATGAGTAAATAACAAGAACACACGTTTTAATACTTAAAACTGTTTGGAATTAATAATTCCTCTCTCAGTGATGTAAAATATCACAGAGAGCTGCTTAGGTTACAAAGAATGATATTCGTTCACGATGGATACCCTTCTAGGGTTAACCTAACTGTATTTATAAGATATACAGCTACGTACAATCGTTAATTGATTCTCCTATAATTAAGCTATACAATTGATATCAATTACAATTGCTACATGTCTTCTAAGTCAACTCAATCTCTTTGACAGCTATCCAATCTTCAAAGATATTGCTTCCATATTAATCTTGAATTAATCTTCAAACTCTGTTGACTTGTAGACGCTTCCATTAGACAGACTTTAGCAAACTCTGTTGCTCTTCTAGCCAGCAGTGTTTGCGCTTCCTTGTGTTCAGCTAGCAGTGTTTACACTTCCTTCTGTCAGCGTTTGCGCTTCTAGCTATCAGCGTATACTCAAACTCTACTACAACTGCTTTCAATAACAAATTAAACTCTTTTTTACCTGTAACACTTAAACACTGACATTAAATTACATCAATTATATCTAACATGTGTAGTTTGGTACTAGTATACCGAAAGGTAGCTTTTACTCGTTTCGTGTTATTCGATCAGATATCAAAACCATCACATGTATTGATTAAAGGCTGCAACTCTAAGTGAAGTAGATAATGAAGTTAGGATTCCATGTTTATTCTCGTATAAGTAATTCGATTTTAATTCTTGTCAATTAGTTAATTCTTAGTTTTATAATTTGCAACTTAGTTTAATTTAGATAATCAAACCCAAATTTTTTAATTGCCTTAGCAGTGAGTTAAAACCATATATAATTACATGTACATCGACTGAATTAGAACCAAAACCAGATCTCTGTGGAACGAACTTGATTTCTATCTATGTTACTTGTGACCATGTATACTTGCGTGATATTATGTTAACAAGTTTTTGGCGCCGCTGCCGGGGATCATCGGTGTTTTATTTTTAGTTTATGTGCTTGTCAATAGTGGTCGTTAGCGTTCACTGACTCGGATTTCTTACTTAGTTGTTTGTTTCGTGGTGTTTGCAGGTACTTAGGTTTGTATGCAATCACGTTTGCAAGCTCGTATACAAAAACTGGCAAAAGACAATCTTGTAGAGAATAAAGAGGATAAGAAAGAGGAAGCTAAAACTACAGTAGCGATGGGTGATGCAGCAGCAGCTAAGGCTTTGAAGGAATATTCTCAGCCGAAGATCAATGATATCCAGTCTAGTATTATCAGGCCAGCCATCACGGCTAATAACTTCGAAATCAAGCCGGGCACTATTCAGATGCTACAGAATTCGGTTCAGTTTGGGGGTGCTCCTACGGAGGATCCTAACATGCATATTCAGGACTTTATCGAGATCTGTGATACTTTTAAGTTCAATGGTGTGTCGGATGATGCTATAAAGTTGAGACTTTTCCCATTCTCTCTGAAGGATAAGGCCAAGGGCTGGTTACACTCTCTGCCACCTGGTTCCATTACTACATGGGAGGATCTTGCTCAGAAGTTTCTTACTAAATTCATCCCAATGGCGAAAATTGCAGCAATAAGGAACCAGCTAACTCAATTTGATCAGCAATCTGGAGAATCTTTGTGTGAGGCTTGGGAACGATACAAGGAGATACATCATGGCATGCCTGATTGGATGGTTATCAATCATTTCTACAATGGGTTGGGAGCACAATCTAGACCTATGCTAGATGCAGCATCGGGAGGAGCTCTATGGGCTAAGAGCTATGATGAAGCTTATGATCTTATTGAGACGATGGCTGCCAATGAATATCAGAATCCAACCCAGAGACTATCTCAAGGCAAGGTAGCAAGTATTTTTGAAGTGGATGCAGCTTCAGCTATTGCAGCTCAGTTGAAGGCGTTGACTATGAAGGTGGATTCTCTTGCAAATTATGGAGTTCAGCAGGTGGCTAGTGTTTGTGAGCTATGTACGGGCGCACATGAGACGAATCAGTGTGCTATCTCTTCTGAATCAGCACAGTTTGTGAGTAATTTCCAGAGACCTACGACACCAGTTCCAGCTACTTATCATCCTAATAACAGGAATCATCCCAATTTCAGCTGGAGCAATAATCAAGGTGCTCAACAACCTTATCAACAACAGTTTCAAGGTCAGCAAGCAAAGCCATTTAATCAGGGCTATCAACAGCAGTATGCTTCAAGGCAACCATATCAACCTCCGGGATTTCAGCAGCAACAACCTCAGGCTAGTGCGGGGCAATCTTCTAATGAAAAATCAGATATGGATGAGTTGATGATGATGATGAAGAACCTATCAGCTTCTCAAAAGATCTTGGAAAATCAGATGGGACAGCTTGCAAGTGCTTTACTTAGTAGGCCACAAGGAACTCTTCCTAGCGATACGGAGGTTAATCCAGGCAAGAGGGAGGTCCATGAGCAAGTTAAGGCAGTGACTTTGAGATCAGGAAAGGTTACAATAAATCCAAAATCAGCAACTAATGAAGATGAAGAAGGGCGGAATCAGCAACTTGGAAAATCAGCAATGCCCGGAATTGAAAAATCTAACTTGGTAATTGAGCCACTTGATGGTGAGAAGAGAAAGAAACCTGTTGAAAAGTCTACTCTGGAGCAATCTTCAAAGAATAATCAGATCTATCCGCCTCCTCCATTTCCTTGACGCGTGCAGAAAAGTCAAGAAATACAGTTTCAAAAATTTATGGATGTCTTCAAGAAACTATCCATTAACATTCCTTTTGTTGAAGCATTGGAGCAAATGCCGAGATATGCAAAGTTCATGAAGGATATTTTGTCATGGAAGAGAAGGTTGGAAGATTTTGAAACAGTGGCTTTGACGGAGGAGTGTAGTGCTGTTCTGCAACAGAAGTTGCCACCTAAAATTAAAGATCCGGGATGTTTCACCATTCCGTGTACTATTGGCAATCTTTCATTCGGCAAATGTTTATGTGATTTGGGAGCTAGCATTAATCTTATGCCCTTGTTTATTTTCAAGCAACTTGGTCTACCGGAGCCAAAGCCAACCAACATCTCTTTGAAGTTGGCTGATCGATCTATCACGTATCCGAGGGGTATAGTAGAGGATGTCTTGGTGAAGGTTGATTAGCTCATATTTCCTGCTAATTTTGTTATCTTGGATTTCGAAGAAGACAAGAAGATTCCCATAATCTTGGGAAGGCCTTTTCTAGCTACAGGTCGTACTTTGATCGATGTGCAAAAAGGAGAGCTTACAATGAGGGTGCAGGATCAGAATGTCACCTTTAATGTGTTCAAGGACATGAAATTTTCGACAGAGGATGAAGAGTGTTGTAGTGTGGAAATGGTTGATACGGGTCAGAGAAAGAAGTTTGATCAGTTGTTGAGTGAAAAGTCGGACACACACATGCTAAAGCATCACATCAGTGATTCCATTGACAGTTCTTCAGTTCGAGATCTCTCGAATGTCAAGCTCGGGAAACTTCCATCCCATTTGAGGTATGTCCTTCTGAATGATGAGTTAGTGATTTTTGAAGAGGGTCACGATAATGTGTTAAGAAGGTGGATAGTTGATGATGCGGTAGAAGAGTGTGTGGTTCAGTCAACTGAAAGGGATAAACATCTTAGAGGGGTAAGAAAGAAAAAGAAGACGAAGAAGTCGATTGGAGGAAGAGGCAAAGTGAAGTTTGATTTAGAAAGGTATGGGAAGATAGCAAGAAGATTGTCAAACAATGGGTGAATGGTACTTCTGCTAAGGACAAGTCAAATGCGATCTTCGAGCCACCATGATTTGAATCATATTTGTCCGGCTAAATGACGTTAACGACAGCGCTTCGTGGGAGGCAACCCATGTGGTTCCGACGATTAGGTATGTTTCCTACTATTCCTCGTATTTACTTCCATACAATGAGGACATTGAATCTTTCAAGTTTGGGGGTGATGGTTTGGGGGATTAGTAGTTGTTGTTTGTGTATTATGTGTTCATATAGGATATCATGTTTTGCATAGTAGTGGTAATTCATGCATATATGTTCGTAATATTTACGTGTGTTTCATATAGGACATTCTGTTATTTTCGTATACCATGTGAGTTCATTTTAGTTGCATTTTCATGGCATGCATTTTTCATGATCCCTTAGGATGAGCTGATTCTGATTGATAGGTAGGTGTTTAATTGAGTGTGATGATGATGAGTAGAGGGTTGATTTATAGTTTCTACGAAATTGACTTTCATGTTACGGGAACAAAACTAATTACACAGTCTCATTGGGTGCTTTTGGGCTAGGTCAGGGTCATGCCTGTTGGATGTTTTGAGATTTAATCACTTGTTTATTCTTAGAATTTTCGTTATTCCCTTTATAGCGTAGGAACACTAAAGTCTAAGTTTGGGGGAAAACAGGAATTTCATGCTAGTTGTATTATTTGTCAAGTAATAGCTAGGTGTCAAATGGCTAGTAGCCGGCTCATATTTATATGAGTAGTCTAGGGTTGGAATTGAGAATTCTCATTCCAGATTGCGTATATGAAAAAAAAAAAAAAGAAAAAAAAGAAAAAAAGAGTTAAAAGTTCAATTGTTAATTGCAGAATTAACCAGAGTGAGCTCTTTAATACTCGAGTAATTAAGTCTGAGGGGACTTAGTCCTAGTAACCTAAAGCCCTTGTGGTTTGGGATTGCTGACCTAACACTCGTTACATGGGTATTATTGTATAAGCCTTTTGGGGTCTCATTCATTGCACGGTTAAATAAGCATGCGTATTGTATATAGTGTCGTAGTTGAGTAATAGAGCATGAGTTTCTGTCTACCTTGGATAAGGGTGGAGGTGTTCCTAAGTTATGAAGTGTCTACAGTCTATTCTCTTTATAAACCTGTGATTGTCTTGGCAAAGAGCATGTATGATTGTGATCTAGTTTTTGGAGTATTCTGATGAGCATCGCACACACGCACGTTTCTGTTCATGTATTGTTAGTATACGGGGACTTAGTCGAGCTCTGCTTGGATTTATTGCATTCTTTGAGATATTTGCTTGTTAGTTGGTTTTGGTGAGTTTGAGGGGATCTTTGCATTTTCATATTAGTTGCATTCATGCATTGCATTGCATTAGGTTAATGGATTTTGTGGGTACATTCACTATAGGCCCTCACGAGACCTCACTCGTCCACTAGGGCTGCCTAGGGGTTAAAGGGCTTGTTGCATATGCCAAATGCAACCGTGATCATCTACGGAAGTAGTACTAGTTAGTTGCATATAGTTATAATTGTTATGCTTGAGGACAAACATCGGTTTAAGTTTGGGGGTGTGATAAGTGGATTTTATATCCACTTGGAACGCTTTGTATCTGCTTAAATTGATCGCTTGACCTCAAGTATGTTGTGTTTCTTTATGTGTTTTTAGTGAATTCATGCAGGAATATGAGTCGGATGTGGGGTGATGTTTTCCATGGTTAGATGGTGGATTTTGAGGTCAAGAATGAAAGTACATGAAATTGCGAGAGAGCCGGAAGAAACGAAATGAAAATCGGAGTTAAAACGAGGAAAATAGAGCAAAATCAGCAAATGAACAATAGGTCGGGCGCGGGCGCGCCTAATTTGTACTAATTTCAAGCGCGGGCGCGCGCAGGAGTGAACAGGAGCGCGGGCGCGCGGGCGCGAGCGGTGCGGGAAAAATCAGCCAGAATTTCTGATTTTTGTTTTGGCCATATCTTGAGTTCTACAAGTCCGTTTTGGGCGATCTTACAGTCCACGCGAAGATAACGGAATTCTCTTTCATTCTAAAGTGGTCTTGAGGACCTGACACTGCCAGAAAATTCTAGAACTTTTGGAAACCCATTCTGACAATGAAATTGCATTATTTTCTAATTCTAATAATTGTGGAATTACCTTGGATGACCAGAAGCTTCTAGAATCAGACTTATACATGGAATTGAAATTCTATTTTCATTCAAGATCGGAAATTGCCGTAAATCTATTCTAATTCAAAGACGGTAATTACTTGGAGGAGAGGCAACTTGGGGCTATAAATACACACCTTGGGGGACATAAAAATCATCACCCATCCACCAGAGATCAGATCTACTTCATAACACATACACACCATTAGAGCACGAGATCGAGAAGCCAAGGCGAGGATTGTGACGATAAGAAGATCTAGATTTAGTTTTTCTTGTATTCCTTTGTGGAGGCGTATCTTTTGGATGCTTGTTACTTTCACGGATTTGATCTCTAAACCTTGTTACATTATTGATTTATTCATCTTTGTTATCTTGTTGGTTATCATGTTTTCATCAAATCCCATGGTGATGAAAGGTTCAATTATGAACTAATCGTTGTCGTGGGATCCTAGCAGATTTATCTATGTAGCTTAGTAGTTTGCATGCCTTAAAGATTTATGTGTGGTGAATTCTTGATATCCTCGTATGGTTGTGTTTCATGTATTTAGATGCGTAGCTAACATCTAATTTGTTAATCTCTTGCTAAACGAGAGTGGATCTTGAGATTTAGAACTTGCCATGCTGGCATAGGATAGGTTGATGTTTTAACATCATGATTTGTGGAATTAATAGAGATATTATGCTACCCTATGTGATCTAAGTGGATAACTTGTGCTTAAACCTTTATGTTTTCAAATTCTATAGAGATATAGGGTCTAAACATGATAGGTGTCTATTCATCTTCTATCTCTTTTGTGGATGTATATGTAGTTTGGTACTAGTATACCGAGAGGTAGCTTTTACTCGTTTCGTGTTATTCGATCAGATATCAAAACCATCACATGTATTGATTAAAGGCTGCAACTCTAAGTGAAGTAGATAATGAAGTTAGGATTCCATGTTTATTCTCGTATAAGTAATTCGATTTTAATTCTTGTCAATTAGTTAATTATTAGTTTTATAATTTGCAACTTAGTTTAATTTAGATAATCAAACCCAAATTTGTTAATTTTCTTAGCAGTGAGTTAAAACCATACATTATTGCATAGGTACATCGACTGAATTAGAACCAAAACCAGATCTCTGTGGAACGAACTTGATTTCTATCTATATTACTTGTGACCACGTATACTTGCGTGATATTGTGTTAACATTGAGCAGGCAGCTAAGGATGTAATCTCTAATTCTTTGGATGCAGTTGTTAAACTTGCAGAGTCTGTTAACATTCAAGAACAAACTGCAGAGCCTGTTTCTGATAAAGCTGCAGAGAATACAGTAGAGACTCCTGTTGTAAATACTGAAATTCAAATTGCAGAGTCTTTTGATAAGGTTGTAGAGACTGCAGAGCAACTTGTTGTTGATGAGAATGTGGAGAATGTTGCAGAAACTGTGGACATTGTAGCTGAGCCTGTGGAAATTGTTGCAGAGACTGATTCAGTTGCAGATGCAGGTGTTGAAGTTGAAGGTGAAGGGAGTGCAGATTCTGATTCTTCTCAGAGTGTCCCTGTGCAAACTGTTGCCAAACATGCACCATTCTCTCAGCCTTCGAATGCACATGAAGTTGAAGAGAAACATGCACCATTCCCTGGTACAAGGAAGATTGTATTTTTCCTAGAGGGAGAGCAGCTAATTTTGTTTAGCAAACTGCTAAAGAAATTTCCAATCCAGAGATTCTTTCATGTTTAAAGGCCACTGTGGTTCAAGTCAAAACTCTGGATGTAAGGTTTGCTGATTCCCAGAAGGCAATTACTGATCTGAGAACTGAAATTTATTCTCGAGATATGAATATGGAAAGAGAGAGTAAACTCAAACTTCAGAAATTTTCTAAAGCTCAAGACACTCTTTTTGAACGGTTGGCTAACGTTGAAGCAAATCAGACTACAATGTCTGATAAGATTGATTCCATTGCTACTTCCTTGGAGCTGATAACATCAATTCTAATTCCTGATGATGTCAAAAAGGGGGAGAGATTTGCTAAGTCTAAATGCAGGCAGTCTCCAACTCTGACTTAGAAGGATGATGCTGGAGATGGAGGTGCAAGAGGTAAAAAAAGTTTAAAGTCAAGAGTTGTTGAGAAGAGTTTACAAGCTGGCAACATTTCTAAGTCAAAGTCTGATGGTGTAAACACTAATACTCAGGGTACTTCCAAGACTCAGAGTTTGGTATTAACTTCTAATCCACAGACTGATGAGGAATTGGCTGCTAAGTTGTTCCTTGAAGAGAATGAAGAGGGAGTCATACTTGCAGACATTCAAGCTGAGGAGAAAAATCTTCAAGAAGAGCATCAGAAAGCTTTGAAGTCTGGCAAGTTTAAAAGGAAAGAGAAGGCTGCTAGGCATATTCTTAAAGGCATTATGATTAAAGAAAAAGTTGGTACTGATCAAAGATCACAAATGTTCAGAAAACCAACAGAAGCAAAAGCTAAATTGAAGATGAAGGGTAAGGCTGTTGAGGAGGAAAAAGTTTCAAAGAAAGAAAGTACAACCTCTGTTGCTACACATGTTGTACAGAAGGAAGAAAATACAACCTCTGTTAATACACAAGTTGCATTGATACCTCTATCTAAACAGATGAAATCAGTGTTTGGAAAACCTACACTTCATGATCCAAATCAGATGACTGAAGGGACTACTGATTTTCTACATGGTAGAGGATTAACAGGAAAAATTGGTAGAGATAAATCTGGTCTAGGCTCTCACAGAGAAAATAGAATGTATACTGGTCCTAGAGATCCTTCATCATTGGATGTTCCAGGTCTTGGTGTTACTCAAGAGAACTTAGACAGACTGGAGTCAGTACAATTGGTTCATCAAAAGAGTTTGGAGAAGGATTTTCTCTTGTATTTCATGACTGATGGAATAGTGTATAAAATCGGTGAGTTTGATCTTGATCTGAAGTATTATGAAGAATTGGAGTATGTTTTATACATCTTCAAAGTAAAAAATCAAAGAACTCATCGAGCTGCAAATGTGCTGAGAAATAAGATGCTGCATAATATGGCATGCAGAGGTGTAAAATACATAGGTGCATATGTTCCAAAGTATAGAGATTATCATGAAAATATTGTTGAGATGAAGAAAGATAGTGTTAAGCTGAAGACAGATTTGGGTATAACTATTCTTGATTTTAATTCTGAATCAAAGGAAGCACACTTCATCAGACTGGGAAATGAAATGAGAAGAAACAAAATCTATTCTTTGAGAGCTGCTATTTATCAAACTGGTGAGAATGATCCCAAGCTAAGAGAGATCAAGGAAATTATGCAGAGAGAGCTTGAGAATGCAGAGAGAAGATTGCTGATTGATTATCTCAGAACAACACCAGATGTTGAGGAGATTAGGTGAAGAATGCTCTGTAAGAATTTCTTGCTTTTTGTAGATTTTGTTTAAGTAGAAGTTTAAACTCTGATTATTTGTTAAACACTGCATTTTATCTATTTGTTTTGACATAATCAATTATTGTTAACTTGTGCATTTTTGCTAATGAACAAGTTGGGGGAGATTGTTAGATATAATTGATGTATGTATTAATCAGTGTTTAAGTGTAACAGTGTTAAACCAGAGTTTAGCTGGAAGCAGGTCAGAGTTTAGTTAAACGCTGACGGATGGAAGCGCAACAGAGTTTGATAAACTCTGTCTGGCGAAAGCGTCTACTTGTCAACAGTGATTGAAGAATAATTGAAGATAAATATAGAAGCAATATCTTTGAAGATTGGATAGCTGTCAAAGAGATTGTGTTGACTTAGAAGACGTGTAGCAATCGTGATTGATATCGATTGTATAGCTAAATTATAATAGAATCAATTTACGATTGTATAGTAGCTGTATGTTTTATAAATACAGTTAGGTTAACCGTAGAAGGGTATCGAACAACGAGATATCATTTATTTGTAACCTAAGCAGCTCTCTGTGATAGTTAACATCACTGAGAGAGGAATTATTAATTCCAAATAGTTTTTAATTGTTCAAATGTGTGTTCTTGTTAATCTCTCATACAAATCTTGATTATATTTGTGTATTCGGCCTAACACATTCAACCTAACATTGGTGCAACAAAATGTTTTAGAAATTGCTCGGACATTACAACAAGTTTAAGCGTTAAAGAAAATACGTAACGAATTATGGTTTAACAATCAAATGAGACCAAGGACCAAGCTTGTTAAACAAGAATGCAACATTAGGAGCATCCATTTGAAAGCAAAACAAATAATTAAAGTGGTTTCAAGGATTTAAAACAACATTATCCGCACAAAATCCAAGCATGACATGTAATTGCTTGACATGTGTATTAAGGGGATTCAAAAGAGGAGTATTAGACACACTTAGCAAATAAAAATATCACACAAATCCTACCAACTAGTCACACAACTTCGACTAGCTAGGTTTTTTTAGTTGTCAAGGTTTGTATCGGAGTTTATGAATACAAATGCAAAGAGATCCCGAAGATTTCAGCAAGGGATAAAACAGTGGATTTAGAATCGTGTGGCAGTCCTGGAGTTGACAGACTATGCTACACTAGTGTAGAAGGCATCAATCGTAGAAGCTGGAAGTGAATAGAGCCAGAAGGATAGAGAAGGTAAGAAGACAAAGATGGATAACCAGAAGGGAAATTTCGCAGGTGGGAGTTCTTCAAGAAAGTTTAGCAGAGGGACAGTATCTCATCCTAGTCGAAGTTTTGGAACTAGAAAAGCTGAAAGTTGGAGCATGGGCCAGGGCGGCTGGCAGACTGGGGGTATATCACTCCAACCAATCTCGACCCCCACTACCATAGTGCAACAAATGTGGAAGGAAACATCTGGGCATGTGTAACGCGCAAGGAGTAAAGTGCTTTAGGTGTGGACAAGAGGGGAAATATGCCACTGCCTACACTTAGAACAACCCAATGCTTCCAATGCGGGAAGGTAGGTCACATAAAGAAAGATTGCCCAATGATAGGCCCAACTCCGTCAAGGATTAGTGGAGTTGCTTCTAACAAACCACCCACTGCTAGGAGTTTTAATATGACTGTGTAGGATGTCGTGAAGAACACAGATGTAATAGCAGGTACTATCCCACTTACCTCAGTTAGTACTAATGTTTTATTTGATTATGGGGCTACCAAGTCTTTTATATCTCAAGATTTTGCTTGTCAATAAAACTTTAAGGTCGAATCATTAAAGGAACAATTACATGTAGAGATAGCCAACCGAGAGATTATTCCCGTGAGACTGGTACACTCAGGCTGTAACTAGAAATAGGAGGGCGACACTTTTTAATAGACCTGATTCCTTTCAAGTTAGAGGTATTTGATGTTATAATAGCAGTGAATTGGTTAACGTCCAATGGAGCCCGGATCGATTATAAGGGAAAGAAAGTAAGGTTGGAAATGCCAGGGGTAAAGAAACAGTATTTAAGGGGCAATGACAGGCCCAGAAGTTTTTGACCATAGTTCAGACCAATAGATTGTTACGTAAAGGATGCGAGACTTACTTAGCTTATGTGATGGACACAAAGAAAGAAGCAACTAGCCTATAGAAAATTCCAGTTATCAATGAGTTTGAAGATGTGTTCCCGGAGGATCGTCCTAGGCTACCACCTGACAGAGAAATAGAATTCGCTGTTGACTTAGCTCCAGGTATAGCCCCAGTTTCGAAAGCCCCATACCGGCTAGCCCTAATAAAGATGAAGGAATTAACGACCCAAAGCCCCATACCGGCTAGCCCTAGTAAAGATGAAGGAATTAACGACCCAGCTACAAAAGTTGTTGGATAAGGGAATGATAAGACCAAGCGTGTCACCGTGGAGAGCCCTGGTGTTGTATGTAAAGATAAAAGATGGTAGCATGAGCTTGTGCATAGACTATCGAGAGTTGAACAAGCTCACCATTAAGAATAGGTATCCATTACCCAGGATAGACGACTTGTTCGACCAGCTGAAATGCACCGTGTACTTTTTCAAAATTGTCCTAAGAACCGGATATAATCAGTTAAAGATCAAACCGGAGGATATACACTAAAGACTGCGTTTCACACTAGGTATAGACACTACTAGTTTTTGGTAATGTCGTTTGGGTTGACTAATGCACCCACAGCTTTCATGGATTTAATGAAACAAGTTTCAAGAAAAATTTGGACAAATTTATCATTGCTTTCATTGATGATATTCTGATTCACTCGAAGATAGAGGAAGAGCACGCGAAACATCTAAGGATAGCTTTGGAAAAATTGTGGAAGAAGAAGTTGTATGCCAAAATCTCGAAGTGTGAATTATGGCTCTAGTAAGTTCAACTCTTAGGACTTGTGGTTAGTAGCAAAGGAATGCTAATAGACCTCGCCAAAACAGAGGTCGTTTCAAACTGGGAAAGACCAACCCCATCGATAGAGGTAAGAAGTTTCATAGGATTGGCCGGCTATTACAGATTATTCGTGCAAGATTTTGCTAAGATAGCAGCCATTGAATCGACTTACTCGTAAGACTGATAAATTCAAATGGACCCAAAAATTTGAGGATTTCAAGAATTCAAGAAGTGGTTGTTGTCAGCCCCTGTATTGGCACTACCCGATAATAAAGAAGACTTTGTGATTCACAACGATTCATCTCATAGAGGTTTAGGTTGTGTGCTTATGCAACACGGTAGGGTAATTGCATATACATCCAAGAAATTAAAGGATTATGAAACAAGATACCCCACCCATGATCTGGAACTAGTCGCGATAGTTTTCGCCTTAAAAATTTGGAGACACTACCTATATGGAGAAAAGTGTGAGATCTACACCCCTCACAAAAGCCTTAAGTACATATTGACTCAAAAGGAGCTAAACATGAGGAAGAGGAGGTGGCTAGAGTTGATCAAAGACTATGACTGTGAAATTCATTACCATCCGGGGAAGGCCAATGTGGTGGCCGATGCCCATAGTCGGAAAGAGAGGCTTAAGATGATAACGTCATCGGACAAGTTAATCAAGGAATTCGAGAGGATGGAGATTGAGGTAAAAGTATTAGGAGAAGTCTAGGAAGGCCTAATGGAAATCAGAATCCAGCCATCGTTGCTAAAGAAGATCAAGTTATGCTAGGAAAAGAAGATGGAAGAGGAAAAGAGTTCAACAGAGGAAATAATGACAGGAAAGGAGATAAAGTGTGAGAGGGATGAAAATGGAGTCATGAGATATGCATCTAGGATATGGATTCCAAGTATTCAGGAATTGAAGGACGAGATTTTACACGAGGCCCATAGTTTGAGATATTCAATTCACCTTGGTGGTACCAAGATGTATAGGAATTTGAGAGAGTACTATTGGTGGCCAAACATAAAAAAGGATGTCGCTGAATAGGTAAGCAAATGCCTAACATGTCAAAGAGTAAAAATCAAACATCAAAGGCTGAGTGGACTATTACAACCTTTACAGATTCTAGAGTGGAAATGGGAAAATATCGCGATGAATTTTGTAGTAGGATTACCAAGGACCAAAGCAAATCATGATGCAATATGGGTAATTATATACCAGTTAACCAAGTTAGCACATTTTCTTTCGATCAACGAGAGGTATACTATCGACAGACTAGTAGATATATACATAAAGGAAATTGTGGTGTGATATGGAGTCCCCGTGACCATCGAATCAGATAGAGATCCGAGATTTAACTTCAGATTTTGGAGGAGCTTCCAAGATTGTGTTGGAACCAAGTTGAGCATGAGCACTGCCTAAAACCCACAAATGGACGGGCAAAGTGAAAGGACCATCTAAACCATAGAAGACATGTTGAGAGTCTGTGCAATAGACTTTAAAGGAAGTTGGGATGATCACTTACCACTGGTTGAATTTGCTTACAACAATAGCTACCACGCAAGTATAAGAATGCCCCCTTACGAGGCCTTGTATGGAAGGAGATGCCGCTCTCTCTTGTGTTGGGAAGAAGTTGGCGAGAGAAAGATATTGGGGCCAGAATTAGTCCAACAAACCAGGAAAACAATAGAACGTAGATCAATATCGTATGGATAGAAAGTATGAAGTGAGGGATTTCGTGATGTTAAGGTATCCCCTTGGAAAGGTTTGATGAGATTCGGTAAGAAAGGGAATCTGAGCTCGAGGTTCATCGGACCATTTGAGATCTTGAGGCGCATCGGAAGGTACCTTACGAGCTAGCCTTTTATGACACAACCTATTTGTAATTCGAGGATCCTACTCAACTTAAATTAGATTGTAATAAGTATATAATATTTTAACTGTCACAGGAATCTCGGATAGTACTATTTATTAGAAGAAAAATTATTAAAGTCAGTCTACAAACTTCAAGATTACTACATTAAAAGAAGTTCAGACTACTGATCAAGCCTCAGTAAAGTATTTGACAAGAAGTGGATTCTTTTAGAGTGATAGAGAGTTCTGTAGTGACAATATAGACAGAGTAAAGAATGAGATTGAAGAGATTTTTAGAAGAGTAAAGAAGCACAATTTGAAGTCAGAAATGAAGAACAATCATTAGAGTTAGTCGTTCATGAACCAGACAGTACATCGAGCTTCAACAAATAATTCAGTGTTTGCTCCTTAGATTTTGTTGTCAAGAATTAATGATAAATCTATTTTTAATTAACTACATTATTGATTGATTTATTTAATAAATTAATTCTTCAAGAATTAATTTATTTAATAAATTATTTATAAAGTTAATTAATTTTCGAATTATGAATTAATAAGAAAAGAGTTAAAAAAAAATTGTATTAGTAAGAGTATGTTATACTCTTACCGAATTATACTTTTAGTAGTATAATATGCATACTCTTTCCAATACTGAGCTAAACTCTTGCCAATTCATGTTATACTCTTACCGAGAGAATTGAAAGAGTATATTATACTCTTGCCGACCTGCCTATGCCATACTCTTACCAGTTTGTTTTATACTCTTACCGAGTTAAGTGGCTATACTCTCACCGACCAGGTTATACTCTTGCAAAGTGAAATGCATACTCTTACTAGTTGAGTTATACTCTTACCGAAATTTTATACTCTTTTATGAGTAAATTGAACCAGATTTTGGCAGGGACTTCTTTCAAGAGTTTGATAAAAGATCAACCAAGGCGGCCAAGAAAATCACTTGATCATAATATCTCAAAAACATAACATACCAAGGAAATTTCTATCATCTTTATTATCCTTCTGCAAGAGCATTTAATTCGTAGAAAATCAAAAGCTTAGTGATTGTAATATTATATCCGTCCAAGCTTGATTACTTTTAACTCTTGTACTATTAGCGAGTTTTTACTCCTAATTTATATCTTGATTTTTATCAACAAATCTAGAAAAGTCCATGTCGAATTTTGTAATTTGTTTTTATAGCATGTCCGTAATGTGTTTCATGTGTTGGTGATATGATAGTATAATGCAGATGCCCGACAAGTGATAGAATACGAGCATGTAGACATATAACCAGACCTGCTTTTGTTAAACAACCTGTGGAGATCATGGATCAAAGAGAACAAGTGTTAAGGAATAAGGTTGTCAAACTTGTGAGAGTCCTATGGAGGAAATAAAATGTCGAAGAGTCAACATGGGAGTTAGAAAGTGCAATGCGTGAAAAGCACCCTCAACTGTTCTTAGACTGATTCTGGGACGGAATCCTTTCCTGGATGAATAGTAACTTTTGTTGTATAAGAAAATTTTTCAGACCACCCTATAAACGGGTTGGGAAACGAAATTTTTGAAGTTGTATTAGTAATGTGCTATGTAAATAAATGTATGTAAACGCTGTCAGAATTTGAAGATTCCAATTTTACTTTTATTCCATATTTGACAAGGTAGTAAGGGATACGTCAATTTAATCAAGACTCAAGATTGTTAGTTATAGAGGCATGCATGTACATCAATTATAATAAGGCTACTTGTTTGTAATGCTTTGCATTACATATATGACCCCTTACCTAGGGGACCCTTCAGTTAGATTTTTTATCTTGTAAATTGTACTTGTAGTGTGCATCGACTTAATCTGTGTATTGTACAAAAAGTCATGAAATAATGCTTGAAA
Organism: Kitagawia praeruptora; assembly: GCA_037693485.1. Classification (NCBI taxonomy): domain Eukaryota; kingdom Viridiplantae; phylum Streptophyta; class Magnoliopsida; order Apiales; family Apiaceae; genus Kitagawia; species Kitagawia praeruptora. The sequence goes on from CM075350.1 coordinate 60,347,608, forward strand.
GAAGATCCATGGATCATGCCTCAAGTTTGAAGAAAAAGATTGAAGAAATAAACACAGTCGGAGTTTGAAGAATGAAAATTTCTTTAAGTACAAATTTGAGAAGTAATTTGCTCTATTTGAGAAGTTAAGGATTCGAAAAGTCAAGGATTCGAGAAGTCAAGGATTCGAGAAGTCAATGATTCGATATGTCAAAGACACTGTTCGATATCTCAGAAGTCAATAAGTCAAAACTCAATTCGACTTCTCAAGGTTTGGACATGTCAAAGAACTCTATTCAAGAACACAAGAAATCAACAAGTCAAAGTTCCATTCGAATTCTCAAGGAGTCAATCAAGTCAAAGCCATATCGATATCTCAAGGATTCAGAACCTATTCGACATCTCAAGGATTCCATAAGCCAAGAAGCTATTCGATATCTCAAGGATTCCTGAAGTAAAGACTCATTTGAGAAGTAATTCGTTTTCTCTAAAAGGGCTTGTTCGAGAACTCAGAGTTGTCTAGCCATTCAAAGTAGTTCTCGAATCAAGTACTAGTCACTTCTCGAATATGTTTTTAAAAGACAAATTATTGAAGATTCCTAAGATAGAAAATCTACACAAACCAAGGTACCTGCAGTAGTCCATTTGTTGTAGAGTGTTGATAAGTGGATTTTATATCCACTTGGAACGTTCCATATCGGCTTAAATTGATTGTTTTGGACTCAAGTTTCTTGTAGTTTTGATGTGTTTTATGTAGTTGTGCAGGTTTTCAAGAATGTCGATTAAGGTGGATGCTTCTGTCGTTTTTGGAGATTAAATTAATTAAAATTCGGATTTTCCGGGACGGTTGCGCAGTCTACACTGTTTTGGCCATATCTGGAGTTCTATAAGTCCACGCGAAGCTTGAGAGATTTTCTACAACATGGAACAGGTGTTGCACGAGCAGGCTGCGTGTAGTAGGAGCAGGCAGCACGACAAACAGAATGTTGGGAGCAGGGAAATTACTGTTTTGCCCTTTTCAAGTTCTAATTGTATTTTGGGGAGTTTTTGGCACCTTAATTAAATTCTAATTGTAATAGAAGATAAATTCTTGCTGGGAAAGAAATCTAGAGCCTATATAAACACATCTAGCATTGTAATTTGTATCATCATAGTTTTATTATTGTAACATAGCTTTGATCTGCAAGGGAGAAAAGGAGAGAAGGATTCAACGCTCGTGACAAGCAACGGATCTAGATCTACTTCATCTTTTGTGTTACCTTGGATTATAGATTTGTTTTCTCAACTCTTTATTTTATTAATATTATTGCTTCTTTCTTCCAAATCTTGTTATTTATCATGTATTCATCAAATTCCATGACGATGAACGGTTCAATTATGAGCTAATCGTTGTCATGGGATTCTAACGGAGTTATTTATGTAGCTTGGTAGTTTGATTCTTTAAAGATTACGTGTGGTGAATTCTTGATATCCTTGTATGGTTGTGTTTCATGTATTTAGATGCGTCGCGAACATCTAACTTGTTAATCTCTTGCGAAACGAGAGTGGATCTTGAGATTTAGAACTTGCCATTCTAGCATAGGATAGGTTGATGTTTTAACATCATGATTTGCAGCATCAATAGAGATATTATGCTTCCCTATGTGATCTTAATAGATAACTTGTTCTTCAACCATTATGTTTTCAAATCTTATAGAGATATAGGGTCTAAGCATAATTGGTGTCTATTCATCTTCTATCTCTTTTGTGGATGTATGTTTAGTTTGGTACTCGTATACTGAGAAGTAGCGTTTACTTATTTCGTGTTGATTAGATATCAAAACCATAACGTGCATTGATTAAAGGCGTCAACTCTAAGTGAAGTAGATAATGAAGATAGAGTCCCATGTTTATTCTCATATAAGTAATTCGATTCAATTCTCGTTAGTTAATTTAATTCTTAGTTTAATATTTTGCATCTTAGTTTAAATTAGATAATCAAATCTCAATTTGTTGCATAGGTACATCGACTGATTTAAGACCAAAACCAGATCTCTGCGGAACGAACTCAATTTATATCTGTATTACTTATGACCACGTGCACTTGCGTGATTTTGTGTTAACAAGTTTTTGGCGCCGCTGCCGGGGATCATCGGTGTTTTATTTTTAGTCTATGTGCTTGTCAATAGTGGTCGTTAGCGTTCACTGACTCGGATTTCTTACTTAGTTTGTTTGTTTCGTGGTGTTTCAGGTACTTAAGTTTGTATGCGAACACGCTTACAAGCTCGTTTAGAAGAACTGGCGGAAGAGGATCTTGTAGAGAATAAAGAGAATAAGAAAGAGGAATCTGAAACTACAGTAGAGATGGCAGATGTAGAAGTAGTTAAGGCTTTAAAGGAATATTTTCAGCCGAAAATCAATGATATCCAGTCTAGTATTATCAGGCTGGCCATCACGGCTAATAACTTCGAGATCAAGCCGGGCACTATTCAGATGCTACAGAATTTGGTTCGGTTTGGGGGTGCTTCTACGGAGGATCCTAACATGCATATTCGGGACTTTATCGAGATATGTGATACTTTCAAGTTCAATGGTGTGTCGGATGATGCTATCAAGTTGAGACTTTTCCCATTTTCTCTGAAGGATAAGGCCAAGGGCTGGTTACACTCTCTACCACCTGGTTCTATTACTACATGGGAGGATCTTGCTCAGAAGTTTCTTACTAAATTCTTCCCTATGGCGAAAACTTCAGCAATAAGGAACCAGCTAACTCAATTTCAGCAGCAATCTGGAGAGTCTTTGTGTGAGGCTTGGGAACGATACAAGGAGATGCTTCGTAGGTGTCCACATCATGGTATGCCTGACTGGATGGTTATCAATAGTTTCTACAATGGTTTGGGAGCACAGTCTAGACCTATGCTTGATGCAACATCAGGAGGAGCTCTATGGGTTAAGAGCTACGATGAAGCTTATGAACTTATTGAGACGATGGCTGTCAATGAATATCAGAATCCAACCCAGAGGCTTTCTCAAGGCAAGGTAGCAGGTATTTTTGAAGTGGATGCAGCTTCAGCTATTGCAGCTCAGTTGAAGGCTTTGAATATGAAGGTGGATTCTCTTGCAAATTATGGAGTTCAGTAGGTGGCTAGTGTTTGTGAGCTATGTGCGGGCGCACATGAGACGAATCAGTGTGCTATCTCTTCTGAATCAGCACAGCTTGTGAGTAATTTCCAGAGACCTGCTGCACCAGTTCCAGCTACTTATCATCCTAGCAACAGGAATCATCACAACTTCAGCTGGAGCAACAATCAAGGTGCTCAACAACCTTATCAGCAGCAGTTTCAGGGACAGCAAGCGAAGCCATTCAACCAGGGCTATCAACAGCCGTATGCTCCGAGGGCACCGTATCAACCTCCGGGATTTCAGCAGCAATAACCCCAGGCACATGCGGGGCTATCATCTAATGAAAAATCAGAAATGGATGAGTTTAGGATGATGATGAAGAACCTGCAATCTTCTCAAAAGACCTTGGAAAACCAGATGGGACAGATTACAAGTGCCTTACTAAATATGCAACAAGGAACTCTTCCAAGTAATACAGAGGTTAATCCAGGCAAGAGGGAGGTCCATGAGCAGGTGAAAGCAGTTACTTTGAGATCGGGAAGGGTTACAACAGATCCAAAATTAGCAAATAAAGAAGATGAAGATGTTCAGAATCAGTAGGTTGAAAAATCTGCAGTGCCAAAATTTGATAAATCTGATTTAGTGGCTGATCAGCTTGATGGTGAGAAGAGCAAGAAACCTGTTGAAAAGTCTACTCCGGAGCAATCTTCAAAGAATAATCAGATCTATCCGCCTCCTCCATTTCTTGGACGCTTGCAGAAAAGTCTAGAGAAACAGTTTCAGAAATTTATGGATGTCTTCAAGAAACTGTCCTTTAACATTCCTTTTGTTGAAGCATTGGAGCAGATGTCGAGATATGCAATGTTCATGAAGGATATTTTTTCACGGAAGAGAAGGTTGGAAGAATTTGAAATAGTGGCTTTGACAGAGGAGTGTAGTGCCGTTATACAGCAGAAGTTGCCACCTAAACTTAAGGATCCAGGAAGCTTTACAATTCCATGCACCATTGGGAAGTTGTCTTTTGACAAATGTTTATGTGATTTGGGAGCTAGTATTAATCTCATGCCCTTGTTTGTTTTCAAGCAACTTGGTCTACCGGAGCCGAAGCCAACCAACATCTCTTTGCAGTTGGCTGATAGGTCGATCACGTATCCAAGGGGTATAGTGGAGGATGTCTTGGTTAAGGTTGATAAGCTCATATTTCCTGCCGATTTTTTGATTCTAGATTTCGAAGAAGACAAGAAGATTCCCATAATCTTGGGAAGGCCCTTTCTAGCTACGGGTCGTACTTTGATTTATGTGCAAAAAGGAGAGCTTACAATGAGGGTGCAAGATCAGAATGTCACCTTTAATATGTTCAAGGCCATGAAATTTCCAACAGAGGATGAAGAGTGTTGCAGTGTGGAAATGGTTGATACGGGTCAGAGAAAGAAGTTTGATCAGTTATTGAGCGAAAAGTCGGATACGCACATGCTAAAGCATCTTATCAGTGATTCCATTGACAATTCTTCTGTTCGAGATCTTTCGAAAGTAAAGCTTGGGAAACTTCCACCACATCTGAGGTATGTCCTTTTGAATAATGAGCTAGTAATTTTTGAAGAGGGGTATGATAACGTGTTGCGAAGGTGGAAAACCGATGATAAGGAAGAAGAAATTTTTGTTCAGCCGGTTGAGTCGGAGAAGCACTTTAGAGGTGTGAAGAAGAAAAAGAAGAAGATTTGGCCGTTGGGTAGTAAAATCAGGTTGAAGTCTGATGAAAGAGTTTTGTGGAAAGCAAGCAACCAAGATATCAACGTTCGTATGAACGGTCTTTCTGTTGAGGACGGGTCAGTTATTCTTTTGAAACCACCATGATTTGAGGAAGTAACGTCAAGCTATTGACGTTAAAGAAGCGCTTGGTGGGAGGCAACCCACGCATTAGTGTAGGAAAAAAAAATTGAGTGTTTTTCAAAAAAAAAAAATCGAATTTTGGTGTGCAACGCAGGCTGCACTCTCAGCGCAGGTTGCACCTGTGTAACGCAGGTTGCGCATGCGTTACTGGTCCTTCCGCAGGTTGCCTTGTTGTTGCGCAGGCTGCGCCTGCGCGTCTGGTCTTCAGGCAGCTTGCATCCACGCGCGCGCAGTCTGCTTGACGAGTTGTGTGTTCGAATTTTTTGTTGTTTCAGCTGTTATAAAAAAAAAATCTTTTGACCCCCCATTCTTTTTATACTCTTATTTAATCATCCTACACCTAATTCTTTTCCTATTTCAATTCCAAAACCCTCATCTCTCCTTCAAATCTCTAAACCTATTTCTATTCTAATTCATATTTATTATTATTTTTATTATTATTATTTTATTATTATTATTATTATTATTTATTATTATTATTATTATTTATTATTATTATTATTATTATTATTTATTATTATTTATTATTATTATTATTATTTATTATTTATTTATTATTATTATTATTTTTAATCCCTAAATCCTATTTCTATCTTACATCAAATTTCATACCATCTCAAATTTTTTTTCTTTTAAAATTTATATTCATCCTATCCATCATCTTATATAAACCCACCTATACATACAAATCCAATTCCTCTTCTATTTATTTAAATCTCTAAAAATTCAATTTTAAAGAGGAATTAATTGCAAGTTCACCTCTTCGATTCGTATTGGGTAAATCTTTTTCTCTAATCTTATTTTTATTACGAATTTGTGTTCTTGTAAATTGGGGGTTTTGTAGTATTCTTGTTATTTGGGAAGGTGGCCAGTCTATGGAGCTCGTACACCGTATCCACTGTCAGATTCAACCAAGGAGGATGAGGCCTTGTAGGTATGTTTTCTGTTATCCCTTGTATTTACTTCCATTCAATGCGGACATTGAATATTTTAAGTTTGGGGGTGGTTTGAGGGATTAGTAGTTGTTGTTGTATTATTTGTTCATGTGGTATTCATGCTTTGCATATTAGTAGTAGTAAATCATGCATTTATGTTCGTATTATTTACGTTTGTTTCATATAAGACATTCTGTTTTATTTTCGTATATCATGTGAGTTCATGTTAGTTGCATTTTCATGGCATGCATAATTCATGATCTCTTAGGACGAGCTGATTCCGATTGGTAGGTAGATCTTTAATTGAGTGTGGTAATGATGAGTAGAGGGTTGATTTATAGTTCCTAAGAAATTGACTTGCATGTTACGGGAACAAAACTTTTACACAGTTTCATTGTTTGCTTTTGGGCTAGGTTGAGGTTATGCTTATTTGGATGTTTTGAGATTTAATCACTTGATTATATTTAGAATTTTCGTTATTCCCTTGATGGCGTAGGAGCACTAAAGTCTAAGTTTGGGGGAAACCGGGGATTTCATGCTAGTTGTTAATATTTGTAAAATAATGGTTAGGTGTCAATTGGCTAGTAGCCAGCTCATGTTTATATGAGTAGTCTAGGGTTGGAATTGAGAATTCTCATTCCAGATTGCATGAAAAAAAATGGGAAAAAAATCAAAAAAAAAAGAAGAAAAAAAATAGTCAAAAATCCAATTGTTAAATGCAAAATTAACCACGAGTGAGCTCTTTAATACTCGAGTAATTAAGTCTGAGGGGACTTAGTCCTAGTAACCTAAAGCCCTTGTGGTTTGGATTTGCTGACCTAACACTCGCTACATGGGTATTATTGTATAAGCCTTTTGGGGTCTCATTCATTGCACGGTTAAATAAGCATGCGTATTGTATATAGTAGTATGTGTCGTAGTGTAGTAATAAAGCATGAATTCTTGGCTAACTTGAATGAGGATGGAGGTGTTTCTAAGTTATGAAGTGTTTACAGTCTATTCTATTTATAAACCTGTGATTGTCTTGGAGAAGAATAGGTATGATTTTTGATCTAGTGTTGGGAGTAATTTCTGATGAGCATCGCACACACGCACGTTTCTGTTCATGTATTGTTAGTATACGGGGACTTAGTCGAGCTCTATTTGGATTTAGTTGCATTCTTTGAGATATTTGCTTGTTAGTTGGTTTTGGTGAGTTTGAAGGGGATCTTGCATTTTTCATATTAGTTGCATTCATGCATTGCATTGCATTAGGTTACATGGATTTTGTGGGTACATTCGCTATAGGCCCTCACGAGACCTTACTCGTCCACTAGGGCTGCCTAGGGGTTTAAAGGGCTTGTTGCATATGCCAAATGCAACCGTGATCACCTACGGAAGTGGTACTAGTTAGTTAGTTAGTTGTAATTGTTTATGCTTGAGGACAAGCATCGGTTTAAGTTTGGGGGTGTGATAAGTGGATTTTATATCCACTTGGAACGTTCCATATCGGCTTAAATTGATTGTTTTGGACTCAAGTTTCTTGTAGTTTTGATGTGTTTTATGTAGTTGTGCATGTTTTCAAGAATGTCGATTAAGGTGGATGCTTCTGTCGTTTTTGGAGATTAAATTAATTAAAATTCGGATTTTCCGGGACGGTTGCGCAGTCTACACTGTTTTCGCCATATATGGAGTTCTATAAGCCCGTTTTCAGCGATCTTACTGCCCAAGCGAAGCTTAAGAGATTTTCTACAACATGGAATAGGTGTTGCACGAGCAGTCTGCGTGTGGTAGGAGCAGGTAGCACGACAAAAAGACTGTTGGGAGCAGGGAAATTACTGTTTTGCCCTTTTCAAGTTCTAATTGTATTTTGGGCAGTTTTTGGCACCTTAATTAAATTCTAATTGTAATAGAAGATAAATTCTTGTTGGGCAAGAAATCTAGAGCCTATATAAACACATCTAGCACTGTAATTTGTATCATCATAGTTTTATTATTGTAACATAGCTTAGATCTGCAAGGGAGAAAAGGAGAGAAGGATTCAACGCTCGTGACAAGCAACGGATCTAGATCTACTTCATCTTTTGTGTTACTTTGAATTATAGATTTGTTTTCTCAACTCTTTATTTTATTAATATTATTGCTTCTTTCTTCCATATCTTGTTATTTATCATGTTTTCATCAAATTCCATGACGATGAACGGTTCAATTATGAGCTAATCGTTGTCATGGGATTCTAACGGAGTTATTTATGTAGCTTAGTAGTTTGATGCTTTAAAGATTACGTGTGGTGAATTCTTGATATCATTGTATGGTTGTGTTTCATGTATTTAGATGCGTCGCGAACATCTAACTTATTAATCTCTTGCGAAACGAGAGTGGATCTTGAGGTTTAGAACTTGTCATGCTAGCATAGGATAGGTTGATGTTTTAACATCATGATTTGTAGCATCAATAGAGATATTATGCTGCCCTATGTGATCTTAATAAACAACTTGTTCTTCAACCGTTATATTTTCAAATCTTATAGAGATATAGGGTCTAAGCATAATTGGTGTCTATTCATCTTCTATCTCTTTTGTGGATGTATGTTTAGTTTGGTACTCGTATACTAAGAAGTAGCGTTTACTTATTTCGTGTTGTCTGATCAGATATCAAAACCATAACGTGCATTGATTAAAGGCGTCTACTCTAAGTGAAGTAGATAATGAAGTTAGAGTCCCATGTTTATTCTCATATGAGTAATTCGATTCAATTCTCGTTAGTTAATTTAATTCTTAGTTTAATATTTTGCATCTTAGTTTAAATTAGATAATCAAATCTCAATTTGTTATTTGTCTTAGCAGTGAGTTAAAACCATACATTGTTGCATAGGTACATCGACTGATTTAAGACCAAAACCAGATCTCTGCGGAACGAACTTGATTTATATCTGTATTACTTGTGACCACGTGCACTTGCGTGATTTTGTGTTAACAAGTGTACTAGGAAAAGTCTACAAAAAAGCTTAGAGAGAAATTCAAGGAAAAGCAGCTGAAGAAGTGGATCTGCTCAGAGCAAAACAAAGTTATATCACATGTTACCCAGACTTGCACAAAAGTAGTATAGACAAGTTAGAAAAGAAAATTTATATGTTACTAGTTTTGTAAAAGTTGATTGTGCACATGTTCTACAAGTGCACAGCTTCACTTCCTTGGCTGTCAAATTTTTCATAGCAAACACATCTAAAATCTTTCAGAGAAAAAAAAAGCTAAGAATACTCTTTGTATTCACAGTTTGTAGCATACTTCGATCTAATAAAATATTAGATTAAAGTGAGTTCGTGTGTTCTTATTTCTGTAATTTATAATTGTTAACATACACACACTCAAGCTACAACTACATCAACAGATTCAAACATGTTCACTGTTGAAAGAAAATCAAAGAAAGTTTGAAAATACATTAACTCCCCCGCCCCTCTGTATTTTCTTGGTGTGTATTTCATACTCAACAAGTGCTATCAGAGAAGGTTGTTAAGCAAAATAGAGAAAGATCAACATGAATACACCAAAGACAAGAGGAACAGTGAAGGTCCCAAAGTTCAACAAAGAAAACTACGACCTCAAGAAGATAGAGATGATGTTTTTCTTCATCAAAGCTACTAATCCAATGTATCATGGTATACTCAAGAATGGTCCCTTTGTTCCACCATAAGAAATACCAGAAAAGACTATTGGAACTACCATAATTCCAAAGTCTTATATGGCTAAAGATCCATCCCAAATGGACATATACTGAAAAAGAGAAGGTTGCTCTCGACAACCATCTCATGCTCATTATCATCGATTCCATGGAGCTTTCATTATTTGCCAAAATTGCCTCTTGTACATCTATAAAAGAAATGTAGGATCATATTGAGATATTATGTGAAGGAACTGAGGAGGTTAGAGAAAACAGGAAATAGATACTGGTCACACAGCATGAAGCTTTCATGGCTCAATCAAAAGAAAGCATCACTGAAATGTTTGAAAGATTTCACAGGCTTGTGATTGAGTTGTAAATGAATGATAAAGTCTATAGCACAAAAAGGAACTGAACATGAAGTTCTTGTTTTCTATACTGAATCACCTTGAGCAAAGTGTTTTTTCTTTAAGAGTAAGAGATCTGAACAAAATATCATATGATGTGTTGTATGGTGTGCTGAAAACTCATGAACTTGAGTTGTTGTGGAAAAGTGATATTCAAGCCAACCATGGCAAAATGGTTAACACCTCATGTGCCTTGATTGTGAACAAGTTAATCCAGGATCTTGAAGCACCTACAATCCAGTTGAGGATTGAAGAGATAGTTGATGAAGAGCCTGAAGCTGAGATTGTTGAAGAGCAAGTTGATGATGAGTTCTGCACCATGGAGGAGCTGGATGCAATGAAGAATCCCTCATTTGCCTTCATGGCTAGAAAGTTTCTAAACATCCGATTTAAGAGAAAAGAACCATTCAAGACAAGGCCTCAGAACCAGCCATTCAGCAAAGGCAAAGCACCTGTGAAACCAAATAAGAATACATTTAAATCTGGCTATGTGGATAGGTCATTGATCAGATGCTATCAATGCAATGACCTAGGGCATTTTGCTAATGAGTGCAAGAAATCAAAGAAGAAGGATATGGCAGTTCTTGAGCTAGAAGCTAAGTATGAAGCCCTTTTTAAAAAAGCAATTACCAGGAAAGGCCTACATAGTTGAATTGAAGTGTTGGGATGACACTAAGAGTGATGAAGAAAGTGAATAATTTTGTAACTATGCCTTGATGACCAATTCTATGGTGAATCTTCAAGTAGCTCTCAGGTACCATCTCTCACTACCATAGACATGTCTGTTACTGAATTTGAACAAGTTGTTAAACAACTTAGTGTTGAAATGTTTAATATTCATACCAGTATGACTGCTGCTAATGAAGAAATTGCTAGACTGTCTGTTGAGAATGAATTATTAAACAAGAAAATTGAGGAACTTGAATTGACTGCTAAACAAGTTGAAATTAACCTTAATCAAGAAAGTGAATATCTTATTAATAAGGTTTTATGTGTTAGTCAAGTAGAACATGCCCCTATAAAACAAATTGCTAAAAATGAGTTTAAGTTAAGAGCCTTTAAGAATTTTCTAGCCCGTTGCAGTCTTATAATGAGAAACATCAAGAAAATACTATGGCAGCTATTGGTTTTGATTATAACACAGTCAAGAAGAGGAAAGGATGTGCTGTTGATGATAACAAGATTGTTCATGAGAATGTGCCTCATGTTTTGAAAAATGCAAAGCACCTATTTTTAAAGAGACAACATTTAGCATAGATGAAGAAGCCTTGCTCATCAAACAAATGCTAAATGATGAGGATGAAGCACAAGCAAGTGAACAGCCAGCACCCTCAAAGAGTGAGAGTGTCAAAGTTGAAACCAACAAGCCTGTAGAAGTTGGGCCTGAACCTATTAAGATTGTTCCTGTACAATTTGTCAAAAATGAATACAACAAGAATTTAATTTTCCTAAAAGCTACTGTAAAGTTTTTCAAATTAGAATTTAGAGAATCTGTATTGTTGTAGTATTGTTGAGCTATTTCTTTTATCAAAATTTTGTATATAATGATGTGTAACACAATAAACTTATAACTGAATCATTGTTCTGTGTTCACATAAAGGTGTATGTCAGGGTGCCAACCCAAGAAAAATTTGACAATTACTAAAGGAGGTCAATAAATAATATCAGGACATTGAAAGTGTGGTGGATTCTAGTAAATGGCTGGATAACACACTCTACTTCTTTGTAAGCGAACTATATAGTAGTAAATCACATCTGAAGCGTGTTCTAATAAAAATGTGTAGTTGTAATCATTACATTTCTACTCAATTGTTTACTTCATATTTCTTGCCTCCATATTATTTTACCAATGCGAATCTTGAAAGGGGTGATTTTTTAGTTGTTTTTTCTGGTTTTAGAAATTTCCATTATAAGTAGAAGAAACATATCTAAATTTTTGAAAGGGAAGACTGAATTGACTTGGCGACAAAATATCATTGTTATATTTTAAGTCATCTTGGCAACAAGGTTTTAATAACTTGATCAGGAATGTTTAACTTCATCGAAAATGATAAACCCGCATTACCTATTATATCATCGAAGATCCAACAAAGTTTTAAAGTTTAATTGGACTTGTCCTGTAAATAGCTATGGAAGAATTTTGATGCATAGTTAGAGATAAGGTAATCCTATAACTGCTAATTTAGTTATTTATTGTGAAATACACCTTGTATTACTAATGGCATAGATCTTTCGTCTCTCAAAGGAAGGTTGTGGAAAATATTGGCGAAGATATAACTTTAAATTAAAGAATTGAACATATCAATTAAAGTGTATGCTTAATATATTTGTTATTATTAAATTTCAAGTATTAGTATTTAATTGGAACTTAAAGACATTAGGCTCTGTTGGTCCAGGAAAGTATTGCAGAAGGGGGGTTGAATGCAATACTAATAAATTTCAAAAACTATTTCAACAACTTAAATAGAATTTGTGATTTACTAGTAGAAGAAATGCAAACACAAGTAAAATCAAATACGAGGATTTCACAAAATAAATGTTTTATTTATTTTGCAAAGTTTTGCTACAACCTTAAGAACAAAATAGTTCTCAAGCTACAAAGACTCAAGAGATTACAGTTGTTGAGTTCTTTAATGTATAAGTAGAATGCTCTATTTATAGAGTGATAATCTACTGTACTATCACCATCAACATGGGTTGTCGAGTTGCTGTTATATTCCTTTTGCAGCTCATTCCATGATTTATTCCCATGTGATCAGCACAAAGTAACTTAAAGATGCTTTCCACATTTGAGCCACCCAGATCTAGCCGTATTCAATTTTATCTGTTCTAGACTTTACAGGTTGTTCCATGTGATCTCTCGAGCTTCAGTTATAGACTTTCCAAGCTTGCTGTAAAGGTTGAATATTACAACACGCCTGCTTCTTTTGAACATATACTCTGTCGTTTAATTTGACTTAGAAAATTCCTAAATCAAGCTGATTCTATATGACAGTATGTTTGCCACAAAGTTTGCTGTCAATGGATTACGCTTTGGTTGACAGTATGAATTTCCCGCAGATATTACTGTCAAGAATTTAGCTTTGGTTGACAGTATGAATTCCCGCAGAGATTGCTGTCAAGAATTGTGCTTTGATTGACAGCATGTTTTTCCCGCAGAGATTGCTGTCAAGAATTCCAAACTCACTGTCGCAAACTGTATATCAAAGTTGCTGTCATTAGAATCTCCGCCAATGTTGCTGTCAAGTTGAAACTTGCTGTCGACTTCGTGAAACTTGCTGTCGACCTAGGCAACATTATGTTTCCTTGTAACCTTACTGTCAGGGCTTGACAGTAACTTTTATTCCTTCTGTCGAACTTATGTATTTCTTGAGGCTTGAACATAATCGAACTTCTTCCAAGAATTACACTTATTACATGACAGTATTTATTTAAATTACAAGAATACATTTCAGGCTATGACAGTATGTTCTACTTAGTAAAAACTAAGTATACCAATAAAACTAGTTAAGTTGTCTATTCCATCACCCATAAATCCCAACAATCTCCCCCAATTTGTTTTTATGGACAATAAGGACAAATTTACAAATATCATGCTGACAACTTAACTAACATAGATCAGAAAGAATAAACTCTTCATTTCTGACCAATGATTAAGCTGAATTGTTTTCAAACAATATATCACAAAAGTTCACAAATTAAAAAAAACTTTACTTATCTTGATTTGAACTTTTCACTTTGCTCCTTTTCCCTTAGAGCTCTTCTGAGATTTTCAATTAACTCTTTTTCTTTAGGAGACTGTGCATCATCTTCATTTTCCACAATGTATTTTCTGATCATTGAGGAAGCAGTGTTCAATGTATCTCTGAGTTCCATCCAGTAAACATTTTGCTTTACAATTGATCTGAATTTTAGCACATTTCCCTCCATTTTGAATCTCCTGCCAGGAAACTGATTTAGAGTTTCCCTTCTTTGTTTGTCCAGGCTGGGATCCTCTCCTCTCCTCTGATCAAGAATCATATCAAGCTCCCAAGAACACAGTGTTTCAAGACTTTTAGTTGATCCAACCACTTGCCAGTATAATTCTTTTAACACACTGGTCTTCAATTTAGAGAAACTATCTACATATATTTCTTCTTTGCCATACTTGATTCTCAAAGGATTGTCCAGTACACATGGCTGATAGTTGGATTCTTCACTGTTGATCTTATTGATTTTGCTGTAATTTTTCTTCATTTCAGCTTCAATCTCATCTTCTATCTGTTGACGAGATTTTCTCTTTGATGCTAATTCTTCTTTGAACCTTTGCTCTGCTTCATACATCTTCATTTCATGTTCTGAATAAGGTTTTCGCATTTCAATCCAGTTATAATCAGGAATAGGATTGTCTTCTTCATACTCCAAACCAAGAATTTGATAGACATCATCATCATTGTGAAGTGTCCAATCACCAAACTTCTCAACAAATTCAACATGCCTGGCTTCATAGTACTTGAGAACTTGATCCATGATTTTCTTTGAAACATTATCATAGGTTTGCAATAGCTCAACCATCCTTTCCAGATTGAAGAAATCAATTCTTCGTTTTACTGTTTCAGTAGTTTGAATGAGTTTCTTGGAGATCACCTTTGATTTTGATATCTGAGTGAAGTCAGATTCCACTGTAATCAACTTTTCATTGTTTTGCCATAGAATGTATCTTGCAACTTCTTCTTTTGGTCCATCAAATTCTATGGATACAGAGGTTATTGTTTCTTTGGCATTCAGCTGCATCATTTCAAAGCTATTCATTCTTCTCCTCATGATAGGTTTCTTGAGTCCCAACCCTGTAGCTTTTCCTTCTCCTTTGTAGACAGTCTTTCCCTTTGTTGGTCTTTTTGATTTTCTCTTGATTCTTACTGTCTTGAATGATTTGACAGTAGGATCGTTGACAGTTTCTTTTAAAGGGCTTCTGACAATGACTGTTACTTCATCCTGACTGACAGCATCTTTATTGACATCCTTGACAGCATCTTTGTTGACAGTATCTTTTTCAAGATGTATATTGTCAATTTCCATTTCTTCTTGATTTCCTTTCAATGCTTCAAGTACCTCTTCCTCTTTCTTCTCATCAACTTTCTTGCTTGAGCTAGAATTTTCAGAAATTTCCTTTGATTCTGCTTCTTTGACTTGAGTTTGCTCTTTTGAAGAGTCTCTCTGTTCTGTTCTCTTAGGTACTCCAGCTTCACCTCCATCCTGATTGTCATCATCATCTTTTTCCAAGGTGTCATCAAAACTGCAGTTTCCACCTTGAGCATTTCTTCTTGAATTTGCTTTGGCAATGAGCTTTTTAATTTTGGCACTGTACTCCATGTTTCTCTTTGCCAATATCTTGTGAATATCTTTAACTGCCTTAATCCTTTCCTTGGTGATGGATGCATTCAGTAATACCTTAAGTACATCCATGATGACTTTGCTTTGTAGAGACGTTTTGCCTTCAAGAGTTAAGAATCCAAGACCTTTAGCTCCTTTGGCTGTTGTCTGTTTAAAGCTTACACCATATGGCTGGAGACTTACTTCTGGAAGTTTGTTGTTGACCATTGTGCCCAGTTGCATAAAGAGACTTTCATCAAAGATGGTAGAGTTTTTCTTCACTAGAATCCCAAGGATATATTGCACTCTGGCAGAGAAAGTTTCCAACAGTTGAGTTGTTATGAATATTGAATGCCCACTTTTCAGGTACACATCAACTGCCCACCTCTTCTCTGAGCTAATCTTTACTGACAGATTTACAATCTTTTCTCTCAAAGCTTCTGCCAATTTAGCAGGTTTTCCTTTAGACACTGTGATTGCTTCATTCACCAGATTGTTGAATTCCTCATCCTTATTATTCAAGGTGCTCTCCATGTGGCTTACTGTTATTAAGTCAGCTTCTTCTTGGGAATATGTACTTCCATCAGTCCAAAAGATAGGCTCTGAAGAAAACACATATTCAGGCAACTTGTCTTTGCCTTTACCCATCCTATTTGATTCCTCTTTTTCTCTCCATAGCCTCTCCAATGTGGATTCTTTCTTCTCAGGAACTGGTTCATTGATTTTGATTGAGGATGCTCTATTTCCTTGTATTTGACTTAATACCTCCTTGGATACTAGCATTTGTTCCCCATCTACTTCAGCTTCAAAAAGCTCCTCAGTTCCAGAGGCTATTCCTACTCTCTCTTGCTCCCCCTTACTCCTTTGCTCCCCCTGTCTTTTAGCTTCCCCTTGTAACTCCTCCTTTCTTCCTGGTTGCTCAGCCTCTTTCTGATCTTTTCCTTTCTCCCCCTTAGTTAAGTTTGCAGCATGAAGTAATGAAGAGAGTGACAGTAGTGTGGCTTGAATTTCAGCAAAACCAGTCTTCACAGTAGATGACAGGTTGTCCAGTTTGCTTTCCATTGTAGCACATCGATTCTCCAGTGCTTGGAGCCTGTCATTTGAGGATGCAGAAGGACCACCAGACCTAAGCCTTTTAGGAGGTAAGGGATAAGTCTGGGGCATGGAGGCTGTTGGGGTTCTCACACTCTCAGTGTTTTTATAGATGATCTCATCATCTCTCACAAAAATTCCCTCCAGGCCTAATGCCTTTTCTGTATTGGCTCCCTCAAATTCACTCTGGACATGCTCAAGTCCCTCTCCTTTTGCCAGCACATTTGGCTGCCTCTCATTTTTAGTCTCACCTCTCTGTTCTTTTATCTCTCTTTGATGTTTCACTCCCTCACTCATCCTAGATGCAGTAGTATGAGCAGTACTAACATGCAACAGAGTAGATTTTACCTTGAAGGCCTTTGAAAGGGGCAAGTCATCATCAGAGATATCTTCCACTAATCCTTCTTGTAGTTGTGGTTGAACAGGGATGACAGCATCTTTTGAAGGACTTTTGACAGTATCTTTTGTTGGAATGGTACTGTCACTTGAATGTTTGACAGCACCTTCTGATTTGTCATTGACAGCATCTTTGGCTGTGACAGCAACTTCCCTAGGGTAAGATGCTTTGAGGGAATCGATCAAGATGCTGGCTGTTTCAATTTCTGACAAGTTTGCATCTTGATCTAATCCAGTGTTTGATGGAGTGGTATCCATTTCACTTTGAGAAATGGGTTCTTGTGGACCACTAGATGGGGGCTCATCCATGATTTGAGATGGATGATCAAAACCTGAGGGGTTGGTACTGTCCCCCTCTCTAGGTTGATTAGAAGAAACAACAGATGTGGGAATGAAAGAAGAAGATTGAATTTCAGATTGATTAATTGGCTGTTCCACAGTAAACGATTGTGGAACATCAATAGTATGAGTGAATTCCTCACTGTGCTCTATCTCAATGTGTGTATCTTCAAATATAGGTTCCTCAAGAGTGAATTCTTGAGTTTGTGCAGACTCTTTACAAGGTGCCTTGGGAGACAGGCCAATTTCAATAGATGTCCCTTGTTGAGAAGAAACACCTAGAGGTGAGTTCATTTCCCTATCATCCTCTACAGTCTTTTGGGAAACTGTAGGGTGGCTGACAGTAACCTTGGCCCTTCTAGCTCTCTTCTTCTTAGGCTCAGAAGGGGCTACTGTGGGTTCTTTTTCACTACCAACCTTATTTGCTGCACTAGGTGCAGTGACTCCCTCTTGACTCTCAGCTTGTTCACCAGTTGCACTCTCTAGGGTCCTTTTCTTGGATTCCTGTTTGGCCATTTTAAGGGCTTTTGGTAGTCTAGAGTCCCTAGGTGGAATGTATGGTGTAGAATGTGGGTTAACTGAATTTGGGTCTAATTCAGCTTCATTCTCTATTGTGAAAACAGTGTAACCTGTTGGAAATGGAAAATCAAGGTTGGGCACTTGATTTACCATGTGTTGTGTGAAACATAGTGGAATATGTGCATTTAAATTTTGTGTGTTAAGAGATGTGTGTGTATTTTTCTTTAAAACAGGACATTCTTCAAAATCAGAATTGTCCTCAACATTTCCACAAATATTATTAATACACATAGTTAAAAAGCGAGGATAGATGGATACCTTCTTGCCTATTGCGCTTTTCAACTGTGCCATGATCAGTTTTCCAATGTTCACCTTGTATCCATGGACTAATGAATGAGTGAGCTTCTTGATATATGATGGTATTCCATTCCATCCTGTAGTCTTGGTAGAGAATACTTTCACCATTACATCAAAAATCATACTCCACTCTTTTCTCAGAAATTTCCTGTCCATTTCACCTGTTTGATACCACTTATCAGAAGTTTCTTCAAGTTTAGAACCAGAATACCCAATCTTCAGAAAGAACTTCTTCAGAGTATCATCAGTTGCTAGTTCCTTAAAGCTTTCTTCACTGGTCAACACAATACCCAAAGCCTCATTTATATTCTTTACTGAAAGAGAATGACTTGCATCATCTATATTGAACTTAATGGTTTCATTCTCTCCAGTTCCTTGAGCACTTGCTGATTTCCAGAATTTTTCAATTCTAACAGCATCAATTTTGGGGGAAGAAGTTATTGCATGACCTAGGTAGGATTTATTCAAGAACGAAATAATTCCTTTGAAGTTTTCACCAGCATCCCTAGGAGAAAAGATACCAGCAAAATTGGTTTGAGCAATGCTTTGTTTAGGTGCCATTGTTGAATGCTTTGAAAAATGAGAGAGAGAAATGCGGTTTTTGGATGCAGAAGGTTGAGAGGTTTTTGCAAATGAAAGTGATAGTAGATTAAACGGTAGATTCAGTTTCTAATATGAATCGATTTAACCTCTCTTAATTGAACGTGTGATAATGATATTACCCATTAACTCCACTTGCTATATTACGTGGCAGTTGCTATTAGATCGTGGATTGGTGAAAAGAAATATACGTATGTATATATATATAAAAATTAATATATCTTTCCACTATCTTTGACAGCAACTTCTCGTGACAGCAACTTTCATTGACAGTAACCTGTGCGCTTTTTCTTTCTCTACCAATTCTGACAGCAATTTCTTGTGACAGCAACTTTCATTGACAGCAACTTGTGCGCTAACAATATTTCTGTCAATCAGCTTCATGAGTGACAGTAAGTTTTATCTGACAGTAAACTTTTCATAAGATTATGCTGTCAGTCACTGTTCACACATAACTTAAGTTAAGGACACATGATTTCTTAAAATCATTTTAAGACAGACATGTAAAACTATTTTAGCATAGTCATAGCAAGCATGATATCTAAAAATCCTTTTAGCATAGTCATAGCAAATATGATATCTAAAAATCCTTTTAGCATAGTCATAGCAAACATGATATCTAAAAATCCTTTTAGCATAGTCATAGCAAACATGTTGTCTGAACAAGTATCACAATGTACCTTAACTTCTCATGACAGTACCTTCTTGTAACAGTACCTTTAAAAGTTTCTGTCATGAGCTTCAACTACTTAGAATTGATAAACCAGTTAGATTATCATACCTGATTTAGCATTCCCAATTCACTCACCAACCTGGTAAATGTTGCTTCATCCAGTGGCTTGGTGAATATATCTGCAAGTTGCTTATCTGTTGGAACATAAACCAATTTTACATCTCCTTTTTCAACATGCTCCCTGATGAAATGATGCCTGATATCAATGTGCTTTGTTCTGGAGTGTTGAACTGGATTGTCTGATATGGCTATGGCACTAGTGTTGTCACAGTAGATAGGAATATTTGACAACTTTAGTCCATAATCCAATAATTGATTCTTCATCCAAAGTATTTGTGCACAGCAACTTCCAGCTGCAATATATTCAGCTTCTGCAGTTGATGTAGAAACTGAGTGTTGCTTCTTACTGAACCATGACACCAATCTCCCCCCAAGAAATTGACAGCTTCCTGTAGTACTTTTTCTGTCAATTTTACAGCCAGCATAGTCTGAGTCAGAATATCCAATTAGATCAAATCCAGTTTCCTTAGGGTACCAAAGACCTAGATTTGGGGTGCCTTTGAGATATCTAAAGATTCTTTTAATTGCAACTAAGTGTGATTCTTTTGGATCAGCTTGAAACCTTGCACAGAGACATGTAGCAAACATTATATCTGGTCTGCTTGCTGTTAAGTACAGCAATGATCCTACCATGCCTCTGTAGGTACTAGAATCCACTTTCTTGCCTTTAGGATCTAACTCTAATTTGGTGGCTGTTGAGATAGGTGTCTTGGCAGGTGATGAATCTTCTAAGTTAAACTTCTTGAGAAGCTCTTTGACATACTTAGATTGACAGATGAAGATTCCTTCCTTCTTCTGATAGATTTGAAGACCAAGAAAGAATGCTAATTCTCCCATCATGCTCATTTCATACTTGTTTCTCATTAGAGATGAGAACTTTTCACACAATTTTTCATTTGTTGAGCCAAAGATTATGTCATCAACATATATCTGCACAAGAATGATGTCTTTGCCATGGTATTTATAGAATAAAGTTTTATCCACCATACCTCTTATAAATTGATTTTCCAGGAGAAAAGTGGATAAAGTGTCATACCAGGCTCTTGGTGCTTGCTTTAAGCCATATAGAGCCTTGAACAGCTTGTAGACAAAATTATGCAGTTTGTCATTTTCAAATCCAGGAGGCTGTTCAACATACACTTCTTCTTCTAATTCTCCATTTAGAAAGGCACTTTTAACATCCATTTGAAATACCTTGAATTTGCAGTGAGCAGCAAAGGCTAAGAAAATTCTTATGGCTTCAAGTCTGGCAACAGGAGCAAATGTTTCATCATAATCTATCCCTTCCTGTTGACAGTAACCTTTGGCCACTAGCCTTGCCTTATTTCTTGTCACATTTCCACTTTCATCTATCTTGTTTCTGAAAACCCATTTTGTCTCAATGACTGATTTTCCTTTTGGCCTTGGAACTAGTTTCCAAACATTGTTTCTCTCAAATTGATTGAGCTCCTCCTGCATGGCCATCACCCAATCAGAATCCAACAATGCTTCTTCAACTATTTTTGGTTCCATTTGAGATAAGAAACATGAAAACATGCTTTCAGCAGAGATATTCCTCCTTGTCCTTACACCAGTAGTGGGATCTCCAATAATTAGATTACTGGTATGATCTCTGTTCCACTTTGTTGATTGAGGCAAGCTACTTGTTTGATGAGAATGTCTTTCATCAATATGAGGATTTGATTCTCCACCATTTTCATTATTCTGCTCATTTTGCTCAAATTCTCCAGTCTCACATTCTTGTTGATTGATGCCTGAAATTGTCTGTGATTGAGCTGAGGTCTGATTTAGATTATGAGAATTGACAGATTCTTTCTCATATCCCATTGATTGAATGAGACTTGGTTCTTCATCAACAAATTCTTCTTTTTCCAAGTATCCTTGATTCTCAAATCTGAAGGGTTGCATTTGACCATCCTCATGTAGCCCTGGAAACTTTGTTTCATCAAACGTGACATTGACACTTTCTTCAATTGTTTTGTGCTCCATGATATAGACTCTGTAGGCAGTCCTTTCTATCCCATATCCCATGAAAATGCCTTCATATGCTTTAGTATCAAACTTGCCTTTTCTTTCATGGTTGTCTTTCATCAAAAAGCACTTGCTTCCAAAAATATGAAAGTACTTGACAGTTGGCTTCTTTCCTGTCAAAAGATAGTAAGGAGTATTGCCATGAGCTTTGTTGATTAGTGTTCTGTTCTGTGTGTAACAAGCAGTGTTGATGGCTTCTGCCCAGAAATATGTTGGTAATTTAGCATTACTCAACATAGTCCTTGCAGCTTCAATAAGAGTCCTATTTTTCCTTTCTACAACTCCATTTTGCTGTGGAGTTCTTGCAGCAGAGAATTGTTGAACAATTCCTTGATCTTTGCAGAAGTTTCCAAGTGTAGCATTTCTGAATTCAGTTCCATTGTCACTTCTTAGAAATTGAACTTTTGCTTCAGGGGTCCTATCAAGTACCCTTATGTGATCAATGATTTCTTGAGCAGCTTCATCCTTTGATTCTAAAAATTTCACCCAAGTGTACCTAGAATAGTCATCTATCATGACCAGTGCATATCTTTTTCTGGATAGTGATTGAACATTCACTGGTCCAAAAAGATCCATGTGAATCAACTTGAGTGCTTCAGTGTTAGTGTTGACTTGCTTTGATTTATGCATTGCTTTCCTCAATTTTCCCATTTGACAATCTTCACACAGTCCTTCTTGACAGAATTCCTGTTGAGGTAGTCCTCTCACCAATTCCTTCTTCATCAGCATGTTCATTGTTTTGAAATTGAGATGAGAAAATTTCTTGTGCCAAAGCATGCTATCTCCAACACTTGCTTTGCTGTAGAAGCAAAATATTCTTTCCTCATTTGTTGAGTTTAAGTCTGCAACAAATAGGCTTCCTTTCCTTACTCCTTTCAGAGATAGGCTTCTATCCTTCTTGTGGTGAATTGAACATTCCATCATGCCAAAGTTTACTTTGAATCCTTTGTCAGTGAATTGACTGACACTGAGCAGATTATGCTTCAAACCTTCCACAAGAGAGATTTCTTCAATGACAACATTTCCAGCTTTTAAACAGCCATATCCCACAGTGTAACCTTTGCTGTTGTCTCCAAAGGTTATTGTTGGGCCAGCCTTCTCAACATATTGTGATAGCAGGGATATATCACCAGTCATGTGTTTGGAGCATCCACTGTCGATTATCCACATGACCTGTTTACCTTTCTTTCCCTGCAAGTCAGAAAGATTTTAATTTGCATTTGGTACCCAAGTCTTGTTGGGTCCTGCATACTCAGTATCATCAGAAACTTTATCAATATTTGACACAATATTATCAGAAGATAATTCCTTGACTTCTTTTATTACCCACTTAGTTTTTGTCTTTGACTTTTTCTTAGTGAGAGCAGACTTCTCACTTTCTTTAGTGGATTCAAAAGTCTTTGCAGTTTGCATATAAGAACATGATTCATTAGATGAAATTTGCAAATTAAAACATGTACTCATAGCAGTAATTTTGCATGGCATACAGTCAATGTTATTACAAACTACCAATTCTCTTTGCATAATGGGGGTTCTGTGTAAGTTCCCTTTCAACTCTGTTGCATTAGATATGCTACTAGTTGATTTCTTACAAACATGAGTTAAATGATGTGAGGAGCCACAATTATTGCAAAGTTTCCTTGGTGCCTGCTTAACATATGCATAATTATTCTTTTTGTCAATGCCTAGCTTCCCATTTCTGTTTTTGGACTTAGAGACAACTATCTTGACAATCTGTTCAGAAGATGCTGTCGAACTATTTTTGACAGCATCTTTTGTACTTGCTGTCTTGACAGTAGGTTTGAAAGTTACTGTCTTGGATGACTTCTTGACAGTATCTTTTGAACACTTGGTTGGACTATTTAATACTGTTTCTGTCATAGACATTTTGACAAAATCTTTTTCTTTCTTAGATTCACTGTCAATCCTCTCATCTTCATCACAGAGTTCTTGATTAATAATTAGGGAGTTTTCATTAACCTCAAACTCTGTTCTTTTGAAAATTGGGTTACTCACATTTCTGAGGATGTGAGGTCTTACAGTATTATTATCATCATTTTTCTGTATAACAGCCTCTTTACCAGGTCTCCTGCTATAATCATAGCCTATGCCTATTTTCTTACTTTCAGTATGATTCTCATGATACTCTTGAACTAACTTAGAGGAATTTCTAAATGCTTTTAGCTTAAATTCATTCTCAGAAATTTCTTTTCTTAGATAATCCTCTATCTCTTTAGCACAGATTAAATCATTTTTTAGTCTTTCGTTTTCCTGAGCTAAAGAATCAATAGAACTGGTCTTAAGTAACAACACATCATTGTTAGATCTGAGTACTTCATTTTCTTTAGTTAATCTAGCAATTTCTTCATTTGCAGCAGATAAACTAGTATGAATATTAAACATTTCAGTACTCATTTCCTCAATGGTTTGCTTATAGTCATTTAAAGACATATCTAGTAATACTAGAGATGGTACCTGATTTGACGAGGTTGATGCTTCTTCATCCTCTCTAGCCATCAAGGCTAAATTCACAAATTCCTCTTCTTCTTCATTATCAGATTCATCCCAGCATTTTCCTTCAGCCACATAGGCTTTTCCTTGTCCTTTCTTAAATTGACTCCCAGTTCCTCTCTCCATTCTTTGTATTTGTTTTGGTCTTTTGCATTCAGTAGCAAAGTGACCAAGTTCATTGCAATTGTAGCATCTAAACTTTGACCTATCTACCATTCCTGTTTTGTATCCTCCCTTGGTGCCAGTAGCAGATTTTGATGAGCTTCCTTGGTTATACTTTGGAAATTGACCTTGAGGCTTATATGGCTTGTTCCTCCTGAACCTTATATTTTTGAATTTTCTTGCCATAAAAGCCATGGTTGGATTATCCATTTTCTCCATTTCTTCTAGAGTGAAGAATTCTTCATCTTCAACATCTTCTAGTTGAAGGACAACTTTTTCTTCATCTTCAACCACCTCTTCAATTTTCACAGATGAAAATTGAGATTGTTGATCATTTTGAATTTGCTCACTTGCTTGAAAATATGAGGGTCCTTGAGCAACTAGAGCACCAGCCATGTTCGCCATCAATCCTTTGGATCCACTTTGTATAGCTTTCTTTTGATAATATTCAAGTTCATAAGATTTTAGAACTCCATACAATGTTTCAAGAGAAACAGAATTTAAGTCTCTCCCTTCTCTTATGGCTGTTACTCTGTGTTCAAGATGTTCTGGAAGAGTTAGCAGAAACTTGATATTGACTTCCTTCTTTTCATAAAACTTTCCATGAATTTGAAGTTCAGCTATCAGTTTGCTAAATCTTTCAAACATGTGAGTTAGATCTTCTCCATGCTTGCCCATAAACGCTTCATATTGTGACACCAATATTTGTTTTTGATTTTCTCTGACCTCTTCACTTCCTTCACATAACAGTTCTATCTTTTTCCACATATCCCTGGCAGAGTTGCATGCTATTATATTTCCACTCATAGCTTTATCCAGGGTAAGTGCATCTAGTAGAATGAGTTGCAGATGATCATCCAGTGCTACCTTTTCTTTTTCTGAGTCATTATACTCAGACGGCTTCTTAGCAACCCAATGAGCTGGGATTACTACATCATTCACTGTAGCAGCTGGAATTTCCTTTTGAGGAATGAAAGGGCCATTTTCCAGAATACCTAGGAATAGTGGGTTCTGACCTTTGATAAATAACATAATCTTCTTTTTCCATATGTTGTAGTTTTCCTTATCAAAAGCTGGAATCTTGATATTACTTGACCTTTGAATACTTGCCATTTGGATCTCAGATATGTGTATTAATCTGTTTGCTCTGATACCAGTTGTTGGTCCAGGAAAGTATTGCAGAAGGGGGGTTGAATGCAATACTAATAAATTTCAAAAACTATTTCAACAACTTAAATAGAATTTGTGATTTACTAGTAGAAGAAATGCAAACACAAGTAAAATCAAATACGAGGATTTCACAAAATAAATGTTTTATTTATTTTGCAAAGTTTTGCTACAACCTTAAGAACAAAATAGTTCTCAAGCTACAAAGACTCAAGAGATTACAGTTGTTGAGTTCTTTAATGTATAAGTAGAATGCTCTATTTATAGAGTGATAATCTACTGTACTATCACCATCAACATGGGTTGTCGAGTTGCTGTTATATTCCTTTTGCAGCTCATTCCATGATTTATTCCCATGTGATCAGCACAAAGTAACTTAAAGATGCTTTCCACATTTGAGCCACCCAGATCTAGCCGTATTCAATTTTATCTGTTCTAGACTTTACAGGTTGTTCCATGTGATCTCTCGAGCTTCAGTTATAGACTTTCCAAGCTTGCTGTAAAGGTTGAATATTACAACACGCCTGCTTCTTTTGAACATATACTCTGTCGTTTAATTTGACTTAGAAAATTCCTAAATCAAGCTGATTCTATATGACAGTATGTTTGCCACAAAGTTTGCTGTCAATGGATTACGCTTTGGTTGACAGTATGAATTTCCCGCAGATATTACTGTCAAGAATTTAGCTTTGGTTGACAGTATGAATTCCCGCAGAGATTGCTGTCAAGAATTGTGCTTTGATTGACAGCATGTTTTTCCCGCAGAGATTGCTGTCAAGAATTCCAAACTCACTGTCGCAAACTGTATATCAAAGTTGCTGTCATTAGAATCTCCGCCAATGTTGCTGTCAAGTTGAAACTTGCTGTCGACTTCGTGAAACTTGCTGTCGACCTAGGCAACATTATGTTTCCTTGTAACCTTACTGTCAGGGCTTGACAGTAACTTTTATTCCTTCTGTCGAACTTATGTATTTCTTGAGGCTTGAACATAATCGAACTTCTTCCAAGAATTACACTTATTACATGACAGTATTTATTTAAATTACAAGAATACATTTCAGGCTATGACAGTATGTTCTACTTAGTAAAAACTAAGTATACCAATAAAACTAGTTAAGTTGTCTATTCCATCACCCATAAATCCCAACAGGCTCTAACACACCAGTGATTCAAGGATGAAAAATAAGAATATATTTATTGTATTCTTAATTCCGTTTCTCCATTGTTGTTCGTGAATCAATGTGATAAGCACTTAGATGTTCATGACTCAATGTTGTTGTGACTGTCATGTATAGTGATTACTTTCTTATTGGTTATCTTGATTTTTGTAAGATGGATCTGTGTAGCTCTTCTTGAGGTTGTTTGCATACTCCCAAGTCTCATGCACAACTTTGGCCTTCAAACAGGTGTATGCCTAGCCTCTTCTAAGTGTGCTTTATACAATTATTTGTTAAGTTCACACAAAGTTTCTGTAATTTTTTTAGCATGACAATTCTAAGTGGATGTATAGAATTGTGACCATCTGAAACAAGTATATATTGATAAGAGTATGCGGGTGATTTCTTGTAAAAAAAATTCTTAAATACATACTTACAAATTTTTTTGTCCAACACATATATAACTTAAGTTCAACAACTTTTATTAAATAGTAATAAAAATTTTAATAATACACATAATTTATAACTACGTTTTCAACATTTTATTATTTATTAAAAATATATTTGCGACATTTTTTACGAATAATAATTTTTTTATAACAAATGTTCAACAAATATATAACTTGAGTTCGACATCATCAGTTGAACAATAATTATATTTGTGTTGAATCTAGATATACAAAATAATTCTACATTTGTATAAATTAAGAAAATTATTTCAAATTAATAATATTCCATATTTCTATACCCTAATTGGCATTGGTGAACCCTAAAAGAATAGTGGAGAAATATATAATATTTATTTAACAAATTTTTACTACGATTCAACACACCCTAGATTTTAAAATATTAAAATTTTAAATTTTTATACCCTAATTTGGTATTGGTGAACACCAAAGGATATTGAAGAATTAAATTATGTGTAGTTAATATAATTTTATAATTATTTAATAAATGATATCGAACCCAAGTTACATGTGTTGAACACAAAATATTTATAAGTTTGTATTTGATCGTGCTCTATGTATATATGTATATATATAATATAATAGGTGGATGGATAGATAATAGATTGTTTACTATAATATTGAATTATGTTTCAAAAAATAATATGTATAATTGATGACAAGGTAAGGCGATATCTTTTTAAATCTTAAATTCAAGTTCAAAAATAAATGTCCCTCTCAATTATTTACATTCTAAAACTTCCCAGAAATAATAAAAGGGGTTTATAACAAAGTAGCCACCCATTGCACTCGAATGTATCACGTAGACCACCCATTAAAAAACGATATCATTTGAATCACTAAAATCATAATAAATATCAAATGGATACCTTTAAAATGTACTCAAGAAGTAAAAATAATTTTTCATTGAGTTCTACACATTTTTCTTGTATGCTTCCATAACCAAACGAAAGGTTAATAATTATAGTATCTCTGATGATGTATTTAGATTTTTAAAAATTCATTTACTATTTATTTTTAATTTTATTATCATTTTCCTTGTTTTAATTAAAAATAAATACTAAATAAACTTTTTAAATTCTAAATATATTATCAAAAATACTAGAATTCATAACATTTCATTTGATTATAGTAGTATTGAAGAAAAATGTGTAGAACTCAAGGAAAAATTACTTTTACTTCCCGAGTACATATATAGAGGTATATCCATTTGATATTTATTATGATTTTAGTGATTCAAATGATATCGTTTTTGAATGAGTGGTCTACTTGATACATTCGAGTGCAATGGGTGGCCACTTTGATATAAACCCCAATAATAAAATTTATTAATATAAAAATTAACTACATCCACTACTTTCCTCCACTACACTCACTTTATACCTTGAATAGTGTTTGGTCCTTCCATTATAATCATTTTTCTTACTTTTCTTCACTATTTCACACATTTTCTTAACCTCCATACCCAACTCATTTTTAAAGAAATGAGAGGGACGGAGGGAGTAATATTTTATTAGTTATTTATTTTATATATTTATCATATTTAAAGAAATTCTTTTTAGATCTAACAGGACTAATTAATACAAGAACCATATTTTTTTTAACACGGGCTATTAGTAAAACATATATCAATTTCATAATTTATATAGTATGATAGGAAGTCTTTTTTCTTGTAGGTTTTGGTGATTTGTCAAAGTACAAAAATTAAATTAAATTAGGTCTAAGAAGTTACTAGCGAATATAGTAATTCCTCCCTTAGGATTATTCGATGTTACATTGACAAATAACGAGACAATCTGAAAAAACGTTTTCTCATACCAAATAATTAATTTGGATAAGGTATATCAATGCAATGATATATCCTAGTCTAGATTTTATATGGTACATTTTAAAGGCAAAGTTAAGTCGGCAAAAATATCGAAATATTTTCGAACACTGATTTTACGTACTACAAATGAGAGATTTATTCAAAATTGTATTCCTTTCAAATGTTTTATCCTCAAATATATTCCTTATATTTTTCAAAAGATTATTTTCAAAATTACCTTATTTATTGACTTGCCGAAGTAAAAAAACAGTTTTTATCCCGAATCCTTAATAGTTTTCATTTAAATGGATAAAATTGTAAAATATTCAAAATAAATATTTTGAGAACTTTATGGTCATTATTACTTGAGTAATATTATATTTGAATATATTTCAAGTCAAAACTTTAGCCTAAATGTCGACAAGTTACGATAAACGGCTAACGTATTTTATTCCGTCGCGTGAGGGCCTTTAATCAAAATATTTTTGAATAAAATACCTTCACATGTTATTTTGAATTGAAACTTTGGGAATGTCACTAGAATATTTAAAAAGAATTTTAGAAAAAAATTCATGATTTTGTGAGAACATTTTTCCGGAACCCCTAAAAACGCTTCGGTTTTTATTTCGGGGTTCGCGAAAAGTCGTCCAAACTCATACAAACCTATGGGTCAAATTTGACCAAAAGTTTTATGATATATTTTAAGACTTTTTGCATTGGTCTTCTATTTTTCCAAATTGTTTTAAAGAAAATCAAACGAAATGGGTTTGTCGCGTAGTTACGTATTTATCGGCTAAGTGTCCTTTCTTGTTTCCTTAAGTCACCTTTGATAACCACTTGAATATCCATCAATTGGTGCTCTTTCGTCCTTAGTTTGGTGCTGATTCTAGGTTTCAATCATAACTTGTTCTTCTTGATTTCTTTCTAGATTTCAAGTGGTTCTAAGTTAGTTACTTTTTGTTTAGTGTGTGTACATCTACACATACTAGTCCCGGAACCTAGTTCGTATCCTTTGAGAATACCTCTTATTTGAGAATTCTTTGATTTAGGTTACCAAGCCATCGGATAAAGCCAAAGGTCATAGAATAGTTATATTTTTTGCACTTATATTTATATATTATTGTCAAGGCACTAGCCTTGTCCGTATGTGTTTAATTTAACGCCTAATAGCGTGGCGAAAGCCAAATGTGCGTGTGTTTAATTTAATGCATAATAGTGTGGCGAAAGCCAAATACATATATATATATATATATATATATATATATATATATATATATATATATATATATATATATATATAGTGTGTGTGTGTATGTGTGTTGTATTCATGAATTAATTGCTTGCGTTTACTTTATTGTCTTGTATACTGCTTGTGTGGCAAGGCCCTTGTGTGACTTATCCCTTGCCGTTATTTACTATTTTTCGCACTTTTGTGTAGTGCATAATAGTGTGATCTTAATGGTCCTCGCACTTACGAGTTGATATTTTTCTTTCGTTCTCACACTTGTGAGTTGGATAATTAAGCACTCTTGTACACACCACAAAAATACCGTAGCTCCTCCGATTGACGTTGTGACTCGATCGTCTTTTATTAATAACGAATCAATTAGTTTAACGCATAATAGCGTCCCCATGGCTAGTATCGTAACATACTAGTTTTGCACGACTTTATTACATATCTCTCACATATTGTTTGCTTGTAGCTTGTTGTTGTATCATTGTAATGAGGTGAAGTGAAGTGAGGTGATCTTCACTCTAAGACCCAAGTCTTAGACACGCCGACAGGGAGTTGGGTGTCTTTGCACCTTGAGGAGGAGTAAAGACCCAAGACCTAAGACCTAAGATCCGAGACCTACAAAGGTAGCATTAATGTTATCTTAAAGTTCTACGAGACTTTGAGGAGGTAACTTGGAGTTATGCTCCAAGACAAGTCGAGTAGGTAACTTGGAGTTATTTGAGGAGGTAATTGAGAGTTACGTTCCAAGATAAATAATTAGTGGTTTGCTTATATTTTGAGGAGGTAACGGAGAGTTATTGTTGGCTCGTAAACACGCAAGTATACGCGATCACAAATAGCAAGTGATAAGTAAGATTCGTTCCGCAGAGACTAGGTGTAATGCCAATTTTAGTACTTATGCAACGGTGTATGGTTACTTCTTAATGCTTGAACACTTATCAAATTGGGCCTTGATTAAACTATTTTAATTAACTAAGTGAGAATAAATTAACAAATAAGAGCTCTTAAATATGAGAAAGCATGGGATTCTAATTTCATTATTTATTTCATTTAGAAATTGATGCCTTAACTTCAAAGTAATTTTGATAATTATGAAAGCTAGCCGGGAACACGAAACTAACATAAGCGCCTTTCAGCCTTAACTTATATCAAACCACACGAACATCCACTTAAAAAGATAGAAGTCGTGTGGACACCTTTTATGCTTAGACCCTATATGTCTATAAGATTTCAAAACATAATTGGTTTACGAATAAATTCCCTTATTATGACTACATAGGGTGATGTGATCCAAAATCCTACCACTTATCGTAAATGTACATGACAATT
Source organism: Kitagawia praeruptora (assembly GCA_037693485.1). Classification (NCBI taxonomy): domain Eukaryota; kingdom Viridiplantae; phylum Streptophyta; class Magnoliopsida; order Apiales; family Apiaceae; genus Kitagawia; species Kitagawia praeruptora. Next base: position 60,378,875 of record CM075350.1, read on the forward strand.
ACGAACCTATGCTAACATGGCAAATTCTAAATTCCTAAATCCACTTTCGCATTCATTAGGAATTAATAATTTAGACGTTAGCTACGCATCTAATAAATTAAGCGCAACCACATTAGGCAATCTGAATTTTTATCATAATACAAATTATTAAGGCATCGAATTACTAAATTACGTAAATAAATCCATTAGAATCCCATGACGGCGATTAGTTCATAATCAAACGGATCGTCATCATGGGATTAAATGAAAACATAATAATGATAAAAAAACTAAATTAAAAATTGCGATGAATTAAATATGAAATTACAAGAGTTTAGAAAGTAGAACCGAAATAGCTTCCAATGAAAGAGAGAAGAGCACTCCAAATAATCCTCTTAAAATCTTCAACCAAAATAAAACTTATACTAAATTTGCAGAAAATTAAAGTGTATAAAATAAAACTAAAATTACAAAAGAAATGTTGCTCAAATTTGAGAGACCACAAGAGAATGCAGTCGAGAGGTGATTAAAACCTATGCAAAACACATCTATTTATAGCACCTCTCAGCACACCATCTAGCAATAAACAACTTGGCCGAAAGTAATAAAAGCAAAAAAAAAAAAACAAGCACCAGCGCCGAACTTGACCACTTAGCTGTTGATTTCACGCGACCACTTTCTTTTTGCTTAGTTAATTGATTTGTTAAATCAAATTCCCATTCTGCCAACAACACCACAATCATCCGGTCCTTTTATAATTCAAAATCAACAACCGTGGGTTATGTTGTTTTATATGAATTGGCTCCGAAAAATACTTTTAACCCGCACAGCTTATAATCTTTAATTAATAAATAATTAATTTAATCTAGAAATTATAAAAATAAATATCTAATATTATTAGATATTTATAAATATAATTTTCTAAAGAAATAAAATATTTATTAATATAAATAAATCCTTAAGCTCTAAGCTGCGGTCTTTTGAGGGTCGAAAACTGGGCTCCTTTTGCTTAACAGAAAATATATCAATTCCAACCGGGGTTCCAGCTTTAAGAAAATATCACTTTCCATATTTTTGTGATAATTCTTATTTCTTCATTGTTCGTCCAGATGTAAGTTACGGTCCCTTGAGGATCTAAAACCGGACTCCTTTTGTTTAGAAAAAAATATAACAATTCCAACCGGGGTTTCAACATTAAGAATATATCACTCAGAATTTCTTTATGATAATTCTTTTTCCTCGTAGCCAGTCCTCCTTGCTCTCTTGGCAACTCTAAATTCTGAATTGAGGTAGAAATCCACCGTTTTAGCCTTTTATCGCCACAATACCTAAAGTTGCGAGTTCTGCACAACAAAAACGGAAACAACAACAAAAATGAATTAAAAGACACCACATACTTAAGGATAAACCATCAATTTAGGTCCAATTAGCGCATAATAAGTGGATATAAATTCCACTTATCATACCCCCAAACTTAAACTGATGCTTGTCCTCAAGCGAAAACAGACTCGACTACCACTAAATGCATGCATGCAACTGATGCAAGGATCCCATAAGCAAAACAATAACCAAATTGGCACAGTGTCTCAGAAAATGTGATAAGATAGAGATCGACTAAATACCGACATATTAACATTTATAAGTACAGAAACGTGCGTGTGTGCCATGCTCATCAGAAATACTCTTAGCACTAGATTAAAACCATACATATTCTTCGCCAAGACAATCACAAGTTTATAAATAGAATGAACGCTAGACACTTCATAACCTAGAAACACCTCCATCATTATTTGAGTTAGACAGGAATTCATGCTTTATTACTAACAAACTATGACACATAATACTATATACAATATGCATGCTTATTTAACCGTGCAATGAATGAGACCCCAAAAGGCTTATACAATAATACCCTTGTAGCGAGTGTTAGGTCAGCAATCCCAAACCATAAGGGCTTTAGGTTACTAGGACTAAGTCCCCTCAGACTTAATTACTCGAGTATTAAAGAGCTCACCCTGGTTAATTTTGCATTTAACAATTGGACTTCTTTTTTTTTTTTTCATTTTTCTTTCTGATTTTTTTTTTATTATGCAATCTGGAATGAGCCTTTCTCATTTCCAACCTTAGACTACTCATATAAATATGAGCCGGCTACCAGCCATTTGACGCCTAGCCATTATTGACAATTAATTACCACTAGCATGAAATCCCTGGTTTCCCCCAAACTTAGAATTTAGTGCTCCTACGCCATCAAGGGAATAAAGAAAATTCTGAATATAATCAGGTGATTAAATCTCAAACAACCAAACAAGCATGACCTTAACCTAGCCCAAAAAGCAAACGATGAGTTGTGTAAGATTGTGTTTCTGTAACATGCACGTCAATTCATAAGCATTTAAATCAGCCCTCTATCCGTCCTTATCACACTCAAATTCATCATTGACTACTAAATGAAACCACCAACCGCTACGGAATCAAGGAAAATATGATATGCAACTAATCACGAATATGCATTTTTTTTTTTTTGTGAATTACATGAAACTATATGCAATATTATGACTCGATTAATCAAATATCCTAAATCACCCCCAAACTTAAAATATTCAATGTCCTCATTGAAGGTATGGATAAAGGATAAAAGAGAACTCCCCTAACTTTCGGTATCGCCGCCCTCCTCGGGCAGTGAAAAATGTGGTGGAAATACTGCATGAGCTCCAAACTGAGGCTACCCTACCTTGAAAGAAACGAGTTCCTGCAACTCGCCAATGTCCTGCAAACTTGACATAATAATGAACAAAATCACACAAAATCAAACCACACATAAAAACACCAAACCTATGGGTTGCCTCCCATGAAGCGCTTGTTTATTGTCGCTAGCTTGACGTAACTGCTGAAAATCATGTGGTGGCCAACACGGTGGTATCTGCCACACGGTTCACCGTACCCCCAAAATAATACTTAAGCCTCTGCCCGTTCACCTTAAAAGACTGGTCAGGCGACTTATCAAAAATTTCCACTGCCCCATGCGAGAAAACTATTTTAACCGTGAATGGACCTGACCACCTTGACTTAAGCTTTCCAGGAAAAAGTCTGAGCCGAGAGTTGAAAAGGAGAACCATTTGACCTGGTACAAATGTCTTATGTACCAACCTTCTATCATGCCATCTCTTGACCTTCTCCTTGTACAGCTTGTTATTCTCATAAGCCTGTAGACGAAACTCCTCAAGTTCATTAAGTTGAAGCATTCGCTTTTCACCAGCAGCTGATATGTCGAGGTTCAATTTCTTCAAAGCCCAATACGCCTTATGTTCTAGCTCAGCAGGCAGATGACAAGCCTTACCATACACAAGCTGAAAAGGTGACATACCCAATGGTGTCTTGTACGCTGTTCTGTAGGCCCACACAGCTTCTTCTAGCTTCAACGACCAATCCTTCCTTGAAGGATTCACCACCTTTTCCAAAATCCTCTTGATTTCCCTGTTGGAGACTTCTGCCTGACCATTAGTTTGAGGATGATACGCTGTTGCAACCCGATGCATCACATGATACCTCGCCATTAATGCAGTGAATTTGCGATTGCAAAAATGTGTCCCCTCATCACTGATTATTGCTCGTGGAGTTCCGAAACGGGTGAATATGTTCTTATGCAAAAAATTTAGCACCACCTTAGCATCGTTAGTTGGTAAAGCCTTCACCTCGACCCATTTAGACACGTAATCCACAGCTAACAGAATATATTGATTGTTGCATGATGAGATAAATGGTCCCATGAAGTCTATTCCCCATACATCGAAAATCTCAACTTCAAGAAGCATGTTGAGAGGCATCTCATTCCTCTTAGAGATATTTCCAACCCGCTGACAGCGGTCACATCTCAACACAAATTTATGAGAATCTTTAAACAAGGTTGGCCAGAAAAATCCTGCCTGAAGTACTCGAGCTGCGGTCTTCTCTCCACCATAATGACCCCCGTATGTGGTAGAGTGGCAATCTCGTAAAATCCCCTCCGTGTCACTATAAGGAATGCATCTCCTGATAATCTGATCTGCTCCCTGCCTGAACAAGAATGGTTCATCCCATCGATACCACTTCACATCATGCAGAAACTTCTTCTTTTGAGCATAAGAGAATTCTGACGGAACGACGTTGCTCACCAGATAATTCACAATATCTGCAAACCATGGCACTTCTCCTTGCACCATAAACAACTGCTCATCTGGGAATGATTCATTGATTAGCGTCTTATCCTTACCGTGATCCTCCAATCGTGATAGATGATCGGCTACCTGATTTTCTGTCCCCTTCCTATCTTTTATTTCAAGCTCAAACTCTTGCAGCAGAAGAATCCAGCAAATCAATCGCAGCTTTGAATCCTTCTTCGAAAACAGATATCTAATGGCTGCATGATCAGTGTAGACTGTCACCTTCGTCCCAAGCAAATAGGACCTGAATTTCTCAAAACCATAGACAACTGCCAAAAGCTCTTTCTCCGTAGTGGTGTAATTCAGCTGTGCATCGTTGAGGGTTTTACTAGCATAGTAAACCACATGAAAAATATTCTTCTTTCGCTGACCAAGCACAGCTCCCACGGCAAAATCACTAGCATCGCACATTAGCTCGAATGGCTCTTCCCAATTAGGTGGTGTAATAATCGGGGCTGATGTCAACTTCTTCTTCAATAGCTCGAAAGCAGCCAAGCAATCATCATCAAACTTGAAAGGGGTGTCTTTCTCCAGCAAATTGCACAACGGCTTAGAAATTTTTGAGAAGTCTTGTATGAATCGCCGATAGAAACCTGCATGTCCAAGAAAGCTACGGATTCCTCTAACTGAGATTGGAGGAGGAAGTCTTTGAATAGTCTCCACCTTAGCCCTGTCTACTTCAAGTCCCTCGCTAGATACTTTATGCCCGAGAATGATTCCCTCTTGCACCATGAAATGGCACTTTTCCCAATTTAGCACCAAATTGGTCTCAACACATCGTTTCAGGACCAGACTCAGATTATCCAAAGCCTCATCATAAGAAGTTCCAAAAACTGAAAAATCATCCATGAAAACCTCCACATTTATTCCAATCATGTTAGAAAATATTGTTAGGAATAATTCATAAGTTGTGATGTTAAGAATAGAATTTACACATTATACTTCTTGTAATCCTGATCTTATAAAGGATTTAGCACTGTATATATGATTTATGTGTAAGACAGTTATCTGTACAGTTTAGTCAGGAATGAACAGTGTATCGGAGACTACATGTCAGGAACAAAGGGCAAATCCTGATGATGGTCTAATACTGATGATGATCAGATACTGATGCAAGATGAAATCCTGATATCAGTCGTGTTACTGATGATGTCATTATGGATGCTACAGAAACTGGCAAGTGCTATAAAACAGGATCGTTGTTTGAAGAACAAGCAAGAAGATATTATGAAGGAAAGAGTTTTCTATTGAAGGAAACTATCGACTAGAAGGCAGAACATTGTCATGTATAGATTATATCTTTCTGTTATTAGTTGATAGGTAGCATTATAAATACTCTCTCAATATCATTGTAAAAAGAGTCGGACGAAGTTGTGAGTTCGTGTGCGTAGCTCTGTATAAGGTTTGTATTCGAGAGTTCGAAACAAACAGAGAGAGATATTTGTATTGTCAGCAGCTGCTAAAGGTATTTGTACACCTTTGGTAGAGTTTATATTTGATCTTATTAATACAAACAGAGTTTGATTCATTCATTTATTCTTGTTCATATAATCAAGAAAAAATCAGACACGATTATATAACTTGTATTCAACCCCCCCCTTCTACAAGTTATTCGAGTTAACAATTGGTATCAGAGCAGGTTGATTTCGAATAATCATAAAGATCTGTAATCATGTCTGGTTACAAGGATGGGAATACTAAAATTCCTATGCTCAAGAGAAACGAATATACTCTATGGGAAGTAAAGATGTTGCATCATCTGGAAGCAACAGATCCTGATTATCTTGACAGAATCAGAGATGGACCTTTTGTTCCAATAAAGGTTGTTGGACAAGCAACTGTTGATGGTGTGGTTGTTCCAGAACATACAGCAGAGAAGCCAAAATCTGAATGGTCAGATAAGGACAAGGAGAATGTTCTTAAAGATGCTAAAGTGAGAAACATATTATTCAACAGTCTTGATTCTGTTCTCACTAACTATGTTCTCTCTTGTAAAACTGCTAAGGATATATGGGACAATCTTAAGGTTCACTGTGAAGGAACTAAGCCTGTCAGGAAGAATATGAGGACATTACTTATACAACAGTATGAGTACTTTGAATCCAAGTCTGGTGAGTCACTTACTGATACCTTTGATAGGTTTACAAAACTCATCAATGAGATGGCCATGCATGGTAAATATTATGACTTGGAGGATATGAATACAAAGTTCATGAAAGCTTTGCCTGATTTCTACAATGAGAAGATATCTGCGATTGAGGAAGCTAATGATCTGGATGAGATTTCATTAGAGGCAGTATATGGAAAATTGAGAGCTTATGAACTTGACAAGCAGCAGAAGAAGAGCAGGAGTGAAGGAAAGATGAAGACTATTGCACTTACTGCTCAATCTAAAGTTAAGAAGCTTCCTGAAGAACAGCATGAAGAGATTGCTGTAAAGAATTCAAGGAAGAAGAAAAGCAAAGAAAGTTCTGAGTCAGAGACTACTGATATGGACTCTGATAACAATGATTCTGAATCTGAGATGCAGGAACTCTTTGCTATGTTTGTTAAAGCTTTTAAGAAAGGAAGATTCAACAGGAGAAGATTTAACAAAGGACCTTTTCAAAAGAAGGAGGAGAAGAAGAGTGACAAAGGCAAAAGTACAATTGTCAAGCTTGATAAGGCCAAGATCAAGTGCTTTAACTGCAGCGAGCTTGGACACTTTGCTAGTGAGTGCAAGAAGCCTAGGAATTCAGGAAAGGGTAATGCACTTATGGTCACACAGAAGGATTGGGCTGATTCCAGTGATTCTGAAGATGAATTGGATTATGACAACATTGCATTGATGGCAAATAGTTCAGACAAACCTGGATCTCCAAAGAAAATTTCTCCATCCTCTGTTAAGGTATCACTTCACTCTCTTGATTCATTTGATAGCTTAAATTCTGATGAAATTAGATCTATCCATGCTGAGTTTAAGAATCTTATGACTAATTTTAGAATTCTTACTTGTGAAATAGATGAATTTAAGGTTAAGAATGATAAATTAGTTGATAGAAATAATTTTCTTGAATCTGAATTAATTCAAATGGAAGAATACAAGTTAAGTTCTGATAAAGCTAAGCATGATTATAGTGTTATTCTTGAGGCTTATGACTATGTCAGAAAAGAACTAGAAGAAGAGAGAGATGTGATTAAGACCATTAACAATTCCAGTAAGAAGACTATAGAAATCTTTGAAAGTGGAATTCGTGGTAAGGTTAATGGTTTAGGTTTTGATAAGGCTAGACAAGAAGCTAACACATCTAAATCTGAAGGTAAGAAAATTGTTTCTGAACCTAATCATGTTAAATTTGTTGATTCAAAAGGTACCCCTGTTGTACACAAAAGGATTAACAATAATAATTCAGATGAGAAAGTGTTAGAGAAACCTAAGAATGTAAACATAGGGTTTCTGTCTAAGTCTCAGTTGAAACAGAGATTAGATGGTCTTTCAGAGTCTAGCAAGATCAAAAGAAATAGGAATGGAAAAGAAGGTATTAACAAAGAGAATAATTACAAGAATGTACCTGATGCACCTAGGAAAAAATGCTATAAGTGTGGAAATCATAATCATTTGGCCCTAGACTGCAATCAAAAACCTTCTTAGAAGACTGAGTCCAGATTTCCCAAGACTCAGAAAATTCAATACCAACCACAAAAAGCTTGTTATCATTGTGGTAGTTTACTTCATTCCATTTACATGTGTAGAGAATATCATGAACTGTATTATGACTATTATTCCTTGAAATCTGAAACTCCTAGTCACAAACAGTTTGTGAAATCAGAGTCTAAGGTTGACTTTGCAACAGGTAAAATAAAAGCAAAATCTTCAAATCCTGTTGTTTCTAAATCTAGTAAGAAAGGATCCAATCAAAGTTGGGTCCTAAAAAATTCTAACTAGTTACTTTTTGTTTGCAGGGCACAGGAAAGAAGCATTCAATTATCTTGGACAGTGGATGCTCTGGACATATGACTGGAAAGAAGTCCCTGCTTACAAAGTTTGAGAGGAAAGCTGACCCAGTAATATCTTTTGGAAATGGCAACAAAGGAGAAACTCTGGGATATGGCTCAATTGTTTTGGGGAATGTCATCATAGAAAATGTAGCACTGGTTGAAGGCTTGAAACATACTCTTTTAAGCATAAGTCAACTGGGTGATAAAGGTTACAAATCAATCTTTGACAGAGAAGGATGCAAAATTTGAATATGCAGAATGGAGACATTGTTCTAACTGGTCAAAGACATGGTAACATATATGAAGCCAGCTTAAGTGATACATCTAAAGGAATTGTTAGATGTCTCTACAGCAAAGCAACAAGTGATGAAAGCTGGAATTGGCACAAGAAGCTCTCACATCTTAATTTCAAGAAGCTTAATCAACTTGTTAAGCACAATCTGGTGAGAGGCCTACCACATGCAAATTTTGTGCAAGATGGACTTTGTGATGCATGTCAGCTTGGAAAGCAAAGAAGAACCACTTTCAAGAGCAAGACTGAAAATTCAATTACTGAACCATTTCACATGTTACATCTTGATCTGTTTGGTCCAGTAAACATTATGTCTATTAGCAAGAAAAGATATGCTCTAGTAATAGTGGATGATTTCACAAGGTTCACATGGGTGTTCTTTCTACACAAGAAGGATGAAGCTCCTCAGCAAATCATTGAACTCATCAAGAATATTCAGAATAACTCGAGTACAAAGTCAAGGTACTTAGAAGTGACAATGGTACAGAATTCAAGAATTCTACAATTGAGGGGTTTTGTGCCGACAATGGAATCACTCAACAGTTTTCTGCACCTGGTACACCTCAGCAGAATGGTGTAGTGGAAAGAAAGAACAGGACTCTCATAGAGGCAGCAAGAACCATGCTTGCAGATGCAAAACATCCAACCTACTTTTGGGCAGAAGCTATTAACACTACATGTTTCACTCAAAACTGTACCTTGGTAAATAGTCATGGAAAAACTCCCTATGAGATGATCAAAGGAAAGAAACCAAGTGTGAAATACTTTCACATCTTTGGATGCAAATGCTATGTCCTAAAAGTTCGTCCAGAACAACTTGGAAAATTTGAAGCCAAATCGGATGAAGCAATTTTTCTAGGATATTCAGCATCTAAGGCCTTCAAAGTTTATAATCTCAGAACTCACATTGTTATGGAATCAATTCATGTTGCATTTGATGATAAGAAATTTGGAATTCTGCAAACTAATGAAAGCCATGACAAATTGGAATTTGAAAATCTGAAGAATTCTGAGATACTCTCTAGTGATGATGAAGGTTCTCCAGAAGAAATTTCTATTGCTTCTCAAAGGAATGCTACTGTTGAGGGGGAGCAAATAAATCAAAGAGAACACAGTGATCATCAGGAGCAGACTAGCCTTTCAGAGTCTACTCCATCAGGAATTGACGTTTCAGAGTCTATTCCATCAGGAACTGATCTTTCAAAGTCTACTGAGGAAAGATCTGTAACTAGCAGCAATATGGAATCTACTGATTCTATTGATCAAAGGAGAGTTTTTGAAGGTAGAGAGAATTCTTCTACAAGAGATACCACTAGCTTAGGGGGAGAGACTAGCAGAGTTAATATACCACCTGTTAGAAAATGGACAAAGGATCATACTGAAGATTTGATAATTGGTGATCCAAATAGTGGTGTTCGAACTAGAAGATCAATTCAAAATGAATGCTTGTATAGTTGCTTTCTCTCAAAGAATGAACCTAAAAAGGTTGAAGAAGCCTTACAGGATCCAGATTGGGTAATTACAATGCAGGAGGAATTAAATGAGTTTGAGAGAAACAAAGTCTGGAAACTGGTACCAAGACCTAAAGATAGATCCATTGTTGGTGCAAGATGGGTTTTCAGAAACAAGCTAGATGAATCTGGTATGATTGTAAGAAACAAAGCAAGACTGGTGGCCAAGGGTTATTCTCAGGAAGAAGGCATTGATTATGATGAGACCTTTGCACCTGTAGCAAGATTGGAAGCAATCAGAATGTTTCTTGCATTTGCAGCTCATTCAAAATTTAAAGTATACCAGATGGATGTAAAGAGTGCTTTTCTAAATGGCAAACTTGATGAGGAAGTATATGTGGAACAGCCACCTGGATTTGTTGATCCAAAGTTTCCAAATCATGTCTACAAACTTTACAAGGCACTCTATGGACTAAAGCAGGCACCAAGAGCATGGTATGAGACTTTGTCTAAATTTCTTCTTGAAAATGGCTTCACAAGAGGTACAATTGACAAAACTCTATTCTTTAGAAAGATAAAAGGTGAATTGCTTTTAGTTCAAGTTTATGTTGATGATATTATTTTTGGTTCTACTAATGAAAAGTTGTGTGCTAAGTTTAGCAAGCTTATGCAGTCTAAGTATCAGATGAGCATGATGGGTGAATTAAATTATTTCTTAGGATTGCAGGTCAAACAGACTGAGACTGGTATTTTCATTAATCAGTCAAAGTATATCAAAGATCTTTTAAGAAGGTTTGACTTTCAAGACTGTGCAGTTGCAAAAACACCCATGGCAACAGCCACTAAACTAGACTCTGATCCTAAGGGGAAGAGTGTGGATAATACTAGTTATAGAGGCATGATAGGCTCATTGTTATATCTAACTGCAAGTAGACCAGATATAATGTTTTCTACCTATTTATGTGCTAGATTCCAAAGTGATCCTAAGGAATCTCATTTAATTGATGTGAAGAGAATTTTTAGATATCTCAAAGGAACTCCAAATCTTGGTTTGTGGTATCCTAGAGAATCTGATTTCTTTCTAATTGGCTATTCAGACTCTGATTATGCAGGGTGTAAGATAGACAGGAAAAGCACTACAGGTACATGTCAATTCTTGGGAAATAGATTGATTTCTTGGGCAAGCAAGAAGCAACAATCTGTTTCAACCTCAACTGCAGAAGCTGAGTACATAGCAGCAGGCAGTTGTTGTGCACAGCTCCTTTGGATAAGAAATCAGTTGATGGATTATGGTATGACACTTAGTAATATTCCTATGTTTTGTGATAATACTAGTGCTATTAAAATTGTAGAAAATCCAGTTCAACATTCAAGGACTAAGCACATTGATGTCAGGTATCATTTTATTAGAGAACATATTGAGAATGGTACTGTGGAACTTCATTTTGTTCCCACTGACAAACAGCTTGCAGATATTCTAACTAAACCACTTGACGAGACTACATTCAGTAGACTAGTAAGTGAGTTAGGAATGTTAAATTTTTAGATCTTTAACATCTGCATAAGTAGCAAGGTATGTTGTTCTTAGCTTATAGACTTGATATTCTTGTCAGGATCTATATTTAATGTTAAATGTTTTAGCTATAACACTTTGCCTTGATAAATTTCAGTATGATAGACTTGTTAATAATCATCAGGATTAGATTTGTTGTCAGGATGCTGACGTCATCAGTATTGTGTCAGTATCAGGATTATGAAAATTGTTTCAGATCCTGACGTTTACTTTGTGTAGTAATCTAATTCTGTGATGTGTTAAGTCTATACCAGCAAGTTTTAATATTTGCATACTGATAATTTATACATCATTCAATGATCAAAAGACAAGTAGATAACAAGAAATTGTATTTTCATTAATTGAAAGCATTACATATATGGAAATGAAATACAACGTCTTTTTGTCTAATTTCTACTGATAGTTCTATACTTGTCTATTGATATGAACTCTGAGGTACAGGACAATGAGCATCTCAAGAAATCCATCAGGGGATTAAACAGCCTCGTTTGCTCTTGGATTCCTTGTCTGGGCGACTTGAATGAGAGCAGCTAACTTAAATGAATAGCATCTCCATCAAGATCAACCTCAGACTCTCGGCCAAATTCTTCATCCTCAAGTTTTGAGGAGGTTAGGGGAAGATTGTATCCAACAGATGGATGTTCTAGGAGAAACCTCTGGATATTATCGGAAACCAATCCATTCATGATTAGTTCGATGAGAAGAATCGTTTGTTCAAAGAGATGATCAAGAACAGGATGTTCATCGACCGAGAAAGATCTAAAGAATGGGTTTGAATGGAATTTTGGTTTGAGGAGCATTGTTGAGAAGAAAAGAAATTGAAAGGTTTATGGAGAATGGCATAATGCGTCTGTTTCTTTTAAAGAAAGACGTGAGAAGCTGAACAGTCACTTGGAAGTTTTAATGAAGTCAGATGCTAATTATTGCGTGTGACTGTATTTCTTGTTTTCAAGAAATATTGAAAATATCTAACCATTTGATTTTTGTTCAGATTAATTGTTTATTTCTTTTTCAGATAAAAGAAAAATGCCACGTGGAAACTCCATATTTAGTCTCTGGTGATATTGATCAGGATTTCATGTGTGACCATCAGGATTTGAGAATCATTATCACATTGTGTTTTGTGATTATTTTGATAACAGGTCAACAGGAAAAGGAAGCTGATCAGTATTGATTATTTATACCCTGATTTATTTCATGAAAATCAATTTTGGATTTTATTTTCCAAAAATCGTGGGTAACCGCATTTTTCAGGGACTGACACCTGTCAATCTACGTGTCAACGTGGGATAGTGGTCTGAACGATTTGTGAAATATATTTGTTTTGAAACTCTAATCGTGTAATTGCTTTCTCTAATTTTACATTCTCTAAAGCAAAAACCACTCTTGAGTTTTCAAAATCACTAATCCATTTCAAGAATTTTTCAAGTTCTTTTCAGATCAAAAATGGCAGCTCAGAGAAGATTACCTAAATCAGTAGCCTTCAAGTTTGGTGACTTTGATTTTATGACAAACAATCATGTAGCAGCTATCACCAACAAGGAAGGAGTGTCATCTGATTTTCATCCAATCATGGATTTTCTGGCGTATGGACCATTAAGTTATGCATTGACAGCATCTCCACAAATTAATCAAGTAGCTGTTTCACAAGCTTGGGAGAATGCTGAGGTAATTGATTCTACTCAGAGTCAATCAGGTAAGATTGTTCTACATTTAGGACAAGATTCATTTGACATTACTGAATATGTTGTTAATTCAGTACTTTGCTTACCTGTTACTGATAGTTATGCAAGTGAACCATCTGATGATAATATAAGAACAATGTTGTCTGAATTAGGTTATAGTGGACTTCTAGACAACATGAGCCAGTTGAATAGGTCTTTTCTTAGAAAGGAATGGTCTTTTTACTTTGATCAAATTGCTAAATGTTTTACTGGTAAATGTAGTTCTTTTTAGCAAATTACTTCTGTTACATCACATATTGCTTATAGTTTGCTTTATGACAGAGTAATTAACATTGGTCATATTATCTTAAGTCAGATGAGTATTAAACTTGGGTTAAGAGATCAAAATAGGAAAATGGTTTATTATCATAGATTTATGCAAATGTTTATTAACCATTTTATTCCTGATGTTGAAGCTAGATTTGGTAGGGAACATTGTGTTTCTTCTTATGAACAGCAAAAGAGAATTTTCTCTGACATTACAAAGAAGGACAATGAAAAGAATCTAGATGAAATACCTGCAATTCATTATCTTAAAACTCATCTTCCTACTCTCTACAATTCTTCTTTCTTTTGTGGTGAAATGGCTCAGGAATCTCAATTGGAGGAGAACCCACCTGTGTCTACCCAAGTAGCCCAAAACATTATAGTCTCTGAAACAATTCAAGAACCAAATTTTGATCCACAGCCTATTGTTTCAAAGAAACCAACCTCTGGTGTTTCTCAAAAGACATCAGTTGTAAGGAAGAGAAGATTTGTTGTGTCAAGTAGTAGTAATTCTAGTGAAGATGATGATGATTTAACTCTTGCTGAGAGAGCAGAATTGAAGGCTGCAATTCAACTTTCTCTGTTAGCACAAAGAGATGAAAAACCTAGTCACGGCCAGGCTGCAGTCTCCCAAAAGGCTGTAGTTCTTAAAAAGGGAAAACAGTTACTGGATACTGTCTCTCAAAAGACTGTGTCTATTGAACAAAGATCTCATCCCAAGATCACTTCTGTGTCTACACCTCTTGAGTCTTCTGAGGATAAATCTTTTGCTCACTATACCAGGAGAACAAGGAGAAAGATTCAATTGTCACCTAAACACACAGAGTCTAGTCCAACTAATATCATACAGGTCTCTACAAATGAAGCTACAATCAAGTCAGCAAATGACCATAGAGATCTGGATATTGATTCTTCATGGGAAACTACATTATCATACAGACTGGCTATGGGACTAATTTCTCTCAAAGTGAAGTTGTCAAGGCCTGTTCTAGATTTTCTGGTTGAAAGAGTACCAAAACTTTTATTTCTAAATGAATATGGACTTCTACATCAAAGACTTGACTTAATGAAGATGTATTTCTATGTATCTGTCAGAAGACAATTAGTCAAGAAATTTGGACTCTCGAAGCATGTTGCACTTCAATCACTTCATGCATATTTATTTGATAAGGATGTCATTATTGAAGATGCTTTAGATCAAGGTGAACAACTGGAGGAAGTAGATAGAGAGAAGCAGTCAACAGAAGTTACTATTGCACCAATGGTGAATAGTAAGAAAGATCAGATCACAGTCACTGCAACACAAGAACCATCTAGTCAGAGGAAGGATGACTCAGGAGCTGTGATAGCTGATGTTGAAAGGACTTCTATGATGACTGAGAATGCAAGTGAGATACCCTATGATATGGGAGGAATGACTTTGGTTGATTTTTCTGAAGATCAAACAAATTTTGTTCAGTCAGAGTCTATCCACCTTGAGGGTGAGTCTCAGCAAACAACACTTAAAGACAGTGATGTACTAACTATGGTGTCTAATGAAGTATTACTGAGGACATCAGAGTCTAGTAAAGAACCTGAAAGTGGTATACTGGAGCCTGTAGTTTCTGAAAGGAAAGAAGATGATTGTAAGGGTTCAGAGACTATAGCAGCTCACTCCTTGGAGAAAACCTCAAGCCACATGCCATATGAGGAACCCTCTCTCCATGTGAGTTCAGGTATAAAAACTCCTTCTAAACCCTATTTTTCTGTAGGTCATGAGAGCACTTATCTAAATTTGAGTGATACACTTGAAAAGATGGACTTAGATCCACAATTTGAGCGGCTGGCTCCTGATCAGGCAAAAGGTGAGGTAGAAAGAGTGTTGACTTTAGTAAGTCAAAGTGAGAATGAGGGTATGGATGATCAACTCCATAGTGAGGGAGAGAAAATTAGGAAACCATCATTTGATTTCTGGGATCAGGTTTTTCCTGAATCTTGGTCTGAAAATTTGGATATGGATGCTGGTACTTATTCATTCATCAAAATGTATCAGAAGAATGACCTAGCACATCATAATGCAAAGCCAGAAGGTAAAGCTCAGAAGCAAAAGGAGAGGCTTGCAGGAATCATTAACAGAAGAGGTGCCAGGATAAAGCAATCTCTTGATACATATGTACCAGATGAAGTTCCTAATGATCCTAGTGTTCCTTTGTATGTACTTCCAATATCAGCTAGAATTGAGACATCTACAGTCTCTGATCACTCTAAGGAGGAGTCAGGATTTGAAGATGTTAGTACACAGAATACTGGTGAAGGAGATGATGATCATGTTTCAGTTCCAGATCAGAAAGATGAAGATGTTGATACTTCTAATCAGGTTTTATTACTTGAATATCATACAACTCAAGCAACTTCTTCTACAAGACTTGAAGATACAGTTCTTTCTGATTCTGAAGATACTAGAAGCACTTCCAACATTGAAGTTCATTCTGATGTTTTGAAAGATATTCAGAATTCTCAAATGGCTATACAAACAAGACTTCAATCACTTGAAGATAACCAAGTCACAATTATGAAAAATCAAGCAGTTCTGATGAATCTCATTTGTTCTGTTTCTGAATCTCTTGGAATTAATGTTGCTGATGTCAAAAAGGGGGAGATAAAGACAATTCAAAGACAACAACAACAACACCACCAGACTGAGGGAGATAAAGCTGGGGGAGATAAAGAGCAGAAAAAGCAGACAAAGGGAAGTAAAAAAGAAGAACCAGGAGTGACAGTGGTGAATCTCAGCTAGGAAGTGGTAAAGGAAGAGCAGCATTAATAGTTAAAATTCTTTCTTCTAAGTACTAGATAAATGTCTACATCTGGGAAGGAGGTACTTAACTTCATAATTCTACATTCATAAATTCTATTCTGGTTGTATTGTTATATGTTTTGACATCCACAACTTGGATTTATGCTTCAGATTTTAAAGCATAAATAGGGGGAGATTGTTAGGAATAATTCATAAGTTGTGATGTTAAGAATAGAATTTACACATTATACTTCTTGTAATCCTGATCTTATAAAGGATTTAGCACTGTATATAGGATTTATGTGTAAGACAGTTATCTGTACAGTTTAGTCAGGAATGAACAGTGTATCGGAGACTACATGTCAGGAACAAAGGGTAAATCCTGATGATGGTCTAATACTGATGATGATCAGATACTGATGCAAGATGAAATCCTGATATCAGTCGTGTTACTGATGATGTCATTATGGATGCTACAGAAACTGGCAAGTGCTATAAAACAGGATCGTTGTTTGAAGAACAAGCAAGAAGATATTATGAAGGAAAGAGTTTTCTATTGAAGGAAACTATCGACTAGAAGGCAGAACATTGTCATGTATAGATTATATCTTTCTGTTATTAGTTGATAGGTAGCATTATAAATACTCTCTCAATATCATTGTAAAAAGAGTCGGACGAAGTTGTGAGTTCGTGTGTGTAGCTCTGTATAAGGTTTGTATTCGAGAGTTTGAAACAAACAGAGAGAGATATTTGTATTGTCAGCCGCTGCTAAAGGTATTTGTACACCTTTGGTAGAGTTTGTATTTGATCTTATTAATACAAACAGAGTTTGATTCATTCGTTTATTCTTGTTCATATAATCAAGAAAAAATCAGACACGATTATATAACTTGTATTCAACCCCCCCCTTCTACAAGTTATTCGAGTTAACAAATATGGCCATCATACATCTCTGAAAGGTAGCAGGTGCACCACATAGCCCGAAAGAAACTCGTCGGAAAGCAAAAGTGCCAAAAGGACAAGTGAATGTGGTATTCTCCTGATCTTCTGGAGCAATACAAATCTGATTGTAACCTGAATACCCATCAAGAAGGCAATAATACTCATGGCCAGCCAACCTATCCAGCATTTGATCGATGAATGGAAGAGGAAAATGATCTTTTCTGGTGGCCTTATTTAGCTTCCGATAATCCATGCATACTCTCCACCCTGTGACTGTCCAAGTAGGGATGAGCTCATTCTTTTCATTTGCTACCACTGTCATGCCTCCTTTCTTAGGCACACATTGCACCGGACTCACCCAAGAACTGTCCGAAATTGGATAAATGATCCCTGCATCCAGCCATTTAAGAATTTCCTTCTTCACCACCTCTTTCATGATCGGATTGAGTCTTCTCTGATGTTCTACAGATGGTTTGCTTCCGTCCTCAAGAAGAATCTTATGCATGCAATAGGAGGGGCTGATTCCCTTAATATCTGCTATTGTCCACCCGATTGCTGATTTATGCTCTCTCAGAATCCGCAACAGCTTGTCTTCTTCATCACCTGACAGGTTAGCAGCAATAATAACAGGTAATGTAGATGCATCGCCTAAATATGCATACCTCAAGTGATCTGGCAAAGGTTTTAGCTCAAGAGAAGGAGCTTCTTCAACAGATGGTTTAAGGCGCACCTGCGACTTTTTAAGATCTTCTAACCCAAGAGACTCAATTGGAAAATCAAACCTCCTCTTCCAAGGGGCTGAATTCAACATCAGAATTTGTTCTTCTTCTTCTACATCTTCGTTATCAGAATCCCCTATTAAGGCCCTTTCTAAGGGATCTGACTTTAGCAGTTGCTCTTTCTCTATGTTCACTAATGAATCGACCATGTCCACTTTAAAACACTCCTCTTCATCTGTTGGGAATTTCATTGCGTTAAACACATTGAAAGTGACATTCTGATCTTGCACTCTCATTGTGAGCTCTCCTTTTTGCACGTCGATCAAAGTTTGGCCTGTAGCTAAAAATGGTCTTCCCAAGATGATGGGAATCTTCTTGTCCTCCTCAAAATCCAGTATAACAAAATCCGCAGGAAAGATGAGCTTATCCACTTTTACCAGGACATCTTCCACAATACCTCTTGGATACATAATCGACCGATCTGCTAGCTGTAAGGAGATATTTGTAGGTTTTGGATCAGGCAGACCAAGTTGCATGAACACAGACAATGGCATCAAATTTATACTAGCTCCCAAGTCACATAAGCATTTTTTGAAAGATAATTTGCCTATAGTGCATGGTATTGTGAAGCTTCCAGGATCCTTGAGTTTCGGGGGCAATTTCTGTTGCAACACCGCACTGCATTCTTCTGTCAAGGCAACAGTTTCCAATTCCTCAAGCTTCAGTTTCCTTGATAGAATACCCTTCATGAACTTAGCATAACTTGGCATTTGTTCAAGAGCTTCTGCAAACGGTATGTTTATCTGTAGCTTTTTGAATACTTCTAAAAACTTTGCAAACTGTTTATCCAATCTCTGCTTCTGGAGTCTCTGCGGATATGGTGGAGGGGGTAGAATTGAGTGTTTGTAGTTTTATGCTCCTGAGATGCTTTCTCATATGGCCCGTTGACATCCTCCGGTTTGCTGATGTTGATTTCAGGTTTCGAGATCTCTGTTTGTTCCTCTGTAGTGGTGTGACTGCCCTGTGCCTCCGGCTGTTCGTTTACCTTTTCAACTTCTTGGTCCGTTGTGATTTTGCTAGATCTTAAAGTGATAGCTTTGACTTGTTCTTTGCCGTCCTTTTTTCCAGGGTTTGTTTCTGTGTCGCTAGGAAGAACTCCTTGCGGCCTATTGAGTAAGGCGTTTGCTATTTGGCCAATTTGGTTTTCCAGAGTTTTAAGAGATACGGCCTGGCTCTTACACATCAATCTTAGTTCTTCCAATTCTGATTTCTCAGCAGACTGTTGGCCTGGACCTGCATAATATTGCTGATTAAATCCCGGAGGTTGAGATTGTTTCTGGGTGTACTGATTCTGAAGTTGTTGCCCCTGCTGATGATGTGATCCTGAGGGATTGTATGGTCTGGCCCCATATTGCTGATTTTGGGTATGATGGTATGGTTGTTGTTGATATGGCTGTGGTTGTTGTGTTTGATATGGTTGTGGTGGTTGCAATCCATTTTTATTGTTGCTCCAGCTGAAGTTAGGATGGTTTCTGTTGTTGGGTTGGTAAGTGTTTAGGACTGGATGCTGTTGCTTTTGAAAATTGCTCACAAAGTGCACTGATTCATTGAAAATTGCACATTGACTCGTTTCATGTCCACCGGCGCATAGCTCACAAACACTTGCTACTTGATGTACCCCATAGTTTGTCAGAGAATCCACCTTCATGTTTAGTGCTTCAAGCTGAGCTGATAGTGATGTGGCTGTGTCAACCTCGAGGATTCCTGCCACCTTGTGTTGAGGCATCCTCTGCGTCGGATTCTGATACTCATTAGCCGCCATCATTTCAATAAGCTCGTAGGCGGCTTCATAGCTCTTAGCCCATAAGGCTCCCCCTGATGCTGCATCCACGATTGGTCTTGATTGCCATCCTAGACCATTATAAAAGCAATTAATCACCATCCAATTGGGCATTCCATGGTGAGGGCATTTTCTTAGCATTTCCTTATAGCGCTCCCAAGCTTCACATAAAGATTCCCCCGTCTGTTGTGTGAACTGAGCAAGAGCATTCCTTATGGCAGCTATTTTTGCCATGGGATAGAATTTCGTGAGAAACTTTTGAGCGAGTTCTTCCCATGTTGTTATCGAGCCAGCTGGGAGAGAATGCAACCATCCCTTTGTTGGGACAATCGGATCGTGGCCCTGCGATTTTTGATACAATAATTAAACAAGTACGAATACAAAAGTCACCTTGTTAACGGTTGATTCCACGCTCTTCTATTGTATTCCCAAATTCCCTTGAGCGAAGTGTGGCCTTCGTCTTCTCAAGTTAACCTCTCTTCTTGCTCCTAGGTGGCTACAAAATTTTTCTAGACCAACCCTAGCAAGAAGAGAATAAGAATATATATAGGGCTACAATAGGGATCATGGATAATTAGGTTGGGCCTTCTAATTACATCTTGGGCCTAGCCCAATGTAATTAAATATTAATTCAATCCACTAAAGAATTAATATTTGCACTACCTTTCCTAATACCGCAACTTAATTATTTAATTGGGTTCCAATATTATTTGCTTATTAAATTCCCCATGTTTAAAATATCGCATGTCCATTAATTAAATAAATTACTGATAATTCATTTAATTAATATCTTTTATCCTTGATTATCCACTCAACCTTTATTTAATTATGCCGGAATAAATCCACCTGCAGGGTTTCACATAATTAAATCTTTTTGAGCTTTCAAGGGGACATCATTAACCCGAATATTATCAGGACATGGATTCCTTCAATAAATAATATCCACCATATATATTATTCCATCACTCAAAATATAATGATTTAATTCCAAAGAATTATTTCATATATAAATCAAAGCATGTAAATAATATACACGTGTCAATTACTATATCTGGATTAAGAACCTAAGCATTAATAATAACATAGAATCTTAGTATACACAAAGTATACTTTATTATCCTGTTCAATATACACAAAGTATACTAGTATTATTTATTAGTCAATATAAACTAATCTAAATAATACTACAGCCATACCAGTGGATTGTCCAACACCACCTGTGTTGTGAACCTTATTATATTATATAAACCATATTTAACAATCTAATATTCTGTATCCCATTTGATACTTGATTGTCCACAATATATAATATTAGACAGCATGTAAACATTTAAATGATTCTCAATAAAACTGGGCCAGAAATAAATGTATATACTTAAAATAAATATTTTCAGTATACACTAACAATCTCCCACTTATACTCAAAATATTCTATGAGTATATCAGTGTTTATTTAATCCACTATTACATTGAAACTTATGTGTCCATCCATCTGACTCCTATCGCTTCCACATGCCTGTCAAAAACCTTGGCTGGCAAGCTCTTTGTGAAAGGATCTGCCCGGTTGTCTTCTGATGATATGTGAGCCACAACTATATCTCCTCGCTTTACGATTTCACGTATGAGATGATACTTACGTTCAATATGTTTAGCTGCTTTGTGGTCTCGCGGTTCCTTTGAATTTGCCACAGCACCAGTGTTATCACAATACACTGTCAAGCTTCTAGGCAAATTAGGTACCACATCTAAGTCCAAAAGGAAGTTCCTGAACCATACAGCCTCCTTAGCAACCTCAGAGGCCGCTACATACTCGGCTTCCATGGTGGAGTCTGCAATGCATTTCTGCTTTACACTCCTCCATATAACGGCTCCACCTCCCAAAGTAAAAACATATCCCGAGGTTGATTTCCTCTTATCCCTATCTGATTGAAAATCTGAATCAGTATATCCCAAAGGAAATAGATCTGAGGCCTTGTAAATTAACATATACTCCTTAGTCCTTCTCAGGTACTTAAGTATAGTTTTTACTGCACTCCAATGTTCCTGACCTGGGTTCAACTGATATCTACTAACCATGCCTACAGCAAAGCAGATGTCAGGCCTCGTACATAACATAGCATACATTAAGCTTCCACATGCCGAAGCATAAGGAACTGCTTTCATGCTCTCTATATCCTTAGGTGTCGAAGGACACTACTCCTTAGATAGAGCAACTCCATGCTTAAAAGGTAGAAAACCTTTCTTGGAGTTCTGCATGTTAAAACGAGCTAATACTTCATCAATGTAGGGCTCTTGAGATAAAGCCAACATCCTTTTCTTGCGATCCCTTATTACTTTGATCCCAAGAATGTATGCCGCTTCACCTAAGTCCTTCATGTCAAATTTTTTGAACAACCATGCCTTTACTGACAACAACATCTCAACATTGTTTCCATTGAGTAAAATGTCATCTACATATAGTACTAGAAAAACCACTGCATTACCCTCACTTCTCTTATACACGCATGATTCGCTTGGACTTTGATCAAATCCATATGACTGGACTGCCTGATCAAAACGAATATTCCAGTCCCTAGAAGCTTGTTTAAGTCCATAAATAGACCTCTTAAGCTTACATACCAGATGCTCTTGGCCTTTCTTAATGAATCCTTTTGGTTGCTGCATATAGATGGTTTCCTCAAGACTTCCATTACGGAAAGCTATCTTGACATCCATTTGCCAAATCTCATAATCGAGATGAGCTGCTATAGATAAAAGAATCCGGATCGACTTAAGCATAACAACCGGAAAAAAGGTTTCCTCGTAATCGATCCCTTCTTTCTGAGTATACCCTTTCGCAACAAGTCGTGCTTTCCAGGCTTTCACCTTTTTGTCAGATCCTCTTTTATTCTTGTAGATCCACCTACATCCAACGGGTTTTACACCTTTGGGTGGTTCCACGAGCTCCCAAACTTGATTGGAATACATAGATTCCATCTCAGATTTCATTGCCTTTTTCCAAAGATCTGCATCTTTATCTAGAATTGCCTCTTCGTATGTCCTGGGATCCTCATCATGTTCACCAGAGACCAAGTCCGAGGACTCTCCCAAAAACATGAATCTTTCTGGTTGTTGAACAACCCTCCCACTACGACGAGGCACTGGTGCGGTACTAGTGTCAAGTTGTGCATTTTCTTGTGGTTGTTCTACTTGTACTATTGGCACTTGGGGATTATCTGTCCCTCCCACTAATTCTTCTAAAACGATACTACTCATGGGTTTATGATTCATAATATAGTTTTCCTCTAAGAATCTAGCATTGGTGCTAACAATGACATCTCGATCCCTAGGACTATAAAATGAATAACCTTTCGTTCCCATGGGATAGCCTATAAACAACCTTACTTCGGTACGAGATTCTAGCTTGGTCGCGTTCTTGTTCAGCACATGTGCTGGACAACCCCAAATCCGAATATGTCTTAGACTTGGTTTGCTACCAGTCCACAATTCTATTGGAGTCTTGGGAACCGACTTAGAAGGTACCAAGTTCAGAAGGTAAGCCGCTGTTTCTATAGCATATCCCCAGAACAACTTGGGTAAATCTGAATAACTCATCATCGATCTAACACTCTCTAAAAGAGTCCGATCCCTTCTCTCTGCTACACCATTCTGCTGAGGTGTGCCAGGTGCAGACAACTGGGATGTAATCCCATTTTCTGATAAGTATTCCCTAAATTCTCCAAGCAAGTATTCGCCACCACGATCGGATCGTAGTGACTTGATACATTTTCCAAGATGTCGTTTCTCCGCACTTGCTTTGTACTCTTTGAATTTTTCAAAGCACTCAGACTTGCGGCGCAACAAATATATGTACCCATATCTAGAATAATCGTCAATGAAAGTGACAAAATACTCATAACCTCCTCTTGCTTGAATACTCATAGGTCCACATAAATCAGTATGAACCAATTCTAATACTTCTTTGGCTCTATTCCCCTTTCCTTTAAAAGGTCTATTAGTCATCTTACCTTCCAAGCAGGATTCACAAACTGGAAATGGCTCCACTGCCAACGAGTCCAATGGCCCATCTACTACCAGTCTTTGAATCCTCCTTAAGTTAATATGACCTAATCTTAAGTGCCAAAGATATGTTTTGTTCAATTCAGAAGGTTTCTTTCTTTTATTTGAGCTAGAAAGAATGTTATTAGTTTCCTTTTGTTGCAGCATTGGTTGGATAGGATTAATAATATATAAATTGTCTTGCAATGTACCAGAACATATAACTCATTTATTCATCATAATAGAAACATTACGATCCAAACAAACATTATAACCATCCATGGCAAGTTTAGAAACCAAAATCAAATTCCTTCTAAACGAAGGTACATAAAGACAATTGTTCAAAACCAAAATCCTATCATCTCCAAAAGATAATGTAATTATTCCCAACTACAACTACTGCTACTTTCGTAGCATCTCCCATGAACACATATATCTCGCCATCTCTAAGCATTCTGGTTTGCTGGAACCCCTGCATAGAGTTACAAATATGGTCAGTGGCTCCTGTATCTACACACCAAGTGCTCGTAGATATAGCCGCTATATATGTTTCTGTAACTAGAGAAAGAGACATACCAGTATTGTTTGTCTTCTTAGGAAGAGGACAATCCTGTTTCCAGTGACCTGACTGCTTGCACCTAAAGCACTTGCCCTTAGGCTTTTTCACACCACCTTGAACTCCCACTGCATTAGCAACCTTTCCAGCTTTCTGTGTCTGAACCTTTTTCTTCTTCTTGCCTTTCGGCTTAGAGGAAGAAGCTTTCTCAGCCACATTCACTTGAACATTCTGTTTAAAGAGTCCTTCAGCTGCCTGAAGTTCTGTCAGAAGTTCCGCGAGACTATACAACCTTTTGTTCATGGTGTAATTCAAGCGGAACTGTTCAAAACTTTTCGGCAGACTCATAAGGATGATATCGATCTGGGTTTCCCCATCAATATCAGCACCAAGGATCTCCATCTCATTCAGATGAGACATCATCCTGAGAACATGATCCCTTACAGGTGTTCCTTCATTCATCTGAGTGTTCATTAAAGCCTTCATTGCTACTTGCCTAGCAGCCCTATTCTGTTCTCCAAAAAGTTCCTTGAGATTAAAGAGCATATCTGAAGCTGTGTCCATAGCCTGATGCTGATGTTGCAAAACACCTGACATTGCTGCCAGAATGTAACATCGCGACATCTCATCAGCCTTAAGCCACCACTTATAATACTCCTTTTCACTTTCAGGAGCATCTTCAGCAGGCTGATCTGGCTTGGGTTCATAAGTGCAAAATTTGTACTCCTCAGCAGTCAACACTATGTCCAAATTACGTTTCCATTCAATATAGTTTGGTCCCGTAAGTTTGTTATCCTTAAGTATGGTGAATAGTGGATTAAAGCCCATAGTGATCTAATCCTGAGAATCATACATGTAACACATAAGAGGGTTGCACAAATCTTAAAACCTATTGGTTTCCTCTAACAATAAATTAAAATTAATGCACTAATATATATAAACACCATAAGTATCTGGTACGCCACGATGGGTGACATATATACCACTTAAATTCGTTTAAATATTATTTCGGTCCTATTACTAAATAATACGCCACGTTAGGGTGGACTATATATTATTTTTCATAGCTAAGTGTATACCATTATTAAATCTTAAATTAATAATAATAATACCGGATGCCACCATTAAATATTTCAAATCAATAATCGATAATAGGATAATTCCCAGATCAGGGGGAGCATTGTCAAGAGGCGTCACTTAAGACCCCTTTCTAGACAGAATCATCCTTTCTCTCAATATCGAAGATCTATATTCAATCATTGATACCCTATAAATTAATCGAATTCTATGAAACTTGGTACGCCACGATGGGTGGTCATATATACCTTTCAATATTCGTAATTAATTTATCTCATTATTGAATTCTATGAAACTTGGTATGCCACGATAGGTGGTCATATATACCTTTCAATATTCGTAATTAATTTAGGAAGTTTGTTCTAGTAATATCCATAACACTACTTGACACCATAAATTATATGCCACGATGGGTGGTCATATATATAATTTATATTCGCCTTAGTGTTACATTACATACAAACAATAATGGAGACCATGGGATTCAATACCAAATTAATTCCCTCTCCCACTTAGTATTTTGGTGTGAGGATTTTTTATATCTAGATGCATCGCCCTATGTTAATTCTTCGAGGTCCACATGTTATCAAAATAACAGTACAAAGAACACATAACATGGCATACCATACATCTCATGATTAAAGCACAATAAAAAAATTTATGTCCATGTCGTCCTAATTATGTTAAACATGCAATTAAATAATTACATACATAATTAACAACACACATAATTAATTAATTAAAGCAATAATCAAGCAAGTGGAAAATATGTAAAACATATTAAAAAACATCCACTATTATGGCCCCATCCAAACTGTAAACCAAAACATAGCAGCGTGGATCGAACTTCAATTTCTGAAAACAGTAAATCGCTATTTACAGCAGGTAAACGAGGTAATTCGCCTTATATCCGCGTGAGTGACATAGTCTGTCTTGTTCAGATGCCCGTTTCCCTTTCCGAAAAGGTATTTTCGGCAAAAATCGGACACTGTATGCAAAATCAGCGAAAATCTGCAGCAATCAGCAAGCAGCAACGGAAGCACTCCTTAATCTCTTGCAGCTCCGTTGATAAAACAATTACATACAATCTGATCAGACCTATTCTATTACAATATTTCATAATCTAACTCTAATACAAATTGTATTACAAGATTACAAACCACAATAGAAATAAAAAACTATCACGATCAACCCTCGTGATTTACAACCACGATAAACCACGTGGAAACCAAAACAAAAATTAACCACGATTAAACCACGTGGGATCCAAACACATAATTAAAATATACATGGCCATAATAGTGGATAACAACCTGCAAAACAAAATTATACAAGCCTACCACTATATACATGCATATATAATTATGACATGGACATTATATCAAAAATCGCAAAACCATAGAACCTTGCTCTGATACCAATTGTTGGGACAATCGGATCGTGGCCCTGCGATTTTTGATACAATAATTAAACAAGTACGAATACAAAAGTCACCTTGTTAACGGTTGATTCCACGCTCTTCTATTGTATTCCCAAATTCCCTTGAGCGAAGTGTGGCCTTCGTCTTCTCAAGTTAACCTCTCTTCTTGCTCCTAGGTGGCTACAAAATTTTTCTAGACCAACCCTAGCAAGAAGAGAATAAGAATATATATAGGACTACAATAGGGATCATGGATAATTAGGTTGGGCCTTCTAATTACATCTTGGGCCTAGCCCAATGTAATTAAATATTAATTCAATCCACTAAAGAATTAATATTTGCACTACCTTTCCTAATACCGCAACTTAATTATTTAATTGGGTTCCAATATTATTTGCTTATTAAATTCCCCATGTTTAAAATATCGCATGTCCATTAATTAAATAAATTACTGATAATTCATTTAATTAATATCTTTTATCCTTGATTATCCACTCAACCTTTATTTAATTATGCCGGAATAAATCCACCTGCAGGGTTTCACATAATTAAATCTTTTTGAGCTTTCAAGGGGACATCATTAACCCGAATATTATCAGGACATGGATTCCTTCAATAAATAATATCCACCATATATATTATTCCATCACTCAAAATATAATGATTTAATTCCAAAGAATTATTTCATATATAAATCAAAGCATGTAAATAATATACACGTGTCAATTACTATATCTGGATTAAGAACCTAAGCATTAATAATGTTAGATATTGATTCAAGAAATGATCAGGATCTGGGCATTACTGATCAGATACTGATGCTGACGTCATCAGGAATACAACGTCAGTATTGGATTATCAGGATTAGAAGCTGGTCAGTATTTGATGAAGATTCTCGTCGACCATAGATCAAGGAAGATTGATATGTCGGTTCCTAATTTGTAGGAATGCAGCTATCATACAAGATATGCATTCAGAGATATATGTAATTGATTTAGAATATCTTGTAATTGATAGTGCAACTGTGTACACTATATAAACACAGTTTAGGTTTTACATTTTGTAATCGCTTACACGAGTTATCTTGTAACCTAGAAGCTCTTAAGAACATAAGAATTTCTTAAGAGAGTTTTGTAACAGTTTTATATCAGAGTTAATAAAGCTGTTATTGATTCATACTTGTGTTATTTGTTTTAAGTCGAAAATCTTATACAATTGTATTCAACCCCCCTTCTACAATTGTTATTTACTGGGCAACAATTGGTATCAGAGCTAAACTGATTAATTTAAATCAGAAACGATCTTAAGATGTCGACAAGCAAGTATGAAAGCATTAAAATTCCAATTCTCAAGAAGACTGAGTATCCAACTTGGAAAGTGAAAATGTTGATGTATCTGGAAGCAACTGATCCTGACTATCTTGACAGGATCAATGATGGACCATTTCGTCCAACAAAATTAGTTGCAAGAACAGAGACTGTTGCTGAACACTATGTCATTAAGGCAAAGAGTGAATGGACGACAGAAGAAAAGGTTCAAGTACTCAAAGATGCAAAGGTAAAGAATATTTTGCATAACAGTCTTGATAATGTCATGTCTAACAGGGTAATAGCATACAAGACTGCAAAAGAAATTTGGGATACTTTGGAAACTCAATGTCAAGGTACTGAATCTATCAAAAGAAACAGAAGGGCTCTGTTGATTCAGGAGTATGAGCAATTTGATGCTAAATCTGATGAAAGTCTTACTGATATGTATGATAGATTCTTGACTTTATTGAACAATCTATCACTGGTTGGCAAAGAGTATGATCCAGAGGATTCGAATACTAAGTTTCTCAGAGCTTTAACTGAAGAGTGGGATACTCAAGCTTCAATCATAAGGCATCAATATGATTTGAAGATGCTGTCTCTTGATGAAGTCTATGGGATGCTAAGAACTCATGATCTTGAGGTTCAACAGAGAAAGAACAAGAAAAATGTCAAAGCAAAATCTGTTGCTTTGAATGTTGAATCAAAATCAAAGGGAAAAGCTGAGGAGGTTTATAACCGAAAGAGTAGAGTGGAAGAGTCAATTCCTGATGACTCATCATCAGATACTGATACTGAGTCTGATCCTGATACTGATGATGACTCTACTGATTCTGATATGATGGAAATGGTTGCTATGATAGTCAAGGGCTTCAAAAAGATGAAGTTCAGAAAGGCTAGGAAGCAAGGGAAATTCCAGAAGAAAACCTTCAATGCTGACAAAGACAGGTACAAGAAGAAAGAAGGCAAAAGCAGCAAGTTTGACAAGTCAAAAATCAGATGCTATAACTGTGATGGAATGGGTCATTTTGCAACTGAGTGCAAGAAGACCAAAACCAAAGCTCTCATTTCTTCAAGCAAGGATTGGATGGACTCATCATCTGACTCTGAAGAGGAAAAAGTGAATTATGCTTTGATGGCTAAAACTGATGAGACTTCTGCTGGTGAAACCAAGGTATCTGAAGTTTTATTTGATTTTGATACTAATAATGTTTCTGAGCTAAGATCTTTCTTAAAATCTCTGCATATTAGTTTTAGGAGTCAATCTCTTGAAAATACAAGAATAAAATCTGAAATGGCAGAGGTTGTTAAGAGAAATGATCATCTAGAAGCTGAGTTAATTTTCTTGCATGAAGTTCAAGCAGAATGTGATAATGCTAAACACATGAAACTTGAAACGGAGTTTAAATGTAATGAACTTGAGAGGCAACTTAAAGATGCTAATGAAAAACTCAGAACCTGGACACATTCTGGTACAAAAACTCATGAAATTATTTCTGATAAAAACTGGAAAGAGTGTCTAGGGTATAAGCCAGAAAATGAGAAAAAGGACAAAGGAAAGGTTGTTTCATCTAACCCTGGAAGAGTTATAGTTGATGACTCAACAAATCCAAAAACCTACAGATATGTTACAGACAGTACTAAAACCAAATTAAAACCAGTTAATTATGTGTATCCAGAAATTCCCAAATCTACTTCAGAAGAGGGATCTACTTCTACACATCATTCTGAGTCTAGAACTGTCAAAAACAAGAATGTAGGTCTTTTGACCAAGAAGCAATTAAGGGACAGAATCTGTGAGGTAACAGATAGGAAGAGAGTTCCAACTGTCAAAAGGAACAGGAATGGTAAAGTTGGAATAAACAAGGAAAATAATTATAAGTATATTCCAAATGCACCAAGAAAAGCATGTTTTAACTGTGGTAATTCTAATCATCTTGCTATTGATTGCAGGAGGAGTAAAAAGAAGCCAACTGTAGTTCCTAAGTCTGACATTAGGAATAAATCAGTATTCTATAAACCACAGAATCCTTGTTTCCATTGTGGCAGTAAATGGCATTCTATTTATACATGTGAAGAATACCATAATTTGTACTATAATTATTATGAGCCTTTGCCTAAGTTCAATAAAAGTGCAAATTTTGGAAAAACAAAGAACTTGAATACTAATCATGCATCTGTCAAGATAAAGACTGATTCTGATGAAGTTAATTCTGATGAAAATGTCTTTACAAGAAAATCTTCTACTGATAAAGATGTTAAATTGCATGAAAAGAGAACCCAACAAGTGTGGGTTCTTAAAAATTCTAACTGAGTTCTTTGTGATTCTGATTGCAGGGTAAAAAGAAAAATGTGTTAGTCATGGATAGTGGATGTTCTGTGCACATGACTGGAGACAAAACCTTGCTATCAGAATTTGAGGAAAAGGCTGGCCCAACTGTGTCTTATGGAGATGGCAACATTGGACAAACTTTGGGATATGGCAGTATTGTAATAGGAAATGTCATCATTGAGAAAGTAGCTCTGGTGAAAGGACTAAAGCACAATCTTTTGAGTGTTAGTCAGATCACAGACAGAGGTTATCGTGTCAACTTTAATGGTACTCATTTTGAAGTTATTAGCAAATCTTCAGGAAAGATTGCATTAACAGGTCAAAGACATGGTAACATTTATGAAGCCAACATTCACACTAATACTGAAAATCCAACTACATGCCTCATCAGTAAAGCATCTGTAGATGAAAGTTGGAACTGGCATAAGAAGCTTTCTCATCTCAACTTCAACAATATAAATGAGTTGGTTAAGAAAGACTTGGTGAGAGGATTACCAAAGGCTCTATATACTCCTGATGGACTCTGTGATGCTTGTCAGAAGGCTAAACAGAGAAGGACATCATTCAAGAGCAAATCTGAATCCTCAATTGATGAACCATATCACATGTTACACCTCGACTTGTTTGGACCAGTGAATATTATGTCCATCAGTAAGAAAAGGTATACTCTAGTCATTGTTGATGAATATACTAGATTTACCTGGGTTTATTTTCTTCACAGAAAAGATGAAACTGCTGAAATACTGCTGGACCATGTTAGACTTATTGAAACTGGCACGGAATACAAAGTCAAGATTCTGAGAAGTGATAATGGGACTGAATTCAAGAATTCAGCAATGGAAGAGTTCTGCAAATACAAAGGAATAGTTCAACAATTCTCTGCTCCTGGCACTCCTCAGCAAAATGGAGTAGTTGAAAGAAAGAACAGAACTCTTATTGAAGCTGGTAGAACTATGTTGGAAGAAGCTAAACTACCTACATATTTCTGGGCAGAAGCAGTCAACACAGCTTGTTACACTCAAAATATTACACTAATCAACAGACATGGTGTAACTCCTTATCAGATGATTAAGGAAAAGAAGCCAAGTTTGAAGCATCTACATGTGTTTGGCTGCAAGTGCTTTGTTCTAAGACCTCATCCAGAACAGCTAGGAAAATTTGAGACAAAAGCTGATGAGGCCATCTTTATTGGCTATCCAACAACAAGAGCCTTTAAAGTCTACAATCTAAGAACAAAGACAGTCATGGAGTCTATTAATGTATCTTTTGATGATAGAAAGCTAACAGGAATAAAAGAAGACTCTCATGACAGTTTGACTTTTGCAAATAAAGCTACCAACAATCTTGATAAAGTCACGTCAGATACTGATATTCTGTCAGATCCTGACGATCGATCAATTCCTGATCAAACACCTGTTACTGATGATGACTCAAATAATGCAAATGTTGAGGGGGAGCAAGAGCGAGACATCACTAGTGATGATTAAACTCAAACATCAAGTAGAGATTCATCAGAAACAGACTCAAGTGACAATCAAGATAGTATATCAGAAAGAGATAGCACTATCTCAGGGGGAGCTTCTAGCAACTCTAGTTCTTTTGAAGAAAACACCAATCCAGGGGGAGCATCCAGTTCAAGAAATGACTTACCATCAGCAAGGAAATGGACAAAAAGTCATACTCCTGATTTAATCATTGGGAATCCTGAAGCAGGTGTTAAGACAAGAAGTTCAACTCAAAATGAATGTTTATATAATAACTTTCTGTCAAAGGAGGAGCCCAAGAAAGTTGAAGATGCACTTAAGGATGCTGATTGGGTGACAGCTATGCAAGAAGAACTGAATGAGTTTGAAAGAAATGAAGTCTGGAAACTTGTACCAAGACCCAAAGGAAGGTCTATTGTAGGTACAAAGTGGGTATTCAGAAATAAGACTGATTCAGATGGCACAATTGTGAGAAATAAAGCAAGACTAGTAGCAAAGGGGTATTCTCAACAGGAAGGAATAGATTATGATGAGACTTTTGCTCCTGTTGCAAGACTGGAGGCCATCAGAATTTTTCTGGCATATGCAGCCCACAAGAAATTCAAAGTATTCCAGATGGACGTAAAAAGTGCATTTCTCAATGGAGAATTGGAAGAGGAGGTATATGTTGAACAACCTCCTGGATTTATTGATCCCAAACATCTAGATCATGTCTATAGACTGGATAAAGCACTTTATGGACTAAAGCAAGCTCCAAGAGCCTGGTATGAAACCCTAGCTCAATTCTTACTGGAAAGTGGATTCAACAGAGGTACAATTGATAAAACCTTGTTTTATCTGAATCATGGTAAGAATTTGCTGTTAGTTCAAATATATGTTGATGATATCATTTTTGGGTCAACTAATACTAAGCCGTGTGAGAAGTTTTCAAAGCTAATGCAGTCGAGATATCAAATGAGCATGATGGGTGAAATGAGCTATTTCTTAGGTCTTCAAGTTAAACAGACTGATGAAGGGATTTTTATTAATCAGTCAAAATACACAAAGAATTTACTAAAAAGGTTTAACATGCAAGACAGCTCTACAGCTTCCACTCCTATAGCTACAGCTACAAAGCTTGATCCTGATCAAGGAACTGAAGTAGATGTAACCAACTATAGAGGAATGATTGGCTCACTCTTATATCTAACTGCTAGCAGACCAGATATCATGTATGCAACCTGTCTATGTGCAAGATTTCAAGCAAATCCTAAAGAACCATATCTCATTGCAGTAAAAAGAATTTTCAGATATCTAAAGGGCACATCTTCTCTTGGCCTTTGGTATGCCAGAGAATCAGACTTTAGTTTATGTGGCTATTCAGATGCTGATTTTGCTGGATGCAAAATAGACAGGAAAAGTACTTCAGGCAGTTGTCAGTTTCTTGGAGGAAGACTAGTTTCTTGGTTCAGTAAAAAGCAAAAGTCTATCTCCACATCAACTACAGAAGCTGAGTACATTGCTGCTGGAAGCTGTTGTGCTCAGATCATGTGGATGAGAAATCAGCTAATGGACTATGGTTTGTCATTTTCAAAAATACCTATTTATTGTGATAACCAAAGTGCTATTGCTATGACAGGAAATCCAGTTCAACATTCTCTTACAAAGCACATCAGCATCAGGTATCACTTCATAAGAGAACAAGTACTGGAAGGAACAATTGAACTTCATTTTGTTCCTACTGATCAACAGTTAGCTGATATATTCACCAAGCCACTACCTGAGGCTACTTTTACAAAGTTGGTGAATGAACTTGGAATGGTAAACTATGGCAGTCCCTGAGAAAAAGAAGTCATCAGATACTGACGACTTGCAAATACTGATGGAAAGTCAATCCTGACAGTGGTCAACGTCGAATCCTGAAGCAACGATTCGATAATCAGTATTTTGTCAGAATCTAACTGTCTTCATTTTATCTCAATTTCCTGATTCAAGCTATGTTTAATGTTATTGAATTCTTGATAATGTGATCACTTTAATTAGTCCTCATATTTATTTTCAGATAACATGTTAAATCAGGAAAAACATTGAATAGAATAGAATAACAAGATTTTTCATTGATAATAAGAAAGAGTTTACATTCAAAGATTACATCTTTTGTGTTCTCTATCTACTAATCTATTCAACAGGAAATAAGAGACCAATCCACTCCATTGTTGATAGCCATCCCAGATCCCATCTTTGCCACTTTGTTTGGGTGGAAGTTGACAGGGATAAGGTTATTTTTGCTGACATATTCATTAACAATGGTTGATGGAGTTGGATGAGGATGTCTTAGATGAAAGCCATGCGAATGCTGTTTGGAGGGCAGCATCAATGTCGATCACTTTTGCAGGTTTTTCCTTCTCGATTTCTTCGAGACCTGCATCCATCTGCAACCAGAGAGTCTCTAGTTGTCTTTCCCAGTCGAAAGCATCAAACTCTTCACGAGAATAACTAAATATATCTCTTTTCTCTAAGAGATGGAGGTTTTTCTCAATGATGGTAAGGTTCGACATTGTTAAAACTTTTGATGAGAAGGGTTTTTCTGATTTTTCTTACAGGAGAGAATGAAGCGTTATAGAAGTAAGTGGACAAGTCTCTAAGATTAAATAGAGAAGGGTGGAACGAGAATATGAAACGATTCATATTACTGGTGCAAGTACCAGGTATTATTCGATTGTGATGTTTTAAATTTCTTTATTTAAAACAAAATTACCATGTTTTATTTTGGTCACAATTTTATTTTCCGAATAATACGTAGCGCGTGTGCTCACTCGATGCTTACATACAGTTATAGATGTAAGTCATGACGCGTGTAATCCTCACCACTCTCTCATGTAATTTGGTCCATTACTTTAGCATAAACGAATGATTTACTGACACCTGTTTTTGAGAAGTTACAAGTATTGTCTAAAATCAATTTAGTTTACTAATTGATTTAGTTTTCTCAAACTGTCAGTAAAGCATCGTCTCTCTTTGTCTCTGCACTCTCAAACCCTAATTTCAAAATTAACACATCTTTTGTGTTTGAAATTCCAATGGAGAACTTATTCATGAACAGCAAGGTGGTAATCAATGGAGTTACTTTTAATACTAATAACTTCACTGCAGTTCTAGATCATCAGGACTTGCCAAGTGATTTCCACATTATTCAGGACTTTTTGGCCTCAAGCCCAATCAATTATGCTCTAACCCAACCTGCCAAGATATCTTTTAAGTCTGTTATGCAGGTTTGGAACAAAAGTGTTTTTGGGAAAGGTCTTACTTCAGAGAATCCTCAGATGAGCTTTGAATATGACAATGTTACATACTATGTGACTCCTGAGATTGTCACTGAAGCCCTACACTTACCGTCAATCATTGGTAAGCCTGGATTCAAAGTTCCTGATGCAAAACTTCTTGAGTATGTTGTAAGCTTGGGTTACAATGGAACACCAAAGAAGTTTGGAGAGCTCTACAGGACAAAGCTCAAGAAGGAATGGAATTTCTTCTTTGACACAATCAGCAGATGTTTCTTGAATAAAGTGTCAAACTTTGATGCCTTACCCACAGGTTCAGCCAAAATTGGGTACTCTCTAATTCATGATCTCTCATTTGATTATGGTTCCTTTATACTAAAGGCATTAAGTGAAAGAAAAGCAGATAAATGTGGTTATGTTTGCTTTCTTAGATTTTTTCAATTAATATTTTCTCACTTATGTCCTCATGCTGTTTTTGAGAATGATACAATCTTGCCGATATGTAAAATCTCAGAAAACAATATAAAGAGTCTAATCAATTCTGATAAGGCAAATAAGTTTGTGGGACCTCCATACATTCCTGATGAAGTATGGTCTCTTTTAAGAGAGAGAATGCCTATTCAATATGGCCCAGCAACTGGTGCTATGGAACAGGACCTTACACATCCTATTCCTGACACAAGCACACAACCTAAACACTTACCTAAACAGTTAACCACCTCTGGTGTCTCACAAAAGGCATCAGTTGTAAAATCAAAGAAATCAGCTAGATCTGATGTGTCTAAGAGGCAATCAGGGTCAAAGGATTTCTCCACTCCAACTCACTCTCAAATGAAGTCACAAGGGGGTGGACAAAGAGTTCTTGAAACATCTGGTTTGAATAAAGGAACAGGAGTGAAAAGGAAAGTTGATCAAGGAGCTATTTCTGATTCTGATGATGATACAATGCCTATATCAGTCTTGTTGAAAAAGAAGGAGATTGATGTTGTTGATACAAGAGAAGTGGCTGTCTCTGAAAAGCCAAAGAAAAGAAGAAGATTAATCAGCAAAGGCAAATTTGTTGATCACACAGAATTTCTGAATCTTACTGATGCTATGGAAAACAATCCTGATGTTGTTAATCAGGATGGATCATCAGTTCCTGACGCTACTGCAAATCCTGACATCTCTACTCCTAATAATTCACCTATGAAGACTGTTGAGATTTCTGATTCTCCAGCATCTGAATCTCCAAAGGGAAGAATTATTGAGATGTCTGTCGATAAAGTAAATGCTATTGCTGCTCAGCTGGGTGTTAAACCTTCACCTCTTGAAGTAAAAACTGCTGAAGCAAATGTTTTTCACAGACAAAAGAAACAGAGGACTACTGTGTCATCTCTGAGAGGATCCAGCCCACAAGAACCTGAACTTCAAAGGAGTTCAGAAGCTATTGCAGATCCAGTCACACAAGAACCACCTACTCAAAGTGTAGGTGAAGACATTTCTGAAGGAATAGTCCCACAAGAACCATCTTCTCAAAGGGAAGGTGAAGACAAGAATATTCCTGCCCCACAAGAACCATCTTCTCAAAGTGAAGATGCTGGCAAACTCACATCAGTAGGGGAGTTTCCTGACAATGCTCAAGGGGCTTCTGAAATTGAAATTGAACTTGCTAGAAGTCTGGCAGAAAAAGCTGCTCATGATTTGCACATTGCTGAATGTGATAGAGTGATTGCTGACACTGCATTTGAGGGAAGCACACAAGAACCTTTGACTCAAAGTGTTGAAGAAGCTTCAAAACCTCAGACTACACAAGAACCATCAGTAGCAAATACTGATGCAAGTCATGCTATAGTTGCAGTGGTCAATCCTGATGAAAGTACTACTGATCTACTTATTCCATTGCTTATTGAGCCAATTTCAGCAAGGCCAATGGATTCTTTAACTACTTCATCAGGTAACATCTCTTTCTCTACTTCATTTACTACTGATAGTATGATTACAGATAGACCTGATAAAAGGGATACCTCTATTTGTATGACTTCAGACCACTCTTCTCAGCCACCTCTTATTTCTTCACATTTAATGAGCCAGAACCTTTCTTGTGAGATTGAGAGTGAACATTTAGAGAAAAAGAAGAGTGATGAGAGGCAGTCTCCTGAACTGGCAAAAGGAGAGGTAGAAAAGAGTGAGAAGTTATTAACTTCTAGTGAGGTAGAAGTTGCTATTGAAAGTAACTTAGGTAACATTGTGAGAAGTGATGAGATTACTTTAAAAGAAAAGAGAGATTTAGGAAATGTTACTAATCTGTCTGCAGGTCATCAGGATTCACCAGCTGTATCTACTGGTGTTTTGAAACTGA
The DNA here is from genome assembly GCA_037693485.1 of Kitagawia praeruptora. Lineage (NCBI taxonomy): Eukaryota > Viridiplantae > Streptophyta > Magnoliopsida > Apiales > Apiaceae > Kitagawia > Kitagawia praeruptora. The sequence goes on from CM075350.1 coordinate 60,416,436, forward strand.
AAGGTATTATGCTTCTTGATGATGATGTTGAAAATAAACTTCCTGAGGCTGGTGGTGGCTCAGATGATGATGATGATGATCATGCTGATCTTGAAACAAGGCAAATGCAGGCAGCTATAAAAGCAAGTCTCCAATCTACTTATGGATCTTCAAGTAGATACATGTAGTCAATGACTCAAGAAGAATTCAGAGGGGAGTATAGTTCACTTCTTTCTCCTGATACTCGAGATGCAAGGGGACATGAATGGGATACAGAATGGAATGAACCGAATACTGAGATGAATTTTCAAAATGCTCTTTTTCATTCTGGTCATATTGCTACGCGGATGCCGACACCTGAACTTAAGGCTCTTCTCAAAACCAATGCTCTTCTAGCAAAGGGATTGAAGAGTGAGATTGACTCTATGAAGGCTGCAACAGATAAATTTCAAGCGGGTATTCAAACATCTGTTTCTATATCTGCTACTGCTTCTCAAGCACGCCTTCTTGCAGATGATATTAAAGCTCTTGACAAGAGATTGGATTCTAGAATGACTGTCTTGGAATCAAAAGTTGATACTATTGATGAAACCCTCAAGCTTATATTGTCTTTCTTCATTCAGGACGATACTGATGTCAAAAAGGGGGAGAAGATAGTCAAAACAAAATGTTCACCTGATCCAGTTGTACAAAAGGATGATGATAATTCTGGAAATGATGGTGGTGCTAAGTCACATCATAAAGTTGAAACCTCTGATGCTGCTTTAGTGACAAAGAGAACGAATACTCAAACTAAGCAGTCAACTCATGTTTCTGAATCTGGAAAGAAGACAGTGACAATAATGATGCAATCTCAGAATCCAAAAGAAGAACAGTTTGTGACACCTGGTCAAACTCTGTCAACCATTCCTGAGGATGATGTGTATGTGGAACAGGATGAAGATGCTGCTAATCTGTTTCATGAACTTGACACTGGGGATGGTCGTGTTCTTAAATTGTTTCATAAAGACAAAAGAGTCCAACAGTATCATGCTGAGAAAGCACTTGTCTTATCTACTGAAGAAAATCCAAACATGACTACTGATGAGTTCTTAGAAGAACAGAACAGGATCTTTGAAGAGTTTGCAAAATAGAATAAATCTCTTGCTGCAAGAAGAGGAAGAGGCAGAGGAGGAAGATACAGAAGTAGAGGAAGATTATCTGCTCAAACAAGTATAAGGCAAACAAGATCTAGTGGAATCAAATTGAAAGATGTTTCTGAAAATGAAAAGAAGAAAACTCCACTATCTCTTGCATCAACTCCAGATAACAGATTCAATGCTCCTGAAGAAATTGAAGAGGAGATATTGCCTTTGAAAAGGAAGAGTAAGGTAGCTGTTCAATCTACTGCATCTAATGAGAAGTCAGTCGTTGATTCAATTTCTGATGTTGTTTCTGATTCTGAAGAGACTGAAATTTTAAAAGAACTTAAGATTATGATTCTTAAGGTTGTGGTTGAATTTCACAATGTGGAAGTTTTTTAAGATACATTGGAGTATGAACAAGAAAACTTCAGAAGATTTGAAAGAGAAAGTGAAATCAGAGGTAAAGCCACAAAAGCAGAAAAGATAACAACCAGAGATTACTTAAGAAATGTTCATAGATCAGACAGGAAGTTATGGTATGATAGAGATAGATTTGTTCCTGAACATCAGCAGGATTATCCGACTAATGAGAAGAAGAAGAGTAAGAAAAAGGAGGAGGATAAGGTTGATTATAGGAAACCAGTTGTGTTCATATCAGCTGTATTGATAAAAGAGTCTTCTTTGATCAATGAATTTCTGATTGTTAAAACAGAGTCTACTACATTTATTGCTGAAAATCCACCAAAATGGGTGAGTATGCAATCTAGCTTTAAAGGATGGGAACCTGGCACAAGAGGAGGAATTGGATATAGTCATGCGCTGGTTATTTTCATTGCACAAACTGATCAATATGCTCTAGTTGACAAGATTGGAGATGAGTTAACTGTAGATCATCTTTGGAAACTTGAAGCTGTTGCTATCATTGCTGATTGTCATGCTGATGCAAAGAAAATAGAGAAGCTGGTGTACTTCATGAAAGATGGAAGTGTGAAGAAGATTCCTATTCATGAATTGTTGTGTAAATCTGCAAAAGAACTGAAATATGTTCTGTATCTTCTCAGAAGTAAAAGAATAAATGTTAGTGAAAGAGAAGTTTATCAAAATTGGTGTGTCATGATTTACATGAAGATTAGACAGAGGTTCATGGATGGAGGAACAAGGTATGATGGCAATTATATTCCCATGTACTTAAATTTAAGAGATATAGAGGTTGAAATGAAGAAAGGTACAGCTGTTAAAGAAGTGTATCTAGGCATGGAACAACTGTCTCTAAATCCAGATGGGAAGGAAATTGCTTATGTGTTGCTAGGTGACTTAGATCTTCCGAGAAACTCAATTCAGAATATCAGGGCAGCTATTTATCAGATTAATGAGGAAGATGAAGAACTCAAAAATCTGAAGAAGAAACTGATTCAAATTCTTGAAAGCAAGGAAGAAGAATTGTTATCTGAATTCTTGAGACTGAATCTGTTTTATCAAAGAATTTCTGAAACTGTTCCTGATGATTTTTAGAAGGTATTTTGTTTTGAGTTTTTGACATCTTGAATCAAGGAATTTGTGCTTTGTTTTATAAAGAACAAATTGGGGGAGATTGTTAGATATTGATTCAAGAAATGATCAGGATCTGGGCATTACTGATCAGATACTGATGCTGACGTCATCAGGAATACAACGTCAGTATTGGATTATCAGGATTAGAAGCTGGTCAGTATTTGATGAAGATTCTCGTCGACCATAGATCAAGGAAGATTGATATGTCGGTTCCTAATTTGTAGGAATGTAGCTATCATACAAGATACGCATTCAGAGATATATGTAATTGATTTAGAATATCTTGTAATTGATAGTGCAACTGTGTACACTATATAAACACAGTTTAGGTTTTACATTTTGTAATCGCTTACACGAGTTATCTTGTAACCTAGCAGCTCTTAAGAACATAAGAATTTCTTAAGAGAGTTTTGTAACAGTTTTATATCAGAGTTAATAAAGCTGTTATTGATTCATACTTGTGTTATTTGTTTTAAGTCGAAAATCTTATACAATTGTATTCAACCCCCCTTCTACAATTGTTATTTACTGGGCAACAAATAATAACATAGAATCTTAGTTCTCCTTCTTAATCAGTATAAGGGAACAATTCTAAATTTGATCCTGTTCAATATACACAAAGTATACTAGTATTATTTATTAGTCAATATAAACTAATCTAAATAATACTACAGCCATACCAGTGGATTGTCCAACACCACCTGTGCTGTGAACCTTATTATATTATATAAACCATATTTAACAATCTAATATTCTGTATCCCATTTGATACTTGATTGTCCACAATATATAATATTAGACAGCATGTAAACATTTAAATGATTCTCAATAAAACTGGGCCAGAAATAAATGTATATACTTAAAATAAATATTTTCAGTATACACTAACACCCTTAGCTTTGTCCCGCAATGAAAATGGAAAAAGCCTCAACTTTACAGCATCATCTGACACGTTGTTTTTTTTTTTTGAAACTATCTGACACGTTGTTAAATTTGAATGTGTCACAAATCTCTATGAAGTTCCGGATATGCATATTTGGATCTTCCGTTGGCGCTCCCCCGAACTGGACAGAGTTTTGTACCATCTGGATTGTGCCAGGTTTGATTTCAAATGTGTTAGCTGCAATAGCTGGCCTGACGATGCTTGACTGAATGTCATTGATTTTCGGTTGGGAATAGTCCATCAACGTCTTAGGCACATCATCCGCCATGTCTAACGTTTCTTCCAGCTTTATTACGGTTGTTGATTTAAGAGTTTGGGCACGCGTTAGCATAAACAACTCAAAATCCTTATATTGGCAGAGCGAGAAAACACGACGTCAGAAAAAATAAAATAACTATCCAAGTCAGTTAAGTTTAACCTCCGTTGATGTTAAACACAAATTCTGAAAATAACACCGAAGTCCCCGGCAGCGGCGCCAAAAACTTGTTGGCTCGTAAACACGCAAGTATACGCGATCACAAATAGCAAGTGATAAGTAAGATTCATTCCGCAGAGACTAGGTGTAATGCCAATTTTAGTACTTATGCAACGGTGTATGGTTACTTCTTAATGCTTGAACACTTATCAAATTGGGCCTTGATTAAACTATTTTAATTAACTAAGTGAGAATAAATTAACAAATAAGAGCTCTTAAATATGAGAAAGCATGGGATTCTAATTTCATTATTTATTTCATTTAGAAATTGATGCCTTAACTTCAAAGTAATTTTGATAATTATGAAAGCTAGCCGGGAACACGAAACTAACATAAGCGCCTTTCAGCCTTAACTTATATCAAACCACACGAACATCCACTTAAAAAGATAGAAGTCGTGTGGACACCTTTTATGCTTAGACCCTATATGTCTATAAGATTTCAAAACATAATTGGTTTACGAATAAATTCCCTTATTATGACTACATAGGGTGATGTGATCCAAAATCCTACCACTTATCGTAAATGTACATGACAATTACGAACCTATGCTAACATGGCAAATTCTAAATTCCTCAATCCACTTTCGCATTCATTAGAAATTAATAATTTAGACGTTAGCTACGCATCTAATAAATTAAGCGCAACCACATTAGGCAATCTGAATTTTTATCATAATACAAATTATTAAGGCATCGAATTACTAAATTACGTAAATAAATCCATTAGAATCCCATGACGGCGATTAGTTCATAATCAAACGGATCGTCATCATGGGATTAAATGAAAACATAATAATGATAAAAAAAAAAACTAAATTAAAAATTGCGATGAATTAAATATGAAATTACAAGAGTTTAGAAAGTAGAACCGAAATAGCTTCCAATGAAAGAGAGAAGAGCACTCCAAATAATCCTCTTAAAATCTTCAACCAAAATAAAACTTATACTAAATTTGCAGAAAATTAAAGTGTATAAAATAAAACTAAAATTACAAAAGAAATGTTGCTCAAATTTGAGAGATCACAAGAGAATGCAGTCGAGAGGTGTAAACAACTTGGCCGAAAGTAATAAAAGCAAAAAAAAAAACAAGCACCAGCGCCGAACTTGACCACTTAGCTGTTGATTTCACGCGACCACTTTCTTTTTGCTTAGTTAATTGATTTGTTAAATCAAATTCCCATTCTGCCAACAACACCACAATCATCCGGTCCTTTTATAATTCAAAATCAACAATCGTGGGTTATGTTGTTTTATATGAATTGGCTCCGAAAAATACTTTTAACCCGCACAGTTTATAATCTTTAATTAATAAATAATTAATTTAATCTAGAAATTATAAAAATAAATATCTAATATTATTAGATATTTATAAATATAATTTTCTAAACAAATAAAATATTTATTAATATAAATAAATCCTTAAGCTCTAAGCTGCGGTCTTTTGAGGGTCGGAAACCGGGCTCCTTTTGCTTAACAGAAAATATATCAATTCCAACCGGGGTTCCAGCTTTAAGAAAATATCACTTTCCATATTTTTGTGATAATTCTTATTTCTTCATTGTTCGTCCAGATGTAAGTTACGGTCCCTTGAGGATCTAAAACCGGACTCCTTTTGTTTAGAAAAAAATATAAGAATTCCAACCGGGGTTTCAGCATTAAGAATATATCACTCAGAATTTTTTTATGATAATTCTTTTTCCTCGTAGCCAGTCCTCCTTGCTCTCTTGGCAACTCTAAATTCCGAATTGAGGTAGAAATCCACTGTTTTAGCCTTTTATCGCCACAATACCTAAAGTTGCGAGTTCTGCACAACAAAAACTGAAACAACAACAAAAATGAATTAAAAGACACCACATACTTAAGGATAAACCATCAATTTAGGTCCAATTAGCGCATAATAAGTGGATATAAATTCCACTTATCAGTTATGCTCCAAGATAAATATATAGCGATTTAGCTTATATTTTGAGAAGGTAACGGGGAGTTACGCTTCAAGATAAATATATAGTTGTATTTGTAAAGGTTTCTCCACCAACTATAAGGAGTGTTTACTTATAGTGGAAGAAATCCCAAGTCCGGGGAGGAGCTCGGGGACTGGAGTAGGACTGTTCAAATCCATTAGAGGATTGCGGGCATCATGAATCAGGATAAAATTGATTGTGTCCAACTCTTTAACTTTATTCTTTTATATTCCACACTTTATATTACTTATTTTTAAGTAAATAATTTTAAAAGGAGAAAGAAAATTTAAAAATGCCAAGCACAATTTTTAAAAAGGTGATAAGCCATTCGATCCCGCCTTCTAGCTTATCGTACCCACTTTCGGGACCTATCAAAATATGTACGATATGTCATTTTGAAGGCAAAATGGCCAAATTGTTTTTTTATTTTCGTAAAAGTGTCTGAATACTTAAAAGGATATTATATTTGTGCTTTTTGCAATGTTTGTTTTTGAATCTTAATATTAAATCATTTATTTTATCTCACAAATTTAATATACAGTACTAACACTTATAATATTCTTTCGAATGTTATATTTTTTACACGTTTGATACATGTTGTCGTAATTAAAAATATTCAGTACAATACATCTTTCATTCATTTCTCTTAAAAATAAATGATATCTCACACATTTGATACATATATCGTAGTTGAAAGTATTCTACGCAATACGCTTTGTAAGTTTCGTAAAGTTAAATGATTGTGCATATTTTTTATACATTATTATGATACCAATATTTTCTTATAAAATATTATAATAGAATGCGTACAACCCAAAATAGCATATTATAGCTACCGATGAAACTAAAGACGAAAATACTAGTCCACAATGCAAACAAAAAAGACATCTTATTTAGATTTAGATCTTATACACCACGATCGCAAAAAGATCTAAATGCAGTCATTTGAAGAAATTACTACCATATGTAGGAAACAACTCAAGTAAAGCTTCATAATTTGGTTCATGCATGAGATAGTTACTGGTCTAGCATGTTGTTTCCTATTGGTTCTATTTCCAATTTCAAGCCACTCTTGAATCCCAAATATGGGTAGGATACTGGATGGTCCTCTTCCACCATTTTCCACCTGCATTGAAACTTTATAAGGTAGTCGACCGTCACAATTAAAGCTTATATGTATTTACGACCAAATTAAAGTCCTTTTCCTGCTGATTCGAAGATACAGAAATAGGTTTTGTCTTGCAATGTAATATGGAAATAAAATATACCTGTAGTTAAGGACAAGATGGTGGAGGAAGATAGTAGCCTCTAGTTTTGCTAAATCGGTTCCCGGACAAAGCCTCATTCCTCCACCAAAAGGATTCACTATTTTTTTCATTGATCGATCCTGCATCCATTTCACCATCCCGAAAGTGTTATAGAAAAAACTGTGAACAATATGGAGTACACTATATAATGGTGCAATTGTACATACATTCCATCTTGAAGGGTCAAATTCAGAAGGATTCTGGTGAATGGATGGATCCAAATGAACTGCAGTGAAGACAGGAAGAACTTGCCATCCAGCTGGAATGTAATACCCTTTGTATTTTACATCTATAAGAGCTTTTCTATGCACAAATTTTACAAGATTTCCACATCTCAAAGCTTCGTATATAACCTATTTTAACATAACAAAAAATCAAAAATTTCAATTAGTCATAATAAATATATAATTATGAATGGAATTTATATTAGTTATATGCATACATTGTGATTGAACTCCATATGCTGAATGTCGTTCCAAGTCAAGGATTCACTGTCCTTTTTCTTTCTTCTTATAGCCAAATGTTCTTGTCTTAGTTGTTCAAGTACATCTGGAGACTGGAAAAGATAGTAGACTAACAAGGCCAAAAGACCTGCTGTTGTTTCATAGCCTGCAAGCAAAAGGTCCATCACAAGACTTACTTTTTCTTCGTTACTAAGCATGCAATCCTCTTTTAAAAGCATTTGGTCTAAAAAATCTCCTTCATCAATCCACTCATGTTCATTTTTCTCCCTTTCTTCTATTATTCTTTTGATAGTGGATTGGATCCTTGTTCTAGCCTGAAAAAGCAAAATTTCATGATAACCTATATTAATTACTAACTAAACCAATCATAAACGATTAATGAATCTAAAAGAAATATAGATTTACCTTAAGAGCTTTGTTGTAAGGGGAGCCCGGAAGGTTTATTGGAATAGACACAAGTCCTTTCATATAGGCTATATGATCTTCTAGCATTTGTGTAGCTCTTGGATCTCCTAGCTCTATGTTTAGCATGTTCTTTAACATGATATGCATAGTAAACTGCATTCAACAATCTCATAGAACGATATAATAAATTCAAATATTCATTAAAAAAAGTATATTAAATTGAGTCAAGAATCTTTTCTCTAAAGAGAGAGGGGGGGAATGACTGAATGAATAAATTACCTCTTTGGCTTGCTTTGCGAAGGAAATGTGTTGTGAATTTTTCCAAGAGTCCATAACGGAGATGGTTAAGTTGTGAACATAATGAAGGAAATTGGGGCTTGTTTTGGAGGTGTTGATGAAAGTAAGAGCAACCGTTCTTAGCTTCTTGTGAAGATCTCCCGGAACAAGCATCATACAGTATTTACCAAGTATATCCTTGACAGATTTTGGGTAGTAACTTTGGAATATCTTATCTTCATTCTGAAGAACAAAGTCATTAAGTTCAAAATCACCTGATACTATCGTTGGCATTCCAAACAGATTAGACTTGAATACGTTGCCATATCTGCACTATCAAATCATCAATTATATACATACACACACACACATACACACACACACACACACACACATATATATATATATATTGATATAGTTATAACATGCACGTACATATGAGATGAACAAAATATATTAGACTTACCTTGTGTATGATTGATCTTTAAAAATAAAATTATAACAGAGGTGAACAAGAAGAATAAAAAACCAATAAAATAAAATAATCACCTAGAGTAATGTTGATGCAAGAATCTTCCGATGGAGTTCGATTTGTGAGGTTTGAGAAAGCTAAAGGTCTCACCAATGAAAGGCCAACCCATGCTCCCACTAGGCAACCCTTCAACTTCTTCTTCTTTTTTCTTAATCTTTAATTTAGGAGAAATTATTAAAAAAATAACACTTAATAACAATGGAAATGACAACACCAAAAAACCTGAAACCATTTCCATGGTCTCAATTTCAATACAATTATGTTAATGAGGTGACTATATGCCTTTAATTTGTATATATATAGAACCTCTTAGCCTATATTTCGTAACTTTTTTTTTTATTTCTTTATAGATTATATGTATTATTTTTATTCCTAACATACCACCAAATATCTGAGATTCTCTATTGAGATTTCATTTCTTATTTTATTTATCTATTTTTTTATTTAAGCCTGGGTATAAAATGGAAAATGAATCTTTTGGTTGGGAAGCATCTATATTGGATATCTTACCATTTATATTTGTTTGAAAAAATATCTAATTTAGCTTTTCAATATTCTTTTGTAGTTCAGTGACATATAAATTGAGGGATAAAAAGTTCAATATTTGTATCTCCCACTTTATTGTCAAAGATAACAGATATGGCTTTAAATTTTATATTCTTATATAAACTAGAATATTGTATACTCGTATATTTAATTTAGAAGATGTTTCGTTGTAAACTGTTTGACTAACATCTTCAGTTCAAAGTTGGCGGATATTTTTTTTTACAACATAAGAGAATAAAGATTGTAACAGAAGAATGTGACAACGATGACTTATATTTTACATGTTAACGCTTTTTAGGACCTAATGGCTGACATATTTGTTACCATAGCATTACAAGTATAAGTTTGCATTTACTACCTACAATTACGAAGATTAAAATAATTTAAAATGGTTAAAATAAAGGACGAGACTATACACGAACAAGAAATGCCTCATTTTTTCCCTTAAAAAATAAACCATATAAAGTATTAGAATTTGATTATTGTATCGCAACTAATTTCAATAGATAATAAATGTACGTTGGAATTTTTTCCTGTTCGTTAGAAACAACCTCCATAACAAGATTTTAATAAGGCATGAGATAAAATTGTTCCCAGCTCCCAAATTTGAAAATTTATCCAACTATCACTACATATAACATGTAATTTGGATTAACACAATACATATTTAGGCATAACTTTCAACTATACTATTATTGGAGTATATGAGATGTTATTGCTATTATTACTTGATAAGTAGTTTAGGCGATATGAGGTCTTGCTTATCATAACAGAATTCTGTTATAGAGCTAGTCTTATAAATAGAAACTTCATCTGTAAATTCTGTATCTTTTCATTCCTTCATTCTGTAAAACATTCTTACGAGCAATATGTAGTTCTTCTTCTTGATCAAGGTTACATCTTTATACATTTACAAGTTAGATCATAGCAACTCTAGATAGTATCAGAGCTCTTCCGCATTTTTCTACATACGATCGGTAAGTTTTCTTCGATCTCTTGTATCATTTCTTGATGAAACTCTCGATCTCTCTTGTTACTTCTCGATCTCGCTCGTTCTGTTAATCTTGATCTCGATCTCTTTTGTTCTGTGATTGTTTGCTTGATTTTGTACCCGAGATTACTTTGTTGTGTTGTTCTGTGAATGTCTCATATTCGGAATACACACAATCGCACATCTCCTGTTTCTTATGCTCATGTTGTTATGGCTAATTCAACGAATCCTACTACGAATTCTACTTCACAAAATCCTTCACAATCTAATTCATATAGTGATTTAATTGATAACAATAGTCATCCCCTGTTTTTGCACAATAATGATCAACCTGGAATGGTTCTGATCTCTAAAAAGCTTACTGGTAGCGAAAACTATGCTTCTTGGAAGCGATCTATTCAGATTGCTTTGTCTGCAAAGAACAAGTTAGTGATTGTTAATGGAGATTTTGTTGCTCCTGATTCTTTATCACCTCTTCTTCCTCATTGGAAACGTGTTAATGACATGGTAATTACCTGGATTTTGAACACTGTTGCTAATGACATTAGTAGCAGTATAAACTACATGGACAGTGCTTTTAGTGTTTGGTCAGAGTTAAATGAACGTTTCTCTATTATTAGTGGTCACAAAATCTATGAAACTCAGAGAGATTTGTTCAAGTTGGAGCAAGGAAACGATTCTGTTGAGTTTTATTTTCACAAGCTTAAAGGCTATTGGGATGAGTTGAAGGCTTTAGAACCTTCTATTACTTGCACATGTGGTGTTGTTAAAGAATGGGAACTACAGGTTGAGAAAACAAGACTTATTCAGTTTCTTATGGGGCTTCACACTAGTTTTACAGCTGCTAGAGGACAGTTGTTGATGATGCAACCTTGGCCAACGGTTAATCAAGCTTTTATGCTTATTAAACAAGAAGAAAAGCAACGACAAATTCACAATGTCATTAGTCAGCCTATTGCTATGTTGGCTAATGCACCACGATCTAATTTCAAGTCTTTTGAGTGATCACAACTTGAATGCTCTCATTGTCATCTTAAAGGTCATACACGAGAGAAGTGTTACAAATTGGTTGGCTATCCACTTGATCATCCATTTCACCCTAACAACAAAGGCAAGAAGAGGCCTGGTCAAACTAGTTCTAGATTTGGACAATCTACCAACAAGTCTAGTCATGCTATGCAAGCTAGTGTTGAACCATCTGTTGCTAATTCTTCTTCTGAGAACATTTCCTTGAGCACTCAAATGGAAGTTTTGCAGAATCAGATGACTTCACTTATGCAGTGTTTCAATAATAAAGTTCAATCTCCAGCAATTCCTGCTGCTTCTCATTCTCAGTCTGTTCAGAATCAGCCTTTTACAGGTGTTCATAATTTTTCTGGAAATATTGCAGGTACTGCATTTTCTTTCTCCACTTCCTTATGTGTCTCAGATACTGTCTGGATTTTAGACACAGGAGCTACTAATCATATGTGTTGCAATCTTGGTAATATGCATGATATTCATCCTGTGATTAAACCATATCATGTTTCTTTCCCTAATGGTGAACAAGCTCATGTTACACATACTGGTTCTGTCCCACTTCATCCCACTTCATCCTATTTCTTTAGTTATTCATGATGTTTTGTTCATACCCTCTTTCACTTTCAATCTTTTGTCCATTAGCAAATTGTCATCCCAGTTGCATTCTAAAGTTTGGTTCAAATCCAATTCATGTTATTTGCAGGACCAATCCCAGAACAAGGCATTGGTTCTTCGTAATATGATTGAAGGTCTTTACCAGCTTGTTAATACCATCTCAGTTCCCACAGCTTCATCCTCTACTCATGTTGCTTCTTCTGCTCAGACTTTTCAGTCTTCTGTTTCTCTTTGGCACAAACGTTTTGGCCATGTTCCATTTACTATACTTTCTAGAATCAAAGATTTAGATATCAAGAATTCTAGTCTTTTGAAATCTGAAATTGTTTCACCATGTGATGTATGTCCTTTGGCAAAAGAATGTAAATTGTCTTTTCCTATTAGTACATCTCATGCTTCTTTACCTTTTGATTTAGTTCATTGTGATCTCTGGGGTCCTTATAGGGTTCCAACTTGTAATGGTTGCAAATACTTTCTAACAATTATTGATGATTGTACAAGAGGTGTTTGGACTATTTTGCTTCCTACTAAACAACATGCCATACAGTCTCTTAAAGATTTTATTGTTACTATCACCACTCAATTTCATACATCTGTTAAATGTCTTCGATCAGACAATGGAGGTGAATTTATGAATCATGATCTTTGTCAATTTTTAAACAGTCAAGGCATTATTCACCAAACTTCTTGCCCTTCTACTCCCCAACAAAACGGGAGAGTAGAAAGAAAGCACAGAAACTTGATTGAAATGACCAGGGCATTAATGTTTCAGGCAAACCTTCCAACAAAATTTTGGGGTGATTGTTTGTTTACATCCACTTACATCATTAATAGAATTCCAACTTCTATTTTGGGATTTGTCAGTCCTTATGAACTTTTGTTTCATGAGCCTCCAGATTGTAGCAATCTTAGAATTCTTGGCTATTTAGCTTACATGTCTGTTCATTCTCCAGACAAATTAGCTCCACGAGCTGTTAAAACCATTTTTCTTGGTTATCCTCCACACCAAAAAGGCTAAAAACTATTTGATCCTCTCACAAATAGTTTTCATGTCTCTAAACATGTGATTTTTCATGAAACTATTTTCCCTTATAAAGACATTAATAATTCTGTCTTATATCCATCTTCTACATCTATATTTTGTCAACCAGATTTGTCTTCTTTTGATACACCTCTGGATCACATTTTTCATGATTATATTCCTAATACTTCACCTACTGATATCATAAATGATTCTTCTTCACCAACTTTTCCAGAGCAAGTCTCTAGTCCTGGTTTTTCTGTAGACAATGAACCATTACATAATTCTGCAAACACTGAACAAACACAAGATTCTTATGCAGATAATAATTTTCCTGCATCCATTGAAAATTCTGCTTCTTCTGATATCTCTACTACTTTGCCTCCTATAAATAGGATTTCACTTCGACATAAGGTGCAACCCACTTGGATGAAAGATTATGTTGTTTCTAAACCTAACAACAAATCTTTATCATCTATACTTCCTCAAACACATAACGTTCTTTTAAATTGTCCTATTGATGCCTCTAAATATAGTTTTCAGCATTATTCTCTTCAAAATTCTCAAAACCCAGTTTTTGCTTGCTCTATGAGTCCTCAATCCACTTACGAGGAACCATATAATTACAATCAAGCTGCTACTGATCCCAGATGGGTAGAAGCAATGCAAAAAGAGTTACATGCCCTGGAATCTAACCACACCTAGGAAATTGTATCTCTTTCTCAAGACAAAAAGATTGTTGAATGTAGTGGGTCTACAAAGCAAAATTCAAGGCTGATGGTTCACTTGACAAGTTTAAGGCCAGATTGGTGGCTAAAGGGTATACTCAAGTAGAAGGTGAAGATTATCATAATACTTTTTCCCCGGTTGTCAAGATGTCAACTGTAAGAACTGTTTTAGCCTTAGCAACTGTGAAACACTGGTCCATACATCAGTTGGACATTAATAATGCTTTTCTCCATGGTGACTTGATGGAAGAAGTTTATATGGAAATTCCTAAAGGACATCCTTTTTATGGCAAGCCAAATGTTGTTTGCAGACTTCTCAAATCTTTGTATGGTTTAAAACAAGCATCTCGACAGTGGTTTGAAAAGTTGGTTTCAGTCTTGTTTAGTCTGGGTTTCACTCAGTCTGTTGCTGATTACTCACTCTTTATCTTAACAGCAAAAGATTCTTTCCTTGTTGCCTTGGTTTATGTCGATGATATCTTATTGACTGGTGATAACAATGTTTTGGTTGAGCATGTAAAATCTATTCTGCATTCTTAATTTACAATCAAAGATTTGGGACTAGCAAAGTATTACTTAGGCCTGGAGATTCATAGAACTGATTCTGGCTTGTTTTTACATCAGCATAAGTTCATTTATGATATGCTAATTGAGGCTGGTTTAGAGAATGCTAAACCATTGTCACTTCCCCTTGATTCTACTATCAAACTTACTATTGATGATGGGGAATTATTAGAAGATCCATCTTTGTATCAAAAATTTGTTGGCAAACTACTGTACTTAACAGTATCAAGACCAGATATCTCTTTTGTGGTTCATCATCTCAGTCAGTTTCTACAAACCCCTCGAGTACCACATCTTCATGCAGTTCAAAGAGTTTTAAGGTATCTTAAAGCTACATCTTTTTAAGGATTGTATTATGATGCTGGTTCAACTCTTCGTTTGGCAGCATATTGTGACAGTGATTGGGGATCTTGTCATCACTCTTCTAGGAGTGTCAGTGGTAATTGCCTTATGCTTGGATCTTCTATAGTATTTTGGTCTTATAAGAAACAACCTGTTGTATCTCGTTCTACTGCAGAGGCTGAGCTCAGGGTGTTAGCTGATACTGCTTGTGATTTGTCTTGGTTTCATATCTTGCTTTCTGAGTTACAAATTCCTCAAGCTCGACCAACTACTATTTTCTGTGATAACCAGGCTGCTTTAGACATTGCTGCAGACCCTGTGTTTCATCCTAAAACCAAGCATTTCGCTCTTGATTGCCATTTTGTTCGAAAACAGGTTCAGAATGGTCTTATTTGCCCTGTTTACATTCCAAGCACTTTGCAACTAGCTGATATTTTGACCAAAGGTCTTCCTCGACAATCTCATTGGAAGATTATTTCTCATTTGAACGTGAAGCAAGCACAATCAATTTGAAAAACGGGAAGGGGGAATATTGGAGTATATGAGATGTTATTGCTATTATTACTTGATAAGTAGTTTAGGCGATATGAGGTCTTGCTTATCATAACAGAATTCTGTTATAGAGCTAGTCTTATAAATAGAAACTTCATCTGTAAATTCTGTATCTTTTCATTCCTTCATTCTGTAAAACATTCTTACGAGCAATATGTAGTTCTTCTTCTTGATCAAGTTTACATCTTTATACATTTACAAGTTAGATCATAGCAACTCTAGAACTATTACATTATTAACCTAAAAGTCTATATCATATAATTTATTTTCTTTTAGTAAATTTTATCATATTATTAATAGCATTATAATTAATCTCACAAAAAAGTCTATGTCCATCATTATAGATCAACCCATTTGAGTCTCATGCATGTCAATTGCTTACATATCGATTGCATGAGTATCTTAGCTCATATAGAAACACCAATACTTTCACTTTTATCATATTTCCTTTTGTTAACATCCTCAATTATTTTTAGAAAAGGGTGACCATGACCCTTGCAATTTAAATATTTTTGGACTATAATCATGCCTTTGGGATTATAACTTATTCTCGAGAAATTTGTCAAAGTTTCTGAAGAGGAATACATGTATCAAGAGATGCAGGAGATTGAAGTGGTTGGTTAAGAAGTATATGAGAAGTTTCTGATGAGATGAGGAATACATGGATCAAGAGAAGCAGGAAATTAAAGTGGTTGGTGAAGGAGTATCTGAACAATATTGACGCTCAGATGAGGGAGAATAACTTGTCCAATATGTGAACATGGAGGTTATGGGCCTTCAAAGTTAAAGGTTGCACGATGGGTTAAGAAAACATTGCAGTCACTTGCAATGTTCTAAGTTCTTTAGTTTAATTAAGTTTTAAGTATTATAAAGCCATCTAGTCTAGTTCCTTTTTTTAGTCTAAATTGATGATATATGATTCAGTTTTTGGTATTATTCTGAACATTTTTCAGGTGTTTCAGAAGGTTATATCTCTATTTAATAATTTGTTAAGTTTTAAATCAAGCTGGTGATGATATGGGCATGGTTGTGTTGGAATATAGATTCGATTAAAATTTGAATTCATTGATTCGGTAAAATCAATTCCGTTTTTACTACGGATTTTTTGCCACCTCCTTAACATAATTAATTAACAAGGTTAATTAATTAAGGAAATTGCCACCGATTTAATTGATTAGCGCGGCTAATTAATTAAGGCAATTGTGTTAAGGAAATTGCCACCGATTTAATTGATTAGCGCGGCTAATTAGTTAAGGCAATTGTGTAGCGCACAAGTTTTCCTATCCTATAAATACTCATATAGAGCCTTAGGATTATTCACTCGAAAACACACATCCTTCTCTTTTATACAGCCTCTTCTCTTCCTCTGGTGATAGTTCTTGCTCGTCTCAAGTTCGCTGAGAGTGACGCTCATCTGTAGCCTCACTGCAATCCGTTTTATCCTGGGAGGCATTTCGCTCGCACATACGGTGGGGGTCTAATACGCTTTAAGGACACAGTCACGCACTGGACTCGGGTTTTCCGTTCCTTGTCTCCTCTTTTGTCTATTTTAATTATACACATAACTGTTACTCACACAAGCACAAATATTATACTATTTGTATTTATCGTAGATTGTCTAACAATCTTAAAGCATATTATTATATATCTTTGATCTGTACTTACATAATAATTTGTTTGTTTGAGTAACCGATTTAAGATATATTCAAATGTGTGCGTAATAATTTATTATTTCTTCATTTATTGGGTTATTAATCAGTTCGACGGGAATTGGTTACTGCTTGTTAGTTAAATATGTTCGCTTTATAAACAACTAATGTTTCCAGGATTTACTTGGATAAATAAAGTGGTTTATCATATAGTTGAACTAGTGAACATGATTTATAATCTTGATTTGTAGGAGTACATGTTAATTGGATGTTGTTATCAGTCAATTCATTGATTTATTAACTAATTACTAGGCATGAATGGCTACCAGCTAGTATAGTTACTCCAGTAGCTTTCCTTTGGTACATAGTTGTGGTGAATATTTTATTCCTACTCGTGTGTATGCAAGCTTATAGCAATTTTGTGATATACATGATGAACATGGTGTTTTATTATGAGTCCATTACAGAAGTGCTGAACTAGCATGTATGTCATTACATGTATGTGTATTAGTGTGTTTAAGACATTAATGCAGAATTGATTACTCCCTCCGTCCCTAATTAGTAGTCCATTTTGAAAAAAACACACATCTTAAGAAATATTTAATATCATGTTTTGTTTCCATAGTTGCCCTTACTTATTGCATTAAATAATAACTTTTGAATGTATAATTAATTATAAAGTCAAACATTGGAAATAGAAGTGTAGGGATAATTTTGGAAAAACTTGAAAAACATGCATTGAAATATGAAAAAAGACAACTATTTAGGGACAATTTTTTTTCTCAAAATGGACTACTAAATAGGGACGGAGGGAGTAATTAAATATATGTGATTGGATGTAAATTATAGTTTTGGTTAAATGACCATCCTGGATAGTACTTATCATCCATGTCATCACTTGATAATTTAGAGCAGGTCCTACTACGGTTAGCACTTAGCAGAGTATGTGCAAATATTTTAGTGTGCACGCGATTAGCATTAATTTGAATATTTTAATTATTATTCAGTTTTGTCAATTTTTGATTTGACTGCTACTAATATTAACTTGACACAAAGCTTGTTAAGATATCTCTTCTAGTAAGAGGTTTGCAGCACATTGGAACAGTGCAGTAATTAATTTAAATTATAATTCTATATTGAAGATTTGATTCTGGATACATTTGAGCTTTTCATGGATAAATAATTATTGGAGATTTTGGAATTATATGTATTTGGTTGATTATTAATGAATGTCTACCAGGAAGTTGATCGAAATTTGTAAAATTCTTTATGAATTTTAGAGTCGTTAAAACCTAATAGGCCTGTTACTTAATGAGTACAGGATGAGGGTCAGCACAAAATATATATTTTTCGGTTGGATTTATTCCTTCTCTTAAATTATATATGTTTTCGTGTTGGTGTCGGTCTGCTGCGGCAGTGACACACGAGCCTATTATGGTGATTGGTGATCCATGAGATACCTAATATGGCATTGCGGTCAGCTTTGTATGCTGAAATTTGGTCAAATCCAAAATACAGTTAACCATAACGCATCAGTTGATCAAGGATCATTGAATGTGGGTTTATTGGAAGCTTATGTTCTTCCCCGGGCCTCTTCTGGTTGTACCAGTGATGAGCCAGAAAATTAGGTTCTTGTGAACCAAATTGAAATTTGAGAGAAATTCAATAGTTAAATTTTCAGTGACAAGAACAGGAAAGTTCTTTGAGCATGATATTAAAACCTGAGTGGTTTTAATGAACGACGCGAAACCTGCTCTAATGAGAGGTGGTAACAAGAAATGTGATTACTATCTGAAGATAATAATACATTTGTTACGTGTACTCGGTAATGAGTAAGAGTGAAGCTAAATAGAGAAATTAACGCTCTATAAGCTCAAGATAGATAAACAACTTAATACGAAATTAAGAGGGTAAGGAATGACTTTGATACTGAATAACCACTAGGTGATGTTTGTTCACAATGTGGATATATTCATGAGGTTACTGCACATTACTCGCATTAATCAAATTGAGTAGCTGCAGGTTGAGTTGCACTCTAATGGAGATGCAAAAGCGATGCTGATCAGTTCAGACTATCACTGAATATGAGGATATTAGTCACGTAGAGACTAATCATTCCTTAAACAAGAAAAGATACCATGAAAGGAAATAATTGAATTTCCTGATATTATAGGAATGTAGTGAAACATTCTTAGAAATATTAAAAATGTGGGGGCATCTTGAAGAGAAAATAAGAGAATTTTCTATTAATGAACTCTAGAACGTAACGAAACATTTCTAGAAATAATTGAATTGTGGGGGTATCTTGAAGATGTCTTTATACCTGTACCTATAAAGGTTAAAGGAGTTCCAAAAGCCAATTGTGATATTTTGGATGGATAAATAGACAACGATGAAGTCTAACGATATCATGTGGTCTGCAGATGAATCTAATGTATAAGATTCATTATAATGCAATTACAAAATCTAGGAATGCTTCTATGATGAATTAGTAGTTCCTTGTAAATTTGTAATTAAAATTTATCCGAAAAAATTTACGAGTTATTGGATGAATGTGAGGTTGAACCTAGACATAGCAAAAGACTTGGAAAATTTGTCAGTCCAAAAATGTATGAAATTTTGCTTGAGGGTAAACCTCAAAGCTTGAAAGAAGCTATGAGAATTTTTCTTATAATCCTATGAGAAAAAGGATATCAGTAGAGAAATTGACTAGAATTAAGAAGTCAATAAGTCAAGATTTCTAACACGTATGTTAGAAAATGGATTGTGACACTTTTCAAATAAATATGATCTCTCTGTATCCGTTGTGGGGGAAGAAGGAAAAGGGATGTTAAGAAATAGAGAGAAGTGATTAATAAATAGAGAGAAGTGATTCTATGCACTACAAGATTTTTTTGATTCAGACAAAGGTTTTACACCGTCGTGTGAAGCCCTGATTTTCTGTGGTCTATTAGAATGCCGTCTGTTATGTGTATCAGACAACAGCAGCTTAACCGTTGTCTGTGTTGCAGACAAATAACATACGTGATTTCAAAACTGTTGTCTGAAAGCTGGTATAGACAGTAGTTTAACAAGAAACGGTTGTCTCATTTCACGTAGCTCAAGTGTTTCTTTTCTTCAATCTGTTGTTTAATTTCACCTACGTCCATGGTTTATAAAGGTTTTTTCTGTTGTATCTTTATGGTATAGACATTGGTTTTTTTGTAACAGAAGCGTTGTGTGAAATGTAGTTAGACAGCGGTTTAATTTTATTAGTATGTTGTATGTGTTATAAGTACACCACACTTTCTTTGTTTACTACATGTTGTCTGAATGTATTAGACACTACGTTTGATTTTTGAAAAAGCATTGTGTAAATGTGTAACCTACAACGTTTTAATTTGGTTACTATGTTGTATGTGTTTTAAAAACATGGCCTGGTTATAAAGCACATGATGGTATTTTTATAAATGTTGGATATTAAAAAGTATTGTCTGTTACATAGAATAACAAGTGTTCCAGATAATGCTCTAATTGGCTACACTTATCGGTCTTAACCTAGGCATGATCAGCCTTTGAGTTTTCTCTAGCTTCTAGTTGCAGGGCCAGATCATTAGTTTTACGGAGATTCTGAAGTGCAGCAGCAAAAGCTTCCTTGTTGCTACCAGTCCTTAGAAGTTCTTCAACTTGTCTACTTTTCTCTACAATAGAAGCCTTAACAGCCTGAAGACCAACATCATCTGTGTCATCCATACTAATAATCTCCTCCTTCTTGGTCTGATGTTCCAAAAGGGTTGTCACGTGAAATTTCTCACTTGATCGTTCAGAATCTGTTGGAGTAACTATTGGCACCTGAACATTGAGGAACCCTTTGTTCTGAAAGAATGTGTGAATTGCATGAATCAGCTCATTGCGAATTCTCATAATGGATGCCGCCTTCACAATAATATCCAACAAGATTAAATGAAAAAATCAAAATAATCTCCAACTTGTGCAACAAGAACAATGTCACAAGTATTAAAAGTTTCAGTAAATACATTTGGGAGAGTTAAGTAATTGCATTATGACACACAGTACACAGATAAACAAAACTACTGAAATAGATCAAAAGATTAGGAACAACTATGTTAGGTCGAATACACAATATATATAATCAAGTACTGTATGAGTAAATAACAAGAACACACGTTTTAGCTCTTAAAACTGTTTGGAATTAATAATTCCTCTCTCAGTGATGTAAAATATCACAGAGAGCTGCTTAGGTTACAATGAATGATATTCGTTCACGATGGACACCCTTCTAGGGTTAACCTAACTGTATTTATAAGATATACAGCTACGTACAATCGTTAATTGATTCTCCTAAAATTAAGCTATACAATTGATATCAATTACGATTGCTACACGTCTTCTAAGTCAACTCGATCTCTTTGACAGCTATCCAATCTTCAAAGATATCGCTTCCATATTAATATTAAATTAATCTTCAAACTCTGTTGACTTGTAGACGCTTCCAGTAGACAGACTTTAGCAAACTCTGTTGCTCTCCTAACTAACAGTGTTTGCGCTTCCATGTGTTCAGCTAGCAGTGTTTACGCTTTCTCCTGTCAGCGTTTGCGCTTCCACCTATCAGCGTATACTCAAACTCTGTTACAACTGCTTTCAACCAATAAGTTAAACTCTTTTTACCTGTAGCACTTAAACACTGACATTAAATCACATCAATTATATCTAACAATCTCCCCCAACTTGTTCATTAGAGAAATGTACAAGTTCACAATAATTGATGATGTCAAAATGAAAAATAAAAACACAGTGTTTAACATATAATCAGAGTTTAAAACTTGACTTAGCAAAATTTACAGAAAATTCGAATTACTTACAAATTCTGTCTACCTAACCTCCTCAAGATCTGGAGTTGTTCTGAGATAATCAATCAACAATCTCCTCTCAGCATTTTCAAGTTCAATCTGCATAGCTTCCTTGATCTCTCTTAAATCTGGATCATTCTCATCAGTTTGAAAGATAGCAGCTCTGAGATCATAGATCTTGTTTCTTCTCATTTCATTTCCCAACCTGATATACTTCACTTCTTCAGACTTCACATTAAAATCCAGAACAGTAATTCCAAGATCAGTCTTTAGCTTTGTAGTCCCCTTTTCCATTTCTATCAGATTCCCATTCCAATCTCTGTACTTCGGAACATACTTGCTGCTGTACTTCATATTTCTTCGTGCAAGATTCTGAATCATCTTTTGTCTAAGCACATTTGCAACTGACTGAGCTCTTTGATTTCTTACTCTGAAAAGATACAGAACATACTCTAGTTCTTCCCAGTATTTTAAATCAATATCATTCTCAGCAATCTTGAACACTGTTCCATCAGCCATGAAATATAGCAGAAAATCCTTCCCTAAACTCTTCTGATAGACAAGCTGTACTGACTCCAGTCTGTCTAAACTCTCTTGAGTGACACCACGACCTGGAACAGACAGTGAAGAAGGATCTCTGGGAACAACATGTTGTCTTTTATCCCTATGTGAGCCTATGCCTCCTTTGTTGTATCCGATTTTACCAGATAAGGCTCTACCATCAGTGAAATCCATTGGAACTGTAGCTGCTAGACTTGAATCATGAAGAACTCCTTTTCCAAACTTTGATTTCAACTGAGAAGACAGTAGTGGTGTGGTCACAACTTGTGTAGCAACAGAGGTTGTGTCTTCATTCTTCTGTACAACATGTGTATCAACAGAGGTTGTAACTATCATCTTACTCTTGCTCTCTTCACCCATCACCCCTTTTAATTTCAGCTTGGCATCAAGAGAAGACTTTCTAATCAGCTTTCCTTTATCTTCTTCTTCTTCTTCTTGAATACCAGATAATTTTTCTTTGATCTCAATTCCTTTCATTACAGGCCTTGAAGACTTTGAAGCTCTAACAGTTTTCTTCCCTCTCTTGGATTTTTGTGCTTTTAAATGCTCTTTCTGCAACAGCTTTTCTTCAGCTTGTATGTCCTCAAGTGTAGCTTCAGCATTCTCTTCACGAAAGAGTTTTGCAGCCAATTCTTCATCTGTTTGTGGATTGTCAGTGAATGACAAATCCTTTGGCTTTGAACCAGAAGTACTCTGAATATTTGTATCTATCACCAAATTTGGCTTTGACCTCGTAGACCTTCCATGTCCTTGTCTAGGATTTGCATTTCTTAAACCCTTATCAGCATTGGCACCTTCATCATCCAGATGATCTTTCTTTGACAGAGTTTGAGTTTGCTTACACTTGGTTTTAGCAATTCTCTCCCCCTTTTTGACATCATCACCATCTTGAATCAGAATTGAGGTGATTAACTCAAGAGAGTTTGCAATGGAATCAACCTTCTCAGTCAGTAAAAGCTGATTCTTTTCAACTTTGCTCAGTCTGTCATTAAGATTTTCTTGAGCTTTGGAGAATTGTTGAAAAAGCTTAGCATTAGCTAGTTGAGATTTCTCCTCATGAGTAGCAACCTCTGTTCGAAGATCAACAATAGCTTTCTGATTATCATC